>OY756953.1:3565000-4907500 GCA_963580275.1 Crataegus laevigata | reverse complement strand
CAATCCGACTTTGAGGAAGAGCTTGAGGTTCTTCTCCTTCTCGGAGGAGTGTCGTTTTTCCCGGGCATGGCTGAACACAGGAAAGAAATTTGAAGATCGACGAACGCCCGACGACTAGAGGCGTCGAGATCTGGATTCCAGAGGCTGGAAATGGTTGTTGAAACAAAGAATTCGAGGTTGAGATCAAGGTTGAGGTCGAGGTAGAGATAAAGGTTAAGATCGAGGTTGAGGTAGAGATCAAGATTGAGGTCAAGGTCGAGAGGAGTTGGGGATTTGAAAAGAGTAGGGACTCGGGAGAACTCTGGAGTCTGGATCTGGAGAAATCGATATAACCCATGTGGCTGTGTTAGGAATAAACGGTGGAGATTTAATCTCCCTATAATCAACGGTGGAAAAGGTTCGGGCCGGGGGCCCGTTTTCTCTGAAATTTGTACCCGCCCCGCCCCATTTTGAATTTACAATATATGTACCCGTCCCGTACCCACCCCGTACCCGCATTACCCGCCCCTACCCGCGGGTCCAGGACCCGTTTGCCCAGCCCTATGTTTGCCGACTCCAACATATGGCTTTTCATAATAGCCACATATTGTACAAGCTGCTAGAACTTTCATGATTATACACACACACCCACCAACTTGAAGATGCTAGAATTATCTAGCATGATGCACCGACTTTGGTGCTTGACTTTTCTGGATTTGTGTAGAATGGGCTGGGGTTGGACTATTTTAACATGGTCTACGAAGTTTGTCTTGTTATTTCTGGGGGACTAATGGGAAATCATTTTGTTCACAGATTGCAACAATAGCAGGTGCTGTATATGGCATTTGGGCTAAATATCGTCTTCAAATCACAGGTATGCTAATTTGTTAACACTGCTGCCTCATATATATTATGATTAAATTATTAATACGAACTTTTGTTATATGGTGCTGATATCCTGTCTTTGTTTTAGGCCGGCCCCCTCTAGAAGAGGTTTTGGATTTGCGAAAGAAGAACAAGGTAAGCACCATTTGATCGCGTGGATTTCATTTCTACTACCGTTCACCGCCTCTAATTGAATCTGAATGGGACTTGAACCATTAGCTTATGTTAGACATCAAACAAGTCTGCTGACTTCTGAATTTCATACAAAAATGCTTTAGACAGAGAAATATTTGAACCATTTGGTGCTAATGTATTAAAAGCGTGAGGCGTGGGCGAGGCGTCCGAGGGGAAGCCCGGCCTAGTCATGAGGCGTGAGGCGTGAGGCGAAGTCTCACGGGACCTAAATTTTTTAATATATACACTAAGCATACACATATATTATATTAAAAAAAGAAAGATTATTAATCAATAATTACCTGAGCACACACATATATTATAAATATATATATACACACATATATATATACATATATTATATTATATATGTATAAAATAGAGGATGAAAAGCACAATGAAAAAAAAAAAAACCCACTGGGCGGCGCCTAGCGGCTCCGGCGAAGCCTTTCGCCCACTCCAACAAAACTGAGGCGTTTGTCATGGCGCCCAGCCTCAAGGGCGCCCTAGGCACGCCCCGAGGCGAGTTTTTTAAAACATTGGCTAATACGCATCTTTTTATCTGTTTTCTGATGCAGGGAGAAGTATGTAAAGATCCAAAAGATTGTAAACTTCCAGAGTAACTGGTACCAGTCCGGATTTTAAAGGTTCCATTGTCCTCCAAACTTTTGGCGTTATTCGAGTCTAAAACTCGTATACTATACAAAGGCAAACAGATGTATAAATTTCACACTCGTACATCCTTTCATAGTTATATGTAAACAATACGATGAATGTAAAACGTCAATACGCTGTCTACAATGCTCGAGTTTATTGTTGCTTAATTAGCCTGCTTTCGGCCTTGAAAGCTTGGCTACAAATTCATTGATGTTGTCATCAGAGTTTCCCCCTACACTAACAGATCTCTTTGCAGCCTCTCTCCATTTCAATGCATTCCTTTTGATCTCCCCACTTCTCTCTCCTCCCATGACTTCCCTCACACACATCTCTATCTCTTCCCTGCTCACAACCCCCTCTTCATTTTTCTCAGCTCTCACTCCAACCCCCCACAACTCCACAAATTTCGCATTAGTGGGCTGGTCAGTCCGCTGCGGCATCACCAACATCGGTACGCCTAGGCTCAGCCCTTCCAATGTCGAATTCCACCCTCCGTGCGTCATGAAACAACCCACCGATCGGTGTCCTAGAACCTCCAGTTGGTTGCACCATGGCACAACCAATCCAGCTTGACCTACTGACTCCAAAAACTCATCTGGCAATTTTACCTCAGGATCTTTCACAACCCACAGGAAATTCAGACCACTTGCTTTCAATCCCCATGCAATTTCTTCAACCTGTTTAGCTGCAATCTCTGCCATGCTTCCAAATGAGACATAAACCACACTTGTAAGTGCTTTTTCCTCCAGCCATTTCATGCACTGGTCTGCTTTTGGCTCCCAGAAACTTGCTCCATAAGTTATGTCTCCTTCCATTTGTTGATCCAGGTAGGCTGATGGCACCATGGGACCCACCATCACCAGGGACCAGAGCCCCAGCATTTCATTCACCAGCTTTTCCACAAGTATATTAATTAATTAATTAGAATTTTGCAATTGCTTTACAAATTGGACAAGTAAAACACTGATGACATTGATCCTTGGCTCTTTTGTCAATCGTGCCAAAGTCGCTTGAATTTTATATCCTCGTCAAGCAATAATTCACAATTTTCGTGACATACATGGAATTTCACAAACGCAAAACTGGAGGGACAAACAAAACAATCAAGATGTACTAAATCTCGTATTATGTACGGATTTATTGTTGGGTAGTGATTTCGAACTTCCCTATTCTTGCGATGATCATCTCCCTCTAGCTTTTGAACTAAATAAATCAAAAGATAAAAAGAGAAGAAGTGTAGAAGAGAAAAACAAAAGTGTAAAAAGTACTGTGCCCAAGTTCTATTAAAACTTTTGTAATCGTTACTATTTGTGCATATTTCTTCATAAATATTCAGTTTCCACCAGTCTATTCTTTATTTTGTTTATCTAAATTCTAGTTCAATTTTAGTAGATGATACCAAAATCCCATGTCACCAATTTCACTATTTGAAAGAAAAAAAATTTACTTTCAGCTAAATAATATCAAGATCTGGGAGAATATTAACACGATTACCTCACTTTCCAACTCTTGGAAAGAATTGCAGAAGACCCAATCATTTTCCTCCAGAATGCTAAGCTGATCCAAAATCAGAGCCAAATAAGGAGAGTGAGCCTCACTCTCAGATTGTGAAAGATAACTTGGCAGCTCAGAAGGAGCAAGTGGAGGAAGGCCAGGCATATTCACCGAACCCTGATCATCATCAGTTTCTTGCATTGCAAGAAACGACAGTCGGCGATTTACGATATGCCAGTACATGGAGCAGACAGAAGCTGAGTTGGTAAAAAATACAGCTCCGTAGATTTTAAACTCTTTGGCCACATCAAGTGCCCATGGAAACAGTGAATCATACACAATACAACTGACAGGTGGTGAGCCTGCTGAGGCATTGAGCTTCAATATGAGCTCCGCTAGGGTTTTCGAGCCAACCGTTTTCAATGAGTCTAGGTAGGCTGCTAGGCTTGGTGCTTGGTTGAATCCGCTTTGATCGTAGCCGTCGGAGATGGGTTCGATTCGTACGGCGGGTGCGTAGATGGATTTGATGGTGTAAGGGGTGGTGGCTAGGGTGGTTTTTAGGCCTTTGGAGGCCAAGCGTTTGGCAAATTGGAGGAGTGGGTTTATGTGGCCTTGAGCTGGATATGCGACTACAATTACTTGCCCTTTTTGGTTCTCCATTTTTTGGGTTTGGTTTTGGTGGTCAATAGAGGAGATATTTATAGGTGAAGTTTGAATGGTTCCCGAGTTGAAATTATTGGGCAATGAGTTGACTGCACACTAGCATGTTAGACTGTTAGTTGATTAGAAGTTTAGAACGTGGGAATTGTAAGTATTTCTATTCCAGACATTCTATGTGTTCATGGGATAAACAATAGTGCAGGTTTCACGTTAAATTCCATAATCAAATACATGAAGATAATTAAGAATCAAATCAAATAGGAGAAGCTATGGTTAATCCCAATCCATTGATTTTATTCCTGACACGATTCATGACTTCCCTCGCTTCAAGCAAGTAAAGATGAATGTCAGATTATTTTGCACCCATTTGGGGTTGCTTCCGCTTATGTAAGAAGCACTTCAACGCTTCTATTAGAAGCACATTTCAGAATCTGGAAGCCCTTTTTTCTACCGAACACTGAAAAAAAGCTAGGAAAAGGATATCCTTATCGAACAAACCTACATAGATACAAGCTAACAACTTGATTGAGAGTTTATTTCTCTGGCCACTCAGAACTAAGAAACTAGTAAAAAAAACTACCAGACAAAACCCCCAAGAGATCTCACTCTACCTGCACGCGTAAGTACTATACGGGCAGCCCTAAACGGTATTTACAACTGTAACCAAACAATCTTTTCACATGTGATTACTAGTATCCCTGAATATCTAGAACTCTTCGTTTCGAAGCCACGCTCCTCCTTATTGAGAACCACTTCAGCACACTGAATAGCTTTGTCCATCTCCTCTGAGCCTTATGAGATATGGCAACAGCTGAACGCGGCAAGAAGCAATCCACAGGGCTATGTAGATCTTGTGATTCTGAACTCATGTTCTGGGACTGAAGATCAGCATCGGAAAACTGCAGATGATCCTCAACAAAAAAAGCATGAGCCATGGGGTCGGTGTCAAAGATCAGGGAGTTGGTGACTTGACCTGGGAAACTCAGAGGCTGGTCATATCTAAGACCGAAGCCGTCAATGTTGTGCATGGCATAATCATCCAAGCCACTGGTGCTACCCACGGAATAGATGGATGAGATGATATCTGGAGAAGAGGCAGATGGCTGTGCATAATCAAATCCACCAATCTTTTGAGAAGCCAAAAACTTGCTTCCGTCAAGATCCTCTGCCCTTGGTGAGCTCGATGGGTGAAGAACATTAGTGAAGTTGGAAGATGCAGCTATAAGAGAGGCTTCATCTTCAAACGGGACTACTTCTTCCCAGTGTTCAAATGCAGAAATGACCAAGTGCTGGCCATCAGCCTAAAAACAATATTTGACCATACAAAATTAGACATGAATTAAGAAAATACAACAGAAAAAAGATAAAAGCGAGTGGACTGAGGTGATTGGTAGCGCGCCTTCTGTGTTTCAGACAGCTTACTAACAGAAACATATTCACGTTCCAACAGAAGTCCCATCACTTGCCCTACAATGTTGAAGGCCACACCAGTTTCCTGTGAACTGGGAGGGTTGTACAAGTACACCCTCTTATCGAGTGTACATGTCTGAGCATGCTCCACAGTGACTTCCCACATCTTAGCGGACATACCAGTCCCAAGGATCTGCAATTTTCCACCCAAAAAAATAAAAAATATCATAACAACTAGGATACTTGGGTTGGGTTGAACAAGGCTGCGCAAACTAGTACATTTTCCCTTTTTATGAAACATTTAAATGCACAACATGATCCGTAATCTTCAAATAAAGTATTAATCATTGGGAAAGGTAATTTCACCAAGATAAGAAAATTCAGTAATTACATTCCGGAGCCTTGAAGGGTTTATGAAGAGTTGGATGAGAAAATCATTCACAGTGTAGATGTTTTCCCGGCTCAACCGCTTATGGAAAGCTCCGTCCTTGCCAATCTTTTCTAGTCTCCATACTTCATCAAGCAGAGATGGAGGGTGGTGTTTCTTGTACACTGCAGAACCAGAAGTAGGTCAGGTTATAATATTGTATGTTTACTTAAGTTAGCTGATCCTAATTTGAAGGCCATGAGCCATGCATGATAATCGCAAATGAAAATATATGGAGTTAACTACATCCAATGTAAGGAGATATTATGACAAGATATGGATAATTTTTACAATGAAATTTGTTGTTTAGCTATATGGCCAGTCTGATCATAAATGAACATGACAATGGAAAGTGAAAGAACACTCGATCTTAGTATCAATACTCTAGCAATAACCTTAGAGACAATTTATTTATAAATAAACCAATAAGAAGCACTCACATTCTCCCCGGTGATCCCTGACAATAAAGGATTCTGTCCTTGCTTCTCTTATTCTAGTTCCATCAAAGTTATCTGATACTCTTGCTCCTAGCCTGAACCTACGGCTCCTTGTCCAGCTTGAATTATCAGTAAAAGAAATCTCACCGACAAGTGCAACTCCGTCTTTAAGATTCAAAACTGCCTCTCCTGTAAGAAGAGGTTTCTTTCCATCCCTCTCTCTTACAATGTTATTCTTGAAATCTTCAAGTGTCCAATTATCACCCTCCTCACCGTCAAAATCACCCTCAAGAACAACTATTTCCACCTTGGCTGTGGATTCAGGCCCGGATTTGACAATATGTCCACTAATGCAATCGACCAAAGCTACTTGTATGGTGGAGCATTCTTCTCCTTCAATCCGAGCTCCAGTAAACACCGGAAGAGAGATGTTATTTAAGAACTGTAGCTTTAAGATTCTTGATTCAGAAGGATCCGTCTCTTTCCCACAATTCCTACATAGAAAAGGTAAAACATAAATCAACTGTTGTATGGCAAGAGTGAAACTACGGATTTGGCCCTAAATTGCTACATCTCAAAGCTTCAGAGCATCCTCTTACTGTTTCATACTCGCCAAATGCTTTTTTAGGGCCATCTCAACTTCTTCTTTAACCTGAAAATACATAAACAAAATTATATAACAATCAATTAAAGCTGCAGCACCATAAAACTAAAAGGATGCATCCAATATGCATGCATGTATTGAACTGCAAAGTCAAAATCTTTTACTATATTATGATTTGCAGGGACATAAACTTAAAGAAAATAAATAAAACCCTCAAAGGTATACTTGAGGCCTAACAAACTTCAGAGAGTGAATGTGAAACCATTTTATCTTGACATCGAACACGCAAAATATTGAGAATGAGGACACTAGCTGAAGGGGTCATAGAATAGTATGGAAGGTGAACTACATGCTACTAAAAACACCCATCTATAATCATAAAAGTTGTTCCTAGAAAAGGTTATGGTTCGAGAATACCCAATTTGGTCATCCCCCATATGAGAGAAGCTAAAGTGGTAATCAAAGGGCTCCCTGGACCCATTATGATGACACATCATAAGTTCTACGTCTAACTGGTAACTCGTGGCTAGGTAACATTGACAAATTGAAATTTTATGGTAAAACGACCCCTTGGAAAGAAGAGTGCTGCCCTCACTTGGCGGAAAGGGTACCTGGTGTCAAGCTAGAGCAAATGCGACCACAAAGTGGGCTGCCATGCACTGATGCACGTTAGCTGCACCCTGCAAAGCATGGCGGTGTTTTACACTTTCCAAGCTAACAACGGCTCAATTCAGTTTATTGATTTTAGCACAGTCGTGTACTTACGAAGTTTATAAATCATATACAACCCCTTCAAATATACAATACAGTTTTACAATTCCACAGTAGAGCAAGAATGCCTACAAGATTCGAGCTCAATGGTAGAAATTACACAGATACAAAATCCAAAATAAAGGGAAAATTGGGAAAACACTTACAACTTTACGAATCAAACGCTCTAGAAGTGGCTCCAGTAAATGCTGGACTTTGTGCAATCTCATCGTTTCCAGAACCACGCTGAAAACCAGTAATGAAGGCATTAGAAAGAAACCAGATGTGAAAATTATCATACTTTGTTTTGGTATCAAATTATTAAGAAGGAAAGGCGGATTCATGTCAACTTGTGATTGAACTGAACAACCAATTTCGTCTTCCAGACAGTGATATCAAAAGTTAATTAGCTTGTCTTTTACTTATAAACACCTATTTCAATTTCCATTATCTTGAGCCAAATGCACTCGCATTTCACAAAGAAAGCACCTTCATTTACTAAACTAAGCTTAGAAATTCTCAAAACCACAAAGTTCACTTCTTCCAATGAAGATACACAAATCATTTTCCGACATGAATTCTGGACGCCAGTTCTCTATCCATCCATCCTTCCAATCCAACATAAGAATCTCAATCAAATCTCCACCGAACAAAACTCAATTCACTCCTAGTCGAGAATGAAGAAAACTAAATACCACTTTCACAAGCCAAAACCCAATTCATACTTTTATCCAACATTTCCACTTAGTAACAATAACCCAATTACAAAGCAAAAATAAATATCCCAAACAAGATAAAAAGACTCAAACTTTTTCAGTAACACACATGGGTTGGATAACATTCATCAGACACTTCCACAATCCAAACAAAACCCAGTTCGTATTTTATCCCAGATGAGATTTACAGACTCAAACCTCTGGAAACTGGTCTTCCTACGCTTGTCATCCGGACTACTAGTCCCATCCGAATGACCCTTGCCGTCATCCTTCTGCCTCTTCTGCGACATTATCGAAACCCCGCAACACCCAGCTCACCGGCAACAAGCACTGAGAAGCACTGGCTGTGCCACCGCACAAACAAGAAGAACAACAACAGCCAAAAGCACCCGCATTCGACAAGCAGAAAATACAATTAGTACTACTGATCCACGGATATAAATAACAGAAAATACAAGGGCTTGAATAACAACAATAAATGGGGTAATAAATGAGAAAAGTCCAAATCTTGGTACAATACAAGTACTGTTTGCAGAGGGCGTGTTGCTATCCGTTTTCAGAATTTGGTTGTGTCCGGGATGCTTCTTCGTCGACCCGAAAAACCATCTCTCTTCTTTCGGCTTCTTCTTTCAGTGCCACGCAAAGGTGGACAGATACTCGCACATGCGTGGAAGGAGAAGAGCGAGCGTTAGGAGATAGGTGATGTGACGACGATGCCGCGTGGGGCCCGCAAAAGCGCGTCTAAACGACTGGTAAAAGTGGGGTCCGGGTGGCCATATGAAAATAGAACGACTCCTCCACAATTTTTTATTGTGACCCGAATAAGGGCTATACACTATATATTTTTAGATAAGTAATATTTTTTAAATTATTAATTTTTTAATATATATATTTTATTATTTATATAGTAACACATGATGTATTATTCTGTATTCATTTCAATCGCATTGAAAAATCTTTCAATTTATCAGCTTATATGTCCACTGGGTGGGTCCCTGTGGTTGTTTTGTCATGTGACATTTCAACCTTAAATAAAAACAATAATACATCTTAAATAAGTACTAACGATTAAGTGAAAATTTTGTAACGGTACGAAAATCCTCAAAATATTCGGGTATTTCCTACCACATACTACAGGAGACTGAATTTAGCCGTAAAAAGAATGATTGGCTAATAAATGATTCACTTTCCAGTCTTCGACTCCCCCTGAGTTGTTGTGGAAGAAAATTTCACACACACATTGATTGCCATATATATTTTTGAGTACATCAATATTTTATATTAAGGTAAACTGATAATTTAGTTCTTGAATTATTATTTTAATAAAAGTTAGGTTTCTAAACTATTTTTTTTTAGAAAAATTAGTCCTTAAATTATAAAAATCTATCAATTACATATCTAATATTATATTCGAAGCAACTATATTCAATTTTCTGTCAATTCAAGTCATGTTACTTGTATGTAATACACATTGGAAGGTAGATTGATAGTCTTTTTTTATAAAGAAATAGTTTATAGAGTTAACTTTGGAGGATAAATTGGTAGTTTTTCATTAAAAAAATAGTGTAAGTTAACTTTTGAGGATAAATTAGACATTAAATTTGCAACCTATATGAAATGTTAAGGGCTTATAGACGAGAAAATGATGGCATTACACTATAAAGTGTGTTAAGTGACTTAAGTTGACGAAAAATTGGATAAAATAGCTTTGAATATAACAGTAGAGAAGAAATTAGCAAATTCTAATGAATTTAGGGACTTATTTTACCGAAAAAATAATTCAATGACCTAATTTTCACTGAGGTGATAATTTAAAAACTGAATCGGCACTTCACCCTTTACATTAAGGGGAGGGGGAGTTTAGCTAAGCCTCATAATAGGTAGCCTAATTTGGTATCGGATTCGTCATCTACAAGATTCGAACCTAAGACCTCTCACTTTCAAGTAAAGAGAAATACCACCGGACCATAGTGTCACGATTAGCAGTATATTAAGCATAACTGGACTAAAATTTCTCTTTTTTTTTTTTTTTTTATCATCAATCGAAGCAGATCGAGTCCAGCATAAGTCCTAGTATTTAGTATAGCCACTTAACAAGTAACGAGATTTGTGCATAGGTTTCGTAGGTACGTAGCAACCGAAAATTCGTAATTTTCAACATTGTCATACATGGAGGGGAATTTCACGAATTTAGGAGGAATTCCCAAGGCTGAGAGGATCAAAGTGTTGAATGATGATTACTGAAGACATTTTAACTTAATTGAGTGGTTATTTTGGTGAGTATATGAATGTTCAAAAATATATGTGAATAATGTGCTTCTAATAAATTGGATGATAAGTGGCAGATTCCTTCGGTAATTAGAGTATTTCTCATCAACTCACTGCATTTCAGATTTAAACTCTCGTCTCTTTAGCATAGAATAGTGTAGAATATTACTTGTAATAATATAAAAAAATAGAATTGGAATATCAATGAAACCTTGTTATCTTAAAAGTATGTTAAGAGCTTTTATCTGAATGGATCCCCATTTTTTTTGTAGGAGAATAGTTGTGGGGCCCATTATACATCAGATTTCAACGAACCGAATCGTCTATTTTTTTAGTCTTCATTCATAGTCATCCTTGCAAAAAATCATATCAATCCAAAACCATTTACTTGATTGTCATGATGAAATTTCAATACTTCTTAGAACATAGTGTTCATCAATTCTTTGAACTCAATTAGATATTTAGATGTCTCAAACATTTTCGATTTAGCTATTATTTTGCATGAAGAATCTATAAAGTGCAACTTAAAATATAACAAGTTCGAATCATTGAAGTTCAATGTGAAATAAGCCCCAACTAATCTCTAATTTTACCAAGAAATAAAGATCCGTTTGAATAAAGTGACTGAGAGCCAGTATCTGTTACGGTTTGCGAATTAAGGGAAAAACTAAAGTCCATTTTTCAGGAAACATGAAGTCTTTCTTTATCTTGTTATAATATGTCAATGCCGACGCAGAATCTTATTATATTTGTAAATTGGAGCATAACCACATAAATAATCGACCTGTTTTTAAGCAAACCTAACCAAAATTCCCAACAAGCAACAACCCAAATAATGGATTATACTCATCCATGTGGCTTGATAAGGTTCCACGTTGAAAATAAAACACAATAATTGATGTATGAATTGAGTTCGTGGCGATATTGGGCATATGAAATGGAGAAGGATTCTCTATCCTTCATTTTTCTCCTACTTGAATTGTTACGGTTAAATCACGTCAACATCTTATTTTAATTTTTTACAAAGATGATCAGACAAAAAAAAAGTGAGAGGAAGGGAGAGAAGTAGACATGAATATGAGAGAAGAGAACCCTATTACACATGAATTAAGTGCCCTTGCATAGGGCCCCTAATCTAAAAGGATTCCTAAAAAATCATATCATCTATATACGTACCTGTTAGGGTAAAATTGGCAAGTCTTGACAAAGTGCCTGAGTCTGTAATAGCTTAGACTTGTTAGATATTTTCGTTTGTAATTGCTTAAATCTAGGAAGGTCTGTCACACGGTTGATAAGAAGATGTTCGCAACCAAAACACGTTCTCAGGTATGCTTGCACGCATTACATTCATCTGCATCCATCTATATGTTAAGATATTGTGGTTGAGATAGGTTTCTTAATCACTGAGGTTTTATCTTCTTAAAATGAATTATCCCTTTTATATTAATTATCAATTCATGTTTTAAAATTATCTGATTGCATGGAACTTACCTGATTGCATGACCGACTAGAGTTTTAGATATACACAGACTGCAATTGCCGTCCTTATCAGGTTTGATGAGGTGCGGTGACTTAGGGTATATATAAGGGATATTAGGGTTTCAAAAGGTTAAGCCGTATATGCATATTTGAAAAGTCTTATTCGAAAATATTTTTGTCAGGGTTTCAAAGCACAGCAGCCGCATATGCATGGTTGAATAGCTTTCTTTGAAACATAGTTTTAAAATGGAGAGAAAGGCAGCAGCTTGGTTTTTGAGATAGAACAATCCTTCTTGTATTGCTGTTGTCTTGCGGCTTCAATTGCATGTGGTTTTAAAGAGAAAAATATTATTTGCATGCTGTTTTAATTTCAGTTTTAATTGAGAGTCAATTATGAAAATGTGCCTTGTGATTTTCGTAATTGATTGGTTTTCAAATAAACATTTCATCATATAAACATTCTGCATGATCGAGTTAGTATCCTGCAAAGTTCGAGGAAAAGGTGATTGACGATCGCGTTAGTATCGTGCCACTTCAACTCGAAGACTGAAGAAAGATTGAGTAGCAAAGCGCGGAGACAAAGCTGCCAACTGGTATGTGCGTCTAGTTGATGAGTTTTGTAAGTCTTTATGTATTCTTTCTTTCTTAGTGCTTCCTGGCTTGGTAGCTCGAGGATTTTCCCAGTGGTGGGTTTTGCCTCGTAAAATCCTACATCATGTGCGTACTTTTTATATTTATGTTGAATGCTTGTGTAGGATTAGGGTCGCATAATTGATTAACGTAGATCATAATTTAAATTAGATTTGAATTGAACTTGATTATAATTTTAGTTAAGTTAGTACCCATCCTAGGACTTTCAATTGGCACCAGAGCAGGTCACTAAAAATATCTAGTGAGATCCGTGGGTAGTCTAGGATGAATCGTGCTACGGGTTCAGTTTCGCATCCACCACATTTTGATGGTGACAACTATGCTGCATGGAAGGCAAAGATGAAATCATTTCTCTGGGCGCTTGACGACAGAGTATGGCTTGCAGTTGAAGAAGGCTGGGAATCTCCAATAGTTAAAGAAACTAAAGGAGAAGGACAATCTGCGGTAACTATATCGTCGCTTAAGCCTAGAAGGGCATGGAGCGAAGAAGAACGCAGTTCTAGCACATTCAATCAAAAGGCATTGAATGCGTTGTTTACTGCTGTTTCTCCTGAGCAATTTAATTACATTAGTAAATGCATAACGGCAAAAGAAGCTTGGGACATTCTTGAAGTCACTCATGAAGGAAATTCTACTGTCAAAGAATCCAAGCTTCAAAATCTCATCACAAAATTTGAAAATATCAAAATGCTTGATGATGAGAGTTTTTCTGACTTTTATGCTAAGCTTAGTGTAATTGTCAATGGTTGTCACAATCTTGGTGACAGCATTCCAGAACATAGGGTTGTTAAGAAAATTCTAAGATCTCTTCCTTCAAGGTTTCATGCGAAAAGGACAGCTATAGAAGAGTCAAAAGATTTAAACACTTACAAGTTGGAACAATTGATTGGATCTTTACAGACATATGAGTCTGACTTCACCGAAGTCAAGAAAGGAAAAAATGTTGCCTTCAAGGTAAATAATGAAAAAGTGAATGAGGATTCATTTGACAACTTGACTCAAGAGGAATTTGCTCTTCTCACCAAACAAGCTAGAAAGTTTTTGAAACTTAGAAGCTCTAGGGGACGTGAAAATCGTAACAATCTTGAGTCAAACTCCAAAGCTTCTCGATCTCGAGATACTTCTCATGGAAATTCCTCTAAGTTTGTCAAATTTGGTGAAAAGAAAACTTCAAATGATAAAGACAAGTGTTTCGAGTGTCAAGGATATGGACATCATGCTCATGAATGTGCAAACACTCTTAAAAGACTGAAGGAAGAAAAGAACAAGGCGTTAACCTCCACTTGGAGTGACAGTGATTCAGAAAAGGACACGGCATCTGAAGATGATGATGAAGTTGTTGCATTTATTGGAACTATCGATGGATATGAGACTGATGATTCGGTAGTTGAAGAACCTGATTCCGTAGAAGTCTTACAAAAGTATACTGCACTTTATGATATCACCATGAAGATGAAGAAAGAAAATGATGCACTGAAAAATAAACTTGTGCAGCTCGAAAGTGAGAAGAAGGAAGCTGAGTTAGAGCATAAATCTCAAATGGAAAATGCAGAAAAGCTACGAGAATCGATGTTGGAAAAGTTACATATGCTAGCATCAGACAACAAAGGTCTTGAAAGTGAATTGAGTGACATAAAGAAGAAGGTTGAAGAGTTTAATGTTAGCTCAATGACAATGAACAAAATATTGAGCTATGGAAAAATTTCAGGTGATAGAAGTGGTTTAGGCTTTGATTTTAACCTAACTGGAAGCTCTTCTCTCTCCAGCACTAAATTTGTTAAATCTCTACAAGAACCAAGCAGGAAATCAAGTAGTGATGAACTTGTTGAAAATTCATATATCACTACAAACGGGACAGATTATTTGTGCACGGCTGCTGTTCCAAAGAAGTTTATTAGAACAAAGAAATTCATTCCTATTTGCCACTTCTGTGGAAAAATAGGACATGTTAGACCTAGGTGTTACAAACTTCAAAAGATAAATCAAACTAACACTTCTTGGATTTCTGAAAAATCAAATCTCAAAGGGAGATTTGCCACTCACCAAAAGGAAATGAATGGAATTTCAAGAATATTGCAGAAGTCCTTTACGCCTAACTTAAAGAAAGTATGGAGAAGAAAAGAGACTCAAATTTGTCTATTGGATGCGATGTCACCCTCATCTGAGGAAGACAATCTTACATGCTTGGTGGCCTTCACTGCTCTTTCATCTTGTCAATCTGATACTTGGTATCTTGACAGTGGCTGCTCAAGGCACATGACCGGAGACAAAAGATGGTTCACGACCTTCACCGAGGATTGCAAAAATGGAGCCGTTACTTTTGGAGATGGAAAAAGAGCAAGGATTGTTGGAAAAGGAGAGATCAAAACTATAGGAATTCCATGTTTAAAAAATGTCATGTTAGTTGATGGGCTTAAAGCTAACCTAATTAGCATTAGTCAAATTTGTGACGATGATGATGCCGAAGTACTTTTCAACAAGTTGAAATGCAGTGTAAAGGTTGCTAAAGAGGTCGACAGTTTTGAAGGAAAAAGGTCTAAAGACAATTGTTATTGTGTGAATGCAAATGAGTCACATGTGCCAGACATATGCAATAAAGCAACTGATGATGTTTTGAATTTATGGCATAAACGATTAGGTCACATGAACTGTAAGGATTTGATTAAACTTTCCAAGAAAGAATATGTGAGGGGTTTACCATTGCTAACTGGAGAACTTGGAATTTGTGGAGAATGTCAAGTGGGAAAGCAAACAAAGAGTTCTCACAAATCCACAAATTACATCTCAACTTCACATCCTTTGGAGTTGATGCACATGGATTTAGTTGGACCAGTACAGACTGAAAGCATTGGGGGAAAAAAATACATCCTTGTCTTGGTGGATGATTTCTCACGATTTACTTGGATTGCCTTCTTGCGGGAAAAATCTGATGCGTTCAAAGCTTTTTGTGGTTTGCTGAACAAAATTCAAAATGATAGAGTTGCTACAAATGATCGTGTGATCAAACTCAGAACCGATCACGGAACTGAATTTGAAAACATATCATTTTCTCAGTTTTGTGATGAAAAAGGAATTGATCACAATTTTTCTGCTCCAATCACTCCTCAACAAAACAGAGTTGTGGAACGAAAGAATCGTGTTTTACTTGACATGAGTCGTGTCATGCTGACAAGCGCACGTTTGGCTAAGCATTTCTGGGCTGAAGCAGTTAGCACTGCATGCTATACGGCAAATAGAGTCTATCTTAGACCTGGTACAAAGTGCACACCTTATGAGATTTGGAAAGGGAAAAAGCCAAACGTTAAGCATTTGCGAGTATTCGGGAGTATATGCTACATTTATAGAGATAGAGAAATGCTTGCAAAATTTGATTCGCGAAGCGATATTGGAATTTTTCTAGGATACTCTCTCTCAAGTAGAGCATACAGGGTGTTCAACAAGAGAACCAACAATGTCATGGAGTCCATTAATGTTGTTGTAAATGACTCTTCATTGAATATGGAACAACCTGCCTCTGATGAAGAATTTTTTCAAAACAAATTAATTGATGGATCATCTACCACTCAGGCCGAAATACATCAACATGTTCATTCAACAAATGCGTTGAGAAAAGGACACAAGCAAGTGAACAAGGATCACTCCAAGGCCGACATCATTGGGGACATAGAAGATCAAATGGTGACTAGAAGTAAAACTACTTCTGTAGTCAACTTTACGTGCTACATATCCAAGATTGAGCCAAAAAATGCCAAGGAAGCCCTTTTAGATGAAGATTGGATAATGGCCATGCAAGTAGAATTAAATCAATTTGTAAGGAATGACGTGTGGTATCTTGTTCCCAGACCCAAAGACACAAATGTTATAGGAACAAAGTGGGTCTTCAGAAACAAAACTGATGAACATGGTGTCATCACAAGAAATAAGGCTCGTCTCGTTGCTCAAGGATATACTCAGGTAGAAGGTTTGGACTTTGACGAGACATTTGCTCCTGTTGCGCGATTGGAATCCATTAGGTTATTACTTGCATTTGCATGTCATCTCCGTTTTAAATTATATCAAATGGATGTCAAGAGTGCATTCTTAAACGGAGTACTTCAAGAAGAAGTATACGTGGAGCAGCCAAAGGGGTTTGTTGATCCAAAGTATTCTGACTATGTGTACCGATTGAAGAAAGCTCTGTACGGATTGAAACAGGCTCCGAGAGCATGGTACGACAAACTCTCAACGTACTTGTTAGAGAAAGGATATACTCGAGGAGCTGTTGACAAGACTTTGTTCATTAAAAGAATTGCGAAAGACGTGATGATTGCACAAGTATATGTGGATGACATAGTGTTTGGTTCCACATCTGACACACTTGTAAAAGAATTTACTGAGGTCATGCAGAGTGAATTCGAAATGAGCATGTGTGGAGAACTAAATTTTTTCTTAGGATTACAAGTCAAACAAGTTGAAGATGGTATTCTTGTCTTCCAGACAAAATATGCTAGTGACCTAGTTAAGAAGTTTGGTTTGACATCTGCAAAATATGTATCAAATCCCATGGCAACAACAACAAAGCTTCACAAGGATCCACATGGAAAAAGTGTTGATCAAACGCTTTACCGAAGTATGATTGGCAGTTTGTTGTACCTTACTGCTAGTAGGCCTGATATTTCTTTCAGCGTTGGTGCTTGCGCACGATATCAAGCTGATCCAAAAGAGTCACATCTGGAAGCTGTCAAAAGAATTATCAAGTATGTGAATGGTACAGTAGATTTCGGACTACATTATTCCTTTGAAACAAATTCTGAAATTGTTGGATTTTCCGATGCCGATTGGGCAGGAAATGCTGATGATCGGAAAAGCACTTCTGGAGGTTGTTTCTATGTTGGAAACAATCTTGTCGCTTGGCATAGTAAGAAACAAAACTGTGTTTCTTTATCCACTGCCGAAGCCGAATACATAGCTGCTGGTAGTTGTTGTACACAATTGCTTTGGATGAAGCAAATGCTTAGTGATTATGGCATTCATCAAAATGCTTTCTCTATTTTCTGTGATAACACAAGTGCCATAAATATTTCCAAGAATCCTGTTCAACATTCTCGTACCAAACACATTGACATTCGTCATCACTTTATTCGTGGTTTGGTTGAAGAGAAGATTTTAGTACTGGAATACATTGCCACTGAACGTCAACTTGCAGACTTGTTTACCAAGCCTTTAGATACTCTTCGTTTTGAAACTCTTCGAAAGGCTTTAGGCATCTGTCGTGTTTCTTAAATCTTTGTTTTTCATTGTTTTCATTATTTTTTTTCTCTTTCTGCACAACTTTTGTCCACTTAACTATATGCTTGGTGCTAACCATAATATGTTGTGCTTTAGTAGTCGTCACTATATGAACGCTTTCTGATTACACATGACAACTTGGCTGCAACTCTATACCCTGTGAGCTTTTGAGCCTCTAGTTCGTGTATGCATTTTTCATACACTTTTGTTCATTTCTGTGTGCTACCATCTTATATGATGTGTCTCTCTAGAACTTGCGTTGAGATCTCTCGAGGCTTTATATCACTTCTTATTCTCTCTTTTCGATGATCGTAGGACTTACGTGCTTCCATCACTCTTATTTAGACTTTGTATCCCTTCTTATTCTTCCTTTGCTCGCACTTCAGTTGCAACTCAAAGTTCTTGACTCAATCTTTTAAAGAAGAATGCCCGATCTTCTTAATTTTTTTTCTCTAAGCAAAGTTTAGTATGCGTTATAAATAAAGTAATAATTGTTCCACCCGAGACTTTGCTTAGTAACCGGGCCAGTCCTGTCTGATCAACAGTGATTCTCGCGTCACACGGTAGAGTTTTGGCATGGGACAGAGTGGTTAGTTGGTTTCGTAGCCTTTTCAGCTCGAGTTAATAAGTCCTTAGGGGTGTTCTACACCTAGTACCCTAAAGCCTTAGTGGTTTGGGAGTTATTGACCTAAAGCTCGCTATATGGGTTGGATCGAAAGCTTAATGGAACTCACACTGCACAACCACTACTGTTACTGAAAAAAAAAAAAAAAAAAATTTAGAAAAAGGGAAGAATCATGATCTGTGTGTATGACACTCATGATGCTTGTTTCTATCAAGAGACGATCACAATTTCAGTTTTTCATACAAGACCACGGCTATACTATATGAGCAAAACACTCCTTATTGCACCGTGGTTTTCTCTGTCTCATACTCTCTTCAATTTTATTTTTTTTTTCTTTCTTTACAGGACTCTATTTTCTAGGACTTATGACTTTATTTTTTCTCCTTATTTCTTACCTCATCTCTGTTACAATTCTGCGTAAGATCCTACTTCATCTCTGGAGAATATATTTGTTGATGTATGGAGATGAGATTTATCTGCAAGCTTATGGTAGAACATTTATATAATGATTCTATTGAGTGTAAACACTTCCACCCAAACACTGTGAGTGGTTTTTGAGAATATACCCCTGCGAGTTTCGGAGTCCTTGTTGAGTTGGCTAGTTTAATCACATTGCATTCCTATAGTCCCGACTATTTTAGCTCTCGTGTTCGTATTCTATTTTTGGAACCCTTAATTTGTTTTTTTTTATCTTGTTGGTCTTTTAGTCGTATTGCAATTGCATTTCATCCTTCTTTTGAAACTTTTAGTCGTATTGCCATTGCACTTCCTCGTTCTTTTTCTCTTATTTATAGGAGTGTTTGGGCTTTGCTCTTCGTCTCCCAAAGTTGTTTTATCATCATGGTTGCCTCACGCAAGTCTGCATCTCCTTCTGTTCTGAACGGCCAAACTCCTGTTACTCATCCTTCTTCTTCTTCCCCCCGTACAAGGTCTGCCAAACGTAGGTTGTTTTCATCCTCATCTGATAGTTCCGGTTTGCCTGATAATGAGTTTTCCCAAGCCGTCTTCCAACACATGCTTGATCTGAATGAAAAATTTTCCTCGCTGGAACGGTTCATCCAGGCCTCTTTTGATGATCTTCGTCGTCAACTCTCTAACTTGGAGCTCAGTATCAATCGCATTCCCAACCACTTGCTTACTCCTCTCATTCATATTTCTTCTTCTGATGATGACTCTGCCTTCAGTGTCCCTGTTCCGCCACCTTCACATACTCCAGTTTCACCTATTCTGGAAAGTTCACCGCTGCCATCTCTTTCTACTGCATATGATCCAGAGGACGATCTCGAAGATGATCTCGAGGCTTATCTAGAGGAAGATCCCGAAGAGGATCCAGAGGACGATCTCGAAGAGGATCACGAAGCTTATCTAGAGGAAGATCCCGAGGAGGATCCAGAGGTTGATCCAGAAGAGGATCCAGAGGTTGATCCTGCAGAGGTTCCAGAGGACAATATTTATTGGCTCTCTGACGATGACTTGTCGCCTAAGCATAATTGATTTTATACCGTCTTTGGTCTTTCCCTGTGACAAAAAGGGGGAGAGCTTTTAGTTAGGGGGAGAGGATATTTTAGTTAGGGGGAGCTAGCTATTGGTTTAGTTAGGGAGATATATGTTAATTAGTTAACAGGTTCTTTTATGTTTTTGGTTAGACGTTCGTTGAAATTGATTATTATTACTCCTTAGTTCTTAATAAAACCTCCTCCTTTTATTTGTTGATCGTTGAAGAATGCGTATTTTTTTTTGAGTTGTTTGAATGCTTATATTTAATTATTAATAAACTTGCAACATCTATCTTTTGTACGTCACGGGTGGTTTGTTCAATGTGTGCAGATTACAGACTTCAAGTGCTTAAGTTTTATTAAATTGTCGAAACATTGTGTTTGAGGGTTTTGTCAAAGGAAATGCCAAAGGGGGAGATTGTTAGGGTAAAATTGGCAAGTCTTGACAAAATGCCTGAGTCTGTAATAGCTTAGACTTGTTAGATATTTTCGTTTGTAATTGCTTAAATCTAGGAAGGTCTGTCACACGGTTGATAAGAAGATGTTCGCAACCAAAACACGTTCTCAGGTATGCTTGCACGCATTACATTCATCTGCATCCATCTATATGTTAAGATATTGTGGTTGAGATAGGTTTCTTAATCACTGAGGTTTTATCTTCTTAAAATGAATTATCCCTTTTATATTAATTATCAATTCATGTTTTAAAATTATCTGATTGCATGGAACTTACCTGATTGCATGACCGACTAGAGTTTTAGATATACACAGACTGCAATTGCCGTCCTTATCAGGTTTGATGAGGTGCGGTGACTTAGGGTATATATAAGGGATATTAGGGTTTCAAAAGGTTAAGCCGTATATGCATATTTGAAAAGTCTTATTCGAAAATATTTTTGTCAGGGTTTCAAAGCACAGCAGCCGCATATGCATGGTTGAATAGCTTTCTTTGAAACATAGTTTTAAAATGGAGAGAAAGGCAGCAGCTTGGTTTTTGAGATAGAACAATCCTTCTTGTATTGCTGTTGTCTTGCGGCTTCAATTGCATGTGGTTTTAAAGAGAAAAATATTATTTGCATGCTGTTTTAATTTCAGTTTTAATTGAGAGTCAATTATGAAAATGTGCCTTGTGATTTTCGTAATTGATTGGTTTTCAAATAAACATTTCATCATATAAACATTCTGCATGATCGAGTTAGTATCCTGCAAAGTTCGAGGAAAAGGTGATTGACGATCGCGTTAGTATCGTGCCACTTCAACTCGAAGACTGAAGAAAGATTGAGTAGCAAAGCGCGGAGACAAAGCTGCCAACTGGTATGTGCGTCTAGTTGATGAGTTTTGTAAGTCTTTATGTATTCTTTCTTTCTTAGTGCTTCCTGGCTTGGTAGCTCGAGGATTTTCCCAGTGGTGGGTTTTGCCTCGTAAAATCCTACATCATGTGCGTACTTTTTATATTTATGTTGAATGCTTGTGTAGGATTAGGGTCGCATAATTGATTAACGTAGATCATAATTTAAATTAGATTTGAATTGAACTTGATTATAATTTTAGTTAAGTTAGTACCCATCCTAGGACTTTCAGTACCAACTTGGTTTGTAGTTCAAAAACTTCATGTTTTGAAATTTTTTTGAGTTATGCATGTGAATAAGAAAAATACGGCCTCTATATGCATAAGAACAATCATTTTTTTGTTTTAGTTTGATTCTAACGGCTTTACTCTAATTTGTTTTTATTTCTTTCTTTCATTATTTTGGTTGATTTGAACTATAACATAAGTAATATTAATACGCTATTTAGATCCCTTATTAATATCCATATGCATATAAATTAGCTTTCTAGCCAAAGTCTTTATACAAAGGCTCATTAACTATTTCTGCACAGTACATCTAAAAACTCAAAGTCGGCCTTAAAATAAATAATGAATCAATGAAGTTTGTTAATAATTTTGTATAGTGTAGGTTATATTGCTCATAAGCTTAAAACTAACAAGTAAAGAAAAGGATAAAGAATTTTCCTTCCACATATTTTTAGATATCCATATTTGTCAAGTTAGCAACTTGTCATTTCAATAGATAAGGCAACTAGTTACGTATATATCTAGTAAACAACAGTTTATACGATACTTTTTACGTTCCAAGAAGGCAACGTCTGCCCTCGCAACACGATAAATTATAGTACGGTTGCTCGTATGTGGCAGCTCTCTCACCTTACAAACTTGTCACCTTGGGATCCCACATCCGTTGTGAGAGCGCTTGTGCATTGGCAATCTCCGTACAAGACTTTTTCATCTTCGGATGGTAAAATCACCTTACATACCATCTGATCCCCAAGTTCTGAAATAGAGCTAAGTTCTGCCCTTTGAAACTTAATATGTCCTTGAAATCTGCCAACTAACTGCTCAATGAATTGTTTTTATAGACACTACTAAATAGGATATATAGCTATTAGCCTTGTGCTTTTGTATGCTTTGCTATGGGCATCTGTCGATAGACTCACTCGGTATAGGTTGACATCTATCGACATACTCGCTCAAAAACTATTGACATCAATCAGTCGGCATGCTTGCTAAAAAACTATTGACATCAGTCACATGCTCGCTCAGAAGTTGTTGACATTTGTCGACAGACTTGCAATATAATTTAACAAATGATCTCAGGCATACCAAGACTCGATGAAATGCCAATTTGTATGCTATTACATCCAAAAAAAATTATGCATTGCCCTCAGTATTTTTACTGACCCTCCCAATAATATTTTTTGAACCCGCAAGTGCATATTACTTCATCTATTACAACGGTAAAATGCTAGGTACTGAAATATAAACCGAAAGTGCCTCATCCTTAGATAAACGCTTGATCTAAATATTCGTCAACAAGCTCAAGTCAATCACAATACCAAGTTGTCATGAAAACGGAATAAAATCTTTTTCTACCCCATTGAGAATAATATACCAGCGTTGTCTTCTATCTTGACATAAATTAACAAAATTCTTCTAATGAAAATAAGAGAAATGCTAAAGAGACTTTCTATAGATCCTTTGCCGTCTCATATTTTTTTGTATAATATTAAAAAAAAATTATGCCAAAAAATAAAATAACAAAAAGTCCATAAAAATCTAATTTTTTAGAAATTCTCCTTAAAATTTGTCAAGGGAATAATAATACCTTCCGTGAGAATAATAACGTTGTAAGAAGAACAAGTAGTACGACATGCATGCATGTCCAAAATGTCCAAAATGTCCAAAACGTCACAAATCACAAGATGCTCCATCAGTCCACCCCACTTCCGCGAATCTTCCTACTCTGTACTTATTCGTACAGTCCCAAACAGACTTTTTCACTTCTTGATGTTAATTACCAAAAACACTAGCATTCAAAACTCTAGATTTGTGCTTTTTTTTTTTTTAAGAGAGATTATATTCACACACCCCAAATTACTTCTCTCACATTTTTTTAATTTTTTTAATATTTTCTACACACCACTAACACTTGATAGAAAAATATTAAAATTTTAAAAAGGTGTGGGAGAAGTAATTTGGGGTGTGTGAATATAATCTCATTTTTTAAAACTAGGATTCTCTTTCCTTTTTCTATCCTCTTTCATTTTTTACTCTTACATTCTCTTATTTTATCTTTTTAAAAATTAATATAAGATATTAACGTGACTTAACAGTGGCCGTTTAAACAGGAGAGGATGAAAAAAAATGAGGAGAGAGAATCCTATTCTTATCTTTTTACCACAATTAGGAAAACGATTTCAAAATACTAAAAAAGCCCTTCTCACAATCGACTTGTGAAATTTAAGGCCCCCGCGGCAGGGCCGGGGGTATGCATTTATGTGAGTTGAATATGAATTTTTTTAATATTTAAATCGAGGGTGGGGGTTTGAAATTCTTTAATATAATCGATATTTTTTTCATGAAAATATAGAAAAAATCATAAATATATGGAATGGAGGGGGTGATGCCTTAACTTCACAAGATATAATAAAAACTCTTAAATTTTGATTAAATCCGATATATTTCATCAATGTTTTTGACATACCATTACAATATCGACAAACTGTAATATAACAATAAGTTTCATTTTAAATGACCATTTTTTAGCAAATCTTTTACAATTGCAACCGCTATACATTTATATATTAATATTTTCGTAGATACCGACATTTTAGACACTGGTAGTCAAGAACCGATGGCTTATTGTTCTTAAAAAAATGTTAGTCAGCTGATTGCACCTTTTACCCGTGAGCACATGACTAAAATTAAGATCTCTTCAATGCAAATAATAAATAGAGATTAAATGTCGTTAAATAAACCGACCTTTGACCGGCACCGAACGCATGTTAGGTAATTGCTTGCGTGTTTTTCTGTTTCAGTGGGCCCGTGTCTTTCTTCTTTTAGGATGAAATGGGGCCCGTGGCTTGGTTGGCAGTTCGATGATTGGGCCCAATTGTTTCGTCGTAGCTTTCACGGGACCAGTGGGCCTGTGTCCCTGAAGTGGCTCACGTGAGTGGTTAAGAGGTTCTCCAGCTTGCCACTTGTCCACTTGATGATGGGGTTTGAGTGGTTGTGAATTGCTAACGGTCGTTAGATGGAAACCGGAGGAAAAAACCATGCAGGCGAGTCAATGGGTAACCCCATAGTGATGGTGAGTTAACGACGATACGGTGATGCTATTTAGACCACAAATTGACAAGATCATTTATATTTTTTTTAATATAAATGAAACTTACATAAAAAATAAAACGTAATTGCGTTATAAAGCGTGCTAACAAATATGTCAATTTTGTATATCATAATAATTTTGGAAATCTTTAGCACGATAGCATCTTTTGATGTCGCCTTAGGTTTTTGGCCAAGTCTTCACTATTATTTAGTTGATCATTTTGTCCTTTTCTTTTGTTTTATCATGTCAAGATTTCAGGCATGAGGAATATAAAAACAGATCGAGAGATTCCATAAAAGTACTATGAATTGTCTATCTACCTAATACAATTGATTGACCACGCAATTTTAAGTTTTGGTTAATTTTTATACAGTGATTTATAATATGAACGGTTTTAATCATAAACACTAAGTTCTATAAACAAACCATGAAGTATTTTGAGAAAAAAAAACTCCTCCTTAGCCTTGAGGAATCAAGCTCTTCTCTCGCCTTTTTAAGATGATACTTCTGTTCCGTACTTTCACGTTTGAGTTTTTGATGAACGCTTTGGCAATACGTTGTATGGATCTTATTTATCTTGAATAAAAGTATATTTCCCAACTAAAAAACTTCATCACAAAAAATTTTGGTACATTGCTCTGAGAATCTGAAGGGCAACTCAATTGCATAAGCTGCTATTCACTTCTAAAACATGTATTCCTATCCTCTCTCCCCTTTCTCATAGTGTATTCCTATGCTCTGATACTCCAGTTACAGAAATTACGTTTATTGTTTGTCACCGAAAACAACTCCGGCGTCTTCCATGGAATCATATGAACAACCATAGCCCGCAGTAGCCAGCGATGCTGCACGATCTTCGTCTACAATTAGTTGAGTCAACTCCACATTCATCGTCTGTTAGACACCTGTGATCACTACGAGCATCTGGGACGTGGCAAGCACTCTCAGCTTGTTGGCCGGCGCATTCCCACGAATTCATTGTCGTAGGACATACTTGCATAGACATTGCACTTGTCCGTCGTGCTTGATTTCCGGCCTGCACAAATGAAATTACAACCTCGTATAAGGACATAAAGAATAAGACCGCATCTTGTTTCTGTTTGCTCAAAGGAAAACTACTATGCATGCAGTTGAGTAGAAGCAACACCTTGAGAGAAGTCCGGTTACTGTGGATGTAAGTCTCAGGAAGCCTGTCATGCCAACTTCTCAACACTGGAAGGGGATGACCCTCGGTTGTGAAAATATAATTTTGGTCAGCCATAAATGAATCGTCGAACAGGAGAAATAGATACTTGCACCTACAAAAAACATAAGACACCGGTTCAGATATATCTTAAACTGCAATAGTTTATGCGTGATTTTTTTCTCTGTACTTGCACAGTGCAAGGGAAAAGCAACTCTTACGTCTCAGCAAGGAAGAAACTATGCTGATGATCTTCCAACTGCATAGTTGTGACATCTCTAATGCTAGCAAAACCTCCTTCCACTTTTGTGTATAAGTTCAGAGAATTTACAATCGACTCCCCCACTTCAATGTACCATGGATCTAATAACACAGAAACAAACATGAGTGAAAAATCAGAAAAATAGGACCAGCTACAATCGCGATACAGAATTTTTTTGTTTTTGTTTCTTATATTATCTTGAATAAAAGAAATTTCATCTTAGGGCACTGAAATGTCTGAATGCTTACAAAATATCGCCTGAACTATTAGAACCATGTGAAAAATGAAAACTAATAAAGAAAATCAAACCTTTAGTTGCTTGATACAAGTAGAATGTTGACTCAGCCAATTCAGGGCGCAGAGGATAATACTTTTCTGTGGGATGCAACATTTGATGGTCCAACAAATACCTACATTATTTTACAGTTCATATTAGACAGTTTTTTTTTTCCCGTATGAGGAATGCTAACTAAGAAGTCCATATGTAGAATGTAAGAGTAGAGTCTCATAAGAAAACAGTTTCAAAAGCACCTTTCTGGTATTACTCCAAACTTTTTCCATACATAGAAAAATTCACGGTGTGAAGAATTTGCGGCAGCAATATCACCTACAAGAACCTGTAAACAAAGTTCATATCTAAAGATTAGAAGACATTCTGAGGTTTGGAGTTATTATCGAAGTAGTATGCCAA
This sequence comes from Crataegus laevigata, assembly GCA_963580275.1. Taxonomy (NCBI): domain Eukaryota; kingdom Viridiplantae; phylum Streptophyta; class Magnoliopsida; order Rosales; family Rosaceae; genus Crataegus; species Crataegus laevigata. The sequence continues at coordinate 4,880,717 of OY756953.1, read as the reverse complement.
AGTTTAAGACTCCCTGCCTGTAGGCCAGGCCAAAATGCCTGAAGGCTAGTAAGCTGCCAATAAGTTGCTTTTCCTGTCCTCATATCAGCTTCGTGGTACCTAATTACAGTAACATGCTTTATCAAAATAACTTTGCAGCCTACTCGTCTCAATTAAACTTACAGCTAGAATCCAAACTTTCAATACTTGAAAAGTACAATAATAATTTGAAATAAGGCAATTCAATAAGGCTAGGAGGAAGTGCTGTACCATGGACCATGTCTGAAATATTTCTGCACAGCAATATAAGCAGAATGAAACATTCTCCAGAACTCCTCCTTTCCGAAAAGGATGTGGGCCTTAAATAGATACTCATAAAATGAATCAACCCCTAAATGAAGAAACCAAAAATCCAACATCAGAAACTATTAACTCTACATGCTCAATATGCATCAAGGAATGGTTTCTGATGGCCTGGAGCTCATCGCACAAGGTAATATTGGCACGTGTATGATTTGGGAAACCCAATAAACTGCTTAACAATACATATAATGTAGTACATTAAAGACACCAAAGCCCTAACCAAACCTACCAGCTCCAATCCCCGATGAGTACTCAAGCCATTCCCCAGTTGATATATCCAGCGTTGTACCAAGTAGATTTAAGGAACTCCGCATGCCCCATAATTTACGAAGAGCACGTAAAGCTGCAGATTCGTATCTGGGGTCTCCAGTCAATCGGGACAATGCTCCCATTTCCAGAATTAGAGAACCTGAATTCATACAGAAAATCAGGAGATTCAGGAACGTCACATTTATTGGTGTCCTCATCTGAATACAGCAAAAGAAAGCCCCTCACCACATCCTGAAGTGCTTGTTTCAGTAGTCTCATTCTCCATCACTCCATACTGTCCACAGAATTTCGCATTGATGCAGAGTCATATATCCTTCTTACAAACAAAACCACCAAAACATTTTCATATATTTTTCAAACTTGAAAGGTGAAGTCTTGATAATTTTTGAAAGACACAGGTACATCCAACTATATGTTTAGACTGACAATAATGATATAGAAAGAATCATATCATGCATACGTCCCAAAAATCACAATGTAATCGAATATTGGAGCTCAGCATGTTACAGGTAGTACCTTTAAGTTAATCCATGCATACGGCAACCCCGTCGACGTGTTAAATGCAGGCAGGAAGCGTTTCCCTAAGTCCTCAGCCAAAGTCAGCAGCTGATTCTTGTAAACTCCTTGACCCAGCCTGTTTGAAGAATCACTTGCAAGTAAATGAGCAGAAACAAGTCCTCCAAGCACCCGTATGTTGCACTACAAAATAGCAATCAAGTTGAAAGAGAACCAATTAAATAAATAAAAGAACAAAACTAGACGACAATATATTGCTCTTGAATAACATTCAAAATAATATCTAAATCCAGAAACTGCATCCCATTTGAACAATCTAAAAGGTATGACAATAATAAAGTTCTAGAATCAGCAAAACTCAACTAAATTAAGCTTTTCCACAAGCTATTCAATATATACCTCAAAGAGATTTACCCTCGCATCAACATCGAACTTCAAATTGTCAGAAAGCCAAATAATTGCGCTTTCAAATTCAGTGTTGTTACCCATAATGACAAGGCTGCGAGAAAATTTTACATCAGAATGATGTGACAACAAAATTATATGAATCATTATGAAGAAAGTACTAGAGTTCAGCTTAATATTGCAATAACTGAAGACATATAAATTCAGATTATAGAAGAGTATCTATGACATAATCGGTTCATGTCAAACCTGGACAATGATTCTATAAGACTCAGAGCCGATCCACTGTAGCCTTGTGGTAGGTGTTCAAGCTGAAATAGGGAAAGAAAGCACTTCAATTTAATTTTGAAAATTGCAACTAATCATAATTCATTTTATCTACAAATATATAGTTACCTTCAGATTTCCAAGTTCACTGAGAGAGTCGGTGAAACTTTTACTCAGTGGCTTTAGCTCATCATGCTGCAAAGAATGCAGTTTTAATACCATACGAACGGAGGTACAAAACCTAGAAGAAATAATGGACAAAAAAACCTACCGGAAATGCATGGATCATGTAGTTGTCGTATGCATGATAAAACCTGAAAGGAGGGAAACAACTTTACTGTAAGAACTCTTCAAGTACTTCCACGAACAAACATAGACGTTGTACTAAAGAGATCCTCATACACGTCGGCAAATTCTCCCAAAAACCAGATTATATTTTACAGGGGTGTGGCCGGTGCAAAATAAATCCGCAAGTCATAAAATGTGATTTGTTTACTTCAAAAAGTGCAAAAGAAATGCAAAAGTCATACCAATTAATAGAGTCTTAGACTCTTAGGGTTGTTCTGCTTCATTTTCTTAAGAAAATTGCCTTTAGCCCATATCGTCGAAACCGTAACAACCAGAAATGTCTAGTTCCCCAAAGCCCCACACTTCAAGATCTCAAATTTACATTTCCATCAGTATTTGATTTACCAATTCCATCCAAGCATGCTATTCCACTTTGACAAATATCCATATTTTTTTCAAAATCAATACAAAAACAAACTCTTTCTGCAATCTAATCACTTAAAACCAAAACTCAGATCTTTTTCTCGAACCAAAACACAAAATTTACCAACAGCATCAGTCAAAACAAGCCCAAATCAGCAAAACCACAAAGTCCAGCTAAAAACCCCTGATTGGGGAGCAAAATTACGGATACCCATTAAGCTAAATTTACAAATATTGAAGAAAAACGGAAACTTCAGCTGAGAAACCGAGCGGGTGGAGGTGAAATTCGAGTTTACTTACATCTTGCGGACTTTATCTCTGAGGCGTCGCTTTTTAGCTGCCCAACGGGGATCGGACGGCGATGCGGAGGTCGATAAGTTGATGAGGGTGGGAGAGATCAGAAAGAAGAGTAGAACCCATGTCGCGCATTTGCGCGGCAACATGGCTATTGGGTCAACCGGATTCGGATTCGTATCAGAGATGGAGAGAGAAGAATCAGAGGACTGAGGAAGGCGGGTTATTCCGCGATTTGCTAATTAGCTTGTCTGGTTGGTACTGCAGGCGACAGGTAATTGTAAGAAAAATAAAATTAATTAAATAGCATGTTATAATTTAAATTAAATATATTAGAAGGAATTGGATGATTGGTGGATGTTGATGTACGTGATCAAATGGGATTAGATGATTGGTCAACACAGTGTCATCCTTGTATTTTCTATGATTTGAGTTTTTTTTTTTCGTTTGATGATATTGATAAGGATGCACTGTAAAATAGTAAAATGTGAATGTGATTAAGATTGAGTGTGGACTCTATTTGGACCCAATATGGCTGATTGGACCACTAATTCAACCCGGACACACTTTCACTCTTTTTTGGGTTGACAAGACTCACCAGATAGTTATTGCGCTAGTTATGTTAATTCTAAATTGGGTGGCGTTATCCACACACACTTATTTTTATTTTTCACCGTTCTCTTAATTTTGGACTGTTAAACTGAATGAATTGAAAAAAAAAATTAATGGACAAAAATTAACAAGAATATATAAGAGGTAAAATGAGTGTGTGAATAACCTACACTTTTGAGTCCAAGTCCAAAATTAATAACTATTATTAACTAGTTATTAGTTTAATTATATATTTTTCTCGATAAATAAAAAAGAGTACCACTAAAAGTATTTTTTTGTTAACCCTATGTCCAAAACTAATGGGACAACGTTTCCTCCATCTATTCACTTTTGTGGTTTGGTTCAATCAAAGGATGGAATGTCTTTTTTATTTATAGATGTCCAAGAAAACTTAAATAACAATGCATAAACAATAAAACACGTGTTGCTTCTTTCATGATTTAAAAAGAAATTCAATAATTAACTGTCATATTATACAATCTACAAGTTATAATTAAAGTTGAGAGTTTTTATAATATTGTTCATTAATTAAACTGTAGGGCAGTTGAAAGTTGAATTTCGATTTCTGTTATACCGATACAATCTTGACAACAATCAATTGGAAGCTGCATGCATGACTCTACGATCAATTGCATGGCTGTTCTCTCTGGTGCAACGCACTCCTCGCTCAAACAAAGACACCAAAAGTATATGCAATGCAAAAATAGCAGACCAAAAACCACAAATGCACACTTAAATCCACGAAACTTCCATGTAGAAATAGTAACAACACATCAAATCCCCTGAAACTCCTCCCATCCACATATCAAACACTCAGTCCACCTTCTTCCCCTGTCCTCCGTTTTTCTCAAACCTATTACTTAATTTGCCTTCTCTTTCCAACTTCCATTGAGGAAAGATCTCAGGGGAAGAAGCAGGTCTCACCCTAAGCCCTGATCTTCCTCTAGCTACCATCATCATCATCATCATCATTATCTGTCTCTCTTTCCAATAACATGGCTATTGCTATACTTCTTCTTCTCTTCTTCTCCATTCCCTTCTCCGAATCGAAGCTCAACGAAGATTACTACAAGCAAACTTGTCCAGACTTTCAGAAGATTGTCAGAGACACCGCGTCCCAAAAGCAAGCCGCCCAACCCACCACCGCCGCAGGCACTCTCCGCCTCTTCGTCCACGACTGCTTAGTTGAGGGCTGTGACGCCTCAGTCCTCATTGCCTCCAACCATCTCAACAAAGCTGAGCGCGATGCTGAGATCAATGAATCCCTAGCAGGTGATGGTTTTGAGGTGATGGTCCGTGCCAAGACCGCCCTGGAGCTCACCTGCCCAGGGATTGTCTCGTGCGCAGACATTCTCGCCGAGGCCACACGTGACCTTGTCACCATGGTTGGTGGACCTTTCTACTCCGTCAAGTTGGGACGAAAAGATGGACAGGTTTCCCTTGCGTCCAAGGTTGAGGGAAACTTGCCAAGAGCAAACCAAACCGTGGATGAGCTCATCAAATTCTTCGCCGCTAGGGGTTTCACAATTGAAGAAATGGTTGCCTTATCTGGTGGACACACAATTGGGTTCTCTCATTGCAAGGAGTTCACTGACAGGCTTTTCCATTACAGCAAAACTACTCCAACAGACCCAGAAATCAACCCTAAATACGCCGAAGGCTTGAAGATGACATGCGGTAACTACACAGCTAACCCCGCCATGGCTGCCTTCAACGACGTGATTACACCCGGAAAATTCGATAACATGTACTATCAGAATCTAAAGAGGGGCTTGGGGCTGCTGGCATCGGACCATGCACTTGCTAAGGACCCGAGGACGAAGCCTTTTGTGGAGTTGTACTCTACTAACCAGGCGGAGTTTTTCAAGGCTTTTTCTCATGCAATGGAGAAGCTTGGACATCATGAGATTAAGACTGGGCATCAGGGAGAGGTGAGGCGCAGGTGCGACGCGTTTAACTCGCTTCAGGCTTAGATTATAATGAAGGATGAGAGATGAAGAAGAAGAAGAAGAAGATGATGATGATGATGATGAAATGAGAAGAGATGATTGTTTTTATTGGTTTTCATTTGGCCATGGATTAATTCATCACTAGGGAATAAGAGAGAGAGAGAGTTTTTACAAATCTTTCTGTTTTTATTTTATTTTTTATTCTTTTCTTATTTGGTTTGATATGTGACATGATGATGATGGTGGTGATGATGATGATGGTACATAAGTTCATGATTATATTGTATGTGAGTATTTATACATTACAATGTGATTTTTGAGATAGCTTTCGAGGAATTGTGATGATTTTTTATTTTATTTTTAAGAGAATATAGTATTTACACTAAAATGATAGGAGAGTGGGTTAAGCATTATAATGGATTTGTAATAATAAGTGGTCTTTAATTTTAGGGAACTTTAACGAAAAGTTCTCGGTACTGTTCACTGTAACGAAAAACCACATTTTTACACTAAAAAGTCAATACTAGTATTATTCACTTTACCCTTTATTTGGTCATTATCATTAAAACACAAAGTTTTCAAACTCTTTTCATTAGTTTTCTTTAATTTTAAGAAAATGGATCCCCAATTTTTTTAATTATAAAAATGGGGCTTAATTGTGGGGCTCACACCACATCTAACTTTAACGATCTGAACCGTTTATTTTTCAAATTGCATCTCATAAATCATCCTTACAAAATATTAGCTAAATTGAAAATATTTTAAACATCTAATTGAGTTCAAAGAAATTGTCGAACACTTTGTTCTAAGAAAACATTTAATTTCATCGTGATAATTAAGTAAGAAAATGATTTTAGATTAAATTGACTTTTTGTAAGGGTGATCGATGAATCGAAACTTAAAAAATAAATGTGCAGATCATTAAAGTTCGATATGGAATGAGTCCCAAAATTAATCCGCATTTTTAAATAAAATGGGACCCCTTCAATTGCAGGTAGTACTAGAATCTAGATCTCATATTAATCGACAGTAATGTCACCTTAAACGTTAATTAATTGTTCGTTAGGGTCAAATAATTATCAAGAAAAAGCCTTTGAGATCGAATCTACAGAGAGGCATGCAGGGAAACATCAAAAGTTTTTTCGGATTAAATACCAAATGATGAATCTTCCATGCATCCCCTCAGAAATAACAATTTTCTTTTGTAATAATCTTAAGGAATATAAAACAGCTTGATATGTGTACTTACAGAACCCCAATACGCCTGTGCAACCTCACACCTGCATATTAAAGATTTGAGCTTCAAAAGAATCGCATCTATTTATGCATGGTGATATGAACAGTGGTGTCCGGCGCCGGAAAGTCATCTTGCTGAAGTCGGAACATCAAAACACCAGACGCATAGCTGGCTAGCTATCACCCATTTCACAAGTCATGCTTGCCATTGCTCTCTGTGAGCTTTTGATTTCCAAGGGGAAATGGAAACTTTAGGGAACAAAAGTTGGATGGGATTGCAGGAAGCGTTTTAGGGTTTGAATAAAACTGAACCTAATTGATTGTAAGGCTATAAAAGGCTAGCTATTGTCAACTAAACCGAGTAGTCGTTCTAACTGATAAGTTGCTTAATTTTTCAGCAATCGATACTTGTATTCGGTTAAGAACTGTCGAACTCAAAGTTGTTACTTGTTAGTCAGTTTTACACAGCTCATAGAACTGTTCTACTATTACGTATAAATCTCTAGCCTTATTTGTAGTTCTCCATTCATTCACCAAAACAAAACAAGTTTCTATCGAAGTTCTTCAAAATTGTTTTACTTTTCTCCTAGCCATGTTCGATTTTCTATAACATTATTAACAACACACCAAATAATTTCTCTCTCTCTCTCTCTCTCTCTCTCTCTCTCTCTCTCTAGCTACCTGCTATGTCTCAATCCATGGCTCTTCCAATCCTTTTCCTTCTCTTCTTCGCCATTCCATTGTCCGAATCTAAGCTCTCCATCGACTACTACAAAAAAACATGCCCTGACTTCGAAAGCATTGTCCGTGACACTGTGACTTCAAAACAAATCGCCAGTCCCACCACCGCGGCAGGCACTCTCCGTCTCTTCTTCCACGACTGCATGGTCGAAGGCTGCGATGCTTCCATCCTCATCTCCTCCAACTACGTTAACACCGCAGAGCGTGATGCCGACATCAACCAATCTCTCTCGGCAGACGCCTTTGACCTCGTGGCAAGAGCCAAGACCGCCCTCGAGCTCTCCTGCCCAGGCATTGTTTCTTGCTCCGACATCCTCACCTTAGCCACACGCAACCTGGTCACGATGGTCGGTGGTCCGTTCTACGAAGTCCGATTGGGACGGAAAGACGGACAGGTTTCCAAAGCTTCACTGGTGGAAGGAAATCTCCCAAGAAGCAACCAAACCCTAGATGACATGATCAAATTCTTCGCTACAAAAGGCTTCACACTCCAAGAAATGGTGGCTTTATCCGGTGCACACACAATTGGATTCTCTCATTGCAAAGAATTCGCCGACCGGATTTTCAATTACAACAAAACTACACCAACAGATCCTGACATGTACCCAAACTATGCTCAAGGGCTGAAGAAAATTTGTGCAGACTACAAAACGAACATCGCCATGTCTGCCTTCAACGATGTGATCACGCCCGGCAAGTTCGATAACATGTATTATCAGAATCTGAAGAGGGGTTTGGGGTTGTTGGCATTGGACCATGCACTTGTTAAGGACCCGAGGACGAGGTCTTTTGTGGAGTTGTACTCGACGGACCAGGCTGCTTTTTTCAAGGCTTTTGCTCATGCTATGGAGAAGCTTAGCCATCATGGAGTTAAGACTGGACGTAAAGGAGAGGTCAGGCACAGGTGTGATGCTTTTAACTCGATTAAAGCTTAATTAATTAGATGATGTTGAAGAAGAAGATTATCGCCAAGGGTTGTCATTGGCCACGGATTGAATTCGCCAGAGAATTAAAGAGACGGATTTTCTTGTGATTCAAATGGCGTATTATATAAATTTTTATGTATTATGGTGATGATAGCAAAATTACGAAATATTTACTGAATGAAATGTAACCACAACAACTGAATCTCTCATTAATATTGAATATCGATATGATGCTTACAAGATCCCCAGAAACAGAACAAGAAGATGAACATGTTCCGCAGATTTTCAGACCGGTTACGGTTAAACATATATTCACTATTACAATTCAACAGTTACGGTCTACGTCATCACCAGAACCTTACAATCCAAGTGATCACCTAATATGCCCCAACCCAAATATCCCCACATACCAGGGTAGGCACGTCCTGACCGATACTCGAGGGTGACGAAGTCATTTTAAACATGCATACAAATAAAACAAATATGCAGTTAGAACAATTATACCAAAGCAGGAACATATTCAGAGCATACAATTATTAAGAATAATGTGGAAGAATTACTAGGAAAATGTACAAACCAAGGAATGATATCTATATTGAGAAACTCGAGAATAACTATGCCGAATGTCCTGATGCCGGGATCATGTGCATAAAACGATACTTGAAAATGGTAGTAAAACTGCCCAAAGGCAAATCCATAACTCTCACTAATATTGTACTCTCTAGGGTATCATAGTCGCCCGAAAGCAGTACTTGTCCATCGCCCAAAGATGAAGTTGTACGACACTAGGTTACATCAGTGAAGAAACATGGTAGGCCCTATCACCCGAAGGTGAAGCTGTACGACTCTGGGTTACGCCGGAGAAGAATCTATAACATCACACACCGACACTACTTTCGGCAATGAAGCTAGGGATATAACATATATCTCACTCCTCATCATCATTGTGTCCTATGGCCATAGACACCTAATACTCATGTTGTGTGGATGTGCTGTATGATAACCCGCTAGATATATACTCAAAACATATCTCAAAACTACGTCGAATAAAGCCATGCTAGTTTATACTCATAAACCCACTGAATTCTTACGTATAAAACCATTTGTTCGTAACTCAGATAATTCATAAAGCGATGAAACCAAATCTTAAATTCTCTAAATCTCAACCATATGTAAATCCTTAAAATGTACTATAAAACATGCTCAAATTATGAAAACATCATATGCATGCATTCCTAAGATTTATAAAACCATGCCAGTTATGAAGGGGTCCACTCACAAATATTTTATTGCCAAGGCCCGATGAGTCACTCAACTAGCGAGGATGGTGCCACTTCCCACCAATGTACCTAAACACATAAAGAGACCGCTTAGTCAAACTCTACTAAAACATTATAATTTGGGAAAACGGATAGCAGATTCGGATTTGGCGCGTTGAATAACCTAACGAGGGACCTCGGGTTACCCCACGCTCCACCACAAAGAGGTGGCTTAGACGGTCACGTGCCAACGCACACGCCGAGTTGAGTCGCCAAAAAGTTGACTGAAAAAGTCGTTGGTTTTGTCGAAGCATAATACCTCTGGCGAAGGCTCGTGTGCCCCACTCGCCGGCCATGACACGCCTCCACGTGACGACCCAAGAGCTAGGTTTAGATCCGGGTCGGATTCGGGTTTGGGCCTGGGTTATGACCCAGTTAAGTTTGGTGGGTTGGGCCTCAGGTAATGCCAAAGTTTCGAGTTTTGGTTTAGGTCCAAGGAATTGGGCCTGGGTGGGTAAATGGATTTGGGCTTAGGTTCATAGGTCACATGGTCCAAGATTTGGGCCGTGTCAGGATTGAGTTTTGGGCTGGTTTAGGGTTTCGAGTCGGATCAAATCTTAATGGAATATACCTTCGTTACAAGATTCCGTTAAAATTAACGAAATCTTAGCCTATGCTGTTAACTTTTAACGGTGACCATCGCTGTCATCGGAGTTTCCCCAGAATCTGCAATTTAAGCCCCGAGTTCAATTTGATCGATTTTACGCCAAAATTTGTGCAAACAAGTCCTAAAAATCACCAGGAACTCACCTAGGACCTCTTTAGAATGAGGAGACGTTGAATCCACTTCGGATTTAACATGAACTCGCCGGATTTTCCTTGTCGGTTTTCTGGAGATTCTAGAACAAACAATACAGGGTAAGAACTAAGGATTTCTACCACCAATTTTCAGCACAAAATTCATCACAGAGAGATTACAACTCACCCAAACTAAGAGAAGTAGGTTGATCATACCTGAGATGGAAATCGAGAGAGCTCAAGCCTTCAGTGTGAATGGCAGAGCACACGGAGGTGCCTCGATGCCACATGCAACGCTGCCGATGAATTCTCTACGTCCTAAGGATTCGAGGTTCAAGTTTGTGGGAGTTGATTCGGTGATATCGAGAGAAATGGGGTTAGATCTTTGCCGAAAACGTCGCAAGAATCAATTTTTAAGCATTTCGCCCCTTTCAGGTTGTAAGTTGGTGGGAGAATCAGAAACTTCCAGCTTCGCAAACCCCTTCACATTTTTCGGAGATTAAACTTGGAGTTTATAACCTTTTGACCCGATTGAACTCGGAGTTCAAGCTAACTTTTGGGAAATTGAGCAGACATTAAGCTTCTGTTCAACTTTCAAGAACTTCAAATATTTTTCTACACGTTGAATCATCATAACTAATCAGAACAGACGATCCTCTTGGTTATTAAGTCATACAGTTCTTCAGGTTCCTGAAAGTAATTACTACCCGTTTTAACAATTTGATTTTCTTTTCGTACGACTGCATTTTCCGGGTGACCAAACAGATGGTAAAGACAAATGGGTGTGAGAGAAAGAGGTAGAAGATAGATACTTCTCGAGTCTAAGCTTTATCCGAGGAGAGCTTGTAGACAATCTCCTGGACGTCTCTGGAAGTCACCGTCGGAGGCCGCCGAAGCTCCGATGACAGCCCGGCGGTCTGAGTATGAGAGACTGGAGCTAGAGTTTCGTTTCCCGGTGAGATTTTGGGCGGTTTATGACGGAGAAAATGGCGGGAAGACGGAAGGCGGGGACAGTGGAGTGTTGGAGATGTTTGGTGAAGGGTTTAAGACAGGAAAGGTTTATATTTGTTCGTGTTTGGGAATACGGCCAACCAAGAAAGGGGAAAGACGATGCAGCAAAATAATTTCTGTTCTTCTCTTCTTATTGTTTGGGACCTATCCCAGTCCATTTGTACGAAAAAAATTTCATTGCAACGAGAATACGGGTGGCATGCTATATGTTTTTAGGTAAATAGTGAATTTTTTATTTTTTAAATTATTAACTTATTAATACTCATATCACATTATTTGTATAGTGACATAAGGTCACACTGAAAAATCTCTCAATTTGTACATGACAGTAGTTCCAAACATCCTGATTGTAAAATTTTTAGAGGGAAATTCAAACACAAAACCTTGAGTGCATGAGCAAATGCTATAACCGAGTTACAAGCCACTTGCCATTTGGATTGTAACTAATTCATAAGGAAATGATAAACACACATTTTTTACGCATCATTGTTTAATCATGTCTGTTATTTTTGTATGATACATTCAATTTGACAGTCAGAAATAAAGAGGTGTGTATGAGAAATTAATTAAGATGTGTAAATTCAAATCCTTAATTCGTAACCTATGGGATAGATGCAACGATTGAAATTCACTATTACATTCAGAAAATGAAACTCATACTTAGGGCGATCCTTGGGCCGGTTATGAGTTAACCAAAGTGTAAGTGTATGACATAATTGATATTGTAACATGTATTATAATACGTGTGAAATTATAACATCACTTGCAGTTACATTGAAAATTTTAATGTTTGTTTTTACAATTCATTTCATGCCCTCCTTGAAAGAGGCCCCTTCATTAGTCATTCATGCAACATATGTATCCTATTGTATTGTTGTATTACGAATTACTAGTGACAGATCTAGAAATTTTTCTTTAAAATGCCAAATGTAAAAAGTTCACAAATATTCTGTAGACAAATAATCCCCTACATAGTACTCAGTGGGATATTCAAATATTCATGACAAAATTTAAACGGTTGGTTTGATGTAGTGAGCATTCATCTTTGTATCGTTACAATTTTATTGGAAGTTTCAAAGGGAGGATACATTAAGACCTACTCCAACCCTTAGTAAAATTCAAATTGTAAGTTCTAATCCTACCCTAACTTACTCCAACCCTTGGGCCATATATGAGTTTTAACCTAAAACCAAGGTTCTAAAAGACGTTAGGTGCTAGCCGAGCGACGAACTAAGGCCTAGCGCCTAGGCAGCTAAGCAGGCGCCTAGGCGTACTAGGCGGATTTAACTAAATCTATTATATTTCGTGTAAATAAGTGTCTATTTATACTTAAAATATATATAATTTCATCATAAACTACAAAAATATACTGACATATATATTATGAGCAATTGAAACATAATGAAAACATGGAAAACAAACATATAATGTGTGTTCATTTAAGTATTCAACAAGTCTCTTACAATTTATTGAAAGAAAAAAATGCAAACTGAAAGTTATCTATTTTCTGTCTAAGTAAGTTGCAACCTAGGCGAGCTAGACGGGTGCCTAGGCGATCTAGACGGGTGCCTCAGTAGGTCTAGATGCTTTTTCTTAATTTTCAAACGCCTATGCATTAATCGGGTTGGGGCGGTGACCAGCCTGCGGTGCTAGGCGGGAATTTTTAGAACAGTGCCTAAAACTCATTTTTAGAGCAAATTTAGCCCAGAATTCCCCCTGGGTTAGTGCGTTGGCCCCCATATATTTGTTTTTGTTTTTATTTTTATATTTATAAATTCATTGAATTCAATGGCTAAGATCTAATATGATCAAATCTAACGGTAAAGAAAAAGATCTAAAGGTCCAGAAAAAATCTAACGGTTCAAATTTAAATTCAACGGTTAAAATAATTTTAAAAAAAAATCTTTCATGTTTTTCATATTCTTTTATAATATTCCACGAGTTTCATGGTATTGGTTTAATGATTGTTCAATGTTTATTGGAATCTAAATATTTTAAGGTTAAAATATTTATAAAATTGAATTAGTATAGTTTACATAATGTTTTTTTTAAATGTTACTTTAAGAATTCTAAATTTATTCTTTAATGATCTCGGACTAAAAATTTAACCCATAAGGATTGGAGCAGAAAACATATTTATGAGTTAAAACCTAATTTTATGGGTTTAAAAATCTAGGCTATAACCCAAAGATTGGAAATAGTCTAAGCATTAATTTAAATTAAAAAATGATGATGGTAATAATAATTGGCAAAATTGCTTTTTGAATTGCATTGTTAAGAAATATGGGGCCAAAATTGCTGCGCAGTAATATGGGGCCACAACCCAATTATCTGTAAATTAACCAACAAAATGTAGAAAAAATAAATATTCATAAATTCATAAAAATAGTGGAATTGTATTTTTTTTCATAAATAAAACACATATCCGAGCCTTTAAAAATAAGAAAAAGTAAAAAACAATTCACAATTTTTTTTACTAACTTTTTGTTTTACTTTATAGTCATTTTATTGTTAAAATGACCCACAATACAACTCGCCAGACCTTTCAACCTCTCCCTCGCATTGAATTCCAGATTGCCTTTTCCCACCCGATTGCTTTCCAAGAATCTTTTGAAACCCCTCCGTCTCTGACGAGATGCAACACCACGGCGGCGACGTGACTTAGAAAGAAGAGGCCAACAAGCTCCTGGCTTCGCAAGATGCTTGACGACGACGAAGTGGGGTCAGTTCTAAACCATTTTTCGGACCAAAATTCCATTAACGCAGAACCAAAACTTAGATGATCGACCGAGTGATTCATTTTACAAAGCAGGGAGACTCAAAGAATGGTTCTAGTGACCCTGTGCCTATTGCGACCGCTCAAATACCTCAGGAAGCAGAACCTGACATGGTCGACAGAGTGAAACACATCCAAGACTCAAAGAATGGTCATTGTGACCCTGTGCCCGCTTAGAAAGAGGAGGACAAGAAGATTCCGGCTTCTTGCAAGATGCATGACCACGAAGCAGGGTCAGTTCTGAATTATTTTCGGAGCAGAATCCCATCTATGGAGAACCAAAACCTGAGATGTTCGACGGAGTGAAACAGTCCAAGAATCAAAGAATGGCAATTGTAATCCTACGCCCGCTGTGACGGCTTAGGTAAACAGAACTTGACATGGTTGATGGAGTGAAACACATCCAAGACTCAAAGAATGGTCATTGTGACCTTGCACCCCCTGCAACACCGAAACCATATCCTTTACAATTATTTCTGGAAAAAAAGAGAGCAGAAAAGGTTAAAACAATTCAGAAAAAATAATAATAATAATCTTCTTTAAAATTATTTTCCCTCTAGATACCAAATCATATCCTTCTCTCGTCCACATTGCAACAGTCCCTAATAATTTGCAATTACAAATTTATAGGCAACCAGGCCCGACAAATTTGTAGGTTCATTTTCTTTTTACAAATCGAATTACTAATCAAGTTAAATTCTTGCTTGTCTTCTTTCAAGCGTTTTAGCTTCTTATATCAAAGTTACGAATCATTTATTCCATGGCAGGGTAAATGAAATGAAATTGAATGAATCATTTCAGAGCTTGGTCCTTCCTCCACAAGTTTAGTTTCCTCCAATATTTTAGTTTGAATCTTATATTATCAACCGTCTGGAAATTAGACATGAAACCTGATGCTCGTGTATCTAACCTTTAAATTTTCAAATAAAACAAACCATTCATTTTCAAACTGTTGTAAAATGATTGTGATTGTTAGGTGTACGATGAACTTCACGGCGAAAGCGTTTGAGAACAAAACACAAATTTTCATACGGAGATTAAACTTCATGTCAGCTGCATGCTTAGATTAATGGGCCTGATCGTCTGGTCACTGGTGCTGATGTCGAGGGACCTAGATTGTCTGCCTATCAGTTACCATTTGTTTTTCATCTATTTCTATTTGAGCGATTACGGTTAAATCACGTCAACATTTTATATTAATTTTTTTATATAGATAATAACACAAAAAGGAATAAGAATATAAAATGTTGACGTGACTTAACCGTGACCGTTCAAATAAGAGAAATGGTAACTGGGAAGGCACACAATCCAGGTCCGATGTGGAGAGCTGTTCGGCCTGGTTTGGTACTGAGGTGATTTTAAAAAATGGAGGTTTAATAAAACACCCCCGGTACTGTTTACTTTTAACGAAAACCCGTTTTTTTACCTTTAACTGTCACTATTCACTATACCTTTAAAAGTGACTTTTCATTAAAAGGAAAGTTTTCAAGACATTTTCGTTAGTTTTCCTTTTAAAAAAAGCTGGCAGCTTTTTTCTGTTTGGTAAACATTCAGCTTCAGCTTTTTTTTACAGTTTTGGGTGAAAAAAAGCCAAAAACAGGAAGCTGCAAAACCCAGCTTTGAAAATTCGGCTTTTTTTCATATCTGTTTTACATAAAAGTTTACCAAACACTGTAATACTGCTTTTTTTTCTTTCCAAAAGCACTTTTACAAAAAAGTTTATCAAACACTCTGCTGTTTTATTTCATAGCTGCTTATTCTCACAGCACAGCAGAAACAGTTTTTTTTCAAAGAATAGCAATACCAAACCAGCCTTTCGTCTACCACTTCAAGTGGCTTCTTGTTGTGGAGTTTTATTAGGGAAAAAAATGCTCAAACATCAGGATTTGTCATTCTTTTCTCTGTTTTTTTGGCTTTCTTTTGGCTACAACAGAAGAGGGCACACATGTAATGCGTTTAACTCGTTTTTTATAGGGAACTTTAATGAAAGGCTCCCGTTAAAAGCTCTCGGTACTGTTTACTTTAACAAAAAATCACATTTTTACACTAAAAAGTCAATCATGGTACTATTCACTTTACTTTTTATTTTGTCCTTATCGTGAAAACTCAAAATTTTTAAGCTATTTTTATTAATTTTTCTTTTTTTATATGATATTTAAGAAAATTAATTTTTAATTGGATTAACCGCGTCACACGTGTGCCCTCCCAGTAAACACCTCAGCATGTTAATACAAGAAGCTTTTGTCCGGGCTAAGCCTCCATATCTTATGGTATTCTCTATGGAGTTTGGAGTTTGGAGTCTGAATCAGCAGTAAGAACGTTGATCAGAAAAACGAAGCCAATTTACAACAAACCCAAAACAATATATCGAAATATTGAAAAGGTGAACCAACCAAGACAGAAATAATCTCAGATGATAAAACCAACTTGAGGAAGTTTATAATGCTTCAAAGTAGATGAAATTATAAGGAAACCAGTTTAAGGGTGGGAGGTTTTGTACTGGCCAACGACCAAAAACGCTTCTAACTGAGTTTGGTAGAAAAAAAATACAAACGTTTATGAGTCATATTAGGCGCTTTTTGATATAAGCACTGACTGCTTCTTCAAGAAACACTTCAAATTGCTTTTCTAAGAAACACTTCACATATCGCCTCCGAATAAATTATAACAAGGGTTTTTTTTTTTTTTATTATCAGAAATTACAAGGCGGAGGTTAACTAAACATTTTGTCCCTAGAAGGTAAAACTTTGCAACTTACTATTTACACACAGTAACGTAATAAAGGACAGGAGTTATCATGGGATTCCTTTCCTTGCTGGTTACCTCCTTTCTTGATGCATTTCCGGCAGAGCTTGCCGTGAGTGTAAAGAAGGCAGTTGAGATCAAATTTGAGCTCGTTCGGGATCCATTGGTTGAGATGAAGATACGTCTAATTCCTGTCTGCTTCAGCTGGCACCCAACCAACAGCCTTTGCAGTCTCGAACACCTACATTTTACAAATTTGAATGTCAAGACTCCAAAAAATTGCGTAAATGTATGACGATAAAGTGTTTGAACCATTATACTAACTCACATGTGTGTCCACCGGAAAATCGTCTTGCTGAAGCTGGAACATCAAAACACAAGCCACCTATCATCCATTTCTCTGGTGTTATCTAAGGCCGTTTATGAGAGTGCATGCTCTACATTTATCAACTCATACGACAAGATAAAACAAAATCGAAATGTAGATTATGGCTTATATCGAGGCTTAGATAATAAGGAAGAAGAGAGTTGTTTTAGTTATTCTAACTGTTTATTTACGTTTGATCGTTATTCAAAGAAAGTAAAAGATGAAGGTGCTGAGAGCACTTAATTTATCGATACGTTAGTGATGAACTAATAGAACACTTAACTACAACAAAACGAATTGAACTGAATCTAAAGCATGTAACTGCATAGCAAAGCAGCTTCAATGCTAACAGATGAAAAGAAAGCCTACCGTATTGGGACCGATCCCTTTGAAACTTGAAAGCTCGGACTTAATTTCATCGACTGACAACTCTCTCAAGTACTCCAAGCACAATTTTTCTTTCTTCTCCAGTAAACACCTCAACATGTTCTTAATACACGACGTTTTAGTCCTGGCCAGGCCTCCACATCTTATGGCATTCTCTACGGAATTTGAATCCGCATCAAGAACCTTGATCGCAAAAACAGAGCAACAATTCGAAACCGATGCAGGCAATTCAGATTTTAAGTCTAAATCTCACTTGCAACAAAGTACAAACCCAAAACAATATATTCGAAATTTTTTAATGGTGAACATTTAAACCAGCCAAAACTGAAATAACGTCAGATGATAAAACCAACTTGATTAAGTCCTAGTACTTCAAAGTAGATGAAACTATAGGAAACTAGTTTAAGGGCCAGTGTGGGAAACAAAAACGATTCTGATTGCATTTGGCAGAAAAACTAAAAGTGTATATGTTCATATAGCACTTTCTGAAGAAGCACTTCCAAGCACTTTTCCATGAAGCGCTTCCATTTTTTATAAAAATGTCCACATGTTTACAATAAAAGAACTTCTAACAGAAGCACTAAAAGTCCTTTCTACAAGCAGTTCAAACTAAGTCTCCAAAAACCCAATAAACCAAAAGACGAAAATATTAACTAAATAAACAGAACCATCAAGTATTAGCTCCAAAACCATGCAATCCCACCATTATTTCACAAACGATGTAATACACCTAACCCAAAATAACCCAATTCCCATTTGGCCCAAGTTTCTTAAAACTCTTAGGCCCAAAAACCGGCTCAATATTTTAATTTTAGAAAACTTCATTTTAGTCCTTGGCAAAGATTACTTTTTGATTAAAACCATGAGTAAAATTAAAATCTAATTTTAGTCCCTTTATATATTAATAACCTCATTTATTAATTATATTTTGATTTTTTAATTATTTATCTTTTTCTTTTCTAATTTTTAATGTATTAATTTTATTTCATTATAATTTTTATTTTCATTTCATTCATTGTAATATATTTTTGTTGTGAACATTTAGATAAACTAATTTTTGTTATACAATATATTTCGATGTACTATAACTTCTTCATTTAGGTATATTAAATTCATTATAATACATTTCGGTGCATATATTTCGGTACACATATTTCGGTGCATACATTTAGGTACATACATTTCGGTACTAACATTTCGGTGCATACATTTCGGTACACACATTTAAGTACATTAATTTAATATTAATATATTTCAGTGCATATATTTAGGTACATACATTTCGGTGCATATATTTAGATACATACATTTCAGTGCATATATTAGGTGCATATATTTAGGTATATACATTTCGGTGAATATATTTAAGTACACACATTTCGATGCATACATTTCGGCATACATATTTAGGTACATTAATTTAATATTAATACATTTAGGTACTAACATTTAAATATATTAGTTCAATATAATATATTTCGGTACACACATTTCGGTACTAATATTTAGGTACATTAATTGAGTCTTTCAAGTTTGAAGAATGTTAAATAAAATTAATAAATTAAAAAACTCTTTTTTGGTCAAAAAATAAATTAAAATTTGTGTATTAATAAATTTAAATATTTAATGGGAGATATTAAATAAAATACACATTAATTATTTTGAATTAAGGACACACTAGGGACTAAAAATCAATATTCAATCTAACACCAGATTTTTTTTTAAAATTTTAATCTTCTTGAAGGACTAAAGTTAAAAAACCCCTCTTAATTTCGGTTCAGACCCGAAACAGTTTCCTTCTTCTTTCGTCTTTCTGAAAAGTTGGTTACACTCTCTCATTTGAAAACTCTCGGATCTCTCCCTCTCTTCTCGGCAAGCACACCCACCCCCACAAACACGAAAGCACACTACCCTCTAGACTTCCCTACCCTCATTCTCCTTCATCTCTGTGAAACGCAGAGAACCCATAGGGCACCCAAACCTCTCCAACGAGTTCAACAACTTCAAGCCAAGGTTCGACCGTTTTCTGGCCACCTCACGACTTGAGAAAGAATCTATAGGACTTGGGGAAAACGACTGTGGTCTTGCATGTCGCATCGGAGCAAGCCTGGGTAACCTGCCATTTTTCTTTCCGAAAGCTTGAAGCTCTCCGACTCGAACCCAGGTGAGAATTGTGTCCTTCTTCAAATTTCTGGGTTATGGAACCCGAGTTTAGATCCAATCCATTCCATTTATTTGAATAATACCTTTGCATGTGAATTTTAGGCTAGAAAATGTCAAGTTTTGACATGCATACTCCCTGTTCTTCATTTTTTCCAGAATCCGGCGAGCACCACCCCTTTCGAGGAAATTTACGGCCAAACCACGGCGATTTGGCTGGATTGAAAGGTATCAATCTCTTCATCTCGTCGAGTACTACAACTTTCCTTTTTGTTTCACCTAATTTCGTTGAGTATTGAAGAAGTTATACTCATTTGAATCTTACCCAATTTCTGGCGAGTCCGACGGCTTTCGAGGCGATTTCTGGCCAAACCATGGTGAGTTAGACGTCGTGTGAGGTGCAACTGTGGGAGATGATTCAGTCCATCCTAGTTCGGGCAGCTCTCTGAGAGCGGAGTACTTGTGAGTGGACCCCTTCTAAAATAATATTTTTGTAAATCTTAGGATTGCATGCATATATTATTTTAGTGTTTATACATGCTTTAATATATGTTTTACGAATTTCATATACTGAGTTTTGGGGAATTTACTACTTAATTAAATGGCTTTATGAAATATTTTAAGATGGTTAGAATTACTTTATATTAAAGTTTTAACATGATGGATTGTATGTGTGATTTACAATGTGTTGTGAGAACATAGTTTGTTATTTATTTTATGAACTTTTGGAACCTTTGGATATGGATATTTTGGTATGAGAATTGAGCTATGTTTTTGGATTTATGAAATAAGCTCTGGAATGTTTGAGATATGGTTTTGGGTATTTTTATATCTAGCGAGTTATCATACAACACATCTACACAACATGGGTATTAGACGTCTATGGCCATAGGACATGGAGATGAGGAGGAGTGAGATATATGTATTATACCCCAGCTTCACTGCCGAAAGCAGTGTTGGGATAGCTTCACTAGCTGCGGCTAGTGTCGGGTGTGAGATGTTAGAGAATTCTTCTCCGGCGTAACTCGGACTCGTACAACTTCACCTTCAGGTGATGGGACTTACCAGGTTTCTTCACTAGCGTAACCCAGTGTCGTACAGCTTCACCTTCTGGTGATGGTTAGGTATTGCCTACGGGCGACTATGATACCCCTAGATAGTACGGTTTTACTGAGAACTATGGTTTTGCCTTTCGGCGGTATTAATACAATTTTTATAACTCGAGTTTACATACGAGTTTTACAGAGATTTTTCATGCCATATTAGAGTTTTCAGAGAAACTTAGTATGTAGTATTGTATATATGGTTTCAAAACAGGGGGTTATTATGTTCAAAAATAAAATAGTTTCTGTATTATTAGTATTATTATAAATTATGGTCCACTCACCTTTCTTTTTTTGCGTCCCCTTCAGGGTTTAGATTCGAGGTACATGATCCCGGCATCAGCACAAGTTGCGCAGCTATTCTCGAGTTCTCTCCACTTCGGTATTATTCCATTGTTCATATAATTTCCTAAAACTTTTTTTACGTTATTCTTAGAAATGTATGCTCTGAACCAGTTATTCAGTTCTTGGAGTATAATTTTTATTCTAAGTATATACAGCTTATCAGTTTGCATGCTTTAAAAATGGCTTCGTCACCCTTGAGTGACGGCCATCACGTTCCTACCCTGATATTTGGGGATATCGGGGTTAGGGCGTGACAAACGAAATCACACCCAGAATTCCAAAACCATCAAAAGCTCAAAAGAAAGCAGAAAGCTTACATCTTCCCAAGTCGGAAAAGCTGATTTGAGAGAAGCAAAAGCCTTTTGGGAATTGACTTCCGTGGTGTTCTGCGACAGCAGAGTCCTCACCAACCCATCCAGAACACTCTCTTTTCGATCGGACGGTTCTGAATTCACGGTGCCGTCGGTTTCACGATCCATCAGTCTCTGCTTTCTGTACTCGACGAACTCTTCCGGGAAACCGTGGAAGGCTAAGAGGTCGTCTCGCACTGACAAGCATTCTTCTCGGGTGGGTCGGGGGTGATCCAGGTACGGATCTTTTTCCGTCTCTTTAAGGCATTGGCTGTTTGGCTGATTTGGTTGCTGGCTTTGGCTTCTGCTCGGCCTCCACCTGCTTTCTTTTCCGGCTTTTCGGCATTTTCTTGGTGCAGAAGCTCCGTTGGTGGTGTCGTCACTGGCATGCTGAACGGTTTTTTGGGCCTTAGATTTGTTTGTAGTCAGCTTTATTGGTGCATTGGGCCTGATTGGACCAGTCCACATAATGGCTACGTGCACACCAAAACAACGACGGTTATGCGACACAAAAAGGGCTGATTTTTGGCACGCAAAACGACGCGGATTCTAATAGAATTTTTTACCACAAAAGTAGGAATAAAAACTCAAAAATACTTGCAAGAGAACAATGTAATTATGGTATAGCAGCTTAAGTAAGGTCGTTTTCTACATGGATTGAATATTACTTGTATTTAAACTAATTCTTAATTAACTATTTAAAACAAGATTTGGAAAATGTTGATTTTGAATTTAAAAATAATCAAAACGAATTTTAAAATGAAACAAAAGAAATTAACTAGAAAATAATTTAAGGAAAATCAATTTATAAAAGCCTAGGGTTCCGCCATCCCTTTAACAATCTTATACAATTTTACTAACTACTTATGAATTTCTATAAGGTTAGGTTTTCCTAATATATATTCTACTTGGAACCTCCAACATAAAACGTATATCTAACATGCAATCCGTCCGTGATATTCAAATCAAATATGAACATGAGAGACTCATTATGCTTTATGAAAACCCTTTTGAAAAAATCATGCAACCCTTAAGAGCGTGATGTTCGTCTTAAGTGAACTTACAATTATTAACCACAAGAAGCTTCTCAATCCTCCAGTGATATTCCGACCAAATTGCATCCAATTACTTGTCTAAAAACCCTAATGGTCGTGAATCACTAAGACAATTATATTGTTTAATCGCGGTGATTAATAATTCAAAGCAAGCATGCATTCATTCATAAGCAATTAAATAAAAATTACATATTCATGCTAAGGCTCAAGGCTTTGCACTAGCAAACAGAAATTAGTTACGAACAACCATAAACAAAATATTAAAAACAATGATAGAAAACACCTTAAAGTAGAAAATCTTCAAAAACCCTAGCTAAGTTCTCTTTGTCCCCAAAGTTGAACAATAATAAGCGTTAAGAAAAACTCCCCCACAGCAAAGCCTTAAAATCCCCCCTCATTGTCGCACAAACCGTAATCTTGTATTTTAATTAGGAAACTACATAAATAATAAATTAACCTAAAAGATAAAATCCTAATTAAACTAGGAGAATCTACCAAGTACTTGTCTAGCCACGTTTGACACGCCCCGACCCGGAAAGGTCGACGCATGCTGGCCGTCACTGTGAAGTGACGTAACCATAGGGGTAAGTGATGTAAAAAGTGCATAAATTTAAAATTGAACTTAGAATTAATTAAAATTTGAAATAGTGACAGAGTGCACAAACGTGGGTGTGGCCCACTACAGTTATTCAGAGCTTAAAGATAGGACGACTACTGAAGAGTAGTCAAGCATCTAAAGTATACTTATTACACACGGTGATAAGTTCATACATCAGAAGCTGAAGCTTAATGTCAGAAACGTTTCAAAGTTCCTTGAATGCCACGCAGAACAGCTATCTAGGTCCTGGAGGGGCGAAAAACAAAGTTGAGTGGGTCAGCAAAACAAACTTATGTGAAAACGTTTGGTTTTGAACATACTAACCCCTCGCCGTAAAACAATTATAGTTTCCTTTATTAAGAAGTACATTATGAGTAAGTACGTACGTATATATATATATCCACAATACTAAAACCAAGTATAAGCGATAATATACAAATCAATTCATGATAAGATCGATACTGCAGTTATATAATCATGTGACAATGTTATAAAGCAGTATTACTAAATACTCATCCATCTAATGCTGGCACACAAGTTCGAACAGATAACTCTGACACGAACAGGATTGGGTGTAATCAATACGCTCAAGTACTACGATCACGTGAAGACTGGTGCAAAAGCACATCACATACAAGTCGGATTGCCTAACGCAATCTACCCGACAGGACTGGCACCTAACCTGGATCCAGACGAGCGAACGGTGCGATGTGAACATACACGTGAAGGACTGGCCCTGGCCCTAGGGCAAGTACTAACACCAGTGCAGCAAGATGAGTATGTATATAAACATGTATGAATGTCATGGCAATTATATCTCAACCGCATTTTAGCATTTATCACAATTATACCTCAATTATCCAATATTTAGCAACATATACGTAAAGTGAAGCATTTTATGAAGTTTGGAAACCATAAATACGTATAGGTATAAAAACAAACTGCCCACTCACAGATACGTAGTCCAAACGAAGTCTCCTAGCTTGGCTTAACCACGTACGTCCTCAGAATACGTTTCCCTATACGTGAAATTTCTAATTAACTTAGTTTAATAACACATAAACGGAAACGTAAATAAAATCTTCGTAGATTGTCCAAATATAGAGTTTAAATATATCAAATCGATCTACTCGACGTCACGAACACATACGTATTTTTAGAATCCGATTTTGACCATGCACGCGCCCCCACGCGCCGCCACAAGGTGGCTGCGCTGGTGGCCACGCGCCTGCGAGTACAGTGTACTCGTCTTCTTCGCGGGTTCTGCCATTTTTTTTACAGATTTTTCGTCTAACTTCCAGAGCTTCAAACGAGCTCGTTTCTTACCCAAATTTAGTAATTCAAAAGCCAAATTAAAGTTAGGAATGTAGAGAATATATCTAGATTCACAGAATGTTCATATGGGGTCTTTGTTGTTCAGAAATTGGGTCTGAAAGTAGCCAAACGACCACGGTTACATTTTTTTCCAGAAACTTATATTTTCCTTCCAACTTCCAGAGTCGATATCTAACTCGTTTTTAATCCATTTTTCATGAAATTTTATATCAAAATGAAGCCCTCGACATGTAGAATCACGTTATATAAGTTTTAAAGCTTGAAATTCACTATATTTTTTCCAAGAACGTTCGATAGTTCGGCTTACCTAAAAACTCGTCGATCTCGGCCCTCCGACGTCCAAATCCTTCCAACGAATTACTCCGGGGTTCCTGGGAGCATTTTAAGACTAGTGGTGATCTTGGTTTCCATTAAAACTCAACCATTAAAAACTTGATGAATAGTGCCATAATCGGGAATTGATATTCCTACGTGAAAACGTTCGAGTTTTTACCTGAGGTTGATGTCGATGGACTCGTGAGGTCCTAAGAATTCCAAAGGTAGTCTTGGATCTTCGAAACTTTGAGGTTTGAGTGGCTTTCGAGTTTGCTCCGTATGAATGGTAGAGAGAGAGAGAGTTCCGTGAGTTTGAGAGAGAGAGAGAGAGAGAGAGAGTCTGTGAGATTAGTGAGAGAGAGAGCTTCTGAGATGAGAGAGTCTGAGTGGTATCCAAAAGAAAGTGGATTGGGGTTGGTGAATGATTACGGACGGAGGGATCGGAAGTGGAATTGGGTTGGTGTGTATAGTGGAATAGGTTTGGTGAGATTAAAATGTATTTTACCCATTTATTTTAACTAATGTAAGTTTTGTAACAACTAACTAAATCGAAAATAACTTATTATAACGTTTTCATTTCGCTCGACGATAAGGGTAAAATCGTCATTTTACACGTACGGGGATTATTTATATAGGAAATTAGGGACGGGTCGCCACAACGTTTTAGCCTCAGATCTCCTCCAAATCCGGCCCAAGATAACTTGTGTTTGAAGATCGGGACGTTCTGAAGACATCTCCAGAAGACCACGAACCTATCCAAGGTCATCTTGGGCTCTAAAAACGCAATTCAAGCCCAAAACGTTTATTTTCCAGTACTGCACGTCGCTCCTTTATTTTGTCGCTAGAAAATCACCGCTAGGTATAAAAATCTAATATTTTGATAAGATCAAGCTAAGTGACTCACGAACGTCTCCAACTGGAATTACTCCAAAATTCGTCCATTTGACCACGTTTTTCTCCAAAATAATTTGAAAGCCCTATATTGGAAATACAATTCAAAGTATCAAAATTCTCTCAAAATAACCACTAAATTATAACTAAGAATAGGGTAAAATTTATAGTATAATATCGACTCATCAAACACCTCATATGCAGAACAAGGCAAACTTAGGCGCACAAGACGAGGCAGGTTCCGCATACACAAAATGAGACAAACTCCTGCGTGCTTAAAAATTGAGTTGGGTTTCACTAACAAAAAAATATATTTTAAAGAACATGAATATGATAGTTTGTTGTAGTGGTAAGAGAAATAAAAGAAAAATTAGCAAATCGCAAGAATTTTAATCATTTTTTATTACTTTTACTACTACAACAAATTATCATATTATGTTCTTTAAAATATATTTTTCCGTACAATTTTTTTTTTATAATTTGTATTTAAACAATTGTAATCAATACTTTAAAACATAAATTTAAAGATATTTGAACCTTTTTATTTATCTTAATTCTTTATTTATCTAAATTCAAACTACATATTAATAGAACCCCATTTGGCAATGTTATTGGCCTCACTACTATATTTCTCACATATTTTTTAGTTTTCGGCTTAAATAGTTTACTAAATATATATTTGTTGCTCAATAAACCGTAAAACTTCCAAATTTTAACTTAATGCTCAGAAAAAAGTATTTTGTGAAAAAAAATTACAATTTTGTCACAAAATATGAGTTAGGCGGGTTCGAAGCATGCAAAACGAGGTGGACTTAGCTCATGTAGAATGAGGTGAACCATGGCACGCAAAACAAGGCGGGCTCCACTCACGAAAAAACGATGTGAGTTTTTGGCATGAAAAACGAGGCGAGCTTTGTGCAAGGAAAAGAAGGCGGAATATGTTGCACAAATTGAGGCTAGCCTTGTGCATGGAAAACGAGTATGGATCTATGCACGCCAAAACAACGCGGGCTTCGTGGATTCAAAAGAAGGGGATTCTGGCACGCAAAACGACGCAGACACCTCACCTGCAGAACGAGGCGAGCTTCGTACACACATAAAGAGACAACTCCCATGTGCTCAGAAAATGAGTCGGGCTCTACACACGGAAAAATATATTTTGAAGAACACGAATATAATAGTTTGTTGTAGTGATAAGAGAAAGAAAATAAAAATGAACAAAAATGAATCAAATTCTTGTGCGTGGCAGAAAGTCGCGTGACTTTGTGGTTGCAGAACAGAGTTTTTCGATTCTAAAAAAACACATAGTCGGTCAAGAGAAGAATAAAATACTTCTGTGAGTTTTTCGACCCTAAAAAAGAGACTGCCAAAACCACCGAATAATCCATTTTTAAAGCAAGGACACCCTAAGCCCTTCTTAAAAAAAAAAACAAAAAACAAAAAACAAAAAGAAAGAACACCCATAACATTGAAAACCTCAACTCCAATGTATTGTCAATTCACGAACCAAACCCATTTTTTGTATTTTATTTATGTTTGTCTCTGACCCTGAATTAGTGATTAGGAAACGCCAAACGAACCCTAATAGTCAGTTTCCATTTTTTGTATTTTATTTATGTTTGTCTCTGACCCTGAATTAGTGATTAGGAAACGCCAAACGAACCCTAATAGTCAGAAATTGACCAACATTTTAGTGGAATCAATCCATTGACTTCTACTAAAACATAAAGATCCATATCTTTTACGTGTCTTAGGGCCATAAACAATATAAAGTGAAAGTGACGTAAGAAAAACCATGTGCACACATTCTTTTTGACCAAACAAAGATTCTCAACCCCTTTCTAGAGACATGCTATAGAAAGGCTCATAAACTTAGTGTTTTTCACAAAATGGCTGTGGGAATATAAAATATCTTGATCAATACGAACACGTCTGGTGTCTGGTGTATAACTTATCAAATATGATTATTTTGCACTTGATAGAATATGCGGTTCATTAGTCAAACTTTAATAGGCTAACGAGCCACATTTTCTACATTAGTCCCATAAGCTCACACTCAATAGGCCTCCCAATTCAATTCATCACAGTTGATCGCCAAATGACATAAGCAAATCATCCTGATATGTAATGAGCTTGTTTATCAGTCTCTTAGCATGACAAGACTCTCCAAAAGCATATTTTAAGAATCTCAGAGAAATATTTCTTCTTCGGTGTGCAAACTAGGTAACTTGTTTAACGAAACTGAACGCTAGAGTTAACTCCTCAATTCTCATCCCACTCTTATTACTTCTTATAGTTTTTACACCAGTGTTAATCTAACTTCGTTTATTTTAATGTGTGTAAGTTTTTGTCAATTCAATTCGAAATGGAAATTTGCTTTCACACTGTCAAATCAATTAATTTTTGTGTTCAAATAAGGGTGATGTTCGTTAATTTAAGTGAAGAACACTAACTGAACTTGATATTTGACAATTGAAGAGTAAATTGACCAACTTTAAAAGGTTGCGTAAACTTGAAAACCAAACTGAAAGACGAGAAGGCAAAATGGAGAGTGGATGTGAATTGGATGGAGCAGACCTTCTTCGGGAGAAATTTCTCATTGTGTCTGGAATATAGATGGTACACTACATATTTTTATATAAGTCGTGAAATTTTTTATTTTTTAAATTATTAATTTTTTAACACACGTATCTCACAATTTGTATAATGATACATGCTATATCATCTCATGTACCGGTCGCTGAAAAATCTCTCCACCTTCGGAAGGGAGAGGGGAAATATCGTGGCAATTTTACTATTTGTTTGCTCAAGAAAAAAAAAACAGTTAACAACAAACGAATTTGATAAGACAAAAAGCAATTCTTTGACAAGCAATAGAGGGCCAGTAAGACCATCTCCAACCCTTGGGCTAAAAGCCAAATTTTTTAGCCCGGAAAATTTAGCTTTTAGCCCAGAAACAGCTTTTCTGCTCCAACCCTACTGGCCTAAAATTTTAGCCCAGAATTATTAAAGAATGAATTTAGGCTAATTTTTTTCTTAAATCAATTTGTTTTAAAAAAATAAATATGTAGACTATCGTAAATTAATTTTATGAACATTTTAATTTAAAAAAATTTAAATTCTGATAAATATTAAAAAATCATTAAATTTTTCACAAAGCAAGCCTTTAACTTTCACCAATATTTCAACTTTCACCAATATTTTAACTTTCACCAACTGTTCAATACCAAACTTTCAACTTTCACCAACTGCACCATCTTCACTAACAGAATTGGAAGAATTGTAGGAGAAAATTGAGTTTTGTGTAGATGTTTGAACAAATACATAGGTATTTATAGAGTTTTTGGGTCAATTTTGAGTTAAATAATTTTTTTTAATTATTTTAGCCGTTAGATTTAAATTTTGACCGTTAGATCTTTTTTTTACCGTTGGATTTGATTATATTTAATCTCAACCGTTGGATTCAATGTATTTTAAAATAACATATTTTTTTAAAATGAAATTTGAATGTGGACCGTTGGATCAACCTAGGCATTTAAACCCAAACCGTTGGATTGCTTCAAAGAGCCGTTGGGCTCTGGGGTTGGTGGCCGACAGCCCCTGCACTGGGGTCCACCCTGTTGGGTTTCAGACTGAAGCAGCCCGCGTGGGGCGCGTTGGGCGTCTGAGTGGGCTGCGCCTGGGCCTTTTTCAGCGCGTCCACGCGACCTTGGGGGGAATTTGGCCCAACTTTGGCATTTGGCATTTAGCCCAATAATTTAGCTTGGGTTGGAGGGGGTTTGGGGGGAACTTTGGGCTAAATATTTGGCATTTAGCCCAGGGTTGGAGTAGGTCTAATAATATTAAACAAATTTAATTGTTAAGCAATCTACTAGGCATGCGATGGATAATAAATAATTAGCATTTGCCTACACACACATTTTTTTTAGAAAACGAGAGAGAGAGAGAGAGAGAGAGAGAGAGAGAGAGAGAGAGAGAGAGAGAGAGAGAGAGAGAGAGAGAGGGGGAGGTTTTTGGTTTTTTTTTTTAATTTTTAATTTTTAAATTTTCAATATTAAAAGTATTTTAACATCACTTGTAAATGGGGTTTCAATAAAAACAATAAAATTTGAGCTTATAAAATTACATTATTGCCCATCATTTTTTTTTTGTGTGATAAAAAGATTAAATAATCTTTTCATTTTCTTTTAGTTGACAAAGAAAATTTCATTAATTAATAGATATTAGTTAATAATAAATAAAAAACATTAAAACTCAGAAGACGATAATTAGGCATCAACACACACCCCATCATCATCACCACGTTTCCAACACCAACCATCATGCAAGACAAGATGCCAAAGGACGAGCAAAACTATCGAATCCATAAACCAACCTATTAAGTAGTCTGATGTATAAAACAATTTTCACTGTTTGATTTTTTAAAATCAATCTTCATTGTTTATTTTCTAAACTACTAAGTAGTCCCAGATTATTGAAAAAAATAAATAAAATATGAACATGCTTATTTCTTACAAGTTAACAACCAACATGAATACCTCCTCTGAGTTACATCATGGACATACAATCTTTTTGCCAATTACTAATTCTATTTTTTTTATTTCTTTCTTCTATGTTAAAAAGTTAATCAGTTTGGAAATGAAATGTTCACCATGTGTACAATGTTTCTCGCACAATAAATTTTTTTTTTCTTTTCCTAGTTTTAATTTCTTCCATCCATCATAAAAGGTTAATCAGTTACAAAGCAAAATTGCACCAATTTATACTGTTCTTCTAGGCTACTAGAAGACTAGCACAATAAAATTTGGGGTGGGCTATCCACACACACTTTTTTACTTCTCACACACCTCTTGTTAATTTCTGTCTGTTGATCTTCTTCAATTCATCCGATCTGATGGCCGAAAACCAAAAAGGTGTGGAAGAAGTAAAAAATGGTGTGTGGATATCACACCCCTAAAATTTATAAAGTCGTGAGGGAAATTTTTACCTATATATTTAACGTTCTCCCACAATATGGAGCTGATAATAATAAAAATATATATTTTTGGTGTTAACAAGAACAATATGTTTTCGGCACATTTGCAACCATAGAATCCAAGGAAACTAAACTACGATCTAATAATCTCTTCTTTTTGGCACATTTGAGAAAACGTTCCCAAATTGTTTACCTTTTCTTTTGCAATGCACAACTACAATCCCCAACCAAGAAAATGGAATGCCGCCAAGAAATTAAAATCAACTAGGCGGCAGTTCTTGGTGGGTCGAATCCACCAACGTTTGTTTGATTTGATTGTGTGGCGGGGATACTCTTCTCTGACTCGTCTGTGGCTGCACTGCATCTTGCCCTTAAGTTATGGCGACTTCACTGTCCCCCTTAAGCCCGAATGCTCCAGATCCAACTAGAATGGTGAATGGCGATAGTGCAGATTGATTTGGTCACTGTGTCCTCCACTAGAATGAGCCGTTCAGTGTTTCCCTTCTCGGATGGTGTAGTTTTGTCGTCTCGCCTAGCGAGTGTTATGGTCACACCTTGGCGATGGCTAGATGTGGTCTTCATATTCAAGCATTGAGATTTGTGTCTCGTCTTTCAACGATCATTTTATGTGGTCTCGCTCTTACGATAACTTTACACAACTTCGCTATTCACTGATGGCTTTTGTGATCGTCGATACATAATTTGTTGCATCTGTCGTTCTTTGTGACCGATTTCTATAGGCGACATTTATAATTTACGGTAATTGTGTATTTGTGTAAATTTACTCTAGATTAATTTCATAGACAGCAATATACCCTATCGGCACCTGTGTATTTATTTGGAAAGATCAATGAAATGCACACCACAATCCACAAAAAGGCAAAATTCTAAATTGTCCTCATCAATCAATCTTTTTTTAAGCCAATCTAACATTCCAAAATCCTTAATAAAATCTTACTTACAGACACCAATTAACACTATAATATAATTATCCTAAACAAAAAAGCAAAAAGACAACACAAAAATAAAGGAGACAGGACCCCCGCCAATAATTACACCCGCCATCGGCCGCTGACGCCGTATGCCACCACACGTCCAAACTCAGTACCGAGTCATGACTCGACCTTGTCAACTCAACTTACATTTTCTTTTTTATTGGTCTTTTTTAGCACTGAAATAATAATTACACCCACTCAGAAAAATACAAAAAAAAAAAAAACCCATTTTCTATAATATGAAAAAAGATAAAAAGATAAAATTAAATTAAAACGTAGTTGAGTTGGCTATATGCAAGTTCCTCCCAACTCGGTACCGAGTCGGACCGAGTCCAGCTCCTGCACCCGAGTCCAAATTCGGCTCATCCTCCCCCCCTCTCATCACCATCAACAGCCGCTTCGCCTTCTCCCTCGCCCTCTCGCTTCCAGTCTTCTCGATCTCACTCAACACCTCCACCGCATTGGCCTCCCTCGCCAGCCCGCGAAATCTCATCGATCCGTGACTCAGCGCGTAGAGCGCCGCCACGCAGTTCTCCCGAGTGGACTCGGAGTCCAAGTCTCCCCGCCTCCTCAGCATCCCCACTAAGCACTGCACCGCGTTGGCGTCGAGCATGGCGGATCTGCCCTCGTTGCAGCTCGCTAGATTGCACAGAATCAGTAGAACTCGGCCCGCCGACGCCGGAGACTTGGCCAAGGCCAACAGAGTCGGCACCGCGTTGTGTTGCTTAATGAGTTTGACTCGGTTGCTCTCCACCAGCGTCAAGTGATAGAGCGCCAACGCCGAGTCGTGGCGCGTCCGCTCACTCTCCGCCCTCACGAGCGCGTGCATCAGCGGAGGCAACGCGCCGAGCACGCCGATCGCCATCTTGTTGTCTTCCTCCAACGCCAAGCTGAAGAGCGCGCCGGCGGCGTGCTCCTGCGACTCAGTGGATCCTCCCTTCAATACATCCACCAAATCCGGGACGAATCCTGACCGTACGATCTTCACCTTGTTGGGCTTCTCCAGAGACAAGTTAACCAGCGAAGCGACGGCGTTTTGTTGCACGGTGCTGTATCGCGACACAATCAGTGATAGGACGGCGGAGAGCAGCCGGGGAGTGCAGAGCTAAATCCTAAGCTCCTCCTTCGTCCTCGTGAGCTTCCGGAGTAAAATTACTCCTTCCTCCTGGTCGATTACCTGGGAGCTTCTCAGCTTCGTCATCAATTGCTCCTCCTCCTTGCATTCCGGCGACGAGGAATTAGGGTTTAGTGTTTCAAGCTCGGCGGTGATTTCGGTAGAAGACGACGAGGAATAACACGACGGCCGAGTCGCGAACGGGAGAGGAGTGGGTGGACTCGCCGACGGGATAACCACTGACTCCTCCGACGAGCTCGAGTAGAAATGGTCGACTCGGCGGCCCAACTCGGTCTCCGCGTGCATGTACCTAACCGGCGGCTTCTCCGCCATCCCCCTCAGCAGCTCCCGCTCCGAAACTCTAATTCCAGGGTCTTCCCTATCCTCTTCCATCACCGCCCGTATGGCCTTCTCGAGGGAGATTGAATCGGGTGCCTGCGGGTACTGGGCGTTGTTGTGGTCGCACCAGTTCTGGATGGTTGACTTGATGGCTAAATTGGGAATCATGGTGGAGAAATCGGGCCGGGTCCCGTCTTCGAGCTTGGGGGAGAAGCTCAATTCGCGGCAGAGTTGGACGGAGAGGCGCTCGAAGGTCTGGCCCGAAGAGACGACGACAGGGTCGGACATTAAGGACCCCGAAATGGGGCACAAGAGCTCCTTTGGGGGATTCTTGGAGCTGGAATTGGAGCGGTAGAAGGTGATCTTCCACCTGTGCTTGCCAGTACCGCCCATACCCAAGGAGGAGACTGCGGTGGTGGGGGCGGCAGTGCTATCAGTTTCAGGAATTTTGGGTTGATGGGTGTTTTGAGGGATTGGATTGCGGTGGTGGCGGTGATGGGCGTGAGTAGGCTTAATTAAGTTACTTTTTTTCTAGGAAGTTTTGGGTCTTGTTTAGTCTTTGACTTCTGTGAAAGATTTACCTAATCTTGGTCTATAAGCTGTGTGAGCTGTTTGTTTGACCAGTCATGGCAACACTCTCCTTGTAGAAGCCCACTTTGTGGGGCAAAAGTAAATCTACGTCGTTTTTGTTTATTGTTTTTGGAGTGCAAGGTAAATGTAAAAGTCACTGGGTTTTCTTGTTTTATTTTTTTATATTTTAAAACAAACGCTATTTTTTATTTTAAGATAATGTGAGAGTGTGTTAAGTTTCACACTATTTTACGAGAATTGAACCTTTTAATAATGTGGTTTAATTTATCTCCGACGAAAATTGAACATTTCTTATATAAGGAAAATGTAAAAATAACTGGGGTTTCTTGTGTATTGTGTGTTGTTCTTTTAAGAATGCGTTTTGGTATTGTAGTCAAATTTAGCAGAGTAGTATGTTTTATGTTTTTTTTATAACAGTTCGAATTTTCTCTTTATAATTTCAATTTACGTGGCTAGCGTAATAACATTTTTTCTGTTCTCATCTTAAGTTTTGTTCTTTAAATTATTGTTGCAACCTTTTTATTATGATCTACATTCTCATTCCTTTTATGATTTTGTAATGTTTTTTTTTTAATGACTGAAACCGTCTATTTTCAACATCACTCTTATCGATCAACTTCATTAAAATTAAACCCTAAATAAAAAATCATTTAACCATTCGATTAATATTGTCTGAATTTTTGTGTTTAATTGAAAAAAAATTGTCTCATTAGATGCATAAACAATTTCGAATTTTTAATTTTTTTGCAAAATGGTCTTTAAATAGTGACGTAGATAACAAATAGTTCTGATCATCATCGTATAAGATTGCATGATCAAAAGCTCGAAATGAGAAGGTACTTGCTTGCATGCCTTTACTTAGAACTCGTTTAGATGTACTTTTAAAATGACTACAAGCGTTTTTGATGAAATTTTTTTCAGAAACAATCCTTAATAAAAATTCTAGTAAATTCTAGAAAAATACTTAAAGTACTTCCTGTAGAAGCACATAACTAGTGCTTCTTGTAGAAAGCACTTAAAAGTGCTTTTGAAAATAAAAAATATTTTTTTAAAACGTTTTCAGTCATTTTAAAAGTACGTCCAAACGAGCTCTTATTTAATAACGAGCTCTTATTTAATGGTTGAACTTAACTCGCTTGTAGCTTAAGTTATATTTAAAATTTGATCTAATTGGTTTCATATTGATGAGTAGATTAGAAAATAGGATAAGGGATATTAGCATGTGTCTACCTCCTACTGGTGTAGACCAATATATAAAGAGTTAGAGTCTTATTCAAGGGAGATTTCAATATATAAAGAGTTAGAGTCGATGGATATCTGGTCAAGAAGTTGTAATTGGCTAATCCATCTCCTTGACTAAATATTAACATTAAACAACATGCAATTAAAATTACAAGGTTTTGGGTTTTGCCATGCTGAAATTTGTATCGCCTTAGAGCATCTTCAATAGAGTAGATAAATGGGTGGTCAAATTTATTTTGATGATCCACGTTAGCAAAAACACGCTCTGATTGTGCAATCCATTGACTAGGCTACTCTTTAAGAGGGAAATGCTAATGGGACTATCTCAAAAGTGAGACTCACTGACACTTCATATTTTTAACACATTTTGACGATAAACTGTAAGGTAACAAAAAATTCGTCGATGTCTCATTTTAAAAGAGTCTCATTAGCATTTCCATCTTAGAAAAACAAAATGACAGTTGTCATACTAAAATTAAATTCCTAGAAGAGTGTATTTCAACTGCTAATCATACGTATGCGAAGCTTACGAAATCATAGAGAGAGATTGTGTGAGAGCCTGGAGTTTGAAAGAGTCTTTGTCACAGACTCTCACATGCCAGAGTTGCTAGCTTCAATGATCACTTTAGGGTTTTGAATTATGATTGAGAATAACTTAGGTTTGCTGTAAGTCAGCAGATTTTTGCAGAGCCTACCAAACCATGTCAAACCAGAGCTGCATCAGGTCAGGCAACTTGCATGTGCAGAGCTGCATCAGGTCAGATTTTTGCAGAGCCTACCAAACCATGTCAAACCAGAGTTTCATACTATTCTTATCGTAGACAATTGTCGATGCGGTGTTGATATGGATGTCCATGTGTTCTCTCGACATGGTGAGATATGGCATCAATATGGTGTTGGTAACGTTTCAATATGTTGTCAGTATAACTATTGATATGTTGTCCATAATCCCTCTCCGTGAAGCAAATAGTTGAACATGCCCATAATTTGAATCAATTAATACTATATTTCTGTGTCTGAAACTCTGAGCTGGTAGATTTGGGAGCTAAAAGTGAAGATCATTCAACTACAATTAGATAGTAATTAAGAAACAATAAACAAAGTTTTAGTTAACTAAAAGATGCTTGAACTAGATGAGAAATATTCTTACTGATATCTCATTTTCATTCTCGATGAGATATTGGAACAATCTAATGCACTACAACGTATCTTTAACTTTGAATGCTTTCGTTTGGGATTGCTTATATAGAAAACACTTGTGTTTATAAGCGCTTCTGCTAGAAGTAATTTTACTATAAACACGTTGAAATTTTTATTAATCCATGTGTTTCATGGGAAAGTATTTAGAAGTGCTTGTCCTAGCGCTTTTTTAGAACCGCTTCTATGACCCATAATTAATTTCAAGCTCTCCATTTTTATTAATCCATGTGTTTTATGGAAAGTATTTAGAAGTGCTTGTCCTAGCGCTTTTTCAGAAACGCTTCTATGACCCATAAGTAATTTCAAGCTCTCCGCAAGACAGAATCGGAAAACACTTTTAGGTCGTACAGGATTACATACTCAATCCAAAACATGGCGTTAACGTACCCAAAACTACTTCATTCTCTCATTTACACTTTTAAGACACAGAGTTGTAGCAGTGCCAACAAACTGATGAACTCCTACAGTTCATGGTTGCACAAAATCAAAACAACAGTAGCTCTTCCAAAGACCGAAAAGGCCACCTGGAAAATTATAGATTAAGTTAAATGTTCACAAGTCTGAGAACACACCCGCTCCCCCATTTCATATACGCATGTAATCTGATAGTGAAGGAATTAAAAACGCCAAACGCCACATTTATTTATAAAAAAAAAAGGAATTAAAAACTCCTTGTTAACAACTTAATATTAGCAATGCTAAATGACCAATTCAAAAGGATTGGGGATTAATCGAAAAGTGTTACTATCCATGTACTTTTTTTTTTTTATCTCTTACACATTTCATGTTAATTTTTGTTCTTTGATATTCTTCATTCATTTAATTTGACTCCTTAAAATTAAAAAAAAATATATGTGAAAAATAAATAAAAAATGTGTGGATGGTACCACTGTTTACTGAAACATACAAAGCTTAAGATTTTCATGGAAATCAAGTGCTATGCTTGCACTTGCAGTGGGCTTGAATGTGCGAGGTTCAAATCATTGGGACTTCTGGGTTTCAAATGTAGCGGTTTCTAAATGGACAGGTATCACTAGAGGACTTTTATGTTTTTTGGGGCTTTGGTTCTTACTCCATCTCGGTCAGTGGTCACACAAAATAGACGAATCACCTTTTTGTTTGGTTAGATTATCTTTGACCAATAGGTTAAAATCTAAAATTTAGGTTTTAAACTAATTCAATTTTTTTTTAATAGTTAGGCTTAAAAGAAGTTTTGAGTTAATGCCTAAAATTGGGTCTTTATAAAAAAAACCCTAAAATTGGGTAACTTTAACCAAGAATTCAGGTCAGGGTTAAAATGTTGATCCACCTTATCCAATAGTCTAGATTCGGACCTATTTAAGTTTTAAATATATTAAATCCAATAATTGAGATCAAATATGATTAAATCTAACGGTAAAAAATAGATCCAACGACTCAAAATTAAATTCAAAACAACGAAAAAATATATTTTAAGCAAAATTCGTCCAAAACTCTATAAATACATGTTTCACGGGGTCGGTTTAATGAATTTTCAATTTTTTTCGGAATCTAAATATTTTTAGGTTAAAATGTTCGTAAATGAGAGGATTTATGTACAACTTCTTTTAACTATCCATGGAAAATGATATTATAGATACAACTTTTTATCAGAGGATCTATGTACAGTGTGTGGTGCATGATTAATTTGAAAAAAAAAATGTCTGCATGCTTTACTCAATTGTGTTTGTGCTAAAAGAATTTCACTACCCAATCTTTTTAAAACAGTCTCTTGCCTTTGATCTGGAAAGGTAAATTTGATGATTAATTCTGTACAAATTAAAGTGCAAGAGAGAGATCAATTTGATAAGAACATATGAAATGCATTATTATTGCTAATTAATCAACCTTTTATTTGTAATTCCAAAAAATTCTAGCTAATTAATTACTTAAAAGATGTGCCATGTCTGGCCTCCCATATATGTACTAGCCAATCCACATGCAGTTGGCAAACTGGTTACCAGTCTCGACAGATTGAAGGGCATGCTTTGGGCTAAACCAAGAATGTGGCATGCATATTTCACCAACAATCTTTGCAAAATGTCTTCCTTATTAGCACGCCGTGTCTTTTGTCCTCACATAACCAATTAAGCAAAATACACGTGGGTTGACATGCGCACTCATGTGTTGAAGTGTGTCTCGTATCGAAAACCTGAAGAAGTTAAATCCTTCTTGTTTGAATGGTTTCACTATATATCTTTATACGAGGCTTTTGCAAGTGATTAAGTTGAAGACAACGATATAATTAACTGAATCGACTCGAGAACTTTGACATCATGTACTACCTAGACTTGAATTTTCTAAGTAGAGACCATAGAGACTTTGAAATTTCACCCCTAGCTTCTAGACACATAGTTAAATTCATAATCGTCAATCCCCATATATCGATATGATCGATTCAAAATTCAAACTGGAGTACAGCTGGAATAATTAAGTTGTGTTTACTTAATTATGTTATAATGTTAAGTTACCGAATCAGTCTCATGAAAATTCATGTTAATTAAATGTTGGAATATATTTCTCCTAGCACCGCATATAAGAGAAATCTCATTAGTGTCTAATGTGGTCTTCTAGTCACTCATGAATTGCTTGGAAATCTAATTGGGATTTGGAATATTAACTAATTAGCATGGAGTAGGATTCTCTCACATTCTATTTCCGTCCCCTTTTCTTCCCCTCCTCTCATATATTGTTTTTTGTCTTATTGTCTCTATAAAAAAAATCAATATAAGATGGCGTGGCTTAACCGTGACCGTTCAAATAGGAGGAGAGGGAATGAGAGAGAGATTAAGAGGAGAGAGAATCCTCCTCCAATTAGCATATTCAGTACCCACTAAGGTTTAGTGAATTTGAGTAATATGGGCAAAATGGTTTCTATTATATTTAGGATCTAATTGAAGAAAGTATAGATGCATGAGGATTCCTAATAGGCTTATGATCTATTAGGGTTATGTACTCTATATAAGTAATAGAGTGTTGCGTGCATTGCACAGAATACTTCTCATTCGGTATTGTAACCTAATGTGTAAAAACCAATAGAAAAAAACTCTTGCTAACAACAAGATGTCTTTGTAACACGGCTATCCAAGTTAGTACTCTAGCATGCATGTTTTAATTAATTATATGAACACCTTAAATTAACATTAAATCGATTAATCTAATTAAACACACAGCTGTGAGAGTATGGGAGAAACCAACTTAACCAAAAACCCTAGCTAGCTAGTTTAACAAATATCCATGCACTATTTTGCAGGAACTGGGAATAACAACTAGCGAGGCACCGATTCCACTGAAGTTAGAAAATGAGAAATTAATGGAAACTCTTTCAGAATATGTAAAATAAAATAATAATTAATAAGATCAAATCATTAATTATAAACACTCAACAGTATGCAAACAAAATCTTACAAACAAAATGAAGCGAACTGCAATAATTATCATGCTCTCACATGTTTGCAGTCATCTACACAGCAAGACTACTAATTAGATATGAGTAGAAGTGGCACATCTGAACATGTTAATTAAAGAAAAAGAACTTTAATTACTTAATTAAAAGTGAAGAGAAACACTTGATTCAGAACTAGCTGGTAGCCAAAATTCAGAGCAAGCTAGGTATGTGTGGATTTGCTAGGGTTGATGTAGCAAATGATCGGACCGAGACGCTTGATTCCCCTTGAGCCAAAGAGTTAGAAAACCCTTTTGTCGGAGAAACCCTACTCATACAATAAGTAGGGTTTTGATCTCATGTATAAGAAGTAGCACTACTAGTGAAAGCCTATCCCAGTTCTCTCCTCCTCCTCCTCTTCTTCTTTTTCTTCTTCTTCTTCTTGCTGTTGATTTTGATCAGCTGCTGCTTGTTGTTTTGGCAGCAGTAATAGCAGAAGTAGAAGTAGGTTTCCTGCAGGTGATGAGTAATGTTGGAGATGATGATGATGATGGTGGTGGGGTTGGTGGATGGTGGTGGTGATGATGATGATAAAGGTGGGGGTGAGGGGGTAATGATGGTGGTAGAGAGTCAGAGGGAAGGGCAAGGAGGAGAGCATCATGATTGTTGTTTGGTTCTTGTGTTGAAACTTTGAACAAAAATCCAAGCTATTGCTATTGTGTGCCATCGCTGTTCTCTCTCTCTCTCTCTTGATGGAGATCGAGGAATTATAATCATGAAGGCCTTTGGGGTGTGGTTGCTTTTTCAAGCCCCCCAGCTCCTGTTCTCTAAGAAAAGATTTTTGCATTTTCTATAAGGAAAAAGGAATCTCCTGCAACACTTGTTGGACCCCTCGGTTCCTACACCTGAATCAACTTCCTCCAAACCGTACCTTCTAATTCTACATGTCTAATATTTTACCTCAAAAAAGTTCTACATTTCTAATAGGGTAATACTAGCACGTTTATCAATATTTAAATAATAATTTAATTATCAATTTTTATCTCATTTAGTTTTAAAATTTAATCTTCTTAATATTACCTGTTCTAATATTGAGTTCAAAATTTTTTACTTTGTCACATGGTAGTTAAGGAAGCAAGTGACTGAAGAATGCATGATCACACACCTTTAAATATAACATTGAGGTTGAAGACGTGCTTAGCCATGAATTTTTGGTCACATGATTACTAAGAGAATGAGATTATACCTAATTAGTGTAGTTCTTCTAACAACTGTTAATATTAATAAAAGATACTAGTTCAAGAATCAAACTCTAAAAAGAATGAATAAAAATTATGAATTACCGCAATAATAATATTGGAGTCCTAATAACTATTGAGTTCATGAGTTTTTTTTTCTTTTTCCCTTCAGTGGTGTATTTTTAGTGTTTTCTTTATACAAGCCCTCCATTTTTTAATTGACTACAGTAAAAGGCTGTTTGTGACTGTATGTAGAGAGTTGCTGAAACCTTGAAAGCTTTATCGGTTTTAGTTAAAGATGCAAATGGCAGGCCAACATATATAAACCAATATATATATATATAAGAAACTAATTAAAAATGGCAGAGGAATCTAGAAATGATCAAGAATGACAGAGATAAAGAATCAAATAATATATTTACATGAGAGAGAGAGAGAGAGAGAGAGAGAGAGAGAGAGAGAGAGAGAGAGAGAGAGATGTGATACAAAATTGAGGGAGAACTTGTGAGCTTGTGAGGATAAAATGCATGCTGTACTCCTGCAAAAGCATTTTGTTAAATAGAAGTGGACAGAAATGTTTGCCAGTAATTCAATCTTCTTCCTGTCAAAAACAAAAGTGGTCTTTTCTTAAGCTTGAAGGCTTGAAGCTTGAAGCAGGCAAGCCAGTAGCCAGGGTAAAATTATTTTAGTTTAGTTCTGAAGTGCCTGGAGAGAAAGGATAAGATTCCCAAATAAAGCATATTTTGAAGGGATCGTTTCAGTCCTCTCTATACCTGCAATGATCATCCTCAAAGTACTCAATTAACCATTCTTTTATTTTATGCTGTGTGTAGTTTGTCCTGCAGGTGAAATATGAAAAATCCCACAATCTTGAATCCTGAAGAAGGAATGTAGGAATATTCAATTTTAAATTCTGATTAAGCCCTAAACCCTGGATGTTAGGGAATATGGAAGTCGAAAACGCGACCTCAAATTCATGGACAATATACTCTTAGCTAATTGAAGTACATGCTCATCGCTAATATCAGAGTGCTACATTGTACAAATATTTACAAAGTTATTTACCAAAAAGAAAAAAAAAAAAAATATATATATATATATATATACTCTCTCCTATCATGTGATTCATTAACACCAGTAGTCTAACATAATTTTTCTCCATCATACTAAACGATTCGTGTAAAATAGGAGCTTAGAATTTGTCCCTAACCAAACATGGTTTGTATCTCAAAAGAAAAAAGTTGCTTTGACAAAAAGAAAGTTGCAATAAATTACCAAATAGTTAAATATGCAATAAGCCTGAAGAACACTATTCTTAATTCACATATCAACTTGTATTAACCACTCAAAGACTTTGTGTTTTGACCCTGATAAAGTCCCCACTTAATTCAACCGGCCTTTTATTCCACTTTGTAATATAGTCCGACGGCAAAGAAAACCCTAGCTAACCCAAAAAGTTGACATTCCCGGATATTCAAATCTTTTTAGCACCAAACAAAGTCCAAAACCAAAGATCAAAAGTTCACAGTATTTCGTGTCTAGCCAGCCTTTACCAGTGCTTGTTTCATGTCACAATCACTTTATGATATTCCATTACCATCCAAAGCATAACTTATTTTGTCATCCATTTTATTTGGATGAATTGCAAAACGTAAATAAAATCGAATGTATACTTCATACGTCTATTTTTACGTGACAAGAGACAAATATACAGAGTTATATCTAATTTCATGTAACTTATATAATATATATACTTGATTTTATGTAAATTTTAACTCAATATACACCCAATTATATGTAATGTAAGTTAAGATGATAATTATGGCCTAGCAGTTTAATCTGTCATGAAACAACCATATTTCCACCAGCGTTCATGCAGTAGGCAATTAGGTTAGTTATTAACCAACAAAAGATGAAAAAGAAAAAGGGGTTCGTGAGAGGCAGGAGCTGCTATGCCTCCAACAGGGAAAAAAGTGCTGTTTATTCCCTTGAAACCTGTTGATCTCTCAACTCTGTGTATCATCATTACATTGTGAAAGTGGGTTGACACCGCCCCTTTTGCAAAAATAGTATAAACAATCGAGCATTAGGCTGACAACAGAGCATGCACATTGCACATACTTTTGTTCTTGGTATAAATTGTGTAGGGATGCCCAACAATTCATAAGACAACACACCTGCAGCAGGAAGTTGGTCTCTACAATCCTTAATCAGTTGCAGATATAATGTTACAGATATATCAACAATTTGTGATAAATTTATATATGCTAATAAAAATAAATGTGAATAAATAAATTAACAGATTATGAACAACGAAATAATATTAAACAAAAAAATTAAAGATCGAGACTTGTACTGCAATGTCCTTGAAGCAGAAATTTTGTCCCTACTCAGTGCTTGTAGTTCTACGGATGTCTGCTTCACCAAGATTCAACGATCTAAGTCAGGAATTTCAGCACCGGAAAAATTGACTTCTGGCGAATTTCTGTGTGGTTCTCTTAGA
This sequence comes from Crataegus laevigata, assembly GCA_963580275.1. Lineage (NCBI taxonomy): Eukaryota > Viridiplantae > Streptophyta > Magnoliopsida > Rosales > Rosaceae > Crataegus > Crataegus laevigata. The sequence continues at coordinate 4,837,353 of OY756953.1, read as the reverse complement.
AATGATGTTTATGATTGTAGAAGAAGAATGTTGATTGTGTTCTAATTGCAATGCAAAATGATGTATATATAGTTGTTTTATGCCTGTTCGCAACATGTATGAATTTGGGATGCGTCTTTTGGGAGACAGCTGCTCAGAAGGGAAGCGTTCATCGCTTCAGACTTCATCTGAAAAGATGAGTCTGTTAAGTTTAAAAAATTAAATTCAAAATTAATTAAATCCGAAAATAATTAATTAAATATTAATTACAATTAATTAGCACATTCCCAAAGCCCTAACCCAAAGTTGAGCCCAATGTTGTTCTCTATGGTCCATCACTCCTTTACTTTCTATAAGGGACAGAGCCTTATAAAGTGTGGGAACCTTTTGGTGGTGAGCAATGTGGGACAATGAAATTCTACTCAAAATTTACAACATATAAATCAATAGATTATGGTTCGTTTTTGATATTCTGTAAATCGATTTTCATTTTAACAATACTGGTTCTTGTCATATTAGAGAATCTTTCTTTGAGATTAGTCCACATTTCTCTAGAAGTTTGACAACCAATAATAGAGGATAAAGCATCAGTTGATAATGTGGCAGTGATAAGAGTCATTAAAGCTTTGTCATGAATCTTCCAAACCTTATAAGCATCAGCATATCACTGGTAGATTTTCATCAGTCTCATTTGCAGAATCAGACTCTACATATTTGTTTGGACAAGATATGGAACCAGTAACAAACCCAAGGATTCCATTTCTATCTAACAAGAGTTCCATTTGAAAATTCCATGTAACATAATTGGAATCATCAAGTTTTACAGTCATAGTGTTTCCAACACTGGGAATCAATGAAGAGATCGATGACTGAGTAAGAGCTAACTAAGCAACAATAACCATTTTTATATGAACACACCAAACAACTAGAAATTCTGAGCAACAGACAAAATGATCAACCTTGCAAGAATCAACACATAGACAATCGAAGATGAACAGATCAAGAATCAACACTAATACACCACAAAGTCGTCAAATAGCAACACGATATTCACCAAAGAAAGCAAGAATCAAAGAACGAATGACCGACTTACAGAAAACCCCAAAGAAATTAAGGTTTCAATTATCGACTTAGTGTACTGACGTAGCTTTAACGAGCGAACAACAGCAATGAGCGATATAGACACCAACGAGAAATGCTAGCAGAAGCACAAGGATCGTCGTCAACCGATAAAGTTACCCGTCACTGGCGAAAATACCATGTTAACAAAGGTCACAGAGATTTAGAGAGAGAGAGAGAGAAAGTAGAGAGGGAAAACGACTTTTCAATATTTCACTGTATTAACTTTAGAATTATTACAACATTTGTTTTTATATATAAATTCATCCTCACATAACTAACTCATCTAATACACATGTGAAACATGGCACACATCTAATACATAACACTTGACATAATCATAAGCCAACCTCTGTAGTCTAACAGTTTTAACTTTTAAATTGCACAGAAGGAGAGATGCTTGAACTTATATAATAGTACAATGTTAGAGAAACAAAATTGATAAGGGGTTTTATTACAAATGATCCAATCGAAATGGTTCCCGAATTAGAAAATAAATTAATGTCATCTCTAAATATTAGTGTCACAAATCAATATTGTCATTCTATTTAGATTACGTTAAAATTTCTTGTTAGGATGTTTATGTGGCATACATGTGAGCGCACCACATATAACATGAACCACCTGTAATTTGCCAAAAATTGTTTACAAATTTAAACATATTTCAAAACAAAAATAAATAAATAAATAAAGAAAAACTCATCATCATCCTCATTCCTCCCAAAAAAGGACGAATCATCATCATCATCATCATCATCGTGTTCCATGACTCCTTGGATACCAACCTTCAGCCCAGAAAATGGAGAAACACCAGCCACATCTTCCTCTCCTATCCCGCCCCCATCAGCCGCATCCCTCATCCCCCAACCTCCACCTCTCACCAAAATGCGATTCCCAAATCCACATCGACTCGCCTCCATTTCGACCGGCTACCCCGCCCCAAGCTCCCATTCGACCCACATTTATTACCCACCCACTCCAAGGCGAGCCACATCCCTTACCTCTGTCGCTGTGAACGGACAATCAAACCCCCTCCGTTTGCCTCCCCGATCCAACCTTGCCACAATTGGATTTTATTTTTATTTTTTTCCTCTTTTCAATTAATTTCAACCTTGCTTAATTTAAAATTAATTTTTTTTTAATTTTTATAATCCATGTGGCACCGAACTATTGAACATATTGGGTCTACATATGTGCCACATAAGCATATTAATAGAAATTGACGATATTGATTGATTTTCTAATTCAAGGACCATTTTGACTATGTAAATTAATTTTATTGGCCATATGTAATAAAACCCAATTAATAAATATAGTCACGAACAACGAACTTAAGAAAGTGGACTCCCGTTCTTTAGACCAACCTCTTGTAGAATAAAGTAGATGGATTAGGCTCTTCCATTCTTTTATACACACCTTACAACTTTCGTTATGCTTGTGCTCTCACCATTGTTGTCCTTATTAAATACATTTTTAAATTTAAAAAAAGCCCATTTTGCTCCCAATGCCATCTTCTACTTTCTTCCCCTCCCAACAATGAAAAACCCTCAAAAACCGAAAGGCTGGTGAGGACGACCATGGTGGCCACTGCATTGCTGCCTACTTCCTCTTTACTGCTGATTACGGCCCCGAACCCAACGCTCTCGATCCTGTAAGTTCCTGTTTCTTCCCGCAATTTCATCTTCAGAAATCAAACTTTGATCTTGTTACAAAAAGGGTAGCGAGAAAATCAAAACTTACTCTCTTGGTTCACAATTTAATTTCTCAGATCTGCAATTCGAGCTCACAAATTTTGGGGTCTTTCCATTTCGTGTTCGATTTGCAATTGTTAGTTGTACAATGAATGTGGGTTGTGTAACTGGACTAGTTTGGTATACTTTGCTTTCGCTTTTCAACGATTTTGTCCATGTCTTTTTAGCAAAATGATAATGCGAGTGGGGTTTTGGTTAGTTTTCTCTGCTTGTGTAGTTACCACTCTGTAATTACAAATGTTTTGGTATTTGATTGTTTACGACGAAGCCAAGATTGCGATTGTAAAAAGCTGGAGAAAATGTGATTTAGGAATGCTCTTGGACTGCTATACTGTGTAGATTGTTGAGCACTTTCTTTTTTCTTCCCTGAATGTAGAGAGGAGGATTTTTAATCAGTTAGGAACGACGTATTTTGTGAAAATTGGTAGTTTAAGGTACCTTAAAGTACCTGAACCTAGTAACTCTACTTGCATGACCAATAACAAGAACAAAACTGGAAAAAAAAACTTGGTAAATCCTTGATTGCTGTTTTATCTGCATTTGTTATCGTCGCTTACAGTTTTCTTTCGCTTGCAGTTCATTGATGTTGAAACGATGGTTTCTCCAACAAGTTTTGCCCGTCGTAGTTTGTCTTATCTCATGAGTGACAAGCCTCAGGAAGCTCTCAACGATGCAATGCAAGCACAAGTAGTTTCCCCAGTTTGGCACATTGTATCTTATCTTCAGGGTGCTGCCCTTTCGGCCCTTCAGATGCTGGCAGATTCTTGCTTAGAAGGACAGCTTTCTAATGATGATGGAACTGAGTTGGCACGGTTGGCTTCACAATGTTTAGAATCTGAACCCTGAGAGCGAACAAATCCAAAGTCATTAGTTGCTTCTTTGACTCCTCTTCAGAAAGAGACTGAGGTTAGTTATCTCCTCTGTTTCTCTAATTAAGCAATATATTCCCTACTTTACCCGGGGAGCATAGTTTGACTGTTTAAAATCTTCACACAATTGTTTCTAGATCTATATTTTGGGGCAGTCGTAAGCAATATATTCATATGTTATCTTCTTTTCACTGGACTTAATCTGAGCTATTTGTGTAAGCTCATATCTAATTATCAACTGATTCATTAGTTGTATTAATACTGAACCTTGTACCAAGCAGAAATATTTGAAAACTTGGGAAAAGGACATGACTCTAATTTGTTATTAGCGAGGACTTGAGAGAGCTACACCTTCGTTTAGTGCCTTTCATGGTGAATGATGCTCTATAAAATATCAATCTCTTATGCCCCGAATTTGAGGGTAGTTAACTACAAGGGTTTTGAGTGATACCATGCCTGTTGGGTGCCAATTAGAAGCACTCAGATCTACACCATCGTAGTAGTTTAATCATATATAGATGATTAACATGATGCTGGTAGCTGTATCCTGGACCTCCTTTATTTCTTTTTGCTTACCTCTGCAGGTTCCTTCTTTTGTTTTGATGGGTATCGCACATGGTACCTTCTGGTCTTCTCTTTCACAACTTGGTGATGCCTGCTCAATAAGGGATTTGACCGCTATTAAGTTGTGTTGTGTGTGTGTAAATATATATATATATATATATATATATATATATATATATATATATATATATATATATATATAGCCTTCTCAATAGTTACGTTCCACTGCAGCGCTCTTTCAAATGTGGACTGGCCAAATGCAGGAATCATAAGATTCAAAGAAAAGGGGGGATTCTGCTTTTAAGCACTAGGACATCAGAACCACAATTGAGTGTTATTCACAGGTTAGGTTCTTATTATGATACTTGTGGGAAATTCTGAGTAGAGGTTTGATAAGAGTTGCTTTCATGTTCATACCGATATCCAAATTTGGCCTTCAATAGGATGTTCTTTATTTGACCTGTTAAAATAAATTATTTGGCCTTCAATAGGATGTTCTTTATCTAGATTTGGATACACTAGTTTCAAAAAAGAAAAAAAAGAAAAAAAAAGGATATTCTTTATCTGACCTGTTTAAATAAATTACCAAACACAACTTCGTACGAAATTTTTGTTTGGCGTTAAATTTCCGGTCAGAACACGATCGTTACATTTTATCTTCTGATTCATGATAGGAAGAATTGAAGAAATGAAATTGGTAGTTTACGTATGTTGCAAAAATTGGTAGTTTAAGGTACCTTAGAGTACCTGAACCTAGTAACTCTACTTGCATGACCAATAAAAAGAACAAAACTGAAAGAAAAGAAAAATTAGTAAATCCTTTTTAACTGCTGCTTTCTCTGCATTTGTTATCGTTGCTAACAGTTCTATTTCGCTTGCAGTTCATTGGAGTTGGAACAATGGTTTCTCCAACAATTTTTGACTGGCGTAGTTTGTCTTATCTCATGAGTGACAAGCCTCAGGAAGCAATAAAAGATGCAATGCAAGCACAAGTAGTTTCCCCAGTTTGGCACATTGCATGTTATCTTCAGGCTGTTGCCCTTTTGGCCCTTGGAATGGACAGTGAAGCTGAAGCAGCACTTAAGGAGGGTACTATGCTTGAATCCAATAAAGCAGCTGGATATAAGTGAAACTCTCGGCCGCTCGACCAGGTGCCTAGCTTGCCACTTCTCTAGGTTTGGCTCTCAGCTTATATAGCCGTCGATCGATCATAAGGTTTAAAACCACTAGAGCCAAAGCTTCATCATTTCCACGGTATTAGATTTTGTCATTTTCCAGCAGTATATCTTGTATTTGAATTGTTTATTTGATTTGATTTCTCGTGCGTCAAATGATTCGAGAATATGAATTACTTTGACAAAATAGAAAGAAAAAATAGAAAGTCGTAAAAAAACACTGGTAGGGAGGATGTCATTCATAAGCTTGTAATTTGTGTGCAGAAAGCATATAGGATTCCTGGTGTGTCATTTCTGATGAAAATAATAATAATTAGTTTGTTAAACGTCGTCCGATCATTGATAGACATATGCACAAGACTACAACCAATCCATTGAACTAAAATTTACGACGAACAAAACAATCACATGTAGTCTAGAATTAACTAAATATCTTTAGTTTATATCATAAATCAAAACATATACTGCAGAAAGGTCTTGATAAAGTAAACATAAACATAAACATAAACTTCTTACAAACAATTAACACTAACAAATCATCTGACAAGGAGATTTAGTAGTAAAGTTCTTTATTATGACAACTTAATACTTTGAAAACTTGTGCAGATAATGGTCCGTGGAAGCTCTTTCAGTGAAGTGAAGCCGTCTACACTATCTCAAAAGATGCTGTAGATAAAAATAAATAAGCACATGTAGTTAAGATTTGAAGAAGACTGAAATTAATCCGAATGACTTTACGAATAGATGCATGCATATTGCTTAATTTAAGAAAGACAAATAAATCACATTTACGTACCATTGCTTAATTGAAGTGCTGCTTGATTGAAATCACCCTCACATAAAACCAATCATTCAAGACATTCAAGAACCTGAAGTAGGAGTATCTCCATGGCCTCACAAAAATCAGACTGCCACATACTCCCCAAAATCCAACAATAAAGCCAAGCACCATGCTCACATAAAATCCCCATGCTACAGGCTCATCCTTTTCTTCTTCGTTGCTCAAGATCGGAGTTTCCTGTTGATCACCACACATCTTTGGAAGTGGAGGTCCGCATAGCTGAGGATTTCCAGCATAATCAGAGGGATCAAAACTTTGGAGTTGAGTGCCAGTTGGAATTTTGCCAATAAAGTTGTTGTATGACAAGTCCAAGACACTAAGACCATATATCTGAGCAAGGCTTGTTGGAATTCTGCCATCTATCTGGTTTCTTGACAAATCAAGGGCATCCAATGATTGCAACTTTCCAATCTTTGCAGGTAACTCACCTGTCAATCCGTTTCTCGACAGGTTTAAAGAAACTAACCCAACAAGATCCGTGATTTCACTTGGAATCTCCCCCGTTAATCTATTGCTCGAGAAATCAATTCTCTTCACAAGTCCCAAAGTGTTTTTGTACGAGTACATTCTTCCCTTCCATATAAATGTTGCATCATCTATATAATCAACCGCATACCTATCATATGTTATGTACGAATGTTGAAGGGTCGGAGATGAGTTTCCCTTGTGTGCCAAAACAGTAAAATTGCTGAGGCATTTTGGTATTGTTCCAGAGATGTAATTTGCAGACACATCCAAGTTTTGAATGTTTGTTAGACGGCATAGTTCAGATGGCATGCTTCCGTTGAAGCTATTAGAGGAAAGCATCAGGACAACCAATTTTTGAAGGCTAACCCCTAACCATTTTGGTATGGGTCCTGATAATTGATTGTATCCAACATCAAGAAATTTTAAACTGGTGCAATTCTTGAAGGATGAAGGAAACTCGCCAACAAATCTGTTGCTTCTTAATTTCAATGTTTCCATGTGATATAGTGAGCCCACCGTGGATGGAATTTTGCCGGAAAAAGCATTGTAACTCAAATCAAGCATGACTAGATTGTCAAAATGTGTCCAACACTGTGGAAGCTCTCCGGAGAGATTGTTGTTTGAGAGATTAAGAAACATTAAACTCTGGTATGCTTCACACAAGATAGAAATTGACCCTGAAATATTGTTATCAGAGAGATCCAAATATGACGCATGCAATAGAGTTGAGGGAATTGGACCTTCGATTTGGTTCGAACTCAAATGTATTTGAGGGTAATATGTAAAATTCATTGTCGAACTTGCAAACATTTCTCCAATTTGGTTATTGGAAAGGCTGATAAATCTCACGTGACGAGTCGTACCCCAAAACCAGCTTGGAAGGATATCCACAATTCTAGCATCAGAAATATTGAGGTATGTATACTCATTCTGAGTTTGAAGCCATTTTGGAAAATACGGACCCATTTTGCAAGACCCCAAAGATATGTACTTCAATTTAAATGGAGGAACCCAATTAGAATTGAAGCTTAAAACTAGCGAGTTAGAGGACAAATCCAAATCCTGTAATCTGGAGAGTTGAGAGAAATGGGTTTTCGAAACCACACCTTCCAGAGCATTCATACCCAAGTACATATCCTCCAGATTAGACAGTTGCCCAATACTTTCAGGTATTGTTCCACTCAATTGATTTCCAAAGAGATCTAATTCCTCCAGATTAGACAGTTGCCCAATACTTTCAGGTATTGTTCCATTCAATTGATTTCCATAGAGAGATAATTCCTCCAGATTAGACAGTTGCCCAATACTTTCAGGTATTGTTCCACTCAATTGATTTCCAGAGAGAGATAATTCCTCCAGATTAGACAGTTGCCCAATACTTTTAGGTATTGTTCCACTCAATTGATTTCTAGAGAGAGATAATTCTTTCAACGATGAAAAGTCTGTAAGATTAGGAATTGATCCAGAAAGATGATTGTCAGAGAGGTCCAGATACTCTAATGAGTTTTGAACACATGTAGACAACATTTGAACAAACTCGGAAAACTGTCCACTCAGACTATTATTGACAAGGTACAGTGATTGCAAACTGCATAAGCTGGAAAAAGAATGCGGATTCACCACGTCAAATTTGTTATAAGAGAGAGATAGAGAGACAAGAGAGGTCAAGTTTTCAATGACACTGGGAATTAAACCAGTTAAACTGCTGTTATCGAGGCCAAGAAAGACAAGGCTAGCATTGTAGTTTGACAACCATAAATATATTGAAGGAGAAGTGCATTGGTTGTAAGAGAGGTCAACATGAGCAAGAGATTTTGAAGAACTTATGTTAAAAAGAGTACTGGAATGGATTACAGGAGAAGGAAGGCCACACTCCTGTAACGTCAAGTTTGTAAGTTTAGGGAGCTTACTAACTATTTCCAGCAAGTCATGAGCATTACTGAGATTGGTGGTACTCAGATCCAAATATGTTAAAGAATGAAGAAGAGGGAGCCATGATTTCAGATTTTCTACACTGTTAAAGTCATTCCCACTGAGATCAAGATATTGCAAGTGGGTAAGGTTCCCAACTTGACTTGGAAATCGACCACCAAAAGAAGCAGAAAAGAGATCGAGGTGTCTTAAATTGGAAAGAGAACCAATGAAATATGGAAGTCGGGTCCCATTGAAGTTAATCCACGAAAGGTCCAAATATTTCAAACGCTGCAACTCAATCAATTTAAGACTCATCTTCTTACCTTGCAAAAAATAATCGATGTACTGCGGGTCTCCTTTCTGTTGATGTGAGTAAGATTCATTCAAAGAATTCCACCCAAGATGAAGTTGAGTAACATGGTTGGTTCGGTTGCTGCAGTGTACGCCGACCCATTTGCAACAATCTTGCTTGTGTTCTTCTCTTCCCCACGAAGATAGGACATTGTAGCGATCCACGAGGCCGTGCTTGAAAGCAAGGAGTGCTTCTCTTTCCCTCTCAAAGCACCTCACCACTCCTTCTGAAGAAATATTTTTGAATCCAAGGGAAATGGAAGGGTTGACAGCACATTGCAGTAAAGTGAACACCACAATTAAAGCACGAAAGAGTTTCTTCAAGCACCTGATTCTGTCAGCCTCCATCTTAATTCAACTAAATCAACCAAGAGACAATTGAAGCACGAAAGAGTTTCTTTAGGATTTTGATTTTGGAGCAAAAGGAAAGCTGCGCAGGTGTAGTTCAAAATGAACGGAGAAAAGTATAAATAAAATATCCAATAATTGTGAAAAAGAACTCTTTCGTTGAAAGGTAGGCATTCTTCAAGCACGTGATTCTGTCACCCTCCATCACCCTCAAACACTAAAGAAAGGTAGGCCTTCAAGTACCAAGTAGAGGCGATGCAATAGGTGATCAAAACAGTCACGTCTTTATCTAGGAATTGAAGTTGTCACAATTCAAGGGGAAATGCATTAACTTAAATTAGTAATTTAAAGTCTTGGTTCTTGGAATTATTCGCGTCGAAAGTTTAGGGGAAATTGGTTACTCATCACCAGCTTCAGGACATACCCACAATCTCAAGCTAGAAGGACTTAAGCGTGGCACCTAACTGCCAGTTGCTACCAGTATGGATTTACATAGGAATTTACCAATCCCGCACCAACGAAGACTGCTGGCAATGAGACTCGAACCATGGTGAGGCGAGACACAAAGGAGAGACCTTACAAACTGAACCAACCCTTGTTGGGTCCTTGGAATTATAAGTTCAGAACACTATATTTGTTTTCACAGTTTTTATTTGTTTTAAATGTTGTTTGCCTTGGCCATTTGGCACATGTGTGATTTTCTTCGTAATCTTTCATGCTCAAAACTCTATTTGGAATTATAAGTTTAGGACACAATTAAACAGTGCCATAAAGAGGCCACACTCAAAACTCAAAAAAAGATAAGGGAGATTATATTCACACACCCCAAATTACTTCTCCCACACCCTTTTAATTTTTTAATATTTTTCTATCAAGTGTTAGTGTTGTGTAGAAAATATTAAAAAATTAAAAGGGTGTGGGAGAAGTAATTTGGGGTGTGTGAATATAATCTCTCTTATTCCAAAATGATGCACAACTTAAGAAGCCCCTTGCTAATCTTGATCACAATTGTACTTGATTGGGGATAGTTAGTAGCTTGGTCTTCAATTGTCATGTACAACAAGACCGTAATAATGAGTGGCAAAACTTTATTTTAAGTGAAAGGTCTCTTTTACAAGTGAAGAGAAATACGACTAAATCATAGTACTAAATAACAAAACTATATTTTCATTAAAAAGTTTTTGAGATATGCGATCTTATATAACTTTTCTATATAGAATGGTGTATTTTTTTACCTTCAAAATATAGTGCGCAAAATGTCGACATTGAGACAAGAATAATGTCAAAGAAAACATTTCATTGAAGAAGTACCAAGTCTTATAAATAATGGTTAAAAATGATTCTTACAAATAACAGTTCAAATAAAAGTTTCTTACAATTAATAGTACAAGGTCCTAACCCAGCCTTCAAAGGATAATAAAAAGAGTTTCAAAATTTTGAATCTTAACTAAAAGTAATTTAATAATTTTAGTTAATAATTAAGACCAAAAATATTATAAAAATATTAACAAAAACACAAATTAGTTTTCTTTTCTTTCTCTTCTCTCTCCTCCCTTTTCCTCTTCAGTCTTCACCCCCTCTTTTCTTTTTCACCCATCCCCTCTGTCCACCCGTGCCTCATCTATTTTTTCCTGTCTCTCTCATCCGTCACTTTCTCTCACCTCTCACTTACACAAAAAGCCAAGGCCCCACATCTTATCTAGTTATATTATTTTTCTTTTAAATTCTCTCCTCACTTCCTTTTCACCCTTCACAACCTCTAAATATCGTAATTATTTTTTATAATTTTTTTTGTAATTTGTGCACAAAAAGCATAAATAATTATCGATGTATTATTTTTTATGAAATAAATAATAATTAATTTATTAACCGTCGTGGCATCGTACTTAGACATAGATATAAGTTATTATTTGGATTAAAATTAAAAAAAAAAGAAAAAGTTAACCCTTAGTAAATCTGACAGGATTTTGCACAGGAGTGCAACCAATCCTATGAACTAAAATCTACGACGAACAAAACAATCATATGTAGTTCAGAATTAATTGAATTTCTTTAATAAATATCATGATTCAAAACATATATTGCAGAAAGGTCTTGATAAAGTAAATGTAGCAACAAACTTCTTACAAATAATTAACACTAACAAATCATCTGCCAAGGAGATTTAGTAGTAAAGTTCTTTATATGACAACCTAATACTTGAAAACTTGTACATATAATGGCTCACGGAAGCTCCTTTAGTGAAGATAAAAATAAACAAGCACGCGTTATTAAGTTTTGAAGAAGTCAACCAAATTAATAAGGAAGACTTTACGAAGAGATGCATGCATATCGCTAAATTTTAGAAGAAAAAAAAATCACATTTAGTTACTATTGCTTCTTAATTGGTGCAATTCTTGAATAACAAATTAGTGGATAGTGATAGATGCAATTCTTGAAGGATGAAGGCAACTCTCCAACAAATCTGTTACTTCTTAATTTCAATGTTTCAATGTGCTATTGTGAGCCTATTGTGGATGAAGGCAAGTCTCCTTAGCATTTCTCTACAATACTTGTTTATTTAAGGTTAATGTTAAATCAGTTGTTGATCAATAACGTGGCATTTACATGGACAATGACTAAGTACTGCGTGTCAATACATGCTCTACGCGGATATTTAAAAAAAAATTAAAAAAATTTAAAAACTCAATATGGCCCTACGCTCAATAATTAATTTTGTTTTTAATGGGTTTTTTCTTCCCTCTTTTGTTTTTGGTGAGAAGGTTTATTCTTCTCAACTCCTATCTTTTCCCAGGGCCCCAAGACCATCGGAAAGAGAAAGAGAAACCCATTAAAAAGAAAATTAATTACTAACCATAGGGTGTGAATCCAAGGGCCGAAATGAATTGGTCAGTCAGATCTGATTCCATCCCCGAGGACCACTTTCAGTCTGGCCGACTGGGGCGCCACTTTTAAAAGCTCCCAGATTCAATTTGCTACCACTTTCTCCAAGGCTACAAAGAAAGGTAGGCCTACAAGTAACTATCAGAGACAATTCAACTGGTGACCAAAACATAGCCACATGTTTATACAAAAATTAAAGTTTTCACAAGCGTAAATGTATTGGTTTCATGACTTAGTAATTTTAAGTCTTGGTCCTTGGAATTATTAGTTGAGCAAATACAAATATTTGTTGACTTGTACTGCATGCATAAAGTTGGATAAAATCTATATACCCAGGATTTATTATTCGTTTTAATGTTATTTGCCTTAGCCCTTTGGCATGCGTGTGGTTTGCTTGTACTGCATGCGTAAAGTTGGATAAAATCTATATACCTAGGATTTATTATTCATTTTAATGTTATTTTCCTTAGCCCTTTGGCATGTGTGTTGTCACATCTCGGCCCGGGCTCCACTACTTCCCGGGCTCAACCTCTGTCGTAGCACAATATTGTCCGCTTTGGGCCCCGACCACGCCCTCACGGTTTTGTTTCTAGGATCTCACACGAGAACTTCCCAGTGGGTCACCCATCCTGGGATTGCTCTCGCGCAAACTCGCTTAACTTCAGAGTTTCGACGAACTCCGAAGCCAGTGAACTCCCAAAAGGCCTCGTGCTAGGTAGAGATGGGAATATACATATAAGGATCACTCTTCTGGGCGATGTGGGATCTAACAATCCACCCCCTTTAGGGGCCCGACGTCCTCATCGGCACACCACGGCCAGGGTTTGGCTATGATACGAAATTGTCACATCCCGGCCCGGGGCGGATCACTTCCCCGACCCGTTCCACCACCGTAGCACGATATTGTCCGCTTTGGGCCCCAACCACGCCCTCACGGTTTTGTTTCTGGGAATTCACGAGCAACTTCCTAGTGGGTCACCCATCATGGGAGTGCTCTAGCCCCCTTCTCGCTTAACTTTGGAGCGGACAATATCGTGCCACGGTGGTGGAGCGGGCCGGGAAAGTGATCCGCCCCGGGCCGAGATGTGACATGTGTGATTTGCTTGTACTACATGCATAAAGTTGGACAAATAAATAGAAAGTTCATAATACTTTTTATATTTTTATTTGTAAGGAATTAACTGAGATGTTTTTTGTTTTTTATTTTTTATTTGAAAGGAATTAATTGGGATGTCGATGAGGATCGCAGAGATGGTAGGCTGGCAGCGGATATGGTGGGGTTTTATGAAAGGATAACTGATTTTTGCTTTTTGTAGGGAATTAATTACCTGAGATGTTCTCAGCATACTAAAAATTTTAATTTTTTTTATAAATGTGGACGATAGGACAACCTTGTATACTTTTGAGCAATTTCCATTCACTTTAAACTCCCATGACCTTTTAGATATTTAGAAAACCATTTTCACAAATTTTCCTCACACGTAGAATGCTTTAGGGTCATTTTGTGATTGCTGTGTTTTTTTTAAACTACTTATGTTGTATTTCAAGAATAATCAGCTGTAAAATAAAGCAGTTGAACATTTAATAAACTGTATATTTAGTAATGCGAGTATGAAAAGGAGTGTAAAAGTATTTAGTAAATTTAATGGTAAAATGATACTATTGTATATAATGACAATCATAGGCATAGTTGTGGGGGTGGTGGCAACGATAGCAGTGGTGGGATAATGGCGGTGATGGCAACGGCAATTGTGGGGGGTTTGGTGGTTATGACAATAATAGGGTGTGGTGGTTGGGGTGTAGAGGTGGTAATGGTGGCAACGATAGTAGTGTCGATTGTAGTGGTGGTAATGGTGGTGGTGATATAAGGTTAGTCATTGTTGTGGTAGATGGTGGCGGTCTTTGCTATCTGAGGGCAATAATATACGTAGAAGGATAAATAATGTCAGTTTTAATTTATGAGGGTATTATAAGAATTAAAAATATTCATTAAACGCTTAGCTCCGCTTTTTTATAAAAAGAAAATTTTAAAGGTAACCTACAAGTTGCTTTTAAAAGCTATTGTCTAGAGGCGATTGCTTTAAAAATATGTACGATATATGTGTAGAGAGTAAGTTTGGTGTAAAAAAAAGTTATATGAGTTCAAATAAAATTTCTCATTTGTTTTTGTTATGGATAATGTTAGGGATGCCAAATTTTTTACAAAAATGCTACTTTTACCACCTAGTTGTACCATTATTTGTACTATCTCTCTAATAGATATAAAACTCATATGCGTTGACGGGTCTTTCCTTTATTAGAGAGATGGTTCAAGTAGGCGGTAAGTGTAACATTACTCAATTTTTAACCAAATTTGCAAACCTAATGACATGTTACCAATAGGAAATACAGGTTAATCAACACTTAACTAATAATTAACAATCATGTCATTTGGTTGGTAAATTTGATTTAAAAATTTGGACTCCCTAGTATTATCCGTTTGTTATTGTGAGGTGATTTGTGGTTTTTGTTAACCTAAAATGAGATCCATTTTTTCTCCGCAGTTAATATCAAATCAATAGTGAATGACCATATATATCTTGGTCATCCAAATTTTGTGACACTAGTTTCACAGAGTACTCAATGCCTAAGCTGGATCACAACCGAAGAGAATACCACAAAATGAGAAATTCTTCAATAGTATGTAATGATGAATAGTAAAGAATAAATGGACAAGATTAAAAATAGACTTTTCAATACTTTGGAAATCTTTGCACAATAAAATAACCAATGGTTCTCCTTCTCCAATGCATTTGTCATTTCATCTCAAACACGCACAATCAAAGGTGGGGCTTCAAGTGGCTATCAAAGGCAATACAATAGGTGACCAAAACATAGCCATATCTTTATACAAGCATTAAAGTTTCCACTATTCAAGTGGGAATGTATTGATTTCATGACTTAGTAATTTAAAGTCTTGGTCCTTGGAATTATCCATTCTTTACTTGGTCCTTGGAATTGTTTGTTCAAAACATACAATATTTGTTGACTTGTACTGCATGCATAAAGTTTGATAAAATCTAATATTCTGGATTTATTATTCATTTTAAATGTTGTTTGCCTTGGCCATTTGGCATGTGTGTGATTTACTTGTAGTACATGCATAAAGTTGGACAAAAATTTGTAAGGTCGTTTAGTCAATTAGTTGTAGCAAATAAATCGACATTTTATAATACTTTTAGTCGTTTGTTTTTATATAGTTGAATGACTACATGATTTCCTATTTTATTAATTTTTTTTAATGATCTTCACAAAGTATTTGAATGGTTTCGATCATTAATATGAAATTTCGTGAATTGAAAACCAAGTATCTTGAGGAAGAACTCCCTCATCCATTGAGTCATGACAAAGTTAATTCATAATGTTAAATCTTCATTTATAAGTGAAAAGAAAATATCACTAGACTTTTAAAAGCTGCTGTCTGAAGGCCACCGCGTTAAAAATAGGTAGAATGTTTTTTTTTTATTTTTACCAATCACGTTTTTACTGTTTAACTTTAAATTGAAACAGTTTTTTTGTGAAAAAATCAATACCAAATGAGGCCTTAGTGTTACAAGTATACACGAAGGGTGGAGAGAATAAATTTGTTATATTTTCACCTTTTTCTTAATACTTTTTCTTTAATACTTTCTGAATTCCTAGCTATATTCACACCAAGGGATGAGGTGAATAAATTAGTTACAAACTCATAATTCACGATTTGAACCTAAAACTTTTTTATTACAAATAAAGAAAAATGTTATCAAACTATAATATTAAATATCACATAAACTTTTAATAAAACCCTTAAATGACAATCGAAATGATAATTATATTAGATATGTAAGTATTATAGCAAATACCGAGTTCGCAATACTTTCACACATCCATTGATTCCCTTCAACTTGAGAAGGACTGCTTCTGCTCATAGTAACGTGTTTGAGACGTCAAAAAATATAGGTGGCCAAGTCAATCCACACATTCAATATTCCTAAAATGCAAAGCAGGAAAAAGGACGACAACATAGAGAGTCCTAGTATTTTGCTAGACCGAGAAAGATTTATATTAATTATGGAGAAAAAATGAATCTCATTTTGGGTTAACACAAACCACAAATCACTTGATAATAACAAATTGGTAATGCTAGGGAGTTCAAAATTTTAAACCAAATTTGCTAACCAAATGACATGATTGTTAATGATTGGATTATTAGTTAAGTTTTGATTAACTTGTTTATTTTCAATTGGTGACATTTAGTTTAAAATTTTGTTCTCTCTAGCATTATTCATAACAAAAAAATTTATGGGTTTTTTTTGTGTGTGTTGTGTTAAAGACACATGTCCCCTTTTTCAGTCGGTGATTATTTTCTTCTAATATCAACCTTCGGATCGTAATGAACGGTGAAATTTAACTTTGTCGCGCAGTGCATATTAACCAACTATTTCTTGGTCACCAAGTAACTAACTAAGAGAACATTTTTGGGTTTTGGTCATCCAAATTTTGTGACACTAATTTCACAAAGTATTCAATGCTCAAGCTGGAGCACAACCAAAAGCATGCGCATCAGCACATGGAAGCAGTTTACATCTCAAAGTACAAGATTGCATCAAATTTACATGGACAAGAAAATTCCTTTGCAAATTTAAAGAGAAAAAAAAAAGAGGAGCAAAATTATCAGCTACAATGTGTATCAATCTCGTTTTCAGTCAGCATGGGGGTTTGATGGACTTGTATTTTCACCATTAGCATCAAAATCGTATCAATTTTATACAATATCTCAACAAAATCTGGATGTCATTTCATCTCAAATACAGTAAGTATGAGATGCAATTTGAACTCGGTGTATTTGACCAAAAAAAGAAGTTATAACTTGGTAATAGAGTGGGTTTAGTTAGACAGTGGTATCGAATTTCTTTTGTTGTTTCATTTTCTTTGTGTATTCTAATTCCTCCGGATGCAATTCTCAATCATTATTGAAATGCTTTAATTATTTCTTTTAAATTCTCCCCTCACTTTCTTTTCACCCTTCACAACCTCTATATATCGTAATTATTTTTTATGAATTTTTTTTTGTAATTTGTGTACGAAAGGTATATACGATTATAGATGTATTATTTTTGATGAAATAAATAATAATTAGTTTATTAAACGCCGTGGCATCGTTGTTAGACATAGATATCAGTTACTACTTCGATTAAAATAAAAAATAAAAAGTTAACCCTTACTAAATCTGACAGGATTTTGCACAAGAGTGCAACCAATCATATGAACTAAAATCTACGACGAACAAAACAATCATATGCAGTTCAGAATTAACTGAAATTCTTTAATAAATATCATGATTCAAAACATATATTGCAGAAAAGTCTTGATAAAGTAAATGTAGCAACAAACTTCTTACAAACAATTAACACTAACAAATCATCTACCAAGGAGATTTAGTAGTAAAGTTCTTTATATGACAACCTAATACTTGAAAACTTGTACATATAATGGCTCACAAAAGCTCCTTTAGTGAAGATAAAAATAAACAAGCATGCATAATTAAGTTTTGAAGAAGACAACCAAATTAATAAGGAAGACTTTACGAAGAGATGCATGCATATCGCTAAATTTCAGAAGAAAAAAAAATCACATTTAGGTACCATTGCTTCTTAATTGGTGCAATTCTTGAATAACAAATTAGTGGATAGTGATAGATGCAATTCTTGAAGGATAAAGGCAACTCTCCAACAAATCTGTTACTTCTTAATTTCAATGTTTCCATGTGCTATTGTGAGCCTATTGTGGATGAAGGCAAGTCTCCTTAGCATTTCTCTACAATACTTGTTGATTTAAGGTTAATGTTAAATCATTTGTTGATCAGTAACGTGGCATTCACATGGACAATGACTAAGTACTGCGTGTCAATACAGGCTCTACGTGGATATGTAAAAAAAATTAAAAAAAATTAAAAAAAAAAAAAAAACTCAATATGGACCCTATGCTCAATAATTAATTTTATTTTTAATGGGGTTTTTTCTTCCCTCTTTTGTTTTTGGTGAGAAGGTTTATTCTTCTCAACTCCTATTTTTTCCCAGGGCCCCAAGACATCGGAGAGAGAAAGAGAAACCCATTAAAAAGCAAATTAATTACTAACCATAAGATGTGAATCCAAGGGCCGAAATGAATTGGTCAGTCGGATCCGATTCCATCCCCAAGGACCACTTTTAGTCTGGCCGACTGGGGCGCCACTTTCAAAAGCTCCCAGATTCAATCTGCTACCACTTTCTCCAAGGCTACAAAGAAATGTAGGCCTACAAGCAACTATCAGAGACAATTCAACTGGTGACCAAAACATAGCCACATGTTTATACAAAAATTAAAGTTTTCACAAAGGAATTAAAGTTTTCACAATTCAAGTGGAAATGTATTGATTTCATGACTTAGTAATTTTAAGTCTTGGTCCTTGGAATTATTAGTTGAGCAAATACATATTTGTTGACTTGTACTGCATGCATAAAGTTGGATAAAATCTATATACCCAGGATTTATTATTCTTTTTAATGTTATTTGCCTTAGCCCTTTGGCATGCGTGTGATTTACTTGTACTGCATGCACAGTTGGATAAAATCTATATACCTAGGATTTATTATTCGTTTTAATGTTATTTGCCTTAGCCCTTTGGCATGTGTGTGATTTGCTTGTACTGCATGCATAAAGTTGGACAAATAAATAGAAAGTTCATAATGCTTTTTATTTTTTTATTTGTAAGGAATTAACTGAGATGTTTTTTATTTTTTATTTTTTATTTGTAAGGAATTAACTAGGATGTCGATGAGGATCGTAGAGATGGTAGGCTGACAGCGGATATGGTGGGGTTTTATGAAAGGATAATTGATTTTTCCTTTTTGTAGGGAATTAATTACCTGAGATGTTCTTAGCATACTAAAAATTAATTTTTTTTATTATAAATGTGGACGATAGGATAACCTTGTATACTTTTGAGCAATTCCCACTCACTTTAAACTCCCACGACCTTTTAGATATTTAGAAAACCATTTTCACAAATTTTCCACACGCGTAGAATGCTTTAGGGTCATTTTGTGATTGTTGTGCTTTTTTTTAAACTACTTATGTTGTATTTCAAGAATAATCAGTTGTAAAATAAAGCAGTTGAACATTTAATAAACTGTATATTTAGTAATGCGAGTATGAAAAGGAGTGTAAAAACATTTGGTAAATTTAATGGTAAAAATGATACTATTGTATATAATGACAAACATAGGCTTAGTTGTGGGGGTGGTGGCAACGGCATCAGTGGTGGGGATAATGGCGGTGATGGCAGTAGCAATTGTGGGGGGTTTGGTGGTCATGACAATAATAGGGTGTGGTGGTTGGGGTGTAGAGGTAGCCATGGTGGCAACAATAGAAGTATCGATTGTAGTGGTGGTAATGGTGGTGGTGATATAAGGTTAGTCATTGTTGTGATAGATGGTGGCAGTCTTGCTCTTTGAGGGCGAAAATATACGTAAAAGGATAAATAATGTAAGTTTTAATTAATGAGGGTATTATAAGAATTAAAAATATTCATTAAACGCTTAGCTCTGCTTTTTTTTTATAAAAAGTAAATTTTAAAAGTAACCTACAAGTTGCTTTTAAAAGCTATTGTCTAGAGGTGATTGCTTTAAAAATATGTACGATATGTGTAGAGAGTAAGACGGATGTAAAAAAAAGTTATATGAGTTCAAATAAAATTTCTCATTTGTTTTTGTTATGGATGTTAGGGATGCCAAATTTTTAACAAAAATGTTACTTTGATCACCTAGTTGTACCATTATTTGTACTATCTCTCTAATAGATATGAAACTCATATGTGTTGGCGTGTCTTTCCTTTATTAGAAAGATGGTTCAAGTAGGTGGTAAGTGTAACATTACTCAAATTTTAACCAAATTTACAAACCCAATGACATGTTACCAATAGGAAATACACGTTAATCAACACTTAACTAATAATTAACAATCATGTCATTTGGTTGGTAAATTTGATTTAAAAATTTGGGCTCCCTAGTATTATCCGTTTGTTATTGTGAGGTGATTTGTGGTTTGTGTTAACCTAAAATGAGATTCATTTTTTCTCCGCAGTTAATATCAAATCAATAGTGAATGACCATATATATCTTGGTCATCCAAATTTTTTGACAATAGTTTCACAGAATACTCAATGCCTAAGCTGGAGCACAACCAAAGAGAATACCACAAAATGAGAAAATTCTTCAATAGTATGTAATGATGAATAGTAAAGAATAAATGGACAAGATTGAAAATAGACTATTCAATACTTGTGGAAATCTTTGCACAATAAAATAACCAATGGTTCTCCTTCTCCTATGCATTTGTCATTTCATCTCAAACACGCACAATCAAAGGTGGGGCTACAAGTAGCTATCAAAGGCAATACAATAGATGACCAAAATATAGCCATATCTTTATACAAGCATTAAAGTTTCCACTATTCAAGTGGGAATGTATTGATTTTATGACTTAATAATTTAAAGTCTTGGTCCTCGGAATTATTAATTCTTTACTTGGTCTTGGAATTATTCGTTCAGAACATGCAATATTTGTTGACTTGTACTCCATGCATAAAGTTGGATAAAATCTAATATTCTGGATTTATTATTCGTTTTAAATGTTGTTTGCCGTAGCCCTTTGGCATGTGTGTGATTTACTTGTAGTACATGCATAAAGTTGAACAAAATTTGTAGGGTCGTTTAGTTAATCAGTTGTAGCAAATAAATCGACATTTTATAATACTTTAGTCGTTTGTTTTTATATAGTTGAATGACTACATGATTTCTTATTTTATTAGTTTTTTTGGAACAAAGTCTTTGAATGGTTTCGATCATTAATATGAAATTTCGTGAATTGAAAACTAAGTATCTTGAGAAAGAACTCCCTCATCCACTGAGTGATGAACGAAGTTAATTCATAATGTTAAATCTTCATTTATAAGTGAAAAGAAAATACCACTAGACTTTTAAAAGCTACTGTCTGAAGGCCACTGCGTTAAAAATAGGTAGAATATTTTTTTTTACCAATCACGTTTTTACTATTTAACTTTAAATTGAAACTGTTTTTTTTTTCTGTGAAAAAATCAATACCAAATGAGGCCTTAGTGTTACAAGTATACGCGAAGGGTGGAGAGAATAAATTTGTTATATTTACACCTTTTTCTTAATACTTTTTGAATTCCTAGCTATATTCACACCAAAGAGTGAGGCGAATAAATTAGTTACAAATTCATAATTCACGATTTGAACCTAAAACTTTTTTATTACAAATAAAGAAAAATGTTATCAAACTATAATATTAAATATCAAATAAACTTTTAATAAAACCCTTAACTGACAATCGAAATGATAATTATATTTGATATGTAAGTATTATAGCAAATACCGAGTTCGCAATACTTTCATACATCCATTGATTCCCTTCAACTTGAGAAGGGCTGCTTCTGCTCATAGTAACGTGTTTGAGACGTCCAAAAATATAGGTGGCCAAGTCAAGCCACACATTCAATATTCCTAAAATGCAAAGTAGGAAAAAGGACGACGACATAGAGAGTCCTAGTATTTTGCTAGACCGAGAAAGATTTATATTAATTACGGAGGAAAAATGAATCTCATTTTGGGTTAACACAAACCACAAATCACTTGAAAATAATAAATTGGTAATGCTAGGGAGATCAAATTTTTAAACTAAATGACATGATTGTTAATGATTGGATTATTAGTTAAGTTTTGATTAACTTGTTTATTTTCAACTAGTGACATGTCATTTAGTTTAAAATTTTGTTCTCTCTAGCATTATTCATAACAAAAAAAATTATGTTTTTTTTTGGTGTGTTTTGTTAAAGACACATGTCCCCATTTTCAGTCGGTGATTATTTTCTTCTAATATTAGCCTTTGGATCGTAATGAACGGTGGGATTTAACTTTGTCGCGCAGCGCATATTAACCAACTATTTCTTGGTCACCAAGTAACTAACTAAGAGAACATTTATGGGTTTTGGTCATCCAAATTTTGTGACACTAGTTTCACAGAGCATTCAATGCCCAAGCTGGAGCACAACCAAAAGCATGCGCATCAGCACATGGAAGCAGTTTACATATCAAAATACAAGATTGCATCAAATTTACATGGACAAGAAAATTCCTTTGCAAATTTAAAGAGAAAAAAAAGGAGGGGCAAAATTATCTGCTACAATGTATATCAATCCCGTTTTCAGACAGTACGGGGGTTTGATGGACTTGTATTTGCACCATTAGCGTCAAAATCATATCAATTTTATACAATATCTCAACTAAAATATGGATGTCATTTCATCTCAAATACGGTAAGTATGAGATGCAATTTGAGCTTGGTGTATTTGACCAAAAAAGAAGTTATAACTTGGTAATAGAGTGGATTTAGTTAGACAGTGGTATTGAATTTCTTTTGTTATTTCATTTTATTTGTGTATTCTAATTCCTTCGGATGCAATTTTCAATTATTATTGAAATGCTCTAATTAGATAGCCTTAGGCCATCTCCAAAGGAGATGTCAAAGTTTAAACACAAAATTTAAATTTGAAGGCTTATGTGGCACATTGATTTTTTTATAAATTTTGTTCTCCAACTGATATGTCAAATTTAAACTATTATTTATTACATTATTTATTTTTTATAGTTGTAATTAGTATTTTGAAACAAAAGATAAATATAAAAATTATGAAAAGAATTTATTAATTACTAAAAATAGATTTGAATTTGCTGTCAAATTTGACAGCAACTTTCTATGCTGCCTTTCCATGTCATGCCAGATAGGAATTGGCATTTTGGTTGGAAAAGACTAAAAATGTCTTTTATTACTGTTATTATTGGAACTCTTTGACTAAAAATATTCTTTGCAATTACATTCTATTACTATCATTTGATTTCATCTGACTTGATGATGTCTCCACTCATTATAAAAATGCTCTAATCATACTCATACAGTCCTACCGAATATCTTCTCCTATTCCACACTTTTAGGTGCAAGTAGAATATTGAGCAGAGCCAGGCTAACCGAACTGAGCCCACATAAGTTTTACAGAGTCTTAACCCAACATTCTTACTAAGGCCCTACTATTTGGGCCTAAATTATTTGATTTATGAAATATTAAAGCCCATTAAACGAGCCCACATTCAATTTGATTCAAAATAAGAAATGAAAAGCCGTTGAGGCCGAGACAGAGAGCGCGGGAAAGATGTTAGTTAGCAGTTGCGCAGTTCAATTCTCTTTGGGGACTTTATTCAAACACCTACCGGTATCAAATCCGGCGACGCTCTGTCCGTAAACATTCAGACCCAAAACCCTAACCGCCGCTGTAATTCGTAGCTCCTCTTACTTTGATACGTTAGATTCCCGCCAAAAAGAGCAAGTCCATCTCTATGTCGACACTCTTCTCCAATGGAACCAGGTTTTTTTCTCTCTCCTTACACTTAGGCTCTGTTTGGTTGCTGAGAAAATTGTGGGAAAATCATCAAAAGATTACCAATTGATGAAATTTTTGAACTTGCAGAAAATGAATCTTGCAGCTGTTAAGGAGGCGGATGAGTTAATGACAAGGCACATTGAGGACTCGCTCGCTCGCAATCATACCGCCTATTAGAAATTCTTATCTCTCTCACTGTAGCCCTTCGTCCGAAAACCTCCGCCTTGTAGATGTGGGGAGCGGTGCGGGTCTTCCGGGTTTGATCTTAGCCATTGCTTGCTCAGGTAAGTAACTACTTTGCAAAAGTTCTGATTTTTTTGTTGCGGTTTTTCGGAAGTTTGTATAATTTGTTCAGGTTTTGCTGGATAGGTTGGGAAGTGACACTGATGGAGTCTATGAACGAGTGATGCATTTTCTTGGAACATATTGTCGGTCACATTGGTTTGTCAAATGTTCAAGTTGTAAGAGGAAGAGCAGAGGTATTGTTTCGTGTTTTTCGTAGATATAATTTTGTTTCTAGAGATGTCAAATTAAGGATATGAGGTTTTTTTATAGGACAGAATTTGGGGCAGGCTCTTTGCTTCAGGGAAAAATTTGATGTAGCGGTAGCCAGAGCTGTTGCGGAAATGAGAGTTTAAGGTAGGAAAGAAAAATTCCTGTCTTGATTTCGTATGTGTATTTTGAGTTTCATTGCTATGTGTGAGTTGCTGATTCTTGTTACTTTGGTGGTCAGCTGAATACTATCTTCCTCTGGTTTGAGTTGGCGGTTTGTTTGTTGCTGCAAAGGGCCACGATCCTCAGGTTTGTTTGTTGGTCACATTGGTTTGTCGAATGTTCAAGTTGTAAGTGGAAGAGCAGAGGTATGTTCAGCTGAATACTGTCTTCCTCTGGTTTGCTTTGTCGGTTTGTTTGTTGCTGCAAAGGGCCACGATCCTCAGGTATGTAATCGAAAAGTCTTATCACACTAACCATTCATTTCTGAAATCGTATCCAAAATGTCACTAAAAACTGAACTGGTTGACAATCTTGGGTTGTGGGAATTCTGTCCAGGGAGATTGATGACTTTAATTACCTCAGCAACATGTCGAACAGCCCTTTTTTTTTTTTTTTTCTATTGTGCAATTAAACTAATAGATATGAAATATTAAGCACTCTGCATATTTGGCACATTTGAACAGGAGGAAGTTAGGAATGCAGAAAAAGCAATTCAGATTTTGGGTGCTTCCGTATTAAAACAATGCACAGGCATGTCATATCTCTATTTGAAAACTTAACAAACCTATCATGTATATGGGAGAGAGAGAGAGAGAGAGAGCTAAAACGTGTTTACTGATGTAACCTCTGTTTGTATCCAGTGGAATCACAGAGTCCATATGGACAAAGAACTGCCATCGTGTGTTTGAAAACTTTTCCTACACCAAGGAAGTATCCTCGCGATCCAGGTACTCCAAAGAAAATACCACTGTAAAATAATTCAGATGCCCCCATTTCAAATGTTATATATAATTAGCTTGGTGTTCCTTCCTCTTTCATCAGTTATTTATGTAACACCTTCTGCTTTGGAAATGAAATGCGACAATTTGTAAGTTTTTTTTATTATTTCTGGTCGAGATTGGCGTAGGCGTTTCTTCAAATAATTTCTTGTCTCATAAATCAAGAGAACTTTCATGATTTTCACTGTGAGCCTTTTACAGTTCTACATTCACACAGGTTTTATTTCAGTGAAAATTTTCTAGGGGAAAAAAGAAGAAGAAGAAGAAGTTGATCCCATCTACATAGTAACTCGAAAGAAAAATTGAACTCAAGAGCTAGAGAATGAGATCTGAGCTGATGAAAAATAGGAAGTGAACAAATATTTAGGATAATCTCATAAGGTCAGATTTTAGTATGAATTTTTCAGTGCCATGCTAATTGCCGCTTTTAAACCATTAAATTACTGCTAGCTGAGCCATTAGACACCTCATTTAGTGGAAAACTAACCTACATATTGGTTGAATTGTGCCCGAGGTGTTGTTCTCTACCAGCCACTCACATCCTCAAGATCTCATTGCACCCCCACCTTTCTTTCGGTCAATCTGTACTTCATATGGTCTCTCTCTCTCTCTCTCTCTCTCTCTCTCTCTCTCTCTCTCTCTCTCTCTACAAGGACATTGGACGTCTATGTCAATTGTAATGGTCCAGAGACGTACTTTAGTGTTTGCTCCACCTTTAGCCAGCGGAAATGGATCCTCTCGGACCCCTTATGTGGGGATCTTAGGAATCTTCACATCTCAGCCGTTCATCGTGTATTATGCGGTCAGAAATCATTGGACTTTTATTATTTAAAATTAAACACAAATAGTACCTGACGAAAACTAGCTACATGATATACGATGAACGATTGAGATGAGAGATCCCTAAGATTAAACTTAGGTTTTACCTTGTAAAGCATTGCGTGACCTAGATAACCCGTTTTGCTTTGCCTGTACAGTTGACACCTGCACACAAGATTATCCAAATTAGATCATCAGTTCTATTGTTTATCCTTTAATATGATACTTATCTTTGAGAAAGTGTTATGGTCCCATAAAAAAGGAGGTAAATCTCATACCTATCATTCTTCTCTTAGGTCAACAACGTTAATTAAATGACAGCAATCAGCAAGGGTTGGATTTGGGACAAAAAGAAGAACAAAAATGAATTAGGTCGGAATAATGGTGTGCTTTCTGTCCTGAGATTATAAAATTACTGTGTTACCTAACTTCTCCACTTGTAATATGAAGTTAAGAAGTAAGAACTAATGGTAGATCATTAGCATGTTAAACATCCACGTAAACGTTGTACGAAATTTGTAATTACGTATTAAAGTAAGTACATTTCTAATTAATCAGCTTTGGATAAGTCCTACTTTGGCTACCTGCTCCTGTCAAAGATGCTTCTTATTGTAGAAGGTAGATTTAGAAGATAATCTTGCTTTAGCTGCCTAAATTAACCCAACTTAGAGCGAAAGGAAGGTGAGATTAACAAGTAAGCTCTCTCTCTCTCTCTCTCTCTCTCTCTCTCTCTCTGTGTATATATATATATATATATATATAGTCTATTATTAATGCATGTCAATTGCCAAGTTGCCAACCAATCCTGCTATAAGAAAGTGTTTCCAGTTTTCATTAATTTATTTATTTTTAATTTGAGATTTAGCCTCTTGAGTTGGGATTTATATCATATTTGGTCATTAGTCAATTATTGGCTCTAATGTATTTGAATTTTCCTATATTTTTCTAATTTGTCATTTGTGAGGTGGGTTTCCTATCTGTAACTCTCTGATAGCCAACAACTTAAACATTTGGATTTTTTAATATTTTTGCCAGAGCATACTGAAGAATGTGACTCCCACATGCATGTTGTGACAGAAAAATTCCATCCAGTAATTTAGAGCACACAAAAAAGAAGCTCAGACGTTGTTTGATCTCTTTTATTATATTATAGTTTATAGCCTCCAGAGCAAAGTAAGAGAAAGTACAAACCCTATCTCCTCCTCTCATTAACTAAACCAAATCACTAGCAAACACAATACTCAATCTGAAATGTCACGATGATGGTATCTCAATACAATCACATATTTTTCATGTGAAAAGTTCATGATTGTCTTTAAATACCGTCACTGTAATATTTCATGTGCATGTAAGATTTTCTCTTAGAAAAAGTAAATTAGGGTCCTAGAGTTCACTAAAGACCTGCCAGACTTTGATGTCACAGTCCAAGCCACCGCTGTAAATAACACAGGAGGAGACAGATGAGCCGCAATGGTCATCAATTGTAGCAGTTAAACACTTAACTGGACCTTTATGCCCTTCCAAAACTGCTAAACATGAGTAACTTCTATTAACCCCTCTCCAAATTCTCATACTTTTGTCTGCAGAGCCACACACACCAAGTCTGCCACCACAGCCAAGCACAATATTGACTTGGTATGACCTCTAAGCGCACCCACAACTTCCATATTCGCATCCCCATCTTTCTTCTCCCAAACCACAATGGACCTGTCACATGCACCAGAATACAACACACACCCATCACTGCTCAGAGCTAGTGCATTCACCCCAGAATTGCGCTTTTCAAGTGTAGCAACTAAAAAGTGCTTTTTCTGTCCAAAGTCCTTTTTCCAAACCTTAATTTTTGTGTCTACTGATCCAGTGTAAACATGTCCATCATTTGATGATGTTACTGCTTTTATAGCATCATCATGTGCATTTGTCACAGACTCCAAGCATTTGAAGTCTGTTGTGCTCAAAACCTTGAGTGTACGGTCCCATGAAACTGAGTAGAGCAGCAGCTCATCGCTCGACAAGGCCAGTGCAGACACTGCGTCCACATGATCCTCAGGTATGTAATCGAAAAGTCTTATCACACTAACCATTCATTTCTGAAATCGTATCCAAAATGTCACTGAAAACTGAACTGGTTGACAATCTTGGGTTGTGGGAATTCTGTCTAGGGAGATTTATGACTTTGATTACTCCAGCAACATGACGAACAGCCCATATGGACAAAGAACTGCAATTAAACTATTAGATATGAAACATTAAGCACTCTGCATATTTGGCACATTTGAACAGGAGGAAGTTAGGAATGCAGAAAAAGCAATTCAGATTTTGGGTGCTTCCGTTTTGAAACAATGCACAGGCATGTCATATCTCTATTTGAAAACTTAACAAACCTATCATGTATATGGGGGAGAGAGAGAGAGAGAGAGAGAGAGAGAGAGAGAGCTAAAACGTTGTTTACTGATGTAACCTCTGTTTGTATCCAGTGGAATCGCACAGACAAAGAATTGCCATCGTGTGTTTGAAAACTTTTCCTACACCAAGGAAGTATCCTCGCGATCCAGGTACTCCAGAGAAAATACCACTGTAAAATAATTCAGTGCCCCCATTTCAAATGTTATATATAATTGGCTTGGTGTTCCTTCGTGTCTCATAAATTAAGAGAACTTTCATGATTTCCATTGTGAGCCTTTTACAGTTCTACATTCACGCAGGTTTTATTTTAGTGAAAATTTTCGAGGGAAAAAAAAAGAAGTTGATTCCATCTCAATGTAATAAAGGGCGGAGGCGTGGGCAAGGCGTTCCATGGATAGCCCCGCCTAAGCGTGAGGCGAAGCCTTACGGGATCTTAAATAATAGGGGACTGTTGAGAAAAACAAGGGAAACAGGGGACTCTTGGGGTTTTAAAAATAAAAGAAAAATAGACTAGGCCAAAACGACGTCGTTTTGGACCAAGTCTTTTTTTTTCTTTTCAAAATCCCTCTTCTTCTTCTTCACGGTCGTCTTCCTTGTGAAGACGCCGCACACCCTACAACCCTAAACCCAGATGACAGAGCCTTCGACTTCGATTTACCCAGACAACAGAACATTTGACTTTGATTTTGGGTCGCGGATGGATCTAGGAATGCTTGCCAACCGCCTTTAGGCGCGCCTCAGCCGCCTAGGCTTGCCTCGGCGAGTTTTTACTGAAGGATTATTTTTGGAATACATGTTCATTTAAGCAATATGAATAGCATGCAATTAACAAATTAAAGGCGGAATCATGCTTGCATATACTTAAAAACAAAACATTAACCATGAATGTTCAAAGCCTAATAGTTTGGTGAACCAATAATCAACTCAAAAACAAAGTGAGTTGAAATTTAATACCTTTGTAGATTCCTCTTTGCATAAGCAAAGGCTAATCACCCAAAGAGAGGGCCTTCATTCCTTGCATCTTAGATCCATGGATTTGGATGAATGAAAAGGTTTCTCCAAGTTCCCAAAATTGAGAACCTCTAAGTCTCCACACCAAGGTTAGATTTTAGAAGAGATGAGTGACCTAGAGGAAGTTGAATTGCTAGATTTCCCCTCTAGGTTGGCCGGCCATTTTGAGAGAGAAAGGAGCTTGTGTTTTCTCCAATTTCCCTAAAAACAAACCTTAATGAATTTTGGCTACAAAGTCAAACTTATTCCTTAATTCATTTGAGTGGCAAACTTGTAAATAAGTTCAAAACCACTACCCTTACTAACATGGCCGGCCATATGAGATTATTGGGCTATTTGGGCCTTTGTGAATCATTATTCATTAAGTTGTCATACAACTTAAGTCAATGGACTTGACGTTCGAAGCCCATTGGGCCTTAAGGTCCAAAATTATCCCGAGGTCTTTAACGAACTTATTCGTTTTGATTAATTAACATATTAATTAATCCTTGCCATAAATAATTAAACCATTTAATTATTCTTACTCATCTCCGTTGAATCTTCAATCTCTACCTTACACGGTGTACGATCCATTAGGTTCCTTTTAGCGAGGCAGTGGGCGATTCAAACTCTTTCAAATCGATTGTGAATTTGAAACTTACTTTCAATTCTCCCTTTAGTGTTTACACACGTTTAGGGCTTCCACAAACCATGAGTGACACCTAGCAGCATATCATGGTTACCCAAGCTAATCAGAAGAGGTGGAGAACCTATTCAGTTTAGGATTACAAATGCAATACGGTCCTTCTCTAATACAATACTCTTGACCACATTGTTTGGTTTGATAGTTTATTCATGTCTACTATCCAATGTGAATCCTGTGCTTATATGATTCCCTTGAATGTGATTTGGAACGCATTCCTAAATCTCATTCATACTCTGATCAGAGATTTTCAATCATATCATTAAGTATTCTCCCTCAAACGGATTTAAAGGTTAGAGATCCCTTGTTGCGCATTCACTTACCTCCATGGCTAAGTGGCTTAACCCCGACGATGCCGTGGACACCCTGATAGAGTGACGTTTGACATAATCAAAGATCAAGGACCTAACCACAAGACAGCTGTGATGCCTCAGGTCAAAGGACTACTTTGCATTATCCCAACCATGAGTTTTCATGTGACATGAGTATGAGAACTCCTCGTTGATCGTGTTTAGTGAACTCATTCTCTATTGAGCACCTACATGCTTGTCTTGGTGTCACTCACACCAATGACTCGAGACTAGTCATTCTCCCTGAGAGAAGATATAGCACATACTGATCTTAACGGACTGTCAATGCCCAATTGGCAATCCTATGATCAGGAACGTTTAGGATGTGTCTACGAAAGAATGGTCTCATGAATCTAACTTGTTTAGATCGCATTCTCCCAATCACATATTCCTTGGACTTATTGTTCAAGCATATAACATTTATATGAGACGGCTTAAAACAATAATCTTTGCCCTTGATATTAAACTACATTAGTATAACTTGTGAAATGTTCGTAAAGTATCATCATATGATTGGTTTTAGGGCACATTTCCAACATTTACCCACTCCCATTAGGCAAAGGCATTATCACTCCCGCCCTGCCTCCAAAACCAGAGATCAAAAGTTCATAGTATTTCGTGTCTAGCTAGCCTTTACCAGTGCTTGTTTCATGTGACAATCACTTTATGATATTCCATTACCATCCAAAGCATAACTTATTTTGTCATCCATTTTATTTGGATGAATTGCGAAATGTAAATAAAACCGAATGTATACTTCATACGTCAATTTTCACATGATAAGAGAGACAAATATACAGAGCTATATCTAATTTCATGTAACTTATATATATACTATATCTAATTTCATGTAACTTATATATATATATACTCGATTTTTTGTGAATTTTAACTCAATATACACCCAATTTTATGTAAGTTAAGATGATAATTATGGCCTAGCAGTTTAATCTGTCATAAAACAACCATATTTCCATCAGCGTTCATGCAGTAGGCAATTAGGTTAGTTATTAACCAACAAAAGAAGAAAAAGAAAAAGGGGTTCGTGAGAGGCAGGTGTTGTGCGGAAGCGTCAACCAAGTGTGAGTGAAAAATAAACCACAATAACTGACAAAAAGATAAATGGAACAATACCAACAAGAATACCAAGATTTATACTGGTTCGGCAATGCCTACATCCAGTTTGGAGACGACGGAGTATTCCACTATAATCAATGAGAACATACAATAGTGTTTATCACTCAATTTCCCAAAGACCCGAATAACCCAAGCTCTCACACTTACAATAGGAAGAGAAAACCAAAAATACAAAGCAAGACAATTTGAGAAAATTCTTCTCTATGCCGAATGGCTTCTTGCTATTTTTCTTTCTTCCTTGTTGTTTTTGAGTTATGCCTACACCTCCTTTTATAGGCCAAAGAAAGTGGCTTCGCAAAGAAACCAATGGCCAAAGGCCTCTCATCAAGTCAAAAAGAATTAGGCATAAGTGCATCCATTTTTTGTTTCCCACATGTAGCATGCCAACCAACAATTTTTGACCACAAAAGTAGCCGAAATCAATTGTTGGTTTTAGACTACTTTGTTTGAGCCAATAATCAACAATCTCCACCTTGGCGCAAACCCTCTAAGTAGAACTCCTAATAGTCGTCTCCCACTCCCCCATGGGGCAATCAACAAATTTTACAAATGCCAATCAAGTCTAAGCAGTGCTTAAACTTGAGCAACAAAACTGGCTTTGTTAACATATCCACAGGATTGTCAGCGGTCCCAATCTTCTGAAGAAGAATATCTCCCTCGTCAATAATCTCACGAACAAAATGGAACCTCACGTCAATGTGTTTCATACGTGCATGATGAACTTGATTCTTTGCTAAATGAATAGCACTTTGACTGTCGCAATGAACATCCACATGGTCTTGTTGAACCCCTAAGTCATCAAGCAACCCTTGAAGCCAGATGGCTTCCTTTATAGCTTCTGTTACAGCCATGTATTCTGCCTCAGTAGTCGACAAAGCAACTGTAGATTGCAGAATCGATCTCCAACTTACTGGACCTCCAGCAATAGTGAATACAAAACCAGTAATGGACCTACGCTTGTCCAAATCACCTGCGTAATCAGAATCTACATATCCAACAATACATTGACCAGTAACTTTATCCTATTGGAACAATAAACCAACATCCACAGTACCCAAAATATACCGTAGAATCCATTTCACAGCTTCCCAATGCCATTTTCCTGGATTATGCATATATCTACTGACAATACTAACAGCTTGTGAAATATCAGGCCTAGTACACACCATAGCATACATCAAACTACCAACAACATTTGCATAAGGAATTTGAGCCATGTACTGACTCTCTTCAACAGTTTTAGGAGACATAGAAGCACTAAGTTTGAAATGAGGGGCAAGAGGTGTACTAACCGGTTTTGAATTTTCATTCATCCTGAAACGTTGTAGTACCTTCTTCAAATACTGCTTCTGACACAAACTAATCTTGCCTTTCGATCTATCTCTTTCAATTTCCATACCTAGTATCTTCCGAGCTTCTCCCAAGTCCTTCATCTCAAATTCATTACTCAGTTGAGTCTTCAACCTTTCAATCTCCACTTTGCTCTTACATGCTATAAGCATATCATCAACATATAAAAGCAGATAAATGAAGGTTCCATCTTGTAGTTTGCGAAAGTATACACAATGGTCATAGTGACTTCTTGTGTACTTTTGCCCGATCATAAATTGATCAAATCGCTTGTACCATTGTCTTGGAGACTGCTTCAAGCCATACAATGATTTTTCCAATTTGCAAACCCAATTTTCCTTTCCAGCAACCTTAAAACCTTCTGGCTGAGACATATAAATCTCTTCCTCCAAATCACCATGTAAGAACGCAGTCTTGACATCAAGTTGGGCCAACTCAAGGTCAAACTGCACAACCAAAGCCAACAAAATACGAATAGAATAATGTTTTACTACAGGAGAAAATACCTCATTGTAGTCAATGCCTTCTTTCTGAGCATAACCTTTAGCTACCAATCTGGCTTTGAATCTTACATTGTCTTTTCCCAAAGATTCCATCTTTTTGGCATACACCCATTTACAACCAATTTCTTTCTTCCCCTTTGGTAACTGAACCAGCTTCCAAGTCTTATTTTTATGAAGAGATTTCATCTCCTCATCCATAGATTTCTTCCACAACTCGCACTCTGAACTCATGACAGCTTCTTTGTAGGCGGATGGAATGTCATCTTCAATAACGGGAAGTGCATATGCCACAATATCAGTAAATCGAGCATGCTTTCGAATTTCCCTTCTCGATCTTCTGGTTGCAATATAGTCTTGTTGCTGTGGAGGCTTTTGGGTAGGTGCCTCCTCTTCATCATCCTCGTCCTCATCATCAGAATTAACTGTAGGACTAGTGTTTGAAACATCAGACCTTACTGGAACAACTGGAGTCTTCAGTAACTCCACTTGCTTTGAGCTACTCATGGTCTTGGTCACTTCAGTTTCACCTTCATGCTTGTTCTGATTAACCATAGCAGCCTCATCAAAAGTCACATCTCTGCTTACAACAAATTTCTTCTCATCTGGACACCAGAGTCGGTATCTCTTCACGCCAGTGCTAAAGCCCATAAATAGAGCTTTCTTTGATCTTGGATCCAACTTGTTTTCTCTGACATAATAGTAAGCAGGACAACCAAATATGTGTAAAAACTTGTAATCAGTACAAGGTTTACCAGACCATACCTCAATGGGCGTTTTGCCCTCATTCGCAGCAGCTGGCAATCGATTAATGAGATGGCTTGCATAAGTAATTGCCTCACCCCAAAATGCCTTGCCTAAACCAGCATTAGACAACATACACCGGACTTTCTCAAGCAAAGTACGGTTCATGCGCTCCGCCACTCCATTCTGTTGCAGGGTCTCCTTAACCATGAAGTGTCTCACAATACCCTCATCTTGACAAACTTTCAAGAAAAGGTCAGACTTATATTCACCCCCATTGTCTGATCTGAGAGTCTTGATCTTTCGACCGTTTTGCGTTTCAATCATCTTTTTCCACTTCAGGAATATCTTCAAGACTTCATCTTTACGCTTCATGGTGTACACCCATATTCTTCTAGAGAAGTCATCAACTAAGGAGACAAAATAATGGCTACCTCCCCAAGATGCATTCTTGGAAGGTCCCCAAACATCAGTGTGAACATAATCAAGAATGCCTTTAGTGTGGTGAATAGCAGTGCCAAATTTTACTCTAGTTTGCTTACCCAACACACAATGCTCACAAAATTCCAATTTGCATGCCTTTGCACCTTTTAATAAGCCTTGCTTCACCAATCCTTGCAACGCTTTTTCACCAGCATGCCCAAGACGCATATGCCATAACCTCGTGGTGTCTGTGCTATCTGCGTCAGCAGCTTCGGTGACAGCTGCTTCACCAATAACTGTACTCCCCTGTAAGAAATACAAGTTATTTCGTCTTGTACCTTTCATCACCACCAGTGCCCCGTAAACAGCTTTAAGAACTCCACCCTTCATGGTGATCTTGAGACCCTTGGATTCCAATGCACCTAGTGAGATAAGATTTTTCTTCATATCTGGTACATACCGAACATCACTTAATTCTCTGACTGTTCCATCATGCATCTTCAAACAGATTTTGCCTATCCCTTGGGTTTTGCAGGCATTATCATTACCCATCAAAACAACTCCACCATCCAGCTCCTCAAAATTAGAAAACCATTCTCGAATGGGACACATATGATAAGTACAACCTGAATCCAAAATCCACTCCTTGGAGTGACCATCAGCAGATGAACTAGCCAAAGCAAACTCGAAATCATCATCTCCAAATTTTGCAATATTTGCTTCAGAACCCGCTTTCTCCTTCTTTTTGTTCTTCAATTTGGGGCAGTCTTTCTTCCAATGACCCTTTTGGCGACAAAAGGCACATTCATCTTTAGCAGGAAACTTCCCTCGTGACTTTGAACGAGATTTTCCCTGCTTCCCAGATTTTTTTTCCTCTGTTCGACCCCTTGCAAAAAATGCCTCGGTTTGTGAATTGTGAGTCTTCAGTTCCTTCTTACGACACTCATGATTCACCAATGCCGCAGACACCTCATCAAGTTTCACCTCGGATTTTCCATACAACAAAGTAGTTGTCAAATGATCATAATCATCAGGCAATGAATTTAACAAACATAGTGCCTTATCCTCGTCAGGAATTTTCACATCAAGGTTTGCTAAATCAGCAAGTATTTTATTATAATCATTGAGGTGTTCGTTCATAGAAATACCTGGACGATACTGAAATCGAAAGAGTCGCTTCTTCAAGAAGAGCCGATTTTCTGCGCTCTTGGTCATATACTTCTCCTCCAATTTCGTCCATAACTCCTTAGCAGAAGT
Source organism: Crataegus laevigata (assembly GCA_963580275.1). Lineage (NCBI taxonomy): Eukaryota > Viridiplantae > Streptophyta > Magnoliopsida > Rosales > Rosaceae > Crataegus > Crataegus laevigata. The sequence continues at coordinate 4,801,404 of OY756953.1, read as the reverse complement.
TTCCTTCATATACGGGTATTTCAACTCCTTATCAAGGAACGATCGAATAGCAGCACAAGCATGAATATTAATTCGCGTCCACTGCTTGTCATCAATATCTTCTGGTTTATCTTCCAGAACCATATCCAACTCTTGTTGATACAACACATCCATAACTTCACATTGCCACATACCAAAATTAATAGAGCCATTGAATTTATCAACCTCTAACCTTGTAGTAGCAATTTGATGTCTATTGGATGTAGGTGCCGACTCCTTCCCCTTTGCAGATTCATCTTTATCTCCAGCCATCTACTCAGCACTATTCACGGGACTGTAGCGCCAGCAAATTTTTCACTCCCACGAGAACGCCTAGTCGAAAAACTAGGCTCTGATACCACTTGTTGTGCGGAAGCGTTAACCAAGTGTGAGTGAAAAATAAACCACAATAACTGACAAAAAGATAAATGGAACAATACCAACAAGAATACCAAGATTTATACTGGTTCGGCAATGCCTACATCCAGTTTGGAGACGACGGAGTATTCCACTATAATCAATGAGAACATACAATAGTGTTTATCACTCAATTTCCCAAAGACCCGAATAACCCAAGCTCTCACACTTACAATAGGAAGAGAAAACCAAAAATACAAAGCAAGACAATTTGAGAAAATTCTTCTCTATGCCGAATGGCTTCTTGCTATTTTTCTTTCTTTCTTGTTGTTTTTTGAGTTATGCCTACACCTCCTTTTATAGGCCAAAGAAAGTGGCTTCTCAAAGAAACCAATGGCCAAAGGCCTCTCATCAAGTCAAAAAGAATTAGGCATAAGTGCATCCATTTTTTGTTTCCCACATGTAGCATGCCAACCAACAATTTTTGACCAAAAAAGTAGCCGAAATCAATTGTTGGTTTTAGACTACTTTGTTTGAGCCAATAATCAACAACAGGAGCTGCTATGCCTCCAACAGGGAAAAAAGTGCTTTTTTTTTTCTTGAAACCTGTTGATCTCTCAACTCTGCGTATCATCATTACATTGTGAAAGTGGGTTGACACCGCCCTTGTTGCAAAAGTAGTATAAACAATCGAACATTAGGCTGACAACAGAGCATGCACATTGCACATACTTTTGTTCTTGGTATAAATTGTGTAGGGATGCCCAACAATTCATAAGACAACACACCCATAGCAGGAAGTTGGTCTCTACAATCTTTAATCTGTTGCAGATATAAATCAATAGATTCTGGTCCCTTTTTGATATTCTGTAAATCAATTTTCATTTGAACAATACTGGTTCTTATCATATTAGAGAATCTTTCTTTGAGATTAGTCCACATTTCTCTAGAAGTTTGACATCCAATAACAGAGGATAAAGCATCAGTTGATAATGTGGCAGTGATAAAAGTCATTAAAGCTTTGTCATGAATCTTCCAAAACTTAAAAGCTTTAGCAATCACTGGTAGATTTTCAACAGTCTCATCTGTAGAATCAGACTCTACATATTTGTTTGGACAAGGTATGGAACCAGTGACAAACCCGAGAATTCCATTTCCATCTAACAAGAGTTCCATTTGAAAATTCCATGTAACATAACTGGAATCGTCAAGTTTTATAGTCACAGTGTTTCCAACACTAGGAATCAACGAAGAGATCGATGACTAAGTAAGAGCTAACTGAGCAACAATAACCTTTTTTATATGAACACACCAAATCAACTAGAAATTCTAGCAACAGACAAAATGATCAACTTTGCAAGAATCCAACACATCGACAATCGAAGATGAACAAATCAAGAATCAACACAAATAAAATGAGCCCAACAACAATGAAGCCCAAACAAAAACGAACATCCGATAAACATCCACTGTGCTCTCCACCACCAATCCGAGAAGCAGCTAGCCATCCAATCCTCCGTCCACCGCCGATCATCACCTCCATAGGTGCCACCTGCATATAGGCATCAACAAGAGATAGTTGGCGAGAGAGAAGCCAACCATCAGAAAGAAGCTCTAGGAAAATCTCGAACAACAACGTCGCAAACGGCAGACAACAAGGAGAACGTGGTGATGTGGGAAACACCCGAGCCGGATACAACACCGAAACTCTACACACGAACTCTGCAGAAATCATGGCTAAAAAACAAAGCACGGAAGAGCCATGAAAGGGGATACCCACGAGGGTTAAGGGATGGGAAAATCCAGAGAGGAAAATGAGAAGAACCATCAACAGATAGAAAGGGAGAAGAAAAAAAAAACAAAAGCAAAAAACCAGAGGAAAAGGTAAAAGACCATTAGCAGATGGAAGGGGAGAAGAAAGAAAAAGCAAATACAAAAAACCACCCACCGATCCCAGCCGCAGCTAGAATCGGCGGCACCAAACGGAAGCACAATCGGAAAATCACTCACACAATATGGTGAGAAGCACCCTCAAATAGAGGAAAGAACTCTCACAGGGAGAGAAAAGAGGAAAGTTTCCCGGGTTATCTTCGTTTTGGTTTTGGCATTCCTCCACGCTCATCCACTATTAGTATCATTTTTGGTACTGGAAGATATGCATCTTCCCATATTTTTGGTAATGCAATAAATATGCATCTGCCCTCCCTTTGAAGTTTCAACAATGCATGCATTAGTGATGTAGTGTAACATGCAACGGTGTTGGCACTTATTGAGAAGAAAAAAAAAAATATATATATATATATCGAACTGAATTTAAACCAAACTTACAAAAATCGAATCGAAGTCAAAACAAACCGAAATAAAAAATTGAAAGAAAAATCAAATTGAACTGAACCGAATAGTAACTTCGGTTTAGGCAAAAAACAAACAATAAGGAACCGAACCCCCATACAACCCAATAAATAATCAGGTTGAGGTCAGGTTGGGTTTTGGCGGGTTTTTCTTTTATTCTAACCCTCTCGATTGAGTTTGAAATCAAGTTGGGCATGAGCGGATTCCGTTTGACCCAACCTATGTTGCACACCCATTGTGAGGAGCGCAAGATGAAATTTTTGGAGTGCTAATAGCAGTTTTCAAATTTTTTTTATGACAAACTTGAGATGAAAATACATTAAGTATCAAAATGAAGCAACTCAAAAACTTTTGGCACAAAATCGAAAATGGTTTGAAGAGCCACTTGATATAATAATTGATAGTCATAATAAAACTATGTAATATTTTGATGTGGCAACACATGTAATATTTTGATGTGGCAACACACTTTTTCTCTTCGTGTGGATTAAGGGTAAATTCCCCTACATGATCTTTATCAAGACCTCATCTCAAAAACCCTATCCTCTAGGAGTGGCACTTAGAACCGAAAACCAAAACCAAAACACTAACCAAATCAAACTGCACCGAACGGTTTGGTTTTGCGGTTTTGAAACGGTTTCGGTTTTGAAACCGAATCGCAACATAGAAAACGGTTTGGTTTCAGTTTTGGCATTTGAAAACTGCACTGAAACCGAACCGCACCGCAAATATTAATAAACATTTAATTAAATATCCATATTAGATTTCATGTTTTAATTGGTCGTTTGTTAGAATCCATACACTTAGTATGGACTCAACCATACTAGAATATCATCATTCATCACTTTCTTTCATTCATTACTTGAAGGACCTTTGTTATTTTATACCATCACACATATATATATACAAAGGTGGACTAAACTTGTTATCAAGAGTCAAACAATGATCTAATGGAGTCCACTCATTTGAAACATGATATCACATATTCTTGTATGAAAGTTTCGCTCACGTTTAATGAATTCAAATTTATTCAACTTGTTTTATGAAAAACATTGTAAGGGACACCCTTTTGTTGCACAAACATGTTTTAACATTACAACTGCATGCAACATGCTAATTGTTTACATAACAAATGTCTTTTTCCTATAACTATTGGTAAATACTTATTAATATGTTAAATTGCAAATTGTACATTTTTTCTTAAAAACCAAACCGGAATCGTTTGAAACCGCACCGAACCGAACCAAACGGTTTGGTTTCATTTCGATTTTGGCTTCAAAACCTCACCGAACCAAACCGCAAAAACTTACGGTTTTGGTTTTGGTTTCACTCAAAACCGCACCAAACCGAACCGCGCCCACCCCTACTATCATCATCTCATAAGTATCGTACTTTTCACTATATATATAGAAAATCTTTAGGGGAAAGGATTCCTATTTTTTTTATAAATAGGAATTAGTTGTGAGGTTCATACTACATCGGACTTTAGCAATCTGAATTATTTATTTTTCAAGCTGCACCTCAGAGCAGTTCCAACATGCCATTGTCCCTAGGGCTATCCACTATGCTATCCACCCAGTGAACAATAATTGCCCTTAATGAACAGTAATCGTCTTTTGCATTTCCACCCCTGCACTGAATAGCCCTGATAATTGGCAATAAAATATTAGTATTTTTTTATTTATAAAATAATACATAATAATTTTATTTGTAAAATTTCGGATAAGATTTTTAATCGTTGTCGTTGCTCCACGTATCATTATCTGAAAAGACAATAGCAATAAAATATTAGTATTTTTTTTATTTATAAAATAATTCAAAATAATTTATTTGTAATTTCGAATAAGATTTTTAATCATTCTCGTTGCGCCACATGTCATTATTCGCAAAGACAAATATTGGTGATGAATTTTCGATAAGATTTTTAATCGTTCTCGTTGCGCTATGTGTTATTATCTGAAAAGACAATTATTGGTGGTGGATTTCCGATAAGATTTTTAACCAATCACGTCGCGCCACATGTCACAATCTGTTTACAATCCTTGAGGATAGATTTTCACCAAATTTTTAACGAATGATAGCATGCCACGTGACATTATTTATAACTTAATCCTTTACGAATCCTCTATATAATCCACCATCCATCCTCAGAAATCTCACACCAATTTTCTCAAGATACCTATTATTATTCATAGTTTCTACTTCCTTCTTCAACAAAATCTCTATCATTATTCATAGTTTCTGCTTCATTCTTCACCAAAATCTCTATCATTATTCATAGTTTCTGCTTCCTTCTTACAATGTCTTATTATTATTCTTCTTCTTCAAAAATGATGTGGGAAATCGATCAAGAAGAGGAAGAATTGTTTAACCAATCAGAAGGAATGTTCAAACGTTGGGGGGCCAAAATGAGAGGGAAGAGGATGACGAGCGTAGACGGAGAGATGACGAATCAAGATTGGCAAAAGCCTCACATTCCCGTCGAGTCATCCAAGTTGTTGCTCAGATCTGCAAGCCCAGCCTTGCTGTAAACATTGATAGAAGCAGGCAACAACGAGGTCACGAACTCTTAGACGATTATTTTGTTCGTAACAGTGCATTCCATGATACGTACTTTAGACATCGTTATAGAATGGAACGACATTTGTTCAACAAAATCATGGGTGCTGTTTGCAACCATGATTCTTACTTTGTGAAAAAGCCAGATGTTTTTGGTGTTATGGGTCTTCTGGCTAAGTAAAAAATTACTACTGCCTTGCGGATGCTTGCATATGGAGCATCTGCAAACCAAGTGGATGAGATAGCGAGGATGGGAAAATCAACCATTCTTGAGTCCCTGATGAGGTTTTGCTCGGCAATCGAATCTATCTACACCGCAGAGTACTTCCGGAGACCTATTCAGATGGACTTGCAAAAGCTTCTGAAGAAGGGCGAGATGCGAGGTTTTCCAGGGATGATTGGAAGCATTGACTGTATGCACTGGACTTGAAAAAACTGTTCAAGTGCATGGCAAGGCGCTTATGGGGACAGAAAAAGATAAAAAGTATCATTTTGGAGGCGGTGGCATCTTTTGATACATGGATTTGGTACGCCTTTTTCGGGGTTCCGAGAGCTCAAAATGACCTCAATGTCCTTGCCCAATCCCAATGTTCAACGATGTCCTGCAAGGAAAGGCACCAAAAATCACGTACTGGGTTAACGAACATAAGTACGACAGGTCATACTACCTAGCAGACGGCATTTACCCAAGGTGGTCATCGTTTGTCAAAACAATGCCACGCCCGCGAAGTGCAAAGGAAAAATACTTTACAAGTTGTCAAGAAGGGTGCAGGGAGGATGTGGAGTGTTGTTTTGGTATACTCCAAGCTCGCTGGGCATCTGTTAGAGGTGCTGCCAAAATGTTTGATTTAGAGTCGCTTCGATCCATCATGATGACGTGCATCATTCTTCACAACATGATTGTGGAAGATGAGTGCGATTATGATGTCGTTGATGAATATGAGCCAGACACGATGAACAATTCCAGAACATAAATATATTGTGCTCATGACGCCACTGAAGAACCCGTGCAACACGAGCCATTAGAAAGAGATGGACGTTACAATGATAGGGTCATTCAACGATATACTGCACTTCAAATGCCATATATGCACAATGCCCGCCAAATTGACTTGATAGAGCACCAGTGGGAATTGAAACAAGCTGAAGATACTTAAATTCATTAGTGTTTGTTTTTATTTGGTGTGTTTATTTAATTTTATGTGGTGTATTTTTTTTAGTTCATTTAGTGAGTTTTTTTTTTGGGTATGTTGATGTTATTTTATTTGGTGTGTTTAAATGTGTTTTGAATAAAGATTCTCTTAGTATAAATAAATTACCAAATTAAATAAATATACTCTTAATTTAAATAAAGTACTAAATTCAATAAATTGGAAATACCATAAGTACTTTATTCAATGAATAAGAAATTACAACCCAAATTGATTGGAAAACTATGGGCTCTGATTACAAACAAAGTGATTGGAAAATTATGGGTTCGTGAATGGATAATCATCACCTAACCAATTTGTGGTGCTAGGATGATCTTCTCTTGTCATGCTATGACCATCTCCTCTTGCTCTCGCTTCTCTTGCACGCCTCATTCGCACCGCATCCACTTTTTCCAACTTCCAAAAATATTTAGAGTTTAGAGACTTCCCTTTTAAAGGCTCCTTCATAATGTCACGATCTCATTGAGCCATTCTTTCTTGTCTTGTCTGTTCCCTTTCTTGCCGAAGTAGTTCTCTTTCTCTCCCATCAGCTTGAAATTCTTTCTCAATAGTTGCAGCTTTTGCATCCTCTCTAGCCTTATCAGCCTCAAATTTAGCCATTTCCCGAGCCAAAGTCAATTAATCTTGGCGGGCAAGTTCTTCCATATACTTTGCATAATAATTCTTGGAAGCATTACATTTTCTCTTTGAAGCCTTCTTACCTTGAAGCCTAATTGGAAAACGGATCGACCTCGACGCTTGTTCAATGGGGGGCGTTTCGAGCACTTATTATGCATCATCTTCATCATGATCATGCGAGGCATGATCGGGCATAAAGTGTAGAGGGGTGCTGTTAAAGGCCACTTCTAGACCAATAGGCACAACTCTGAATTTAGGACAATCTTTGACAATATTCCAACACTCCCACCGGTTGAATGATTTTTTTTTGCTTGTGGTTTTGGCATTATACCAAGCTTGTGCTTGAAGGTCCTACACAATGCGGGAGAAGAAATAATTATAATCAACGTAGGTAATGTAAATTTAGGTATAGTACAAACAAATAAAAAATATATTGTTACCTGATCTGCTAAATTTTTCTCACTTCGAAGATTAGCACTAGTTTGTGCCAATGCGTCTCTCCACGTACTAAACAAGTTGCTGAGTAGTCTCCAACGACTGGACAAAGATTCTTTGGTTCTTTTCCCACCAATTTTCTCAAGATAATTGGTACGAATAAGACCCCATATTTCTCTCAACTGCATCTCATTACCCGAAATCGGATCATGAGTAACTTCAACCCAGCTAGTACACAACGTAACATCTTCAATAAGCGTCCAATTCGTACATGTATCATTAGTCATTTTCTTGGAAAACAATTGGATTGAAACTTTGAGGGAAAGATAGGTATTTAAGAAAGTATGAAATTGGATTGAAACTTGACAATATATGAAATTGGATTTATAGAAAAGTAAATATATAAAAGTATGAAATTGGATTGAAACTTGACAATATATGAAATTGGATTTATAGAAAAGTAAATATATATATATATATATATATATATATATATTTATAAAAGTATGAAATTGGATTTAAACTTGACAATATATGAAATTGGATTGAAACTTTAAGAAGATATGACATTGTGGTGTAAGGTATAAGATAATGAGAAGGTATTTATAGAAAAGTAAAATCAATTTTTTTTTTAATTTTTCAAATTTTTAATAATTTTTTACATTTTTAATTTTTTTATTCACCTAATTAATCTATACCGTTGGATTTAAACCAATTTGAATTCCAACACCCTAGATTGTGCCACGTGGCACAACGGTAACATTTTTTTAAATGTTTTTTTTTTTAATTTTTGAAGTCTAATAACGTGGACCATTAATCTCAGATCTAACGGCTAATATAAAAAACGCGGCTGACGTCGCCCTGACGTCAGCCCATGTCAGATGGTCCTCAGGTGCTCGGGCCAGCACAAATCCACGGCCCGCTTGCTCAGGCTCCATCGCCAACTCCCGTTGGACTTCCTCCCTCGGGCAATAGCCCACTGTTCCTCAGCCCGTCTCTCCAGCAAAAGCTTCCGCTGGAGCTGCTCTTAAGGGTTACTTTTTAACATTGTAAAAGTAAATGTTATCATGTGCTGTTAGAAATGCAGCATTGTTACATTGAAATGAAAGAAATGGAGTAAACAACCTCGGAAGATCAGAAAGATGAAAACTATTGTTTAGGTTGTCAATAAAAATAAGAACCCAAATAGTACAAAACATGCAGCAGCAAAGCATTCAATAACAACCTAAAGAGTGCAGTTTCTCAGATCTTAACGTGGTGGGTCATTTGGTTGAAAGTCGTAGGACATAGCAAAAGAGAACTTACATGAAGTGGATTTCCTCTCTTCCTTCTCCCTCTCTTGGTTCCCGCATTCAAAATTCAAAGAAAATTCTTATACTACGCATAGAAATTTAGTAATTAATAATCTTCACACCATTCCTGATAGGTAAACAAACTCCAGCAAAAGCGTAAAACTTACAAAATGGAATTCTAGCAATTGGAGTTGAAATTGGACACAATCAACTACTCACCCAGTGAAAATTTAACGCAATCAACTACTTACCCAGTCAAAATTTCGATTTCTTTCGTGACTGATTTGGTCGATCTTTTCTTCCCTAAAATCTGAAGCCACCGACTGAACTCTCCAATCAAATTTGATGGATATCCATCTCATCTTCTCTAAATACTGGTATGTAGGTGGTTCTTCCTCCGCAGAAGCAGGATCGTGGAGAGGCAGCGCGACCCCATCGTGGGTTTGAGTTTTGTACGACAGTTTCTTTTCTTTCTTTTTTTGTCCTTTTGTCCTTTTTTCTGTTTTATTATTGTTTTTGTTTTGGACAATAATACGGTTAATACCCATCATTATTGATGAGATATTTTTCAAGTCAGTTTTAAATTTGATTGTTTCATAGGTTTTTGTGTCAACTTATTTTTTGTGAAGCCTTGAGATACTAAATGAACTTCTGGCATTCTATTAATAGAGACGAGATGAGAAGAAGTGGGAAAAACATTATTTTTTTTAATTAAAATTGGTTGTTCGTGATTTTAATTTGTTGCAAAAAACCAAATTGTTCATTTTTCATTTGATAATTTATTTTGCTAAAAGATATTATATAGATACAGACCATTTATGCAAAAAGATCTTCATTTTTTTTAAATGGGAATTAGGTATGGGGCTCACTCCACATCAAAATTCAACGATTCAACCGTTTATTTTGTAAGTCTTGATTCATAAATCATTCTTGCCATAATTCAATTCAATCCCAAACCATTTGCCTATTTAATTATCAAGATAAAATTTTATTGTTTCTTATATAACAAAGTATTTGTGACAGTCCGTCCCGAAATATTTTTATCGTGGCGTGAAAATGACGGTTTTGCCTTTGAACGTTGAGTGTGTGTTGTGTTGGGCCTAGGGTTTTGACCTATTTCTTTATTTTCCTAAGTATTTGGATCCAATGAGAACTTGGGCTTTGTTGGTTGTGATTGGTTGGGTGAAATTGGACACTCACACCCACACACACACACACACACACACACACACACACACACACACACACACACACACTAGCCGTGCACTCTCTCTCCCTTTCTAAAAAATTCATCCATTTTCGTACAATTGTACGAACAAGCTTGTAACCCACGTTTTGTGGCATGGATCGAAGTTATAAACCCTCTCATCATCTTCCTTGTGACTTAATGAACTCATTCATACATTTGGTTGGACGGAAAGACCTCGAAAACCCTAGAACTCGTGAGCTCCAACAAGGTGCACATTGACCTCATCGTGATCGCGTTGGATTTAGGTGATTTTAAGGTTCTAAATCAGGTCTTATTTATGTTTTTCTGGCATGTTGGAGTAATTTTGGAAGATTTTGGACGTAGGGAAGCTTGGTTTTAGGGAGTTGCAGAGGCGGCCGAAGTGTTGGGCTTTTTTTTCGACGAAGCTCCGTCGAGTTTTGGGACCTAAAAGTGGTATAAATCTCTTCTCCTCATCTTAAACTTCATTTTGGTGTAAATTTCGTGTAATTTGGTCAAAAAAATGAGTGAGTTATCGAAGTTACAAAATTTCCTAGTTTTCGGCGACGCAGCGGTGGCCGGCGCTGGACTCCGGCGACCTAAGGTTAAAGAAGGGGAATATTCCATCAACTTTGACGAAATATTCCTAACGGCAGTTAATGGCATCAGGTTAAGTTTAACGCAATATTCTAGTAATTGACGGAATATTCCCTAACACGTTTAGGGATTCCGTTAGGTATGTCTGCACGTGGCCGCGCGTGGGACGTTGGAAGATTTTTCTAAAAATATAGGTGGTTTCGACTCATAGATGACTTGCGATACTTCTCACAGCCTTCACGTGATCGTAGCACTGAGCGTATATATATATATATATATATATATATATATATATATATATATATATATATATATATATATATATATATATATATATATATATATATATATATACACCCAGCCTATCATACAGACCACTATAGGTGGTTTCGACTCGTGTGTAGAAGTTTGGTAAAGGAGCTATAGAATCAGCCGTACAAGTCATGTTAGGTGACTCCGGCTAATATATTGTTATTGCTGGCATATTATGGCTATTGATTTATCTCACCTAAGTTATACATTTCTTAGATGGATATTTTTGGCATGGCATATTTTCTGATATGGCATATTCTGGATTTATCATTTTCTTGTATATTTTGAGATATGATTACATATAATATTTTCTGGGAAAGTATACAGTTTTTGCAACGAGGGGTTATTACTTTTGATTTGGTAATGGTTTTGAAAAGCTTTGACTTTGCCCATTCACGTTTTCTGTTTTGCGCCCCTCCAGGTTTTAGGTAAAAGTGACTGTTGGTGGCTAACGAGGCTTCGATGGCAATTCTGATAGATCACCATCCATGTAGGACTTTCTTTTGGTATTGTATAATTAGTATTTGCTCGTTCTGGACTGCACCTAGGTTGCTAGTGCTCTGATGTGTTTTATCCTGAATTCTCGTCACTTTCACTCTCTTGGACATTTAGAGTAAATTATCTACGTTGGTTTTTATTACTCACACTTTCACTTCAGCACTTCCGCATCGTGCACTTGGCTACGTCACTCTCACGTGACGACCAGCACGCCCTGATTTTGGGTTGGGGTGTGTCAGTATTCGTTAATTTCTTTGAACCCAATTGGATGTCTTAAATATTTCTGATTTGGCTAATATTTTGCAAGGATGATCTATGAGGTTAGCCGGCCCTCTTTCTCTTTGGATTTATGAGTTCTGTTTCGTACATGTTTGGTTAAACTTATGTTGGCAGTAACTTTCAAAAAAGACGTACTAAGTTTTTTTTTGCATGTCACATCCCGGCCCAGGGTCCACCACCCTTCGGGCCCGACCTCCACCGTAGCACAATATTGTCCGCTTTGAGTTCCGACCACGCCCTCACGATTTTTTTTTCTGGGAACTCACACGAGAACTTCCCAGTGGGTCACCCATCATGAGATTGCTCTTGTGCGTACTCGCTTAACTTTAGAGTTTCGATGAATTCTAAAGCCAGTGAGCTCCCAAAAGGCCTCGTGCTAGGTAGGGATGAGAATATACATATAAGAATCACTCCTCTGGGCGATGTGGGATTTCACAATCCACCCCTCTTAGGGGCCCGACGTCCTCGTCGGCACACCACGGCCAAGGTTTGGCTCTGATACCAAATTGTCACATCCCGGGCCCGACCTCCACCGTAGCACGATATTGTCTGCTTTGGGCCCCGACCACGCCCTCACGGTTTTTGTTTATGAAAACTCACACGAGAACTTCCCAATGGGTCACCCATCATGGGATCTCTCGCGCGTACTCGCTTAACTTCAGAGTTCCGATAAACTCCAAAGCCAGTGAGCTCCCAAAAGGCCTCATACTAGGTGGGGATGGGAATATACATATAAGGATCACTCCCCTGGGCGATGTGGGATCTCACATTGCAACCCTTATATTTGTGATTGTACATTATACAACATTATTCCCATCTTAATAAGTTAGACTTATTATTTTTATCGATATTGCTTACAGGCTGATCATGAAAATTTGAAGAATCAAGTCCAAACAAATGAGTGGCGACAATGACTTTGATGTCACAAGTAGACATTACATAAGTACATATTTTTTATATTTTTTTGCTTGATACATTAAACAAGACCATTGTTTGGTAATGACACCGTGACATTACATATATACATATTGTTTATATTTTTTGTGCTCGATACATTAAACAAGACCATTATTGTCTTTTCATTTGGATCATTGTATCAAACATACTATCATTTGGTTATGACAATTTGAACAAATATAACCTATGTTGTACAATTAAATATTAACGTCATGTTTGTTTACACATAAATCAAACATATAAAACAATTTTTAGGGGTGCATAGTGCCCGTCATAGAAAAAAAGCCTTTTGCACGCGCATATGTGCGTGTTGAAAAGCTAGTATAATATAATAGCAAAAGCCTCGAGAAATATATTTTTTATATCTTTTAAATATTTTTTTTTGTGAGAGAAAAAAAAAGAGAGAAGGAGAGAGAGTGAGTTTACAGAATATTGATGAAGTGATATAGCTGTGAGATTTAAAAAATAAAAGTAAAAACTTGTTTGTACAAAATTACTTTAACGCTCACATTGTTTTTTTTTTTTAAATATTTTTTTTCAATTTTGCATTAAAGGATATAGTAGTAATTTTATTATTATTTTTTGTTATAAATAATATTTTATTAATATGTAATTTAGATTTCTCAAAAACATTTACGTTTGAATCTAGTAAATTATAAATAAAGAAAAAAACCCATTCTGCTCCCAATGCCATCTTCTACATTCTTCCCCTCCCAACAAGGAAAAACCCTAAAAAACCGAAAGGCTGGTGAGGACGACGACCATGGTGGCAACTGCATTGCTGCCTACTTCCTCTTTACTGCTGATTACGGCCCCGAGCCCTACGCTCTCGATCCTGTAAGTTCCTGTTTCTTCCCGCAATTTCATCTTCAGAAATCAAACTTTGATCTTGTTACAAAAAGGGTAGTGAGAAAATCAAAACTTAATCTCTTGGTTCACAATTTAATTTCTCAGATCTGCAATTCGAGCTCACAAATTTTGGGGTCTTTCCATTTCGTGTTCGATTTACAATTGTTAGTTGTAGAATGAATGTGGGTTGTGTAACTGGACTAGTTTGGTATACTTTGTTTTCGCTTTTCAACGCTTTTGTTCATGTCTTTTCAGCAAAATGATAATGCGAGTAAGGTTTTGGTTAGTTTTCTCTGCTTGTGTAGTTACCACTCTGTAATTACAAATGTTTTGGTATTTGATTGTTTACGACGAAGCCAAGGTTGCGATTGTAAAAAGCTGGAGAAAATGTGATTTAGGAATGTTCTTGGACTGCTATACTATGTAGATTGTTGAGCACTTTCTCTTTTCTTCCCTGATTGTAGAGAAGAGCATTTTTAATCAGTTAGGAACGACATACTTTGCGAAAATTGGTAGTTTAAGGTACCTTAAAGTACCTGAACCTACTAACTCTACTTGCATGACCAATGACAAGAAGAAAACTGAAAAAAAAAACTTGGTAAATCCTTGATTGCTGTTTTATCTGCATTTGTTATCGTCGCTTACAGTTTTCTTTCGCTTGCAGTTCATTGATGTTGAAACGATGGTTTCTCCAACAATTTTTGCTCGTCGTAGTTTGTCTTATCTCATGAGTGACAAGCCTCAGGAAGCTCTCAACGATGCAATGCAAGCACGAGTAGTTTCCCCAGTTTGGCACATTGTATCTTATCTTCAGGGTGCTGCCCTTTCGGCCTTTCAGATGCTGATAGATTCTTGCTTGGAAGGACAGCTTTCTAATGATGATGGTACTGAGTTGGCATGGTTGGCTTCACAATGTTTACAATCTGAAACCCCGAGAGCGACCAAATCCAAAGTCATTAGTTGATTCTTTGACTCCTCTTCAGAAAGAGACTGAGGTTAGTTCTCTCCTTTGTTTCTCTAATGAATCATTATATTCCCAACTTGACCCGGGGAGCATAGTTTGACTGTTTAAAATCCTCACACAACTGTTTCTAGATCTATATTTTGGGGCAGTCTTGTAAGCAATATATTCATATGTTATCTTCTTTTCACTGGACTCAATCTGAGCTATTTGTGTAAGCTCGTATCTAACTATCGACCAATTCATTAGTTGTATTAATACTGAACCTTGTACCAAGCAGAAATATTTGAAAACTTGGGAAAAGGACATGACTCTAATTTGTTATTAGTGAGGACTTGAGAGAGCTACACCTTTGTTTAGTGCCTTTCATGGTGAATGATACTCTATAAAATATCAATCTCTTATGCCCCAAATTTGAGGGTAGTTAACTACAAGGGTTTTCAGTGATACCATACCTTGTTGGGTGCCAATTAGAAGCACTCATATCTACACCATCGTAGCAGTTTAATCATATATAGATATAGTAGTTTAATCATATATAGATGCTTAACATGATGCTGGTAGCTGTGTCCTGGACCTCCTTTATTTCTTTTTGCTTACCTCTGCAGGTTCCTTCTTTTGTTTTGATGGGTATCCCACATGGTACTTTCTGGTCTTCTCTTTCACAACTCGGTGATGCCTGCTCAAGAAGGGATTTGACCACCATACATGAGATCCTAGAGAATATTGGCTATAAAGACGATGGAATGACAAATGAGGTTCTTTATTTTGTTTTATTAATGGAGAACTATCTAATAAGTTCTGTTGTGTGTGTGTGTGTATATATATATATATATATTTATATATATATTTAGCCTTGTCAATAGTTACGTTCCACTGCAGCGCTCGTTCAAATGTGGACTGACCAAATGCAGGAATCATAAGATTCAAAGAAAAGGGGGGATTCTACTTTTAAGCACTAGGACATCAGAACCACAATTGAGTATTATTCACAGGTTAGGTTCTTATTATGATACTTGTGGGAAATTTTGAGTAGAGGTTTGATAAGAGTTGCTTTCATGTTCATACGGATATCCGAATTTGGCCTTCAATAGGATGTTCTTTATCTGACCAGTTAAAATAAATTACCAAACACAGCTTCGTACGAAATTTTTGTTTGGCATTAGATTTCCGGTCAGAGCACGATCGTTACATTTTATCTTCTGATTCATGATAGGAAGAATTGAAGAAATGAAATTGTTAGTTTAAGGTATTTTTAATCAGTCAGGAACGACGTATGTTGCGAAAATTGGTTGTTTAAGGTAGCTTAGAGTACCTGAACCTAGTAACTCTACTTGCATGACCAACAAAAAGAACAAAACTGAAAGAAAAGAAAAATTAGTAAATCCTTTTTAACTGCTGCTTTCTCTGCATTTGTTATCGTTGCTAACAGTTCTATTTCGCTTGCAGTTCATTGGAGTTGGAACAATGGTTTCTCCAACAATTTTTTACCAGCGTAGTTTGTCTTATCTCATGAGTCGCAAGCCTCATGAAGCTATAAAAGATGCAATGCAAGCACAAATAGTTTCCCCAGTTTGGCACATTGCATGTTATCTTCAGGCTGTTGCCCTTTCGGCCCTTGGAATGGACAGTGAAGTTGAAGCAGCACTTAAGGAGGGTACTATGCTTGAATCCAAAATGAGCAAAGCAGCTGGATAGAAGTGAAGCTCTAGGCCGCTCGACCAGGTGCCTAGCTTGCCACTTCTCTTGGTTTGGCTCTCAGCTTATATAGCCGTCGATCGATCATAAGGTTTAAAACCACTAGAGCCAAAGCTTCATCATTTCCACGGTATTAGATTTTGTCATTTTCCAGCAGTATATCTTGTATTTGAATTGTTTATTTGATTTGATTTCTCGTGCGTCAAATGATTCGAGTATATGAATTACTTTGACAAAATAGAAAGAAAAAATAGGAAGTTGTAAAAAAACACTGGTAAGGAGGATGTCATTCATAAGCTTGTAATTTGTGTGCAGAAAGCATATAGGATTCTTGGTGTATCATTTCTGATGAAAAATAATAATAATTAGTTTGTTAAACGTTGTCTGATCATTGATAGACATATGTACAAGACTGCAACCAATCCATTGAACTAAAATTTACGACGAAAAAAACAATCATATGCAGTTCAGAATTAACTGAATTTCTTTAGTTTATATCATGAATCAAAACATATATTGCATAAAGGTCTTGATAAAGTAAACATAAACATAAACTTCTTACAAACAATTAACACTAACAAATCATCTGTCGAGGAGATTTAGTAGTAAAGTTCTTTATTATGACAACTCAATACTTTGAAAACTTGTACAGATAATGGTCCGTGGAAGCTCTTTCAGTGAAGTGAAGTCGTCTACACTGTCTCAGAAGATGCTGTTGATAAAAAATAAACAAGCACATGTAGTTAAGTTTTGAAGAAGACAGTGAAATTTATCCGAATGACTTTACGAATAGATGCATGCATGTTGCTTAATTTAAGAAAGACAAATAAAATCACATTTACATACCATTGCTTAATTGAAGTGCTGCTTGATTGAAATCACCCTCACATAAAACCAATCATTCAAGACATTCAAGAACTTGAAGTACGAGTATCTCCATGGCCTCACAAAAATCAGACTGCCACAAAGTCCCCAAAATCCAACAATAAAGCCAAGAGCCATGCTGACGTAAAATCCCCATGTTATAGGCTCATCCTTTTCTTCTTCGTTGCTCGAGATCGGAGTTTCCTGTTGATCACCACACATCTTTGGAAGTGGAGGTCCGCACAGCTGAGGATTTCCAGCATAATCAGAGGGATCAAAACTTTGGAGCTGAGTGCTAGTTGGAATTTTGCCAATAAAGTTGTTGTATGACAAGTCCAAGACACTAAGACCATATATCTGAGCAAGGCTTGTTGGAATTCTGCCATCTATCTGGTTTCTTGACAAATCAAGGGCATCCAATGATTGCAACTTTCCAATCTTTGCAGGTAACTCACCTGTCAATCCGTTTCTCGACAGGTTTAAAGAAACTAACCCAACAAGATCCGTGATTTCACTTGGAATCGCCCCCGTTAATCTATTGCTCGAGAAATCAATTCTTTTCACAAGTCCCAAAGTGTTTTTGTATGAGTACATTCTTCCCTTCCATATAAATGTTGCATCATCCATATAACCAACCCTATAGAAAGAATCATCTCTTATGTACGAATGTTGAAGGGTTGGAGATGAGTTTCCCTTCTGTGCCAAAACAGTAAAATTGTTGAGGCATTTTGGTATTGTTCCAGAGATGTTATTCGCAGACACATCCAAGTTTTGAATGTTTGTTAGGCGGCATAGTTCAGATGGCATGCTTCCGTTGAAGTTATTAGAGGAAAGCATTAGGACAACCAATTTCTGAAGGCTAACCCCTAACCATTTTGGTATGGGTCCTGATAATTGATTGTATCCAACATCAAGAAGTTTTAAACTGGTGCAATTCTTGAAGGATGAAGGAAACTCGCCAACAAATCTGTTGCTTCTTAATTTCAATGTTTCCATGTGATATAGTGAGGCCACCGTGGATGGAATTTTGCCGGAAAAAGCATTGTAACTCAAATCAAGCATGACTAGATGGTCAAAATGTGTCCAGCATTGTGGAAGCTCTCCGGAGAGACTGTTGTTTGAGAGATCAAGAAACATTAAATTCTTGTATGCTTCACACAAGATAGAAATTGACCCTGAAATGTTGTTATTAGAGAGATCTAAATATGACGCACGCGACAGAGTTGAGGGAATTGGACCTTCGATTTGGTTCGAACTCAAATCTATTTCAGGGTAATATGTAAAATTCATTGTCAAATTTGCAAACATTCCTCCAATTTGGTTATTTGAAAGACTGATAAATCCCATGTCACGAGTTGTACCCCAAAACCAGCTTGGAAGGATATCCACAATTCCAGCATCAGAAATATTGAGGTCTGAATACTCATTCTGAGTTTGAAGCCATTTTGGAAAATACGAACCCATTTTGCAAGACCCCAAATATATAGACCTCAATTTAAATGGAGGAACCCAATTAGAATTGAAGCTTAAAACTAGCGAGTTAGAGGACAAATGCAAATACCGTAATCTGGAGAGTTGAGAGAAATGGGTTTCCGAAACCACACCTTCCAGAGCATTCATACCCAAGTCCATAACCTCCAGATTAGACAGTTGCCCAATACTTTCAAGTATTGTTCCACTCAATTGATTTCTAGTGAGATATAATATTTTCAACGATGAAAAGTTTGTAAGATTAGGAATTGATCCAGAAAGATGATTGTTAGAGAGGTACAGAGACTCTAATGAGTTTTGAACACATGTAGACAACATTTGAACAAACTCGGAAAACTGTCCACCCAGACTATTATTGCCAAGGTACAGTGATTGCAAACTGCATAAGCTGGAAAAAGAATGCGGATTCACCACGTCAAATTTGTTATGAGAAAGAGATAGATAGACAAGAGAGGTCAAGTTTTCAATGACACTGGGAATTAAACCAGTTAAACTGCTGTTTTCGAGGTCAAGAGAGACAAGGCTAGCAGTGTTGTTGGACAACCATAAATATATTGAAGGAGAAGTGCATTGGTTGGAAGAAAGGTCAACATGAGCAAGAGATTTTGAAGAATTTATGTTAAAAAGAGTACTGGAATGGATTACAGGAGAAGGAAGACCACACCTCTGTAACGTCAAGTTTGTAAGTTTAGGGAGCTTACTAACTATTTCCAGCCAGTCATGAGCATTACTGAGATTGGTGCTACTCATATCCAAATATGTTAAAGAAGAAAGAAGAGGGAGCCATGATTTCAGATTTTCTACAATGTTAAAGTCATTCCAACTGAGATCAAGATATTGCAAGTGGGTAAGGTTTCCAACTTGACTTGGAAATCGACCACCAAAAGAAGTAGAAGAGAGATCGAGGTGTCTTAAATTGGAAAGAGAACCAATGAAATATGGAAGTCGGGTCCCATTGAAGTTAATTTCTGAAAGGTCCAAATATTTCAAACGCTGCAACTCAATCAATTTAGGACTCATCTTCTTACCTTGCAAAAAATAATAGATGTAATGCAGTTCTCCTTTCTGTTGATGTGAGTAAGATTCATACAAAGAATTCCGCCCAAGATGAAGTTGAGTAACATGGTTGGTTCGGTTGCTGCAGTGGACGCCGACCCATTTGCAACAATCTTGCTTGCGTTCTTCTGTTCCCCACGAAGAGAGGACATTGTAGTGATCCACGAGGCCGTGCTTGAAAGCAAGGAGTGCTTCTCTTTCCCTCTCAAAGCACCTCACCACTCCTTCTGAAGAAATATTTTTGAATCCAAGGGAAAGGGAAGGGTTGACAGCACATTGCAGTAAAGTGAACACCACAATTAAAGCACGAAAGAGTTTCTTCAAGCACCTGATTTTGTCAGCCTCCATCTTGATTCAACTAAATCAACCAAAAGACAATTGAAGCACGAAAGAGTTTCTTTAGGATTTTGATTTTGGAGCAAAAGGAAAGCTGCGCAAGTGTAGTTCAAAATGAACGGAGAAAAGTAAAAATAAAATATCCAATAATTGTGAAAAAGAGCTCTTTCGTTGAAAGGTAGGCCTTCTTCAAGCACGTGATTCTGTCACCCTCCATCACCCTCAAACACTAAAGAAAGGTAGGCCTTCAAGTACCAAGTAGAGCCGATGCAATAGGTGATCAAAACAGTCACGTATTTATCTAGGAATTGAAGTTGCCATAATTCAAGTGGAAATGCATTGACTTAAATTAGTAATTTAAAGTCTTGGTTCTTGGAATTATTTGCGTTAAAAGTTTAGGGGAGATTGGTTACTCATCACCAGCTTCAGGACATACCCACAATCTCAAGCTAGAAGGACTTAAGTGTGGCACCTAACTGACAATTGCTACCAGTATGGATTTACATAGGAATTTACCAATTGCGCACCAACGAAAACTGCTGGCAATGAGACTCGAACCTTGGTGGGGCGAGACACAAAGCAGAGACTTTACAAACTGAGCCAACCTTTGTTGGGTCCTTGGAATTATAAGTTCAAAACACTATATTTGTTTTCACAGTTTTATTTGTTTTAAATGTTGTTTGCCTTGCCCATTTGGCATGTGTGTGATTTTCGTCCTAATCTTTCATGCTCAAAACTCTATTTGGAATTATAAGTGCAGGACATAATTAAACAGCGCCACAAAGAGGCCACACTCAAAACTCAAAAAGAGATAATTATTCAGAAATGATGCACAACTTAAGAGGCCCCTTGCTAATCTTGGTCACAGTTGTACATGATTGGGGATAGTTAGTAGCTTGGTCTTCAATTGTCATGTATAACAAGACCGTAATACTGAGTGGTAAAACTTTATTTAAGTGAGAGGTTTCTTTTACAAGTGGAGAAATCCGACTAGATCATGGTACTAAATAACAAAACTATATTTTCATTAGAAAGTTTTCGAGATATGCGATCTTAGATAGCCTTTATAGAATGGTGTATTTTTTTTTCCTTCAAAGTATAGTGCGCAAAATGTCAACATTGAGACAAGAATAATGTCAAAGAAAACATTTCATTGAAGAAGTACCAAGTCTTACAAATAACAATTAAAAAATGATTCTTACAAATAACAATTCAAAAAAAAATTCTTACAATTAATAGTACAAGGTCCTAACCCAGCCTTCAAAGGATAATAAAAGGAGTTTCAAAATTTTGAATCTTAACTAAAAGTAATTTAATAATTTTAGTCAATAATTAAGACCAAAAATATTATAAAAATATTAACAAAAACACAAATTAGTTTTCTTCTCTTTCTTCTCTCTCCCCCCTTTTCCTCTTCAGTCTTCACCCCCTCTTTTCTTTTTCACCCACCCCCTTTGTTCGCCCGTGCCTCATCTATTTCTTACTGTCTCTCTCATCCATCAGTTTATCTCACCTCACCTCTCACTTACACAAAAAGCCAAGGCTCCACATCTTATCTTGTTATATTATTTTTCTTTTAAATTCTCCCCACTTCCTATTTACCCTTCACAACCTCTATATATCGTAACTATTTTTCATGATTTTTTTTGTCATTTATGTACAAAAAGCATATACGATTATCGATGTATTATTTTTGATGAAATAAATAATAATTAGTTTATTAAACGTCGTGGCATCGTTGTTAGACATAAATATAAGTTACTACTTGGTTTAAAATAAAAAAAAATAAAAAGTTAACCCTTAGTAAATTTGACCGAATTTTGCACAGGAGTGCAACCAATCCTTTGAACTAAAATCTACGACAAACAAAACAATCATATGCAGTTCAGAATTAACTGAATTCCTGTAGTAAATATCATATGATTCAAAACATGTATTGTAGAAAAGGTCTTGATAAAGTAAATGTAGCAACAAACTTCTTACCAACAATTAACACTAACAAATCATTTGCCAAGGAGATTTAGTAGTAAAGTTCTTTATATGACAACCTAATACTTGAAAACTTGTATGTATAATGGCTCACGGAAGCTCCTTTAGGGAAGATAAAAATAAACAAGCACCCGTGATTAAGTTTTGAAGAAGACAACCAAATTTATAAGGAAGACTTTACGAAGAGATGCATGCATATCGCTAAATTTCAGAAGAAGAAAAAAAATCACGTTTAGGTACTATTGCTTCTTAATTGGTGCAATTCTTGAATAACAAATTAATGGATAGTGACAGATGCAATTCTTGAAGGATGAAGGCAACTCTCCAACAAATTTGTTGCTTCTTAATTTCAGTGTTTCCATGTGCTATTGTGAGCCTACTGTGGATGAAGGCAAGTCTCCTTAGCATTTCTCTACAATACTTGTTGATTTAAGGTTAATGTTAAATCAGTTGTTGATCAATAACGTGGCATTTACATGACAATGACTAAGGACTACGTGTCAATATAGGCTTTACGTGGATATTAAAAAAATTAAAAAACTCAATATGGGCCCTACGCTCAATAATTAATTTTGTTTTTAATGGAATTTTTTCTTCCCTCTTTTGTTTTTGGTGAGAAGCTTTATTCTTCTCAACTCCTATCTTTTTCCAGGGCGGCCCCAAGACATTGCAGAGAGAAAGAGAAACCCATTAAAAAGCAAATTAATTACTAACCATAGGATGTGAATCCAAGGGGCAAAATGAATTGGTCAGTCTGAGTCCATCCCCAAGGACCACTTTCAGTCTGGCCGATTAGGGCGCCGGCCGACTAGGGCGCCACTTTCAAAAGCTCCCATATCCAAGGCTACAACGAAAGGTAGGCCTACCTATCTATAAGTAACTATCAGATGGCAATTCAACTGATGACCAAAATATAATCACATGTTTATACAAAAATTAAAGTTTTCACAATTCAAGTGGAAATGTATTAATTTCACGACTTAGTAATTTTAAGTCTTGGTCCTTGGAATTATTAGTTGAGCAAATACAAATATTTGTTAACTTGTATTGCATGCATAAAGTTGGATAAAATCTATATACCCAGGATTTATTATTCGTTTTAATGTTATTTGCCTTAGCCCTTTGGCATGTGTGTGATTTGCTTGTACTGCATGCATAAAGTTGGACAAAATCTATAATGTTATTTAATCAATCAACTATGACAAATAAATAGAAAGTTAATAATGCTTTTTTATTTTTTTTATTTGTAAGGAATTAACTAAGATATTTTTTATTTTTTATTTGTAAGGAATTAACTGGGATGTTGATGAGGATCACAGAGATGGTAGGCTGGCAGCGGATGTGGTGGGGTTTTATGAAAGGATAACTGATTTTCCTTTTTGTAGGGAATTAATTACCTGAGATGTTCTCGGCATACTTGAAATTTAAATTTTCTCATAAATGTGGACAATAGGATAACCCTGTATACTTTTGAGCAATTTCCATTCACTTTAAACTCCCATGACCTTTTAGATATTTAGAAAACCACTAGAAATTTGTACCAGAGCGTTGCTGCGGGGATTAAAAATTATATGAAATATTTTATAGCTTCAATTTTCATGAACAATGTTTGAGTGAAAAATAGAGTAATACGAATGGCAATGCAATTTGTAAGTAAATTTATCATGAACGAACAAATTTAGATACTAAAAGAAAGATCTATTTTTTCAAAGTATTAGTTGTTAAAGGAAAGATCTATTTTTCAAAGTGTAAAGTAGAAGATAATTGTTTATTCAAAAAGTTGGACTACTGATAACTGCATAATTGACAAATCCAGTATTGAGAGTATACAGTCAAACAAGTTGTAAAGGAAAGATCTATTTTTCAAAGTGTTAGTTGACAAATCTAGTATTGAGAGTATACAATATTTTTCAAAAAGTTGGACTACTGATAACTGCATAATTGACAAATCCAGTATTGAGAGTATACAGTCAAACAAGTTGTTAAAAGAAAGATCTATTTTTTCAAAGTGTTAGTTGTTAAATGAAAGATCTATTTTTCAAAGTGTAAAGTAGAAGATAATTGTTTATTCAAAAAGTTGGACTACTGATAACTGCATAATTGACAAATCCAGTATTGAGAGTATACAGTCAAACAAAGCTCGCTACATGCTAAACAATGTTGAAAAACATTATTAGCTAATGACAGTTATGACATTTTGTTGTAACAAATTCCAGAGTGTGTCTTGTACAGTTGTGAATACAATTGCAAAAGATAATAAAGACAGTTAGCTAATGATTAAAAAAAATGCATAAAAAGTTCAAAACTGAGTTTTGGGAGAGAGAGTGGAGAGAGAGAGAGGTGAAGTCACCTTATAACCAGAGTTCAGATGTATTTTTTCCTATTATTGAGGTGATAATTCAACTTTCTGAAATCAAATATTTAAATAAAGTTTAATTAAAATTTAGTATGAAATGTTAATTAGAAATGTCTTAAAATGGAAGTAGAAAAGATTGAAACTTGCCTAATGTGATGTGTACAATTTTACCATCTGTTTGTGATAAATATACTGCTCTGACATGCCGTATGTTGATCTTGCCTTCTTAGAAGTGATATTAGTCGTTGATTGCTAGGTAGCTGAAGTCTATACAATATTTTATAAATTATGGGACGAATTATTATGTCAAAGTTGTGTGCTAAAAAATCATTTATACTTCTATATTGACGTAAGTTATGATTTTAATTTGCATATACTTTAGAGGGGGTCATTTTGTGTATGAGTTTCTTATTCATCATACATGTTATGTCTGATTCCAAGTTCTGCAAAAAGTCAAAAAGAAATGATACATAAAATTACTATTGAACTGATGTGATGATTGATATTTTGGTAGATTGAGATAAACACATACTATAGGTGGCAGAAACCAAAACAAACCTAATAACATTACTATTAAATCATCATTTTGAAACATCAATTATTAAAAATTAAACACGAATGATAGATACGAATTTAAGCAGCACTCATACATTAAGAAATTTGAATAAATCATTACAGAAAAAGAGAGAGTATTATTGTTTTCCCCTGAGCTGTAAACTGGGCCAGATCTGAAGACATCGTAAATTATTTTGTATGTCGCTTGGGACACAAATATCTGTTAAAAAAAGCAAAAATTAATTACATCTGTTAAGTCTCTAAGAACTATAAATACGTGTTTAAGGTTTTGTAGCACAGAATTTTGTACTGTTACAGCAATTTTATCAAAGTTACAAATTATGTCATTCTTATGTTTGAGTGTTATCGTAAGAACTAGTTTGACATAAGATTGTTCAATTATAAATAATATTTTTTTACATGTTTTTAATTCACACCATTAATACTTATCTTCTTGCTTTTTAAATTGTAGAGAAGCTACAACTTATAATTATACAGTGAATCTAACTGGACTGTACATAATTAGAGGACCCTAATGATGGAAACACAATTTATAAAAAATAAATAAATAAAAAATTGGGAAGATATCACAATTCTGAAGTGCATATAAAAGCACTTTACCAAATCGGTGAATTTGTTGATTATATTTTTTAAAAGCAGAAACCAAGAAAAATGTAGTTCATGTGTTATGTGATGTGTAAATGTGGTCAACAAGTACTGACGTTCGCGTGACAATATCACATCTTAATTCATTTCAATGTTAATAGACAGTAAGTTAATTCAAGATAAAATTTTATCAATGCAACAAAAGGACTTCACCTACCTCAAAAATAGTTGCCCAAAAGCATGTAATGTTTTTAATACATTTGTGTGCATGTATTTAACACTATACAGTAAAAAAAATTATGATTGTGTGTGTGTGTGTGTGTTTTGTTAAAGACACGTGTCCCCATATTCAGTCGGTGATTATTTTCTTCTAATACCAGCTTTTGGATCGTAATGAACGGTGGGATTTAACTTTGTCGCACAGCGCATATTAACCATCTATTTCTTGGTCACCAAGTAACTAACTAAGAGAACATTTTTGAGTTTTGGTCATCCAAATTTTGTGACACTAGTTTCACAGAGTACTCAAAGCCCAAGCTGGAGCACAACCACATGGAAGCAGTTTATGTCTCAAAATACAAGATTGCATCAAATTTACATGGACAAGAAAATGCCTTTCCAAATTTAAAGAGAAAAAAAAAAAGGAGGAGCAAAATTATCTGCTACAATGTATATCAATCCCGTTTTCAATTAGTACGGGGGTTTGATAGACTTGTATTTGCACCATTAGTGTAATGCCCCGCCCCCGAAATATTTATTTCGGGAATTAATTTTGATGGTAAGCCCAAATTTTAAAATATTTATCTAATTCACTACCATCACCACTAATCTTTATATAAAAGCCTTAATTCCACAAATGATCAATAATCATTATTCTTTGTCAACACATGTAATCACATAATAAAATTGATTTCTAATTTCCTATCTTCCATGTACGTGCTAGTTCCTTTTGTTATGTCAAATTCCCAACAAGAGGTCTAAACCCAATTGTCTAACTACCATTAATTTTGATTCATTAATTACAAGCCTTAGTTCCACCCAAGATCCCAAAATATAATTTATTACCAAATGTACGATTTTACTTTCCTATGTTATCACCATTTCCCTTTATGGACAAAATCTCTTTTGTAACCTTTATTCTCGAATTTATTTAACCTCACATATTTTAATGGCTGCATCTAACTTCTTGTTAAACTACCTATGTACCATAAACAGGGATCAATCCTTTCGTAGTTCACATTTCCTTCTTTTATGAATTTCCAAAATTATTCTAGTAACCACCATATTCACCATTAGCTTCCACAACCAATTCACATCAAGTAGTTAGCAATTATGGGTTCAAAATATTGAAATTTGCATGAAAAAGACAATGACAGCCCACTGGCCACGCGTCGCCGCCCCGATTTGCCCAAAAATTCAACTATTTTTAAAAATTCTCAAAAATTACAAAAATAAAGATCTCAAAGAGCAAAGCAAACTTTATACCTGTAGCCAAGTCCAATTTGGCCGGAAACCCTATATATGTGTGGCCTCGAATCGTCACCTTCAGTGCTCCGCCGCCCCTACAATTGTTTGGGATTTGTTCTAGGCCTCAAGGAAAGTCTAGTAATGGTGGTAATTGGAGGGAAACATTTCACAATTTGTGAAAATTGGACATGGGTGGCCGCAACAACCATGGGTGTTTTGTCACCAAACCACCGCCAAAACCCTTATGTTTTTTGGTGGAATTGAGAGAGGTGAGGTAGGTAAGTGTTTCCAAGTGATGGGTGGTGGCAATTTCGCCATGAAACACTACGAAGGGCGTCAGTTCTTCACGCCGGGTCGAGTCAGGACAACACCCGCCTCTCCCCTTTCCTTTTTTTTTCTTCCTCCTTTCTTTCTCTCATTTCCCTCATTTTCTCTCTCCTCCCCTCGATTGGCCCGTGACTCTCCCTTTCTCTCATTCCCTTTGCATCACAGCCACACACGTGGCTTCTCAAATCATTGCTCCAAAAATCTGGAGCCTTCCAGATATTGATTAAATGACCATTTTATCCATAACTTTAATTGTTAATAACTTCTTCGTTACAAATTCGTTTCACAAATGGTTTGCGCCTACGCGTTCGTGAGATCGAGCTCTATTCAAAAATATAAATTGTGACTTCAAAAGGTTTACGAATTTTAAATAATAAACTTCCAAACTTTAAACTTCGTAAATTATAAAAATCTCCCAATTCTATTTTCATAACCATAAATCGATTTTGTGACATCCCACATCGCCCAAGGGAGTGATCCTTAAATGTATATTCTCATCCCTACCTAGCATGAGGCCTTTGGCTCACTGGCTTCGGGTTCCGTAGAAACCCCGAAGTTAAGCGAGAAGGGGGCTAGAGCAATCCCAGGATGGGTGACCCACTGAGAAATTGCTCGTGAGTTCCCAAAAACAAAACTGTAAAGGCATGGTCGAGGCCCAAAGTGGACAATATCGTGCTACGGTGGAGGTCAGGACCGGGATGTGGTGGACCCCGGGCCGAGATGTTACAATTTGGTATCAGAGCTAAACCCTGGCCGTGGTGTGCCAACGAGGACGTCGGGCCCCTAAGGGGGGTGGATTGTGACATCCCACATCGCCCAGGGGAGTGATCCTTAAATGTATATTCCCATCCCTACCTAGCACGAGGCCTTTTGGGAGCTCACTGGCTTCGGGTTTCGTAGGAACTTCGAAGTTAAGCGAGAAGAGGGCTAGAGCAATCCTAGGATGGGTGACCTACTGGGAAATTGCTCGTGAGTTCCCAGAAACAAAACTGTGAGGGCGTGGTCAGGGCTAAAGCGGACAAATATCGTGCTACAGTGGTGGAGCGGGCCCAGAAAGTTATCCGCCCCGGGCCGAGATGTGACAGATTTATTTTTCGACTTTTTCCACATATTCATAATTATGAATATATAATTCATATATTTAAATTTTCAGGGTATTACAATTAGCATCAAAATCATATCAATTTTATACGATATTTCAACAAAATATGGATGTCATTTCATCTCAAATACGGTAAATATGAGATGCAATTTGAACTCGGTGTATTTGACCAAAAAAGAAATTATAACTTGGTAATATAGTGGGTTTAGTTAGACAGTGGTATCAAATTTCTTTTGTTATTTCTTTTTATTTGTGTATTCTAATTCCTCCAGATGCAATTCTCAATCATTATTGAAATGCTCTAATTAGACAGCTTAGACCATCTTCAAAAGAGATGTCAAAATTTAAACACAAAATTTAAATCTGAAGGCTTATGTGGCACATTGATTTTTTTTATAATTTTTTTTCTCCAATCGATATGTCAACTTGAAACTATTATTTATTACATTATTTACTTTTTATAGTTGTAATTATTATTTTGAAACAAAAGATAAGTATAAAAATTATGAAAAACATTTATTAATTACTAAAAATAGATTTGAAGCTATAAGAATTGGCATTTCAGTTGAAAAAGACTAGGGATGTCTTTCATTACCGTTATTACTGATGTGGACTTTTTGACATCTCCTTTGATTTGGAGGTGCTTTTAATAAATACATTTTGCAATTATATTCTATTAATGTCATTTGATTTCATCCGACTCGACGATGTCTCCACTCATTATAAAAATACTCTAGTTATACTCATACAGTCTTACCGAATATCTTCTCCTATTCCACACTAGCTTTACTCTTTATACTAGCATTTCACCTTTTAGGTGCAAGTAAAATATTGAGAAGAGTCAGGCTAACCGAACTGAGCCCACATAAGTTTTACAATCTCTTAGCCCAACAATCTTACTCAGGCCCTAATATTTGGGCCTAAATTATTTGGTTTATGAAATATTAAAGCCCATTTGTTTTGGTATTAAAACGAGCCCACATTCAATTTGGTTCAGAATAAGAAATGAAAGTCGTTGAGGCCGAGACAGAGAGCGCGGCAAAGATGTTAGTTAGCCGTTGCGCGGTTCAATTCTCTTTGGGGACTTTCTTCAAACACCTACCGGTATCAAATCCGGCGACGCTCTGTCCGTACAGATTCAGACCCAAAACCCTACCACCGCCGCAATTCGTAGCTCCTCTTACTTTGAGACGTTAGATTCCCGCCAAAAAGAGCAAGTCCATCTCTATGTCGACACTCTTCTCCAATGGAACCGGGTTTTTTCTCTCTCCTTACACTCATGCTCTGTTTGGTTGCTGAGAAAATTGTGGGAAAATCATGAAAGATTACCAATTGATGAAATTTTTGAACTTGCAGAAAATGAATCTTACAGCTGTTAAGGAGGCGGCTGAGGTAATTGAGAGGCACATTGAGGACTCGCTCGCAATCATACCACCTATTAGAAATTCTTATCTCTCTCACTGTAGCCCTTGGTCCGAAAACCTCCGCCTTGTAGATGTGGGGAGCGGTGCGGGTCTTCCGGGTTTGATCTTAGCCATTGCTTGCCCAGGTAAGTAACTACGCTGCAAAAGTTCTGATTTTTGTTGTTGCAGTTTTTCGGAAGTTTGTATAATTTGTTCAGGTTTCGCTGGATAGGTTGGGAAGTGACACTGATGGAGTCTATGAACAAGAGATGCATTTTCTTGGAATACGTTGTCGGTCACATTGGTTTGTCGAATGTTGAAGTTGTAAGAGGAAGAGGAGAGGTATTGTTTCGTGTTTTTCGTAGATATAATTTTGTTTCTAGAGATGTCAAATTAAGGATATGAAGTTTTGTTATAGGACAGAATTTGGGGCAGGCTCTTTGCTTCAGGGAAAAATTTAATGTAGCGATAGCCACAGCGGTTGCGGGAATGAGAGTTTTAGGTAGGAAAGAAAAATTCCTGTCTTGATTTCGTATGTGTATTTTGAGTTTCATTGCTATGTGTGAGTTGCTGATTCTTGTTACTTTGGTGTGCCACATAGGCATATTAACTGAAATTGACGACAGTGATTGATTTTCTAATTCAAGGACCATCTTGACTAAGTGGATTAATTTCATAAACCATTTATGATAAAACCTAATTTAAGGGTTATTTTATTAACACCCCACATTTTGTTGACTACACCCCATATACTAAAAACACCCCATATTTATTTTTTGAATTAAAAATTATCTTAATACACCCCCACTTAATTTCCTACACTACCCTTACACCCCACATAAGGAAATAAAGGTGGTTGCTGCCTTGCTCGAAGATTTATCCATTCTCAGAAAGAATTGCTTCTGTTCGTCGAATTCCAGGAAATAAAATTCGCCGCTTCTTGTTTCCTGCTATTTGTATAATTTAGTTGTTTTTGTTTGGTTCTTGCATGACCTCTTACATTGTTCTCCTATTTTGCTATGGGATTTCAAACTTCAGCTAGCTTTTCTCTTGTTGAAGTCTATTCTTTCAACTGAAAAAAAAGAAGAGAGAAATGAAACTCCCTCTTCCAGACATTACTAACTGCCTAGTGGAATCAGTTTCTGAATCATAATGAATGATTATGCATGTATCAACATCAGTATATTTCCCTTATAGAAAATCTCATGGTTCCTTGCAGCATTTGCGATTACGATCGCGATTACACCCCCAGCTTATAAAAATTTTCTTTAAACAAGTGATATCAGAATTTACAGAAAATGTTTTCAAATTTGAACTCTTAGACTGCAACTCGAAAACAAAAAAAATCTCAACCTGTTCTTGAATTATTATTAGGTTTTTCTGTTAAAAGAACTTAGGGAGTATACTATTTAGGGCTTAAATAGTCATTTTATATCAAGATATATGAGTTATTTAACATTAAATTTTATGTGGGGTGGAGTCAACAAAAAATGGGGTGTCAATAAAAAAACCTTTAATAAATATAGTTACGGAAAAACAAACTTAAGAAAGTGGACTCCCCTTCTTTAGACCAACCTCTTGTAGAATCAAGTAGATGGATTAGGCTCTTCCATTCTCTTTCCTCCATTTTCTAGTGCCCCGTCTTTTTTGTCTCTTTAAATTCATAATTTTCAAGACAAAAAATAAAAAGCCTTAATAACTATTCATGATTTTGCAATCCATTTACTTCAGAAGAGCATAGCACCCATTTATGCAATTTGGTTGCTAAAATGTGCAATTAATCGGTTGGTGAAATGTGAAGTTTTCTTAAAATCCAAGTCAATCGTACCATTTTTAAGCCAAGCACTTGACCACTATGTACATTTCTTTTATACACACCTTACAACAACTTTCATTATGTTTGTGCTCTCGTCATTGTTGACCTTATTAAATACATTTTTAAATTTTAAGAATTGTTATTAACATTTCAAAATTTTTATTATGCACTCCAAACTTTTTATATTTAGAAAAAAAAAATACACTTGTGAGTAAGAGTGCAACTCGGGTGACTTGGGCGGATTAGATGGTCAACCCAACCCTAACCCAACATTCCTAATTCGGGTTTGGGTTCATGGGGTTTTACTCGAGTTTGGGTTTAAGTTGGGTTCGGGCTTACTCGGGTTTGCCCAATTTTATCAAATTCAACCTTCTAACACATTTTTTTTGTAAAATAAATCTCAAATTTTGAACCAAATAACGCAAAACTATTTAAAATTCAATTGTACACATCATCATCCATAAAAAGAATATAGCAAATAGTGTGGAACACATTTCAAAAGTTTCAACCATGCAAAGTTAAAATTAAATGGTAAGACAATACCAACGTTTTAACCAAAAGAAATGTAAAAGCAACATTATTGTTCATTGTTCGAACGAAAAGCAACAACAAACTCAAGTATAGCCTCCCAAACTTGTATCTAGCTTATATAATATGAAATAGAACAACTTTATTAATATGTAGTTTAGATTTCTCAAAAACATTTATGTTTGAATCTAGTAAATTATAAAATAAAGAAAAAACCCATTTTGCTCCCAATGCCATCTTCTACTTTCTTCCCCTCCCAACAATGAAAAACCCTCAAAAACCGAAAGGCTGGTGAGGACGACGACCATGGTGGCCACTGCATTGCTGACCACTTCCTCTTTATTGCTGATTACGGCCCCAAGCCCGACGCTCTCGATCCTGTAAGTTCCTGTTTCTTCCCGCAATTTCATCTTCAGAAATCAAACTTTGATCTTGTTACAAAAAGGGTAGCGATAATCTCTTGGTTCACAATTTAATTTCTCAGATCTGCAATTCGAGCTCACAAATTTTGGGGTCTTTCCATCTCGTGTTCGATTTACAACTGTTAGTTGTAGAATGAATGTGGGTTGTGTAACTGGGACTAGTTTGGTATACTTTGTTTTCGCTTTTCAACGATTTTGTTCATGTCTTTTTAGCAAAATGATAATGCGAGTGAGGTTTTGGTTAGTTTTCTCTGCTTGGTTAGTTTCTCAACTTCCTCCAAACCGTACCTTCTAATTCTACATGTCTAATATTTTACATCAAAAAAGTTCTACATTTCTAATAGGGTAATACTAGCACGTTTATCAATATTTAAGTAATAATTTAATTATCAATTTTTATATCATTTAGTTTATAAAATTTAATTCTCCTAGTATTACCCGTTCTATAATTGAGTTCAAAATTTTTTACTTTGTCACATGATATTTAAGGAAGCAAGTGATTGAAGAATGCATGATCACACACCTTTAAATATGACATTAAGGTTGAAGACGTGCTTAGCCATGAATTTTTGGTCACATGATTAATAAGAGAATGAGATCTTATACCTAATTAGTGTAGTTCTTCTAACAACTGTTAATATTAATAAAAGATACTAGTTCAAGAATCAAACTCTAAAAAGAATGAATAAAAATTATGAATTACCGCAATAACAATATTGGATTCCTAATAACAATTGAGTTCATGAGTTTTTTTTTCCCCTTCGGTGGTGTATTTTTAGTGTTTTCTTTATACATGCTCTCCATTTTTTAATTGACTACAGTAAAAGGCTGTTTGTGACTGTATGTAGAGAGTTGCTGAAACCTTGAAAGCTTTATCGGTTTTAGTTAAAGATGCAAATGGCAGGCCAACATATATAAACCAATATATATATAAGAATGGCAGAGGAATCTAGAAATGATCAAGAATGACAGAGATAAAGAATCAAATAATATATTTACATGAGAGAGAGAGAGAGAGAGAGAGAGAGAGAGAGAGAGAGGAGATGTGATACAAAATTGAGGGAGAACTTGTGAGCTTGTGAGGATAAAATGCATGCTGTACTCCTGCAAAAGCATTTTACAAATAGAAGTGGACAGAAATGTTTGCCAGTAATTCAATCTTCTTCCTGTCAAAAACAAAAGTGGTCTTTTCTTAAGCTTGAAAGCTTGAAGCTTGAACTAGCCAGGGTAAAATTATTTTAGTTTAGTTCTGAAGTGCCTGGAGAGAAAGGATAAGATTCCCAAATAAAGCATATTTTGAAGGGATCATTTCAGTCCTCTCTATACCTGCAATGATCATCCTCAAAGTACTCAATTAACCATTCTTTTATTTTATGCTGTGTGTAGTTTGTCCTGCAGGTGAAATATGAAAAATCCCACAATCTTGAATCCTGAAGAAGGAATGTAGGAATATTCAATTTTAAATTCTGATTAAGCCCTAAACCCTGGATGTTAGGGAATGTGGAAGTCGAAAACGCGACCACAAATGCATGGACAATATACTCTTAGCTAATTGAAGTACAAGCTCATCGCTAATATCAGAGTGCTACATTGTACAAATATTTACAAAGTTATTTACCAAAAAGAAAAGAAAAAAAAAAAATATATATATATATATACTCTCTGCTATTATGTGATTTATTAGCACCAGTAATCAAACATGATTTTTCTCCATCATTCTAAACGATTCGTGTAAAATACGAGCTTAGTATTTGTCCCTAACCAAACATGGTTTGTATCTCAAAAGAAAAAAGTTGCTTTGACAAAAAGAAAGTTGCAATAAATTACCAAATAGTTAAACGTGCAATGAGCCCGAAGAACATTATTCTTAATTCACATATCAACTTGTATTAACCACTCAAAGACTTTATGTTTTGACCTTGATAAAGTCCCCACTTAATTCAACCAGCCTTTTATTCCACTTCGTAATATAGTCCGACGGAAAAGAAAACCCTAGCTAACCCAAAAAGTTGACATTCCCGGATATTCAAATCTTTTTAGCACCAAACAAAGTCCAAAACCAAAGATCAAAAGTTCACAGTATTTCGTGTCTAGCCAGCCTTTACCAGTGCTTGTTTCATGTCACAATCACTTTATGATATTCCATTACCATCCAAAGCATAACTTATTTTGTCATCCATTTTATTTGGATGAATTGCAAAACGTAAATAAAATCGAATGTATACTTCATACGTCTATTTTTACGTGGCAAGAGAAAAATATACAAAATTATATCTAATTTCATGTAACTTATATAATATATATACTCGATTTTATGTAAATTTTAACTCAATATACACCCAATTTTATGTAAGTTAAGATGATAATTATGGCCTAGCAGTTTAATCTGTCATAAAACAACCATATTTCTACCAGCGTTCATGCAGTAGGCAATTAGGTTAGTTATTAACTAACAAAAGAAGAAAAAGAAAAAGGGGTTCGTGAGAGGCAGGAGCTGCTATGCCTCCAACAGAGAAAAAAGTGCTGTGTATTCCCTTGAAACCTGTTGATCTCTCAACTCTGTGTATCATCATTACATTGTGAAAGTGGGTTGACACCGCCCCTGTTGCAAAAATAGTATAAACAATCGAGCATTAGGCTGACAACAGAGCATGCACATTGCACATACTTTTGTTCTTGGTATAAATTGTGTAGGGATCCCCAACAATTCATAAGACAACACACCCGCAGCAGGAAGTTGGTCTCTACAATCCTTAATCGGTTGCAAATATAATGTTAGAGATATATCAATAATTTGTGATAAATTTATATATGCTAATAAAAATAAATGTGAATAAATAAATTAACAGATTATGAACAACAAAATAATATTAAACAAAAAAATTAAAGATCGAGACTTGCGTACTGCAATGTCCTTGAAGCAGAAATCTTGTCCCTACTTAGTGCCTGTAGTTCTACGAATGTCTGCTTCACCAAGATTCAACGATCTAAGTTAGGAATTTCAGCACCGGAAAAATTGACTTTTGACGAATTTCTGTGTGGTTCTCTCAGAAATGATGTTTATGATTGTAGAAGAAGAATGTTGATTGTGTTCTAATTGCAATGCAAAATGATGTATATATAGCTGTTTTATGCCTGTTCGCAACATGTATGAATTTGGTATGGGTCTTTTGCGAGACAGCTGCTCAGAAGGGAAGCGTTCATCGCTTTAGATTTCATCTGAAAAGATGAGTCTGTTAAGTTTAAAAAATTAAATTCAAAATTAATTAAATCCGAAAATAATTAATTAGCACATTCCCAAAGCCTTAACCCAAAGTTGAGCCCAATGTTGTTCTCTATAGTCCATCACTCCTTCACTTTCTATAAGGGACAAAGCCTTATAAAGTGTGGGAACCTTTTGGTGGTGAGCAATGTGGGACAATGAAATTCTACTCAAAATTTACAACATATAAATCAATAGGTTATGGTCCATTTTTGATATTCTGTAAATCGATTCTCATTTTAACAATACTGGTTCTTGTCATATTAGAGAATCTTTCTTTGAGATTAGACCACATTTCTCTAGAAGTTTGACAACCAATAATAGAGGATAAAGCATCAGTTGATAATGTGGCAGTGATAAGAGTCATTAAAGCTTTGTCATGAATCTTCCAAACTTTATAAGCATCAGCAATCACTAGTAGATTTTCAACAGTCTCATTTGCAGAATCAGACACTACATATTTGTTTGGACAAGATATGGAACCAGTAACAAACCCAAGGATTCCATTTCTATCTAACAAGAGTTCCATTTGAAAATTCCATGTAACATAATTGGAATCATCAAGTTTTACAGTCATAGTGTTTCCAACACTGGGAATCAATGAAGAGATCGATGACTGAGTAAGAGCTAACTGAGCAACAATAACCATTTTTATATGAACACACCAAACAACTAGAAATTCTGAGCAACAGACAAAATGATCAACCTTGCAAGAATCAACACATCGACAATCGAAGATGAACAAATCAAGAATCAACACTAATACACCACAAAGTCGTCAAATAGCAACACGATATTCACCAAAGAAAGCAAGAATCAAAGAACGAATCAACAACTTACAGAAAACCCTAAAGAAATTAAGGTTTCAATTACCGACTTAGTGTACTGACGTAGCTTTAACGAGCGAACAACAACAATGAGCGATATAGACACCAACGAGAAATGCTAGCAGAAGCACAAGGATCGTCGTCAACTGATAAAGTTACCCGTCACCGGCGAAAATACCATGTTAACAAAGGTCACAGAGATTTAGAGAGAGAGAGAGAGAAAGTAGAGAGGGAAAACGACTTTTCAATATTTCACTGTATTAACTTCAGAATTATTACAACATTTGTTTATATATATAAATTCATCCTCACATAACTAACTCATCTAATACACATGTGACACATGGCACACATCTAATACATAACACTTGACATAATCATAAGCCAACCTCTGTACCTCTGTAGTCTAACAGTTTTAACTTTTAAATTGCACAAAAGGAGAGATGCTTGAACTTATATAATAGTAAAATGTTAGAGAAACAAAATTGATAAGGATTTTTATTACAAATGGTCTAATCGAAATGGTTCTCGAATTAGAAAATAAATTAATGTCATCTTTAAATATTAGTGTCACAAATCAATATTGTCATTCTATTTAGATTCCGTTAAAACTTCTTGTTAGGATGTTTATGTGGCATACATGTGAGCCCACCACATATAACATGACCCACCTGTAATTTGCCAAAAATTGTTTACAATTTTAAACATATTTCGAAACAAAAATAAATAAATAAATAAATAAAAAGAAAGAAAAACTCATCATCATCCTCATTCCTCCCAAAAGAGGACGAATCATCATCATCATCATCATCATCATCGTGTTCCATGACTCCTTGGATACCAACCTTCAGCCCAGAAAATGGAGAAACACCAGCCACATCTTCCTCTCCTATCCCGCCCCCATCAGCCGCATCCCTCATCCCCCAACCTCCACCTCTCACCAAAATGCGATTCCCAAATCCACATCGACTCGCCTCCATTTCGACCGGCTACCCCGCCCCAAGCTCCCCTTCGACCCACATTTATTACCCACCCACTCCAAGGCGAGCCACATCCCTTACCTCTGTCGCTGTGAACGGACAATCAAACCCCCTCCGTTTGCCTCCTCGATCCAACCTTGCCACAATTGGATTTTATTTTTATTTTTTTCCTCTTTTCAATTAATTTCAACCTTGCTTAATTTAAATTTAATTTTTTTTATTTTTATAATCCATGTAGCACCGAACTATTGAACATATTGAGTCTACATATGTGCCACATAAGCATATTAATAGAAATTGACGATATTGATTGATTTTCTAATTCAAAGACCATTTTGACTAAGTAAATTAATTTCATTGACTATTTGTGATAAAACCCAATTAATAAATATAGTCACGAACAACGAACTTAAGAAAGTGGACTCCTGTTCTTTAGACCAACCTCTTGTAGAATCAAGTGGATGAATTAGGCTCTTCCATTCTCTTTCCTCCATTTTCTAGTGCGCTGTCTTTTTTGTCTCTTTAAATTCATAATTTTCAAGAGAAAAAAAAAAAGCCTTAATAACTTTTCATGATTTTGCAATTCATTTACTTCAGAAGAGCATAGCACCAATTTATGCAATGTGGAGTTTTTTTTATAAATCTAGTAAATCGTACAATTTTTAAGTCAAGCACTTTACCACTATGTACATTTCTTTTATACACACCTTACAACTTTCGTTATGCTTGTGCTCTCACCATTGTTGTCCTTATTAAATACATTTTTAAATTTAAGAAAAAGCCCATTTTGCTCCCAATGTCATCTTCTACTTTCTTCCCCTCCCAACAATGAAAAACCCTAAAAAACCGAAAGGCTGGTGAGGACGACCATGGTGGCCACTGCATTGCTGCCTACTTCCTCTTTACTGCTGATTACGGCCCCGAGCCCAACGCTCTCGATCCTGTAAGTTCCTGTTTCTTCCCGCAATTTCATCTTCAGAAATCAAACTTTGATCTTGTTACAAAAAAGGTAGCGAGAAAATCAAAACTTACTCTCCTGGGTCACAATTTAATTCTTCAGATCTACAATTCGAGCTCACAAATTTTGGGGTCTTTCCATTTCGTGTTCGATTTACAATTGTTAGTTGTAGAATGAATGTGGGTTGTATAACTGGACTAGTTTTGTATACGTTGTTTTCGCTTTTCAATGATTTTGTTCATGTCTTTTCAGCAAAATGATAATGCGAGTGAGGTTTTGGTTAGTTTTCTCTGCTTGTGTAGTTACCACTCTGTAATTACAAATGTTTTGGTATTTGATTGTTTACGAAGAAGCCAAGATTGCGATTGTAAAAAGCTGGAGAAAATGTGATTTAGAAATGCTCTTGGACTGCTATACTGTGCAGATTGTTGAGCACTTTCTTTTTTCTTCCCTGAATGTAGAGAGGAGCATTTTTAATCAGTTAGGAAGGACGTATTTTGTGAAAATTGGTAGTTTAAGGTACCTTAAAGTACCTGAACCTAGTAACTCTACTTGCATGACCAATAACAAGAACAAAACTGGAAAAAAAAAACTTGGTAAATCCTTGATTGCTGTTTTATCTGCATTTGTTATCGTCGCTTACAGTTTTCTTTCGCTTGCAGTTCATTGATGTTGGAACGATGGTTTCTCCAACAAGTTTTGCCCGTCGTAGTTTGTCTTATCTCATGAGTGACAAGCCTCAGGAAGCTCTCAACGATGCAATGCAAGCACAAGTAGTTTCCCCAGTTTGGCACATTGTACCTTATCTTCAGGGTGCTGCCCTTTCGGCCCTTCAGATGCTGGCAGATTCTTGCTTGGAAGGACAGCTTTCTAATGATGATGGAACTGAGTTGGCACGGTTGGCTTCACAATGTTTACAATCTGAACCCTGAGAGCGAACAAATCCAAAGTCATTAGTTGCTTCTTTGACTCCTCTTCAGAAAGAGACTGAGGTTAGTTCTCTCCTCTGTTTCTCTAATTAAGCAATATATTCCCAACTTTACCCGGGGAGCATAGTTTGACTGTTTAAAATCTTCACACAATTGTTTCTAGATCTATATTTTGGGGCAGTCTTGTAAGCAATATATTCATATGTTATCTTCTTTTCACTGGACTCAATCTGAGCTATTTGTGTAAGCTCGTATCTAATTATCAACCGATTCATTAGTTGTATTAATACTGAACCTTGTACCAAGCAGAAATATTTGAAAACTTGGGAAAAAGACATGACTCTAATTTGTTATTAGTGAGGACTTGAGAGAGCTACACCTTTGTTTAGTGCCTTTCATGGTGAATGATGCTCTATAAAATATCAATCTCTTATGCCCCAAATTTGAGGGTAGTTAACTACAAGGGTTTTCAGTGATACCATGCCTGTTGGGTGCCAATTAGAAGCACTCAGATCTACACCATCGTAGTAGTTTAATCATATATAGATGATTAACATGATGCTGGTAGCTGTATCCTGGACCTTATTTATTTCTTTTTGCTTACCTCTGCAGGTTCCTTCTTTTGTTTTGATGGGTATCGCACATGGTACCTTCTGGTCTTCTCTTTCACAACTCGGTGATGCCTGCTCAATAAGGGATTTGACCGCTATTAAGTTGTGTTGTGTGTGTGTATATATATATATATATATATATATATATATATATATATATATATATATATAGCCTTCTCAATAGTTATGTTCCACTGCAGCGCTCTTTCAAATGTGGACTGACCAAATGCAGGAATCATAAGATTCAAAGAAAAAGGGGGATTCTGCTTTTAAGCACTAGGACATCAGAACCACAATTGAGTGTTATTCACAGGTTAGGTTCTTATACTTGGGGGAAATTCTGAGTAGAGGTTTGATAAGAGTTGCTTTCATGTTCATACCGATATCCAAATTTGGCCTTCAATAGGATGTTCTTTATTTGACCTGTTAAAATAAATTATTTGGCCTTCAATAGGATGTTCTTTATCTAGATTTGGATACACTAGTTTAAAAAAAAAATTCTTTATATGACCTGTTAAAATAAATTACCAAACACAGCTTCGTACGAAATTTTTGTTTGGCGTTAAATTTCCGGTCAGAACACGATCGTTACATTTTATCTTCTGATTCATGATAGGAAGAAGTGAAGAAATGAAATTGGTAGTTTACGTATGTTGGGAAAATTGGTAGTTTAAGGTACCTTAGAGTACCTGAACCTAATAACTCTACTTGCATGACCAATAAAAAGAACAAAACTGAAAGAAAAGAAAAATTAGTAAATCCTTTTTAACTGCTGCTTTCTCTGCATTTGTTATCGTTGCTAACAGTTCTATTTCGCTTGCAGTTCATTGGAGTTGGAACAATGGTTTCTCCAACAATTTTTGACTGGCGTAGTTTGTCTTATCTCATGAGTGACAAGCCTCAGGAAGCAATAAAAGATGCAATGCAAGCACAAGTAGTTTCCCCAGTTTGGCACATTGCATGTTATCTTCAGGCTGTTGCCCATTCGGCCCTTGGAATGGACAGTGAAGCTGAAGCAGCACTTAAGGAGGGTACTATGCTTGAATCCAATAAAGCAGTTGGATATAAGTGAAACTCTCGGCCGCTTGACCAGGTGCCTAGCTTGCCACTTCTCTCGGTTTGGCTCTCAGCTTATATAGCCGTCGATCGATCATAAGGTTTAAAACCACTAGAGCCAAAGCTTCATCATTTCCACGGTATTAGATTTTGTCATTTTCCAGCAGTATATCTTGTATTTGAATTGTTTATTTGATTTGATTTCCCGCGCGTCAAATGATTCGAGTATATGAATTACTTTGACAAAATAGAAAGAAAAAATAGAAAGTTGTAAAAAAACACTGGTAGGGAGGATGTCATTCATAAGCTTGTAATTTGTGTGCAGAAAGCATATAGGATTCCTGGTGTATCATTTCTGATGAAAAATAATAATAATTAGTTTGTTAAACGTTTTCTGATCATTGATAGACATATGCACAAGACT
The DNA here is from genome assembly GCA_963580275.1 of Crataegus laevigata. NCBI lineage: Eukaryota > Viridiplantae > Streptophyta > Magnoliopsida > Rosales > Rosaceae > Crataegus > Crataegus laevigata. The sequence continues at coordinate 4,759,839 of OY756953.1, read as the reverse complement.
GCAACCAATCCATTGAACTAAAATTTACGACGAACAAAACAATCACATGCAGTCCAAAATTAACTGAATATCTTTAATTTATATCATGAATCAAAACATATACTGCAGAAAGGTCTTGATAAAGTAAACATAAACATAAACTTCTTACAAACAATTAACACTAACAAATCATCTGTCAAGGAGATTTAGTAGTAAAGTTCTTTATTATGACAACTCAATACTTTGAAAACTTGTACAGATAATGGTCCGTGGAAGCTCTTTCAGTGAAGTGAAGCCATCTACATTGTCTCAGAAGATGCTGTAGATAAAAATAAATAAGCACATGTAGTTAAGATTTGAAGAAGACAGTGAAATTAATTCGAATGACTTTACGAATAGATGCATGCATATTGCTTAATTTAAGAAAGACAAATAAAATCACATTTACATACCATTGCTTAATTGAAGTGCTGCTTGATTGAAATCACCCTCACATAAAACCAATCATTCAAGACATTCAAGAAACTTATTTGTACAAAATAAAGTGACATAACTGTAAGGTTAAAAAAAATAAAAAATAAAACTTATTTGTACAAAATTACTTTTAACGTTCAATTGTTTTTTTAAATATTTTTTTTTCAGTTATTTTATTAAAGTGTGTAATAGTAATTTTATTATTATTTTTTGTTATAAATAGTATTTTATTAATATGTAGTTTAAATTTCTTAAAAACATTTATGTTTGAATCTGATAAATTACAAAATAAAGAAAAAACCCATTTTGCTCCCAATCCCATCTTCTACTTTCTTCCCCTCCCAACAACGAAAAACCCTCAAAAACCGAAAGGCTGGTGAGGAGGACGACCATGGTGGCCACTGCATTGCTGCCTACTTCCTCTTTACTGTTGATTAAAGCCCCGAGCCCAACGCTCTCGATCCTGTAAGTTCCTGTTTCTTCCCCCAATTTCATCTTCAGAAATCAAACTTTGATCTTGTTACAAAAAGGGTAGCGAGGAAATCATAACTTACTCTCTTGGTTCACAATTTAATTTCTCAGATCTGCAATTTGAGCTCACAAATTTTAGGGTCTTTCCATTTCGTGTTCGATTTGCAATTGTTAGTTGTACAATGAATGTGGGTTGTGTAACTAGACTAGTTTGGTATACTTTGTTTTCGCTTTTCAACGATTTTGTTCATTTCTTTTTAGCAAAATGATAATGCGAGTGAGGTTTTGGTTAGTTTTCTCTGCTTATGTAGTTACCACTCTGTAATTACAAATGTTATGTGATTTAGGAATGCTCTTGGACTGCTATACTGTGTAGATTGTTGAGCACTTACTTTTTTCTTCCCTGAATGTAGAGAGGAGCATTTTTAATCAGTTAGGAACGACGTACTTTGCAAAAATTGGTAGTTTAAGGTACCTTAAAGTACCTGAACCTAGTAACTCTACTTGCATGACCAATAACAAGAACAAAACTAAGAAAAAAAAACTTGGTAAATCCTTGATTGCTGTTTTATCTGCATTTGTTATCGTCGCTTACAGTTTTCTTTCGCTTGCAGTTCATTGATGCTGAAACGATTGTTTCTCCAACAATTTTTGCCCGTCGTAGTTTGTCTTATCTCATGAGTGACAAGCCTCAGGAAGCTATAAAAGATGCAATGCAAGCACAAGTAGTTTCCCCAGTTTGGCACATTGCATGTTATCTTCAGGCTGCTGCCCTTTTGGCCATTGGAATGGACAGTGAAGCTGAAGCAGCGCTTAAGGAGGGTACTATGCTTGAATCCAAAATGAGCAAAGCAGCTGGATAGAACTGAAGCTTTAGGCCGCTCGACTAGGTGCCTAGCTTGCCACTTCTCTCGGTTTGGCTCTCAGCTTATATAGCCGTCGATGGATCATAAGGTTTAAAACCACTAGGGCCAAAGCTTCATCATTTCCACGGTATTAGATTTTATCATTTTCCAGCAGTATATCTTTTATTTGAATTGTTTATTTGATTTGATTTCTCGTGCATCAAATGATTCGAGAATATGAATTACTTTGACAAAATAGAAAGAAAAAATAGAAAGTCGTAAAAAAACACTGGTAGGGAGGATGTCATTCATAAGCTTGTAATTTGTGTGCAGAAAGCATATAGGATTCCTGGTGTATCATTTCTACAGTGGTAGGGAGGATATCATTCATAAGCTTGTAATTTGTGTGCAGAAAGTATATAGGATTCCTGGTGTGTCATTTCTGATGAAAAATAATAATAATTAGTTTGTTAAACGTTGTTCGATCATTGATAGACATATGCACAAGACTACAACCAATCCATTGAACTAAAATTTACGACGAACAAAACAATCACATGTAGTCTAGAATTAACTAAATATCTTTAGTTTATATCATAAATCAAAACATATACTGCAGAAAGGTCTTGATAAAGTAAACATAAACATAAACTTCTTACAAACAATTAACACTAACAAATCATCTGACAAGGAGATTTAGTAGTAAACTTCTTTATTATGACAACTCAATACTTTGAAAACTTGTACAGATAATGGTCCGTGGAAGCTCTTTCAGTGAAGTGAAGCCGTCTACACTGTCTTAAAAGATGCTGTAGATAAAAATAAATAAGCACATGTAGTTAAGATTTGAAGAAGACGGTGAAATTAATCCGAATTACTTTACACGAATAGATGCATGCATATTGCTTAATTTAAGAAAGACAAATAAAATCACATTGACATACCATTGCTTAATTGAAGTGCTGCTTGATTGAAATCACCCTCACATAAAACCAATCATTCAAGACATTCAAGAAACTGAAGTACCAGTATCTCCACGGCCTCACAACAATAAGACTGCCACAAACTCCCCAAAATCCAACAATAAAGCCAAGCGCCATGCTCACATAAAATCCCCATGCTATAGGCTCATCCTTTTCTTCTTCGTTGCTCGAGATCGGAGTTTCCTGTTGATCACCACACATCTTTGGAAGTGGAGGTCCGCACAGCTGAGGATTTCCAGCATAATCAGAGGGATCAAAACTTTGGAGTTGAGTGCCAGTTGGAATTTTGCCAATAAAGTTATTGTATGACAAGTCCAAGACACTAAGACGATATATCTGAGCAAGGCTTGTTGGAATTCTGCCATCTATCTGGTTTCTTGATAAATCAAGGGCATCCAATGATTGCAACTTTCCAATCTTTGCAGGTAACTCACCTGTCAATTGGTTTCTCGACAGGTTTAAAGAAACTAACCCAACAAGATCCGTGATTTCACTTGGAATCTCCCCCGTTAATCTATTGCTCGAGAAATCAATTCTCTTCACAAGTCCCAAAGTGTTTTTGTACGAGTACATTCTTCCCTTCCATATAAATGTCGCATCATCTATATAATCAAATAAATACCTATAATTTGTTATGTACGAATGTTGAAGGGTCGGAGATGAGTTTCCCTTGTGTGCCAAAACAGTAAAATTGCTGAGGCATTTTGGTATTGTTCCAGAGATGTTATTCACAGACACATCCAAGTTTTGAATGTTTGTTAGACGGCATAGTTCAGATGGCATGCTTCCGTTGAGGTTATTAAAGGAAAGCATCAGGACAACCAATTTCTGAAGGCTAACCCCTAACCATTTTGGTATGGGTCCTGATAATTGATTGTATCCAACATCAAGAAATTTTAAACTGGTGCAATTCTTAAAGGATGAAGGAAACTCGCCAACAAATCTGTTGCTTCTTAATTTTAATGTTTCCATGTGATATAGTGAGCCCATCGTGGATGGAATTTTGCCGGAAAAAGCATTGTAACTCAAATCAAGCATGACTAGATTGTCAAAATGTGTCCAACACTGTGGAAGCTCTCCGGAGAGATTGTTGTTTGAGAGATCAAGAAACATTAAACTCTTGTATGCTTCACACAAGATAGAAATTGACCCTGAAATATTGTTATCAGAGAGATCCAAAGATGACGCATGCAATAGAGTTGAGGGAATTGGACCTTCGATTTGGTTCGAACTCAAATATATATCAGGGTAATATGTAAAATTCATTGTCGAACTTGCAAACATTTCTCCAATTTGGTTATTGGAAAGGCTGATAAATCTCACGTGACGAGTCGTACCCCAAAACCAGCTTGGAAGGATATCCACAATTCCAGCATCAGAAATATTGAGGTATGAATACTCATTCTGAGTTTGAAGCCATTTTGGAAAATACGGACCCATTTTGCAAGACCCCAAAGATATAGACTTCAATTTAAATGGAGGAACCCAATTAGAATTGAAGCTTAAAACTAGCAAGTTAGAGGACAAATCCAAATACTGTAATCTGGAGAGTTGAGAGAAATGGGTTTCCGAAACCACACCTTCCAGAGCATTCATAGACAAATCCATATCCACCAGATTAGACAGTTGCCCAATACTTTCAGGTATTGCTCCACTCAATTGATTTCCATAGAGATATAATTCCTCCAGATTAGACAGTTGCCCAATACTTTCAGGTATTGTTCCATTCAATTGATTTCTAAAGAGATATAGTTGTTTCAACGATGAAAAGTTTTTAAGATTAGGAATTGATCCAGAAAGATGATTGGCATAAAGGTACAGAGACTCTAATGAGTTTTGAACACATGTAGACAACATTTGAACAAACTCGGAAAACTGTCCACTCAGACTATTATTGACGAGGGACAGTGATTGCAAACTGCATAAGCTGGAAAAAGAATGCGGATTCACCACGTCTAATTTGTTATAAGAGAGAGATAGAGAGACAAGAGAGGTCAAGTTTTCAATGACACTAGGAATTAAACCAGTTAAACTGCTGTTATCGAGGTCAAGAAAGACAAGGCTAGCATTGTAGTTTGACAACCATAAATATATTGAAGGAGAAGTGCATTGGTTGTGAGAGAGGTCAACATGAGCAAGAGATTTTGAAGAATTTATGTTAAAAAGAGTACTGGAATGGATTACAGGAGAAGGAAGACCACACCTCTGTAACGTCAAGTTTGTAAGTTTAGGGAGCTTACTAACTATTTCCAGCCAATCATGAACATTACTGAGATTGGTGCCACTCAGATCCAAATATGTTAAAGAAGAAAGAAGAGGAAGCCATGATTTCAGATTTTCTACACTGTTAAAGTCATTCCCACGGAGATCAAGATATTGCAAGTGGGTAAGGTTTCCAACTTGACTTGGAAATCGACCACCAAAAGAAGCATAAGAGAGATCGAGGTGTCGTAAATTGGAAAGAGAACCAATGAAATATGGAAGTCGGGTCCAATTGAAGTTAATCCACGAAAAGTCCAAATATTTCAAACGCTGCAACTCAATCAATTTAGGACTCATCTTCTTACCTTGCAAAAAATAATCGATGTACTGCGGGTCTCCTTTTTGTTGATGTGAGTAAGATTCATTCAAAGAATTCCACCCAAGATGAAGTTGAGTAACATGGTTGGTTCGGTTGCTGCAGTGGACGCCGACCCATTTGCAACAATCTTGCTTGTGTTCTTCTCTTCCCCACGAAGAGAGGACATTGTAGCGATCCACGAGGCCGTGCTTGAAAGCAAGGAGTGCTTCTCTTTCCCCCTCAAAGCACCTCACCACTGCTTTTGAAGAAATATTTTTGAATCCAAGGGAAAGGGAAGGGTTGACAGCACATTGCAGTAAAGTGAACACCACAATTAAAGCACGAAAGAGTTTCTTCAAGCACCTGATTCTGTCAGCCTCCATCTTAATTCAACTAAATCAACCAAGAGACAATTGAAGCACGAAAGAGTTTCTTTAGGATTTTGATTTTGGAGCAAAAGGAAAGCTGCGCAGGTGTAGTTCAAAATGAACGGAGAAAAGTATAAATAAAATATCCAATAATTGTGAAAAAGAACTATTTCGTTGAAAGGTAGGCATTCTTCAAGCACGTGATTCTGTCACCCTCCATCACCCTCAAACACTAAAGAAAGGTAGGCCTTCAAGTACCAAGTAGAGGCGATGCAATAGGTGATCAAAACAGTCACGTCTTTATCTAGGAATTGAAGTTGTCACAATTCAAGGGGAAATGCATTAACTTAAATTAGTAATTTAAAGTCTTGGTTCTTGGAATTATTCGCGTCGAAAGTTTAGGAGAAATTGGTTACTCATCACCAGCTTCAGGACATACCCACAATCTCAAGCTAGAAGGACTTAAGCGTGGCACCTAACTGCCAGTTGCTACCAGTATGGATTTACATAGGAATTTACCAATCCCGCACCAACGAAGACTGCTGGCAATGAGACTCGAACCATGGTGAGGCGAGACACAAAGGAGAGACCTTACAAACTGAACCAACCCTTGTTGGGTCCTTGGAATTATAAGTTCAGAACACTATATTTGTTTTCACAGTTTTTATTCGTTTTAAATGTTGTTTGCCTTGGCCATTTGGCACATGTGTGATTTTCTTCGTAATCTTTCATGCTCAAAACTCTATTTGGAATTATAAGTTTAGGACACAATTAAACAGTGCCATAAAGAGGCCACACTCAAAACTCAAAAAAAAGATAAGGGAGATTATATTCACACACCCCAAATTACTTCTCCCACACCCTTTTAATTTTTTAATATTTTTCTATCAAGTGTTAGTGTTGTGTAGAAAATATTAAAAAATTAAAAGGGTGTGGGAGAAGTAATTTGGGGTGTGTGAATATAATCTCTCTTATTCCAAAATGATGCACAACTTAAGAAGCCCCTTGCTAATCTTGATCACAATTGTACTTGATTGGGGATAGTTAGTAGCTTGGTCTTCAATTGTCATGTACAACAAGACCGTAATAATGAGTGGCAAAACTTTATTTTAAGTGAAAGGTCTCTTTTACAAGTGAAGAGAAATACGACTAAATCATAGTACTAAATAACAAAACTATATTTTCATTAAAAAGTTTTTGAGATATGCGATCTTATATAACTTTTCTATATAGAATGGTGTATTTTTTTTCCTTCAAAATATAGTGCGCAAAATGTTGACATTGAGACAAGAATAATGTCAAAGAAAACATTTCATTGAAGAAGTACCAAGTCTTATAAATAATGGTTAAAAAAATGATTCTTACAAATAACAGTTCAAATAAAAGTTTCTTACAATTAATAGTACAAGGTCCTAACCCAGCCTTCAAAGGATAATAAAAAGAGTTTCAAAATTTTGAATCTTAACTAAAAGTAATTTAATAATTTTAGTTAATAATTAAGACCAAAAATATTATAAAAATATTAACAAAAACACAAATTAGTTTTCTTTTCTTTCTCTTCTCTCTCCTCCCTTTTCCTCTTCAGTCTTCACCCCCTCTTTTCTTTTTCACCCATCCCCTCTGTCCACCCGTGCCTCATCTATTTTTTCCCGTCTCTCTTATCCGTCACTTTCTCTCACCTCTCACTTACACAAAAAGCCAAGGCCCCACATCTTATCTAGTTATATTATTTTTCTTTTAAATTCTCTCCTCACTTCCTTTTCACCCTTCACAACCTCTAAATATCGTAATTATTTTTTATAATTTTTTTTGTAATTTGTGCACAAAAAGCATAAATAATTATCGATGTATTATTTTTTATGAAATAAATAATAATTAATTTATTAACCGTCGTGGCATCGTACTTAGACATAGATATAAGTTATTATTTGGATTAAAATTAAAAAAAAAAAGAAAAAGTTAACCCTTAGTAAATCTGACAGGATTTTGCACAGGAGTGCAACCAATCCTATGAACTAAAATCTACGACGAACAAAACAATCATATGTAGTTCAGAATTAATTGAATTTCTTTAATAAATATCATGATTCAAAACATATATTGCAGAAAGGTCTTGATAAAGTAAATGTAGCAACAAACTTCTTACAAATAATTAACACTAACAAATCATCTGCCAAGGAGATTTAGTAGTAAAGTTCTTTATATGACAACCTAATACTTGAAAACTTGTACATATAATGGCTCACGGAAGCTCCTTTAGTGAAGATAAAAATAAACAAGCACGCGTTATTAAGTTTTGAAGAAGTCAACCAAATTAATAAGGAAGACTTTACGAAGAAATGCATGCATATCGCTAAATTTTAGAAGAAAAAAAAATCACATTTAGGTACCATTGCTTCTTAATTGGTGCAATTCTTGAATAACAAATTAGTGGATAGTGATAGATGCAATTCTTGAAGGATGAAGGCAACTCTCCAACAAATCTGTTACTTCTTAATTTCAATGTTTCCATGTGCTATTGTGAGCCTATTGTGGATGAAGGCAAGTCTCCTTAGCATTTCTCTACAATACTTGTTTATTTAAGGTTAATGTTAAATCAGTTGTTGATCAATAACGTGGCATTTACATGACAATGACTAAGTACTGCGTGTCAATACAGGCTCTACGCGGATATTTAAAAAAAAATTAAAAAAATTAAAAAACTCAATATGGCCCTACGCTCAATAATTAATTTTGTTTTTAATAGGGTTTTTTCTTCCCTCTTTTGTTTTTGGTGAGAAGGTTTATTCTTCTCAACTCCTATCTTTTCCCAGGGCCCCAAGACATTGGAAAGAGAAAGAGAAACCCATTAAAAAGAAAATTAATTACTAACCATAGGATGTGAATCCAAGGGCCGAAATGAATTGGTCAGTCAGATCCGATTCCATCCCCGAGGACCACTTTCAGTCTGGCCGACTGGGGCGCCACTTTTAAAAGCTCCCAGATTCAATTTGCTACCACTTTCTCCAAGGCTACAAAGAAAAGTAGGCCTACAAGTAACTATCAGAGACAATTCAACTAGTGACCAAAACATAGCCACATGTTTATACAAAAATTAAAGTTTTCACAAGCGTAAATGTATTGGTTTCATGACTTAGTAATTTTAAGTCTTGGTCCTTGGAATTATTAGTTGAGCAAATACAAATATTTGTTGACTTGTACTGCATGCATAAAGTTGGATAAAATCTATATACCCAAGATTTATTATTCGTTTTAATGTTATTTGCCTTAGCCCTTTGGCATGCGTGTGGTTTGCTTGTACTACATGCGTAAAGTTGGATAAAATCTATATACCTAGGATTTATTATTCATTTTAATGTTATTTTCCTTAGCCCTTTGGCATGTGTGTTGTCACATCTCGGCCCGGGCTCCACCACTTCCCGGGCCCAACCTCTATCGTAGCACAATATTGTCCGCTTTGGGCCCCGACCACGCCCTCACGGTTTTGTTTCTAGGATCTCACACGAGAACTTCCCAGTGGGTCACCCATCCTGGGATTGCTCTCGCGCAAACTCGCTTAACTTCAGAGTTTCGACGAACTCTGAAGCCAATGAGCTCCCAAAAGGCCTCGTGCTAGGTAGAGATGAGAATATACATATAAGGATCACTCTTCTGGGCGATGTGGGATCTAACAATCCACCCCCTTTAGGGGCCCGACGTCCTCATCGGCACACCACGGCCAGGGTTTGGCTATGATACGAAATTGTCACATCCCGGCCCGGGGCGGATCACTTCCCCGACCCGTTCCACCACCGTAGCACAATATTGTCCGCTTTGGGCCCCAACCACGCCCTCACGGTTTTGTTTCTGGGAATTCACGAGCAACTTCCTAGTGGGTCACCCATCATGGGAGTGTTCTAGCCCCCTTCTCGCTTAACTCTGGAGCGGACAATATCGTGCTACGGTGGTGGAGTGGGCCGGGAAAGTGATCCGCCCCGGGCCGAGATGTGACATGTGTGATTTGCTTGTACTACATGCATAAAGTTGGACAAATAAATAGAAAGTTCATAATACTTTTTATATTTTTATTTGTAAGGAATTAACTGAGATGTTTTTTGTTTTTTATTTTTTATTTGAAAGGAATTAATTGGGATGTCGATGAGGATCGCAGAGATGGTAGGCTGGCAGCAGATATGGTGGGGTTTTATGAAAGGATAACTGATTTTTCCTTTTTGTAGGGAATTAATTACCTGAGATGTTCTCAGCATACTAAAAATTTTAATTTTTTTTTATAAATGTGGACGATAGGATAACTGATAGAAAAGTTATGATTGTATTTCTTAATGAATAAGATTACAACTGATGGTTATATACTCAACCAAAACTGATTACAAATGACAGCTCACCCTAACTAATATTCAACCAAATAAAACTAACTAAAACAGAAAAATATCTTCTAAGTTTTATCCTTTACAATATTAGTCATAATATCCCCCCGTAAACTAAACTGAGGATGGCGAAGAGCAAGTTTGTGTCGGAGAAGATGAAATCGAGCCTTGGACAAGGGTTTGGTGCAAATATCTGCAAGTTGATCCTTGGTGCCAATGAAATGCACCGTAAGAGCTTTAGATAAAACTTTCTCCCGAATAAAGTGATAATCGATTTCAATATGTTTGGTCCGAGCATGGAAGACAGGATTTTGTGCAAGTTGAATGGCCGAAAGATTATCACACCAGAGCTGGGGAGGAGAAGAAAGAGCCAGACCAATGTCACGTAACAGATTGCAAATCCAAGTAAGTTCAGCAGCAGAATGCGCCAGAGAACGATACTCCGCTTCTGTGGAAGAACGGGCCACAGTAGGCTGTTTCTTAGCACTCCAGCTGATAAGGGAATGACCAAGAAAGATACAAAAACCGCCTGTGGATCGGCGATCAAGAGGACAGCCCGCCCAATCAGCATCAAAGAAGGCAGTAATACGAAGAGAAGAAGCAGTTTTGGGAAACCAAAGACCAAGGTCAAGAGTACCCTTAAAGTAGCGCAAAATTCGCTTGACAGCCTGAAGGTGAGAAGTTCGTGGTTGGTGCATAAACTGACAGACCAAGTTGATAGCAAAGGAAAGATCCGGGCGCGACCAAGTTAGGTACTGCAACCCACCAACAAGTGAGCGATACTCCGTGGGATCAGACAGCAAAGGAGACTCATGATCCAGAGAAGAAGTACTCAGAGGAGTTGCACAAGGTTTGGCACCATCCATTTTGGATTTGGTAAGGAGATCCAAAATATATTTTGTCTGGGAAATAAAAATGCCAGAGGAAGAACGCTTGACTTCAAGACCAAGAAAGTAATGAAGAGGGCCCAGATCATTGATGGGAAACAGAGCACTAAGCTGAGAAATAGTAGTCTGACAAGCCTTAGAATTAGGACCGGTAACCAATATATCGTCAACATACACAAGGATAATGACCAAGACAGGATCAGTTTTGATAAAGAGAGAATGATCGTGCTGAGAACCTTGGAATCCAATAGAAGAAAGAGCAGCATACAATTTGGCATACCAGGCCCGAGGGGCTTGTTTAAGCCCATACAGAGATTTGTGCAGGTGACAAACATAAGATGGTTTAGTAGGATCCTCAAAACCAGGTGGTTGAACCATGAACACAGATTCAGAAAGATTGCCATGCAGAAAAGCATTGCTAACATCCAATTGGTGTAGAAACCAGTCGAACTGAGCAGCCAGAGTAAGAAGCAAACGAATAGTAACGGGCTTGGCAACAGGACTGAAGGTTTCTGTATAATCCAGGCCGTGTTGCTGATGAAACCCTTTTGCAACAAGTCTGGCTTTGTACCGAGCAATGGTACTATCAGGATTGCGCTTGATGCGAAAAACCCATTTGCAGCCAACCAGATTCTGAGAAGACTGAGAAGGAACAAGTGACCAAGTCCCAGTCTTGAGCAAAGCATCGAACTCCGCATGCATTGCTTGGCGCCAATGAGAGTGCTTAGAAGCTTGTAAGTAAGTAGTAGGAACATAATCCGGGGAAAATGTGGAAGGAAGAGGATGTTTAGTGGCAGTGTAAGCTTTAGGCTTATGAATACCAGATTTAGAGCGGGTTTGCATAGGATGAGAATTAGCCGGCATTTGAGGGGGAGCAAGTGGAGTAGGCAGAGAACAAGAAGGTATGGGAGAGGAAGATAGAGAAGGAGAAGGAGCAGAAATAGAAGGAGGAGAAACAGGGGATGCAGGAGTAGTGAAGGTTAACGATGTAGGAATAGAAGATAATGGTAAACTGGGAGAAGGAGACAGAGAAGAAGAAGAGGTGTGATGAAGAAAAGGAAACTGAAGTTCATCAAAAAGAACATGTCTGGAGATATAGATTCGGCGAGTGGCAATATCTAAACACTTGTAACCTTTGTGCTGCAGACTGTAGCCTAAAAATACACAAGGCTGACTTTTGGGATCCAATTTGGAGTGAACATAAGGCTTCAACCAAGGAAAGCACAGAGAACCAAAAACTTTGAGTGTATGATAATTCGGAGGCTTATGAAACAGAGACTCCCATGGAGAACACTTAGAAGCAGTGGGAAGACGATTAATCAGATAAATTGTTGTAGCAAAAGCATCAACCCAAAACTCATGAGGAACATGAGAAGCTGCAAGAAGAGTTCGTGCGGTCTCAACAAGATGTCTGTGCTTCCGTTCAGCACAACCATTCTGTTCTGGGGTGTGAGGACAGGATAGTTGATGTGAGATACCATTGGTTTGCAAGAACCGAGAGAACTGTGTGCTAGAAAATTCTCCACCAGCATCAGAACGTAAACACACTATCTTAGTACACAGAAGATTCTCAACCATAGTCTTGAATTGAGTAAACACAGTGAAAACCTCAGACTTGTATCGAAGAGGAAAGAACCAACAGTATTTAGTAAAATCATCAACGAAAATGATATAGTAGCGAAAACCTTGCATAGAAATAGTGGGTGAGGGTCCCCATACATCAGTATGTAATAGTTCCAAAGGCTTGCTGGAAGAACAAGAACTAGTAGAGAATGGTAACTTGGAACACTTTCCCATTGCACAACTAGAACACAGAGAAGTATGTAAGCTACCAGTGAATGAAAGACAAGAGGAAGATACAACTTTATTGAGAATTCAAGAGGAGGGATGGCCTAATCTTTGATGCCATATATCCGGAGATGCCTTGGACACTGCTGCAAAAGCATGTTGAGTACCAGCAATAGAAGGGGTGGTGTGAAAAGGATAGACTCCGTCTTGCACAGCCCCTTTAAAAAGCACTTTCTCCGAAGAAAGATCCTTCACAAGAAAGTGAAAAGGATATAGATGAACTGAGCAATTGTTATCAAGAATGAACTTGTTGGCAGAGAGCAAGTCTTGCTTTAAGTCAGGAACATGTAAAACATTTGTAAGAGCAAAAGAATGATTAGAAGTAGGTACAGTAGAAGAACCAAGATGGAGGATGGGCAAACCTTTGCCATCTCCAATGTAGACCTGCTCGGGACCAGTGTAAGATTCAGGATTTTGCAATTTGGCATAGGACTGAGTCATGTGAGAAGAAGCTCCAGAGTCCAGCAACCAAGTTTGTTGCGGTGTAGATTGAGTAGCACAGAAGGCAGATGGAGAGGAAGCACCAAAGTGAGGATTGAGACGCTGGGAACATACAAGAGCATCATGATCATACTGCTTGCAAATCTGACAAACAAGTCTTTTTCCAGAATGAGAGGAATTGAAGGTGTTATTGTTGGATCTGAAACCACGATTCTGATGAGAGCGCTGAGATTGAAAACGATTGTTATTGGTGAACCTCTGATTTTGACCTCGAAAATTGCCACGATTCTAAAAAGTTCTAGGGTTTGAGAAAGAACGATCGGAGCCACGACCTTGAGGAGATGAAAAATTATGGAAACTCTGAGCAACATAGGCCTGAGAAGAAAGAGGATCAGAAGGTGTAGGTAAGATGCCAGTAGAAATGTTGAAAGCCTGAATCGGTGCAGAAGCAGATTTCTTCTGATTTTCAATCTGAATTTCTTTACTCAGCAAAAGACCGTGGAGTTCATCAAGAGTAGTGGAACCGATACGAAACTGAATCGCATCAACAAAGGAGTCAAAATCAGGGGGTAAACCATGCAGCGTGACAGAAATCAGCTCAGAATCATCAACCAGAGCACCAGCACTGGCCAAAGCATCAGCAATTTCTTCGATTCATTGAAGATAGACAGCAGCGGAGGAATCGCCTTTAGTGATTATGCGAAGCCGAGATCGGAGTTCATGAATATGCGATTGCGACGCCGTTGCAAGTCGTGATTCAAGCTTAGTCCAAAGTTCACGAGAAGAATTAACACCAACGGTGTAAGGAATCAATGAATCAGAAAGAGTAGAATTGATCCAGATCAGAATATTCTGATCATTTTCATACCAAGAAACAAACTCAGGATTCAAGGTAGAGGTGCGATTGCCGGAGGAATCACAAAGAAACTTCGGCAGAGCGGCCTGAGATCCATCAACAATACCGATGAGATTGTAGCGCCTGAAGATCGGAGCGAACAACGCACTCCAAGTGAGATAGTTGGTGGTAGTGAGTTTAATCGGCACCATGGAACCGATATTCTGAATAGTAATGGAGGAAGCAAGCGAAGAAGGAACCGGAGATGGAGGATGAGAAGAAACATTATCAGAGGAAGGAGATGCAGAGGCCGCCATGGATGAGAATTAGGGTTAGAAGATTGGGGACAAAGGCAGTTAGGCGAAGGATCGAAGGGTCGGTGGACAGATGGCGAGTGATACCATGATAGAAAAGTTATGATTGTATTTCTTAATGAATAAGATTACAACTGATGGTTATATACTCAACCAAAACTAATTACGAATGACAGCTCACCCTAACTAATATTCAACCAAATAAAACTAACTAAAACAGAAAAATATCTTCTAAGTTTTATCCTTTACAATATTAGTCATAATAATAACCTTGTATACTTTTGAGCAATTTCCATTCACTTTAAACTCCCATGACCTTTTAGATATTTAGAAAACCATTTTCACAAATTTTCCACACACGTAGAATGCTTTAGGGTCATTTTGTGATTGCAGTGTTTTTTTTAAACTACTTATGTTGTATTTCAAGAATAATCAGCTGTAAAATAAAGCAGTTGAACATTTAATAAACTGTATATTTAGTAATGCGAGTATGAAAATGAGTGTAAAAGCATTTAGTAAATTTAATGGTAAAATGATACTATTGTATATAATGACAATCATAGGCATAGTTGTGGGGGTGGTGGCAACGATAGCAGTGGTGGGATAATGGCGGTGATGGCAGCGGCAATTGTGGGGGGTTTGGTGGTTATGACAATAATAGGGTGTGGTGGTTGGGGTGTAGAGGTGGTAATGGTGGCAACGATAGTAGTGTTGATTGTAGTGGTGGTAATGGTGGTGGTGATATAAGGTTAGTCATTGTTGTGGTAGATGGTGGCGGTCTTTGCTATCTGAGGGCAAAAATATACGTAGAAGGATAAATAATGTCAGTTTTATTTTATGAGGGTATTATAAGAATTAAAAATATTCATTAAACGCTTAGCTCCGCTTTTTTATAAAAAGAAAATTTTAAAGGTAACCTACAAGTTGCTTTTAAAAGCTATTGTCTAGAGGCGATTGCTTTAAAAATATGTACGATATATGTGTAGAGAGTAAGTTTGGTGTAAAAAAAAGTTATATGAGTTCAAATAAAATTTCTCATTTGTTTTTGTTATGGATAACGTTAGGGATGCCAAATTTTTTACAAAAATGCTACTTTTACCACCTAGTTGTACCATTATTTGTACTATCTCTCTAATAGATATAAAACTCATATGCGTTGACGGGTCTTTCCTTTATTAGAGAGATGGTTCAAGTAGGCGGTAAGTGTAACATTACTCAATTTTTAACCAAATTTGCAAACCTAATGACATGTTACCAATAGGAAATACACGTTAATCAACACTTAACTAATAATTAACAATCATGTCATTTGGTTGGTAAATTTGATTTAAAAATTTGGACTCCCTAGTATTATCCGTTTGTTATTGTGAGGTGATTTGTGGTTTTTGTTAACCTAAAATGAGATCCATTTTTTCTCCACAGTTAATAACAAATCAATAGTGAATGACCATATATATCTTGGTCATCCAAATTTTGTGACACTAGTTTCACAGAGTACTCAATGCCTAAGCTGGAGCACAACCGAAGAGAATACCACAAAATGAGAAATTCTTCAATAGTATGTAATGATGAATAGTAAAGAATAAATGGACAAGATTAAAAATAGACTTTTCAATACTTTGGAAATCTTTGCACAATAAAATAACCAATGGTTCTCCTTCTCCAATGCATTTGTCATTTCATCTCAAACACGCACAATCAAAGGTGGGGCTTCAAGTGGCTATCAAAGGCAATACAATAGGTGACCAAAACATAGCCATATCTTTATACAAGCATTAAAGTTTCCACTATTCAAGTGGGAATGTATTGATTTCATGACTTAGTAATTTAAAGTCTTGGTCCTTGGAATTATCCATTCTTTACTTGGTCCTTGGAATTGTTTGTTCAGAACATACAATATTTGTTGACTTGTACTGCATACATAAAGTTTGATAAAATCTAATATTCTGGATTTATTATTCATTTTAAATGTTGTTTGCCTTGGCCATTTGGCATGTGTGTGATTTACTTGTAGTACATGCATAAAGTTGGACAAAAATTTGTAAGGTCGTTTAGTCAATTAGTTGTAGCAAATAAATCGACATTTTATAGTACTTTTAGTCGTTTGTTTTTATATAGTTGAATGACTACATGATTTCCTATTTTATTAATTTTTTTAATGATCTTCACAAAGTATTTGAATGGTTTCGATCATTAATATGAAATTTCGTGAATTGAAAACCAAGTATCTTGAGGAAGAACTCCCTCATCCATTGAGTCATGACAAAGTTAATTCATAATGTTAAATCTTCATTTATAAGTGAAAAGAAAATATCACTAGACTTTTAAAAACTGCTGTCTGAAGGCCACCGCGTTAAAAATAGGTAGAATGTTTTTTTTTTTTACCAATCACGTTTTTACTGTTTAACTTTAAATTGAAACAGTTTTTTTTTGTGAAAAAATCAATACCAAATGAGGCCTTAGTGTTACAAGTATACACGAAGGGTGGAGAGAATAAATTTGTTATATTTTCACCTTTTTCTTAATACTTTTTCTTTAATACTTTTTGAATTCCTAGCTATATTTGTGACAACCCGTCCCGGAATTTTCATTTCAACGTTATGAAATGACCATTATGCCCTTGAGTTCGGGCGAACGTTTGTGCATGAGATTAATAATTTTGGGCCAATTATATAATTATCCTAGTTATTGAGGGCCAATGAAAAAGTGAGAAAAATAATTGTTGTGATTGGTCGTCTTGGTCCACTTCACCACCGACACTTCTCTCTCTCTTCATCATCAGACTTCATCTCTCTTTCTACCTCTTAGAACACTCTCTCTCGTCGCCTAACACACGGCACGCCCACACCCATAATGAAAACCTTGTAGATCGACGAAACAAATTACATATTCATGATCGTGAAGTCCATACGAACTCAACCATACCAATTTCAGGTAAGAACTACGACGATTTCACGTCCAAAACTCAAGGTTTATATTTGGCACTATTCATCAACTTTTTATACGTTGCGTTTTAGGAGAATCGGAGATCACAGGAGTGTTTGTTGGGTCCTCTAGAGGCTCGGAGACGTTCGTTTGACAAGCTTTGATGTCGGGATCATCGAGAACAAGGAGTGGCCGGTTTTTGGAAATTTTCCGACGAGATTCTCGTTGGTTTTCGAAGTTTTTGAAGGTATAGACTTGTTCTACTCTCAATTTAGAACATTTTGGTGAAAATTTCATGAAGAATGGTTGAGAAACGAGTGAGAAATCACACACGGAAGTTTTCCGGTCACCGGAAAAACCAGTCCGGCGAGGACCATCGGAGAAGGTGCGTAAGGTGCACGCGCGCGCGCGGGGGGCGCGTAGCCCGTGCACTGTGCTGGCGCGTGGGGGCGCGTGGGACCTCCTAAAATTTTTCTAAAAATATAGCGACGTTCGTGACGTCGAGTAGATCGATTTCATATATTTAAACCCTATATTTGGACAATCTATGAAGATTTTATTTACGTTTCCGTTTATGTGTTATTAAACTAAGTTAATTAGAAATTTCACTTATAGGGAAACGTATTCCGAGGACGTATGTGATTGAGCCAAGCTAGGAGGCTTCGTCTCGACTACGTATCGGTGAGTGGGCAGTATTAATTTCCGTATAACCTATATATATATAATGATTTCCCAGAATCACTTTTGAAATGGAAATTACGTTTTTAACATTATGCATATGGCTTGATTTTGATACATGAGTACTTATATATACATTCATGCATATGTTGGTGCTGAAGACGCACAGGTAAGTGCCAGGTAAGGGCATGCATTATGATTAAACGGTAGACGAACAGTGATGAGATATGATGTGAAATGATGAGATATCATGAATTATTAGCTCATAGACCTGCACATAATGTTAGTGCTCCCGCCCAGAGAGGGGCACAGTCTTTCACTTGATGTTCACCTCCCGCACCGCATGCTCGCCTTGGATCCAAGTTAGGTGCACAGTCTTGTCATATAGACCACTTAGTAGTGGGTACGACATGTAGGTGACCCGCGTTTATTCGCACAGTCTTCACGTGATTGTAGCACTAGAGCATACTTACTTGTTATACATGATATGATGAGTAGACCACCAGATGTGGTATCGATGTATGTGCAGAGTATATATGATTATGAGATAGAGATGTTATGAGCTATATTTACAGCCGAGGGCTGAGATGACATATAGTAGTGATATGATTATTGAAAGGCATAGTATGACATTGTTTATGAGATTCAGATGGCATTGTAATGCATTGCATGGCATACATTGAGATACTTTGATAATGTTTTATGCTGAGAAAGATTGAGATATATATGTACGTATTATTTTCTGGGAACTATACAGGTTTTACGGAGAGGGGCTAGACTTTTGAGAAAGGAATGATTTTAAAAAGGATATGTTTTGCTGACCCACTCCCTTTGTTTTTCGCCCCTCCAGGTCCTAGATAGCTTGATTTCCGAGTTGGGCACATTGAGGATCCTTCGGCTTTTCTGACAGATTTGACATATGTAGGGCACCGATGGTGTAAATAACTCTTTTATTTTATGCTGGACTGCACTGACCTAGTACGCTCTGAATATGTATAAGTATCGAATTATTTCTAGCACACTTTCCTATAAGGTCACTAGTTTCCGATTTTAATTACTTCGTACTACGTTAGCGATCTTCGCTTCCGCACAGCGCACATGGTTACGTCACATTCACGTGACGGCCAGCATGCCCTACTTTTGGGCTCCCTAGTATTATCCGTTTGTTATTGTGAGGTGATTTGTGGTTTGTGTTAACCTAAAATGAGATTCATTTTTTCTCCGCAGTTAATATCAAATCAATAGTGAATGACCATATATATCTTGGTCATCCAAATTTTTTGACAATAGTTTCACAGAATACTCAATGCCTAAGCTGGAGCACAACCAAAGAGAATACCACAAAATGAGAAAATTCTTCAATAGTATGTAATGATGAATAGTAAAGAATAAATGGACAAGATTGAAAATAGACTATTCAATACTTGTGGAAATCTTTGCACAATAAAATAACCAATGGTTCTCCTTCTCCTATGCATTTGTCATTTCATCTCAAACACGCACAATCAAAGTTGGGGCTACAAGTAGCTATCAAAGGCAATACAATAGATGACCAAAATATAGCCATATCTTTATACAAGCATTAAAGTTTCCACTATTCAAGTGGGAATGTATTGATTTTATGACTTAATAATTTAAAGTCTTGGTCCTCGGAATTATTAATTCTTTACTTGGTCCTTGGAATTATTCGTTCAGAACATGCAATATTTGTTGACTTGTACTCCATGCATAAAGTTGGATAAAATCTAATATTCTGGATTTATTATTCGTTTTAAATGTTGTTTGCCGTAGCCCTTTGGCATGTGTGTGATTTACTTGTAGTACATGCATAAAGTTGAACAAAATTTGTAGGGTCGTTTAGTCAATCAGTTGTAGCAAAATAATCGACATTTTATAATACTTTAGTCGTTTGTTTTTATATAGTTGAATGACTACATGATTTCTTATTTTATTAGTTTTTTTGGAACAAAGTCTTTGAATGGTTTCGATCATTAATATGAAATTTCGTGAATTGAAAACTAAGTATCTTGAGAAAGAACTCCCTCATCCACTGAGTCATGAACGAAGTTAATTCATAATGTTAAATCTTCATTTATAAGTGAAAAGAAAATACCACTAGACTTTTAAAAGCTGTTGTCTGAAGGCCACTGCGTTAAAAATAGGTAGAATATTTTTTTTTACCAATCACGTTTTTACTATTTAACTTTAAATTGAAACTGTTTTTTTTTTGTGAAAAAATCAATACCAAATGAGGCCTTAGTGTTACAAGTATACGCGAAGGGTGGAGAGAATAAATTTGTTATATTTACACCTTTTTCTTAATACTTTTTGAATTCCTAGCTATATTCACACCAAAGAGTGAGGCGAATAAATTAGTTACAAACTCATAATTCACGATTTGAACCTAAAACTTTTTTATTACAAATAAAGAAAAATGTTATCAAACTATAATATTAAATATCACATAAACTTTTAATAAAACCCTTAACTGACAATCGAAATGATAATTATATTTGATATGTAAGTATTATAGCAAATACCGAGTTCGCAATACTTTCACACATCCATTGATTCCCTTCAACTTGAGAAGGGCTGCTTCTGCTCATAGTAACGTGTTTGAGACGTCCAAAAATATAGGTGGCCAAGTCAAGCCACAAATTCAATATTCCTAAAATGCAAAGTAGGAAAAAGGACGACGACATAGAGAGTCCTAGTATTTTGCTAGACCGAGAAAGATTTATATTAATTACGGAGGAAAAATGAATCTCATTTTGGGTTAACACAAACCACAAATCACTTGAAAATAATAAATTGGTAATGCTAGGGAGATCAAATTTTTAAACTAAATGACATGATTGTTAATGATTGGATTATTAGTTAAGTTTTGATTAACTTATTTATTTTCAACTAGTGACATGTCATTTAGTTTAAAATTTTGTTCTCTCTAGCATTATTCATAACAAAAAAAATTATGTTTTTTTTTTGGTGTGTTTTGTTAAAGACACATGTCCCCATTTTCAGTCGGTGATTATTTTCTTCTAATATTAGCCTTTGGATCGTAATGAAAGGGGTTCAACTGGGTTTAGGGCGGGTGAGATAGGGGGAGAGAGAGACTGTGGGAAAGAGAGAGAGATGGAGGAGATCGACAGAGATGAGATCGAGATGGAGGAGATCGGAAAGGAGGAGATCGACAGAGAGGAGATCGGGAAGGAGGAGATCGACAGAGAGGAGATCGAGATGGAGGAGATCGGGAGGAGATCGAGATGGAGCAGATCGAAAGAGATCGAGAGATAAGGGAGGAGACTCGGACTGGACTGGGGATGAGACTCTAACTAGACTCGGGAGAGAGAGAGAGAGTGAGGTGAGGGTGAGGGTGAGGGTGAGGCTTGAGCGAAAAGGCCTGGGCCTGAGAAGGGTAATAAACAATAGTAATGAACGGTCCGGGCCGGGGGCCCGTTTTCTCTAACTTTTAGAACCGGCCCGCCCCGTTATTTACCAGGAATCGGCCTGGCCCGCCCCGTTTTGTATTTATAATTTTTGGACCCGCCCCGTACCCGCCCCAAACCGCAAGGATCCGCCCCAACCCGCGGGTCCAGGACCCGTTTGCCCACCCCTAGTTCAAAATAAGAAATGAAAGCCGTTGAGGCCGAGACAGAGAGCGCGGAAAATATGTTAGTTAGCCGTTGCGCAGTTCAATTCTCTTTGGGGACTTTATTCAAACACCTTCCGGTATCAAATCCGGCGACGCTCTGTCTGTACACATTCAGACCCAAAACCCTAACCGCCGCTGTAATTCGTAGCTCCTCTTACTTTGAGACGTTAGATTCCCGCCAAAAAGAGCAAGTCCATCTCTATGTCGACACTCTTCTCCAATGGAACCGGGTTTTTTTCTCTCTCCTTACACTTAGGCTCTGTTTGGTTGCTGAGAAAATTGTGGGAAAATCATGAAAAGATTACCAATTGATGAAATTTTTGAACTTGCAGAAAATGAATCTTACAGCTGTTAAGGATGCGGATGAGTTAATGACGAGGCACATTGAGGACTCGCTCGCAATCATACCGCCTATTAGAAATTCTTATCTCTCTCACTGTAGCCCTTCGTCCGAAAGCCTCCGCCTTGTAGATGTTGGCCATTGCTTGCTCGGGTAAGTAACTACTTTGCAAAAGTTCCGATTTTTTTTGTTGCAGTTTTTCGGAAGTTTGTATAATTTGCTCAGGCTTCGCTGGATAGGTTGGGAAGTGACACTGATGGAGTCTATGGACAAGTGATGCATTTTCTTGGAACATATTGTCGGTCACATTGGTTTGTCAAATGTTCAAGTTGTAAGAGGAAGAGCAGAGGTATTGTTTCGTGTTTTTCGTAGATATAATTTTGTTTCTAGAGATGTCAAATTAAGGATATGAGGTTTTGTTATAGGACAGAATTTGGGGCAGGCTCTTTGCTTCAGGGAAAAATTTGATGTAGCGGTAGCCAGAGCTGTTGCGGAAATGAGAGTTTTAGGTAGGAAAGAAAAATTCCTGTCTTGATTTCGTATGTGTATTTTGAGTTTCATTGCTATGTGTGAGTTGCTGATTCTTGTTACTTTGGTGGTCAGCTGAATACTATCTTCCTCTGGTTTGAGTTGGCGGTTTGTTTGTTGCTGCAAAGGGCCACGATCCTCAGGTTTGTTTGTTGGTCACATTGGTTTGTCGAATGTTCAAGTTGTAAGTGGAAGAGCAGAGGTATGTTCAGCTGAATACTGTCTTCCTCTGGTTTGCTTTGTCGGTTTGTTTGTTGCTGCAAAGGGCCACGATCCTCAGGTATGTAATCGAAAAGTCTTATCACACTAACCATTCATTTCTGAAATCGTATCCAAAATGTCACTAAAAACTGAACTGGTTGACAATCTTGGGTTGTGGGAATTCTGTCCAGGGAGATTTATGACTTTAATTACCTCAGCAACATGTCGAACAGACCCTTTTTTTTCTTTTTCTATTGTGCAATTAAACTAATAGATATGAAATATTAAGCACTCTGCATATTTGGCACATTTGAACAGGAGGAAGTTAGGAATGCAGAAAAAGCAATTCAGATTTTGGGTGCTTCCGTATTGAAACAATGCACATGCATGTCATGTCTCTATTTGAAAACTTAACAAACCTATCATGTATATGGGGGGGAGAGAGAGAGAGAGAGAGCTAAAACATGTTTACTGATGTAACCTCTGTTTGTATCCAGTGGAATCACACAGCCCATATGGACAAAGAACTGCCATCGTGTGTTTGAAAACTTTTCCTACACCAAGGAAGTATCCTCGCGATCCAGGTACTCCAAAGAAAATACCACTGTAAAATAATTCAGATGCCCCCATTTCAAATGTTATATATAATTAGCTTGGTGTTCCTTTCCCTTTCATCAGTTATTTATGTAACACCTTCTGCTTTGGCAATGAAATGCGACAATTTGCAAGTTTTTTTATTATTTCTGGTCGAGATTGGCGTAGGCGTTTCTTCAAATAATTTCTTGTCTCATAAATCAAGAGAACTTTCATGATTTTCATTGTGAGCCTTTTACAGTTCTACATTCACACAGGTTTTATTTCAGTGAAAATTTTCTAGGGGAAAAAAGAAGAAGAAGAAGAAGTTGATCCCATTTACATAGTAACTCGAAAGAAAAATTGAACTCAAGAGCTAGAGAATGAGATCTGAGCTGATGAAAAATAGGAAGTGAACAAATATTTAGGATAATCTCATAAGGTCAGATTTTAGTATGAATTTTTCAGTGCCATACTAATTGCCGCTTTTAAACCATTAAATTACTGCTAGCTGAGCCATTAGACACCTCATTTAGTGGAAAACTAACCTACATATTGGTTGAATTGTGCCCGAGGTGTTGTTCTCTACCAGCCACTCACATCCTCAAGATCTCATTGCACCCCCACCTTTCTTTCGGTCAATCTGTACTTCATATGGTCTCTCTCTCTCTCTCTCTCTCTCTCTCTCTCTCTCTCTCTCTACAAGGACATTGGACGTCTATGTCAATTGTAATGGTCCAGAGACGTACTTTAGTGTTTGCTCCACCTTTAGCCAGCGGAAATGGATCCTCTCGGACCCCTTATGTGGGGATCTTAGGAATCTTCACATCTCAGCCGTTCATCATGTATCGTGCGATCAGAAATCATTTGACTTTTATTATTTAAAATTAAACACAAATAGTACCTGACGAAAACTGGCCACATGATATACGATGAACGATTGAGATGGGAGATCCCTAAGATTAAACTTAGGTTTTACCTTGTAAAGCATTGTGTGACGTAGATAACCCGTTTTGCTTTGCCTGTATAGTTGACACCTGCACACAAGATTATCCAAATTAGATCATCAGTTCTATTGTTTATCCTTTAATATGATACTTATCTTTGAGAAAGTGTTATGGTCCCATAAAAAAGGAGGTAAATCTCATACCTATCATTCTTCTCTTAGGTCAACAACGTTAATTAAATGACAGCAATCAGAAAGGGTTGGATTTGGGACAAAAAGAAGAACAAAAATGAATTAGGTCAGAATAATGGTGTGCTTTCTGTCCTGAGATTATAAAATTACTGTGTTACCTAACTTCT
Organism: Crataegus laevigata; assembly: GCA_963580275.1. Classification (NCBI taxonomy): domain Eukaryota; kingdom Viridiplantae; phylum Streptophyta; class Magnoliopsida; order Rosales; family Rosaceae; genus Crataegus; species Crataegus laevigata. Next base: position 4,735,265 of record OY756953.1, on the reverse strand, counting down.
CCACTTGTAATATGAAGTTAAGAAGTAAGAACTAATGGTAGATCATTACCATGTTAAACATCCACGTAAACGTTGTACGAAATTTGTAATTACGTATTAAAGTAAGTACATTTCTAATTAATCAGCTTTGGATAAGTCCTACTTTGGCTACCTGCTCCTGTCAAAGACGCTTCTTATTGTAGAAGGTAGATTTAGAAGATAATCTTGCTTTAGCTGCCTAAATTAACCCAACTTAGAGCGAAAGGAAGGTGAGATTAACAAGTAATCTCTCTCTCTGTCTCTGTATATATATATATATATATATATATAGTCTATTATTAATGCATGTCAATTGCCAAGTTGCCAACCAATCCTGCTATAAGCAGAGGAGTTTATCTCTGTTAGGTGATGTCTTTTACATATGTCATCTGCCACTTCAAGAAAGTGTTTCCAGTTTTCATTAATTAATTTATTTTTAATTTGAGATTTAGCCTCTTGAGTTGGGATTTATATCATATTTGGTCATTAGTCAATTATTGGCTCTAATGTATTTGAATATTCCTATATTTTTCTAATTTGTCATTTGTGAGGTGGGTTTCCTATCTGTAACTCTCTGATAGCCAACAACTTAAACATTTGGATTTTTTAATATTTTTGCCAGAGCATACTGAAGAATGTGACTCCCACATGCATGTTGTGACAGAGAAAAATTCCATCCAGTAATTTAGAGCACACAAAAAAGAAGCTCAGAAGTTGTTTGATCTCTTTTATTATATTATAGTTTATAGCCTCCAGAGCAAAGTAAGAGAAAGTACAAACCCTATCTCCTCATCTCATTAACTAAACCAAATCACTAGCAAACACAATACTCAATCTGAAATGTCACGGCGACGGTATCTCAATACAATCACATATTTTTCATGTGAAAAGTTTGTGATTGTCTTTAAATACCGTCACTGTAATATTTCATGTGCCTATAAATTTTTCTTGTAGAAAAAGTAAATTAGGGTCCTAGAGTTCACTAGGAATAAAGACCTGCCAGACTTTGATGTCACAGTCCAAACCACCACTGTAAATAACACAGGAGGAGACAGATGAGCTGCAATGGCCATCAATTGTAGCAGTTAAACACTTAACTGGACCTTTATGCCCTTCCAAAACTGCTAAACATGAGTAACTTCTATTAACCCCTCTCCAAATTCTTATACTTTTATCTGCAGAGCCACTACACACCAAGTCTACCACCACAGCCAAGCACAATATTGACTTGGTATGACCTCTAAGCGCACCCACAACTTCCATATTCGCACCCCCATCTTTCTTCTCCCAAACCACAATGGACCTGTCACATGCACCAGAATACAACACACACCCATCACTGCTCAGAGCTAGTGCATTCACCCCAGAATTGTGCTTTTCAAGTGTAGCAACTAAAAAGTGCTTTTTCTGTCCAAAGTCCTTTTTCCAAACCTTAATTTTTGTGTCTGCTGATCCAGTGTAAACATGTCCATCATTTGATGATGTTACTGCATTTATAGCATCATCATGTGCATTTGTCACAGACTCCAAGCATTTGAAGTCTGTTGTGCTCCAAACCTTGAGTGTACGGTCCCACGAAACTGAGTAGAGCAGCAGCTCATCGCTCGACAAGGCCAGTGCAGACACTGCGTCCACATGATGCACCCATGTGCACTTCTTGTGCCTTCTTATTTGGACATGGTTCTTCGGCATCAGGAGCTTCGAAGCACGGTCACCAAGCGTTGGCAGCGTAGCTAGCCGCGAGCACTTTTGAAAATCAGGCTCCTGGCTGTCGATTTTCCATACTCGGATTTTGTGGTCCTGATGAGCACTGAAAAGCTTGTCACCTGAAATGGCTAGGGACTTTACTGCACCCTTTCCTGCGGCCACCATGTTGTGATCATGCTGAGTAGGGTTTTCGTTGTCAAATTCCAGTAAAGGGTTGCACCTCCACGACCGGATTTCTCTGTCAGACGAGCCGGTGTAGATGAAGTTTCCGGCTAGGATTAGAGAGGATATGTAGGAGTTGTGGCCCTGCAAGGTGGTGAGGCAGTAGTGGTAAGTGTTTGATGGAAAGCTGTGTTGCCTGTGGGATTGTGAGGTGAGAGAAGGAACTGACTGGAGACTTGGCTGAGAAGAAAGGTAGGGAAACTCTGATTGGTCGTAGAGATCATTGCCTGAGTACTGATAGGATGAGTTGCATTCCATGACTGATCATGTTAGAGAGGGAGAAGAAAATGAGTTATTATATAGGGGATGGAAAAATATGAGAGCATTATTTGGAGGCCTATATAAAGCTACAAAATATAAACAAATAGATTCTATGTTGCAAAAAAGTGATTAAGCAAATATTATTGGCCCAGTTTATTAGGTGAGATGTGGAGCATAGGAATTACTTGTGATTTGGCATCCATCATGATTTTCATCAAATTATGCAATACTTCTCTTACTCCAATGCAAGGACTTTTTCGGTGTGGCTATCACTCTACCACATGATATTATTAGTTCCTTCACATTATGAAATTTTTTATTTGTAACTTTGTATTCTTAACTCTATAATATATCAATTATATCGTTCACTTATATTATAACACGTAAGTTAATAACTTCACGTGGCAGTATGACACATATTACACACCCGAAACGCTACTGCCCAGACCAATAACACAGCACCACATGTTTAAGGTTCTCTCATTGTACTGCATGATTAATTTGGTACACTATCACATTACCGTTGCTATTTCATGCAGCGAGGGACAGATGGTTCTGCACAAAGTTTGGACATATGAAATCTCCGTGCAGGATTCAACTATTTTGGTCCCCATTTTGATTGCTCAGTTTTGTCTGTCACTGAGTCTGACCCTCCACTATATTTATATAACAATTTCTCCCTTTTTTGGTGGAGAAATTAAGCCCTACTCATCCAACCATTTTCCTCCACCAACGCTAATATGGTTCGTGATTAACCCATGTTTAAGGTCTGATTGCCACCTAATTAATTATGATGCCTGGCCAAAAGATTAATCTAATTCTGAGGGCATTTGCAGGTGAGCAGAGCCATCTGCTTCCCGATCAGCAATAATGGTATAATGTTTTCTATAACTGAGTGAGAAAATGCTTCTTTATTTATTTTTATTTTCTTTTCAATATTCTAATCTAGTGGTTTTGGGTGTGTGCTTAATGTGACCTCACCAGTATGATGGACGAACAAAATGGTACGAGGACTTGAACCCCACCATACAACCTATATGTCGTTGGGGTGAGGTGAAATGAAGCACACACCCACAACCATCGTTCTCATTCTCTTAAGTAGTTCTTGGACTCGAGGACTCAGCCTCTATTGAGCAGTGAATCAATTTGATACTCTGCTCAGTTACAAACTACGGTACAAGGACTCAAACGCTGTGATTCCATTTCTTTTAAGTCGTTTTCCTAGAATATTGTGAAATTACCTGCATAAGAGAAAAAAGACAGAAAGTTGATAGATTGGGTAGCTGGGCAGAGTAGTCCCATGTGAGCTCAACATTGCCCTTGGGCATAATTGCTTGATGATCTCTTTCAATTGCCAGTTTTGTGTCTCATCTCTTTCAATTGACAGTTTTGTGTCTCACTGGTTCTTGCTAGCAATATGGGTTTTTTTTGTTGGCATTCAACTCCCATTTTTTTAGTTGAGATTCTCTATGAGATCTAGAGCCTAAGGACCAGCAAATTCGAACCACTTAAATTTAATTTGACGGTTCTTATTAACTCAATTTGCTGATTCACTTCACACAAACTAAATGCCTGAAGATCTCTTTTTCTTGAACGGTTTGTATTGCTAGACTTTAGTCAATGAGATTCAGAAAGGATTTCAACTTTATTTTTATCCCTGCAGATGGAAAATCAAATGGACAGTTGGGACCCACCCCATGAATGGAACCTCTGGACCTATCAGAGAGTGATAAGTGTTTGAGCTCCCCTTGTTTGAGTCCCCATCGTTTTGTAGGTACAATTGTTTTCACTTCATCTTTTTTGGCTAACAAATGATGGTCCTTTTTGGCGCCTATAAAAACTTAATCTTTGACGGTGACTGGCCTCTGACCTCCAACTGAGCTTTGGGGAAGGGAGAGTCTAGAGGTAGAAGAAAAGAACTAATTAGGAGGAACAGAAGGGTGTTTCGTGGATGCTAATTGTGCTTTAGTGCAATATGTAAAGATGATTGGATTGTTATTTATGCACCTTTGATGGCAATTAACTGATGCGTTATTTCATATCTACTTTCTAATTGCACTTTAAAGCCCTATTTTAGAGAGAGAGAAAAAAAAAATCACCGCTCAATTGTTATTGTAGTGTCAGTTGTCTATCAGACTACAGTAATAAAAAAATTCTTTTTCGTTTTCTTGAGTTAAAACTCGAGTGACAGCGAATATGAACGTCGAACTGACGTTACAATTGATTGTTGTTGTGCTGTAAGTGAGATGTGTATTTTCTCCTTGTATAAATTTATTGTTTAAGTGTTTTCCACTAGTATTATTAGTTATCAATTAGACTATACATTTGGTTGAAGCTCAAGAAACAAATGAATATGAGAGTCGAACTTTCGCGTGGATATAGATGCCACTTGTTGATTCTTGTCTTACAGTTGATCAATTTTCTTCAATGTATTAGAAAATTTTATGAATGGTTTGAAAATCGTTCGAAGAGTGGTTGGCATGCCTTTAAATTCAAATTGTGCCTTTGAAATGAAAAGAACCTATTGGCATTGCTGAGCTAAGAACTACAATGTATGGACATGGTAGTCTTCCCTCGTATTTAGGTGTCGTGTTCTATTGTATCAATGTCTCGTGTCGTATTTCCTTGTAGATATACAATAATTCCTCTTATTAATTTTGTTGGAGTAATATTAGAAAATATGAAAAATAACTATATAACTCCAATGTTAATAATCATAATGAAATTCACAACATCGCATGTGTACAAAATTAATATAAACTAGAGAGAAAGTTAGAAAAACTGACAAATTTAGAGATTGAGGCTTGCATAAATGCAATGTCCTAAAGACAGAATTTTACTCATACTCTTGTGCTTGTAGTTCTGTAGGTGTCTGTCTCCCAAGATTCAACAATCTATAATCCGAAGTCAAAGCACTTCAATCTTCGGACTCTGGCAAACTTCATATATTCTGTACTCTCAAGACATGATTCGGAATTTGACACGAAGCCTTTGAGAAACAAAGTGGGGAAACTCTATTTCTCAAGAGTAAAAATTAACTCTAATTTTCTATATATATCATCTAATGATAATGGTTTCATGAGTTTATATAGAACCCAAGTACTTCTTGTTAAAGAGATGTAACTTTTCATCTATAAGTATACATCATTTGCAAGGGAACACACCTAAACAATATAACCTTTCTAGAAATTGGTTAACACTATTTTTCATTCAATTATTAAAATTATATATTACAATATTTCATATCATAATATATAATTTCCAACAATCCCTCACATGAATGAAAAATTAGAAGAATTTGAGAGTACAGGCGGACAAGAGATGCATCGAGAGAGGTGTCTTTTGGACTTGAACCTACCCTAGTGAATACTTATCGGATTTACTTGGTGACGCAGTGAATATGAAATCTTGAACTGTTTACCACAACAGTAAACCGAGACAATAAGCAACACACATCACTAATCCTAATATATTCTAGTTCATACGGTTGTGTTCATTTTGATCCTGAACAATTCCCGGATTCATGAGAGCTTTAGAGAATTTAGCCATCTCATTTTCATAGAAGTGACCCACTTCTACTCTCACATAGGTGACCACTGATTAAGAATACTCTACAATATTCCTCTTATTTATAAGATATCATTGTCATTAAGTATAAATATACATCCTAAAACTTCTGCAGACAACACACTTCTTCCATCATAGGAATGAGGTATATAGTGTGTTAACTTCTTTGAATCATGCCCAACCAGTTTGCTTATTGAACTTAGACCATGGGATCTCCAATCAACTAAGTTAGGTTTCCGCCCAGCTGATTCATTAGTTATGTTGGCTTTAGCCTCATTCCCCTCGATGATCAACTTACTCTCTAGTCAAACCTTTAATAATTGGTACCACTAAGGTTGACTATCTTTAATGGTGTGCACAATCCATCTTATGAAATTATATTTCATATGAGAGTAGTTGTTTCTCAATTTAAAGTCCTCAAAAGTATATATATGTTGGGACTTTTGTAAGTAATTTGCTAACACTTGGGCGTATTCCCCCACATTTAAGGTATTTAAGGAAAGATCTCTAAAGCTTTCCATACCTTAAAATTACATATTATCACGTTTAGGTAGCAAATACTTCTTGTTAAGTAAATACCATTATATTTTGATGATATTTTAAGTCACCCCCACAATTTTCTCATAATTGTGATTGCTGAAATGCATGAGAACAATATAAACATATGAAGCGATTCTAACTTCTTAGGCCTTCAAGCCTCACTAGTTTTTTAAGATAAGCACCTCTTTAGACCTTAGTCTCCTCTGCTTATCAATTCAACCATCATTTTTCTAAGATGAAAGCAATTCATCCATAATGAGTTCAAGCTCAACGGTAATCATTCTTTTCCTTATCACAAGTTTTGGCCTGCAAGTAGTTAGACAATGTCTCTTATTTTGCAAGATAATTTGAAGACTTAATCTTCCAATATCTCAAATAAGGACCTACTTGAAGACTCAATCTTCCAAAAATGTATGTGTCTTAACTTTTATACCACATTTTTACTCTCACCATTTCATCCATGACTAACATGGGCACTGCAAGATTCCTTTTATGATACTTATCATAAAACTGATGGTCTTCTTTTGCTAGTGCTTGTACTAGTCTCACTTCCTTTGCAATTTTAACACTACACTAATTACAAGCAATGCTAGTGTCTAGTGCCAATTACTAGTGTGAAATTGTTTCTCTATAGCACTATCAACACATTTTTGCAAAGAGTTGCAACAGCTTATAAATATAATCACGTCGGCACCTTCTTGTGTGTTTTGCTGCACGTGTTTTCACAGTTCTCTTTTCAAACAAACTTTTCTGATTCGATAATACATCTCCTTTCGAAAAAAGGATCAATTTCATGAAATGGTATGAATCCAGTACACCACACAACTTTGGCGTTCACTTGGCCTTAACCGACACCTTTCTTCATATAAAGGAAACAAGTACTGAACATGAACGGATCTCATACATAATTGACTCTTGTAAAGAAACAATATGAGCATATGCCATATCATCACAAAATCAACTAAATGATTTCTTAATAGCATCGTATTACCACTGTAATACCTTTCACTGCCAAATATTACAGCAGTCCAGGTTTGGTTTGTCCGTCAATTGTATCGCACAACCAATCCAGAAAAATGATTGGCATCATACCATACATTACGTACAAATGAACATCCATGCTGTTCTTACAACAAGGAACAAATGAATATTCCAAATCCGTTTGACAAAACCAAGGAAAATTGATCATAATTTACCCTGTTGAAACTGACGGTAATGAAACTCATGTGAAGATCAAAATCTTCCATCATTTGAATCACATTCACACATACAGTAGATGAGTCAACAAAAGACTACATCAAGGAGGCACCATTTGAATCTTGCAAATGAAAAGGCACCAAACCGTTTTATTTTTTATTTTTTATTTTTTATTTTTTATTTTTTATTTTTAACTGCCAAAATATTCCAGAAAGTTTCAGCAAATATCCATGCCTTTCATGTTGATATGAAATCACACAATAACAAACTCAAAGATATATACAGGTCATTATATTGATCACAACAGAAATAAATGGAAATTGCATCTAACTGCAGCCAAACATTAGGGTTTAGGAAATACATGCATTCAATAGCCAACAACAACTGAATGGTTTCAATAAAACAGTGCAAAACTGAAACTACAATTCACATGCATAGAACACTGTTATGCATAACCAGGTTTTCAGGCATGTCTTTGTTTAATAATAAAACCACTATTATGCATATGAAGAACAATACCTTCACAATAATATGCATGTGTTTCGAAGTTTAAATTTTAAAAGGCAGTTTCACTAACATATATTCAAGTCGTTTTTTTTTTCCATCAATATAATAAACACTTAAATCCATATTTTTCTAATTATTGCATAAGAATTTTTGTCCTTAGATTGTTGGAGCAATATTAGAAAATATGAAAAATAACAATATAATTCCAATGTTAATAATCATAAGGAAATTCACATCACATGTGTACAAAATTAATATAAACAACTAGAGAGAAAGTTAGAAAAACTAACAACTTTGGAGATTGAGGCTTGCATAAATGCAATGTCCTAAAGATAGAATTTCGCCCCTACTCTTGTGCTTGTAGTTCGGTAGGCGTCTGTGTCCCAGGATTCAACAATCTATAATCCGAAGTCAAAGCACTTCAATCTTCGGACTCTGGCGAACTTCATATATTCCGTACTCTCAAGACACGACTTGGAATTTGACACACGAAGAATGAGAGAAACAAAGTGGGGAAACCCTATTTCTCAAGAGTAAAAATTAACTCTAACTTTCTTATCTCTAATGATAATGGTTTCATGAGTTTATATAGAACCCAAGTACTTCTTGTTAAAGAGATGTAACTTTTCATTTATAAGTATACATCATTTGACAAACGGAATGGGATCTCCAATCATTAGACCATGGGATCTCCAATCAACTAGGTTAGGTTTCTGTTTGACAGTTTCATTTACTCTATTGGCTTTAAACCCATTCTTAATCAATATCACCTATATGAGAGTAAATGTGAGGTCGCATTTATGAGAATTACATGGCTACATTCTCTAAAGCTCTTATGAATCCAGGATATGTTCAGGACCAAAAAGAACACAAACATATGAATTTGTGATGTGTTGGTGTGGCATATGTTTTGCTTATTGTCTTGGTTTACTGCGGAGATGAACAGTTCAAGATTTTATATTCACTGCGTCATGTAGCAAATCCGATAAGTATACACTAAGGTAGGTTCAAGTCCAAAAGACACATCTCCTGATGTATGTCACATCTTTTGTTTACTCTCGTATCTTACTATCTCTAGGACCAAATAGTCGTCTCAAAATGTGGGGTATTGTTGGAGTTTTTGAGACTTTTGTCCCACATTGGTGAAACCAAGATACCCAAGAACCTTTATATAGGTTTTGTCTTTTACAATAGTAGTTAGGACTTGGGCCATTTAGAATGAGGATTGAGATTTGGGCCACAAATTCTGTGGGTTAGGCTTAAAGATTATACCATTAATATTAATTAATCAAGACAAGGGCCTTGGGGCACTTGGGGCCTAAAGAATTAAATTAAGGGAGTTTTAATAAAACATCCTCGGTACTGTTCACTTTTAACAAAAAACTACTTTTTTACCTTTAACTGTCACTATTCATTATACCTTTAAAAGTGGTTTTTCGTTAAAAGATAAGTTTTTTTGGACTTTTCGTTAGTTTTCCTTTAAATTAATTTGATCAATTAGTTTAATTTCGAGTTAAGTTTTTAATTAATTATGGATACAACTCTTTGAAAAGAGTTGTGAAGCTTCAGATACATCCAAGAGGTGTTTGAAGAAGTTGTGTGGTTTCAGAAACATCCAAAAGGTTTCTGAAGAGGTATGAAAGAGCCTATATATAACCAATGTCTCTATTTGATTTTTGATCATCTGTTCTTCATCTCTTCTTTCGTACAAAATTCTAAGAGAGTAAACACACAAACACAATTCGCTAGAATTCTATAATCCAGTGCGGGTTGTAGAATTAGGTAGTTGAATCCTGGTCGAGCAGATGTTGTAGAACCACAAGCACGAGAGTGGGACGGAAATACTGTTCGAATGACATAGCCTTTGCGCTAGCCTCTACCTTCTGTATTCAAGTTAGTACCATTAATATTAGTGTATTGTTTCTGTATTGATTGTGTAATTTCATTCTGCACAGCAAGTAATTTTGGTTAATAAAATATTAGAATACTAAAAGTTCTATTATTTCTGTTATTTTGTTTATTTCTGAATTGTTCTCCAACAAATTTAACGTATTCTCGTACCTTATCGTGTCATATTTTCATATCAGTATCTGTATCTGTGTCCATGCATCATAGGCCAAGAATAGTATCTCTCTCTTGGTAGTGGCTCTTGTTATCCACAATTGGTTGATGATATATTCCATTTGGGACACACTTCCTTTTGTTAATCTAGTCATTGGCCAAACGCCAAACAGCTTGTTGGATTAGTGCTTGGGGAATTTGTAGTTAGAGACTCAATGCAGACATATTTATACCAACCTGCAGCTTTTGTATATATGGGGTGCTAGGCTAGGCATGCACTAGTCCCACTTTCATGTTGTGTTCCATGTACATGTTCTTCTCATTTTTAGTTGTTGGACATTAAGGCTAGGCATGCACTAGTCCCACTTTCATGTTGTGTTCCATGTACATATTCTTCTCATTTTTTTGTTGTTGGACATTAAGAGCCAAGATTAAGAGGCGATTTGCATGAGGTGAAAGATAACGTGCATAAATTATGAAAAATAGCGTGCATTAAATTTTTTTTGTTAAATTTTTTTTTATCTAAAGAAAAGTAAAAATATACGGGAGAAATTGCACTTTCACAACGGCGGTTCAACATTTTGAGAGCGTCAACAATGACTTTTGGGAAGATTATGTATAATGAAGCCTTTTTCTTTTGATCTCAATTATGAAACCATGTTAAACCCTCTTAATTCCATTTCTAAATCATTCATTCAAGCACCCTTTCCTCCCACCAGCCTAATTATACCAACCTGCAGCTATTGGTGGGACTGAAAGAGGGGACCTCAAGGATTGAAATCTATTAATATACATATAATTGTACATGTACAGGGACATATCTGTTACAACGTTTATTTTTATACACTTTTTGATATACGTTTCTGTAATGCTCACTTTGTAATGTATTTTAACGATTTAAATAATCAATCTTTTAGACCTTCCTTTAAATATCATGTCAATAAAAAATCACCCAAATCTAAAATCACGTGACTGTTAGATTAAGGGTTTAGGCTTTCTTTGTAGAAGGTATTCTTCCGTTTTTATCATTATAAGTGAAATGTCTTATTGATTTTAGATTTGTTTAATTTTTTGCAATGATGATCTATGAATGATGTTTTACAATATAGACGTTTGATCGTTAAAATACATTACAAAAAAAATTTGTGTAAAAATTTTGGTGCTATAGTTCAGCCCCATATATATACATTATACATATGTGTATAGTGATGAAAGCAACATCAAAGTGGAATATATATTCATATTCAAATTTAGAAAGACAAGCCTATATACCCACCTCTTCTGGTTTGATCTACTTTCCATTGCATACATCATGGTGATTGATGAATAATAATAATTAATGGTAATGGCACTAAAATGTTATGACCAAAATCGTATGTCTGTTTTCAAAAAAAATCATGTGTCTGTTAGAAAGCCAACTTACTATGCTCTCTCTCGCTCTCTCTCTCTCTCTCTCTCGCTCTCTCTCCACGTTTGTCTTTTGGTCCCGTCTCCCGTGCATATGCAGATGACGACAATGGCTATACCCTCATCAACCATTATTCACCAGTTTCTGCATCAAAATCTGCATTTCTTGTCCTTCCCCTCACCATTCACCATTCACATGCTTCGGTCTACTTTCTTTTTATTTCTTGATATCTCAATAATAAAGGAAATGATTTTCACACTCTCATCTTCTTCACTTGCGTTTTTTCTCTTTATTTTCATTATTTGATTTATTATTGATTTATTCATTTATGTGGATGTAATTACTCTTTGAGCCTTTTTTTTTTTAGTGATTCACCCCTTATGTTACAAAAAAAAAAAAAAAAAAAAAAAAACCCTTATCAAATAAAATCAAATAAGTTAACCATCACAGGGTGACCTAGTGGTTGCGAATGAATTTCAGGCTATATTCCACAAGTCACAACCTGGTTTCGATTCATGTCGATGGTGAATCGTACGATGGCGGCCCGGAAATGGCTGAATGTTTCTATGAGTCTTCCTAATTTCTGAAAATGAAAATTGTTGTGACGAAGTTATCAACTGCTCTTTTTTTTAAGAATAAAAAAAATAAAACCCAATAAGTTGCACCAAGACCCTATAAGAGTTGGTCCATGTTTACTTTTCTCTCCTTGGGTTTAGGACCCATGGAAGTCAATGCTAAGTTTAGCCCAAGGAATAAGGGGGGCCCAACAAACCTAATAAGGCCCAAGCCTTAGATAATCATTTTAGCACCGCAACAATTTAGAGTCGGACCTCTACTGATAAAGAGTAACGATTTTCACACTTTTAGTTTCTTCTTTTGCACTCTTTTATGCATTTATTTTGTATCAATTAATTTTACTTTGTGATACTTAATCCGAAGGCTAGAAGAAAAAATTTGCATAAAGAAAATAAGAAGCGCAGAAATCATTTTCTATAGAAAAAATATTTTGAGACTCAATTCGACCAATTGCATTACCATTTTTTAGGAATTTAAAAGGAAAAATAATCATCTAAATTGTTCTTACTTTGAAATGATTTATAGGCATGTTCGGGATTGATTTTGAAAAAACAAAAATACTAATAAGTAAAACCACTTCTACATGAACACTTGTAATTAAGGGACCAATCGGTGGTTTCGCCACAATCCTACTTCCAGGAATTGGAAAGACTCACATAGGCATTTTAGCCTCTATCAATCCACCATCATGTAGTTCACCAACATCAAGAATTAAACACATGACGTATCATGTGAAATACGAGTCTGAAATTCGTCTCTGTCTACTGATCACTCTGTAGTGATTATTTCTCAATTAATAAGAGAAATGTGATTAGTGAGAAGAGATCCTCAATGAATCTTGCTTGATTTTATTCTTTTTTAATTTTTATTACAAAATACAAAATTAGCAAAGGAGAATCCTATAAATCAAAATCAAAATCCAATCAAACAAGAAAGAAGAAAACAAAAACAAAAAAACCTTCCCGCGCCCTCTCACCAACCGGCCCGGCCGGCCTTCACTTTTGTCTCGTAGTCGTCATCATCCTCCAAGATTCCCCACTTCTTCTTCTCCTCCTCCATTAATTAACCGCTAATCACCATTTCCATTAGCTTAATTAATCAGCTTCCTCCTCACTCTCACTCTAATCCTCCAATGGCCAAATTTCCAGCCATTTCTCCGGCCTTCACAATACTCCTTACTATCCTCTTCCTCGACTTAGCTTACTCGTCCACCGTCGGAGTACGACACATTTCGCGCCTTCTCGAAATCCAGGACCGTGAGAAGGCACCGCCGTACGTTCAAGTCGCTGCCGCTCGCGGAGTCCTCCGCCGCCTCCTCCCCTCTCACTCTTCCAGCTTCGACTTCCAAATCGTCTCCAAGGTATCTCAAAATTCTCCTCTTTCTAGTTGTAATTTGAAAAGTTCTATTTTTTTTTCTTTCGAATTTAGGAAAGGTACAATCTTTTTGTCAATGAATTTTAATTTATTTTTATATATATTTGTAGCTGAAATAATGTTAATTATGCTTCTAATTCCATTTGTCACCTGACGGTTTCCGAATCCAATCACACAGCTTCCCTATTGGCAATGCGTGATTGACTTGTGATACCGCCAACTTGAACTCCATGTGTGGGGAAGTTCTTCCCGGATTTCACTCTTATGAAAAATTGTGGTTTATGTAATCTGCAGGAGCAATGTGGGGGTGCATCTTGCTTTATGATCAAGAACAATCCTTCTTTTCGCAGACGCGGGGATCCTCAAATTCTGTATGTTGGCAGTCTCTCCTGCTGAATAAAATTTTACATTGAATCAAACCCATCGACAGATATAATATAATTGCTGAAGTTGCCAATGTATATTTTCATGTGACTTTTGAAATTCCATACTTTAACTAGAATTTCTGGGGTCACTGGAGTGGAGATTTTGGCTGGTTTGCACTGGTACTTGAAGAATTTGTGTAATTCACATATATCTTGGGATAAAACCGGCGGTGCGCAACTGTTTTCAGTGCCGAAATCAGGGTTGCTCACCCGGGTACAGGATGCCGGCATTTTGGTCCAGAGACCTGTTCCTTGGAACTACTACCAGAATGCTGTTACTTCTAGCTGTAAGCTTCTACTTTGACATTGTTTTACATATTCGCGGCTTCAAAGTTCAAACCTTGGAACTTTTCTTTCAATAAATTGGAAGTGATCTTTTCTTTTATCTGATTTCTTGAAGATACATTCGCTTGGTGGGATTGGGAAAGATGGGAAAAGGAGATTGACTGGATGGCCCTTCAAGGCATCAATTTGCCACTAGCATTTACAGGGCAAGAGGCTATTTGGCAGAAAGTGTTCCAGGTGATTTTCTTTCTCGCTTTTTTTTTTAATCCCTGTTTTCCGTCTTGTTAAAAATAATGAACAAATCAATGGTTTTTTCGTTTCTCACCAACGTATTGTTTATCCTCTAGCAGAAATTTAATATGAGCAAATCAGATCTGGATGATTTTTTTGGAGGCCCTGCTTTCCTTGCTTGGTCTCGTATGGGAAATTTGCATGGGTGAGCTTTCTTAGACTGCAAAAATTTCTGACTTTGTAACAATGTAGCATGTTTCCTTGATGATATAAAATGTTTTTCGCAGATGGGGTGGACCTCTACCTCAAAGTTGGTTGGATGAACAGCTGATTCTGCAGAAAAAGATTCTGGTCAGAATGTATGAACTTGGAATGACTCCAGGTACTAATTATCACAACACATCTAGCCTCCAGTACTTCCTGAATTTAGTACCTTAAGTTCTTTGAAAGGGAAGAAAAAGGACTTTAACAAGCATGATGTTTTCATTCCTGTTTTTAGTCCTTCCAGCCTTTTCCGGAAATGTTCCTGCTGCGCTCAAAACTATATATCCATCAGCGAAGATAGCACGCTTAGGAAATTGGTAAGTACTGGTACATTCTACTTTTATAATCTCTCTTTTAAATACCTGACCTGTGTTTTTCAACTTTCGTTTCAGGTTTTCTGTTAAGAGTGATCCTAGATGGACCTGCACTTACCTTCTTGATGCAACTGATCCGTTGTTTGTTGAAATTGGGAGAGCATTCATTGAGCAACAAGTAAAAGGTTGGTAATCTGGATCTTGTGCCTCCCTACTTTATGTTTGTGGATGTAAGATTTGTGTCAAACGCTAATTCCGTTCTCATTTCTTCTCATTGTTCGATTACCTATTTGTTCAGAGTACGGCAGGACTAGTCACATATACAACTGGTATAAGGGTTCCTCCACTTACCTTCTTCAAAAGCTCATTCTTCCATTCTTTTATAATCCTTGACATCTGCTAGACAACATTTATCTAACTGTCATTAAATTCTCTCAAGTACAAGTAAAATTTACCAGTTTGTTTCGTTCGTTTTATCTCCCAAATAATTGCATGAGCTTTAATTATTAATGTTTTTTATGATTGAACGTATGCAGTGATACTTTTGATGAGAATACTCCACCAGACGATGATCCGGAGTACATCTCTTCGTTAGGTGCAGCAATCTTTAGAGGTATGCAAAGTGGAGACAAGGATGGTGTCTGGCTAATGCAGGTAAAAGAATTATCTTCAAGCCTTATATTTTATGAGAATATGGTTACTTAAAATGACAGTCGAATTCAATGCAGTTATACACAGATCTGCTCACTTTTTCTTTGGCATGCTAATGAGTTTCCAGGGGTGGTTATTTTCATACGATCCATTCTGGAGGCCTCCGCAAATGAAGGTTAGATTAATAATTTATTTTCTTCAACCGTAATCCATTTTAATTTTGTATCTTTCTTGCTTCCTTTTTCCTCGGCTTTGGTTGACAGTGAAATGTGCTTATTTCAGGCACTTTTACGCTCCGTTCCCTCGGGGAGGCTGGTAGTACTTGATCTGTTTGCTGAAGTGAAACCTATATGGAATACTACGGAGCAGTTTTATGGTGTTCCTTACATCTGGAAAGTCATATGTCTATAACTTGACAATTATGTCCATCTTGAAGTTTAAGCTGCTATAAAGTCCTTTAGTGTATAATGTGGAGGGACATTTTAAGTTCATCTGTGCTCTTTCTTCTTCTCCTGAAAAATCCTTATTTGATTTGTCTGAGTTCTGCATTGCAGGTGTATGCTGCACAATTTTGCAGGAAATGTTGAGATGTACGGGGTTTTGGATGCAATAGCATCTGGGCCAATCGATGCTCGTATAAGTGAAAACTCAACAATGGTATCCACCCATAAAAAGTTCGCTTAGTCATGATATTATTAGTTGTTTAGTAATCTTCGGTTAGGCTTTGCATCAACACATGTTAAACGCCTTCATTTAAATTTTAACTACATAGTATCTTCATATGATTAATCTTATCGATTACTTGTTCTGAAGGTTGGTCTCGGAATGTCAATGGAAGGTATAGAACAGAATCCCGTTGTTTATGATCTCATGTCTGAGATGGCTTTTCAACACAACAAAGTTGATGCTAAGGTAAGCTCAAGTTGTTTCCTATCCCCGTTGAATGTTAGGATACATGTGACTTGCAGCTGGTGATTAGGATATAAAACCGAAAAATCATTCACTCATTCCGATTTCAGGCCTGGATTGATCAATATTCTGCCAGACGTTATGGCCGTTCAACTCCTTCAGTACAAGATGCCTGGAATATATTATATCACACCATCTATAACTGCACTGATGGTGCCTATGTAAGTTCCCGGCTGAAATTCTTTCAGTATCTTCATCTGTAGGATAATTTCTTGCTGATTATTACCTTGAAAAACATTTTAATCTCTTCAATTTTGCAAGATTGCATTGGCTCAATCTTGTTCCCACACAACTTTTCAATTGGATGCTCCATAAAATCACGGTTCCTCTTTTCAGTTCAAATTTTTGTTAGTGCATCGATGCCATAACTAGTAGTTCCTACTAAAACAGGACAAAAACAGGGATGTGATTGTGGCATTTCCCGACGTTGATCCATCCTTTATATCAACACTGTCAGAAGGTCGTCATCAAAATGAGAAACCAGTAGCAGGAAGTGCAGTCCTCAAGGAAGTAACTGATTCGTTCGATCGACCTCATTTATGGTATTCAACTTCTGAAGTAATACATGCATTAGAACTCTTTATTGCAAGTGGAGATGAGCTCTCAGAAAGTAGTGCTTACAGGTTAGCCCCTTTGAGTACGAAAAACCTCACGCGCATTAGCTTTTTCGCACTTAAACTTTTCGTATTAGTTCTATTTGACATTTTAACTGTACTGCTCAGGTATGATCTTGTTGATCTGACTAGACAAGCCTTATCTAAATATGCAAACCAGCTCTTTCTAAAGGTCATAGAGGCCTATCACTCAAATGATGTCCTCGGAGTGGCACGCGACAGCAAGAAGTTTTTAGAGCTAGTTGAAGACATGGATGCACTCTTAGCCTGCCACGACGGATTTCTCCTAGGACCCTGGTTGGAAAGTGCGAAGAAACTCGCACAGGACGAAGAACAGGAAAAACAGGTTCGAATCCCCATTGAATTACGTTCCCTAAATAAACTTATGCTAGCAAGGAAAACAAGATTTTGTTTTTTCATCTGATGCGACCCGAAAATGCAGTTTGAGTGGAATGCTAGAACTCAGATAACAATGTGGTTCGACAACACGGAGGAGGAAGCAAGTCTGCTTCGTGACTACGGTATGACAAGTGATGTAGTAACGTTGAACCGTCTGCGATCTGCATCCAATACACATTGCTGTAAACATCTGTCTTTTCGATTTTTTCGTGCAGGAAACAAGTACTGGAGCGGGCTTCTACGCGATTATTATGGCCCTCGAGCAGCTATATATTTCAAGTATTTAATGAAAAGCTTGGAGGAGGGCGGCGAGTTTGGATTGAAGGATTGGAGGAGGGAGTGGATAAAGCTGACGAATGATTGGCAAAACAGCCGGAAGACGTTTCCTGTGAAAAGTACTGGAAACGCTCTCAACACATCCCGGTGGCTTTTTGATAAGTACTTATTAGGAAGTGCTTCTGACATACAACCACTTAATGAAGCTGCTTATCCGAGATTGTAATTATAATGTGCTTGAATAATATGGATATGAAGACTTTGTGTGATAAATTGCTGTTTTCTTCAGTAATTAAACTATTGAGTTTGGCAATGCATCTGATTTCAATCCATGCATCTCGGGTTCAAAACTACCTTATCTCTTAAATTATTGTATTAGTTTCAAATCATCACATTTCCCCAAATAATAATAATTTTAAAAGAAAAAACTGATGAGTTTGGCATAATTCATAAACATTTACAAAAAAACCCTATTCTTATGTTTCTTCTTTATTCATTTTTAAAATAAGTTATTTGTTTACCACAATATTACGGTCTTATAGAAAAATAAAAATAAAAATTGATGTCTGATTAATGAATAGCGTGTCTGTGTGACCACACATATAAAATCAAGATTTCTTATATTTATTAATTATTCAAGTATATTCATGATCTCACATAGGGTTGAAAAAAATCCCAAAATTCCCAAACCAAACAGAAAAAATCCCGATCCCAAACCAAAAAATTCCCAAACCAAAATTTCCGAAATTTTTGGTATATCATCCCAAACCAAACCAAAATTTTCGATATGGGATCGGTTTTGCATTTCCATTTTTTCGGTATTCCCATACCGAACCGAAAAAATATTATATATATATATATATATATATATATTATTTTTTAATTATAAGAAAATTATTTCAACCGTTCATTTTTTAGATTAAATCTGTGCCATTCATTGTTTTAGGTCTGATCTCAAGACTCAAACTCTCATCTCCCTCTCCCATTTCCATCGAAGAACAAGAAGCTGCAGCCCGTCCCTGAGAGCCTCACCGAGCCCTCATCTCCTCCAGCTCCCTAAGCCTCTCGTCACTCTCCAGTCTTCCTTCACCACACAGCCACCACCACCACACCACCGCAGCGCTCTCTCTTGCGATCTCTCTTTCTCTCTCTCTCTCTCTCTCGTGCGATCTCTCTCTCTCTCTCTTGCCATCTCTCTCTCTGTGGGGCAGCAAACAGAACTCTCGATCCCCCAAATTAGGTAATTAATTTAGTGTTTTGAAATCTAATTTCTGTCTTCCCTTTGAAATTTAATTTAGGGTTTGAAAAATTATATCACACAAATAGAAAGGAGTTATCATGGATGGCCATATGCACGGAAACTTGCAGTTTTTACATTCTTACGTATATGGAAATGGTATACTGTTTAAATTACTTGAGGTATTTGGGAGTGGAATGATTTCAATGCATTTGTAGTTTTGGCTTGCCCTATGCTTACATGATTAGTTCTAGAGTCCTGATGATGTGATTATAGAAGTAGTAAGGTTATACTAACTCTTCTGTTCCTTAAATTACATTTTTCTCACACTTGCAGGTTCTTGGGGCGAGAGAGAAGTGAGAAGGTTAAGAATATTATTCCCTTTTCTCTTAGTTTTTTGTCATGCTTGTATGGTTCGTGTAATGATGGAGATGGCATGAATAGAAGTCGGTGCAGATTAGTTTTTAAATATGAAATATGAATAGGAAGATTAAGGATGCTATTGTGCACAGATTTTAGATTGGCAGATTGCAGCAGATTTGTGTAGATTCAAATTTTAGTGTAACAATAAATTGGGCAGATTGGCAGCCTGCCCAAGAGCCCAAATTTTCAATATAAAAGGTTGAATTTTAGCCCAAAAGCATAATATGTTAAATTTAGTCCAAAAGTCCAAAACTATTTTGGGATTCCCGATTTGTCCCGAAATCCCGAAAATATTTTGGGATTCCCGAAAATTGGGATTTCAAAAAAATTGGTTTGGGATCGGTATTGAAATTGGGATTCCCGAAAATTTTGATTTGAGAATCGGGACAAATGTTTTGGTTCGGTATCCCATACCGAACCACTCCTAATCTCACATATAAAACTTTCTTTATCATTTAGGTTTATTATTTTGATGTGTACACAAAAATTGTTCGACTCGTGCTTCTAACGGCTAGTATATATATTTTACAAGATATGATGCCAGATGGATTATTTATTTGAATCATATTTTATAAACAAGTAGCTAACAGTTGATGTTGAGATGTATTTTTTAAAGGGGTGGATTTGTGACACAATTTTTAACATAAGTTTTTGTAGGACTGATTCCGTAATTGTATTTTAATGATCCAACTCATCTATAACATCATTCATAGATCATCATTGCAAAAAATAGACAAATAAATAACTATTACGACATTCATTTCTAGGTAATAAAATGAACGAATATGATGCTACAAAGAAACTCTAAACTCTTAATACAATGGTCATATAATTTTACATTTAAGTGATTTTTAATAGACATAATATTTAGAAAATACTTAAAAAAATAAATAATTTAGATCGTTTAAACACACTACAGACACTCTATAAAAACGAGTGTAAAAAATTATGTGGAATTTCAATATTTGTTATATTTGAATATTGATATCCTAATCAAAAGTTTGATCATGTGTCGTGTCATTTGATGGGAACTCTAGCTTTCACTTGGAGATATAATACACGGAATATTTTGAACATTGGATCGTGATTGGTGAAGTTTTGACTTTCGAAGTTACGAGCTCGACGTACAAGCGAGCAGCCAAGAAATGCCGACCCCACTGGGTCAAAAGTTTTATCAGAGTCGGGCGCCTGACGGCGTGAGAGTTTGTGGGTCAAAAGTCTTTGTTCTGGATTGTTCCAGAAGGCTTTTGAGATATACACGGCTAGGTTGAGTTGACTTACAAAATTGCCCTTAACAGTTGAATAATCAGTCATTCATTCATAAACCTATGGTTCGGAGTTAGTAGACCAAAAATACGTTAGGAGTTAGGCCCACGTAGGTCTTTAATGGGAAATTGCAAATTTTTTAGAAGGAGATGAATAACCAAGCAAAATATAGATAAATAGTATGTGAGAAATAAAAAATAAATACTTATTAGATAGATTCGTTCTATCTTTGTCTTGCAATAAGTAAGTCTATTAGTACACAACATTTGTTTATAAAAGGTGAATATATGATTTTACCAATGAGCGTGAAAGTGATGCGTTTTGTCTTTGGATTTTGGACTTTTAAAATTTTTTAAGTTCGAACTCAAAGATAGCATGTTAAGCAAACTTGTAGCTAGTAACATCCGTCCAATCTTGACTGAAAACTTCTCATGCGCCACACTTATAATATCATTCGAATTTAAAACGACTAATAATCAGTATGTCATTCACCCTTCAAAGAAATTAAAATTAGAAAAGGGGATAAGGGTATTCTTGTCATAAAAATAAAAAAGGAAAGAGAAACGTTCAAATACAGATCAGCCATACGTGTCCCAATACATTGTATATATTATTTTTCCATTAAAGTCCCCAGCACGCGTCCGAATTTAATATTTGGTCCAACTCATATCGGTTCTATATTTCCAAAACTTGGACCAACTCCTATAAATCATACTTTAAACCCCTCCTCCTATATCACGTTTCTACTTCTCTCCAGAAATTTTGAATTACCCCCAAAATCCCAATCCGATTTTCTCACCGTCCCTAATCGATCGAGTTCTTCCGCCGATTAATTCCAGCTTCAATTTCTCGAGAGCGATCATGAACGGAGACAAAGCGAATCACGAGGGCTCGTGGGCGGATCAGTGGGATTACAACAACTCCTCTTACCCCGTCGAAGCCAAGGGCAGCGGCGACGGCGGAGCCGCCGCAAAGTACAAGCAGAAGGTCGGGGAAGGCCTTGTGAAGACCAAGGCGGTGGCTTCGACCGGCGCTAAGAAGGTCAAGGAAGGCGCGTCCGCTGGATTCCATTGGGTCAAAGAAAAGTGCCAGAAGATTACCCAGAAGCGTTGATTTTGAATTTTCTTGTTAATTTCTTGATACAGAGTTTTAATTTCTTGGTTTTTTAAAATATGATTTGAGCTTCTAGTTTTGTTGTAGGGTGATTTGTTATTGGTAATTCGTATGTACAAATAAACTTGTATGATCTTTTATTTATGTTTTGATGATAAATGCATAAATCTAGCGTACGAGGCTACCAGAAATATACATATTTATCCAATTATTATCATTTTTTTAAATATTATTCCATTTATTTTATTTCTATTGATCCGGTGAAACAAATTTCTTGGTTATCATTGTTGCCAATTTTTTAGGTGTATTTGGAATACTTGGCACGTGGTTGTTACAACAAATTAATTTTAATGAAATAGTAATATTACTAAACAATGTTTTGGGTTCACTGAATTTTTTTTTTTTCTTTTCAGCGATAGGTACTTTTTTTTGTGGTAAAATTGGGGGTAAAATGCCCAACAAAAACAACTAAAAATCAACCTATTCACAAGAGGAGGAGGCTCATAAAAAATATGAAGACCAATGTCAAACTTATGGCCTAAATCTGCCGAACCATCAGCCACTCTATTTTGCGATAGGTACTTATTCACTTATAAATTATAATTTTGTTGCAGTCCTACCGAATTAGGAATGTGATTATGTAAATTCTAGGACATCTAGGAATATCTTGAATTTACCTATTAGGAGTTAATTACCTATTAAGAGATGTAATCTTCCTACTACTATAAATAAAGGCATAAGGGGTGATACAACACACACCTCAAGATTAAATCTCTCTCTTTTCTCTCTTGTTGCCGTCGGCCCCCTTTCTTTCTATTCCTTAGATCGCTCAGTTAATTAAGCATACAACACGTTATCAGCACGCTCTTGTTAGAAGCTAAGGAACTAAAGAATCGTAGGAGGAGACTATCTTCTACAATTTCAAAGGCTCCTAATTGTTTTTTGCTAATTAGGTTCTTCTAAAATAAATTAAGATATTTGATAAAACCTTGAAGCATGAAACCATTCCCAATAATGCATGAACCCCCTATATTTATATTTTCCTTCCAATTATATATATCGTATATATGTTCATATATTTTGTCAATATATCTAATTGTTCTTGCATTACGTATATATGCTATGTGGAATTATGAGTCAAAGAAACAAAATTAATTTAGAAGCACTTAGGGTTTCAACCCTAAATTTAGAAGAAAAAAAAATCGGGATTTCATTACGACTGAGTCGGGGCACTGCGCCGCACTGTCGAGCTGGCTGGCCTGAAGCCTAGCCATAGCTAGGATGACGTCATTCCGACGTCTTGGATCTTGTCACAGCAGCCCCGCAGGCTTGCTGTCACTAAGCATGCAACCAAGCCTTGGCTTGGGTTTGGTTTTGAGCATGACTCGAAGCCATGAGTCCAAACAGGCAGGCCTATTAAGGCATTACCCTAACACTCGGCCCACAATGCCAACATCCATGTTACTGTGCTCTGATCTTTTTGCTCAACCCGACCCGCAGCAAGCTTTGCTTGCTAGGCCTTTGCCTTGCACGCACCCCGGCCCACAGCCCGCATACCCAGATGTTCGCCCAGATTGACACACCCCAACCCAAATCAAGGCGTGCTGGCCATCACGTGAGGTGACGTAGCCAAGTGCGCAGAGCAGAAGTGATGATATAAAAATGTGAGTAAGTAAAACCCAAGCTAACTAATTTACACTAAATAATTATGTAAGTACAAGTGACGATATGTAAGTATAATTACACATAATCAGAGCGTATGTAACCTAAGTGCAGTCTAGAAGATCAAGTACTAATTATACAATACCAGATAGATGGTCCTACATTAATTACAGTATGTCAGAACCACCGTTAACTCTTTGTAAGCCACCAACAAGCACGCCTTCCTAGAACCTAGAGGGGTGCAAAACAGAAAGTGTGAGTGGGCAAAAACAAAACTTTTCAAAACTGTTCACTTATCAAAAGTAATAACCCATCACCGTAAAACTCGTATAATTTCTCAGAAATAGAATACATAGCTATATCGAAACCAACTTGGAATAGAAAAATCCACATATATGCCATGTCAAATATCTCAGCATAATAAAATAAGTAAACCAGGTGAAGTAAATCAATGAAAAGTAATATGTTAGCCAGATCCACCTAGCGTGGCATGTATAGCTCATCAGATATGCCTGCACACGAGTCTGAACCACCTATCCTGAGGAAGATTTCCATGTCTCTGCATCAATCTAAAAGTTTTCTCAAGATGATTGAGCCACCGCTCAGCTCCCTCATGCCCTTCATTACCCACAAAATTATTTAACTTCAGATTATACACAGTCTCCAAGGGAGTCCTCAGGAAAC
Source organism: Crataegus laevigata (assembly GCA_963580275.1). Classification (NCBI taxonomy): domain Eukaryota; kingdom Viridiplantae; phylum Streptophyta; class Magnoliopsida; order Rosales; family Rosaceae; genus Crataegus; species Crataegus laevigata. Next base: position 4,711,014 of record OY756953.1, on the reverse strand, counting down.
GTCTCACCTATATGTGAAACAACTATTTAACGTTATTTTAAGCACATAATAAAAACTATGCAATAACTTCTCATACGTTGCTCAATTGGGGTATACCATCAAGGCCTACTCAACCCAACAATCATCCCCATATTTTTATAAAAAAATTTTGATGTCCCACGCACCCTCACGCGCTAACCAAAGCATGGCCACACGCACCGACCACGCTCAAGCACGTGCCTGGCACACTGACGGATTCCCTAACCGACCTAAATCAGGGCGTGCTGGCCATCACGTGAGGTGACGTAGCCAAGTACGCCCTGATTTGGATCGGGGTGTGTCAAAGATGGCTAAGCTTGGTTCCCCACAGCCCAAAACGACCTCAGCCTTTAGCTGGGCTTCTCGCACCATACCCAGGCCAGCCCCGTGTTGGGCCTGAGTCCTGCCACGCCTTTTAAGACCTAAACCAGCAGCTTGAACTACTGGGTTTTTGTTTCACACCCCGGCCCGTGGCCTGCAGGCCACACCCGAAGCCCAAATACCCTTAGGGCCCTGCCCTATAAACGGCAAACAATTTTGGGCTATATATTTTTGAACCCCAATGTTATTTTTAGCATTCTAAATCATTTTAACCCAAATGTTATAATTTTTTTTGCTTCTACGATCGATCTCGAGTGGTCTCAATCTATTGAATTAATTAAAGTGACCAACAACCTACTAATCTGATGATTAATCCAAAATTATTGGCCTAAAGCTCACTTTTTGGCATTAACGATTCAATAAATTATTTCGTCTCTTTGAACCGTTGATTATCTTTCATAGTCCCAAAGCACTCACACTTGGGTTCCTGAAGCAATCCACAAATCCATTACACTTTATTGTATATTGTATTATGTGTTCTTGCAGGTACCCCTATATATGAACTGAAACATTCATAACTAAATCGAACCTGTAGTTTCGAATTTAATGCCTTTGAAACTTGAAGTTTTCATTCAAAATTTACCACATGAAACTTGTAGCTTTCATGCATAAATAAAACCAATACATGTCTATAGAACCCCAAATATTCTACAAGATGTGTCTATGACTTTCCATATGACTAACCACGTTATACTTAACCCTTCCTCACATCCGAGAGGGCACTCCCAACGAAGCCTCTCGAAATACTCAGCTTTCTCTCCCCCCGATAATACCTCTACAAACAAGCCACACCAGAGCAAGAGTAGCTCATATTATCAGGGTCGAAAGCAAGAGTATCTCATATCATGATTTCTCCATGTCCTTGTCTTTGTCCTTGTTCTCACCTACAAGACAAGGAGAAAAAGAGTAATCAGTCAGAACTTGAAGTCAGAATTTCAATCTGGAACTGATTGCCTGGAACCTTTGCCTGATTGCTTCCCTAGCATTGCTCTCGAGTACTCATCCTCAACTGTTTTCAAGGTTACGAATTCCTCTGGCAAATACCCCATGACAGTTGATCAGATATTGGCTCTTTTACACTGAAGCTGCCAAGCATGGCTGAGTCACTAAGAAGTAGTGTTCTGAAAAACCATTCACAAAACCAAGCTCGACATCACTGCCCCATCCGAATAACTCGAGAAGCCTCAACAACCTTTCGCTGGCACCGTCGCCGAAGAACAACAGTATCCCATATCATCAAGACTGAATGTACTCTAGATTTGATGGAGTTGTTTTGACCCTCAAATTCTCGAGTCGGCTCGCTCATTTGGAGGAAACCAGAAAACCTTGCAGCCCAGTTACCTCCGATCTGAGATGCTTGCTTGGGACTCTGATTGCTTACCTTATCTGTCACCTCATTCGGCAGATCTTCTCAATCAGAGACTTGAGGGACTCCCACTATATGGTTTGTATCGCACTTGACCAAACCTGAAACTACAAGTAAGTTTCAAGTGAAAATGATACATTACCTTGTGCATCAACATATGTTCAAGATACCACTCTTACCTATGGGACAGAGGCAACTGAAGATGATACCACACTTCGGCACTTAGAATTTTTGTGATTACTCAGTGGCTTGGATCTTGCAAGTCCCCAACCGAGAAGCTTCCCTCACTCAGGAACTTAGGGGAGCACTGTTTGTACCATACTTGACCAACCCCGAAACTACTAAGCACCGGTCAACATTATACCGTCAAGGAACCACAAGAGTTTCCCTCATATCAGGAGGCTAATCACAGCACGACATGTGTCAGCGTCAGAGGCCAATCACAGCACGACACGTGTCAACATCATAGGCTAATCACAACATGACACGTGTCAATGTCAGAACAAAGCTAGAAACTATCTTCTATAAATAGGGATCATTCTCCCACAATGAATCCCTAATGTCATTTTGTACTAAACTATTCACTAGAACTCACAAAAAGGAGAGCTTGAACCTATGTACTTGTGTAAACCCTTCACAATTAACGAGAACTTCGTGGATGTAGCCAATTTGGGTGAACCGCGTACATCTTGTGTTTGTTTCCCTACTTCTATCTCTTTACATACTTATCTACAATGGTGACCGAAGCAATCTAGCGAAGGTCACAAACCTGACACTTTCTGTTGTACCAAAATCCTCACTAATTTTGTGCATCAACAAACAAGAATGCCGAAACAGCTACAAAATCCTAAGAGACTACATCGTGACTAACTTATTTTTCAAACTAAATTACAAGCAATATTTATAGAGAACTAAACTTAAAAAATCCTAACTTAGATGGGTTAGGCCTAATTCCTAAATTGACAAGGAAAACCCAAATACTAAAATAAACATAAATACTAATATTTAAGAGATGTGATCCTATAAGGGTAAGGATTCTACCATTCCTGCTACTATAAATAAAGGCATAAGGGGGTGATACAATACACACCTCAACATTAAATCTCTCTCTTTTCTCTCTTGTTGTCGCTGGCCCCCTTTCTCTCTATTCCTTGGATCGCTTAGCTAATTAGACCTACAACAAATTTGAGTTTATATTTGAGAGTATTATTATAATATTGGAACTAAGATTAGAAGATCAGAATCGGGTCCAAGCCAGTTTTAGCGGGTCGGGTCTAACCCACCTAAATGGAGAAATTCTACCGTTCGAACAATTGAACCATGTGTTCGCTTAGGCATAGAGATGGAGACACTGAGCCCTAGTTTGGGAGTGAGGTGCTTAAAAAAAAAGCACCCATGAAAAAAAGCTGTAAGAGTTTTAGGTGTTTGGTAAACTCAAAAAAAGGGCTTATTTTGGAAGCTGCTGTGAGAATAAGCTGAAATCAAAGGAAAAAGCTGAAGCACCTATTTGTAGCTTTGGAAAACTGACTTTTTTTCAAAGCACACGGAGCTACAGTGCTCCTTAATGAAAAGACACATTATCAGACTGCTTTTTTTTCTTTTTCCAAAAGCACTTTTACAAAAATGTTTACCAAACACTCAGCTGATTTATTTCACAGCCGCTTATTCTCACAGCACAATCGCTTATTCTCACAACAGTTTTTTTCAAAGCACAGCAATACCAAACTAGCCCTGAGTAGCAGCACGCACAGCTCCTAAAATGTTTCTTGTTTTTCATCGCGGCATTTAATTGAGGAGTTGGTCGGCATATTATTACTTTCTTAGTTGTATCGACAGTTTGTAGGCACTCTTAGGTTCTATACCGGATGGTCATAATCCTGCAGCGACCTTCCTCCCATGTTTTCCGACTTCCGTGTGATCTCGAGTCCTAGGAGGAGGGGAAATGGTTCGCAACACCTTAATTACTGAGATACTAGACTACATGTAATACTTGTTTGTGAATACATTTTTTCTTGTGATTTTAATATTTATTTATGCATAAATGTCAAAGTTTGATTAGAACGAATGAATTACTCATTCCAAAATATCATGTATTTTCAGAATAATCATATAATAGCCACACTTTATAACTATTGTTCGAATATTTTGTTGACGTATATTCTCATAAATGTATGAAGAAGGATATGAATAATGAATGTTGGTCATACTCATTGCACGTGATGAAATCAATGAAAGATTATACCATAATTAGGGATGGCAACAGTTCGGTTTAGGGACGAAAATACTATATTCATCCCCATAACCACGAAAATTAACTATATTCATAACCGCAAATTAACCATCGGGGATTATCCATAATCATATCTACCGGGTAACAGATTTTCAATCGGTTATCGGTTATATCCATCTTCGTTAAAAAACAAAAAAAAATTATATTCATCCAATTGACGCATTATAAATTTTAGTAGATATTAATTCCATAATTAAATAGTAACATCCAATTATAAAAAGCATAACAATATATTTGAAGTTGTTCATGATAACATGCACCAATTTCTTGACAATGAGACTCTTGAAGAGAGATGAATCTGATAAACTTGTAACATTTGATAATTGATATATAAAATGATTCAATGAATTAATTTGGTTGAGTATAACAATAAGAGTATTGAATTGATGAGGTTGTTGGTATGCCTCATGCATGATGTTTGGTGCATAATAAAGATAGTATAGGGTTTGATGCATGCATAATGAATTAATACAGGGAGGGCTCGGTAAACTAAATAAAATTATATTATGTATCAAATATATATATATAATATTCAGGTCAGATTCGGGAACGGATACGGATTGGGGACTCCTATCACCATAATCGAATAAAGTTCACAATTTTTCTCCATATCCATACCATACCCGAATTTTAATACTAAATCCAATCCATTCGGGCAGTTATCCACGGTTATCGGGTTTAACGGTTATAATTGTCATCCCTAACCATAATTGACCCATAAATAAGGATTCTCTCCTCTCTTTTTTTCCTATGTTTTTCATCCCTTATGTTTGAACGCTTAGAATTTCATCTTGTAGTGAGATAAAATGAAGAAAAAAAAAGTGGAGAGAAAAAGAAGAGAAATAAAAAAGTAAGGATAGGGGAGGGAGGGAAGGGAAAAAACAAGGAAGAGAATCTCATCCATTAACGAATGAGGGAATATAGGTCAAAGGACGAGTTCAGATTGCAAGTTTTTATTTTTTATTTTTTTTGGTAAATAAGTTGAGGTAACAAATTGCTAAGAGCCTGTTTGGTATCTTATTTGAAAATTTTTATCATTTCTCAAAACATTTCTTAAGAACATTTCTTGAAAACAATTTTCTTTAAGACTCAAAAACTTGATTGGTTTGCGATTTAAAATTTTTAAATTGTACGACTTAAACTTGATTTGATTGGAGTAGAGACGAAAAAAATAAAAAATAAAAAGAGGAGAAAGAAAGAAGAAAAGAGAGAGATATATTTGGAGTGAGAGGGGAGAAGGGAGAGAAAATAAATGAGTGAATTTAAGTTTAAAAACTCTAAAAACTCACTTTGTATGTTTTTAAGGAATAGACTATATTTTTGAGTTAGTCTTGAGTTCAGTTTTTAAAAATAGTCATACCAAACAAGTTTTTAAGACCTAAAACTTGAAAACTGTTTTTGAGTTTAAAAAGTTAGATTCAAATACACTACCAAACAGACCCTAATGTTCCTAATTTGGTTTCGCAACAGTGTGTCTTGTAGCAACCCACCAACCTTTTTCAGATTAAATTATGCTTTTGGTTCTGACTGCAGATTTAATCTCATAATTAATATCCGCATGAAAATTTGGTCCTTAAGATTATTTTTTCCAAAAGATTGTCTTTAAACTCTTAAAATTGCAAATTTCATTCCTATTATTAGATTCGAAGGTATTTTATATATATATATATATATATATATATATATTTTTTTTTTAATGTAAATTATAAAAAATTACTTTAATTATTAAGTCGCTAACAATTTCATACCTCATTTTTAAAAAGTTTCAATGTCATACATTTGCTTACGAATTTGTTGCAATGTCATACTTCCCGTCAGTTGACTGTCAGTTCCTCACTTAAATGCTGACGTGACACACTTTTTATTAAAAAATTAATAAAATATTTTAAAATATTAATTAAATATTAACTAATATTTTTTTTTTAGTTTTTTTTTCTCTTCTTCTTTTTCTTCTTCTTCTTCTTCTTAGTTGCAGGCGCTACCCCACCTTTTTTTTTCTTTTTTATTCTTCTTCTTCCTCTTTCTACTTCTCTTTCTTCTTCTTCTTTTTCTTCTAGGTTGCAGGCGCTGCCCACCCCCTTCTTTTTTTTCTTCTTCTGGGTTGCAAGGGGTTCGATCCCCTTTTTTTTCTTCTTCTTCTTCTTCCTCTTGCTCCTCCTCCTTCTTCTTCTGGGTTGCAAGGGGTTCGGGTCCCCCCTTCTTTTTTTCTTTTTCTTCTTCTTCTTCTTCCTCCTCCTCCTCCTCCTTCTTCTTCTGGGTTGCAAGGTGTTCGGTCCCTTTTTATTTTTTTTTCTTCTTCTTCTTCTTCCTCCTTCTTCTCCCCCATCTCCTTCTTCCTCATTCTTCTTCTTCTTCTTCTTCTTCTTCTTCTTCTGGATTGCAGGGGGTTCGGGTCCCCTTCTTTTCTTTTTTCTTCTTCTTCTTCTTCTTCTAGGTTGCAGGCGCTAATTTTTTTTAAATATTTAGTTAATATTTAATTAATATTTCAAATATATTTTTAAAGTTTTTAATAATTTTTTAATAAAAAGTGTGTCATGTTAGCATTTAACTGAGGAACTGACAATCAACTGACGGGAGATATGACATTGCAACAAATTCGTAAGCAAAGGTATGACATTGAAACTTTTTAAAGATGAGGTATGAAACTGTTAGCGACCCAATAGTTGAGGTAGTTTTTTGTAATTTATCCTTTTTTTTATCAATTTAAGTCACATGACTTGCATGTGATACTCGTTTGCGTATAAATTAGTAGTTTGTAATGAGTTTAAGTACTTATTTATTCAGAAAAAATGTATAAAATTAACTTTAAAAGGTAAATTTGCAATTATATTCATGACTTATATCCAACATTAAGGACTTATGTGTAACATCCCACATCGATCAATGGAGAGGGGTGATGTGCCTTATATGTACATGTCCAACTCCCTATAGCACGAGACCTTTTGGGGACTCACTGGTTTCAGATTCCGTGGGAACTTCGAAGTGAAGTGAGTTTGAGCGAGAGTATTCCTAGGATGATCCACTAGAAAGTTCTCGTGTCGAATCCCCATAAACAAAATTGTGCGGGCGGAGACCAAAGTGGACAATATCGTACGGCGGAGCCGGTCTGGGATGTGACAGAATGGTATTAGAGCCACTATGTCGTGTTGTGTAAGTGTGCCGATGAAGACGTCGGGCCCCTAAGCGAGGTGAATTGTAACATTCCACATTGACCAACGAAGAGGGGGTGATGTGCTTTATATGTACATGCCTATCTCCCTATAGCACGAGGCCTTTTGGGGACTCACTGACTTCGGATTCCGTGGGAACTCCGAAGTTAAGCGAATTTGGACGAGAGCATTCCTAGGATGGGTGACCCACTAGGAAGTTCTTGTGCAAAGTACCCAGAAACAAAATCATGCGGCCCAGGCCCAAAACGGACAATATCGTGCTACGGTGGAGCCGGTCTGGGATGTGACATTACAGGTGAAAAAAAGAAGATAATATTACCTTTAAAGTGGTTGTGTTCATCACGTGACTTAAATTGACGGAAAGTTTAAATAGAATAGTTTCAAACTTAATGGTAGGGATGAAATTGCCAAATTTTACGAGTTTACGAACTTAATTTTCTGAAAATAAAATTTAGGAACTTCATCTTCACTCATGTGATAAAGTAGGGACTAAATCAATAATTCACCCGATAATATTATATATTGTAGTTGTTGAATCCAAAAGTGAAAAAAAGTAAGTGCCCGTTTAGTATCCTATTTCTCAAAAAAAAAAATTAATACTCAAAAATTTGTTTGGTATAAAATTCAAAATTATTTTTATATTTAACAATTAAAGAAAACCTATCATAAAGGGGAGTCGGTAATATCAAGCAGACATGGAAATCCAAAGAGAGAACGGAGAAAGTTGAGAGAGTACCAAAGGAGAGAGAAAGAGAGAACCGGTTGAGAGGGGGAGAAAGACGAGAGAGAGAGAGAGAGAGAGAGAGAGAGAGGTAGGTAGAGAGGGTAGAAATAGAAAGATGAGAGAGAAATAGGAGAGAAAGTGTCAGATGAGAGAGAAATATATGAAAGAGAAAAGATAGAGTGCACATAAAGTATTCGGAGAAGAAAGTATTTAGTATAACATTAAAAACTCTTAAAAATTCATTTTTGATGTTTTCAACAAGTAGGCAAATTTTTAAGTTGATTTTAGTATAGTTTTTAAAATAAGTGTGATATCCACACACTCCTTTTTACTTCTCTCACACATTTTTGAATTTTATCCGTCGGATCGGATGAATTGAAGAAGATTTAACGGACAGAAATTAATAGGAGTGTGTGGATAACACACCCCTTTTTAAAATAATCCGATCAAATAAATACTCAAAGCATTAAATTTAAAAACTGTTTTTGAACTTAAAAAATTGGATTATAGCAGAATACAAACAAGTCCTAATCAATCGCGGCTAATTCTAAACTAATAAACAAATTAATTAATCAAATGAAAAAAGCCAACGACCCTCGTTCCTCCCGCGAAAATTCAAGAGGGCTCTCTTTTAGTGAAGCATCGTAAGCACCGGAAATACCGTCTCTTCTTTGTTCGAGTTTTCAGCTGTTGAAATCCTCTTCACGCGATCCGCACTTTCATATTCCATACTACTAATATTAGAATTTCAATGCGAAATCCGATCCAATTCGAATCACCTCGTTCACTCGCTAGTCTAACAATTATTTTGTTATAGTCTGGAAGAGCATCAGAGCTGGCTGAAAAATGGCGGTACAAGTTCCGAGCCGGCAGTTATTCATCGACGGCGAGTGGAAAGAACCGGTCCTCAAGAAACGCATTCCGATCATCAACCCTGCCACTGAGGAAACCATTGGTCTCTCTCTGTTCCTCGACGCTCTATGCTTTTTTATTTTGATTGTGGAAGTACTGATTTGTGGTTTGTAACTTGTTTTCCAAGTTAGGGCTCGTTTGGAAATGTTCCTCTAGAAAGCAATTGTGCTCATAAGCGCTTTTGCTAGAAGTGTTTCAATCCAGAAACACGTTTAACTTTTTGAAACTTTTTTCAGACAACTACTGTTAGAAGTACTTTTGATTATATGAAAACGCTATTAGCCATCCCAAAAGCACTTCTGGATTGGCGTTTCAATGAAATGATATGTGAATTAGTGGTTGATTTGTGGGAATGTGTGATGCAGGGGATATTCCTAGAGCTACTTCTGGTGATGTGAAGATTGCAGTGGAGGCTGCTCGTAGAGCCCTTGCCAGGAACAACGGGAAAGATTGGTCCTCTGCGCCAGGGGCTTCTCGTGCCAAGTATTTGCGCGCTATTGCTTCTAAGGTACATTGTCTCTGAGTTTCACCATTTAATTTTTTATTAGTGAAATGATCAATCTGGTATCATCAGTTGCATGTTAAAACAGTATTACTGCTGATCGTGTTTCGATCTTCTAATCTTTCGAATAGTTTGGAATAACTCTAACTGTAATGAAATTGTTTGAGATGTCTTAAAGCTTTTAGTACTTTTGATGCAGATAAACGAGAGAAAAACGGAGCTAGCCAAACTCGAAGCAATGGATTGCGGAAAACCACTGGATGAAACTGTTTCTGACATAGTATGCCAGTGACAAATATTGAAATTATTGTTTACGACATCATGCTTAAGGTCTTATGTGATGTCATGGCACCTAATTAACTCAAATTCGATACAGGGGGAAGTCGTAAGCTGTTTCGAGTACTACGCAGGCCTTGCCGAAGAATTGGATGCAAAGCAAAAAACTCCGGTTTCTCTTCCCACAGAGAAGTTCAGAACTCATGTTCTTAAGGAACCGGTCGGGGTTGTTGGGTTGATCACAGCATGGTATGTTGCAGCTTCTTTATTTCAAAAGAAGCCTGAAGCATCTTAATAATGAATGATTTATATGTTAAGGAACCAAAAGTGCTTAACAAAAAGTGCTTATCTATTATGTTAAGGAACTACCCTTTGTTAATGGCTGCCTGGAAAGTAGCTCCTGCCTTGGCTGCTGGCTGTGCTGCTATACTGAAACCGTCTGAGTTGGCATCTGTGTATGTCCTGGTTGGTTTATACTTTATACATACGTATTATTTAATTGGCATGTTGATTTTTCACATATATGCGTACCGTTTGTGTTATCCATCGATTCTAGAACTTGTTTGGAGCTAGCTGAGGTGTGTATAAATGTTGGTCTTCCTCCCGGTGTCCTCAACATTCTGACTGGACTAGGCAATGAAGCCGGCGCTCCTTTATCAACTCATCCAAACGTTGATAAGGTTCAGCTTTCTCTCTTTACTAATTGTGTTATTCGAATCTCTGCAAACTCGATGATTGTAAGATGTTCGAGTTGTTAGCCACCAGCCTGTAATTGCTATGTGATTAATATTCAACAGATCTCGTTTACCGGAAGTACTCTCACCGGGACCAAGATTATGGCAGCTGCAGCTCAATCGGTCAAGGTAGGTTGAGAAACTTAAAAGCTTTCTAATGTGATAACTGGTCCATTATGTTTTCGCGGTTCATTCTCTTCGTTTAATCTTTGCATACTTTCTCCTATGTGGTTGATTTGTAGCCTGTTGCATTGGAGCTTGGAGGGAAAAGCCCCATTGTTGTTTTTGATGATGCTGATATGGAAAAGGGTTAGTACCTCTTGGGCAAATAAATTGCTTCCGTTAGAAACTAGTTGCGCACGGATAGGACATGCACGCGCATCTGTTTGAAACATGTTAGAAAAAACAATAAACATATAGATATAGTACTGCTGCCGGATGATGGTACTGTTACGTTAACTCTCTATTACTCTGTGATTCAATTGAACAGCTGTGGAATGGACCTGCTTCGGTATATGTGTGACAGGTGGTCAGACTTGCAGCTCAACCTCCCGTCTCATTGTGCAGGTAAGTATAATAGCGTAATCGATGCTACGTTAGCCCCTTCTAAGTTACATAGATATTTACAAGAGTACTAATTAATCCCTTGCATTTCGACTTTAGGAAAGCATTGCTATGGAGTTTGTGAACAGGCTTGAGGACTGGACCAAACTCATCAAGATTTCGGATCCTTTGGAAGAAGGTTGCAGGCTTGGCCCTGTTGTTAGTAAAGGGCAGGTAAATCAACTGTCAACAATTTCTGCATTCTATGTTAGAGTCTCCGTGTGCGAACGAGTGAACGCATTTGTGTTCGTCTTTTGAGTCAACGAAAAGCTTTAAATTTCGTTCTGAAGTTTACGATCCAAGTGAGTGTTATCTAATCTTCACTGCACTTGGTTCAGTATGAGAAAATAATGAAGTACCTCGAAGGGGCTAAAAGTGCAAAAGCAAAAGTTCTGTACGGCGGGAATCGTCCTGAGGTATAAACTAACCTATACATAGTACATGACTTCATTCTGTATCAAAAACTTAAGAGACAGTTTGTTAAAAGAAGGATGGCAATGGCAGCATCTGAAGAAAGGATTCTTCATCGAACCGACCGTCGTAACTGAAGTAACGTGCGCCATGAAAATATGGAGAGAGGAAGTTCTCGGGCCTGTTCTTTGTGTCAAAACATTCAATACAGAAGAGGAAGCCCTTGACTTAGCAAATGACAGCCCGTGAGTTTAATCTCATCTTCTTTTTAGCCCCGTTTCCTTCTTTCGGTCAATTTCTTCCTCTTAGTCTCCTTACTACCCACATTTGTTTGATCTTCATTTGACATTTGTTTGATCTTCCCTCGACAGTTATGGCTTAGGTGCTGCTGTCATGTCAAAGGATTTAGAAAAGTGTGAGCGCTTTGCTAAGGTAAGACTGATAAGATATTATAAGTTAGTGTTCTACTAATCGCTCTAGGCCGCGTATAGGCACTGGCGTAATGCCATTGCCATGATTAAGACCGAATCGTTAGAAAAATTGGGCGGCATCTAGGTAGGGAACTAGGCAGGCACAGCGTGGGTTGGGTGGGCTGCAGATCGGCCGAAATCTCTAAATGGAAGTTGTTACTCTTAATGGCCGAAAATAAAAAATCTGCATAATCACTCGCCTAAGCCTTGCCTAGGCCCTTGGGCGCTACGGCATTTTCCATCGTTTGACTACAGCCTAGTGGTTTTTAGAACATTGCATATAACGGGTTGTATATTTCTTTTTCGTATCTCTTTTATCACGTTATATACGTGACGCGAGAAATATTAATGGCATCATTTTGATAATTTGGTTACGAATTGCGTTTCGTTTTGTTGGTGTGATGCTTCGCAGGGCATTCAAGCAGGAGTTGTATGGATCAATTGTTCACAACCATCCTTCATTCAGGCTCCATGGGGAGGCTACAAACGAAGCGGTTTCAACCGCGAATTAGGAGAATGGTACATTTTATTAATCTTCTGTTAATTTAATTTTAATTTCAATTTTCTCTCTCTCAATCTCAATCTCAGCATCGTGTTCATTTTCTCCTCAACGTTCATTATTTATTATTAATCTTCTATTAATTTAATTTTAATACTGTGTTATGATTTTGATTAGGGGAAGGGTAATGATGGTATTTCCGTTTTTCTGTTGTGCAACAGGGGACTTGAGCTTTACTTGAACATCAAGCAAGTTACTGAATATGTATCAGATCAACCTTATGGTTGGTTTGAGGCGCCTCCCCCTTCAAGTCCCTGAACAGAAGAATTTGAAAAAACGAAAAATTAGAAAATAATTCAACTATGTTGAATAAAATGAAAAGGTTAATATATATTTCAGCGTGTCCAAAACACAAGATGGTACACTACGTGTCGTTATACAAATGGTTAGATGCTTGTGTTAAAAAATTAACAAATGAAAAAATAAAACATCATTCTACTTGTATAATAACATATGATGTACCACTTGTGTTTCGGATACAATAAATATGTAATGAACTGGACTTTAGAGAAATAACTATTTGAGTATATATTCATGTTGTTATGTTGTATTCATTCTCAAGAAACAAGTTGCGTAATTATTTGGTGAAAAATAATATTTTGTACGGCTTGTAATTTAAGTGATTGGAACATTTTTTTCTATTCCAAAACTAAGCGTTTAATTTCTTATTTTAAAATATAACAGTATCTCAAACTAATATATACGGTCAAATAAAATTTTCAAATGCATGATATTTTGTTATTCTTTCTAGTTTATCCAAAAGCTTTGACATTTCCCCAAATAAAAAAAATTAAAAATTACAAAGACTTCAGGTGAGCCGGTATCGGTGGCTTACACGTGTAGATTGTGTATTATTGGGTTGTTCTTTTTCAACAATTTCAGAAAATCCCACTAAACGACGTCACATCACGCTGCTGCTTATCACTCTATCACTGCCCGGAGAGAGAAATGGCGATCCGAATACCGAGTCGGCAGCTGTTCATCGACGGCGAGTGGAGAGAACCGGCCCTCAAGAAACGCATCCCAATCATCAATCCTGCTACTGAACAAATCATTGGTCTTTTTCTCACCCTAACCATTTTTGTCAACTAAATTAATTCCTGGATTTTTTTTTCTTCTAAATTTAATGTACTGTTTAATCAACGCATTTGATCTTTTGATGTATTTAGTGGCTGAACAGATTGAGCAAAAAATTGATGTAAATTTGGCTTTATTTACTGACCCAGAACTTTGTTTTAAATAAAACATTTGATTAAATTCGTAAAAATAGTGTGCTGGCCCTGTTGGGTATTCGATTCTTGCTTGATCTTCTAATGGGAGATCCAAAGATCGTCTCTTTTTTTTTTTTCTTTCAAATTTCTATGGTATCTGTGTTGATACAGAAAATAATGGAAATGAAATGATGGGTTTTGTAATCTGACTTAAATCTGATATGTGAACTGGTTGTGGAATGTGTGGATGCAGGGGATTTACCTGCAGCTACTGCTGAAGATGTGGAGCTTGCAGTGGAGGCTGCTCGGAAAGCTCTTGCCAGGAACAACGGGAGAGACTGGGCGTTGGCGCCTGGGGCTGTTCGTGCCAAGTATTTGCGCGCTATTGCTGCTAAGGTATTGGCTCTGTTGTCAGTTAACTTAATCGGGTCTTGAATTGGATGTTGAAAGCGTATGGGGAAATCGATAGTTGTAGTTGTTATGCTATGTACTTGTCTCAATTCTTATGTTTGGAGGTTGAGATTTTAACATTCAAGAAGAAATGGCTCTGAACGGAACAATTTTGAATAACTGCCTCGTTTTCTTTCAAGTCTCTTTCTTGGACAATTTTTTATTCTCTAGCTTCCATAACGACCTTTCAAAGATTTTGGCCGTGTTCAGATGTCTTAAGATTTTCTTGTTTTTGTTTGTGTGCAGATAGCAGAGAGAAAATCTGAAATAGCCAAACTCGAAGCAATTGATTGTGGAAAACCATTGGATGAAGCTGCATGGGACATAGTATGCTTGTGATTCTCTAACAATTTGAATTGTTATTTATCATGCATAAGGTCTTATGTTCTGGCACATGCAATGCAGGATGATGTTTCCGGTTGTTTTGAGTACTATGCAGACCTTGCTGAAGGTTTGGATGCACAGCAAAAGACTCCTATTTCTCTTCCTATGGAGCAATTTAAGAGCCATGTCCTTAAGGAGCCCATTGGCGTTGTTGGGTTAATTACACCATGGTATTTGCTGCTTCCTTATATTAAATGAGTATGCATTCAATTTTAGTAGGATTTTCTTCCTTGGTGGTTGCACTAACCTGTTTGTAAAGTAAATTTTCCTGTGTAAACCTTAAATTTTGGATTGTGAATTGTCCTAACGGTCCCGTTAGCAATGACTATCTTTAGATATTGTAGGTTTATCTTGTAAATAGCCTTTCAGTGTTATTAAGAAGCATCTTTATTATTTATATGGTGATGAAGTGCTTATGTTTTTATGTTAAGGAACTACCCTTTGTTAATGGCTACATGGAAAGTCGCTCCTGCCTTAGCTGCTGGGTGTGCTGCAATATTGAAACCATCTGAGTTGGCATCTGTGTATGTCCCTTTTTGGTTTATATGTACTTTCTTCAGCTCTTATGTTGCTTTTGTACTTTGTATGCCTAATCCTGTCATCATGTTATCAATCAATTTCAGGACTTGTATGGAGCTAGCTGATGTGTGTAGAGAGGTTGGTCTTCCTCCTGGTGTCCTCAATATCCTGACTGGGCTGGGCCATGAAGCTGGTGCTCCTTTGGCATCTCATCCCCATGTTGATAAGGTTCGGGTTTTTCCTTGCTAATCTGTAGTTGGAAATTCCACGAATACATCTTGTAATCCTGCAAATTTGTTAGTTGTGAGATCTTGGGTTGTTTTAGCTGTGCAGCAGTAATAGAATAAACTTATATTCAACAGATTGCATTTACCGGAAGTACTATGACTGGGAGCAAGATTATGACATCTGCAGCCCAATTGGTGAAGGTACAGTCAAGGTTTTGTAATCTGATAATTGTTCATTTATATTTGTGGCATTTGTTCTCTTCATTTGAACTTCATATACCATCTCCGATGTTGTTTGGCAGCCTGTTTCACTGGAGCTTGGTGGGAAAAGCCCAATTGTTGTTTTTGATGATGTTGATATCGACAAGGGTTAGTTCCTCATGAAGGCTACTTTTTAGACTTACATGTTTTTTTTATAACTAATTACTTCCATCAGGATCTAGTTGTATAGGGAGAAAATCTATGAATCTAAAGTGAATTGAAAAATATATACTATTCCTGGTACTATAATGGTAATTGTTTACTCTATGACTCAAACAGCTGCTGAATGGACTGCCTTTGGTATCTTTTGGACAAATGGTCAGATTTGCAGTGCAACATCTCGGCTTATAATACATGTAAGTATGATAGCAAGATGATACATCACTTTTTGTCAGTTCCTTCTCTGTTGAACGGATGATGGTTCATCTTTTTAAACTAAGTGGATATTACACGTAAATTCAAACAATTCTAGACCACTGGGTTCATGCATGATAATTAACTTTTGTGCTACAACATCATCAATTGTGCCACTTTCCCGTGGGTAGTTGAATGTGGTTTCCCTAGAAGCTTATTCATGGTGCCATCTTAAGCAAGCTTATACTACTGTATTAATTTCCTTGCACCTTGTTTCAGGAAAACATTGCAGCAGAGTTTTTGGATAGGCTTGTGCAATGGTGCAAAAACATCAAGATTGCAGATCCTCTTGAAGAAGGGTGCAGGCTCGGCCCTGTTGTTAGTGGAGGGCAGGTGAGTATACCATTAACAATATTTTCTTTTTGTTTCTGTTTTTAATTCTCTATTTCTTGAATTGGGGGATAGTGTGTTAAAGAAACAGGTCCACTGACACACATTAGACAATTGAGAAGCACTAAAGTTCTATCTGGTTATCTTTTTCTCGTTATAAGTCTGTAAATTGAAGATTTGGACTTATGATACTCAAGTTGTCACTCTTGTAAAACATGTAAAACAAGGGCTGTCTAAATCAGCAAGTGTGAGCTGTTTATCCTTCCAATATTTTGAACATGTCTAGGTAGTTGTTTGGACATTAATAAATATGTTATATTCGGGCTTGTCTTGTGTGTGGGCCTGGGTTCTAATTTCAAATCTTAATGAACCATTTTTATAGTGTCTGGAAAGTGTTTTCTTATCTAAAATTGCCATGTTTATGCTAAAACAACTCCCCAGCCATTTATGTTGCAGCCTTGCTGGACAGTCTGCTGAAAAGTTTCTTCTTTGGATGAATTTAGGCTGATAAATTGTATTTTATGTTTGTTATAAAGATTAGAGTTCCTACGGTTTGACATGCATCAGGGCTTATAGGTCACTTTCTGCGGGTGATTAGTATATGTGTGTTCTTCAGATGCAAAAATATGCAAAAGTCAAACAGTTAGTAACATCAAGTAGTTCAAAATTTCAAATCTGTAATTTCACTGTCCAGTTTATGATTGAAGTATTAGAATATTACCTGATTTTCACTGGATCTGTTTCAGTATGAGAAAATATTGAAGTTCATTGCAACAGCTAAGAGTGAAGGCGCAAGAGTTTTGAGTGGTGGGGCTCGTCCTGAGGTATAAACCTATGTTTTCATCAACCCCATTCTGCTTTTTTATTTGTCACAAACTCAATATGTGAGTTATATTATTGGTGGATGGCAGCATCTAAAGAAAGGATTCTTCATTGAACCAACAATCATAACTGATGTAACAACCTCCATGCAAATCTGGAGAGAAGAAGCTTTTGGGCCTGTTCTTTGTGTCAAAACATTTAGTTCAGAAGACGAAGCTCTTGAACTAGCAAATGACACCCAGTGAGATGACTATTATTTCTATCGCTGTCCATAATGAGAGATTTGTTCGACTTTTTTTTTTTGGTCCCGTTTTGACTGTGAAGTTTATTGAATTTTGACAGTTACGGCTTAGGTGCTGCAGTTATATCGAAAGATTTAGAAAGGTGTGAGCGTGTCTCTAAGGTGAGACTTCTTTGTACTTCTTTTGTGAACGGATCATCCCCTGCCCCAGCATTCGTAAAAACAGCATCTGATTATGAGTTGTGTTTCTTGTGCTTCTGCAGGCCCTTCAAGCAGGAATTGTATGGATCAACTGCTCGCAACCATGCTTCTGTCAGGCTCCATGGGGAGGCAACAAACGAAGTGGTTTTGGGCGTGAATTAGGGAAATGGTATGGCTTTCTCGGCATTGTGTTATAATGTTCCATTGATATTGCATATATTTTGGGTCTAATATAATCACACTACATATCTGAACTAAGCATAAAAGAACAACGAACATTGCATTACAGTTACTTCTGCAAATTAAGATTGATGAACTGCGGATGGTAATAATAGTTTCTTCTCTTTTGAACAGGGGACTTGATAATTACTTGACCGTGAAGCAGGTTACTGAATATGTATCTGATGATCCATGGGGTTGGTACAAGCCGCCTTCAAAGCTGTGAAAGTTTACCCGCGAAATAGTATGATGAAAGCTGCAGATGTACTGATAACGCACAGGAATAAAGAGGGTGAAAATATGTACTGAGCTAGAAAACTGGATTTCAATTTTAACCATTTGACTGGGAATAAGATACGGTTGGATTCAGAGGTACTTTGTCGAGGAGGAGGAAGTCATGGTTAAAATCTTGGGTGCAACCAGTTTTATATCCTCTTGTGCACGTGATGAGTAGGCGTAAGAGGATATACACCCAGTTATACTTAAAGCATATTTTTGTAGTAATGATATATTAGAGTCACGCACAAAGTCATAATTAACCTTTCCATTTCTCAATAGTCTTATAGATCTCATAAAATTGCTACCCATGATGCAATGTGTACTAATGGCAAGGGGTCCAATTATTTTATTAGTAGGGGACCATAAATTTCACTACAAAAAAGGAATTGAACTTGAATGCAAGAAGGTGGTCATACTATTCTTGTCAACGAGCTTAGTTTTTTGTGCGAAAACTCAAATGTATGTTGGGGCCATGGCCACCCTACATTCTGGTACGGCCGTGGCTGCCAACATTCCGGTCATCATATTGTTGATCTAAAATGTGATGGCTTTTCGGTGGTGGCTTGTTCCACAAGAGATTGACCGCTAAGTTTGGGAGTTAATGTCACATGGTATGAAGGCAAGCTTCAATCTTTCTCGAAGTTTAAACAAATAGGTGAAGTTTTACCTTTTCCCCTTCTTAGTCTTGAAGCCAACTTCTTTCAAATTAAATGGCAATCTCTATTTTCCTTTGGTGGCAAATCTCAATAAAATCAAAGGGTCGGCTCACTGAATTCAGTGCATTAAAGAAAAATAAAGCCTGACTTAATGGCCAAGCATTCATTATCCAATTCTCGTTTCACGTATTCGAGTCTGTCGCGTAATAAGTTTGTTATAAATTTAATATTAAAATTATCGAATACAGAAAAATATCACTATATCGTATTACTTTTCATATTATATCAATATAATCTTAACACTTTTAATATTATCCCACGATTAATTTCAAATAATCTCGATATGACAGAAATAAAATATCAATATTGTTGTAAATACTGTCGATATTATGAATTTGCTACAACAATGAAAACCCAAAGAGAGTGTAATGTTGGGTCCCACAAAGGAATTGAGAGATAATCCGCCCAACCAGTCCCGGGATGCCCAGTTACCGGGTCCCACCCACCTCCCTCACCCCCCTCCATATCCAAAAAGTAACGGGAAAACAGAGGGTACCTTCCTCTGCGCGCTCTCTCTCTCTCTCTCTCTGCATTTTATCTTCCAAACTTCGGATTGGATATACTCACATCCTCATACACTGCATTCTGGATTCCACCGACCCTTTTTAATCTCTCTCTCTCTCTCTCTCTCTCTCTCTCTCTCTCTGAGCTGTGAGAAACTACAGATTTTGTCCGTTGCTGTAGCTTCCTTGTTCCCTGGTGAACCTCCAACCATTGGCTTTCCAGATAAATTATGCATTTGGGCTCCTTTGTTACTGCCACTCCATTCCTTTTATTCAAGTTTCTGGCTTTCTAGCGGAACCCCACCGCTGCCTCCGTCGGCTTTTGGGATCTGGGTTTTCTGCATAAGACATGGGGAGCTCGGACGAGAAGGTGGTTGCTGTGATCATGGTGGGTGGGCCCACTAAAGGTAAATAAAAAGTTACTGTCATGATCTTTGGATCGAATAATGAGACCCCATTTCTCAGTTTCTCTCTGTTTTGGTGATGCTTGTTTGAATTTTCATTGGAAAGTTCAATGCTTTGTGCATTTTTGAGAGATTTAACTTTGAGGGTAAATTTCAGTTGTTGAATCATGAATTGGGAATCATGGCATTTCTCTTACAATCTTTGAGAAAGCATTTCTTAATATATTGGAGTTTCAATTCTACAGGAACTAGATTCCGGCCACTGTCACTGAATATACCGAAGCCGCTTTTTCCATTAGCAGGACAACCAATGGTTCATCATCCGATTTCCGCTTGTAAAAGGGTATTTTCTTGTAGATAAATCTGTCATTTCTGGCTTCATAGTGTGCATACTAGTTGAATTCACTGTCTTTTGGATTACAGATTCCAAACCTCGCACAAATTTTCCTCATTGGTTTCTACGAGGAGCGTGAATTCGCGTTATATGTGTCCTCAATCTCTAAAGAGCTTAAAGTCCCTGTTAGGTGTGAGCTCCTGCTTTTGTTTTCCAGTTAGTAGTTACTGATTAGATCTTGAAAATATTGAACTGGATTTGATGTTTAATCTGTTGATTGTACATTGTTTTGGTGTGGCGATTAGATATTTGAGGGAAGATAAGCCACATGGATCAGCTGGTGGACTTTATAATTTCAGAGATCTGATCATGGAAGACAACCCGGTTAGTCTTTTTCCAACTCCTTTTTAATCAGTTGATAAGTTTTTATCTGGTTTTTTTGTTTGTTTGTTTGTTTAGGTCTTTCCTCTTAAATAAGTTGTGTCGATGCATACATGTTCTAATTCTCAGGCAAAAGGCTGATTGTGGTTCTTATATTTGTTTGCAGTCACACATTATCTTGTTGAATTGTGATGTTTGCTGCAGTTTTCCGCTTCCAGAAATGCTTGGTAATTTTTTCATGAGTTGCTGGGAGTATCGTATGATTGTTTCCAGGTTATTCATTGTGGATTTATAAGGGGATTCCAGAAAGCTTAATCTCCGCTTTTTGCCGTGTTTATTTGCAGAGGCTCACAAAAAATATGGCGGTATGGGAACAATCCTTGTGATCAAGGTTGGTCAAAAAATGTGCAAAGTTATTTAATAATAATATTGATTATTATATTATCTGTTGTTCTCCATATCTAAGTTTTCTTCTTTCTTTGTATAGGTTTCTGCTGAATCAGCCAGTCAGTTTGGGGAACTGGTAGCTGATCCGGTCACCAATGAACTGTTGCATTACACTGAGAAGCCTGAGACTTTTGTACGTTTGAGATTGGAATTTCAAGCTTTTGGTGCATCAATGGAGATTTTTTTTTCTCTCCTTTATCGTTCTTTCTATAATTCTTATTTTATTCAGGTCAGCGACAGGATAAATTGCGGTGTCTACATATTTAAACCAGACATATTTAACACCATCGAAGGTGTTTCCACTCAGTGGAAGGACAGAGGTAGTGATACATTCTCCATGAATAGGTTGCCTGTGCTATTAGTGTGCTTTGATTATGGTAACATGAAAGTTTAGTTCAACAAGAACACGGTATCTTTTTCATTTCTTTGTCAGTAGGAAATTCTTTGATACATAGATTGCTTCCATTAAGATGTATTTTCACTTATTGATAGCATTGGTATTCACCATGCTGAAATCTGGACCGTTTTCTGTTATTTGCAGCTGATTTAAGACGTCTGTCCAGCTTCGAATCCCTTCATTCAGCAACAAGGTTTCTCTTCACATAGTATAAAAAGTTAAAAACTACGTTGTTTAGTGAATTAAAAACATCGCTTTACTATAGTGCCATCCAACATATTGAATTGACTAGAATAGAAAAGTAATGCTGATAGAGAGTTCATTTATCAGGAATGCTCCCACACATTTTGTAAGGCTAGATCAAGATATCCTATCGCCTCTTGCGGGGAAAAAGCAGTTATACACATATGAAACCTTGGACTTCTGGGAACAGATCAAAACTCCTGGGTAAGATTTGCGTCCGAGGTGTTGTCTTGCTATAACCTTGTCCTCACCAGTCTGGGCCATCTTGTAAATATTTTGTGTTGATACTTGCAGAATGTCGTTAAGGTGTTCTGGTTTGTATCTTGCACAATTTCGATTCACCAATCCACATCTCTTGGTGAGTGGAGATGGTACAAAGAGTGCCAGTATTACCGGTGATGTTTATGTTCATCCATCAGCAAAAGTACATCCAAGTGCTAAGGTACGTTTTCTCTATGACTTCACTAAATATGCACACTCAACGAATGGCCTTGCAAAAATCTGATTCGAGTATTTCTTTTCAACCAATTTAGGAATCCTATGACTAGGTTGTCGTCGTAACTGTGATTTATATAGTGAAACAGATTAGTATTGTCGCTTTCCAGATCATTTAGCATTCCCTTAGTAATGCATCTATTAAATCTCCTGCTATCTGCTCGTGCAGATTGGTCCCAATGTCTCAATATCTGCAAATGCTCGCATAGGAGCTGGTGTGAGGCTCATAAGTTGTATCATCCTTGACAATGTCGAAATAAAGGTACATAACAAAAGCATAGGTTATGGAGTGCATCCTAGACATCACCTCATGTTGACGTATGTACGATGCTTTGTTTCAGGAAAACGCAGTTGTTATTCATGCAATTGTTGGATGGAAATCTTCAATCGGGAGATGGTCTCGCGTCCAGGCACGTTCAAAAACTTTCTACCAACCCGTGCTTAATAACAGAGCTTCAACGTTCTTTCTTTATTTAAAGCTTTGTTGCAATTGACTTTCTAAGTTTGGCACTATGATTTCAGGCCACTGGGGATTACAATTCAAAGCTCGGGATCACGATCCTTGGTACATAAATCCTTTCGTTTTCACTCAATCTTCTTGTTCTGATAAAATTATATATCGATTTTGCCTTGTGCGCCATCTGAATGCCGGTTTTATTGATAATTTAGGTGAAGCAGTGACAGTTGAAGATGAAGTGGTGGTTACAAACAGCATTGTCCTGCCCCATAAGACTCTCAACGTCAGCGTTCAGGAAGAAATCATTCTTTGATTGCTGCTTTTCTGCGTCATTGCTGTTATTCAAATTTCTCTTTTGTAAATTAACATCTTGCTATTTGCTAATATATATATGTATGTATGTATAATAAAAAAGATTTTTTATTTTTTTTTGTTGTTGTTGTTGGATAAGATGTTTGCTTCTTCATGATGATAGAGACAACTCAAAACGGTCCACTCGAAACCTTCGGGAGATAAAATGTGTTAATAATTTCAAATTCTAGAAGAAAAACAGTGTTACTGCCAAACACGGAAGGAAAGATACTGACTGATAGACTAGTCGAGATTCATTTTCTCCGGATGTCTGTTCGGAGCCAAAAGACCTAGAGAGCTAGATTGTTGAAGAGACAGAAAGAGAGATTCGGATTTTTGGTTTGTGAGGTGAGCCAATGGAATGGGCTAACGAGGATCGCATAATTTAAAATGAATGGTCCGGATTTCCAAATACGTCGGCTGCAAGATCTCTCATGCAGTCATCCAAAAAGGATGCTCGCAGTGTTAAAAAGTAGACAAAAAATTACAGTGTGCATAAAAATTGCAAGTTTTTAAGAGCCTTCCAGTTTCAGAGAATGTATGCAGTATGGTGTGCCTCGTATTTTGTTAATTTCAGAGTTCTAAGCTGAATCTACGGACAAGCCAGCGGTTGCTGCTGAGGGAAAATCCCCACCCGGGATGGGGAACATCGGACACATAACGCGAATACCCAACAAAATCATTCAGCTGAGAAAGAACAATAGAAGAAAGATTCAGGAATGTCTGCAGCAAAACAGGGAGTTCTCGGACTGGTGTACGAATGTTCTATCAAGGCGTAACTATGTGGAGAATGTCTATCTGTGGACGTGTGGGCACGCGAAATTCCTCATTACAAAATGACAATATGATCACGAGGTTGTTCTTAGCAAATAACATGAAACACGATGTTAATTAGGAGATCCAGAACCAGAGATCAGAAGAGAAGATATGTGGAGGTTTTTTCTGAGTTTATGCATTTGTTCATCAAACATTTTGTATGACTTGCATATATAGTTGCAAGTTTTACTGTAATTTACTTTAGAAATGAGCACATAATAAAAGAATTCTGTGAGAATGTCGAAATAAACATGGTGCGTAAGAGTTTGCATCCAACTAGGAGGGGCCATCCCTTCTCTTCCGTGTTAACGAGAGTTGAATTGAAGTGATTTCCTCGAGTCAATTGGCGCATGTCAAAACAGAGAAGCATCAAGAAATTTGGATTGGATTCTTCCCAGCAACTTCGGAGTACCATGTCTTCCATGCTTCCATATAATGAGAAAACAGGTCCTTCAAAGCTTCAACATGAAGCAAGACACATGATTTAGTAAATTTTCATCCAATAGTAATGGAGACAATAATAATCATGTAAGGCCTGCTTAATTTTGATTTCGATTTCTGCTATAAGACGTTTTCCTATTGCTAGTACGATTGTCCTCTTGGCTTTGTTTCAACACAGGGTTTGGATATCCAGTTCTGTTCTTCCCACACCTAGTCAGTCTCCGGTCATGTTTGTTTCTCTATCCACCTCTCTTCTCTTTCTCCCACTATTGTCACCTGGGCATACAGACAAGTTCGCCAAGGCTGATGATAGTCATAGATCATTTAAAAAAAAGTGTCCATCAATCATTTGTGGGTATAAAAACTAATGAAGTTTCTTATACCTTGGTTGGCTTCCTGATGTGAATTCAAACCTATAGAAATGGATCGCTAATGCTAATGATAAATGATAAGAACAGCTATATTTACAATTCAAAATCAAATTCTTTCAATCTAATGCATGATGAATCATAAGATGATACCTTGGTTTTGATATTGAGGACGATAAGTAGAGGTCAATTTCTCCCAGTCATGAACCTTCCCCGTGTTGCCAGTCCCAGCTCTAGCAATAGTGACAGGAGTAAAAGGACCAAACTGATAGCTCTTTGAACCATCTTTTGAGTCTTCCAAATTGCTCCTATCAGCCTCACCTACTAGGCCCTTCTGTTTTTGCCCATCCAACTTCCCACCAATAGAAGAGTCTGCCTTTCCCCTCTTAGAACTGACGTTCGTTATATCTGTGCCAAAAGCTCTCTTCTTAGTCTCCTGAGGAACCTCCTCTTTTCCTCTCAATCCCAACCACTTAAATGCAGGCTTCCTCGTATCTGACGTGTGGGTCTGCACATTTTTGTATAAGAAGAAAAACATTCATCTTGACCAAATAATGTGTATATGTTAACAAAAGTTGAATTTTCTGAATTCGAAAGTTTCATTTCTTTCTTCTATTGAGGATTCAAATTAGTGTTTTTACCTTCTCAATGAGGTTCATGGACGACAAAACATTCGCAATATCATAAATCCGCCTTACCTTTGCTGCTTCATCAAGTTTTGAACAAAAGTTAGTCAAGAGTTTCTGCTCCATTATAACATATAATCAGGAATAAAGAAAATCAAGTATAAATTTCTTACTTCTCATCACTGATGCTTTGTGTGCATCTCCAAGCAGTAATTTGGCAGCTTCATCAAGGGAAATCGTTTCAACCTCCAAGTTCACGCAGTAAAATCAATAATGGCCCAAAATTACGCAAAACCCAAATCACAGTTTTATAAAATAAGCAAGTTGTTATTCATTATTTCACTCACAGTTGAGCACACAAAGAGCTTCACAAAATTCTGCGTAAGAAGCGCCAGCGACTTTTCCCTTCTATTATCTGCGTAACAACAAATAAAAAGTAAGAGTCTTTAGGATATCACCAAACTTATCATTCATAGTAATTGAATATCCCCCCTGTAACTTAGCCCAAAGCACCGAACAAGATTGAAAACACCGAAAACAAGGCTTACCTGATTTTGGGTTCATAGGTTTAAGATTGAGAGTAGGGTTGGAGTTTTCATTCTGCTGACTCCCACATCTTTCTACATCATCCTCATCGTCTGAAATTTGATAACCCTGCGAGAAAAAATGAAAATTTTAGAATTTTGAAGAGATGAACAGCTCAATGTAGACAACCCCCCAGAAGACTTACCTTTGGATCTTCGTTGCCGTCAAAGTTACAAATATTCTCTCTCAGACCCTCTTCCTATTACACAATAAAATCACCAAATCAGTACTAAATTCCAACAAATTCAAGAAACGAACACCAAAATTAAAGAGAACATTGGATTAATCTGAATCTTAATGATGAATTGTGAGAGATAAATACCCTTAGCTCTTGTAGGGCATTAGGAATCGCCTTAAATCCTTTCCAAGAATACTGGTTCTTCGCCTTTCGAGCAAGAACCTGGAAATTAAAATCAACCTAATGAACAAATTGATATTCAAAAAACCGAAACAAAGTGAAACAAAAGTACCAAGAAAGGAAAGAGAGAAACTGACCCCAACGCTCTCCAGGACGTTGACAATATCGTAGATCCTCCGCCTCTCAACACCTACAAGTCGAGAAACCATTAGATCCGATGAAATGAATACAATGAGGTGCCAAGGGGTCGGAGATTGGGGAAAGATGGAGACCTAGTCGTGAAGCGGCGTCGTCAAGGCCGATTGAAGTCACGCCGTCGCGGTTGTAGAGGGCGATGAAACTACACGATTTGAAAGAAAGGAAGAATTAGAGAGAAAGAGAGAAAATCAAAGAATCAAGAAAATTGCAGACAGAGAGAGAGGGAGAGGAGGGGAGTGAGGGGAGAAAGTACTTGGAGCACAAGAGGCCGAGAGACTTCTGCTTTCTGCTGTAGCCGTGGTTTCTGGCGGAAGGCCCTGTTGAAGCCGCGTCCGGGGGTTGCTCTGTGGCTGGAGGTGGGGGTGGAGGAGCCGTCATGGTTGAGAGAGAAAATGGAGGGAAGCGAAGGTACTGAAAGACTAGAGAGAGAGAGAGGACCGTTAAGAACGAAGGGGAAAGGGGGGTTGAGGGGTAAAAGGCGGGGGGTTTACAAATTTCAAATCTTTGCGAGCGTTTGTTTGGGTTTTGGTTTTGGATCTGAAGGGCGGCTGCGCGAGTGAGCGCCGACGCGGTGGAGAGTTTTTTCAATGTTTGATGAATGAGCGCGAAATCTGATGGTTTCGGGTTTTTTTTGTCTTTTCGTAGATGGGAGCCAAATTTTACGGAAAATGATAGAATCCGTGATCGTGACTGTTTATCGTATATTAGTTTTTGTTAGGTATTATTTATATTTAATTTTAAATTTTAAAATAATTTCTATTCGCACAATATACGATGAACGGTCACTATCACAGAATTTCTAAAAAAAAGATTCGGCGATGATTCTTTTCTAAATTTTACCCCGTGTAAAACATTAAAATTGCTCTTTTAGAAAATACTAAATTTTCCTTTTAGCACGTTGAATGAAATTTTTTTTAAGCGTGTTTTTTGAAAAGAACAAATAAAAAAAATTTCGTTATCCTAAATACAAGAGGGGATTCGATCTTAGGGCTTCGTTTTCCTAAAACGCAACAAGCAACTTAAGGAAACCAGCTCTTATGTAAACTTACTTGACACAAACTTCTGGAAATCTAAATTGAACGTATTGATTCACAAAGTCGAGAAACCAGCTTCTTCGAAGCTGTAGCGATACAGTTTGAGTAGAATGGCAAGGAAAATACGACGGTTTCAACTTGACTAACGTATGGAACTACAAATTTGACAACAGAAGTTATGTGCGGAAGTTTACACGATTTCTTCACTTTATACAGACAAGCTAGAACGAAGCAATTGAAGCTTGAAACTCTTGAAACCACTGACAATCATGGCCTTTATTTCTCGTTCTTGTTTTCTTGGTAAGCGAATGATTGCCATGTTCACAGTCTGTGGTTCTCATTTAAGTTTCTCCCGCCGTGATATTTCATTTCAACCAAAATGCTGAGACGGTCCTTCTTGAGCCAGTCCTGTTTTTTGACTGATTGCTGTGACAGCCTCAAGTCGGGTGCCAAAAAAATCTCTCTTTCGATCGTAGTGCACCAGAATGCCCACCTGATCCTCCAAACGGTGGACTTTCAACACATGGCGATAAGAGAACAAGTGTTGAACAGAAACCCCTTTGGAGCAGTAGTAGCTGGGGTTAAGATTTGAATGTAGTCAAATCCACATGGTTCATGAGCCAATCTGAATTCCAACATGATTCACAATTTTACTTGACGGGGAAGACGACCACATTTGCTCTGCAATCTCAAAATGTCTTTTGCGAAACCTTGATTACCTGTTAATAAAAGCCCATCCAGAACGCGATTGAAGGTGAATCTTCGCGGCAAAAATCCTCGATCAACCATCTCAATCAACAACTTCCCTGCCACTAACAGGTCTTCAGGTTTCTTCCTCACAAACATGGCACTGATCAAAACATTGTACGTGTCTAAATTAGGCAAGCAATCACCACAACCCATCTTCTCAAACACCTTCAACGCTTTCTCAATCTCTCCGGCATCACAAAAGTACCGAATCACAACATTATATGTCTGAACATTTGGCTCACACTCATCCCCCTTCATTCTGTCCATAAACTCCAGCGACCTATCCATGTTTCCCGAGTGACACAACCCTCGAATCAATACATTATAAGTTGTCACATTAGGCACATAACCCTTGCTCACCATCTCCTCAAAAACCACAACAGCATTTTCCACACTATCTTTCTTACACAAAACCTGAATCAAAGCATTGTAAGTTGCCACCGAAGGAAGCACCCCTTCCCCAACCATCTCATCGAAAACCTTTCGAGCTTTTTTAATCTCCCCGACAACACCAAACCCGTGAACCAAAGTAGTGTAGGTAACAACATCAATCTCACACTTCCTCTTCTTCATTTGCAAAAAGAACTCCCAAGCATCCTTAATCTGACCAGCTCTAAAATATCCTTTAAGCATTATGTTAAACGTCGTTAAACTCGGGTCCAATCCCCTCTCCACCATCTCCCCCAAAAGCTCCAAAGCTTTCGGGGTTCGCTTAATCAAACACCACCCGTTCGCAATTATATTGTAACTAACACAATCAGCCTTAAACCTGCCCCTAAACACCTTAAACAAATTATACGCCTTTTCAACACGCTTAGCTTTACAAAGCACATCAAGAATTGTATTAAACGAATTCAAATCCTGAGGACAACCATGTTCATGCATTGACAGGAACACCTTAACGGCTCTATCAGGCTTACCAGCAGCCACATACCTCTCCGTGATGATAGCAAAAGTCCTCGGCCCAGGGCCGAGTCTGCGGGCCCGCATTCGGGCCACGAGGGTCCAGAGGGACTTGTAGTCGCGCAGGCGGCCGGCAATATCGACGGCGTGGTCGAAGGAGGAGCAAGAGTGTGTGTAGTTCGGATGGTGGTCGAGTATTCTGAAAAACTGGAGGGCTTTGGGTCCATGATTCCAGAGCCTCTTCAGGGTTTTGTCGACCAAATCGGAAGTCCAATCTATTTGGGGGCTGTGAAGAATCTGGGTTAGGGTTTGCGGGTCGGATTTGAGAATCAGGTTCGCCAAGTGAGAGTCGGGATGAGAAGGTGAGGTGGTGAAGCTCCGACACGGAATTAGAAAACTGGGTTTTGGGTTTTTCTGTGCAGCAGTTTTGAGTTGCAGAGTGAGCATTCTGCTGCGGTTGGAGATGTTGGCAGGTAATTTTCCCTCCTTATTTTCTCGGCAGCCAAACATGTTTCGCGGGCTCAATTTAATTGGGCTTGGTTTGTCTTTTTAACTATATGAGCCCAGCCCGTCGCAGGTTTGTCCCAAAAAAAAAAAAAAAGGGAAGCGGGGCACGTGCCTTGTCTGGCATAATGTAGCTCCGATGCTGATTGTTACCATTTACTTACGTGTATTTTAGTTTTTACCAAAGCTACGGTTTGGTAGGATTTTTTTTCATTAATAAGTGAGAGATTTCAACTTCGACTCACATGAATAATGAACTCCTTACTTAATTGGTATTGGCAAATTGGTGACAATGTGACGTTATGTCATTAGCCCTTGTTACATTGTCTACAACTTGACGAGGTTGCACATGAGCTGCACCACTTTCTCCAATTTAGGGAAAAAATCTACCTACAACGGGGGTAATTATTCTCATCAATGTATGAATCGATGATCAACATGATATTATGTTATTGGTTCTTATTACGTGGTCAATTTGGTGTTACACACTGGTTAACAACACACACATCGAGCGAATTTTTCGAGATCCTAATAGATATTGCTTGTCATCCCTATCACGTGGTCAATCTTACGTTACACATTGGTTAACAGCAGACGCATCAAGCGAAATTCTCGAGGTCCTGATATAAATTATCTGTCAATGATGTCTATTAATGACGACGTGGCCTCATGACATTGTTCCTTGTTGGCAATTAATACAACGTGTCATCACGTCATTCGTCATTGTTACGTGGTTATTTAACGCGACATAGTATATATAAAAAAGTAGTCGAGGCACGCTTTTCTCGAGGCTTCAAGAGATACTTATCAGAAACAAGAAAACGTGTCAAGTGAAGACAGAGATAGTCACGCTAAATAGTGAACACTCTAGTAAATTGATTTCCGGGTATTATATGAACATAAGAGACTTTTACATCACTGATCACTCTCGTCTCAGGAGGTGGTTGGTGAACTGTTGGAGTCCATCTCGTAACAAAAATCAGGCCTGCTGAGCTCCTCCAACATCTTCTTCATCATCTCATTCGGCTTCAGGTACATCCCCTTTTATTATTTTTTATTTGTTCTTTAATATTTTATGAATTTTGTGTGTTGCATGAGTTCATGGCATTATGTAGTTGTTTGTGTTCAAGTAAAAAATTTATACATTTTTTTTAATGGATTTTGATGAAATTTTTTATGGATTTTATGGAATTTTTGTTCTTTTGATATATGAATTGGGTTATTACAGAAGTTTATGAAGCATGCAGAGGTTCTGTGGGTTTGCATTCAGATTTCCTACACACTTTTGCAGCTTTTCTTTCTAGGTGTGTCAAATTGTGTGATTTATGATGTGCATTTTACCAGAGATTGTACGCATAACCAGATTGTATATACCCCTCGTTTTATCTCGGTCATCACGTGCCATAGAAATGGGGTGGATGAAGCACATGTGCCCTGCGTTGGCATGTGTGGCCTCCCACATTTTTTGTCTTCGAGAAATGTTGATACAATCTTGTTCAAATAGTTGCAAAATTTCTCACGAGTTCTTACGTTTCCTTCCTCATTTTTTGTTAGCTTTTTATCAAAAATAGTTTTTGAGATTGGCCTAACTTCTTATTTTGGTCCCACATATAAAGTCGATAGAAGTAGTCCTGAGATTGTCTACCGTCAATCACCTGGTCCTTTCATGAGAAATCTTTGTTAAACTGAGAGTATTTTTGTCAAATCAACTCCTCCCGTTGAATTAGTGGTTTCTTCAATTTAAATGAGATTTTTCACAGAAAGACCAAAATGATTAACAAAAGACAATCTCAGGTACCACTTCTATCAATTTTAAATCTCAAGGACCAAACAATCTCAGAGACTATTTTAGCTAAAAAGCATTTTTTGTTTTATCATTCATTCTCATGTACAACCCTATTAAGTTGCATATATTTTGTTAATACGGATTAGCATTGATACCACAAAAAAGAAGCTTTGAATTTTATAAAGTGCATCTCTTAATTAAATTTCTGGCTTCGCTCCTGGCTATAGAGAGGGATGTACATAGTTATACTCCAGATTTTGCCGGGCTTTAGGGGTACTTATGTGCATGTCGGCATATGTGTCTGGTCAGGTTTCCGGCTTTGTCAAGGGAGAGGATTGCTGTCGAAGATGAGTTCAAGAAGAGGTGACGGGAATCCGAAAGGAAAGCAGTTGAGTCAGGGTGTAGCAAACATTGGCCTGGACTCGGCACAGGACGATGGAGAATGGGAGGTAATTGGCAAGAAATCCAGGAACAGTGGTGGCAGATTTGGTCCTCAAAGTTCTAGTTATAAGGCTTGGGGACCGCCACCCCAAGGGGTTCCGAAAGCTGGCACGCGCAGTGGTGGGGGAAGAAATGCAAGGCATCCCTATAACAACACAGGTGGTTTTGGAGACAACTTTATGGCCCCGAAAAATGTGATTCCCCCTCCGCTGGACCAAGGATGGAATTGGCAATCTAGAGCCGGCAAGAAGGACAAGAATGTGGTTCCTCCTGCTGCTGTTGCTGAAGATTATGATGACGAGGACAACTCTGATCCTCTGAGTGATCTTGACGACTCGGATGATGATCTCTTCAGCGACGAGTTTGACTCTGACTCTAGTGAAAAGAGTCATGGAACTCGAAAGAAGGGTAAATGGTTCAAACAATTCTTCGACGAGTTTGATCGTTTAAGTGTGGATGAGGTTATTGATCCTGCCAGGCGGTGGCACTGCCCTGCGTGCAAAAATGGTCCTGGAGCAATTGAGTGGTACGATGGCATGCAGCCCGTGAAAAGGCATGCAGAAACTAAAGCGGTCAAGCGGGTGAAGCTCCATCGAGAGCTTGCGAAACTTATAGATGCGGAGTTGCAGCTCAAGGGAGCCACTGTCACACCTGTAGGCCAAGTATTCGGCAGATGGTCAGCTCTGAAAGATGAAGAAAAGAATCGCAAAGTTATCTGGCCTCCGATGGTGCTGATCATGAACACAAAACTCGAACTGCAGGATGAATATGACAAGTGGATTGGCATGGGAACCGAGGAGCTTCTTGATTTGTTTGATGATTACCATGCTAGTAAGGCTCGACACTCATATGGTCCGCAGGGACATTGTGGGATGAGCATGTTGATTTTTGAGGCCTCAGCGATGGGATACTTTGAGGCGGAGCGGCTGCACAGGCATTTTGCAGAACAAGGATTTGGTAGGGATGCGTGGGAGCGCAATCCTGTCTTGTTTCGTCCAGGTCTTATCCGACAGCTCTATGGTTTCTTGCCAACCAAGCGAGACTTGGATACTTTCAACCAGCACTGCGATGATAAAGCGGGGCTGAAATTCGATATCAAATCTTACCAGGAGATGGTCTTGAAGCCAACAAGGCAGATGAGTCTGGACAGCGAAGAGGCTATTCGGCTGAAGGACAAGCTCCCGAAAGAAATAAGGCTCAGGAAAGATGCTGAGGAAACTAATGCCATACTTCGTGACAAGATCGAAAAGCTGCAAGACGAAAATCGTCTTTTGAAGCAGAGGATCAAAATGCAGCTGGAAGAGAACAAGGAAGAGATGATTCTGCAGGAAGAATTCTACAAAGATGTTATATCTCGTCCTCGACATTAGAAGTTCGACTCAAGACTTTCAAGTGTTTTACATTTCGTTTCTCTTTTCCGTTTTGGTCAAGAACTAAATTACATTTCGTTTCTGATTTTTCTTGTTGGGATTTTCGTTTTATTTGGTAAGAACTTAATCGTATGCAATTTTAGTATTTGAACTTAAATGTTTGTTTGGTGTTTTTTTGATATGGATCAGCTTCAGATTTTTATATTGGTTGATTAAGCATTTTAGGAATCCTACCAAACTTTAATGGCCTTTTTTATTTGTATTTTTCTCTCCAATTATAAGGAAGAGAACTTGCATAAACAAGTTTATCGCTATTGTGGCATATATATATATAAGTTTCTCTTTATATTACGCTGTGTTATTGGATCAGAAAATCACATGGCATGATAAACTTGTTCTATGCAAATTGCTATTGCTCTCGTATGTAAGAGTCCATTCAATCCACTCCCCTGCCTGGTCTATAAGCCTTGACTGACCAAGTCCCAAATATAAGACCTGCCAATTCTTATCGTTTTGGTTCGTATGTATTACCTCCCTAGAACCATGAAAGTGAGATTTAAGTTAAAATCTCCCCACCTACCTGTGCTTCCCAATTCACCATCAGAATTCTCACCAACATGCATATCTGCAATAATTCCCCACGACAAAAGAGCCAAGATTTAGCCTAATCATAAATGCGTACTACGCATTTCTAACAGAGGTAGCAATAGGGTAACAAATTTAAGTTTGCTATGCTACTAGAATAAAATTATTTATCTCCAATGAAAGTAGCAATTTAGTTTATTAAGGATATATATTACTCACTTGTGTACTTCATGTATTTGTTTTTTGATTTGGCCTAATAAAAAAATTGTCACGTGTTTTTTATTTTTAAAGCCAAAGAAAAATTAAAAACATATCCATTATTTTTTTCAAACAATAAAATATGTGTTAAAATACCACTAGACACACCTCGTAAAGATGACCCCTCAAATTGAAAATCGATCAATACAATCCGTAAATATAAGTGTCGCAAATCAATGTAGTATTTTCGTAAAAAAAAAAAAATGTTATGCGATTATGTGTAATAGCAGAAAATGCAGCCCACATATATGAGTTCATAAGTCTAATTAATAGTCTCGTGAAAAATGATTCGAAATAATATATATAATGAAATAGTTTGAAATACTGAAAATAAAACAAAAAATTAAGTGCAGCACTTACTTGCTGGATGAGCAAGACCCGAACAGTGAGATAATGGCAAGAAGAAAGTGAAGCGGTTGTGGCTGGCTTGGGGTCCGTGGGTGAGAATGTAAGGGACGGACGGATGGACGGTGAAGGATGAGAATAAAAACAGTGGTGTCAGGGTTGGGCGTGCTGGGGTTGGGGGCTGGGTTTTGGGGTTTGGGTTTTACTAAGCTTGTTTGAACTTATTGACCATAATTTTGTTTACACACATTTACAGTGACGTCATCTGCACATATACAACAGATGACAAAATCACACACAACGGATGACAAAAATCACACACTAAAACAATAACTAACGTACAAATAATATGATTGACACACTTATCTTTATCGTATAAATTAACTTTCTACTTGTCCCTTGTTACTCGACAACGGACTTATTCTCAACTCGCTGGCATGAAAGCCTTTTTGCTTCCGAAGCTCTTGGCGGGTAAGACCGTCATTGAATCCATACTTAGTCTTTAGTAATTAGACCAGAAGCATGAAATTAATGACGGTCTTCCCAGCCACCAGTTTCAGAAGCAGAAAGGATTTCATGGCATGGCATCTAGTTGGGGATAAGTCTGTGCAAACGCATCCCAGGATTCCACGAACGCTATAACTCCGCCTAAAAATACCAATCCTTGGTCCAATTTTTGGGTAATTTGAGACACGACTGAAATTTCAGGACCCACCGCCCTCACCCGCCAAACTACAACGCGTTTCTCCGATACATCATCGTCCGGATTCAAACGTCCGGATTCAGATGCAAAAAATCCAAACACAAGGAAGCTTTTGAAACTTATCGAACCAACCCACAATCTTCCTCTTCTGCCTCTTAAGAGGGAAAAAGTGGGAACTCAATTCCCTCCATCGGACCTCCAAAATAAACCCATCTTTTCATTGCATTCCTCTGCACTACTCTCAACTGCCAACCCCTGCAACCCAGCTTCCATTTCCACAAATAAAAAATTCTCATCCAAATTCGTATCCGGGTTTTGCATGAAATCATAGGCAACCCCAAATGGCAAATACCAGTGCAGTCCCTGACCTATCTTCGAAGGCAACACCTTTTTTTTTACTCATCACCTATCCCTCAAATCCTCCCTACATTCCTCACAAACCCTTTTCTTCTCCCCATCAATCTCATGAGCGTCTGGGTCAATCTAACCGTAAACTCTTCGAAAACCGAAGGGTACAGCCTCAAAAACCTAGCAACCTTGATGGAAATCAAAACCCACTTCCCTACCGCCGCACCCTCACCGTCCTTTCCAAATGAGAGTTGCCGGCGTCAAAATCCCGAGAATTCCACAATTCGATCCGCCATGAACAGCGGTCAAGCAGCGTGAAATCTAGGTGGGTCCTGTTCGTGGCACCGAGAACACTGGAACGGTGGTGGTGGCGACGGTGCTTGTCACCGGAGTTTGCCGTAAACTCACCTAGGAAGCTCGCCCACGAAATGGGTCGGGACAGAGATTCGGGTCACAGCAGACACATGGGTCTGTGGGATTGGTCCAGGGGGAGAGGGTGGTGATTGGCGGGGGGGGGGGGCGATGAGGGAATGGGTTCTGGTTTTGGTGGTGAAGTAAGGAAGGTTGGGGAGACGGGTGATGGGTTTGTAGGGGGTGGTCCCATAAATTTTTTTATAATTAATTAATTAATTTTTTTAATTTAATTGAGCTAGCGAGGTCCTGTCTATAGCCATATCAGCATTTAATACGTAAATTAACGGATGTCTGATATTATAATAAATTTGTAAAATAAAATATGATATTTTAATTTTTATAACATAAGGTATGAAATTATAATTTCACTCATAATTAAAATAATTTTCTGTAATTTATCCTAAATGATAAATCTGAAACTCCCATTGTATGAACCAGAATTTCTCCCTAGCCATATAGTTTGCTGGTTGTATCTAAGAATTTCTCCCGATGAATGGTCTAGGTGGGTACCTGTTTTAGACCGCTAGATTCATCTGAACGGTTGTAAATTTAAAACAAGCTTACGTAGAAACGGGTACTAAAGTACCAGCCCAGCCCATCCAAGTTAAAATACTAAAAAGCCCTCCCAGAGCCCAAAACATTTCGATCCTGTTTTTGAAAAATCTGAAAACAGAGAGCGCGGGGTGGCTCAGCAGTCAGTAGCAACCGTCACTCACGGCGCACGTTAGATGCCCCCGGCAAACAGTTGCAGCATTGGCCGAGTCAGTGAGTGAGCGAGTCAATCGATTAGATGAGTTCGAAAGAGAACTACAGAATCGAGCTTCGAACTGCGATTCGACAGCTGAGCGATCGCTGCCTCTACGCTGCTTCCAAATGGTACCTCCCAAAACCCTAAAACCCTGAATCCCAATTTCAAATTTCGGTTCTTTACATCCAATTGATGCGTCGTCGTTTCAATAATTATGCAGGGCGGCAGAGCAGCTCGCCGGCATCATCGAGCAAGACCCGGTGAAGTTCACGCCTGCGAACACGAGATTCCAGCGCGGGAGCTCCAGCATACGGCGCAGATTCCGCACCAACGACATCACCTCGACGCCGGCTGCCGGCGTGTCGTATGTGTCCACTCCGGTGATGGAGGAAGATGACATTGTGGACGGCGATTTCTACCTCCTTGCTAAGTCGTATTTTGACTGCAGGGAGTACAGAAGAGCTGCTCATGTGCTTCGTGATCAGAACGGAAAGAAGTCGGTCTTCTTACGCTCCTATGCTCTTCATCTGGTTTGTAACTTTCTCTGTTCTTTCACTCTCTGCAAGTCAAAGTTTTTGCCTTTCGATTTGTCGGTGTGTTTCGCCCATAAATTTGAATCTTCACAAGTTTGAAATTGTTGAGAATACGTAGTATATAGGTAATCTAACCAAGAACACCACCAACAATTATACTGGTTTGGCGTTAGCAAGCCTATGTCCAGTCGGAGAGGATGGAGTCTTCTAAGAGAGCACTTACAAGTGTGTGTCACTCGAGAACCCTATGACCCAAATACACCCAAGCTCACTTGCTCACTAAATCAAATGAGAAACGAGAAATTTTGTTCTTGTTTCTCCAATTCAAATAAGCTGTGCAACATCCACAATAACCTAAAGAACACTCTTGGAGAAGTGTATCCATAAAGCCAAAGAAAAACTAGGCCGAGAACATCCAGTAAACAAGACTGACGTGGCACTTGAAAGCCACATAATGCTTTGTGCAAAACAAGCTTGAGACTTAAATACGAGAAGACAAGTTTTTTTTATGAAACGGGCTCAAGAATCAAGTACCATAAACATTCAGTTTGAAGCCAAATTAGTCAATAGGTATGTAGTATGAATGAACTAGTTGAAATATAATGAGATATAGGAATCCAATGTAGCAAATAGGATTAAACATACAACAAAACGGGTGAAAGACAACTCCAGTCGGCAATTGGAATCTAACGAGATTTTACATTTTGGTTGATGGGTACTTTAAGAAATCTATGTCAGTTTAATGCTACATGATAGCAGTAGTAGAAACTTCTCGTGTTAAAAAATCCTTGATTTTTTTGAACCTACTTATTTCATTCAGATTTTATAGTTGTATATTTTTCTTTGTTTTTATTGCTTGATGAAGGCTGGAGAAAAACGGAAAGAGGAAGAAATGATAGAACTTGAGGGGCCCCTAGGAAAGAGCGATATTGTGAATGGTGAACTGGTTTCTCTTGAGAGGGAGTTATCAACCCTTCGCAAGAATGGGACTATTGATCCTTTTGGACTCTACTTGTATGGCCTTGTGCTCAAAGGCAAAGGCAGCAAGAGTCTTGCTCTTACAGTTCTTGTGGAGTCTGTTAATAGCTACCCTTGGAACTGGAGTGCCTGGTCGGAGCTGCAGTCGTTGTGCACTACAGTTGATGTCTTGAACAGCCTTAAGCTCAATAACCATTGGATGAGGGATTTCTTTCTCGCCAGTGCTTATCAAGAACTGAGGAAGCACAGTGAATCCTTAAAAAAATATGAATATCTTAAGGGCACTTTTGTTTTTAGTAATTACATTCAGGCTCAAATTGCAAAGGCACAATACAATCTCAGGGAATTTGAACAAGTTGAAGCAATTTTTGAAGAACTTCTCAGGAATGACCCTTATCGAGTGGAAGACATGGACATGTATTCCAATGTGTTATATGCAAAGGAGTGCTACTCTGCACTAAGTTATCTTGCCCATAGAGTATTTATCACTGATAAATACAGGCCTGAATCTTGTTGTATTATCGGAAATTACTACAGCTTAAAAGGGCAGCATGAGAAGGCGGTTGTGTACTTTAGAAGGGCACTCAAATTGAACAGAAACTATTTATCTGCTTGGACCCTTATGGGTCATGAATATGTTGAGATGAAAAACACCCCAGCTGCTATTGAGGCATATCGACATGCTGTAGATATAAATCCATGTGATTATCGAGCTTGGTATGGATTAGGACAAGCTTATGAGATGATGAGTATGCCCTTGTATGCTCTTTATTACTTCAAGAAATCAGTATTCTTGCAGCCAAATGATTCTCGGTTGTGGATTGCTATGGCCAAATGTTATGAAACTGAACAGCTGCACATGACTGAGGAAGCGATGAAGTGTTACAAAAGGGCAGTTAATTGTAATGACAGGGAAGCAATTGCCCTGCACCAACTAGCAAAGCTAAATTCTGAACTTGGACGTTCTGAAGAGGCAGCTTATTACTACAAAAAGGATTTGGAGAGGATGGAAGCCGAAGACAGGGAAGGACCAAATATGGTAGAAACCCTACTATATCTTGCGCAATACTATAGGCAGCAGAAAAGATTTGAAGAATCAGAGATCTACTGTACCCGTCTTCTAGATTATACTGGCCCAGTGAGTTGCAACTTATATTTCATTATATCTGCTTATGTAAACGTGACATTGAATTCTAATGAATTATGTGCAAATGTTTCGAATCAACAGAAAGTAACCGTTAATTCTCTGCGCTTCACTGCAGGAAAAGGAAACAGCAAAGAGCTTACTTCGAGGAATGAGAATAGAACAAGCGGGTGGTCCTTCAATGGATGTTGAGCACTTTCCTCCCTAATTTAGTCATGATGTACAAGGCAGATGCCTTCTCTACCAGTTTTGGCACAACAACTTGCGAGAAGCTTGAAGTGGATCGTTCACATTTGAAAGCGTGTCGTGTACTTCTATTAGTAATGTTTGTTAGTTTTATTTCTGTAGAAAATTTCAGTTTTAATGTATTGGGTGCAGAAGTGGAAATGCAAGTGAAAGATTAAGAAGAAACGGAAAATGTCTGGTTATGTGTTTATTTTCATCTTTTGAAATTTATACAGTTTTAGA
Source organism: Crataegus laevigata (assembly GCA_963580275.1). Lineage (NCBI taxonomy): Eukaryota > Viridiplantae > Streptophyta > Magnoliopsida > Rosales > Rosaceae > Crataegus > Crataegus laevigata. The sequence goes on along the minus strand of OY756953.1, from coordinate 4,671,608 downwards.
ACTAATTTATAAATGGAATTTCATGTTTTATTTATTTATTTTTTCTGGGGACAAGGGGGATGTATTTTTTCAGTTATAGACTTGAATTTTTTTTCCATTCAGAGTGATTAGTCGCTTCCTTTGTTGTCTCTTTTCCTTTTGCATTCATGATGCATGAATATGAACATTCTTAATTTTTTTTAAGGTCAACTTTCTCTACTTGCTTTTGTAGTTTTGTCGTCTATTTTCTCTTTCTTCTCTCTGTAAAGACGAGGAACGGATCTCGACTTTCACCGACATCGGCAAAAAAGCTATAGGTAAGCAACCCTTCTCATTCCCTCTCTCTCTCTCTCTCTGCGATCTATCTACTGTTTTGTCGCTCTCGATTGCGCGTAATTTGCACCTAGAATTCTGTTGCAGATCTTCTGACCAAGGACTACAGCTCCATTCAGAAATTCACTGTCACCCCCTACAGCGATGTTGCCGCGGTATGCTTTAGAAGCTCTTATTTAATTAATATGTGTATAGCTAATTGAGGAATCAAGAAATATAGTTTTGGATCGTGAATTAGAGGTTTGGATCAATGTTGAGAAAAACAGCTTTGCTTAATGATTTGTTTTCAGGTCATGCTTTCTATAATATTGGGGATGTTTCAGTACCAGAAAGGCAGTGTACGGACAATTCATCTCAGATGTTACCAGAACTTGAATTGGTATGAATGTTAATTACAATAGTCTGAATGTTTATTACAATGAATATGCATGTTGTACTTTTCAACTGATTGAGATGATGAGGAATTATGGTCACAAATATATATATATATATATATATATATATATATATGCAGGATCATGGTTTTTTAACCATTGTGGCTTTTGAAAAGTTGTTTCTTAATGGAAGTTGGAGAAATACGTAGATCTCAGTCGACTGGTTTCTATAACTGTCATGTGCAATGGTGCTAATGGTATTTGAAAGGTAAGGCCTTCAAATACATGTATTTGCCTTTGTTATATGTGTAATCTACTATTCCTTCCATGGAAAAATGGTCAAGTATTTGATATTAGAGATTCCATATTTATCATCGGCAAACTTTGTGAAAGGCGAAAGGCAAAGTTCTAGTAAGCATGAGTTGCTTACTAGTGAAAGGCATGGGAAATGCAAATGCCTTCAATGGTCGCCACTACTGAAATATCAATCTGAGCCACTACTGAAATTTCAGTCTGAGCCGTCGCAAGCTGGTCTTGGGACTCAAGATCCGCATGGGTCGCCACTACTGCAATTTCAGGGTGAGCTGTCGCGGGCTCAGTATCCGTTATCAGAATACGATTTCGAATCTTTTGGAACCAAGAAGTAATCTCATGCGCCGTCGACGTTGTGGTCTCAATTGACTCTTGGCTGTGACTCTGTAGTTCATTGTTTAGAAAGATCTTTCATGGCAAAGGACGCTCCTTGGGTGCAGAGTCCACGGAAACATAATAGTCCATCAAAAAAAGGCTTTCGGCCATGGCGAAGGTTGACGACTCCTCCCTTCCGGAGAAGAAGGCACAACATGAGGTAGAGCAGGAGGACTCTGCACCCGAGGAGCGTCTTTTGTCACGAAAGATCTTTCTGAACGAAGAACTAGAGAGTCACATCCAAGAGTCCATTAAGACCACGACGTTGACGGCGCATGAGACTACTTCTTGGTTCTAAAAGATTCGTAATCGTGTTCTGATTACGGATACTGAGCCTGCGATGGCTCATCCTAAAATTGCAGTAGTGGCGACCCATGCGGATCTTGAGTCCCAAAACTAGCTCGCGACGGCTCAGACTGAAATTTTAGTAGTGACTCAATATTGGTGACCCAGATCTTGAGTCCCAAGACCAGCTCGCAACGACTCAACATGAAATTTCAGTAATGGTGACCTATCTGTCGAGGAATACAAACCATGTGCCCGTGAACATCCAGGACCCTGAGTCACAAGATCCGAAGCCCGTGACGGCGCCCGAGAAGACGCAAGAACCTGCCCGCGACGGCTTAGCCTGAAATTTCAATCGTGTCCCAGATTCCCCAAAAATTGGACCAAGGATCGGTATTCTTAGGCGGAGTTATAGTGTTCGTGGAATCCTAGGATGCGTTTCCCCAACTTGCTGCCATGAAAGCCTTTTTGCTTTTGAAGCCCCTGGTGGGTAAGACCGTCATTGATTTCATACTTCTAGTCCTTACTGTATGCAATAGGTGATTAGGGGTTCTTCGTTTCTATTGCAAATGTTTAGTAATTAGGGTTTTTCTTCGATTATTTGTGGTGCAGTTGCGAATTAGGTGTAATTACATTCTTTCTGGTGCCCGGAAATCTGGAAATTAGATCTAATTAGGGGTTCCTTTCTGCAAAATTATGAGGAATCAGGGCTTTTGTGAAATTCTATGGATGGTTATTAATGAGTGATCAGTTTTGTGAAAGTATAATTTCATCAAAATGTACAAAAAAGAAAAATCGAATTCAAGATAATGAAAGATGCTTTTATTAATTCATATCGGTCTAGTGAAATTCTTCTTTATTTGTAGGTAAGAGATCACAGGTTCGTTTCTCGTGAAATGCAAATTTAAACTGCATTATTGTAAACCCGTTGTGAGATTTAACCCACTCTCCAATTCTCGTAATGTCGTTGAATAATAAGTAAAAAAAGAAAGAAAGTAAATAAGTAACTCGAAATTTTGGGTAGCTAACCCCAATGAGGCCCAATGCTTATTCATTTGGTCCTCAATAACTTGCTTGTAAAAATCATGAGTGTTTGTTATTTTGGTTCATTTTTTCAAAAAATAATGTGGGTAATTTTACTTGTAGTTGTAGAACTAATGTGAGATACTTTTGTCTAGTTTCATAAATCGTGCTGGTTATTTTGTTGTAGTTTCATAAACAGTGCTTATTTTGTTCATTTCCAGCTTTCTAGAAATAGTGTGGGTTATTCTTGTTTAATTAAAAAAAAACATATAAAAACCTACAATTAGTAAAATTTTGGTTCATTTCATTTGGTTGTGTGCACAAAAAGTTAAGAGGGACAAAGATTGCATCTAGATAACAGAACTTGGGGAAAGTAGCCCACATTTAAGGTATTTTTTGACAATTCTCTAATCTTTCAATATCTTAAACGTTACTCGTTGTAAAAAATAATTACTAGACTGATTAATTGCATTTTATTATCTCTTTTCAAAAGAAAATTACTTATTTCTTTAGTATGTATCAACCCCGAAAGATGACTGCCACACCTCCACAATTCCCTCATATTGTGCTTTCGACACTATCACTATATCATTCTTCATACTTAGGAAACTCTGAAGATACTATCTTCATTTCCCATGCCTTTCACTAGTAAGCAACTCATGCTTACTAGAACTTTGCCCTTCTCCTTTCACAAAGTTTGCCGATGATAAATATGAAATCTCTAATATCAAATACTTGACCATTTTCCCTGGAAGGAATAGTAGATTGAACATACAGCAAAGGCAAATACATGTATTTGAAGGCCTTACCTTTCAAATACCATTAGCACCACTGCACATTGCAGTTATGCGGTAGTTATGGAAACCAATCGACTGAGATCAATGAATTTCTCCAACTTCCATTAAGAAACTGTTCAGTGAGTCGCAACTTGTATTTCGTTATATATACTTATGTAAACATGACATTGAATTCTAATGAACTATGTGCAAATGTTTCGAATCAACAGAAAGTAAACTTTAATTCTCTGCGCTTCACTGCAGGAAAAGGAAACAGCAAAGAGCTTACTTGGATGAATGAGAACAGAACAGTGTTCTAAAAACGGCCTAGGCGGCGCCTAGCAACCGAGGCGTTTTTGGGCAAATCGGGTGGAAAAATCGGATTGGGCCTAGGAGGTTTTTTTTATAATATTTTTTTTAATTAATTGTGTGTTTTTTTTTTGGTTTCATGGTAGTATGCTTATGGAAATGGTGTATCTAATTTGCAAATGATGGATTTACTACAAGTTCATCCAATACTTATAGAAATAGTGTACCTAATTTGTATTTTATCATTATTTTATTATCTATACAAGTATAGTGTTTTTTTTAGGTGTCAATATGCACTTATTTACAAGAAATACACGAAATTTACCTAAATCCACCTAGGCCGCCTAGGCGCTAGGCGCTTGCCCGCCGCCCGACTAGCGCTTAGCGTAGTTTAGAACCTTGGAACAGAACAAGCTGGTGGTCCTTCAATGGATGTTGAGCACTTTCCTCCATAATTTAGTCACGATGTACAAGGCAGATGCCTTCTCTACCAGTTTTGGCACAACAATTTGCGAGAAGCTTGAAGTCAATTGGTCGATTTGAGAGCGTGTACTTCTATTAGTAATGTTAATTAGTTTGATTTCTTAGAGAATTTCAATTGTAATGTGTTGCCTTAGTTTTCTAGAGCGTTTCCTTAATCTTCCGTTGTATTGTTTGCTAAGGATTTGAATGTCTTGGACACAACTTTTGCATCTTTCGGTGTGAAATGAAATGCATTTACGCCGTGTACAAAGAAGGTAAGGAGAGGCATGATACGGCAGAGAATAATATCAATATACGCAGTAATTTTCTCTCGATTGAGTAAAACTTCTGTGGGAATGTATGATCTTAATTTGCATATATATTTTTTTATGTCGTCTCACGAATCGTATAAAAATCTGCCAATGCTAAAATAATGTAAGAGCTGGTTTGGTAGTACTTTTAAAATGACAGAAAACTCTTTTAAAGAAAATGTTTGTAAGCATTTGAACTGCTTCTTGGAAAAAGCACAAGAAAGCACTGTGCTTTTTTAGAAGAGAAATTTTATTTGAATCCATACATTTTCTTTTTACACTCAACTTACTCTCTACAGCCATATTTTTTTTAACTAAACTATTAATATCTCTTTAAACCCAAACTTACTACCTAAAGTACCCTCACAAACACGATTCGATATATAAATTTATCTTTACACCTATTTAAAAAATAGAAAACCAAAATCAGTGTTTTGAAACTCATTCAAGGCATAAACACAGCAATATCTCTCACATCTTTACACCTATTTATTGTTTATTTCATCTTGTACTTGACGGTAATTATTCAATAAGGTAAGAAAGACAATTCATATTTAAAGTTTAAGTTTAGTGTAGAAAGAGGTTATATGGATCCAAATAAAATTTTTCCTTTTTCAAAATTCACTTGATTTTTACTAAAAATTGGTTCCAAAAACATTTTCACCAAAAACGCTTTCAATCATTTTAAAAATACTTTCAAATGATCACATCCAACCAATTGATATACAGAAGGCAAAATCCAGCCTATACGATGCTCGAAAGGCAGTTAATCAAAACAAACAAAACTAAATTCAAGTGCACATTGTCATTCACTCAGATTATTTCAAATGTAATAGCCTCCACATAGCAAGTAAAAAACATAGGAAGTAAAAATTAAACACAACCTCTAAAGCTCCAACGACTAATAGCAATTACAGAGCCTCAATCTCTGGCATCTTCTTCTCTCAACCGGTACTCAAACCAGTTCAATTATTTTTAGGGTCCGTGAAGAAACCGTTGATGGATGGCATAATTTCCGGTGCCCTGTTGCGGACAAATTTCCTCAAGAAATTTTCTTTGTACTTTTCTCCTTCGGCGTGATTATCCAATACTCCAGCAGCTCTGCCCTCCTTGTTCACTCTGATTCAGAAAGAAAAAAAAACATGGTATCACTATACACATCCAGTATAGTTTTGACATCGAATTCATAATTCTTTCAGGTTTGTAAGAGTGAAGGGAACCAACAGAGCAAAAAGAAAATACCACACATTTGCATGAGTTGTCGTTCACATTTACCACGTGCGCTAGCTTGAAAGATTTAAAGAGCTTTAACTACAAACTGGTCATGTTATACATACACTTTGAGGGCTCGTTCTTGTGAAGGATTGCATTGGACATCTCACAAAATTCAAAAATGTGTTAAAGGTAGAGGTCAATGATTCTTCGTTTAGAGGGGATTAGAAATGAAGGAAAAGTATCCTTTCTAATCCTACCATTTTGCGGGAATTGGTGGGAATAAGTTTCATTAAATAATCCAATCCACTCCAATCTTAAGCATCAAACGAGCCCACATATACAAACTGGACCAATTCCCCAATATCCATCACAAAATCGGTTTATTTTGGTCTGAAAACATTTACTTGGCCACTCTTGTAATCAATTTAGACCACGCACTTTGGTTAAATTAAAGGGTCGCCCCAAGCCAGTAAGGCTACCGGCTCTGCAAGGGTCGGGGTAAACGTCTATATTTCGGAGCCTTACCCTTGCTTTGTAAAGAGGCTGTTTCCATGAGTCGAACCTGATCATAAAGAAGCAAACTTTCCATTGGAGCAAGGCTCGTGCTCAACTTTGGTTACATTTATCCCAAATATTTGATAATAAGATAAAGGTTTTCGTCTTGAAAATAATTATCAAATCCTTGGTTACACTAAACCCAAATAAATAAAATTAAGGTTTTTCGTCTTGAAAATATTCATCTAATTTGATAAGTTATTAGCATACAACAGAAAATATACCCACAGAAATAAACGGATTACAAATAAAACACATAGATTAGCAACAATCTAATTCTAAAGCAATAAGCTTTGCAGTCCAAATTTCGAGAGAGAAAGCGAAGAGAGAGACATACCTGACTTCAGGGTTGATGGTGATATGGCGGAACAGACTCAACCCGCAGATCCCTAAGGCTACCCCTGTGGCCGCGAACAGTGGATAAACCTACATACACACAAACAATACGACGCCGGATTAAAAGCCCAACCAACAAAATCAAAGCCGATCTGGTACAAGACGAAGGGATCAAGTCTCGGAGGTAGATCTACGCTCACCTCGGGCCTCAGCCAGCGATTCGCAGCCATTGATTGAAACCGTACGGAGATTACCGGAGAGAGGAATGCGATGAGGGCTTGAAATGCTAAAACAGAGACGAACGATGGAAGAAAGACAAACCGAGCCGCCACTTTGATTGGCTGTCTCCGGAGTGGGGTGCCCCACTTGCCGTCTCCCGTTCAGCAAATAAGAATGCGACACGTAACTCCATCGGCCTTCCTGAGGTCTGACTTAAAATATGTAAAAAAAGGAAAACCTATTGCGCCGTTGCCGGGGATCGAACCCGGGTCACCCGCGTGACAGGCGGGAATACTTACCACTATACTACAACGACTTGTTGCTTTCTTGTGCTATTAATATTTAATTTACTGACATGAAATCGATTAAAGGATCCGCATAAAACTTATACACGTCCTTGGACGGTTGCACTCAAGTTTTTCTCTTTTTTTTTTTGTTCAAAAGACGAAACTAACCAGGTTCGCTTAGCTTGAATAAGGCCATATCATCACTTGTATAGTTGGAATTTTCTTTTGTTACCAAACTATGATAGTTGAATTAACGCGCATTCTTTACAGCACAATCACGATTATTATGTAGATAATCGTGATTAAGATTTTGATCACGTTTACCGGCTAATATCGTATGAGAACTCAACTCTTCAACAGACACATCTCTTAACTCGCAATCAAATCTAGTATTAGAATATGTTAAAATATCATACACGAACGCACGTACAATACAAGTCGTACAACTAGTGGCCTACTCATACGACTACAATGCCACTGTTTTCCTCGGCCAAACTACAGGCAATATACTCAAGCTCTTTCTATCAAGGAGCATGGACTCGGGGATACCCTCTACGAGTGCTGTTTTTTAACAGAGGGATGATGCAGAATAAATGATCCGACAAAGCAAGTTCTTCGGCCTCTAACTTCACTGCAGAAGCTTCTTTCCACTAACTTCAGTGCATCCCCGTTGTCAACTCCATCATGTAACTTCATATCAAAACTCAAAATGGTACTATTAGAATGTTCCATGCCGATATCCATGTCAGCCCCCTTCCATCGCCATTTCAGATCTCAACTTGACTTCAGATTATGTCGACATGACATCTGCATCTGGTATATGAACCGGATTTGAGAAGACATATCCCAAGTCATCCATGTCAATTCCTTTTGTCACGTATACGATCCCGCCATGAACCTTGTTTCTTTGAAAGTACCTATCGAAATGGCAGCATCATTTCAAATATAATGTAGAGTCCAAAAAATAACTCACATCAACATGTCGCTTAGCAACAAGCAATCTTCAACTTACCTTATCACTCAAGAGGCTTGTAGTTGTAGGCTCATTTTCTTTGCTATCACTTATGTCGTTCTCTACCTCAATCTCGCTATCCATCACAATGGTCTGTTGATCATCCGATGCACCAAACATAGCCTCATCATGAGCAGATCTGAGTTGCTTATCCCTTTTGTCCTTATCATTAAAACTCAAAGTTTTCAAGCTCTTTTCATTAGTTTTTCTTTAAAAAAAATCATAAATAGGTCAAACAATTAGCAGATTACGAGGCCCTATTAGCAGGCATTTGAATGGCAAAAGACTTGGCGGTGAAGAAGCTCGCAATTCTTTCAATTCCCAACTAATTACTAGCCAGAATACTGCGGAGTACACGACAAAACATTCAATGATGGTGTAATACCTAAAGAAGGTGCGCAAGCAACTTGAGGCCTTTCAGACTTACATTCTCACTCAAGTTCCGTGGGCAGACAACACCCACGTGGATGCGTTAGCCAGCCTAGGCTCCGCCTTCAACCACCAACTCAAACGTTCTATTCTGGTGAAGTATGCATAGAGGCAGAGCCGACAGCCGAGGTGTCACAGGTTAGTACAATTCCTAAATGAAAAAAAATCTATTATAGACTACCTGATCAATGACACACTCCCTATGGAAAGGTTGGATTTGAGAAGACCTATCCCAAGTCATCCATGTCAATTCCTTTTGTCACGTATACGATCCCGCCATGAACCTTGTTTCTTTGAAAGTACCTATCGAAATGGCAGCATCATTTCAAATATAATGTAAAGTCCAAAAAATAACTCACATCAACATGTCGCTTAGCAACAAGCAATCTTCAACTTACCTTATCACTCAGGAGGCTTGTAGTTGTAGGCTCATTTTCTTTGCTATCACTTATGTCGTTCTCTACCTCAATCTCGCTATCCATCACAATGGTCTGTTGATCATCCGATGCACCAAACATAGCCTCATCATGAGCAGATCTGAGCTGCTTATCCCTTTTATCCTTATCATTAAACTCAAAGTTTTCAAGCTCTTTTCATTAGTTTTTCTTTAAAAAAAATCATAAAATAGGTCAAACAATTAGCAGATTACGAGGCCCTATTAGCAGGCATTTGAATGGCAAAAGACTTGGCGGTGAAGAAGCTCGCAATTCTTTCAATTCCCAGCTAATTACTAGCCAGAATACTGGGGAGTACACGACAAAACATTCAATGATGGCATAATACCTAAAGAAGGTGCGCAAGCAACTTGAGGCCTTTCAGACTTACATTCTCACTCAAGTTCGGTGGGCAGACAACACCTACGCGGATGCGTTAGCCAGCCTAGGCTCCGCCTTCAACCACCAACTCAAACGTTCTATTCTGGTGAAGTATGCATAGAGGCAGAGCTGACAGCCGAGGTGTCACAGGTTAGTACAATTCCTAAATGAAAAAAAATCTATTATAGACTACCTGATCAATGGCACACTCCCTATGGAAAGGTTGGAGTCTAGAAAGCTCTAAATAAAGGCAGCATGCTACTACACGTGGAACGACATTCTCATCCAAATATCCTACACCAAACCACATCTCTACTGGCTAGCGTATCCCGATGACTTGAAAGTCCTAAGCTCAATCCACGAAGGCGTTTATGGAAGTCATTTTGGATACCGATCCTTAGCACAGAAGGCTCTTAACGCATGCTACTACTGGTCTACCATACACCAAGATGCTAAGGAGTTAGTACAAAAGTGTGATCGCTGCCAACGCTATAAGCCAATACCAGCACTGTCTATTAGCGAAATACACCCGCATACAAGTCTTTGGTCGTTCATGCAGTGGGCAATCGACCTGGTAAAACCTATGCCGCCCGCTACTAGGGCCAAAGGCATGATGATCATGGCAACCGATTGCTTCACCAAATAGGTAGAAGCAGAACCTATGACGACGAAGACTCGGACAGACATAGAGGGTTTTATATGGAGGAACATCATTTTTTGATTTGGCATCCCCCAATCCATCGTCACCGACAACGGCCCGCAATTCGTGGGCAAAGATTTGGCGAAGTTCTTCCAAATGTATGACATCAAGAAGCGCATGTCCACGCCGAGATATCATTAAGGCAATGGGCAGGGCGAAGCATCCAAAAAAAGGATCCTCAATTGCCTCAAGAAATCCCTCTTCGACAAGAAGGGAAAATGGCCAAATGAACTTTCCGTATATCTGTGGGCTTATCACACCACCAAAGACGAGCCACCAATGAGACTCCTTTCTCTTTGACATTTGATTTAGAAACGATCATTCCTTCCAATGTCATCATGCCATGTGTCAGCACTCAACTACCAAGCATTGTGTATAACAGTAAGGAGATGACCACAAGTTTAGATCTGGCAGAAGAGAAGTGCGATCATACCATCACCTGCATCGTAGCCTACTAGCAACAACTTCTCTCCTACTACAACAAAAATGCCAAGATCCAGCAGTTCTAGCTCGGTGATCCAGTCTTATGGAAAACCTTCATCAATGCCTGCAAAAAAGGCTCCAAAAAGATGAATCCCATCTGGGAAGGTCCGTACAAGATTAGCAAAGTAGGCGACAAAGGAAATTACACTATCGCCACCATAAACGACAAAGAGATCGAAAAGTAGTGGAACACTTACAATATGAGGAAGTACCATGTGTGACCTCCATCTACATTAAAGCTTGAAGACTCAAGCAACTCGACGGGCACCACCTCACAAGTCGAGGACTATCTAGTTGTTATGCAATTTCTACCGTACAACTAAGTTCTCGTTCATTTCACTCATTTTTCAACAATGAATTCAGAAGTAATCTACAACTTAGCTCCGCTATATACTTACAACAACTGATCACTCTTGCACTTCAAAAAAAGACTGCGCCATTCTTAGGGACTCATCGTAGAAATTGTGCTCCTTGATGGACCAACCATGCTCTCTAGTGAGATAGGGTAAACTAATTCCCAACACCTACATGGGTTTGCTCTCGAAGGTAGGAGGATAAACTTTACACTCCAAATATCCAAACGTGGATGAGCCGGGTTGCCCTAGTATAACTAGGTGCACGATGGCTTGCAACAAGATTCCTAGAAGTAGCCATAATGGTCTTTTTCAAGGCTTAGCTAGTTGAAGGATTTTGGATCTCTTAGCCTAATCTGTGAGGAATTGGACCCTAGAGACGGAAGGGGCATATTACGCAATACGTCCTACGGACAGCTGCCTTGGAACCCTAAAACTACTACCGAGTGCACTAAGGTAGCTTACAGTTTCTATAAGACTGCATACGGCTTGCCATTCGAGCAGTAAAGCCATGCTAAACTTATACAACTGCACATTCTTGTGAAAGGTTAAACAAGCTAGCGTGCATATACTGAGCTTTATTCACTGCCGACATACTACGTAGTCGATAAGCTTCACCTCTGCCAATTGCGGAACGGCTTACACCAAGTCCTAAAGTGTTGTAATACTTGTTACGCAACCAACGAAATTAGAAAAAGACAAGGTTAATAGCCTAGTAGTCACGCAGACTTTTCTGCTTCTGTAAGTAAGGCATCCAGCTGCCGACCTTATGGCTAACAACTTTGCAAAGTTCTACACCAACACTTATGGCTGTATCGACTACGCTGGCTTGTCTGCTTATAGAAAAGTAGCACGCCTGCCACTGGTCTATAAAGTCTAAAGGTTAGGGTATGAACAAAAAAAAAGCAAAGATGGAGAAAAGTGAAGAAAGCAAGTTTATTAAATTTTCTAGCAAAATTGATAAACAACTAGCAAAGACCGAATGAGTTCAAGCAAAGCAAAAAGCAACGAGGGAAACAAAGAAAATCCTAAAGACTACCTAGAAGACTACTCTTCAGTAGCTTTGATACTTCATGACTACTCGATCGCCACACCTTCAGCAACTGCGACATTCTCAGCAGCAGCACCATCTGGTGCTTCATTCCCTACTGCTCCAGCCTAGGTACCAACATCTCTGACTACTTCACTAATGGAGGCCTCAAAAGTAAAGGCAAGCAAGTATTCCGGAGAAATAGATAAAGTTTGGAAGTCTCTCCCCGCAAACTCGAAGTCAGACGGCCTACCAAAGAGATGATCTACGTAACCCAGTTTGTAGAAATCGACCTGAGTTTGAACAAGCAGAGCCTCAAGCCCAGCCTTCTCACCTTTTAGCTCCCTAATCTCCTCGAGTAGACCAACACAGATACATTGCAACTCATCCACTTATTTCTTTAAACTTTTGTTGATCTTCAGTGCACCTTGGAGTTCCAACACTTGGGGTTCAAGCTTATCAACAACTTTCTTGAAGTAGATCACTTGGTTATAAGCAGCAATCAACTTTTCATCCTTTGCATAGAAGCTAAGAAACGGCACACTCAAGATCTTGAATTTGAGGTATGTGACATCTGATTTCATTCTCTGCACTTTCATACTTAAATTGGATGCATCAAGCGTAGTCTTCAAGTCAACGATCTCTTGGTGAGCAATCTTAAACTGAAGAGAAGTGAAGGAAGATATATTAGACCCTTTCAAATCAACGAGCTCAGATTCCAACCTCTTGATCTTCTCGGCTGCTTTATATTTGTGTTAAACTAGCTTCGGTTGCCACAACCTTTGCCACCTCCTTGGCAGCCTTCGTATCCTTGTGGTCAAGAAGCATATACGTGGCTGCCAAAATAGTCGTCTTTTGCATCATGGCAAGTTGCCTGTCTTCCTATACTCGGTCGTATGCTTCACAAATAAACTTGGGGCAAGCAATCCTTCTAATGCCATCGACAAACTTTGTACAAGTGTCTATGTCTTCAAGCAGATCTGGTTTCAAAGGCACACAGATCTCAGCAGCCTCCCCAAAAACAGGCTTAGTGGATTTCTCACAACTACCTATGCGAGCAGTCTCTTCATTCCCAACAGGCTATTTAGTCTCAGTAGCAGGAGGAGTGGGCCTTGTCATCACTTTAGCAACGTAGTCCACCTTATCGCTCTTTATAATAGCAAGTATTTCCAAAGGTGAACCAGATTTAGCTCCCAACGGACATCTTGGTACAGACTTTGGCATTTGGGTCATGACAGAACCTTTACACTGAGCAATTCTATTAGCAATTGTACCAACCATTCTCAACATGGCAAGCACCACAGGCTTAAATCTAACAGCCTCATTTTTCTTCCCATTGGAAGAAGTCATGTCAATCACATGCCTCTTGGCAGTAGGCGAACCCTCATAAGCTGCGAAAAAAATCTTCAGTTTTTTCTCAACCTGCATCTTTTGAGCAAGCGAGGAAGACCTCTTCTTTCCACCTTCATTCATAGTAGGCTCCACGATAGCGATCAGACAAGCCAATGCATCTGCCAACTAATCTTCCGTTCTTATTGCTAGAACCTTAATTATCTTCCCTTCCAAATTCCCTTTGATGAAGAACCGGTCAAATTCAACATGCTCTATTCTATCGTGTTGTACCAGATTATGTGCAATTTCATAAGACAATTTCATAGGCTGATCCATGTTTTATATACAAATCCCTTAGCAGAAGCTTAAGCCACAAAATTTCACAAATTCCTAAGGTCATACTTATGTATTTAACTTCTGCACTAGAACGGGCAACCACATTTTGTTTCTTACTCCTCCATGTAACCAAGTTACCTCCAACGAATGTAAAGTCACTTGATATTGAGCTCCTGCCGTCCACTGATCCTACCCAATCGGCATCAATATAACCTTTAACTATAAGATGATTATTCTTTTTGGGCTGTGATATCCACACACCTCATTTTACTTTTCACACACTTTTCTAATTTTCGACCGTCAGATCAGATGAATTGAAGATCAATATAAATTAACAAAGGGTGTGTGGATAGCACACCCTTTCTTTTTAAACAAAATTCCTTTGCCTGGGCTTCACTTCAAGTATTGCAAAATTCTCATCATTGCATTCATATGTTGTTCTCTAGGATCATGCATGTTTTGACTCACAACACTCAAGGCATATGCAAGGTTCGGTCTTGTGTGTGCCAAGTACATTAAACGGCTTACTAACCTTTGGTATCTCTATTTGTCAATACTAAGCTTCAATCCTTCCTCTAATGGTGTAGCTACTGGCTGACAAGTTGACATGCCAGTTTCGTGTAACAAATCAATAATATACTTCCTCTAAGACAAGTAAATTTCAAAACTGCTTCTTGACACCTCAATCCCTAGAGATGCAATGGCCAAACTAGAAATTATTCGGTTGGTGGGCTAAGTTAAAATTATTACTACGAAATCAAATGCTCAATTTTTTAATTTTTTAATTTTTTTTGTTGGATGTGCAAAGCTATGTAATTTCAGTAATAATTTGAAGTAAGAATTTTATAGCCTGCTTTTATGTTCTAGCCTTCAAACTTTCAAATGAATATACTATTGTATAGAAGTTTTAATTTATTAAATTTTAGTGTTGGTTAAAGTGATGAGTTTATTTATCAATTATTAACTCTTATTTTCCCTAAAAGCACTTCTACAATTCGGACCTTTCATTTTCTAGGTGGGCTACGACAATTAAAAAAAAATCATAAAATAGGTCAAACAATTAATATTTTTTAGCTTAATGAACTAAAACTCTCTCTATGCTACAGCTTAACGGAGCCTTGTACTTGGCCCTATGTGTGAACTTTATTGGCGGAGCCAAAGAGAAAAAAGAATAGGCCCAGGCCTATCCAACATCCTTCAGATTCATTTTAAATCAAAAAGGATTAAAAAGAAAAAGAAAACGGGAGCGTGACAATAAATACTAGTTACCCTAAACATCATATATGATGTATCACTTGGTCACCAGTAAGGCTAATATGGGAGGAAAATTTTCCAGCTTTCTGGTAAGAAATAGCAATAAAAACCACATCCCACAAAAGAAGAATTTTTATTGAATTAGGATTTGACGAATCGTTTGGATCTAGTTTAGCCTAATAAATAAATAATATGTAATCCTCGATTAGTTGTTTCCAATTTGTATTCTAATTTGATTGTTCTTCCTAATCCTATCGTAACGGATATCTTTCCAAAGATGACCAGGATTACAAACACACTATATATTAGCAAGTGCCATTAGCAGTCAATCAAACAATCTGCACAATCACAACTACATCGATCAAACGATAAAGATCATGTTGTATATTGATGATCTCCCTGATTTTGTATTGGTGGAAATCCTTTGTCGACTTCCCCGCGAATCCGCAGTTCAATGCAGGTGTGTTTCCAAGCGTTGGTTCAGTCTCCTCTCTGATGATTACTTTCGTCTATCCTTTTTGTGTGTCCAAGATAAAAAGCAGACGCCGGAGCCAACTACTCTGATCTTCACGAATGCAAAGGACGCGAGGGATTTCTTTACCATGTCCGAGCAGCCTCTGGTGCCCGAAAACCAAGGCCGCCCCCGCAGCTTCTCTTTGAGTTTCCTCCCTTGTTTTCAAAGGCCTGTCGACACACCAGACAAGGAACCAATTGTAGTAGCGGCATGTCGGGACTTAGTATTATGCTGCGCAGCCAAGACTAGTTCGGACTACTACGTCTGCAATCCATCCACCAAGCAATGGGACGCCATTCCTTCCCTTTCTCATCAATGCTGCCACGAGGAAGCGTGGGTCGGATTCATCTGCGAACCCTACTACTATAAGAAGGAATGCAGGGAAGATGGCAACGATAGCCGAAGGGAAAAAAGTAATACATTCCAACTTAACGTTGAGAGTAGGTACAGGATCGTACGATTAACTCATTCGTCCTTGCCGCCGCCCTCGGAAATAAAGCTCGAGATTTTCACTTCCGAGACTGGTAAATGGACAGAACAAATTTTCTTATACGAAATAGGATTTTCGCTTGGTAGTTTGAATCGCACAGCGGTTGCTTTCAATGGAAATCTGTATTGGTGGAACTTTAAGGCTGGCTGGGCTGTCGATTTGGATATTGAACATGTTAAATGGCGTTGCATTCGTAGGCCTCAAGATGATCAGTTCATCACTCCCATCCATTCATATTTTGAAATCCTAGATTCCATTAAAGCAAGATCTCGAAAGGGATATTGTATGCGAATGTGCCAGTTCACTCAAAATCGAAACTGTCCAATTTTTCTGAATGTTTGGGGGTACTTGGAAGATGAAGAGGCCAATAACGCTGGCAAATATTGGTATTTAGTAGGCAGAGTTTCCCTGGACTGGATGATTTCGCAAAATCCATTGACCATGGAATCGAAGGAGAAAAAGATCAGGACGCTCGGTTTTGACCCAAATAATGAGGATATTTTATATCTACAATTACGTGGATACGTTGTTATGTATAACATTGGCGCAAAAACGGTAAAAGTGGTTTGGAAAACTGAGCTCATTTACGATCATGTTCTGTACCGACGACTTTTATTTCCATATATGCACCCATGGTGGCCGACGCCACTTCCTAAACGCAAACAACTACGGGAGACCTCTAGAAGACCAAGCAGCAACATGGATGATGAGACGCAACGACGGAGCCAGGAATTATTAGGTTGGTGGCCTAAGTTAAAATTTTTACTACGAAATCAAATGCTCAATTCTTTTTGTTGCCTACATAAAGCTATGTAATTTCAGTAAGAACTTTATTGTATTGAAGTTTTAGTTCATTAAATTTTAGTTTTGGTTAAAGTGATGAGTTTATTTATCATTTATTAACTCTTATTTTCTCTAAAAACACTTCTACGATTCAGACTTTTCATTTTCTATGTGGGCTACGACAATTAAAAAAATCATAAAATAGGTCAAACAATTAGTATTTTTTTTAGCTTAATGAACTAAAACTCTCCCTATATTATAACTTAACGAGCCTTGTATTTGGCCTTATGTGTGAAATTTACTGGCAAAGCCAAAGAGAGACAAGAATAGGCCTGGGCCTACCCAACATCCTTCAGATTCTTTTCTAAGCAAAAAGGATTAAAAAGAAAGGAAGATCCAATTACTCTGAAAGAAATATCCCATAGTAATAGTTTTAAGTCATGACTTTAAGTTTTTGTTCAAATCTAATCAACGAAGTAACAGATGATGAGCGCACACTGCCGTGAAGGGGTTCACTAATCCAGAATTGGAATGAGGAGAGTTGAATTGAGGACAATCATAATTGGATTTCTATTACTAAATTGTCTAGAATCACAACCCTATGGCAGTACTTTTGTTTATGCGAGCAAAATTGGGGAGGGGAGAATCGAACTTAGGACCTTGAATGTAACTGCGCAAGAGTGAATACTCTTAACCAAGTGAGATACAAGCCTCTTGCAAGCCCGGTAAAGTTCAGTCTATCAAAAGAAATAACGTTAGTTACAATTTGGTGGTTTTAGGCGTTTATACATAACTGATGCAGGTTGCTTCTAAGGAGGTACACTATTGGTATTAACAAATCTGACTTCTCCTTGTGCAAAAGAAAGTTCCCTGTGCCTGAAATTAAAAAAAAATCATGACATCTTAGCATTTACAATCCTCGATAACAATCACATATTCTTGTTATGACAATAGTGATCGTGTTAAGGAAGAGAGTCTCGAGTTACCTGCGCAAGTCAAGTCTAATTATACCAGCTTGCAGGACAGTCAAATTGTCTGAATCTGGTGAGACAATGATCACAGTGTCTTCGGAGTACTGAGTCTCGAGTATGGACATGAGCTGTGTCACTCGAACGAATACATCTGAGACGCTCTCGTTTGGGGTTCCATCATCGATGGGGGAGGCTTGATTGCGAGAGAAAGAGTGTCTGATGCATATACCTGAGGTGCATTAACAAAATTACTCATCATACTTGCTTGTCAATGACTATATATTCTACTCCGTTGAGAGAAAAAAAATGTGGATGTTCATTGGAAATGGTACTTCTGAAACAGCTTTTACGTTCTTTCCTTCATAAGCCCCCAATCCACGGGTGTCGAGAAAGCTATACTCTGGGACGATATAACTGCAAACAGAAATGCATGATGATTGCACAAAGTTAACATCTTTGGCCTAGATTTATAGAGGTATACTCAATCAGCATGTTTCCACAATGGCTATCATTCAGAGTTGGCCTCGAGATTTCGAAAATCATGCTACCAATTCAGATTAAAATGCATGGAAACAATGAGTTTGATTCAGGAAAATGGCCTCCCTTTTGAATACTAGAAGTACTTTTATTATGAACTAGTCGAAAATTAAAAACCTTAGTGCTTCCAGAAGAGAATGTTTTTTTGGAATAATTGTGTGTTCTATTCATCTCTCAAGGAGGGATTTATAAGATGTTATAATCCTATAAATAAGGAAAGAAATCATTTACATAAAATCATATTAAACTAAAAATCCCAAGATTACAGGAATATACACAAAAAGTCAACACTCCCCCTCAAGTTGGTGCATATATGTCAGACATGCCCAACTTGTGTAAAAAACTTGAAAACTTATGACTTGAAACAACCTTTGTGAGGATATCTGCCAGCTGATCTTCCGTTCTTATACATTTTCGGTACCTCAATTATCTTCCCTTCCAATGTCCCTTTGATGAAGAACTGGTCAACTTCAACATGCTTTGTTCTATCGTGTTGTACCAGATTATGTGCAATGTGAAAATCAACTGATCGGAATGGAATGCGATTAATGAGATACGCAGCCGAGGTGAGAGCTTCTCCCCAATAGGATAACGGGAGACGCCCCTCAAGTAAGGAAGCACGAACAACCTCCAGAAAGTGACGGTTATTGCGCTCTGTAACCCCATTTTGTTGTGGAGTGTATGGACATGTAGTTTGATGAACGATACCATGATGATCCAGAAAGGCATGAAGTTCAGAGTTCATATACTCGCCACCATTATCACTCCTAAGAACCTGTATTTGTGACTTATACTATACTTGCACCATTTTGTGAAATTGCTAGAACAAGGAAGGAACTTCACTTTTTGACTTCATCAAACAAACCCAAGTCATACGTGTGCAATCATTAATAAAAGTAATGAACCAATAAGCACCACCAAATGTAGCAGTTTTAGATGGTCCCCAAACATCAGAATGGATGATCATAAATGGAACAGAACTTTTTGTCAAACTGGACGGAAACGAAGTACAATGACTTTTAGTAGTTCACAAACACCACATTTGAAGCTAGAAGCGTCATTCTTAACAAATAGGCTAGGAAACAACCTCTGTAAATAACTGAAAGAAGCATATCAAAGTTAATGATGCCATAACCAAATCTCTGAAACTTTATTCCGCTCCCCTTGAGATCCTTCCATAGTAAGAGCTTGAGTCAACATTTGCGTACTGTTCGAGGTCAGCTCCAAGTAGTAAGGCCTCCATTTTCTAATACCATAACCAATCGTCTTACGAGTCCAAATATCCTTAAAAATACAAAAGGAAGGCCAAAAAATCACAAGACAATGTAGAGCGACGGTTATTTGAGCAACAGGTAATAAATTATAATCGAGAGAACGAACAAGTACGGTATCAAGATTAAGGGTATCTGAAAGGGAGACAGCGCATTCCCTAATAATGGGGGCATGATTACCAGTGGCAACACTCACAATAGTTTTGGTGGATGGTTTTAGGGTTTGTATCTGTCTAGAATCACAAGTCATACATTCATTAGCATTAGAATCAATTATCCAGATATTATTCATAACAGATGCATAAACCTTTAAAGCATTACCATCGTTGTTTGTATGTTCAGAAGCTACCTTAGCTTTGGCAATCAGTGCACGAGTATGGGCTGCCATTGCTCTGGATGAGTTTGGTGTACCGTATAGGTGATCGACAAGGCCCAAGATTCCAAACAAAGGTCCAACAACAACTATGTACACAATTGACTGCGCAGCAGGTGGTTCTCAGTTTTGTGCACGACGCGCGACTTTTTTTTTTCTTCTTTTTTCTAACCTAGGCTCTGGTGCCAAGAAGAGAATGTTGTTTTGGTAATTGTGTGTTCTATTTATTTCTCAAGGAGGGGTTTATAAGATGTTACGTTCCTATCAATAAAGAAAGAAATAATTTACATAAAATCATATTAAACTAAGAATCTTAAGATTACAGGAATAGACACAAAAAAGTCAACACACCCAGCATCCTGAATTTCAATTTAAGACTAAGTTTCAGAGTCGTGAACCTGAGGTATGTTTTAAAATCTTGTATTTAATGATGTACCATGTATGATGTAACAACCCGTCCCGATTTTATCGAAACGAAATGGGGTATTTTCGTGAAATTGCACCTTGGGCTAGATCTTTTTCTTTTAAAATGGTTTTTTAGGTTTTAATGGGTGTGCCAAGGGGCCCACCCCTCGGGCCTAATATCTCTCTCCCTCACCTCTCCCGTTTCTTTCTTTCTTTCTTTCTTTCTCTCTCTCTCAGCTCTCCATTTCGACTTTCTGTCCTCTACCATCTCCGACACCCACACCCACTCACCTAACTAGCCAAAAGATGAGGGCACCACTCACACCACCATCATTCGGCCCTTTATGCATCCTTTAAACCTGACGAAGACGCACAGACCCTTCGAACCCAAACCTTCCCCGAATTCCCAGCGACAACCGTGATCGTTGCAAGCGATCTTCAACCCTCTCCGACCACATTTCTTCACAAGTGAAGTAGTTTCGACTCCCTCATCTTGTTATCTTCTTTGTGGGTCTAATTTTAGAGTAAAATATTAGAAGATTTGAGCTCCACCGGAGCTTGGGAATTTTCCAACCAAACTTCAGCCTTCTCCCTTGCAAAACTAGGTCGAGACACAAACCAAAGCCTTGGGCCCTTGTGGAACCCAACCCAAAACCCTCAAGGTCCTAAACCCAATCTAACCCAAATAACTTCATGCCTTTGGGCCATAAAACCCAAGGCCCAATCCACTAACCCAAGCCCCAATTCTATTAACCCAAACCCTTGGGTCACTAATCCTAACCCAGCACTAAACCCAGCCCTAAACCCAGCCCAAGTATTTTAGGCCAAAAACCCTTCGGCCCAAACCTTTAGAACCGACCCAAAGTCTAGGCCCAGAACCAGCTAGTGGTCTAACCCAAATGGAATATTCTGTTAGGGAATATTCTCATGTTGACTTTTTTTTCAAAAATTACTCAGAAACCTTATTAGGGTAATTCAACGTCCTGAATCTGTTTTTGACGTCTGTTTTCCCAAATTCAATCGTTATGATAGAGTTTTATTAATTGGACCCTTTATTTGCTTAGGGGTATTTATTGTGGTGTTTTCGTCTTCGCTAGTTTGCGTGGCTCTTCAGCGACAAAGTATTTGTGAGTGGACCCCTTCTAAAATGCATGTTTTAATAGTAGAAATGCATACATGAAAATCATAATTTAATGATTACGTTTTATGAAGTGTTTTTATGAGATAAAATGCTTATTGAGAATATTTTTTATTACCATATTTTATCAAACTCATGTTCTTTGTGGTATAAATGATGGATGACTTTATACTGCTTATGAACATTGTCTTCCACTACTGAGGCAAGGCGAGCCAAGGTGGCTACATGAATGTTTGTTGCTTGAGGAACTTGGGTGATCTGGTACTGGAAGTGCTTGAGCAAAAGTTGTGTTTACGCAAGATATGCTGCCATGAAGCTATCCTTAGCATCAAAGCTGTTTGTGACCTGGTTAACCACCAATTGGGAGTCACTGATATGTCAATTCATTTCACTCCAAGGTGTTTAGCCAAACGTAAGCCTACTAGAAGGGCCTCATACTCGGCCTCATTGTTTGATGCTTTGAATTTGAA
Source organism: Crataegus laevigata (assembly GCA_963580275.1). Taxonomy (NCBI): domain Eukaryota; kingdom Viridiplantae; phylum Streptophyta; class Magnoliopsida; order Rosales; family Rosaceae; genus Crataegus; species Crataegus laevigata. Next base: position 4,649,761 of record OY756953.1, on the reverse strand, counting down.
TCGAATAGCATACTTCATTGCCACTTTGTTTAGGGTGATAAGGACTAGTCATGCTGGTTAGATGAGCCATCAACATACAGAGTCCATACTGGGAATGTTGGTTCTGCCTTCCGAGCTTTCGAGGTTAACAGAGCCGGTGGCTTAGGCGTAGGAGAAATGTCGACAGGATATGTGAATTCAGCAATGAAATCTACAACCGCTTGGCCCTTCTCAGCTGACTTTGGTTGGTAAGAGATGTCAAACTCACCTAATGCTATCGCTTACTTGATCATTGATCCCAAAGTGTTAAGACTTTAGAGTATTTGTCGAAAGACATGATTGGCAAGCACAACGATGAAATGTGCTAGGAAGTAAGGGCGAAGTTTTCGAGCATACATGACCAATGCTAGAGTTAATTTCTCAATGTTGGAGTATCGTGTCTCTACATCTTGCAAGGCCTTACTGGCGTAGTAGACGGGTCGTTTAACATTGCCATCCCTTCGAATAAGAACGGAACTGACTACTAAAGGCGAAACAGATAGATAGATAATGAAAATGTTGCCAACCTCGGGTTTGGAGAGTAAGGGAGCTTTACTCATGTATTCCTTAAGGTTCTTGAATGCATCGGCACACTCATCAGTCCAAGTAATGTACTTCTTACTTCCCTTAAGTGCTTTGAAGAAATGAGCACACTTGTTTGTAGCCTTAGAGATGAACCTAGTCAAGGCGGCCACCTTGCTAGTAAGGCTCTAGATGTTTTTGAAAGTTACTGATTCTTTCATATCAAGGATTGTTTTGATCTTCTCAGAATTAGCTTCAATACCTCGTTGGCTAATCATGAAGCCCAGGAATTTGCCAGAACCTACACTAAAGGCATATTTGTTGGGGTTCAACCTCATTCGATACTTTTTCAGTACGATGAAGGTTTCAGATAAGTTGGTAATGTGTTGGTCAGCATGCTTGCTTTTGACTAGCATATCATCAACATAAACTTACACGTTCTTCCCAATCTGTTCAGTAAACACTAAATTGACTAGTCTTTGATAAGTCGCCCCTCATTTTTTAAGCCAAAAGGTATGACTTTATAGCAATATAGTCATCTGTCAGTAGTGAAAACTGTGTATTCTTGGTCTGAATGGTTCATAAGGATTTGGTTATACCCTGAGTAAGCATCCATGATGCTCAAGAATTCATACCATGCCGTTGAGTCGATAAATCTGTTAATGAAAGGGAGGGGAAAACTATCATTCGAGCATCCCTTGTTTAGGTCACATTCTCCATAAGACCTTTTGAAGTATGAGACTTTATTTGGTCAGATTTTTCTTGACAATGACAACATTCGCTACCCATGTTGGGTAATTGACTTCACGAACAAAGCCAATGTCTTTGAGTTTCTCCACTTCTGCCTTCATTGCCTCATATCGTTCGACATCATAAGATCTTCGCTTCTGTCTCACTGGCTTGGCCGTGGGATCTCAAGCGATGACAGATGATATCGAGAGAGATGCTTGGCATGTCCTCATATGACCAAGCAAAGACTTCAATATTCTCTTGCAAAAAAAAGATCAGTGCCAACCGGATTGGTGGTGACAAGGTGGTGCGAATCTTCACTATGTGATCCAGATAGTCTTTGGAGATATAGACCTTCTCCAACTCTTCAGCAGGTTATGCTTGCTGGGTGAAAAAGTTATCTCGTGGATCGTCTGGTTAATCATTGTCATTACGGAGGGCTCATCTAGGCTGGTCTTTGTGACTTGGCCATGTATAGAGAGGGTTTCTTTGGGCACATGCAGATGTTATTGCTTGACTGAAGTGTTGTAACATGATCGTGCACTAATTTGATCTCATCTGAAGTAACTATTGTCATAGGGGGTTGGAAATTTCATCAGCAACATATGCGTGGATACAATGGCTTTGAGATCATTAATGCATGTGCGCCCAAATATGACATTGTATGTCGTTAGACAGTCAACCACCAGGAAGTTAGTGGTAATGGTAGCTGTATAAGAGCATGTACCAATGGTAAATGGTAAGTGTATGCTCCCTAAGGGTTGCACGATATCACCGGAGAAGCTTATTAAATGAGAAATTAAGCGATCGAGCAAATGTTCAGCCACATTGAGTGCCCTGAAAGCTTCAACGAACATGATATTGACCGAAGCCTCCGTGTCTACAAGGATTTGTCGAACATCAAAGTTGGTTATGTAAGCCTCCACGATCAGTGGGTTGTTATGAGGGTAGATGATACCTTTTTCTTCCTCATGGTAGAAACATATTGGATCTCAGTCAGGCTTTTGATACTTGCCCCCTGATGTCTTCCACATGAAACACCTGTTGGCCAGGCCTCAAAGTTCGTTCATTGTTTTTCATGGCCCTATTGGAAGATTCAAATATGGGTGTGTCACCGCTTATGGAATATATCACATTCATTTGGCGTTGGTTACGGTTATCCCTTTGAGGGTGAAGGAAGAATTGATCAAATTTTCCTTCACGTGCCAACGCTTCGATATGGTTGTGGAGGATGATACACTTCTCGCCGTCATGACCATTATATTCGTGGTAACAACAAAACATGCCTGTGTTTTTCATGGACTTGTAATCTGGTTGCCTCGAATTTGGCTTCGGTATCAGGTAAGCTACACCGGGGTAAATAGCCGCGCATGTGGTGTTCAAGGGCGTGTATGTCTCATACCTCAGGCTAGGGCCTGTCTTGACACGTGTTTAGCCCACTGCATTGACTACCTAGGGCAAGCATTATTGTGGCGATACTCTTAGTTATCGCGATAATGCCTCTTACTTTTTTTACTAAAATGAGAGTGGTGAGGATGGAAATCCTTCCTCTTGCCCTGAGATTGAGACGTATGTCGATTTGGCGAAGCATTAGGTAAAGCAGGAGGAGGCGCTGCTGCCATTTAGAAAGTTAAAGTCTTCTCATTTGGTTGGGTTTGGCTTTCACTCCCCACTTGCTGATAAGGGATGGTTGTAGAGGGTTTCTCTTGATATGTTCTTGCCTCGGCAGAGGCATGGTTGTAAGCTTGTGCCATCACATCAGAGTAAGTCTTCCAAGTGTTGGCATTGATCATGTACTTAAAGAAATAGTCACATAGGCATGCCGTGAAGGCTTTGAGGGCAGTCTTATCATCTGCCTCGGCACAACGAGAATAGTCATGGCTGAAGCGGCCGGCATACTTATATAATGACTTGTCTGGCTTCTGGAAAATAGTGTACAAGTCATCTGCATAGTGCAAGCGATCAGTTTGGAAAATGTGTTGAGAAACAAACAGTTTCCTCAACTCTTCAAATGAGTCTATTGTCTCTAGGGAACGGCAATACCAGTTTAGAGATCCGCCAGAAAGGGTGGAGGGGAAGAGGAGACATCGTTCTTCGTTAGTATGCATCTGGTATGCCATGGTGGACTTAAAGAGGTTGAGGTGTTTTGTCTTTACTTGGAAAGGGTTGTCGAGGATCCTCCTTGTAAGAGGGACAAGCCTAGGTTGGCTCCAATCAGGTATCTCGACTTGTCGTTCAGCATCCAACTTGTTTACTTCCTCAAGGAGATGTAGGACAAGGGGGTCCTGAGTGGAGTTATGTACCACGGAAGCTTTCTTTCATAAATCTCCATCACTTCTTGGAAGCAAGAAAGTTTGATCAAGAACATGTGATTTTTTATTAGACTTGCCGTACTAACTTCTAGGGTATGTCTGTCGGAACACATCTGAGTCCCTTATACCTTCATGTTCCTTTGAGGCATGTCGCTCTTTCCCTAGATTGGTAGCTGGCCTGGGCCGTGGTAAGGGACCGAATCTGTCAGAGACCCTTGGGTTATTGATCTTTGAGCTTATATGGATGAGGCTCTCTCAACGTTGCTTTAGGAAGTCCCGACAACCGCAGTAAACAGCTTTCAACCCTTCCACTCCCTCTGCTAGGAGGTGTCTTCCTCCACTTCTTACTTCGAGTTGAAGTAGTTGGGTTGAGAGAAGTCTCATGTTGATTGACACATTGATGGGTAGCTTGCTCCTTATCAGGGATATCCATGTTGGATATCGGTGACCCTCCGTATTGGGGGGCATTCAGATGATTGTTGGCTTTAACAGAGGCGACGAGCTCGTGTGTTTGAGCATGCCTAGCCTCGTGAAGCATCTCAAAAAGCTTCTCATATTGCTCCTGAAGGACCTCATTCTTCATTGCTATCTTGTTGTTCTTAGCTTCTAGCTCATCGATTTTAGCTTGAAGAGCAAACCTCTTTCCTTCCTTCTTTCGTTGCTTCGCACTAGGTGCAATAGGGGTGTCATTATGTGTGTTGTGGCTTCTTTCGCTTCCCATGTTTGGAGAGGGATGCCTGGTCAAATGAGAGTGTACGAACTATGAAAGCCAGCTTGACAAAGCTGGAGAGAGTAGGAATAAGTGTCGTTCCCACAGACGGCGCCAAATGTTGATGCACAAAATCAGTGAGGACTTTAGTACAACAGAAAGTTTCAAGTTTATGACATTCACTAGATTGGTTTGGTCACGAATGTGGATGAGTATGTAGATGCACAGGGATAGGGAAGCAAACACAAGATGTACATGGTTAGCCCTGATTGGCTACGTCCACGAAGTAGAGGAGTTCTCATTAATTGTGAAGGGTTTACACAAGTACATAGGTTCAAGCTCTCCTTTTGTGAGTACTAGTGAATAGTTTAGTGCAAATGACATTAGGGATTATTGTGGAAGAATGATCCCTGTTTATAGAATAGAGTTTCTAACTTTGTTCTGACATTGACACGTGTCATGCTGTGATTGGCTTCTGATGTTGACACATGTCGTGCTGTGATTGGCCTCTGACATTGACATGTGTCGTGTTGTGATTGGCCTCCTAGTTGGAGGGAAACTCTTGTAGGTCCTTGACGGTATAATGTTGACCGGTGCTTAGTAGTTTCGAAGTTGATCAAGTATGGTACAAACAAATGCATATACTAAAATGTGATGCAATTGACATGGCATTTAAAACGTAAATCCATTTAAAACGGTTTCTGGGAAAAAATGTAAAGCATATATACGTATATTTTATTTCAAATGTAACAACCTCCACACAGAAAATAAAAATTAAACACAGCATCTAAAGCTCCAATGACTAATAGCAATTACAGAGTCTCAATCTTAGGCATTTAATTTTTACTTCCTATGTGGAGGTTATTGCCTTTGAAATAATCTGGGTGAATGACAATGTGCACTTGAATATCGTTTTATTTTTTATGAACTGCCTTTCGACCATCGTATAAGCTGGATGTTGCGTTTTGTATATCAATTGGTTGGATGGGCTTGTTTGTAAGTGCTTTTGAAATGACTAAAAGCTTTTATGATGAAAATATTTTTGGATTAATCTTTAGTAAAAACATAAGTGAATTCTAGAAAAGCACTTAAAGTGCTTCCTTGTGCTTATTTTAAAAAGCAATTCACGTGCTTCTGGAACTCAACAACATTTTTTTCTAAAAGGTTTTTTTGTCATTTTAAAAGCACTTCTAAACTAGCTTTAACATTATTTTAGCAATGGCAGAATTTTATACAATTGTTTCATGAGACGACATAAAGAAATATATATATATATATATATATATATATATGTGTGTGTGTGTGTGTGTGTGTGTGTGTGTGCAAATTAAGATCATTTATTCCCACAAAAGTTATATTGAATTGAAAGAAAATTAACAATCAAGTTAATTGTAACTGAGAGTTTTACTTGTTGTTAAGGGAATTTGTTAGAAGTGCCAGCTGGCAGTAGTCACTCTTCGTGTATAAGAGCGTTTGCTCTTTGGTTTGTAATCAGATCAAAATTTACACAAAAAAAAATATAAACAAAAACAACTCAAGAGCTCTGCTCTCTCCCTCCCTTCCCTCTCACTTTTTATCCTCTGTGTTACTTGGAGGTTGATTAAGGACTTAGAAATTTGGATCTTATCATCCTCAGTCAGCAATTCATAGCCATTGATTGAAATGCACAGTACGGAGATTACCGGAGAGAAAATTGCGATGAGGGCTTGAAATGCTAAAACAGAGACGGAGAAAGGAAGAAAGACAACCTGAGCCACCACTTTTATCCCTCTTTTATATATTTTCTTAAATAAAGAGCTCACCTTGTTGTCCCCTCGTTCAGTAAATAAGAATGTGACACGTAATTCTATCGGCCTTCCTGAGGTCTGACTTAAAATGTACTTAAAATATGTATTTAAAAAAAGGCAAAACCATTGCGCCGTTGCCGGGGATCGATCCTGGGTCACCCGCATTACCATTATTAACATGCACTCGATTAAAGGATTTGCAAAAAACTTATTCATGTCATTGGACGGTTGCACCCTAGTTTTTCTCTTCTTTTTTTCTCATTCAAAATACGAAACCAATCAAGTTCGCTTGGCTTGAATAAGTCCATATTATCACTTGTATAGTTGAATTTTTCTTTTGTTACCAAACTAGGATAGTTGAATTAACGTGTATCTTCTACACCACAATCACAATTATTGGAATTGGATCCGCTCGAGACCTTAGGCCATCTCCAACTGAAGGGTCTAAAGGGCCGAAAATAGCTCGAAAACGGTCTTCAGGGCCGGCCCTGAGAATTTGGGGGCCCTAGGCGAGCCTTCGAAGTGGGGCCCTAAAATTTTCTGATCTTCGGTTCTTTGTATATTGATTTGTATAAAAAAGAATTCGCTAAATACATAAAAAGCTCTATTTTCACATCAAATATCATTAAAAATTAATATCAAAAGAAGATAAATATACAAACATTATTTAAACATTACACGATTCCTGTTTTTAGACACAAATGTACTAAATGTTTGCAGTCAAGAGTTTAAGATTGAGAATGAAGAACAATAAAACTTAATGATCAAGAGAGTAAATAACAATAAAACTTGATTGACGAGTATAATAAATTCAACGCCAATTGTTTCTCTTGTGTTTTTTTTCTTCTAAAATCAACATCACAATAACAAATTGAATATTAAAATAATCCATTGAATAAAAAGTTATTGAAAAGAACAATATATAATTCAAAGTTTTGATTACCTTAAAGTACAATCTTTAACTCCATATGATAGTTGGTTTAAACATTCGATAGAAATGGAAAAAATTAGAAGTTGAAAGAAAAAATATTGCGAAGAGACTTGAGTTTTATAATTTTATATGCATTTGGACAAATGAATTGACAATAAATTTGAAAAACAAGAAAAATAAAGAAAAATTTAGTGATTGAAAGGCAGCTTCGTGTTTTGAACTCAACACCCCAAAGAAAAATGAAACCAACATTTCCACTACACTAACAAATGAATTATAATATTTCTTACTTTTTTATATTTATATGTTAATTACAGGATATAAAAAAAATTTGGGGGCCCTTCCGAAGTGGGGGCCCTAGGCGGGCGCCTACTTGGGCTACCCTCAGGGCCGGCCCTGACGGTCTCCAATAGAGGGCCAAGCCAAAGGGCTCGTGGGCCCCACGGGACAAAAAGGGCCAACCAGCCGGCCCAAACGAGCCAGCCAGCCAGCTGGCCTCGAGCCGGACTTCATTTGAATCCCCAACGGCCAGTTAACGTCAGTTACTGTTGGTTTTTTTTTTTTGGTTTTTTGGGCCTTTTTTTTTTAAATTCTAAAAATTTCTCATTTTTCCTATAAATATCTAAACCATTCCTCACAAAATTTTCACCATTTCAATTCTCATATTTTCTTACCTATTCCAAAAATATTTCCTTCAATTGTTTCAATAATTTTCAAATGGCCTTGTCTGCAATGAAAGATAGGGCTTGGACCCGAAAAGAAGATGAAGCTCTTTGCAGGGCTTATAGATGGGTGTCGGAATATACTGTTAGCAGCTGGAAGTAGATATGAAAGCGGCGCTAATTACTACAACGAAGTAAGCGTTTTCACAATTTATTTTAAATCTTTAATTATATTTTCTAGGTACGCCAAGCGGAGGAATTGTATATGGAGGGCAACTCGAAACCCTTTCAGTTTCTTTCAGTTTTACGGTTGTTGAGAAATTTGAAAAGGGTAAGTGTTATTTGAAGATCTACCTCAACATAGAGTAGGTCTTTCGCTGGTGTTCAGAACGACATCCTTAGCTGTAAATATGGATGAAGATGGATCTCCTACCATTCAACAAATAAGGGTAGAAAATCCGTCTTCGGGTGAAGGTTCCATACCTAGGGATATGAGACGAAATAAGGACTGAAGGTTGAAGGAAAAGGATAAGGCAAATGATGATTACGCCGCTCAACAGGAAGTGGCGGCCTCATTTCGATTAATGGCGGAGCAAAATACCATTGTCGCGAAAGAAAGGAACCGTGGGCTGACGGGATTTTAAACCGCACAAATTTAACCCTCTTTTTGACAGTTGTAGTATAGATGTAAGTAGGGTATCGTTCTGGGCCGGGGATTAGGAGGGCTTGCTAAAACCTCTAAAATAAATTTAAAAACGTAAAAACAAAATTTAAAACACTAAACTAAAATAAAAACACTTAACTAGAATAACTCAAAATAGAACTAACAAATAAACTAAAACAAATCAAAATACTCAAAACAACTCAAGACTCTAGAAAATACAAACTAAGCTAAAAACTCGAAACACACTAAAAATGACTCAAAATAATGAAAACGATTTAAAATAAAAACTAGGAAATTAATTAGACGGAAATTAAATTAAAAGATAAAAAATAATAAAAATTAACTAAATAATAATATTATAATAATTGGGGGGGTTGATTTGGATGAAACGTAAATTAAACTTAACTAAATTATAAAATTGACAAAAACATAAAATAAAAGTGAATGGATAGGCGACGGATTGGCTAGAGGGTTTTTCTCCACACATGACACATATGCAACCTAAATTGATTTTCAGTTGTTCTTTCAATAAATTATGAATTCTCAACGCCCCAAATTAACCATGAATTGCATAGATTAATTCTCAGATTTTCCTTAAGTTAATGGATTGGATGATTGCATACGACAACCCAAAATATTCCCCACAAGTTCCCTACATGAATTGCATAATAGAGATACAAGCGAGAATCATTAAGTTCTAAGAAAATCATAAGTGTTGACAAGGCATTCGTAACTATGAACAGCATGATACGTTTGCCAGGAATTTACTTAACGCGATTGTGACTAGCAACCTTCACTACTCATGAATATAAGTTCATAACGATTAGGTGAAATTCACTTATATTCTAGCATCAAATTCATGCATGTAAATTAAGTATGCATTCTTAATCGACAAACATAAATAAGTTATTAATCAAGCAGTTAAGTAAATTAAATCACAACTCAGAAATCACAACTGAAATTACCAATTCAAATTACAAATATAATCATGGTTTTGAATTATCCTCTAGCCAAACAAATTAATTACACATTATTTATAAATTAAAACAGAAATAAAAATAAGTTTGGAGGATTAAACCAAATTGGAGAGTATTAGGATTTTCTGTGCACTGTGCAAGTTTGCACCGTGCCTCCCTGTGCAGCTTCTGTGCAATTGCTCTGTGCGATTGCTCTGTGCGCTTTGCCTTTGACTTCCTTTTTCTGATTTCTCTGTTTTTCCAAAAACCCCGCTGCCCAATGGCTTTCTCCAAGGCGCTGCCCTTCCAAGGCCTTCTCTCTGCCGCTGATTTCAACGCCCCAGCTGCCTTCTTAAATCCTGCCCCCTGATCAGCTCTCCCGTTTTCTGTCTCGGTGACCAAGGCCTGCGCTGCTTGCGCAGCTCTCCACCCTTTTATTCTTTTTTTTATTTTTCTCGCTGCTCTCAGGCAGCTCCCCACCCTTTTCAGCACCCCAAAGCTGCCTTTTATTCTTCTTTGAAATCTCCCCCCGAGACTTGAGCTATCCTCAGGTTTTATTTTTAAATCTATTATTTGTTGTTGGTTGCTCTCCACGCTGCCCACTGAAAGCTTCATTGCATGCCAGCTATCACACACACACATTTTAATATAAATATATATATAAATATAAATATATAAATATATATATAAATATATATATATATATTATTTTTCCAAATGATAAGTTCTAATTAACCAGCAAGATAGATTAGACGAATTTAGCACTTAAAATTTCATTTATTCTATTTTTATTTTCTTAGCTAGATAAATTCTTAAAACACAAAATCAACGTAAATAGCTCAAAATATAACGAACTAACTAAGAAAAGACGAGTGAATTTGATATAAAAATATATATAAATATGATCCGATCATGGGCATGAAGAATGGGTCAAACAAATATAAGAAGAGATGGATGATAAGAATATGGAAATGACCACTTCGAATTACACTCCAATGAGTAAGACCTATTTTGATAGGAAAAAAAAAGATATTATGACTCGGCGGCAGTTGTTTACCTCTGACTATACTCCTACAATGGCGGATGATGAAGATGATGCTGATTATGGATATTAAATTTAAGTTGTTGTAGTTGTTAAATTTAAGTTAATGTAGTTTTTAAATTTAAGTTGTTGTACTTAAATATAAGTTGTCGTAGTTTTTAAATTTAATTTGTAGTTTTAAATTTAAGTTGTAGTTTTTAAATATAAGTTGTAGTTTTTAAATATAAGTTGTTGTAGTTTTTATATAGAGTCTCACATCGCCCAGGAGAGATGATTCTCTATGCCTTATATGTACATGCCCATCTCTCTTCCTAGCAAGACGCATTTTGGGAACTCACTAGCTTCGGATTCCATAAGAACTCTGAAGTTAAGCGAGCTTGGGCGAGAACTCCCAAGAACAAAACTGTGTGGGCTGGGCCCAAAGCGGACAAATCTTGCTATGCGAATTGGGATGAGACATTTTAAATTTAAGTTGTTGTAGTTTTTAAATTTAAATAATAAATTATGTTTGGCATTATGGCCCTTTGGCTGTCGATTGGAGACAGTTTTTTGTGACAAGGATAAAACGAGCCATATGGCCCTTTAGCCCTCGGTTAGAGATGGTAAGAAATATGCACTGCACTGTTCACTCAAATATTAATTTCTTGGAGGGCCATATGGCTAAAACGAGCCCTCTAGCCAACCTTCAGTTGGAGATGGCCTTAGTGTCCGAAGTGTAGGGATCAAATCATCTGGGCCGTTGATTGGTGTGTAAAAGAAATCAGAGCCATTGATTTTGTGTGGTGGACCAGGAAAATGAGTTAATGGAGACTGTTGGATTGAATTTGTGCGGTCCAGATAAATTAATCCTTAGGCTCCGGACACTAAGGTCTGGAGCGAATCCAATTCCACGATTATTATGCGGATAATCGTGATTAAGATTTTGGTCTCGTTTAGCGGCTAATATCGGATGAGAACTCAGCTCTTCAACAGACACACATCTCTAAACTCGCAACCAAATCTAGTATTAGAATATGTTAAAACATCATACACGAACGCACGTACAATACAAGTACAACTAGTGGCCTACTCATACGACTACAATGCCACTGTTTTCCTCGGCCAAACTACAGGCAATATACTCAAGTTCTTTCTATCAAGGAGCATGGACTCGGGGATACCCTCTACAAGTGCTGTTTTTTAACAGAGGGATGACTCAGAATAAATGATCCGACAAAGCAAAGTTCTTCGGCCTCTTAACTTCAATGCAGAAGCTTCTTTCCACTAACTTCAGTGCATCTCGTTGTCAACTCCATCATGTAACTTCATATCAAAACTCAAAATGGTAGTATTAGAATGTTCCATGCCGATATCCATGTCAGCCCCCTTCCATCGCCATTTCAGATCTCAACTTGACTTCAGATTATGTCGACATGACATCTGCATCTGGTATATGAACCGGATTTGAGAAGACCTATCCCAAGTCATCCATGTCAATTCCTTTTGTCACGTATATGATCCCGCCATGAACCTTGTTCCTTTGAAAGTACCAACAGAAATGGCAGCATCATTTCAAATATAATGTAGAGTCCAAAAAATAACCCACATCAACATGTCGCTTAGCAACAAGAAATCTTCAACTTACCTTATGACTCAGGAGGCTTGTAGTTGTAGGCTCACTTTCTTTGCTGTCATTTATGTCGTTCTCTGCCTCAATCTCGCTATCCATCACAATGGTCGGTCGATCATCTGATGCACCAAACATAGCCTCATCATGAGCAGATCTGAGCTGCTCCTCCCTTTTTGTCTACATGATGACAATTGAATGAGTAAAATCAGAAACTACGGGTCATCTTTAACAAGCCAGATTTCTAAATGTAAGGTGACATGAACATAGAACTGGAACTCAAATGAGAAACTAGCGGGAAGATCACAGATACACATACCTCAACTGCAGAAAACCGGAACCTTTGGCCAATGAGCTTAACTAATGCTGCATCATCTTCAGCAACTATACAAAAAGGCAAACAGGCACAATCAGTTCACTTTGCTCTAATCAGACGGCTTAGATATATTCTGAGTTACAACTTAAAAGCTACATAAATCAGTGTGGCAGTATTATCAAGTCTCATGTCAAGGATGCCTAATCATGCCTTTTTTTCTGAATCTAACCTATGATGATTGAAGAACCAAAGCTCTGCTAATTGACCGGTTATTTCTGATCTTGGATAATAACTAATATGCCACATATATAGAACTAAATTACTTTGTAAGGTTATAGAGCGCTTGAAATTATAATCTTTTGTTACAAGTATGGCCGGGCAATATGATGTAGCGGCACTTATACCTGCAAACATATCCCGGTTTTCTCACCAAAATATGAACATAAAGATGATTATACAACTGATTGAGAAAACATAAGTAATGCAAACCAACAAAACTCAATCTTCACTTTATAAAATGCAGTGGTGTTTAAAGATGTTTAACCTTCAACGTCTTCATCATCAAGTGGTGCATCTTTGTTGAACTCGAATATTTCCCAACCCGAGCCCATCCCTTTCGTCGTACCCTTCTCAGCTGCATTTAAGAACACACAATGTTATAATGCACAGCTCCGAGCAAACCCATATCTTAGAAATTAATGCACTATAACATCAGATAGCTCCCCAGTGTCAGCAAGTTGAAGCTTCATCTTCGCCTTCACTCTCTCGGCGGCTGACTGATCATATCAAAAGAACAGTTTGTTAATCATACTTGACAATCAAAATCCAAAATAACGAGTAATTAGTAATCTTATCAAGAATTTCACAAGTAAATTAGTAAACTTATTAAGAATTCACTGTGTCATTTATCTAAGATTGATAAAGACTTGAGCCTGATTCCTGACATTGATGAATTACAACAAGTAAATTACAATTACCAAACTAATCATACCATCTTATAATAGCCTTCAATCAACTTGGAATGATCAGCACTGCCTCCATTTCTCTCCTTCCCCGCTTTACCTTCGCTTCTCTCCGAACCCCTCTCCCTCGGTGACAAGCTCCGACTCCTCCTCCGCTCCTTTCTCCGATCCCGAGGCTACCGACTCCGACTCCGGCTTCTCCATCTCCGTCGTCTACCTCCATCGGAATCGCTCCCAGACCCACTCCTCCTTCTTCTCTCTCTATCCCTATCCCTATCTCTTTCTCTATACCTCTCTCTGCTCCTACTTCTCCGCCTCGAATGCCTCTAATGCCTCTAATGCCTCTCTCTGCTCCTGCTTCTGCTCCTGCTCCTGCTCCGCTTCCTCGAATGCCTATTCTCTCTGTCCGAAATCCTAACCGGCTGCCTATTCTCTCTTTCCTCCGCCGCGCCGGCCTTCTTCCTCTTGAGCTTGTTCTGTATGGATTCAATCTGTGCTTTCTTCAGAAGCTCTGACTCCTTCTTCGGGCTGGACGCCTTAACAAACTTACTGAGGAAGGAAGACGAGGTGGAATACGGCAGCGCTGAGCTGCGCTCAGAGGCATTTTCGAAATCCGAGTTTGCGGAAGAGAAGCCGAGGCCTTGTTTGAATCTGGCGGCTCCTTCGCCGCGCCGAGTCAGCTCGTCATAGTACGCCGCCGCTCTTGGCTCCTCCATTTTCGAGCTCGGCAACGCTTTCTGGTGTGACGGGTTCGGGGCGTTGGTTTCTTTTACTTGTCGCTTGCTGAAGGTTTTGCGCGCCGGATTTCGGGGCCCGCGTTCTTTTGCGCTTGTTGTATTAACGGGCTCGATTTTCAAATAGTTTGGGCCATTTCTTTTACTTGGTGTGATGAAGCGACCTCTCAAACCCAGTTTGGGACTCCGCACAGTTACTTGTCATGTTCACTAATTTTGTTTCAGTTGTCGTTCTTGTTCTAAGAAGCGCAAGGTGCTAGTCTGGCGTCGTCGCGATGTATAGAGGTCTAGGCGGGTTTTTTTTTATTTTTTTAGCTAAATTTATCATATATTATATATAAAATACTGCAAGTAGCCCTCTACTTAGTGGTGGAGAGAAGTGTTGTCTTTGCACAACGGCATGGGTTCGAACCCCGTTTACTCTAATCTAACATCTTTTTCTTATTTTTTAAACGTCTAAAAATTAATCGTGGTGATGGCCAACTACCTAAGCTGAGATTTTTAGAACAATAATCTTAATAGTGTTGTTTGCATGCCCGTTCTCGTGGACCTCATGGTCTAACGAAATAATAGTCATTCATTGTTCGATCTTAATCAAATGGTAAGTGATCATTTTTGTGTTATACTTTCTCCTCTTGCTATATTAAGATCGAACGATTAATGATCTCTTAGCGTGAATTTAAATGATTTTACTGGGAGATGTTTTTAAATCATTGGTACATCTTTCTTCTTTCAAAGCCATACAGATCCAAATGATACTGAAGTGTGGACAAGGAGAACCGAGAACAGTGTTTCTATCTTTCTAGATATGTGCTGCATCATTTTACACATATATATGTATAACTCTCATCTGTTGCAACAGCTGTGGACACGTACAATATATTTGATCGGCTGCAAGGACTAAATTCACTCAATCAATTCAAATTTTTAAAATTTAATCTAACGAAAGTAAATAAGGAGTTTTTTTTTAATTATAATAACTTTAATTGTTAAATTAAATTTCTAAAATTTGAATTAAGTGATTAAATATATTTAATAAAAAAAATCCGAAAATGATCACTTTCCGGCTACAATAATCAAGGTCGATCAACAGATCAAATTCCAAAGGGCACCAAAGTGCCTAGCAAATCACTGTAAATCAGATTATTCATGGCCTATATTATTAATTAGTTTATTTTATAAAAGGAAAAAGATGAAAACAGTGTATTATTATTTATTAATATAAGATCTGAATGTTCACTTCACGCAAATGGAGGTTGCCAAGCAGAGAGAATCAAATCGGATAATCAATCTCTCTCTCCATCATTCATCCACAGTGAAAAGTGGGCTCCACTTTGATAACCCAAAATATGTCGTGTCCGTACGAAATATATATATTTGGGGTAAGCGACCCTTCAAACTATCAAATTTATTCAATTAATTAATTTAGATTTTTAAAATTTGATTCAACAACTATAAACAATAAATTTTTAAAAAAATTATACTAACTTTAGTCGTTAGATTAAAATTTAAAAGTTTGAATTAAATGATTGGATGAATTTGATAAAACGGATTCGTTTTCAATTTTCTTTCCCAATTTTGACGCCGCCGGTGTAGGACTATGCGCTGCGCAATGAACGTCATCGGCACACCCAAAAGAAAATCAAACTTGAAGTATAAAATAAAATAAAAAAACAAAACAAAACAAATTTAAAGTTGGGGTGTTTCGAAAATGTAATTTAAGATATTGGTCAAAATTGGATAAAGGGATGGAAGCTTTTGAGTGGGAGATCGGAGGCTTTCAGATTTAGCAGACTGAAATTATGATGATGAACAATTTGAATTGATTCATCCTTCTTGACTTTACAGTAAGATCAAATCCAGAGGTATCCTAATCATGCGGATACAACTTTCTTTCTTGTCTTCTACTTCTCTTGAGAATAAGGATCTCGTCGGATTTGGGATTTTTTTCATACGTGGCTATTTGCCTAACCTCATAATCGGAATTGGATCTCCTCTTGAGTAAATACGTTGCTATTTGGCTACAATTATTATAGATTTAAAGAGACCTCCCTATTTGTAGCCGTTGGATCAAAATCTAACGGTCCGTGTTAATGGATCATGAGGATCCCCACCATTTGCTCAGGAGCGGATCCAATTCCCTCGTAAAGGTGATAAAATTTGCAATTTTTAGTATTGTTGGATTTTCTTACAACGTTCAATTCAACTGCTAAATTTATCTCGCATTTTATAATTTTTTGTAATATGACTACATCATAGTCGTCTTGTAATTTTTAATGGAGTAAAATAAAGTGTTGATCCTTGAACAATGATCAAATTGTAGGTTTATTTGCACAATTAAAAATCCATTAAAATGAATGTAAATTTGACGTAATGTGTAGCAGGGGTCATTTTTATTAATCTCTTTGAGAATTTCCAACGTCACATGAAATGAACGCGACCCATTTCAAGTAGTAAATCGAAGAGTTTCATGTATGTCTCTTTTAATCCCATGTGTCATGTGCTGAATTGTAATGTAAGTCCTTACGTCTCTTGCCTCCGGTGACCGATATTTCACATTTTGTCAAGTTCAAGTACTAATTTTAATAAATTTTTAGTTCAGAGATTAAAACTACAATTAACTCGTAATTTAAAAACCAGTACTCCAGTTTACGGTATTAGTTAATAGACCACTTTCCAAATGTACATCCTTTGCAAGCACCAATGAACTTGGGAGCTGTTTGAGTCCAAGTAAAATACGCCTTATGTTCTGACCAAGTATTTTTATGCACTACCACTATACAAAACTCATTTTTCACATAGTGCAGCATTAGTGGTAAAAGTTGGATCGATATCTTATTCAATATTGGAGTCGATGTAATAAGAAATCATAATCACTTGTTTTAAATCTCTGACCAAGAATTTTCATGCACTACCATTATACCAACCTCATTTTTCACACAGTGCAGCATTAGTGGTAAAAGTTGAATGGAGATCTTGTTCAATCTTGTGGCTCACCTCACATAAACGAAGAGTCTAAATCTCTATCTCCCTCGCTTGATGGTTCAAATTTTTCGGTCTGTAGGTTTCGTACTGAGAGATCCAAAAAAGGGAAAAGTTCAAACTTTCAAGAATTAAAAAGGAGAAAATATATGAATAAAAAATAAACAACATACAATGGGATCCTCCTCGAAAAACCAGGTGCTTAATTCAATATTTAATGGATGAATATCTTATTTATTGGCGAGTTTATGAATTTGGATCTAGGATTCAAATTGCGGAGATTTTAGAGATCTTTACATTTTAGTCATTCATTGTGCATCGTAAAGTAAAAAATTATTTGACATTTTTATTTAAAATTAAACACAAATAGTAATTGACAAAAACTGACCGCACGATATACGATGAACGACTAAATGTGACAATTCATAGAATCTCTACTAAGTTAATCCGGTGAGGATCCTCGTTCTAAATTTACCAATAACTGCAGAGGCATGTCTAATCCAATACTTCCAAGACCTTCCATGCTTTTTAAATTTAATTGGCCATATGTAGGAGACCATGGTTAGATCATAGCTAAACCCAAATCTGTCATTTAACTATGAATCATCTCCTCAAGATCTTGAGTAGATATGACATGGGTCTTAAATCAATCAAATGCCCCTCCATCCCCAACCAAAAGATATAGAAAGATGCTGTACAATTCAACTTTTTTATTCCTAACACATTTTTCAACTCTTCAACGTGAGAAAACTTTGTTAGAACAGTCTGATCATAATACAAATCGAGTAATTTCGTAAAAAATTAGATCCGTAGTCTAGAAATTTTACCTATCTAAAATCTTCTATATTCATCTTAAACATCGTATTTCTCAATTACAGTCATCTTTAACATTGTATTTCCAATATTTACTAAAAAAAATTATGGAAAATATGGAACAAATATATTATTGAAACTTAAAAATAGAACCTTTTACCTATAAGTGCAATTAAATACCACTAGACGGCACTACAAATTAAAATGGACTAACCAGTTTTGAATTTTCAAAGTTACAAAACAAGGATTTGAAGTCAACTTCAAATAATCACAATGTTTATTGTCTGTTGTCACTAGGCATGGATGGGTCATGGGTCCATGGGTTTTCATCCATATGATCCACATTTTAGCTAGGTTTTGACCATTGGATTCAGCACACTGGATTGGAACAGAAATCATTAAATCTGAAATTGAGAAACTGCATAGTAGTAGGAGGTGCATGCAGCCAAGTCAAAAAGACACCACCTTTCTACTGTAACCCCACAAATCTAAATACAGATTTCACAAATCAAAGCGAACTTTATACATTTTCTGTGACGGTGACCATTTTCACAAGTAATTTATGATGTTTCATTTCATTGATTACTTACGTTTATATGCCAATTTTGAGTTAAATCAGTTGGTTTTGTATATAAGTCAGGATCTTACATCGATAAAATAAGATAAAGTTTTATGTCTGGTACTCGGATCAGAATTTGTGCGGTCACACGCGCGAAATCAAAACTCGTGCAAAAGCCACTGTTATTGCACTCGCGTGAGTAGCGTCACGTTGAAATTAGAGTACTTACACTAATTCTTTGCAAACAGTAACACCGAAAATTTGCACACTACAATAAATAAGAGTTGAACTTTATATCTTTATATTTGTTATTACTTTTTCATAAATGATATAATAATTCATTTAAATTACACAAATAGAGATTCAAAGTTGAGTAAAAAAAGTGGAGCACCAACTTAAGCAAACCAGATCTGGACGCTCTATTAGTAATTTTATTAACACAATTACTTAATTTCATGACACTTCAATCATGATATACAAAATGTAGTTTATACTAGTTGGTTAGGTCAATATACTCGTTATTTTTTGCTCTAAAATTCAAATCCAATCTCTTATTAGTTGGGTATTGGTTTGCATTCGTCCTTGTTAGAAAAATAGATCACGACCTTTAATCTTGTTATAACACTTCGATTAATAACAACACGTGGTCACACTACAAAACTTTACTTGTTAAACTCGAGTAAATATACCAATAAAATAGTATTGATTTGCATATAACTTTGATTAAAAAATAAATCAACATATTTACTCGTATTATAACACATCAATTAATAACAACGCAGATCAGTGACACACAAAAACTTCACCCATTAAACTCGAGTAAATATATACCAATAAATAAGGATTGACAGGACACTAGACAAGTAATCCTCTCCGCTAGATTTGCAAAGAGAAAAGAAAATCTCAGAGATATATCGGATCCTCAGAATCTCAGCTTTAGCCTTTTGCCTATTTAAAGCAAAACCCACCAACCTCTCTCTATTTCCCATTTCGTACGCCTCTCTCCACTATAATATATCACACACCTTCCTCTTAACGCCACAACAAACTCTTCAAACACCTTTTTCTTCTTCTCCTCTGGTTCTTTTTACGCTTTCCACGCTGACCCTTTTCACCTGACGCCCTCTTAAGCTCAATGGTGACGGCAGGCGAGATTCTCAGGCGTAATCTGACCGAAAGTTTTGATCTTTCCGGTGATTCGCAGATGGGTTCCGGCGAGCTGCATGTTCTTGCTGTGGATGACAGCCACGTGGACCGGAAGGTCATTGAACGCCTGCTAAAGATATCATCCTGCAAAGGTACGCATACACCCCGGATTGGTTTCTGATTCTTTCTGAGAAATGTTGTTTTTTGATTGGATGGTTTATGAACGATTTGAATTTTCTTTTGCAGTGACGGCTGTTGACAGTGGGACGAGAGCTCTGGAGTATCTGGGCTTGGATGGAGAGAAGAGCTCGGTTGGATTTGATGTAAGAAAACTTCTGCCTCGAATCAGTTTGGTCTCCGAGAAAATGAAGGAAAAAGATGACATTTTCTCACCTGCCAAACGGAAAATAAAACGTCTTGTTTTGGTTTTATGGCGGTTTTCTTACGTTTATATATTTTTTGTGGTTGCAGAACATGAAGGTGAATTTGATAATAACAGACTACTCAATGCCAGGGATGACAGGATATGAACTGCTAAAGAAAATCAAGGTTATCCCTTTAATCTTGTTTTAATCACGATTAAGAAGTAAAATGGATGATTTACAATTGGATTCTGAGTTTATCATGGCTGTTAATTGGAGATTAATTTTTTGATTTGCATATGAACAGGAATCATCGGCTTTTCGAGAAGTTCCGGTGGTGATCATGTCATCAGAAAACATCCTTACTCGTATTGATAGGTATATATATATTTTTCGACGAAGAATGTTTTATGTTTTACTATTACTTGATTTGTTTTTTAATCATAAGCCAGAACGATTATAATTGTTAATTAGCCATATAATCCTGTGAAATTTGGTAATTAAAACAATTATACGTAACGATCACACAATCACATAAAGATTATAATTGTGAGTAATTCATATAATCTGTCGCTTTTGCATGATTATCTATTAATTTTCGATTTCGATTTACGCCATTGGATTTAGGGGATTCTGATTGATCTAAATCAACATTTAATTAGTTTGCCGGATCATTTTGTTTTATCTTTTTGTCAGATCAGTGTGTATTATTCTGTATTCTGATCTTCATGATCTCCAGACCTAAAATATTTCTTTAAAAATGGACCAAAATTTTAAATAATAGGAAAATATTGGTGTTTTTTTCGAAATTATGAAAAATATATTGGGCACCACTTTTAGTCGTTAATTTTTGGGGATCAACCGAATCTTATAAAATAATGTCTTCACATGGTTGGTTCAATTATATTAAAAATAACAATTATTAGTATGTTTTCCAGGTATTAATCATTTAATAAATCCCCCATGTCTATGGCCCATTTCATTGTCCCTTCGTGGAGCCTAATGGGCAAAATCTGCCGTGTACAGATTTTATGGGCATGATGTCGTATTCTATAAGATAGTGTTAGCTTAAGGTCCGGACAGATGATTCGCTGCATTGTGTTTTAATTTTTTCACGTGACAGTGTATTATTGGTTTCATATGTCACAGTGGCATTCCATAGGTGCCGGAAAATCTCACACTGAACTAAGTTTTGACACGATCATGAATTATTATCTCTCTTTTTGGTGCTTAATGTCTGTTATATATGTTCTTTGACTGATCAATCTCTTACAAATTTGTTTTACAGATGCTTAGAGGAAGGAGCTGAGGAATATATAGTGAAGCCGGTGAAGCTTTCCGACGTGAATCGCTTAAAAAACTTCATGATGGGAGGAGAAAGAAAAGAAACCGAAGAGAAAAAGAGTCACAAAAGAACGTTTTCAGTTGACTACAATGCATCATCATCTCCCTCCTCTTTACCACAACTTTCGCAACCGTTCGCTTGCAATCTAGCATCGTCCCAGCTACCACCTTCGTCGCCATCGTCGTCGTTACCACGATGTTCGTCAAAGAGACCGAGATTGCACACGATCGACTGATCGTTATGTCTGCCATTAGGGTTTTTATAAATCCACATTTTGAGACACAGCGTCCCCCATTTTGCAGAACAGAGAAATTCCTGTTGCCAATGTGTGTGAATTTTCTTCCACTGCCATATGTAAATTCCAGCATCAAAATTTCACTTGGACCAGGAAAAAGAAAGGGGGAAAGAGCAGACATATATGAAAGTCTTGGATTAAAAAGTCCTTTTGCTTCCTACATTTTGTTGATTTTTCAGATGGAAATCTAAAAACAATCAATGAAAATCCCAGACATTTGAGGGGAATATTTTGTTGTCTCAATGATCTTTATTCCTTTATTGTGTTTTTCTTGTCAACCACGCAAATGATTTTCTTTTTCTACAAACGATAATATTTACGATGATAATTTAATCACCGATTTAACCAAATATTGAACTCACTACGTGTGCGCGTGCGTATCATCCTTATGTATGAGTCCAACAATATTCTACAACTAAATTAAACGTGAATGCCAAAATATTGACTATCTGAAAACTTTAATATCAAACTCAATATATGATTCTTGCGACTGTGAATACAAACGCTATTCTACAACTAAATGAAAATTAGGTGCCGTTAAATTATGTGATAGTTTAATATCAAACTCACTGTATTGTACCGTTCTTGTATCCGTCAATCAGAAGATATTCTACAACTAAATGGAAACCAGGCAGACCAACTGATGGTGTACAATCATTCAAATGATTCAGTATCCGATTTGGTGTCAATTTTTACCCTTTGGACCTTTGGTGTTGGAATAATGGAATAATTTCACGTGATGTGTTCATGCATGTTTGCTTCTGAATACCCTAATTTGGTGCCAAATGTTTTGTCAATGGGGCCACGATGGAAAGATTTGAGGTAAGCGTGTGAATGTACGATCTTTAAGGGAAATCCAGCAAACTGTTTTTTTGGCTTTAAAGACGAGCAAGGAGAGATGTAGAGCCTTTGAATCATTAGCCTCACAGGTTATAAGGGACCCAATTAATATTTGATTCCTTCCATGAGGCTTCTCCAATGCTTTCCTTCTTTCTTTTTTGAGGGACCACAAAGGGTCATATCGTCTGAACAAGACATGGTTCGGTAGCTTTCCATGTCTACGAAGGCTTAATACTTTTTTACCATGAGGCTTAGCATTTGTTAGGGAGTATGTTAGCATCAGTCGTTCAAACATTCGCAAGTGTCAATGAGATAATACCGAGTCTAAGAAAAATTATTGGAATGGAATACTATGTCAATTGGCATTTCATCGAGTATTGGTAGGCTTTGAGGTCATTTGCCAAGTCATACTACATGTCTGTCAACAAATGTCAACTGCTTCTAAGCGCATATCAACTGATATTAATATATTTTGAACAAGCGTGCCACATACAACATATATCAAGTTAGCCTATCAAAATATAGCAACGCATACAAATAAATGAGGTTACTAACTACCTTGCTCAGTAAACTCGTCGAGCAATTACAGAGTAACTTTTTAAAAGTATCTCATATTTCAAAAGACAACACCCGGCTCTTCCGTTGAAAACTTTAAAACTTTGAAGGGTTTGGCCGACCCACCTTGCCCAGTGGTGGATCCGCCCCGAGACATTATTGCAAAATGGGTTACGTGTATATGTAATTGTGGACCGCTAGGGCAGAGTACCCTAGTGCATTTTAGCCCATCATAAACCTAATTTACACAGTGGAGGATTGTCTGCCCTCCTCCTTCCCGAGCCTTCCTGTTTGTATATTCACGGTTAAGCCATGTAAACATTTTATATTATTACTTATTTTTGTCTTATTATTTCTATAAAAAAATAATATAAAATGTTGACGTGACTTAACCGTGACCACACAAAACAAGAAGGCACGGGAAAGAGGAGGGCAGACAATCCTCCTCCAATTTACACTCCATGCTCTCTAAACAAAGGTAAATATCAGCCCCTTCCTGTAGAAAAGAGTAATGATATTCATATCATGTTTTTATACTACATTTTTATACCATCTTAGGTGACATCTGATATAAACAGTAACATCATTTGAAAAATTTGTAAAATCTGAGAAAATAAAGGAGAAAAACTCATCGTATACCACAATTATCATTTAATTAACTAGTTTTTCTTAATTATTAGTTTATTAAATAATGAATTTAATTAAAAAAATAAATTAATTCAAATAATATGACTGTTCATATTAAATATCACCTAAAGTAGTATGAAAATATAATACAAAAATATATTATGAATAATATTACTCTATAAAAAATTCTTGCTCCACGTTGGTGGGCCATTGATCCGTTGTGAGCGTAGACCACGGATGTGTGTTTGACTTTTGAGTGTGTTAGCTCATTTGGTGATGCGCCGTGAGACTCACTTTGCATCACCAATTTATATTTGCTTATGCACGTGACCCTTTTTTTTTTTTTGAAAAAACTCTTATGCACGTGAGCTTAGCATACTCTTATTATGAATGGTTAATATTTGAAAAAGAGATTATATTTATACACTCTAAATTACTTCTCCCACATCCTTTTAATTTTTTAATAATTTCTACATACCACTAACACTTGATAAAAAAATATTAAAAAAAATAAAAAGATGTGAGGGAAGTAATTTAGAGTGTGTGAATATAATCTGAAAAGCTAAAAATGCAGTCCGTATACCTCGATTGCAGGCACTAGTTCCATACAGCTGTGGTGAGCCTTGCTGAAGCCATATGGCATATCGCAGGCTCTTATACCTTGTTAACAACGAATAATTAAGTACATTTCAATATCTTTTTTTTTATAAATTATAATTTAACAACCAAACAATGCCAATAGAATATAACATACTTGGAGATGGAAACAAAAATAGCTATACATTATTCTATCACCATCGCCATGCACATCCTACTCCACAATGAAGATGAAATAAAAACAAAAGGCCTTAAGTGCAGAAGTAAATGCTCTTAACTACTTGATTTATAACTACAGATATTTTGTCACAAAAATAAATTGGATACAAAATTTTCGTCAAAAGAGAATGTGAGGAACGCTTAACCAACAATAAACTACCGTAATTCAATGCCCATCTTTTGATTTTAGTGTTCATCGAATTCTATTTGTACTAAAAAGTCGAAACTCGTTCTATATGTGTATATTTCCGTTTATGATGTCAACGAGCTTTTAATTCACCAGCTGGAAGTTGGAATTCTGCTATGAATCCAAAATTAATATCGACCCATATTACATAGATGGTAATAAGAATCCCACCAACATCTCCAATTACCTGCATTTGGCGTAGTCTACAACATTGCAAATTCAAGGACGGCTAACAAAATGACACAAACCTCCATGGCTTCAATCCACCCTCTTCCTTTTGAACTCGTAGCTGCACTGCCCCATCAAGGTTATTCCAGTAATTTCCAAAAACAACAGCAACAAGGCAAACAACTACCTTCATTGTAACTGTCAACCACCAGCACCGAAACACATGAACTGAAGTTACTCATCATCCAAAAAAAACCCAACAAATAAACCTGTTCTTTTGGTCCTCCTTTTTCCAAAAGCACTTGTTATCCAACTGCTTTTGTAAGAAGTTATTTTCCAGATTAATCTCTAGTGGTGTCTCAGGTGTGTAACCCTAGCAATGCCACAGTCCATTGGAACAATACTTACCGAGACTATTGCAGCAACAGCTGTGGCCACTCTTGCTATAGCCGGAATCTTGTTCTTTGTCTACAGACTCCTCGCTGCCCGCCGCAACACAAAAGGCAAGGAAAATGGGAGTTTTCGCCGCGAAGAAGTTGCGACGAATCGCGAGGAGTTTAGGCAATGTGGTGGGAATGTGAAGGGATTAATTGTTGATGAGAATGGTGTGGATGTTATATACTTGAGGAAATTAGAAGCTGGACAGGCTCATACAAATTTTCCAAAGATTATGTTTAACCCTAGTTTTGAAGATGATGATGAAGAAGAAGAAGAAAAAAGGGTGGATACTAAGCCGTTTGATTTAATCAATCATGATCAATTGGTAAAAAAACCATTTTCTCTACATCCTCCAAGACCTCTACTTAGAAAAATTTCACCAAATGGGTTGGAAAAGCATGCTCTAGAATCACTTCCTCCACCAACACCCCAACCGGCAAACGGTAAATCTGCGCCGCCGCTACCGCCGCCGCCGCCTCCACCACCGCCTCCTCCTCCTCCACTACCACCGCCACCGCCACCTGTTATGGTAAAAAAGAATCATCTACCGCCTCCGCCGCCTCCTAAGGCAGGTGGTTTGGGTTTGTCACTAAAACCGCCGCCTGCACCTAGAGGCAGAGCAAGCTACAAGAGCAGGGCAGAGACCTCAACATGGGAGGAGGGTTTAAAAGCAACAAGTGGCGGGCAAACGAAGCTGAAGCCGCTGCACTGGGATAAGGTTACGGCTGCCGCTGATCATTCAATGGTTTGGGATCAAATCAATGATGGATCATTCAGGTAATCAAGTCTCACTCTTATTACATTATACTTAAACCGAAAAACTGAAATGGTTATCAAACGAGCATATTGTCTTACTTTTTGTTTCATGTCACATGATCATAACTTAGACTAGTTCGTATGTTTTATGCAGATTTGATGATGAGCTTATGGAAAATCTCTTTGGATACTCCAAAATTAAAAACCAATCCTCTGAGAGAAACAACCACATGCCTTCAGCTTCAAGCAAACCTAACTCTGCCCCAACATCTCAAGTTTTCATCCTAGATCCTAGGAAGTCTCAGAACACCGCAATCGTGCTAAGATCTCTCGCAATCTCTCAAAAAGAAATCATTACTGCCCTGCTTGATGGGCAAGGACTTGGTGCTGATACACTAGAAAAGCTCACCAAAATTTCTCCAACCAAGGAGGAAGAAGCAAAAATCCTCCAATTCAATGGAAACCCTAGTAAACTAGCACTTGGTGAATCTTTCCTCTACCACGTTTTGAAGGCTGTTCCTTCGGCATTCACGCGTTTCAATGCGATGCTCTTCAGAGCAAACTATGATCCTGAAGTCCTTCACCTAAAGGAGTCCTTGCAAACACTTGAACTCGGGTGCAAGGAGCTAAGAACTCGCGGGCTCTTCCTAAAGCTTCTCGAGGCAATTCTCAAAGCCGGCAATAGAATGAATGCTGGAACTGCAAGAGGCAATGCACAAGGCTTCAACCTAAGTGCTCTTCTAAAGCTATCCGATATCAAAAGTACTGATGGAAAGACTACTCTACTTCACTTTGTGGTTGAACAAGTAGCTCAATCCGAGGGGAGAGGTTTCGTGATAAATCGAAACCGCAGCTTTGGAAGAAACACTAGTCAAAGAAGCCAAACTAGTACACTGAATTCGGATAATCTAACCTCTGAAGAGCGAAGAAAAGAGTACTTAATCCAAGGGTTGTCAAAGCTAGAAGGGTTGAGCATTGAACTATCCAATGTGAAGAAAGCAGCAACCATAGAGTATGACAGCTTCATCCACATGTGCTCTGCTCTAAGCAACCGTGTTAGTGAAATCCAGAAGCTTTTGACAGAGAGCGGCAATGCTGAGAGAGGAGGGTTTGCAAGAGAAATGAAGGGGTTTTTGGAGGAATGTGAGGCGGAGCTCACGGTGGTGAGAGAAGAGCAAACTAGGGTTATGGAGCTTGTGAGGAAAACAACGGAGTACTACCAAGCAGGAGCTTCGAGAGACAAAGGAGCTGCACCATTTCAGCTGTTTGTTATTGTGAAAGATTTTCTAGACATGGTTACTCTTGTTTGTGCAGAAATTTCAAGTAAACTACAGAAGAAGATTTCTACGAAAGCGGTAGGATCATCGTCACCGCCACTGTCACCTTCAAGCATAACATCAAAGAGGCTGATGAACTTTCACTCACATTTTGTTTCAGATGTGTCATGGACATCTTCCAGTGAATCAGAAGATGAATTCTGAAGCTGACGTAATATAGTTTTGCTAGAATATTCTATGAATTTTCTTCCTTCTCCTGCATTTCATGTTTAGAAGGGTGTAGTCAAATTAATATTTGAAAGTATTTTAAAAGACTCTAGAATTAGGGTGTAGTCCATTAAGATTTTATAAGATGATTTTAAAGGACTAACTAACGAATGAACAAGGATCCTCGCCGGATCCTTTTTAGGGAATCCTAGGAATCTCGCAATCGTGTCCGTTATTGTACAATCAGAAATCATTTAAAATTTAAAATTCAAATATAAATATTACCTAACGAAAACTGACCCCACGATGTACGATAAATATACACGATTGTGGAATCCCTTAAAAATTCGGAAGCTCACATCCTTTCTCAACCCAATAAGCTGTCCTAACCTCCAAATAAAGTAATTGGAGAAAGTAAGAGCTCCACCAAGAATCTAATTTACAATACAGAATAACTCAATTATTTATAAACACACACAAAATCTCTCATCCTATTAGGGAGGATTCATTCTCAATAGTAATATTTATTGCCTAATATCAATTTACTGAAAGATTCTTGAAATAATATTCTTCTGTTGCTCTCCTTCTTTGCGAGAGGGTTAAATCGTTAGAAAATTCTTGCAAGAGAACAAGTGTTTGTAGAATAGAATGGCTCAAGCAAGGTCGATCTCCTCAGGGACTGGTATAAACAATTTACGAGTTTTTTGAGTATTTTGCTTAGTTAACTCTAAGAACTTCACTAATTTGACAAAATTAAATACTATTGTATGTGACTAAAACAATTATCTAAAATGGAGTTGGCTTATAGAAATAGTGATCCAACTAAACAGAACAAGTAAATATAGAAATTCGAGATAAAATAAATGATTGAAGAAAATTAGATTGACAAAGCGCTAGAGTTCAACCTTTATCAACAACACTCCTACGTAACCCTTCCAATTGCTTAAGTAATCGAAAACACACATGCTTTGAAGGTTGGGTTTTCCTTGTGTATGTTTTACTTGTGACATTCAAGCTAAAACGCATACCACTACATGCAATTTATCCATGACATTTGGATTAAATATAAACATGAGTGATTCATTAATCTTGGTGAAAATCCTTTTGTTAAACCATGTAATCTCTAAGAGTATGATATTTACCTTAGAAGAAATTACAATCCTCAATCACAAGAAGCATAACCAATTTTAACGTGATATTCATTCAAAATTGCATCCAATGACTTTTCTAAACATCAAGGCACATAGATAGTTTAATTCAGTGATTGAAAATATCAAAGCAAACATGTAACAACACTTAAGCAATTGAAATAGAAATATACGTAATCATGTTGTGGCTCATGGCCTCACTCTAGTGAAAGAAAATTAGTTACACATACTTGTTTCAATACATAAGAAATTATTCATGTTGAATCAAGGAAAGAGACAACCCTTTATTACAAGGAAGCTATCTGAGCTCTTCGATCTTCTTCTCCTCCAAGAGAGGAGCATGCTTCTCCTTCCATTCCGTGTGTCTTCTGCTCCTCTACTCTCTGTCCCGTGCTCTCTGCTCTTCTGTTTCTCTTCGGCTTTCACCCTCTATGTTTTTCTATCAGTGTATATCCTATCCCATTCCATTTAAAATCCCATCTCAATTGTTGCCTTTAGCCAAGTGCGTTTACTTTCTTATTTTTATTAGCCTAATGGAGTGGGCAGATTTGGCCATAACGTTTAGTAGACCAAAAGTCCTTAGATTTCAATGAATGAGATGTCCTTATAAAGCTTGAAATGTCTGCTTCAAAAGCTAACAAGGAAAGTTTTCTCAATTTAGGCTTTAATTATGTACTTAGGTCTCTTGCAACCTTCAGAGGTCCAAACTGTCTTGTCAGCACGTTGACCTGTCTTCATTCTTAAACTGGGAACAATTGGCTGGGAATTTTGAGCTGAAAATTTGATATGATTATCTTCAATCTCTTGTGAATCAGCTCAAACTAGAATCACTCAAAAATTCTACCGTTTGCATACTTTTCAATCAAACTAAATCTTGCTGCTCCTAGAAACACAATGTGGCAAAACTATCACATACACTTAAAAATTCCAACTAAACTAGGCAAGAAAAAAAATATAAAAGGGAGAATCTCTCATCCTATTAGGGAGGATTCATTCTCAATGGTAATATTTATTGCCTAATATCAATTTACTGAAAGATTCTTGAAATAATATTCTTCTGTCGCTCTCCTTCTTTGCGAGAGGCGAGTGCTTCCGCGTGCCTCGTGATGAGGGAGTTTTAATTCCAATCGTAGGATTCCATTAAAAAATGATCTGATGGCACTGCGTGTGATTTTCAATTGTTTCAAAATTTTAAGGAATTCATAAAAGAAATCATACAAATCGATAACAGAAATCTATATAAATTTGCAAAAATTCATATAGAATTATAGAGTTTTTTTTGTTTTTTTTGTTTTTGTTTTGTTTTTGGAGAACGAAATATAACATAGACCGGGCAAAGATGCCAAACGAGTATAGAAGGCCTACCATGAGGCAATCAAACAACAAACTACTGGGAAAAAGTAGTGTGAGAAGGTGCAAATAAAAGCGACGCCACATCTAATGCTAAAATCGTCCCTTCTCACACTACTATAGCAACTAAGGGGGGTAGGAAAGGCTGTCATTACACAAAACATGCACCAGGGAAGATGACGGTTTATCGACCCAGATTACATCACATACCTCCCTACAACACCACGACGCCAAAAGGTCAGCAGCCGAGTTGGCCGGTCTTGGATCCCAAGACCAGCTGCATTGCTGAAAAGACCTCCCCATCCTGTAACAACTCATTTATTAAAATTATTTGAAATCTGTATTTGAAAAAAAATCTATTAAAATCTCTAAAATATGCATAAATAGGGGTGGGTTCAAAAAACCAAAAACCAAATCAAACCGAAACCGAAAAAACCGAATTGAATTGAAAAAACCGAATCGAACCGAATTCTTTTGGTTCGGTTCAATTTCAGAGATCTAGAAACCGAACCAAACCGAACTGAACCGAATTAATTAAATCAATATTTTTTATTTAATTATTTGTTTCGGGTATTATTTTTTTAAACCCAATTTGTAATATTTTTAAACCCAATTTTATTTGTTTTGGGTATTATTTTTTAAACCCAATTTATAAGTCCAATGTGTTGCCGAATACTTACTACCCTTTTCTCATTTTTTTTCACACTCCAATTTTACTTCTAATTTTTTATGGTTTGTTTGTTTCATCACTAAACCAGTTGCTTTCCATTTGTCTCTTGATCAATCATGTTCTTCTTTGTTTGTGTTTTTATTGTTTGAATTAAAATTATGAGTGATTTGGAGTAATAATCACAGAGTAATCAAACTGCTTGTACAACTTCTCTCTCTCTCTGCACTCTAGTCCATTTACTTTTATATCTTTGCTGGGTAAAAATTGAGGGGGAGAGAGAGAGTTAAACATTTTAAATTTCATTTTTTGTTGCTTGACTTTGTAAAAGACTGAAACTTTCATTGCATTATCTTAGAAAACTAAACATACCATTGGATTTGATGGCTGTTTGTGATTTGGGTTTTACTGCTTTGTTTGCCTCTTATTAATAATCATGTAATGTTGAAGTGATCTATTCTGCTCAAAATTTTTAGGACTTTCATTGATATTTTCTAAGAAACCAAACAAGGATTAACCCTGTGTATACTTTGTTTGTTTGCTTGATGTGAAAAAAAAAAAAAAAAACTATCCAAAACAAATAATTAAATAAATAATACCAAGAAAAAAAGAATTTAAAATATCATTATTTTTTAAACCCAATTTCTTAAGAACCAAACAAGAATTAACCTTGTGTATACTTGTGTTTTTTTTTTTTTTATAAACTCAACCGTGATGTGGAAAAAAAATTGAAACCGAACCGGAAAAAAAAATGAACCGAATTGATTTGAACCGAACCCACCCCTATGCATAAAGCCATTTACTAACTTCTAATAAAAAATTGAACAAGTTGGACGCTAAAACGACAGTAAACTCCCATGGATACGTCGATTTCTCAATATATTTCCTATGGTCACCTACCGACTATAAAAACAAACCAGAAGTCTTCGGCTGACACCTGCTCAATTTCACAGAAAATTGCACATCTGAAAGCAAAAATGACATTACCCAAAAGTCAATAGGAATGGAACCTTCAAGGAAAGTGGAAGGCAAGGGCCTTGAAATCACAAAACAACTGCCTAAAGCAATGGCAAAGATAAATTTTTGTGTGACAAAAATATGGGTGGTACACTACATGACACTATACAAATAGTAAAATATGTATATTAAAAAGTTAATAATTTTAAAAATAAAATTTCTCACTACTTATATAAAAACACACGATATACTACTCGTATTTCGATTACAATAAGAAATTTCTTCGTGAAAAGACACTAGATGGATACATACAAACAGAGCAAGTTAAAAAATATTTAATTAAAAAAGGTATTGGACAGCGGAAAATTGGAGCACTGTATGAGAAGAAAACAAGGCAAAAGAAAGGAACAATCAAAGAAAATGGAAGGGTAAGACCTTGCAATACAGCAACAAAATTAAATAAATCATTAATCGAATCTTTCCTGCAGAAGCGTGCAAACCCTAACCTAGTGATAAAAACCAAAACTAATCACTTTCCGGCCTGGTTCCTGAAAATTGTTCTACTTACAGGATAAGTAGACAAATTTAAACGCCAAAGTCTTGGTCAATCCGTCAAGGATATTTATGTAATTTTGAAGGAGAGACCTTGCAATACAGCAACAAAATTAAATGAAAAAAAAACTAATGAAAATGGTTTGAAGACTTTTAATTAAAATGACAAAAAAATGTTGTAAGTGAATAGTGGCATGAGTAATTTTTTAGAATTAAATTTTTTTTTTTTTTGTTAAAGTAAATAGTATCAAAAGTGTTTCGTTAAAATTCTCATCAAATAAAGCATTAATCTAATCTTTCCTGCGGAATCTTCCAAACCCCAACGTAATGATATAAAACCAAAAGTAATAACCTTTAGGACTGGTTCCTGGAAGTTGTGCTGGACTTACAGGATAAGCAAAAAAATTTACACCTACAAGTCTTCGTCAATCAGGGATATTTATGTAATTTCAAATCCACCCCACCATCTTCAAGACTTCAACCCTGCTATTTAAAGCAAGCCCAAGGCAAAGCAAAGAGCATCTGAAACCAGAAAAAAAAATACCAAAAATAACAAATTCAGAAAAATGGATGCTGAAAGGATTGGAGCCAAGTTCAATATCAGTGAAGAGCTTCTACTGCAAAGCTTGTACTTGACTGCTCAGAGATCACCAGGTGATCTGTTTCTTGTGAAGAATTGTGGAGCATCAGATGTTTTCTGCTTTCCTGCAGGATCTCCGTCTGTGCAGAGTTATTATTCTGGAGAAGGGGCTTTTGGGGAAGCAAAAGTCGATCTCAACCTCTTTCCTTCCTTGAGAAGTGTCGGGAACTATGATCCAGCTGGAAAGCCAGACGAGAAACACTTGGCAACTGCAACTATCAACCAAGCATTTCTTGACAAATTTAAACATGTGTTGGATCATTCCCAGCTGAAAGCTAAGGTGTGTTGTTTGAATTTGATGTAATTTTGGACTATCACATGAATTGCTATGGTGCTCTTGAATTTTGTTGGTGTGTTACAGAGTAGGTAATTCTAGTCTAATTGTGTGTGTGTTTGACATGGAAAAAAAATAATGTACGACACCATGACACGAATAGCTCGTTTGGATGTGCTATTAAAATGACCAAAAGTGCTTTTGATGGAAATATTTTTAGAACTAATCCTTAGTAAAAATGCAAGTAAATCCTTGAAAAGTACTTAAAAGTGTTTCTTAGAATAAGCACATAACTGATGCTTCGGATTTAGGTTGAGCATATATTACAGTGAAGTTTGAGGCATATGTGTATGATGTGTTGCAGGCCAATTCATTTGTAATTCAAGTGTTCTCATCTACTCTTAATTTTGTCAGGTGCAAGAGGCTGTCAGTAAAGGGAAGAGAATAATATTTACCGGCCACTCTATCGGCGGCGCAATTGCTGCGCTTGCCACAATCTGGTTCCTGGAAAATTGCTCAAGAGAAAACAATGGATCATTCTTATGTGTGACTTTCGGATCTCCCCTTATTGGTGACCACCTTATTTCTCATGCTCTTAGGAGAGAAAATTGGTCTCAATACTTCATAAATTTTGTCATGAGGTATGACATTGTCCCTCGAATTCTGCTTGCTCCTCTCTCATCCATTCGTCAAGATTTCGAGAAAATCATCCCCTTCTTCGATCCAAATTCCCCCAACTACAAGAATCAATCTATTGGATCATTCCCGGAGGCCTTGCAATTGTTTACAAATGTGATGAGCAGTGCATCATCTGTTGCAAGCAGTGCCGCCTGCAAACTAATGGGGAGTCCAAATCTATTACTCGAAACTGTAGCAAATTTCGTTGAGCTAAGCCCTTACAGACCTTTCGGCACTTATATTTTCTGTACTGGGAATGGAAAGCTGGTTGTCTTGAAAAACCCTGAAGCTGTGTTGCAACTCTTGTTCTTTACTTGTCAAGTAAGCAACGAAAGTGAATGGGAAACAATTGCCAATAAATGCTTCAACCAGCATTTGGGATACGAAAATGAACTTGAAAGCAGCTTGGAAATGCAGAGTGTGACTTATGACAATAACTTAGAGACGGTCGCCTTAGCCTCAGATGGCATCTTTGATGACCTTGGCCTGGTAAGTACTTTTTCCCGATATCCATTTGTACTTGAAAATAAAAATGAAATGGTTATCACACTGGCCCTGTGTTTTATTGCTTGGGGTCTTTAACATGCTCTGATATTTTTCTTGTAACATTGCAGAGTGCAAGAGCTAGACAATGCCTTCGTGCAGCGGGAGTATTCGAGGAGCAAAAACAAAGAAACAAGGGCAAATTTGATTTGAAAAAGGAAGAAATGAAGGTAGAAATGAAAAAACTGCTAGACTACCGAGACTTCTACGAGCACAGTGGAGGATACTACGACGCGTTCAAGCTTCAAAAGAACAAAATTGATTTCGAAGCAAATGTGACAAGGCTTGTGCTTGCAGCCATATGGGATGAGATTACTGAAATGCTGAAAAAATATGATCTTCCTGATGAATTTGAGGCTACATCAGAGTGGGTAGACCTTGGAACTGAATTTCGCCACCTTGTCGAGCCTCTTGACATTGCTAACTTCTACAGACACGCAAAGGGCGAAGACACCGGAGTCTATATGAAGAGAGGCAGGCCAAGGCGTTACAAATACACACAAAGATGGCTCGAGCACAATGAAAAACTGCCAGCAGGCTCCCGGGGGGAGTCCTGCTTTTGGGCAGAGTTGGAGGAGTTGCACAAACTTTCTGGTGACCTCCCGGCAGTGAACAAGGAGAGAGAGAGGGTCTCGAAACTTCAGATACAAGTAGGACAATGGATTCGGGACGGGGTCCTCCGTGAGGATGTGTTGAAGTCATCAACCTTCCAGGAGTGGTTGAGCAAACTCCCCGATGACCTCAAACAAATCCGAATTTAGTACTCATAAATGGTTCAGGAAATATGCAAGTGTGGTAGTACGGAGTGATAATAAGAGGACGGGTGAGGGTTTAACCGAGTTGGCGAAGGTAATGTGCCTACCTTCCGCTCTGCACTCAAAGTTCAAATCCGCTCATCATAATTTGGTTTTTGTTGTATCTGTGTTGTGCTTGAGTATTGTTTTCATTTGTAATCGTCCACTACGTTGTGAAACCTGTTGGTTCCGTAATTTTAGAATTCTGTTGTAATAGTTTTGCTTCCTGATATGCAATGAATGTTATATTACAAGTAACAAGTAACATTGATAATTTCATCAATGTGTCAGGAACATGGTATGGTATATCAAGTATTATAATGCAATCGGTTGAAATTTTTTCTTTTCAAATTTTCAACCAATTGTATTATTACACTTGGTATAACGGATCGTGTTTTTAGTACACTTAAAATCTCTCTATAGATAGGGATGGACGTAATTATACACTTAAAAAGTACCACAATAATCTACGAGTTTAAATAGGTGGTTCACTGCTAATAGTGTTGATGAAAAAAGAGAAATTAGATTACTTAACTAGTAAATTTCACAGTAAATTTCCAAATCGACAGAGCAAACATAATTTCCTGCAAATTAAGAAAGAATCAAGTTACAACGAAAGTGGAAGGCAAAGACGACCTATGGTTCCTAGAGGTTGTGGTTGACTTACAGGTGAAGTACAGCAAGTCAAGCCCCGTCAACCACGTCAAGCAGTACTTGTTTAAAGGCAATAGAAACTTGGATTGCAATATCTCATATCTCGACCAAGTTATTCATAAAACACTTTTTGAGCTCTTACCAAAAACACAAAATTAGAGTAATTCTTGTATTTGTCGGGAAGACCATGTCATCCACACACCTACTTGCAACCAAGGTATTAAATATCGATGGTATTGGAAATATCAGTAGTCCAAAAACACGAAAATTTTGATGGAAATATCGGGATATTATCGATATCGATAAAAATTGAATAAAACCCACGGAAATTGTAAGAAAAACTTGCAAATTTTTATTGAAACTTTGTAGGATGTTTATTTAGTCAATTATCTATTAGTTTATCACAAAAAATTGGAAGGAAATGCATTGTATGATGGATTTAACTGATTTAAGTTGATTATATAGCGAGCTGACAAACATTGTGAGTGTAGAAAATATGTAAATATTTTAGTATATTTTCTCAAAAACATAAGTGATATGGTGGTCAAGGTGTTGAAGGAGTAAAATAGGAGGGGTTCGAATCCCCTTAGTGTTTTTTTAAATATAGAAATTTAAAAAACACAAAAATTTCGATAGAAATATCGATGACATCGGAAATATCGGTAGTTCAAAACATGAAAATTTTAATGAAAATATCAGAATATTATAGATATTTTAAACCTTGCTTGCAATTAAGCGGGCTTTTGGTGGACCTCAATAAAAAGAAAAGAAAAACTAACGAAAGGATTTAAAAATTTTAAGTTTTAATCAAAATAACAAAAATGTGTTGTAAGCGAATAGTACCAGAAGTGACTTTTTAGAATAAAAATATCATTTTTTTTGTTAAAAGTAAATAGTATCATAAGTGTTTCTTTAAAACTCTCGTAAAAAAAATTCTTAATTGTGTGTGTGGGAGTACGGATGACGCGGTGCTTTGGATGGAATCAAGAAAGCCTCCAAAAACTACAAGCCCAAGTCTTTGGTCAATGCTTCGGCAGTATCTTTAAATTTCCGCATCCATCCCACCATCTCCGAGCCTCCTTTGAAGCAAGACCCAAATCAAATCATCAAAAAACCAGAACAAAGAGAAAGCACCAAAAATACCATAATTCAGAAAAATGGGTAGTGAAAGGCTTGGAGAGATGTTGAATATAAGTGAGGAGCTTATCAAGAAAAGCTGTTATCTTTCCTTCCAGGCACACAAATTCCCAGATGATCCGTTTCGTGTCGAAAAATTTGCTGCAGGATCATCATATGTTGTTTTCAGCTTCCCAGGATCTTGGTCTGTGGAGAGTTGGGCTCCTGGAGAAAGTGCTTTTGGGGACAAAAAGATCCAACTTTCACTCTTTCCTTCCATGAAAAGCATAGGTTATTATGATGAAGCCGCAGGACCTGATGAGCACCAAGATTTTGCAATTGCAAGTTTCAACCAAGCCTTTCTGCAAAAGTTTGAACATTTATTGCAGAATTCCCTGCTTAAAAATAAGGTATTTGTTATTTTTATTCATTTGCTATAGACTACAGTTGAGGGCGAGCGCAACCGAAATGTTGCTTCTTTGTGACTGAAAAGTCACGTGTAGTCTCGAAAACAATATTTTTACAAAGTAAGAGTAATGTTGCGTACTATACACGTTCTCCCAACCTTCTTAAAGTCGGAAAACATGTTGGCTTGATCGTCCTTTTTTTTCATTTGCTATAGTTGCTAATCGTAGATTTTGCCACATACATTTTATCTATTGGCAATGTAAGGTACCACCTCGGAAACTTGACAAAATAAAAGCAATATATAAGTTGAGTGTATTCACGATGAAAATAATGCGGATTTTTCATGTATAAGGACTTAATAGCCTTATGCTTTAAAGGAAAACGCTTCAAATCCAATACTTTAGAAAATTAGCTTCCCAACTTTATATGAGGAGGGCACCAAGCATTTTTGCAATTAAGAATCAGCTACAACATAACAAGTGAATAGTAGAGGGATTTTTCCTCTTGATGAGCCATTTAAGTTGCTATTCACACGTCTCTTTTTACTTATCCGATCTAACGGCCGAAAATTAGAAGAGTGTGTAATAAAAACCCTACACCTGTTGGCTATGCTTTAGTAGGCCCATATATAATGTGTTGCCGGATGTTAATTAGTAATTCAGATGGTCTTTCATTCCTAATTCTCTCAGGTGCAAGAGGCTATCAATGAAAAGAAGAGAATAGTATTTACCGGCCACTCTACCGGCGGAGCAACTGCTGTGCTGACCACAATCTGGTGCTTGGAAAATTATCCGAAACAAAGCAAAGGAACATTTTTCTGTGTGACATTCGGATCTCCCCTTATTGGTAACCATATTATTTCTCATGCCCTTAGGAGAGAAAGTTGGTCTCAGTACTTCATACATTTTGTCAAGAGATATGACATTGTCCCTAGAATTTTGCTTGCTCCGCTCTGGTCGATTCAACATGAATTCGCGAGGATCCTCCCCTTCTTCGATCCAAATTCCCCCGCTTACGCGAGTGAATCGATTGGATCATCCCGTGAGGCCTTCCATCTGTTTACAAATGTGATGAGAAATGCAGCATCTCTTACAACCCATGCTGCCTCCAAACTACAGGGGAGTACCAACCTATTGCTGGAAACTGTAAACAAGTTCGTTAAGCTAAGCCCGTACAAACCTTTCGGAACTTACATTTTTTGTACCGGGAACGGGAAATTGGTTGTTATGAAAAACCCTGAAGCTGTGCTGCAAGTCTTGTTCTACTCGTGTCAATGGAGCAGCGAATCTGAATGGGCAACGATCGTGGTTAAATGCCTAAACGAGCATTTGGCCTACGAGAACGAGCTTGCAGGCAGCTTGGACATGCAGAGTGTGACTTGTGATGATAACCTAGAAACGCTCCCCTTGGCCTCAGATGGTTTCTTTGATGACCTTGGCTTGGTAAGCACTCTTTTCGTTTCAGTGATACTATATTTGCTTCATTTCAAAATAATACGTTGTTCTAACGATGTCTAAAATCGCAGAGCGAAAAGGCTAGATTATGCCTTCGCGCAGCAGGAGAATCCGAGAAGCAAAAACGAAGAAACCAGGAAAAAGTTAGTTCAAAAATGGAGATGATCTGGAAACATTTGAAAGTAATCGAAGAGTACCGAGCCTTATGCGAGCAAACTGTCGGATATTACGACGCCTTCAAAATTCATAAAGACAAGACAGATTTCAATGCTAATTTGAGATGTTCAAAAGATACGACCTTCCCGATGAACTCGAGGCTACTGCGGAGTGGATAAATCTAGGAACCAGGTTTCGCCGCCTTGTCGAGCCTCTCGATGTTGCTAACTACTACAGGCATTCCAAGGACGAAGACACCGGACCCTATATGAAGACAGGCAGGCCAAAGCGATACAAATGCACGCAAAGATGGCTCGAGCACGAACAGAAACTGCGAACTGGTTCGTGCGGGGAGTCCTGCTTCTGGGCAGATGTGGAGGAGTTGCACAAGCTTTCGGGAAACTTGGCGGCGGTGTACGGGGAAAGGGAGAGGGTTTTGAAGGTTCAGGAGCAAGTAGGAAAATGGATTCGGGACGGGGTGGTCGGTACGGATGTGTTGCTGAAGTCGTCCACCTTCGAGAAGTGGTGGAGCAAGCTCCCCACTGACCTCAAAACAGAAACGATTTCAGGACTCATGAATGGTTTAGGAAATGTGCCAGCGTAGCAGTAGGGACCGATACTAAGATGCTTGCCTGTTCCTGTAAGCCTTGCAGAATAACAGCAAAATCATTTGTATTTACCAGTTACAACCTGGATTTTTCGCGGATTTGTTCGTTTTCGATGTCAAATTCGATATGTCCGACGTACCCGAGATCAAACTAAAAAGAATTAATCGTAGAAAAACAAAATTCGAATTGAGTTTGCTACAAATCTCTTCCAGATAATACATTAAATGCTCCGAACAAATAACATGTCTAAGACAACCAGAAGGGTCACAAAATAACGTTAGTTTGCTGGACTGTCGGGACCATTTGTAAATGGCTTCCCTACAGAACACGCACAAGAGAGATGAGATTAGTTCGCCTCGACGCGTTTTCAACATAACAGTAAATATGAATATGAATTCCAAAGCGTAACGGTAAATATCAAGACATGAATAGTTTCGTTATGTCTAGAAGGCAAATTGAT
This sequence comes from Crataegus laevigata, assembly GCA_963580275.1. Taxonomy (NCBI): domain Eukaryota; kingdom Viridiplantae; phylum Streptophyta; class Magnoliopsida; order Rosales; family Rosaceae; genus Crataegus; species Crataegus laevigata. The sequence continues at coordinate 4,609,979 of OY756953.1, read as the reverse complement.
GCAACAAAGTTCAAACCATTCCATATATGAAGAGGTGCTAGTGAAACTTTTGAGGATGCTTGAGAAAGAACACAGAATCCATGCACACAGATTACAGAGTAGTGAAACCGTGATAGAACACGAAAAGCCACGAAAAACACAAGGACTTCCAAGTGACCGGAGTCATTATCTCTGGGTTCTTGAGGGATGAAAGATACCCTCTATGTTTTCGTCGAAAGGGTAAAAGATAACTAGAACTAAATCTAAAGCATCATAAGTACTGTATAATAGCTCATTAGAATCCATTATCCTAAGCAGGGGAAAATGCCCTCGACGATGGTACCAACACTATCCTAAGCAAGAGAAGCTCCTAGGTTCCCTCTTGATATTGTACTCTATTCTCTCACATGAAACATGGTACCCCAGTAGAAATAACCGTAGATTAGGGTTTGCTAATAATATCCATGTTAATCTTAAAAGACTGACGCCCATGTACAGGAATCTTACCCAGACGAAGATCCACATGAAAATTCTATACACCATGACCTTAGAAGACTGAGATCCCCTACATTAGAAGTATAAACAGGTGGGTGTATAACATTGGTCTCAGAAGTTAAAACAAAGATATTAATGGACCATAAAGAAGATCCGAAATTTCTACATTACCATGATTTAACAGCTGAGATTAATGAAACAGACCTCGTGTTTGAATCCAAATCCAGCCATAGAGATGTACAACTATGAAGAAACTAATAGTGTTTAAACCATTAGGAACAACTCATCCGGGATAAGGATGCCTTCTACACCATCAATTAGCAATGTCAATAAAACAAAACTAAAACACAACAATCAATAGGACAATTAAATAATAAGAAGGAAATCTACGCAAAAATTAAACTCAAAGAAGTAGCATTACCAGATTATAATGGTTTCATGTATTGGATTTCTATACCACCTTATCTATTCACATAAGAACACTGAGTCACTGAGTTCTCTACATCAGCAAATGCACCATACAGATAAGAACCAACTCAAAATAGAAGCAGGTCAATTCCGGGCGCTCAAAACCCTATACCCACATCTAACTAGCGAAATCAAATACTAAGACTGCAGAACACACAAAACAAATGACACAAAAACCCAGAGACCAGCATACGTATCTCACGAAAAGCAGAAGCTCTCTTAGGACCTTGTGATCATGCTACAAGAACGAGGCAGCCGAAATGTGAGACTTCCTCCATGCACACTTGTCTCTGCCTCAACAGGCTCATGCTCGTATGGCTTCCTGCAGCCAGGACAGCGACCATCCTCCTCCATAATCCTATTGTGGCAGAAAAGGCAGAGCCGGAATCCGCACAAGCAAGGCAAAAAGCTCGTGTCTGTGAAATCCAAATCTTCATAGCATATAGGACATGAGGAAGGCACAACACCGTTATAGGCCCAAGGAACACCACCACAACTGTAATGTTTCCGGTTTGAATTCGGGAAGCTAAGCTGCTTAGCCAAATTGGGCAGACTTTGAGGCCGAAAAGCATCGTCAGGCCTCCAAGCATGGCCATTCGCCGAAGCTTTAGGGATAGCTCTGCTGTATGGAGGGTTCAAATTCTCGACCCCATCAGACCCAATAGTCGTTTCCTGAGGAAAAACCGTTTGGGCAATTGGTTCATGCTCTGGGGGCGATTCTGGACATGGATTTTTTGGTTTCTCATCCGCAGCTAAGGCGTCAGCCACCGCTTCCCAATCGTCCAAGCATCCATCATCGCCCCCACCTTCCTCATCCTCTGTGATATTTCCAGAGCAACAGCCACCGCTGCTACTACTGCTGCTGCTAGTAAAGGTAGTCTCCGAATAGTTGCTGCCCAAGACACTACTTGTCAAACTGGTCGGACTGTTCGACTCCAAATCGCTGTCATGGTGGTGGTGGTGGTGATGGTGGATGGATCCGTCAATCTGTCCACCTCTGGGACTCATCTCCAGATTACCAAATGAACGGTTGTTATTCCGCTCTTTGCCTGCTTTAACGACGCTGTTCTGTTCCTCCTTGCAATCCTTGTTCTTCATAGCGCCTAATTCCCACCAAATCCAATCAAATGCCAAAAACAATAACTTTCCACATAAAACCCACAAATCTCCGAAATTTAACGACGTATCCAATTGCAAATGAAAATTAAACTTCAAAACTGTAAGATCGCATGCATACCTTGAGAAAGCCATTGCTCCCGACGAACATCGAGCTTGCACTGCTTCAATTTGGCAGACCTGGCCTGAAAAATCCCCAAATAAATCAATCAAATCCAAAAAGAACAATAAAAAAACAAACTTTCGCGCCTAGAATCTCAAGAAATCGGAAGAAACAAAAGAAAAGGAAAAACTAAAATTTGAAATCTCACCCTCTTCTTCTTCCCCAAATCCCTGCCGCCGTTGTTTGGGACTGCATGGGCGGAGGCTCTGGTGATCGAATCGGAAACCATTGTTCTTTCTCGACGGATGGATTCAAAATTCCAAAGATTTGCAGAAAAACCCTAAAATTTGGTAAAAATCTTCGAGAGATTGAGAGAGAGAGAAACGATATGGATAACGGCAATTCGTAAACTCCTCTGCTCCCCTCGCCCCTTTTTGTGCTTGTGGAAAAAGGACGGACCAGTTATTTATAGCAGTTTATTTACGTAAATACCCCTTTACTTTATGTATTTTTCGGGCTTATACCCTCCGAGGTTCACCGACTTTTTGTTCTATTCGAGGCGATACTTTATGTGTGTAAAGGGTATATTTGTAAAGTGCCTTTAACAAAAAAAGGAGCACGATTTGGTCACCGATATTTTAATTTCAATACGTCAATCGTTTTTTATTTCGGTTCGATGGTTAGATTTCCGTTTGTTAATTCACTAGGATATTTCTAATAAATAATTTTACTTTGCTAAATTCCAGTTCAGATGCATATAATTACACACAATATTTAAAGTATCGATATAGGTGAAAATATTAATATGTAAATTTGTGAAAATATTAATGTATGCAAATTCGTGAATATGTTAATGTATAATTGTACATATCCATATTGACATCGGTTGCCTTGATGGAAATTATAAAAATTTGCAATATGTTGGTATATCAACTCATTTAGATACAGTCAAATTAGAGAAAATTTTCTCAAAAAAAAAAAATTTAAGTTTGAAATCTACAAAAATTTTGAAATTAGTTTTGTTCTTTATTTCAATTCAACAGTTAGTTTTTTTTTTAATTAATATTCACGTTAGTCGATATTAACACGTGACGTCTAGTCATTATCCACGTGTCACACCACATCATTAGTTAACGAAAGTTCTAACTGATAATTTAACGGATGTATGAAAATGTCAAAAAATTATGATTTTAGGTACCAAACTAGAACAAAATAAACTTAATGTATGAAATGTTGAAAACTAAAAAACTTGTAAATTGAAATTAACATTTTATAAACCCTATATTTGTAATATGCTTAAGCTGTATAATTAAATTGAGAACAATTTTGTCTATTATTCTCATTTTTCGTATGCAAATCAACAATTTTGTCTATTAATTTAATTGTGTTTTCGTGATAAGACTTACCATTTGGTTAATGAGCTGCAATGTAACTCGTTTTCTCCTTTTGCACTATTCTCTCATTTTTTGTTGCATTACCGTTTACTTAATGGCATGCAGTGCAGGCTAGATTGAACCCATTGGGCCTACTTGAAGTGCAAAATTAGGCTAAAAAATATTAAGAAAAATAGAAAAATCAGACGAACAATTTTGCATGGAAATTAGCATCAATATACGTCGTTGTTATAAAAGATGGTGACATCAAATTCATCAAATACTTAGTGAAACTCAACTCCTTATTTAATATTTATCATCAAAATACAATATTTCTTTTTGTGTGAGACCAAATTTCTACTTTCTTCTAAATATTTGAATTGGATTGGAACAGAACTTAATTAACATAAAGCCAATTATCAAATATATATTATACGTGTGGATGCAAATTTTCTCCTCTTCGATCTTGGACGATTTTGCACCTACAAAACAACTAGCACCTTAGGTTAAGGCCAAAAGCCTCACGCGCCCACGATGAGTTGGGGGGGCTTTGGCCGGAGAACCTCCGATGCCAAAGTTAGAAATTTAGAGAGAAAATGTATTTGGAGAACTTTGTGATTTTTACAAGAGTGTGGGGATCCCCTTTTTGGTGAGAATAGGGTCCTATTTATAGAGCTAGGATTTGCTCTATTTGAGAGGTTGTGGTTTTGGCTTAATTAGCCAATTTATTGGCTAATTAAATATAAAAGAAATAAATAGGAGGTTACAAAATTATTTATTTGTATAAATAGGGTAATAAAATGGGGAAAAGTGAAAAAGGTGAGGATGAAAAGGAAGTGGCCGGCCCTTTAACAATTTTTAGGTTAAATTGTATAATTTAATTGGTATTAATGGATTAATTGGGTAATTAATCCATTAGTTAACCAATTAACACTATTTTGGAGGTTACCTCTTTTTGGAGCATTTTTGACTTTGTTGAAGGACGATTGTCTGTTGTTCGCGTGTAAAAATCCCGGTATACTTCAAGGGTATTTTAGTCATCTTTTGTCCAAAAGTCCACGTGTGACATTGTGATTATTTTTGGCTCCACAAATGCCCCCACACCTGTTGGGCTGCTCGCAGGAAAGGGCAGCAGGTGTAGAGATTTTCTTGCTTTAGGAAACTTAAGACTGCTTCCTATTTTGATGTTGATTCTCTCTTTAATAGGAAATTAGATCCTTCTAGGAAAGGGAAATAAATTTCTCTCAAAGCCTATTTAAGTCCACCTTAAGTGGGTTATTAAATCAACTTTGAAGAGCAATTTATTCTAACCTACAAGAGAGAGAAAGCTTAGAGGATATTTGTTCCCCCTCCCCTAGCAATCTTCTACATCTTGCCCGTGCAAAGGATTGTCTTTCGTTGCTTTCTTCGTCTTCTCCGTGCCGCACCGATGTAAGAAAGTGAAATTAATTTTTCTTGTCTTCTTCTTGAATAGTGATGTCGCGGCATAGCCGTCGGGGTGGTGCGACACGTCAGCTGGCAGGGGCTAGGAGTCGGCTTGGCATGGGCTGAGGAGGTGTTGTGGCAAGGACCACTGCTTTAAGCTGCTCAACTTGGCTAGAGCCATGGGTAGCTTGTGCGACTGGGGCCACAGATTGTGGCGCTGAGGTGCAGTGTTAAGCGAGTCGTAAGTCTCATTTCCTTTTGGGCTCTTGGATCTGACACGGGCAAACCGGCAATTGAGAGAAATGAGGAGGTCGCGGGCTTCATGGGTTGCCGGAATGCTAGGCATACAGGCCTCTTTGCCTGCTGGAATGCAGGGTTAAGCTCCCCTGCTGAGTACCATGAATGTCGTTGGCTGCATAATCCTCTTCGTTGAGAGAAAGGTGGAAAGAAGAGATCTTCCCCGCTTGCTCAAGAGATACTGGTTAAGAAAAAACTGAAGACTTCTACTGCTGCTCATGAGAGTATGCTTGTTACCAAGAGGTGTGTGATTGGCATGACTTCTTCAAATAGGAAAAGAGATGAGGCTGCTAGATCTGAGCCTATGGCGCCTGCCATGTCGAGAGTGGCTAATTCGATTGATGATAATATTGCTCAGTGTAGAGGTATTGTCATGCCCCAAATGTCGAAGTCTGTGCTAAGACGTCCGTAGGAAGCTAAGTTTGATTCTCATTTAGAGATGCTTACTATTATGAATAGCGATAAGGTGGACTCTGCTGCTAAAGTGGCGCTAAGGCCCACTTACTCTGCTGCTGAGACTGATTCGCCTGCTGGGAAGAATGAGACTGTTCGCATAGGCAGCTGTGAGAAACCCACTATGCCTGCTTCTGGGGAGGCTGCTGAGATCTGTGTGCTTTTGAAACCAGTCTCGCTTGAAGACATGGACGCTTGTACCAAGTTTGTTAATGGCGTCAGAAAGGTTGTTTGCCCAAGTTTCTTTGCGAAGCATATGACCCAATATAGAAGGACTACTCTGCTTGCCATGATGCAGATATAGCAAGTTTACCAAGGAGCTGGCGAAGACTATGGCAGCTGAAGCTTATTTCTTGGCCGAGGAGATCAAGAGGTTGAATTTTGAGCTTGTTGCTTTGAAGGGGTCTAATATTTCTGCCCCCACTTCTTTGCAGCTTGAGACTCAGATTCAAGATCTTGAGTTTGCAGTTTCTGAGCTTCGATTTGCTACTTATGCAAATGATGAAAAGTTGATTGCTGCTTATAATCAAATGATCCACTTTAAGAGAATCGTCGATAGGCTTGAACCCCAAGTGTTGGAATTTCAAGGTGTACTGAAGATCAACGAAAGTCTGAAAAAGGAAGTGGATGAGCTGCAACGCGTCCGTTATGGGTCTACTTGAGAAGAATGAGCAGCTGAAGGGTGAGAAGGATGAGCTCGAGGTTTCGAGACCTTCTTTATTTCTGTGGAAAACTTTCTCATTTTTACTTTTAAGGCTTCCCTTGGCGAAGTAGTTGGAAAAGTTGGTGCCCAGGCTGAGGCAGCCGGAAGTGAAAGCGCTGAATGATGCCACTACTAAGAATGTCCAAACTGCTGAAGGTATGGCGACCGAGTAATAGTGGAATGTCCAAGCTGTCGTAGTCTTCTAGGTAGCATTTAGGATTTTCTTTATTTTTCCTTGTAGCTCTTGTTTTGCTTGAACTCCTTCGGCCTTTGCTAATTGTTTATAAACATGATTCCTTCGCTTTTCTTTTGTTCATGCTCTAACCTTTAGACTTGATAGACCAGTGGCAGGCATGCTACTTTTTTTATAAACAGACAAGCTCGCGTAGCCTATGCAGCCGTAGGTGTTGGTGTAGAACTTTGCAAAGTTGTTAGGCATAGGGTTGGCAGCCGGATGCCTTACTTACAGAAGCAGACAAGTCCGTGTAACCACTAGGCTGTTAACCTTGTGCTTTCTCCAATTCCGTAGGTTGCGTAGCAAGTATCACAACACTTTAGGACTTGGTGTAGGTTGTTCCGCGCTTGGCAGAGGTAAAGCTTATCGACTACGTAGCATGTCGGCAGTGGATAAAGCTTCGTATATGCACGCTAGCTTGTTTAACCTTTCACAAGAATGTGCAGTTGTATAAGTCTAGCGCGGCTTTACTGCTCGAAGGGCAAGCCGTAGGCAGTCTTCTGGAAACCGTAGGCTACCTTAGTGCACTCGGTAGCAGCTTTAGGGTTCTAGGGCAGCCGTCTGTAAGGCGTACTGCGTAATGTGCCCCCTCCGTCTCTAGGGCCCGGTTCCCCGCGGATTAGGCCAAAAGACCCAAAATCCTTCAGTTAGCTAAGCCTTGAAAAAGGCCATTGTGGCTACTTCTAGGAATCCCGGCGCAAGCCATCGTGCTTTTCTAGTTATACTAGGGCAGCCCGGCTCATCCACGTCTGGATATTTGGAGTGTAGAGTTTTATCCTCCCATTTTGGAGAGTAGACCCATATGGGTGTCGGGGAATTGGTTTACCCTCTCACACTGGAGAACGTGGTTGGTCCCTCGGGGGGTGCAATTCCTGCGATGAGTCCCTAAGAAGGGCGCAATCTTTTTTAAGTGCAGGTATGATCAGTTGTCGTAGGCACGTAGTTAAGCCAAGTTGCAAATTACTTCTGAATTCCTCATTGAAAAAATAAGTGAAACGAACGAATAACTTAGCTGTAAAAGACTACATAACAACTGGATAGTTCTCGACTTGCGAGGTGGTGCCCGTTAAGCTGCTTCAGTTTTTAGGCTTTGATGTAGCGGGAGGTCTCACATGGTACTTCCTTATATTGTAGGCATTCCACTGTTTTTCGATATTTTTGTCGTTTCATGGTGGCGTGGGTGTAATTGCTCTTGCCGCCTAGTCTGCTGATTTTGTACGAACCTTCCCAGATGGGATCCATCTTTTTAGAGCCTTATCTGCGGGCAGTGATGAAGGCTTTTCTTAAGACCAGATCTTCGAGCTGGAACTGCCGGATCTTGGCCTTTTTGTTGCAGCTGGAGAGGAGTTGCTGCTGGTAAGTTGTGATGCTAGTGATAGTCTGCTCGCGCTTCTCCTCTGCCAGATCTAAGCTTGTGGCCATCTCCTTACTGTTTGGTTTACTCATTTTTTGGTGGTGTGATATGCCCATAGACATTCGGGGAGTTCATCTAGCCATTTTCCTTTCTTGTTGGTGAGAGATTTCTTGAGGCAGCCGAGGATTGTCTTGTTGGGTGCATCGTCGATATGCAAATGCTAGAAGTCTTCATCAAGTGGAGCAGGTGCAGCTAAGGTGTACTAAGCTTGTTGGGCCGCTCTGTTGCGTTGCCTAGGCTAGGCGTGAATGCGTAGTAGGGAACCATAGAGCTAGACCAAGTAACACATAGTAGGAGATGCTCAACTGCTAGTATTGAGCCACTCTAGAATAGAATTATAGAGTAAGGGTCGGCTGAGGCCATGTGACACGTAGCAGAAGATGGCATTCAACCGCCGGTAGAATCTTTTAAGGCAATGAGGACAAAACTTGCTTCCGAGTGTGTCCTTCTAGTGTTCGTCTGCCGTTGGCTCGCTTTTTTTTTTTTTGGGCCGAATAGTGCGTCATAAGGATGACTGCTTACGTCTGAAGGTAAAACTTGAGCTTCCAAGTTGCAACAATTATTGCCAAACCTAGCTTTTGAATTTCTGGTAGCATCGAGGAGAGCTTTTGAATTGTGGAATACAGGTAGTCGGGCCCCCAGCTCTTCTCGTATGATGATAGAGCTTATCGCTACTTCTAAGACTGCCAAGTAAATGTATAAGTCTTCCATTACTCCTGGCTTGGATAGTATGACAGGTGATGTGAGATACTTCTTCAGGTTTTGGAATGCTCTTTTGCACTCTTCAGTCCCTACGCTTGGCCCCCTGCTTGCTTTATTTGTTCAGCTGCTTTCTGTCTTCTACTTCTTTTTTAGGCTGCTCGGGTGCCTTGTCTGTTCGCCGAGCTTCATCCCAAAGTGCGTGTTTCTCTACTAGAAAGAAAGAATCTGCTAGGGTTAGATTTTCTTTCATGATCAATTCTCCGAACAATGGGTGGTCTGCTGGAAGTCCTTTTTGGAAGGCTGCTCTAGCTATCAAGTCGTTGCATCCGACTATCCTTGCCTTCTCTGCTTTGAACCTCTTCACATAGTCGCGGAGTGACTCATTTGGGTTCTTCTTGACATTGAACAAATGGTCGGATTTCTTCTTGATCGAGCGATATGGTGAATATTCTTTGATGAAAGCCAAAGAAAGTTCATCAAAATTTCGGATGGACTATGGCGGCAGGGTGTAGAACCAATCTTGCACTTCGCCTTGTAGGGTGGTGGCGAATATCTTACACATAAGATCATCGTTGTTTTGATAAAGGATCATTGCGCTTCGGTAGCGCTTCAAGTGTCCCTCCGGGTCTTCTTCCCCTTTGAAAAATGTGAAATGTGGCATGCTGAACTCGCGTGGAGGCTCTGCCTGCTCGATCTCATCCATAAAGGGTGACTTGCTTATGTTGGTCATGTTTCGTCGTAGTGCCTCGTCGGTGACCTCATTGCGTTGAAAGTTACGCAATCGCTTGGTTAAGAGTCTTTCTACTTCCCCTTGAATTTGCCTTTGGGGTAGCGAAGCTCTCGGCTGCCCCCAATCATGACCTGTTGGTCTAGGCTGCTCTTCCATGTATTTGGCTCTTCTATGCGGCGGATGCGGTTCTTGTGGTGTGTTCTTAGCAAGCGAGCGAGTTCTTCGTAGGCTGTTGGTTGAACTTGAGCTGGATTGAGTGACCGCTTCTCTCCGTTCGTCGTGCTGCCTACTCCGATATGAGGTGTATGATGCTCTTTGCGGGTTTAGCCGTGAATGAACACTTCGCCTGGAAGGTTGCTCATGTTAACTATCAAAGTGCGACCTCAACCGTGAATGTATGTTCGTCCGTGGGCCTAGTCGAGACTACACGCTTCTCCGCGCGCTAAGACGAGAGTATACGCTATCTCGAGGGCCCAGTCGGGAATGTACATTGCCAGAATGCTTGGTTCGTGGCTGGTCGAGTGGTTGCTTGCCAGAACGCTGCTGGAGAGTTTCTTCGCCTACTCTTGTCCTACTTCGGGACACCACACCTAGGGCACGTTGCATCTCGGTGCGCTGCAAGAGCTGGTTCACCAAGGTCGTCTGCTGTGCGATGGCGCTCGTCAACTCTATGACTTGTCGAGACAAGTGTTGTTCTCCATTTGGGTTGGAAGAGCTTGGAATGAATGTATCTCCTTGAGCAGTGGAAGTGTGGTAGACTCTGGGCGTGAAATTTGAGTTGGGAAATGTCAAATCTGCGGAGTAACGTGGTGGAAATGCCCCCGGCTTGATGGTTGGTCCGGATGGTTGAGATAGTCTTGGACCGACTTGGGCTGCTTGGAATGCCACGGGAGCAAGCTGGGCCATAAGAGTGGGCTGCTCGTTGGGAGCAGGCTGGGCCCCTAGAGTGGGCTGCTCGGTAGGAGCAGGCTGGGCCGCAAGAGTGGGCTGCTCGTTGGGAGCAGGCTGGGCCCCGAGAGTGGGCTGCTCGTTGGGAGCAGGCTGGGCCCCGAGAGTAGGCTGCTCGGCAGGAGCAGGCTGGGCCGCAAGAGTGGGCTGCTCGGCGGGAGCAAGCTGCTTAGTGCGTGATGCATGTGAGTGCGAGGCTTGGGCTCGGGCCCGTGCAAGCTTGGATGACATGGCTTGGGCTATGATGGTGGTGCCATGGATCTTGCCGTGGGTGGTTGACATGGTGGAATTTTGTGGTGGTGCCACTCTACCCATGACCACATCTAGCCTCATGGATCGCCGCGGTCCCATTTCTTGAATATGAGAATTTTCACTTGTGGAATTTTCTAAATTTCTAGCCATTATATTTTCCTTTCACGTTTTATCAAAGAATCTTTGCAAATAAAAAATTCTAATAATAAGAACGTATGAATTTTCTTTCACGTTTTATCAAAGAATCTTTGCAAATTAAAAAATTCTAATAATAAGAACGTAAGAAAATATTCAAATGGACTAGTAAATAGAAAGAAAAAAAAACTTTTTTATGCGAGAGTCTTCTACGAGTATGGATCTTCAACTCTCAATGAAAGCACCAATTTGTGGATGCAAATTTTCTCCTCTTCGATCTTGGACGATTTTGCACCTACAAAACAACTAGCACCTTAGGTTAAGGCCAAAAGCCTCACGCGCCCACGATGAGTTGGGGGGGCTTTGGCCGGAGAACCTCCGATGCCAAAGTTAGAAATTTAGAGAGAAAATGTATTTGGAGAACTTTGTGATTTTTACAAGAGTGTGGGGATCCCCTTTTTGGTGAGAATAGGGTCCTATTTATAGAGCTAGGATTTGTTCTATTTGAGAGGTTGTGGTTTTGGCTTAATTAGCCAATTTATTGGCTAATTAAATATAAAAGAAATAAATAGGAGGTTACAAAATTATTTATTTGTATAAATAGGGTAATAAAATGGGGAAAAGTGAAAAAGGTGAGGATGAAAAGGAAGTGGCCGGCCCTTTAACAATTTTTAGGTTAAATTGTATAATTTAATTGGTATTAATGGATTAATTGGGTAATTAATCCATTAGTTAACCAATTAACACTATTTTGGAGGTTACCTCTTTTTGGAGGTTACCTCTTTTTGGAGCATTTTTGACTTTGTTGAAGGACGATTGTTTGTTGTTCGCGTGTAAAAATCCCGGTATACTTCAAAGGTATTTTAGTCCTCTTTTGTCCAAAAGTCCACGTGTCACATTGTGATTATTTTTTGCTCCACAATATGTACTACAACTCCTCTTCCATCACAAAAGACATGCATTGCTTATTTAATTAAAAAAAATTAACTTATTAGGGTATAAATAAATATTATGTAGTTGGTATGGAATACTACGTCTTTCATACTATAAATTAGTTTATTCTTCTTTCGATGGCAGCCAATATAATGTACAATGTGAATCGTACTACTACGCTCAATGGATTTGACGACACATAAGAGCAATTTCACCCCTCAAATGTCTATGGAGCTTTAGTCAATTCAATCCCCTAGGAGATTTAAAAGGGGTGGAAGTGCTCTAAGGGCACACCCACAACTTTGAGTCAGAAGGACTTAACGTGAAGTCTAACTGTCAGTTACCACCGATATGAATTTATGTAGAAATTTACAAATCACGCACCAATAAAGATTGCTGGCAACAGGGCTTGAACTTTTGTTAGGCAACACACAAGCGTGGAGCTTTTCAACTGAGCCAACCCCTAGTTTACTTATACTATTAGGAGATGTTTTCTTGTCCAATGATATAGCATATCATGTAATTTGATCGTTGCTTTCAACAGCTAATCATGATTCAAAATTTCAGATATACGAATTAAAAAATGTGTCTTAAAATTCATTGGCAGATGTACATAAACTGTGCACGTTTTTAGTTCTTTGATGTCCTGATTGAACTTGGTTGCCATGACTCATGAGGCAAGATACTTCACAAAATACTTATATATAAAATAAATAAAAAACTGGAAATAATCAACAAATTGTCATACCAATTATACACAAGATCAACATTTCATATTGAGAAATTAGGGTAACATTGTTGAAGTTGAATTTACAAGATGATTAAGAAGATGATTGATCAAAATTTTAGTAGCGAACCAACCTTAAAAGTTTATAACCTACGGGATCCCATCCCTATCCATCATATATGCAGTGAAGACATCGAACAATATATTTAACATTGATGCCGATCAAAATATTAAGATTTCAAAAAATACATTGCTTAATAAAATATGAGTAGTGTTACACTTAGCATCTATTTATATCATCACTTGTGTCTTCTCTCTAATAAAAATAAGACCTACAAATACATGAATCTCATCTCTACTAGTGAGATAATATAAATAAAGAGAGTTTTAACGAAACATTTTCAGTACCGTTCACTTTTAATGAAAAATCACATTTTTACCTTTCTCTGATACTATTCACTAAACCTTTATTTGTCATTTTTTTTATTAAAATATTTTTTTTTAATTTTTCGTTAATTTTTCTATAAATAAATAGTAAAAATAACATTTTTTATAAAACAACCGGCATTGAGTTGAGAGGATATTTTTGCTAGTAGTAGGCATAGTTTTCCCCAGTTCCAGAGCATATTACAACGTGAATCAAAATATTTATATTCAGAGCAACTCCAGTGTAGGAGCCCTCCCCCCAGGCAATACACTATTCAATCCACCTAATGAACAGTAATTGCCTTAATGAACAGTGTATTCCCCTGGCAATAGCCTTTTTGCATCTCCACCCCTGCACTTGAATAGCCTTGGCAATTGGCAATAAAATATTAGTATTTTTTTATTTATAAAATAATACATAATAATTTTATTTGTAATTTCAGATAATATTTTTAATCGTTCTCGTTGCGCAACATGTCATTATCCGAAAAGCCAATAGCAATAAAATATTTGGATTTTTTTATTGCCAACGTGTCCAATTCGTACCTACACCAGTACTCATTTTGTTTGAAAAAAAAAATTGGCTTCAAACTTTGAGAGAAAGGCTTTTGAATGTGAAGAGAAATAGTTGAGAAAATATGGAATTGTGATGTAAGGTAGATGTTAATGATAAGGTATTTATAGAAAAGCAAAAAAATAAAAAAAAATTTACAGATTTTTTACAATTTTTTACCGATTTTTTTACAATTTTTTACGATTTTTTCAATTTTTTTACAGAATAATATCAACCGTTGATCTGAGATCCAACGGTTGATATTAAATAAGATTTTTTTATTTTTATTACCGTTGAAAATCGGACGGTCAAAATTAAAGAGCCGTTGGGATCGAACAGACCGTGGGAAGCCACGTGGCTTCCCAACGGTAACATTTTTTTTCTGAAAAGTTTCTGAAAATTCTGAAAAGGTGCTGTTTTTTTCTGAAAACATGTCGGGCGACGCGCCCCCACGCGCGAGCGGGGTGCACGCGCCTGACAGAAAAAAAATTTAAAACTGCCTGACGCCAGGCTGACGTCATGCGGGCTCAAATCCACTCAGTGGCTCGGTGGGTCAATTTTCCACCGGCCTGTCCATCGGGCTCGACCTTCACTCGGCCCTTTGCAACGCTAGACCAAATTGACAGGGCCTCGGGCCCTTTTTTTCCGCCTGTCCCTCGAGCATCCAGCAACGCTGGACTTGCTCTCAAGGAAGGAACAGAATAGCACTTTTGGAATAATCAATCAAAAAACAAAGTTACAAATTTGCTTTAAGTAATGGCTCAAAAAGTGTAATAAGTCATCTTAGCTTTATTTAATTAATTTGAATTATATTCTAAAAATAAATAATAAGTGTGATAAGTCATTTAGCTGTCAGATGTTAATAAGTGGTACTCCAGCTCAGCAATTATACCAGTCACCTGAAAAAATTCCTGTTAACATTGACAACTAAGATGATTTATGACACTTATTATTGATAAAGAAAAGAAGAGATTTGGATCCTCTCCAAAGCCTAGAGGGGATTCTCCTGACCAAAAAGTATGTATAGTTAAATTTTTATGTAACGGTTATAATTATTATAACTTTAAAGGAATCTTTATTTGTAACCGTTGGATAGAAGATCCTCCTAATCAATGAGTATAGGCCGTTAAAGTTTTATCTAACGACTATAATTACTATAATTTTAAAAGAAATTCTGTTTGTAGCCGTTAATAAAAATCAGAAGCATCCTCTCATTGAGCTCAAAAATGGATCCAAATCCGAAAAGAAGAACCCAGATTCCTCCCATCATCTAATGTTACACCCCACGGGCCCACCCCATTCCTCCCTTTTCCCATCATCTCTTCATGTTTTGTTTTTCTTTCTGAGATAAAACTTATGATTTTGTGGGTTGTAGAAAATGCAGCGGGTCGTGAAGCCCAGGACTCTGCAAACGCAGCGGGTCGTGAAGCCCGGGACTCTGTGGCTGCTGAAAATTGCAGCTTTCATGGGTTGGAGTTTGTGGGTTGCAGAAGCTTGAGGAGTGGGTGAAGGTTCAGAGCCTCCAACATCGCCATCTTCGAAGCCTCCATCACCTAATCAAGGACAAGATCTTGCCGTCCATCAATTTCCCCACTCTCCTCACCAGCCTAAAACCGACGGCACCAACACGGGCTTCACAGCCTTCATCTTGCTCGCCTGCTCTCTGTCCAGAAAGAAGATGAACAGATTGAGAAATTAATGGAGTTTAACTCTTTTTTTTTTTTCTTTTTCCCACAGATGAAATATTTTATTAATAGACTTATCTCGAACAAAATAAAAACACAGGCATGAAATTTAATAGAAAATCAATTTGCCACCTGTCAGACATTTATTGGGTGGGTACTCCAGCTGTCTCATGTGTCGAGTACTCTGAAAAATTTATCGAGGAATTGGGCGTGGTTTTGCGCTCCGTCTCTGGTTTGGAAATCAAATCTTTTGCACTCAAAATGGGTGTGGTCTCTTTGTGGTCTCAACGAGTGTCTGACACGTATTCAATATTTTTAAATTTTTTTAATTTTGTTGTCATGAATTTAATATGTGTCAAATATTCATTAGGGTCACAGAGAGACCACACTCATTTTGGATTTAGAATATTTGATCTCTCTGGATTGTGTGTTGCATGTGCGTTCTTTTAAGAATAATACTTGGGCTGGGCTTTTTTTTTAGATTTTGATTGGCCCAAACTTAAGCAAGTTTTCTAAATCATTGGATGGGACAATTCTTGGGGGCCCAAAAACAATTTTTGGGTCCATAAAATCATGACCAAAAATATCAAAAACAAAAGCTTTGAATTCAGTTCAACTTAATTTTGTTAGGTTTAGATCAACCAGTTGAACTGTCCCTGTCCTATTTAGTTCACCTCTCCATTTCAAATCCAACCACAAAATTATGCAGCAAACAAGTTGAAGGCAATTTTGGGCATGTGTACGCATCTTATTGTGTAGGGTTCTATGACTAGTTAGATCTGATGTTGAAGGCCAAAAGTTAGGGAAATTGAAGTTTGGACAACCACACCTAGCAATCTTGTGGTCCTCAATATGTTGACCATGGCCAAGTCCCAAATTACATGAAGTGACTAAAAACCAAAAACATTAAACTTTTGTGATAAAGATAATGTTTAGACTTGATACCATCATAGCCATAAATTTGGGTGAGATTGTCGGGATTAGTCGCCCACGCACTGTTTTTTCAGATGTATATGATTGATGGAGTTAGTCGCTCACATATTATTTTATCAATGAGTGAGTGACTGTTAATTGGTAACCGACACACTATTTTATCTAATCACTTATCCATTAAACCAAGCAAGTGGGTTTTGTTTAACCTACATATGAAAACCTAAAAATTGCTTAGAAATGAAGAAAATAATTTAACTCCAAAATGGTGTATTTAGTACACTATTGTCCAGTAAAATTATTCTCTGTTTTTAAGTTGAAGGTTTTAGATTTGATTTATGTGAATGGCAAGTTAGACTCAAATTATTATAGTTTGCTCATTCGTATGATTTAGCTCTCACTTGTATAATTTAACCCAAATTCTTTAACTCTTAGTGTGTATATATCAATGTATTAAAAAAATAGTGCATTTTGGGACCAAATTCGCGCACTAACGTGTAGAGGAGATGCACCTACTCGACTACCTATAAAAGAGTAAATAATCATAAAATCACCTTGGTACCGGTGATGGGATAACGACCAAGACTCTGCGACAGTCAAGTTAATAAGCAATTTAAGACTCAAGCAAAGGGCAGGATATAGAATCCGTATTAAATCGAGAGAATCTCGAAAGATATCTAGGAGTAGATATTGCATCATCTTAGGAGTGTGATTACTTGGGCGCATGCCAATCACTAAACTATAATAATCTCCAAGAATATATGAAACTTATATGATCCCCAATCGGATAAGGTGCCGTATCTTGCAAAATAAGAATGGTCAATCTCAACAAAGTAGACAGATTTCGCCTTCCTTTCCAGAACACAGGATGATAGTGGCATCGCTAATCCGTTTGTGCATCTCAGTCTAATAAGAGCTGTTGATTCCATGATCGAATTTTTGAGATATTCATATTCCGATCCGTCTTACTCCAGCTCTTAAAATCATGGTCCCACAATACCAAATACATTTGCTTTTTTCTTTTAGTTCCTTCATTTTGAAAGCCAAAGGCCACCACCTAATTGTCCTCTTCCTTTTCATGTGGAATTATGAGGAGTGATGATAACCTTATTTAAAAGCACCTTATATAAACAAGGCATGAATGATGCTACATCATATATAGGGTACAATAATTTTAAATTTTAATATTAATTGCTATAATGCCACTCAAGCTAATTTTAAGTCCACATCCCATGTGGGAACATGCAACACATTGCACACCCTATACTTCAAATTAAACTCTTTTCTTTATTTTTAAGTCACCCATCTATATCTAAAAACAATATGATACTACTTCCACGAAATTCTTTTCTTACATCTTCGCTAAACTGTCTCATTCCTGAGTTTTACGATATTATAAATTCTCGCGCTCTATTTGAAGAAATTACGAAAGAAGTTAACTTATGAAGAATAAATTCTTCCATAAGTTATCGACTAATCTTCCCACGTACTTTCAAAGGCGTGATGCAAAAAATTTCTTCTTGGCAAAAAACCATGATCCATACGATATCGTTGTTCTTCGACTTGTTAATATATGTTGTGATTTAAGGTTGAAATAATGATTTAAAATCAAATTTATAAGCCTCCCAAAAGGGGACTCGGTACGATGAAATTGTGAATTCTTCAACTTAACTTCCTCTTATGCTTGTGGCATAAAAAAGCTAATGATTATGCATGTAGTCTAATATCTTAGTGGATATAATGTAAAATTTTCACTCATACGTCCTGAGTTTAAAACTCCCTCTCCTCTAAATTGTAATAGTTTTGAATCCTTCTCTGTTATCTTAATAGTATTGATTTTAAAAACAAAATTTAGATGAAAAATTAGATATATTATGACGTGCCAAACAAGCACAGCAGCATGCAGTACCCTAACTAAAAGAATGTTTTTATCTTGGCAGTATCTACTACATTCTCTGTATATATACTATTATATTATTATATTATATTGTGTATATATTACTCCTTGAATACTTAAACGACATGTGTATTGAGCTTGGAAACTTCATGTTATGTGTCGTACCACATACAAAGCAAATTGCACATGGCCTGCGCCCTGCCAATAGGACCGAATTGAGTCAAGACCAAGTTCTCATTCTCATTCTCTGTGCATGGGACATTTGGAATTGGAGTAAGGCTTTAATTGTACTCACCTTCATACATGAGGAAAACTTGATTACGTCGGTTTCATGCCCCAGTTAGGCCATCTCTAACCGAATGGTCCAAGGGTCAGAGGGCCGAAAATAACCCAAAAACGGTCTGGGAAGGTCTCACAGAATCGGAGAGGACTGGAGGGATAGAGGGCTGGCCACTTCCAGGCAGCCAGACCCGGGCTGGCTATTTTTTTTTTCAAATCTGTCGGAATTCCTGTCGGTTATAACCTACAGGAATACATTTACGTTAATAAGTATAAATGAATTACTGTCGGTTATAACCGACAGTAATACATTATACGAAATAATATAAATGTATTACTGTCGGTTAGTAATACATTTATACTAAATAATATAAATGTATTCCTGTCAGTTATAACCGACAGGAATTATTTACAAAAAATTCAAATGCAACGGCTAGTCAACTAGCCGTTGCATTTGAATTTTTTTTTTTTTACAGTTTTATTATTATTTTTTATTTACAAATTTTTTCATATAACTTCTATTTTTTCCTATAACTTCTATTTCATAAAATTTGTTTCATTTTATTTTAAATTCTAATTTTTTTCCTATAACTTCTATTTCATATTTTTTTCCTATAACTTCATAAGCCATTATACAACATTAAATTAAATTAAGTAACATGAAACAACATTAAATAATATTAACCAACATGAAACTTAAATGCCATTTTTAACAACATGAAAAAACATTTAACAACATGAAACAACATTAACCAATAATAAATTATTGGTTAAATAATAAATTATGTTTGGCCGTTGGATTTGAATTTAAGTTGTAGTTTTTAAATAATAAATTATGTTTGGCCCTTTGGCCCTCGGTTGGAAACAGTTTTTTGTGACGGGGCTAAAATGAGCCCTCTGGCCCTCGGTTGGAGACAGAGGCAAATATGGCCCTGTACTGTTCATTAAAATATTAATATCTTGAAGAATCTTGGAGGGACAGAGGGCTAAAGCGAGCCCTCTAGCCAGCCATCGGTTGGAGATGGCCTTATATGCTGTGAAATGTCACATTCTGGTCAGGCTTGATTCCATCATAGCACGATATTGTCCACTTTGGGTGCCGACCACCGCTTCACGGTTTTGTTTTTGGGAACTCACATGAGAACTTCTCAATGAGTCACCCATCTTAGGAATGGGCTCGTCCGAACTCGCTTAACTTCGGAATTCCGATGAACTCCGAAGCCAGTGAGCTCCCACAAGACCTCGTGCTAATTGGAGGCGGGAATGTACATATAAAGCTTACAGGATTCTCGCCCCTGGACGATATGAGATCTTACATTAAAGGAAGACATATTTAACGTATAAAATTAAAAAGGCAGACACATTTGGCGTTTAAAATTAGGATAAGACTTCTCTACATGTATGAAGGTCGGTTTAGGGTTTCTTGAAAGTTGAAATTCATATGCCATCTTGTTGGTTTGTGTATTTGGTTTCATCAAGAGTGGTTATATATTATTTCACATAAATTTTCTCGTTACGACACCTTTTTGTCTTTTCAAAATACGATTACATAATTAGTATTGTTAATAATGTCAATACCTATATTTATACCTAACAAATATTGATACGTCATCGATATAGTTGTCAGTATGATCTTGATGAATGTGATGACCATGTAACCAAATTTCACATGGCCAACATGCCAAATTGCTTCATTTTGGTACATGATTCAATCAAATTCGAGTTGTCGTTAGAATTGCCCTTTTTTTCTGTATCAATTTTCTTCTTCCTTGTCCACAATCATTGCCGTTCATCCAATTGAAGTAAGCAATTATTTAACTTCAGAAACCATTTAGCTTTCCTTTGAGGTGTAAAGTGTAAGCAGGTCGGTAAGGAGAGGTTGAGAGCTGAGACATCCCACATTTTTTAGTACGGTTCTAATTCTAAAGCATACATTTCTTGGCCCACAATTAATTAACAAATTGCATTTCTGATTTGATTTTGTTCGTCGACTAATAGTTTTCAACAATGTACTGAGTTCAATACTTATGTATGGTTAGTTTATTGTTTGACGTAGTCTAATTTCGCTCCTTTTAAAGTAGATTCTCGTTGTATAAAAAAAATACCAAAACTATAAATATTATAGCTAAATTAGGGTTAGTTTGGAAGTATTTTTAAAATGACGGAAAATATTTTTGGTGAAAATGTTTTTCAATTCCAAAAATACTTGAAATGCTTTATGCAAGAAGCAATTCAATTGTTTTTCAGGATTCAGTTACATTTTTATTAAGAATTGGTTCCAAAAACACTTTTATAAAAAATATTTTCAGCTATTTTAAAAGTAATTTCAAACAAGCCCTTAAAAATCGGCACCTTCTTATTAATTATCTGATGCACATGTCTGAAGTTTTATAATTTTGTATCTATTATCATGCCAATCCGCTATCATACTAAATCTTTAATTAGTTCAACCTCTGTTATTGGTAGGTGCAACAAACAAAGGATTAATCGAAAATTTAGTTTAATACTCTTTAATTAATTAGTTCTTAAACATGATCAAGTAAACCACTACGCACTATGTTATGATTTAGTTGCAAATCAAATGCATTACCAGATCTCTTATAATACAAGTGTAATCATTTATTACTAGAACTCTTTAACTTAATATTATGATTTAAAGTTATTTTTCTTCACTTGTAAGTAATAGATTTTAGGTTCGATTCTCGCCAAAAACGAATTTGAATCAAATTATTATTAACCTATTGTAAGACTAAACATATCATCTTCCTGTTAGTATAAATAATATTGTTGGTTAAAAAAAAAAAAAAATTTGTAGGCACAGTGAATTTGGCATGATTAACTTCCGGAAGGGCAGCAACGGTCACGTGACCACCTTAATGCCAGGCCCAAAATTAACCACCCACCAACCATAACCATTTACTGCCGGCGTTATAATTATTCACGTGCTCATTTGTTCCCCAAATAGGCTAAATCTAATTTACTTGTCCTCGGATACTCTGCGAGGAATAAGAGAATCTTTTAAACGTGTTTGTTCGTCGTAAATTGTGCAGTCAGTTTTTATTAGATATTATTTATATTTAATTTTAAATATAAAATTTTAAATAATTTTTTAATCTCATAATATATGATGAATAAGCACTATTAGATGATTTCCAGAATACTCACAATGGGGATCCGGAGATCCTCATTCACGGACCTGGATCCTCTCCTGAGCCTAAGGAAAGGATCCTCCTGACCAAGGATCCAAGACTTTAAATGAACCCCCCTGTTTGTAGCCGTTGGATTTTCATCCAACGGCCTTGGATCTTTGGTCAGGAGGATCCTCTTCTTGGGCAGGATCCTAGTCCCTCATTCACTTCTCCCTCTGTCCTTTTCTTAACGTTACCCAATTGGACCAATCCGATTCCAGCACGGTGTCGAGCTCGCGTGAACCACTCCCCATCAGATGGAGAAGCTTTTTAGTCTGTTGTAAATAAGGCTCGATATACCAAGTGTCATAATATAAGTTGTTGTAAAGTTTTTTTTTCAAGTATCCAACCACTTGTGTTATGCCACTTAATTTATCAAACCGCGATCCAACACACTAAAAAACCTCTTCATCTACTTGAATTATATTTTGTAAATCACATGACGTGACTGTTGATGTTTGAACTCATTTTTAAATTATAAAAAATAATTTAACCATCAACCATCAACCGTCACATCACATAATCTATTTAAATAAATTGATTTCACAATTTTATTTCTTTCTTATATTCTTTTATTTCTTTTGTCTTTTATTTACGAAGAGAATGCGGAAATAAAACAAATATATGGTACTCATCGTAATATAATCCGGAATCCAATGCATAAAATCAAAATCCAATATGAGATTAACTCGTAAAGTTAGTTAATCACATTGCCATTCTTTGTCCCCTAAATTCACGACTTTTTGATTCCCTTGTCGAAAGTAAATTGGAAATCCAGCGAGGTTTAATGACTAAATTATCCTTGAGTGAAGTAAAAAACTGGTAATCCTTCACCCGACCAGTCATTAATCGTAATCACTCTCTTAAACAGGAAATTAACGAATAACGACTTCATCGGTTCATCCCCTTACCGAAACGACGCCGTCATCATTGCCCTCCTGAAAACTTCCACGCACCGACTCCTTTTTCTCCTTCAGTTTAAAAAGCGTAGAGCCTCGAACCACCATTCTCTCCAAAAACACACCGACAGAACCACCGTCTGCTCCTCCGGCAATGCTGCTGGAGATTCCGGAAGCTCCGCAGCCGGACCCGTAGACTCGAATCGACTCCACCAAACTGGCTTCATCCACAATGTCTCCCGCCCAGAACCTCAAGCACCGGGTCTTCACCTGCCTGAATAAGCTCTCCGACCGCGACACTTACTCCCTCGCAGCTTCCGAACTCGAATCCATCGCCCGAACCCTCGACCCGACGTCCGTACCCGTTTTCCTCTCCTGCATCCAGTCCACCAACGCCTCCGACAAGTCTCCTGTCCGCCGACAATGCGTCCACATGATCACCGTCCTTTCCGAAACCCACGGCGACTCGCTGTCCCCGCACCTCACCAAAATGCTGAACAGCATCACCAAGCGCCTCCGCGACCCGGACTCCGCTGTCCGATCCACCTGCCAAACCGCCGTCGCTTCCCTCTCCTGCCATGTCACCAAGCCATCTTCTTTCGGCTCTTTTCTGAAGCCGTTAACCGACTCGCTTTTCACAGAGCAGGACCCGAACTCGCAGATCGGGTCGGCCCTCTGCCTGGCGTCGGGAATCGACGCCGCGCCTGATCCGGAACCTGCGAAGCTGGCGAGGCTGCTGCCTAGGCTCGAAAAGCTGGTAAAGTGTGACGGGTATAAAGCGAAGCCGGCGGTGCTGACGTTGATCGCGTCGGTGATCGGGTCGGGCGGGGCGTCGGGTCACGGAGCTTTGAGGAGCTTGGTTCCTTGCCTCGTCGGTTTCCTGAGCAGCGAGGACTGGGCCGCGAGGAAGGCCGCGGCGGAAGCGCTGGCCAAGCTGGCGGTTGTTGAGAGAGACGAGTTGTCGGAGTTCAAAGCTGGGTCTTTGAGAACGTTCGAGAGTCGGAAGTTCGATAAGGTAAACTTTAATTATTTTGTTTTCATAAATAATTGTTTAATTATTGAGTTTTTAGTGTACTTAATTTTGTTTAATGTGGGTGATTTGGAAATGGCGTGCAATAGGTGAAGGGTGTTAGGGAGGTTATGAATCAGATGATGGAAGCATGGAAGCAGATTCCTGATCTCTCCGATGAGGCTTCGCCGCCGCCGCAATCGATTGCTTCTTCCAAAGGTATTACTAGATTTGAATATTAATCAATCTTAGTTTTATGTAAATTCATTGGATTAGTAGGTATTTGTTCTAAAAATCTCTGTTTAGGCGTTAGTCGGCTGACCACCATCCTGATTAATACTTAGGCGTTTGAAAATTAACAAAGGGCGCCGAGACCAGCTGAGGTGCCCGCCTAGACCGTCCAAACCCGCTAAGCACATGCTTAGGTTGTGACTTATTTAGACAAAAAATAGATAACTTTCAGTTTGTATTTATTTATTTTTTCAATAAATTGTAAGAGATTTGTTGAATATTTAAATGAGCACACACTATATGCTTGTTCTCCATGTTTTCATTATGTTCCAATACTTCATAATACATATGTCATTCTATTTTGTAGTTATGATGAAATTATATATATTTTAAATATAAACAGACACTTATTTACACGAAATATAATGAACTTACTTAAATCCGCCTAGCCTGCCTAAGCGCCCACCTAGACCCCACCTAGTCACCTAGACACTAGGCCCCAGCCCGCCGCCCGACTAGCGCCTAGATTCTTTTAGAACCTTCGATATGATTTTGTCTGATGTTCTGTTGTTTATCGATATTGGATTCGGGTTCTTTGATGAATCCAGAGAATGCAGGTGATGGACGCCAGCCGGTTAGGTCCAGAAACTGCGACATTCCTGGTTCCGGAGCTAGCCAATTGAAGAAGAAACCTACTCCGGCTAGTAGATCAACTCCGCCTGATAGTTCTTATGCTACCACTGTCAGGAACAGAATTACTTTGAAGAGCAATGACAAGATGGTGAATCCAGGGATGTTTAGGAAACCGGGTCATAAGAAGCCTTCAGATTGGGAAGCTGAGATTGGTGCGCTTAGCGCTCCCTCATCGGCTGGGGCTTTTAATGACGGTTTTAAGGAGACAGATGAGAATATCCCAGAAAGAAGGATCAACGGGAACACAAAACGGGCCTTGTTCCATAGGAGTTCCGATAACAAAGTGCACAATTTTGGTGGGTCAAGGTCCGGATCTCGTGTGGCTCCATATCATGAGGAGAGAGCAGAATCGCCCGTTGTAGTCAGTACTGTTACTGAGAATAATCATCAGAACCACAGAGAATGCGAGGATTTATCCCTGATCCGCAATCAACTTCTTCAGATTGAAAAGCAGCAGTCCAGTTTACTTGATCTCGTGCAGGTTTGTTTCCACTGCTTGAAATCGAGTTTAAAGAAATTTGTGTTATTTTCTTGAATAATTGCGGCGCTAAATATGCCTATATTATGATTTAATCTGTCGTTAAGAAGTATAATCACCTCTTGAAACAAAACTAACATCTTAGGCTAGTACTCATCCTTGAATTTGTAGCGCATTTTGATGTTGGGCTTCTTCTAACTATTTTCTTCATTTCACTTCTTACATTAGAAATTCATGGGTAGCTCGCACACTGGAATGCGTTCGTTGGAGACCCGTGTGCACGGGCTAGAGCTAGCACTGGATGGGATCTCATATGATTTGGCTTTGTCAAGTGGAAGGATGACCAAAGTTGACTCACGCCGCAGCTCATGTTGCCTGCTACCTGGTGCCGATTTTTGGAGTTCCAAGTTCTGGAGGAAAACAGAAGGCAGGTACTCAACCTCAAGGTATCCTAATTCCAGTGGCATTGCTCCGGCAGCAGCTATGCGCTTCAGAGCCGATGACAATGGCAATGCTGAAACATTGGAGAGCCTTAGGTTTCCGCTCCAGGATAGGAGCGGATTCATTGTAAACCCTCTGGCAGAGATTCGGAGTGGCTCACGGGGTGTACCAGAAGGGGCACGTCGCTAGCCAGTCGATTCAGCAGGTACTGTACAAATGTTTCCGAGCGTAATAGCTCGTCTCTTGTACTGCTAGGCATTAACTTAATTTGCACTTCCCTTTTCCAGATTCTGTTCACCAGTCCTTGCAACATAATTTCAGCTGGAAAGTTTGAGTTTGTCACCGGCCCGGTGTGATCGATGTTTGATCAAGGCAAAGTGAAGGTAATAGGTTTGTGCTATATTCTCGCCTTCTCGGTTTATCATAAGAGCAGCCTCCAGGAAAATTTGCAACCGTCGTACTCTTGAGTATACCGACGATAGTAGTCCTTCGTACGATTAAACGAAGATACAGAAAGGAGTATGTTGTGTGCTATTCGGTAAGTGCACCTCTTATTGTTCTTTGCAGTAAGATTTCAAAGGAGTGATTTATCAAAAAAAGCCATTTTTCTTGGTGGTTGGTACAGAGAATGTATTGTGTACAGAGGAGTAGAGTATCAATTTGTAGCTTTCTTCCCACAGATTATTACTTGCTCTTAAAGAGTTTTAAGATATGATGATGAATTCGATACATTTCGACAACCGTTGTTTGTTTCGTTACAAATTTATACAGTTTCAAGTAAAGACCATAGATCATAAGTGCTCTCAATCGTCTACTCGTTTCGGAGCCGACCTTTAGTTTGATGTACGCAACTATGTTTCATCATTAGGGCTATAAGCATGATTGCAAATACTTGCAAGTTGCAACATCATGATGTTATGCCTTAAGAGGACAGGTATATGCGAAAATTCTTGAATGGACCGGCCTGAATCGGAGATCCAATAGCTAAGGATCCAACGGCCACGAGTCCCGATCAATGCCGGTCCATTCTGAACAAACTCAAGGCATATGAAAAGGTCTGGCTTGTCACCAAAGGAATTCCAAGAACATACGAGTCGATGAATTTCCAAATTTCCAATTCTAACAAAAGACGTGACACAGAACCGAGCCCAATAGCGTTCTGTGATTCATATAGCCGACCCCACTTAGTGGAAAAAAGGCTTTGTTGTTGTTGTAGAAAAATTTATTTAGTAAATATTGAAAAACAATTACATATTCGAGTTATCGAAATCACATAGAAATAAAATGCGTCATCCGAATTACAAATATCTCCATAGCATTTGGAAGTAAAGCCAACTGATGGCTCCACTGGTTCAAAATCTAATTCAATTACTTAAAACGCGAAGGACAAAGACCAACACTGTAATTTTCATAGAGGACAAGGTTCCCGGACACACCTGACTGCCGTGAAAACTCAAAATTAAGGGGCTTGCTCAGCAGCAGCACCCTCTTTCTCGATTTTCTGCGCAGAAAAAGAAACTCAGTTAGGGAGCTACTGAAAAAGGGTTAACCAAGAAGCCTACGAAAGCATTATATACGACGCCATTTTCTGCACCGGGTTAGGGTTCAAAGGCTTTTCACTATCGAAATGTGGGAACAATAACCCGCCCTGAACACAGGAAATCGGCCCCTGCAACGATTTTCGCAAAATATCCGGTTATCTAACAAGGTCGGAGATGCATAAACTTTATCAAACAGATACATTTCTGGTTCAAAATCTACCCAATTGCTTGTTTTGGATCAGTTAAGCTGAAGTTCTTCATCCTCTCAAGTTATAAACTTATAATTCCCAATAAATCCTATCATTCTATTCTCCTAGAGCTCCCATCAGAATTTAATTCACACATACCTACCCAGAGTCAGAGATGCAATTTGTGTTATGTTAATCCAATAATTAAACTACTAATACAACCTAATATCTTATAAATTTATGTAATTACAGAAAAATTAGGGTAGGTTTAAACGAAAAGGGACGATCTTTCATGCTTCGTACGAGATCACAGAGCATAGAAATTATTCCCACTAATTGAACGCATAAAGGAAACCCTAGCTGGAGAGAGAGAGAGAGAGAGAGAGAGAGAGAGAGAGAGAGAGGTGTTAGGGTTACCGATTGAGCTTTGTGCCAGGCGAGGCCCTTGTAGACATTGGCGGAGAAAGTGGCGGTGAGGTATAAAGTGGTGACGCCGAGCCCCGCCGTGAACGCCTTGAATGCCCAATCCCCTGCCTTGCTCACTATCCCCATCTATCTCTCAATCTCTCTCTATCTGCAAGTTTTTTTGGTATCGTCTGTGTGTGGGAAAGTGTGTGGGAAAGTGTGCGGCGCTCAAGCTCCGACTGCTTGAGGTCTTCAATAAGCTCCACAACTAATTCAAACCCTCCTTTTATATCTTTTACTATTTAAACTCCAAATTCTGTCACTTTTCATGTTGAAGGCGGAATGGCGTGAGTTTGTAACTAAACAAGTGATTAGGGTGTGTGATATAGCTGAATTCAAGTGGGTAAGGGTATTTTTGGAATCGGATTTGAGATGAAAGTGTTATGTGATAATAAAAAACGCTTCTGACTATGTTTGACAGAAAAACTTAAATGTTTACGAATCGTGAAATGTTTTTAGGAAAAACACATTTCTTTAGAAAAATTTGTCTTTTTAGTATAAATTGTTATGCATGTCTAATAAAAAGCACTTCTAACAGAAACGCTTATGAATAGAAGTACTTTAGACATAAAAAGCCAAAAACACTTTGTAAAAGTGCTATCCTCTGTTGACAACCGTTTGATGTGTGAGGTGAATCATGTACGCCCTAAGTTACTCGGGTTAGTAAGCCACCATTTCATCAAGGATGCATAGCAAATGAGTGAATTCCAAAATCTATTTACCAAAAGGAGCAAGAGAGGAGGAGGTAAATTCCCAATTAAAACTAGTAATTACCAGTTATGATAATCAGTTTCATTCATAACTTAGTGACTCACTAAGTGAGATTTGAGCAGCATTTACAAATACACAAAAAGAAGCATTCTGAATGAAAAACATAAATTGCAATTTAATCATTTAGTATATGCTGCAATTTGGATAACATTGCCATATGCAGTAATAGTTTTACTAAACTCATCTGAATGAAGAAAAACATTGCCAATATGTTACTACTAACTCAGGCATCTCTACACTTCTTCCTTAACAATGGAACTGTCCATTCTTCTGATTCCTTGTACCAGATGCTCTGGCTTTCTTTCTAATTCGACTTCAATATCCTCGCCATTGCTCTGCAAAGTCCGTCAAGATCTCTATCACCGCCACTTCTTCTCCGACAAAGATATAAGCTGTGCAACAGAAAACGCACAAGGTATCATAAGTGACGTTATTCGACTCTCATCCAACTTCCAAACAGCTAAAGTTGTTCAAAGCTACAAGATTGTTGACTGTTTACATTCATTTCTAAACAAGGAAAACTTCAGGCTGCTCAATCCGTCGGCTGAGGAAATTAGGGATAAACCAAAAACAAGTTGAAAGTAATGCAGGCTCCTATTAAGGTGAAAGAAATGGTTGATGACTAGGTAAGCACAATGCCCTAGGATATCCAAAAAAAGTGGGAGGCAAATCTCTCCAAGGCATCTGAAACTTCAGTGAAACAAACAAACAAGAAAGACAACGGGACAAGTGTAATGCAATAAAAGTTGATCTTCAAGAATCCGAAAAACACAATGAAAAACTTGATAGAAGGAGATTTTACACGGCAATTGATCATTTTTGGAAGGATATAAATCTCATGGCGAATGTTATGAATCTTTAAGGGGTGTGATCAGGGCGAATGACAATCTTACACAACTATGGTCATTGGCATCCTATTCCAGGTTATTGATATGGCAACACCAAACAGCATTTCAACATCGAACCAGCTTGAGTTTGGCTCAAATTCACAATATTTTTCAGGGTAACACAGGCATACTTAATCTTTTCGGTGAATATTTCTCAGTATTCACCACTAAAAAGTTGACTCTTGCTTCTTGCATAACTTTTACTAATTCTACCAGTAGTTTTCGTACACAATAATGTAAGCCAGAGGTGACACAAGCACACTTACATGCAAAGAAACACACATGACAAGAAGTAAACACTAATATTATGATTATCCCTACCTGACGAGCAACCTGTGCTAGTCGTCGACTTTCCCGGGATGATTCAATCAACAAGCTCGATTTCTGTGGCTCTATAGAACCATTTTGTTCCTCGCCCGTGTTCCTTTCCAAAGTGACATTGTCAAGAAGAGACTTGCTTTCAGGGTTGCTCAACGTGTCCTTCTTGCGCTTTCTGCAGAATGTATATTTGAGAAACTTATTGTTTTCAGGTTGTCTAGCAGTGCCATCATCTAAATCGGATACTTTTGTATCTGACTTATCAAATGGATAATCTTTTTCTACATCTGTTTTGCATGCCAGAACATTCAAGCTCTCAGCAGATATACACTCCTGTCCGGTCAATCTGGATTCTTCAATAAACGTCTTGTCATTACTCGTTGCCTTCTGAACACTATCATTTTCAGTAACATTACCACATTCCAACTGTGTACTCGTTGCAGTTTTATTCGGGAGTATTTTTGAGGTTGAAATGGATGATGTGACTTTTTGAATTTCGTCTTCAGATTTCTTGGAAGCATTATCTGCGAGAACACTGCTATTGAGTGAAGAAGCAGGAGTTCTAGGGCATGATAAATCAGATACTTGGCGCATTTCCATCAACTGATAAGGATCAAGATACCTGCATGAGGGAGCTTTACTTCTCCTAAATCTAGCTGCTCTCTTTCTCTTCTTCTGAAAGGACGTAAAGGCAGGTGCTTGAATATGGCTACCATCTGCCTGCATCACTTTCAGTTCTTCCGGGTTCTCCTCTACCCCATTCGTATTATCACCGTTTATTTTAGGGGTTTTACACAGCTGTTCATCATCTCCTCCGATGAGTGTTACATTCTTCCCATCATCAAGAAGTCCAGAAAGAGACAATTTTTCATCCAACAGGTTTCTTTCAAATGCACGAATTCTCTGAGTGCATCCATTTCTGTATAACTCAGGATCTTTACTTCTCATTACCAACGAGGCGAAATCAGGATTTTGAACATAGTAATTATCCTTAAGAGAATCATTTCCACTGTAACACCCTTTCCTCTCATATGTCCCATTCGAAATTGAATTCGTTTCATGAGTTGCAATTGCATCTAGCTGCAAATTCAACTGTGATGTTATTGACCCTCGAGCTGCAGTATCACTCTCTAAATTTTGCCCATCCGGCTGTCTTGGATTGCTTCTCGCCTTCTCCAGTTGAGCCTGCACTTCACTCAACTCTTCCCTAAGCTCCTTTACAATATCCTCAGCTTCCTGCAGCTGAGCTTCGAGTTCGTCAATCTTTTCTTGTTGACTCAAGGACATCATCTTTGCCTCGCCAGCCTGAACACACGGCGAAATCAATCAAACCCTCGATTCATTTCATCAGTAAATTAACAAGAAGCATGTCTTTTTCTCCAAGGAATCCCCTTTCAAATGAAAACAAATATATCCTTAACCAAACAACTGATCATATGTTGTTGACAAAAACACAACCTTAACCAAACAAAAATTACACTAACTTACTTCACAAAAACACAACTTTGACCAATCCAAACTGCAAAAACCACATTACTCAATCCATAGAAAATAAAGAACAGTCAAACCCAATATCCAAACAGACAACAAAAAAAAAAAAAGCAATCCCATAATTCCCATTTGAGACAAAAACATGTTACCTTCGAATCCAACATTTGTTTAAGCCTAAGAAGCATCCGAAAGGCCTCGTCTTTCGCCGAAAAGAGCTCCCTCTGGGACCGCAGAGCTTTCCTCTCCGACACCACAATTCGAGCCGCCGCCTCTTTCGCCGTGTTGAGGATTATCTCGGCGTACGCCTTCTTCAACGCCGTCAACTTCTGATAAAAAACCCAAAAACCACCAAACAAAATCAAACAAAATCCGACAGCAAACCAAACACATACAAGATCATAGAACCCCAAAAAAAAAGAGTAGTTAGTTGGTGGGAGAGTTCAGAGTTGAAGGGGGAAGAGTCGAAATCACAACCTCGGACTCGTCCATTTCCGCCAATGCAATCAATCCCGACGCCGTCACCGGTTTAAAACGAAGTCGTTTTTTAGTCTGAGAAAAAAGAAGAAAGAAGGAGAGGAATAAGAAGAAGAAGAAGAAGAAGAAGAAGACGCGGAGGTTTTTCAGTTTGCCCTCTCACTTCGCAGCAGCTGTCTGTTAGGAACCGAATGTTTTATAATATTACCGATTTACCCTTGTTGCCCTTCTTAATTGCGATGTTTGCCACGACCCCTGACGAGCCGTAGACTCCGGTGCGGTTTTTTTGTTTTATTTTGCGTTTTCAGTTACTCTTTTGAGGTTTGTTGTGGGTCTCGCGCCATAATTACGGTCCCACTTGTGGTGACGTGGACGCCTTTTAGGCCCGAACGTGGTGAGCAGACACGTGGCTCGATGACATGCATTTGGGCTTGTTGTGGGAAAAGTGAGCTTTGAAATGCGTGGTGCGACAGTTGGGTGGCGGCGATTGCGGGCCTGCTTACTTACTGTGGGCACGGTTCGGGTGGATAACCCGTTCGAATTGGACCCGACCCACTATCTCTACCCGCCTTCTTCCCCCCCTATTATCCACAACCGCTT
Source organism: Crataegus laevigata (assembly GCA_963580275.1). Classification (NCBI taxonomy): domain Eukaryota; kingdom Viridiplantae; phylum Streptophyta; class Magnoliopsida; order Rosales; family Rosaceae; genus Crataegus; species Crataegus laevigata. Next base: position 4,578,047 of record OY756953.1, on the reverse strand, counting down.
CCACGTGTCCTTCTTCAAGCTCAGTGTTCTCCCACCCGCTCTCCCCTTCTGTTATCTCCTGTAACTTTCTCGAGAAAATCGCAGAGAAAATCCAATCCGAAGCTCCGAGAGGCTCATGCGAGCCTAATTACCGAAATGTCCTTCTCCCCCACGCTCTCCATTTCCAGCTCTTCGCCTCTCTCCACCTCAATTTCCAAAATTAACCCCAAGTCCCACCACCTCACCGTCCTCACCAACTCATCAACCCACCGGAGATTCCTCTCCGGCCGCACGACCTTCCTCTCCGGCGACCGCCGGCTGGAGTTCTCTGCCAGGGCGAAGCCGAAGGACCTCATCCTCGGGAACCCGTCGGTTACGGTGGAGAAGGGGAAGTACAGCTACGACGTCGAAACCCTAATCAACAAGCTCAGCAGCCTCCCTCCGCGCGGCAGCATCGCTCGGTGCCTCGACATCTTCAAGAACAAGCTGTCACTAAACGACTTCGCTTTGGTGTTCAAGGAGTTCGCCGCGCGCGGCGATTGGCAGCGGTCGCTCCGCCTCTTCAAGTATATGCAGCGCCAGATATGGTGCAAGCCGAACGAGCACATATACACGATAATGATCAGCTTGCTCGGCCGCGAGGGGCTGCTGGATAAGTGCACCGAGGTGTTCGACGAAATGCCTAGCCAGGGCGTGGCCCGCAGCGTCTTCAGTTACACAGCGTTGATAAATGCCTACGGGCGTAACGGTCAGTTCGAAACATCCCTTGAATTTCTTGATAGAATGAAGAAAGATAAGGTTCCGCCGAGTATTTTGACTTACAATACTGTGCTCAATGCCTGTGCTAGAGGTGGGCTGGATTGGGAAGGGTTATTAGGATTGTTTGCCGAAATGCGGCACGAAGGAGTACAGCCTGACCTTGTTACTTATAATACTTTGCTTAGTGCTTGTGCTGGTAGAGGGTTAGGCGATGAGGCAGAGATGGTGTTCAGGACTATGAATGAGGGTGGGATTGTTCCAGATATGACCACGTATCGTTATCTTGTTGAAACTTTTGGTAAATTGGACAAGCTCGAGAAAGTCTCGGAGCTTCTTAAAGAGATGGAAGCTGGAGGGAATTTGCCTGATATTACGTCGTATAATGTGTTACTGGAGGCATATGCTGAACTGGGGTCGATTAGAGAGTCAATGGGTGTGTTTAGGCAGATGCAGGCTGCGGGGTGTATGCCGAATGCTGCTACTTATAGTATTTTGCTGAATTTGTATGGGAGGCATGGAAGGTATGATGATGTTCGAGAGCTTTTTCTTGAGATGAAAGTGAGCAATACGGAGCCAGATGCAGCTACATATAACATTCTTATACAGGTGTTTGGGGAGGGTGGGTATTTTAAGGAAGTAGTGACTTTGTTTCATGATATGGTGGAGGAGAAAATCGAGCCGAATATGGAGACGTATGAAGGGTTGATATATGCTTGTGGAAAGGGAGGACTCCATGAGGATTCCAAGAAAATTTTACATCACATGCACGAGAATGGAATAGTGCCTAGTACCAAGGCTTATACAGGGGTTATTGAAGCATATGGGCAAGCGGCATTGTATGACGAAGCTCTTGTTGCCTTCAACACAATGAATGAAGTGGGAAGCAAACCATCCGTTGAAAGCTACAACTCGCTGATATATGCATTTGCAATAGGCGGACTATACAGGGAGACTGAAGCAGTCTTGTTAATAATGGGCAAGGCTGGTGTTGCCAGGAATGTCCATACAGTCAATGGCATGATAGAAGCTTATAGGCAAGGAGGTCAATTTGAAGAAGCTATCAAGGCGTACGTTGAGATGGAAAAGACAAGATGCGATCCCGATGAGTGGACCCTTGAGGCAGTTTTAAGCGTTTACTGCGTTGCAGGTCTTGTTAATGAGTGTGAGGAGCACTTCCAAGAGATTAAGGCCTCAGGAATATTACCCAGTGTTATGTGCTACTGCATGATGCTTGCTGTTTATGCAAGGAGTGACAGGTCAGTATTCATTCAATAGTTTCACAATTTTTTTGCTTTCATTTGTTCAAGTAAACCATCAATTTTTAAGCTAATGGTTACACTTAGAATTATCCAACATCATATGTTCCCTGGAGCACATAAGATATGTATTTGCTAAGAGGAGTGGCAATAAAGGATTTAGGATTACTGAGCTTCAGTAACTAACCTACCAGTCTTCTTTTGTTCATAAATTATTAATTTATGTTACATTAGTATTGTAAAATCTGTCTTCCTAAACTCTTAATTCTTAAAAAGTCCATGTTATGTTAGTTGCTTGCACTGCTCCAGACAATACATACTCTCTATCACAGAAACTTACAACTAAGTGGACTGGTAAATATGTGCAGTATGGCCTCTGCAACCTTAAATATGTACCCGTCATTCTCCATTCACTACATTGTTAATCTTATAGCCCTTAGCAATTGGTCACAGGAGAACTTTCAAATCAAGGGTACTTTGATTACTCTTGAAGCTTTCATGAGTATCATTGGTCCGTGGGATTTTGAAAGTTTTACAGAAACGAAGTTTATTTGTTTGTCTTGTGATGTCTTACCTTTTAGGCTTCTTGCTTTCAGGTGGGATGATGCCTACGTGTTGCTGAATGAGATGCTTACAAACAGGGCATCGAATATTCATCAAGTGATTGGGCAGATGATCAAGGGAGATTATGATGATGACTCTAACTGGCAGATGGTAGAGTATGTTTTTGACAAATTAAAATCTGAAGGATGCGGCTTGGGAATGAGGTTCTACAACACGCTACTAGAAGCACTTTGGTGGCTGGGTCAGAAACAAAGAGCTGCGCGAGTTCTTAATGAAGCAACACAGCGGGGGCTTTTTCCTGAACTTTTTCGTAAAAATAAACTTGTGGTGTCTGTTGATGTGCACAGGTATTTGGAGAATTTGATTCTTTCTAGCCATGTTCTTTCTCAGCTTTATTTCAATCTTGATGTTGGCCATTTTGCAGAATGTGGCAAGGCGGTGCATATACAGCAATGTCAGTTTGGCTAAACAATATGTATGAGATGTTCCTCAATGGCGAGGATCTACCCCATCTTGCAACTGTCGTCGTAGTGTAAGCTGCTCTTTTCATTCTACATTTCTTTTCTGATGTTCTTGCTCTGAAAGCCTCTTGATTTAATAGTAGGGTTTATATGGTCTGGGTATGCTAGGATTTATGTAAAAATTACGTATTCTCAGTTTCTCGTTGTTAGATCTATGCTTGAATACTGCATATATATCGCTGCTTGTGTGCATTTGAGGATATTGATGATGTGCTCTTGCTCCTTAACAAAAAAAATCCCGCTTTTGACTTTAACATAACAAGCATGAGAAATAAAAGTTAAAACTCGAAACATAATCTATACATGGGCAAGTCTGACATATGTTTTTTCTTTCAGCAAAATATCGCATTAGAATTCACAGATCAAAGTATTTTGTTGGGGACGGATACGAAAGGGGGAAAAAAAAAGGAGAAAAAAGCATGAAATGCTATTTTTAAAATTACAACACATTACATTCCAGAAATAGAATTTGAAGTGTTTCTAAAGCTGTTATTGGTGTTGCATTCATCAACTTGTCTGACTGCAGTTGATCTGTTTTTTATCTATCAGACGAGGGAAGATGGAGAAAAGCTCAACAACACAAGATCTACCGATCGCAAAGTCTGCTTATACATTTCTGCAGGATAATATGCCAGCTTCCTTTTCTTTCCCAAAATGGAACAATGGTCGAATTCTCTGTCAGCGCCCTCAGCTCAAGCGGATCCTATCAAGCATCGAACCATCCACAGATGAGTCCGAAAGGAATAATATTATCACGCTAAGTAACTCCCCGTTTCCTCCTCCAGGAACAAAGACATCCGCCAGTGCTGTCAATGGCGGACGGTACAATGATGCCAGTTCTGATGAAAGAATTAGGACGAGAGCGGAGGTTTTGACAAGCACGGTTTAAACACACACTAGATATATCCGTCACTTACTAGGGTTCGAAAGTTTTGCTCACTTGTTTCCCAAATCAGTAGAAGAATGGGAATGCTGGTCCAGTTTTGTGGAGAATGATTTTCGGGTCATTACCAATACAAGTGTTGGCTAATAGCTTGCCGGAGAAGGCAGCATCGGTCGCACTGCGAAAAGCTCTGTTCGACGTTGTTTGCAGGTTTTTTTTAGGAAGGCGTCGAGGATAGTGGTTTTGTAGCCGTAGGTTATTCTTTTTCATGTGTAAATGGACTTTAGAATTTTGCGTCCAAATCTTTGGAGACAAGTTAACAGATTGCTTTGGTTTACAAAACAAATGACCTTCAAATGCTTATGTATTCAAGGGTGTTCGTGTATCTATTTCTTGGGGGGGGGGGGGGGGGGGGGTGGGTCTTGAATTATTGATCTTAATGGGACCGTTTGAAATGCTTTTTCAAAAAGCACTTTGGCTCAAAAACGTTTTGCCGAAAGCTCTTCGATGGCACGTCAAAAGCTTTAATAAAAATGCAAGTTCTTATTGAAAGAAGCACGAGGCTGATTCATCTATTTCTCTTTGGAGACTTGTAGGGTGCGTTTGTTGCATCGGACTGGACTAGCTTCATGGACTAAGTTGTACTGGCTTAGACTAGACTAAGCTGGACTAGCTTAGTGAAGTGTTTGGTGCAGTGTCGGACTAACAAGTAGGATAATTAACAAACTCTAATATTATATTCTTTAATCCATAATTATTAATATTTTATTTTTATCCTATTTTTTTTATCCCTCTAATCCTTCCTTACCCCCCATTCTCTCCCTCTTTTTCTCCATCTTTTTCTCCCTTGTCTGTTCCAATCTATTCTTCAATTTGGTATTTTATATGAAAATTGGTTGTGAAAAGCATCTAGTCCAATGGCTTTCGAATGTGAGTGGTCGAGGAGCAAGGCGAGGAGGAGAAAGGGGACAGTCTTAGCTAGTCCCATGGTTTTTTAGGGGTCTCACTAAGACCAGCTAGTCCCTGATTTAGTCTAGGCTAGTGAGACTTAGTCTCATTAAACCTAGCCCCTGTCAGGAACAAATATGGGACTGGACTAACCCTTAGTCCAGTCCAGTTTAGTACCCTTTAGTAAGGGCAAACAAACGCCCCAGTAGAGTCATAGACATCTATCTCAGTTTCTCCATCATTTTCTTTGAGACTAGAAAACACTCGTGGGAATACAAAGATACCAAATGATTCTCCCCAGAAGGAAATAAAGTCAAGAAACATCACGTGGTCCAAATGCAAAGTAATACGCCATGTACCTACTTGCTAAGATTCTTTTCGGATATCAAACTCCGAAGAATCTGACAATTTGGACCGTTCAATTCAAATCATGCAGTTTTCATTAGCCTATCTCACTGACCCATCACACCACAATCTCTCTCGAACGCCCAAATATTTCTCTCTTAAACGGTCAGAATTGCTTAATCCATGAACTCTAGAGCTGGAGATTCGAAAAGAATCTCAAGGGTTGAAGTGATAAAGTATAAAGAAAAGAGGGACATTCCCATATCGATGCGAATAATAAAAGCAAAAGCAGATTTAAATACAACCACGCTTATCTAAATGCCATAAAGTCAAAAGAAAAAATGTCCAAGTTAGACGTAGAGACATTTGCTTCCATTGGAAGTGCTCTCTTTGATGGGATCCATCACTTGCTGCCTGGCTTTTTTACCCAATTCCCCTTTTATTCCAAAATTAGTAGTTTAGGTGATGGCTTCTAATTTCATCCAATGATACACCCTTCGTGAAGGGAAATTCTGTCGTATAACATTACACATTGTAAAATGTATATATATTAGTTTATGTGGAACTAAAATTTATCATGAGATCGTCTCTAAATCTCTACCTCTAGAGCAGATAGATTCAGAAATTCAGACCATTCAATTTAAATTATGCAACTTCCATTGTTTATTACACAGATCCATCTTACACACAAACTCACACTCTCATCTCCTCATCTCTCTCGAATGATCCAGATTTTCGAGTTCATCTGCTCTCAAGACAGTGATCCAAAGAATGAGGCCAAGAAGAAGATAGAGTGCAGCAAATGGATCATGGAGCCCCACAAAACCTTATCTTTGGTGTTATCCTAGCTGCTCACAGAAGCACTATTACCCCACCATCAAAGTGATTAGTTTATCTATACATATACATATATTATATATAAATGCACATATAATAAAGTGCACGAGCTCAAGGGATAACGAAAAAAAAATAAAAAAAAATAAAAAACCTCTTCCTTTCAGTGGACTAAAAGGGAATATGCCAACTTGGAGGTCCATATAGCATCTCTTAATAATTTAATTAACTTTATAATACATCCAAGAAATATAAGTTAAATAATCATAGATTGATAACTACTATAATCATAAAGATTAGCGTTGAGCTGGTTTTTATCAATAACTAATTGCAATTTGCAAATAATTTAAGATTTGGAAAGTGGGGTGTCATTTTGGGTGATGCTAGTGTCCTTCGGATTATTGAATTAATACTCTGTCACTTAAAACACTGAATTTTAATTTTTAATCTAGTAATTGTTCTATTTTTGTTTTTGACAACTATAGAATTTGACCTAAAAGTTTTAAGTCACAGAGTAATATAAAATTTTAGTTCGTTTCGAGATTGCTTTTCAATAATAACATTGAATAATACGGAAAATATTGACTGAGATTATAAATAAAAGATTAAAACATTCGACTACCTTAAACTCATGGGAGTGTTTTTTTCTAAATAAATAAAAGTGTTTTTAGTAAATGGTTTTGGAACTAATCTTTAATAAAAATACAAGTGAATCAGGTGCAAAAAACACATAACAGAGGCTTCTTGCAGAACCCAAAAAACTTTCTTTAAAAATATTTTTAGTAATTTTAAAAGCACTTACAAACAAACACGTAATACTGTGACAACTCTATTGTGCGTGAGTTTGAGGGAAATGGATCATCTCCAAATCCCTTCTTCCTAATTTACCAAAGGGGTGTGATATCCACACACCCCATTTTACTTCTCACACACCCTTCTAATTTTCGACTGTCGGATCAGATGAATTGGAGAAGATCAACGGACAGAAATTAATAAGGGGTGTGTGAGAAGTAATTTGGGGTGTGTGGATATCACACCACTTTAACAAATAAGGGAATCCGTGCAGTTAAAAATTAATTCAACGACTGAAGTTATTATAACTTTTAAAGTGGGCCTTTATTTGTAGACGTTGAATCAAATTTCAACAATAGAAATATTCTAATTTGGTAGATTAGGAAAAAGAAATTCGGAGAGAATTCCTTTTTGAGTTTGAGGTTTAGGATGTAGATAATTAAATATGTAATTATTTGTGTTATCTCCACTGCTTTGGATAACAAGTTGGGTTTGACCGGGTTAAGAAAAGGGCGTGCAGATAACATATAATATTTTTGTGACAGCATGAATTGGTGGTTGAGTGGGGTCTCATTCCCTCCCTGTGGTAATTTCTTAGAGAGTTTTAAGGAAACACTTTCGATACAGTTTATTTTAATAAAAAATCATATTTTACTTTTTCTTGTTACTATTCACAATATCTTTATTTGTCGTTTTTCATTAAGAGCAAGTACACCCCTAAACACTTCGCGCCAACACCCAACCCATTTATCTACTAAGTGAACAGTAATAGACCTCAGTAAACAGTAATAGGCCAAAACATCTCCACCCCTAAAACTAAATAGCCTAGTCAATTTTATTAATTTTTATTATAAAATAATAAATATTTTTATTATTATATTTAATTTCTGACTTTATAAAAATAAAAAAAATTAAAATGTTTTCAATTTCATTGCTGCATCCCTGCACTTCCTTTCTCAACTTCACTGCTACACACCTGCACTCTTGCACTTCCTCTCTCAACTTCACCGTTGCACACCCCTGCACTTCCTTCCCATCTTCCAACTCTTCCCCTCCTCCTCTGCTGTCATCAACAAGCTCAAACCTAACTCCAGCAAAACCAAAAAGATTCAATCTTGGTGCCAGCTTTACAGAGCTTGCCGTCAACGACGATGGGGTTTGCGTCGTCTTCCCCCGTGGGGAGTCGTTTGGTGGAGAAGAAATACAGTCGGGTCTTCCCTCTTGACCCGACTTGGTGCGGAAAAAAAGGAAGGAAAAAAATGGCGACTGATGTCATGGCGTCATACGGCCAGTCCATTGCTCTGTCAATTTTGGGCTGGCATGGAGACCAGCTTGGGCTGGGTGCCAGGCAAGAACACGCGATGGAGAGGATTGGCTAAGTGCCAGCCTTGTTTTTTGGCTGAGTGCCGGGCTCTCTTCTTCCCGATGGACTTGTTCTAAAACTAATTTTTTTTTAGACTTTTGTTAGTTTTTCTAATTTCTTATTCCTTTTTAACCCTTTCTAATATTTAATAGTGAGGGTGGCAGGTAACCCATATGGTAGTAGATGTTTCGGATTGTGAAAAAAAAATCCAATGAAATGAGGAATCTTTGTGTACAAATTTCTCACCAAGCAACATTTGATTGTCACGTCCCTTCCATCCCATTTACCTTAACATAATATTATCTATAACTGTTCGGAAAAATCGCGATCATATTTTTCAAATAATAAAATGAATATTTAGTCATACAAATATCCCCATGTTTCATGTGACTAAGTTTCTTTCTTGGTTCGTTTTAACCTTGTTAGATAAATGCTAATCAATTCCTAATTATAATATTGTCTATTAATTCTCAAAATTATCGTCACTGGCACTAACCCCAAATATTGTCAATGACTTGGTCAATTTTTACGCGTATTCACTTACTAATGTTGAAATGCACAAGTCAATAATTCTTAATTTTTCGAATATTAGATTACAAAATACAACGTCAGAGCTAGATAATACACCTGTGTAATGTGTTAGTAGACTCAAAACAATAGAAAATCAAAATAACTCAACTCATACTATAAAGTAGTGTTTAAATATTGATATGCAAATTTATGAAAATATTTATATAAGTTGCCGTCGATAAAAATTATGAAAATTTGTAATGAATGAATATACCAATTTATTCAAATTTAGTCGAAATTAGATAAATATTTTAAAAAATCAAAAAGTTTGAAATTTGATGCTCATGAAGTAATTAAAATGTCAGATATACACCTGTGTTAGTAGACTCAAAACAATAAAAAATCAAAATAACTCAACTCATACTATAAATCAGTGTTTAAAATGTCAATATACAAATTTATGAAAATATTGATATAAGTTACAGTCGATTAAAATTATGAAAATTTGTAATATATGAATATATCAAATTATTCAAATTTAATCAAAATAAGATAAATATTAAAAAAATAATCAAAAGTTTGAAATTTGATGCTGGTGAAGTAATTAAAAATGTCAGATGTAATAGGTGAATATCGGAAACAAGTAATCAAAAGTCCGAAAATTCTATCCTAGGTAGGAAAATAAGGATTTTAAATTTAATGCCAGATATTTATTTCAATTAGATGCCACGTGTCCGCATCTCGCGCGAATATCGGAAACTTTACAGCCTTTATACACCGTCCGTTCCACAATCCACATGGTGTGACGTCATCACTGTCTTCTCTCACGTATATAGATAATAAACCCTTCCCGCACTGGCCTCTTCGCTCCTATCTTTTTTTTATTCGCTCTCTTTTTCTTCTCCGAATCGTACGGCCTCAGATCCATCGTCGTCGAAGAACAGAGACTGATCGACCCGAAACGTCGTCGTCGCTCTCGGTGAAGATGTCGTCCGGCACGTGCTCCACTGTCGAGCCCGCGGGCGCGGGAGAGATCATGCTGTTCGGCGTGCGCGTGGTGGTCGATTCCATGAGGAAGAGCGTCAGTTTGAACAATCTCTCGCAGTACGAGCAGCCTCAGGAGGCCGCCTCCAATAACGGCACCGCCGCCGGCAAGGATGACGCGGCGCCCGGTTACACCTCCGAGAACGACGTCGTTCACAATACTAGCGGGAATCGTGAGCGCGAACGCAAGCGAGGTCACTCTCTCTCTCTCTCTCTCTCCGATAATCTCCGATCAGTGATTCTAAACTTATCAATCATTCTGTCAATTATGTTTGTTGTATTGGATTCATAAAAAAATGGAACAAATTTGAACAGTGTTTTGGTCACCGGTAACAAAATTTGCGTTTTTCGTTCATAACGTTTGAATTTTGCATGTTCTGAATTAATCAAGTTGCTAATTTTGTTTATCTGTGTTAATCGATCATTTTCGATATCGGAAAAAGAAGAAATTTCACTTGATTTTCATTAATTTTGGTTGAAGAATGTGTGTTTATGTTTATTGTTGTGATCAGGGGTTCCATGGACGGAGGAAGAGCACAAGCTTTTCTTGCTTGGATTGCAGAAAGTAGGGAAAGGAGATTGGAGAGGGATCTCAAGAAACTTCGTGAAGACTCGAACCCCGACTCAGGTTGCCAGCCACGCACAGAAATACTTTCTGCGCCGGAGCAACCTCAATCGCCGGCGCCGCAGGTCTAGCCTCTTCGACATCACCACTGATACGGTAACGATTTAATTCCCTCCAGTTCTACAACAATATAATCCAATTCAATTCATGTATTTTGAGTTTTGTTGGAGCTTAATATGTTCATATGGATCTTAAAAGTAGTTGGTTTGCAGTCATTTGAATTGGTGGACCTTGTTTATAAGTGCTTTAGTGAATGAAATGGGTATGCAAGTTCTGAAATTTCGTCGCGATTTTCTCCCTGATGAGTTTCTAGTGTGAGCATAAGATTATTTACATTTTGGCAGTTCAAGATTCGGGTTGCTTTTGCTAGCTCAACAAAGTTAAGAAAACGAAATCAGATTGTCGATTTGTTATTCTGCTGAGTGGATGTTATAATTTCGTTTGTGTAATCAGTTGTTTTCGACATTTTTTCACGACCACCAAAGGAAAAAGTAAGCTTATCTTGATAAGTTCTTTCTTGTGTGTTAGGTCGCTCCAACTCCAATGGATGAAGAGCAAGTACAGCATCAAGATAACACATATCAGTCTCGGTCGCATCCGTTGCCACCCCCGCCACCATCTGAGTCTCGCAATGCTGGTGGATTTTCGATGGTGCCAAATTTTGCAAGGACTGTAGGTCCAGCTGTCTTGCCAGTTCACATTGAGAACCCAATGGGAAATCTAGCTCTTCGACAAGCAAATCCCGAGAGTAGTACTTCGGCTAAGCTCGTCCATCCAGTTGCCCTTCATTCGGCCCCTCATGCAACCGCAATATCTGACCTAAACTTGAACTCAACAGCGGACGCTTCGACCCTAACTCTCAACCTCTCCTTGTCAATGGACTCGAGGGAACCGTCGTCAAGGCATTCGGCTTTCCAGACACCGCCAGGATTCAGCAACGGGGATAGCATGATCAGTGTGGCTTGAGAGTGTCGATTTGGGGGAAGGGTTTATAATTTAGGCAAGGTAAATTAGGTGACTGAACTGTTTTTCTTCTTCTAGATTGTTGTACAGACCCTTCAAGATAATATTATGTCCTTTTCTTGCTGTTTTTCTGCTATTATAATTCAGATGCTTGGTTTCATTTGGGTGTTTTTGTTACTGGTGTGTTGGTCCCCTCCCCTTGCTGGGGCCTTGTCTAAACTCACCAGAGCATATTGGTACAGTCACTGTGGTGTTCTATGCCAATGAAATAGGAATTACATGGATAAAAATGTATACGTGTCTTGTACAGCATGTCACTGTGGTGATGTACTCGTACTATGTAAGTCCTCTATCATAGCGTTCTAAACTAGTATAAAAACGTGTTTTAACAATCACGTGCTAGTGATACAACAATTGTCTAACATAACATTATGTAAGTCCTCTATCATAGCGTTCTGAACTAGTATAAAAACGTGTTTTAACAATCACGTGCTAGTGATACAACATTTGTCTAATACAACATTCGCTTGAGATATTGCCACATTTAATTTTGCGATTGCGGATTGAATGTGGCATGGCAGTCAATAATGGATGATGGTGGTTGTATATAGAAACGTGCATGCGAAATTGGCGAATGCCTCGTCAAAATGAAATGTCTAGATGAATTGAAGGTGTCAACTTTAACGAGTTAGGTCGGCTTTTGGCACCATTGGATTAGGCGGAAAAATGGTTGCTTTCACCGCCACTGTTTGAATAGGCTGAAAGCACTTTTTCGAATGCTTATAAACCGCTTCTATCAGATTTTAATAAAAACAACTAAAAATGCTTTTGAATTTTAAAACTACTTTTTGTTCTTGATGCTTTCTGGAGAAGCATTTCCAAGTGTGGCGAGGATTATTTTGATAATAATTCGCACTATTGATACATGATTCATTTGGAAGTATTTTTAAAATGAGCGAAATCACTTTTAATTAAAATTTGAAACTAATCTTTAGTAAAAATTTAAGTAGCTTTTAAAAAAACACATAAGTGCTTTCTGCAATAAGTAAATATTTGATTCTTTATTCAAAAAAATATTTTAAGTGCTTCTAAAATCTAAAATTTATTTCACCAAAGCGGCTTTTGATATTATCCCCGCCATTTGGCCCGTTGCCTAACCTTAAGAGCCTGCAAGTATACACAATGAAATTCACATAGAACGGTCCGCAGGGTAAGCAATCAATGACGGTCAATAAATTTCTAACTACATATAATTTCAAAAGGAAAGTAAAGACAGGATCTTTGTTACATAAAAGGCCTCGTTTGGCATCTATACTTTGATAAGATTAGATAACTAGGGGGTGGGGAATTTTGTCATAAACCGATTTACTGACCGAATCATACTGGTCGGTTCATAATAGCATGGTATAGTTTTGACATTTTTTCATAATCGGTTGGCATTTTACCGAACCGAAAATTAATGGCATGGCTTTGGTAATTGATTTTGTATGCCGGCGGTTTGACATACCTACCAATATATATATATTTTTTTTTCTTTCTATTTAGATATTTTAGGTATTTTTTACATGCTTGACTTCTTAGTTTTAGGGTTTTGAAAATAAATGACGCCTTAGTTTTAGAGTTTAAAAATTATATGCACGACTTCTAGGCTTCTAGGTCTAGCAGCCTTCTCTCAATTTTCTTCTTCTCTTCAACCACACAGCACAGCTCCTGACCTTCCCGCCATCTGGCTCTGCTAGAAATCTTCTTCTTCTTCATCAACTTTCAAATTTCGGTAAATATTTGTGAAACCCCTCTTGGGGATTTAGTGTATTGCGATGCTTTATACATATCTTCTTCTTCTTCATCAACATAATGATTATTGATACTATGTATACATGTACATATATATGATTTTGAACAGTGGCGGAGCCACCTTTAGACTAGGATAGGCTTGGCCTATCCTCAAATAATTTTTTCCTAACAACCTCTACTAATATTAATTAATTTTATAATACCACTATCAACTTGAATTTGTAATTATATTGGTTAGTCCAATTAACTTCAATCCAACAAATACAAAGCCTTAAATTTTTTACATTAAAGATTCGAAACTATAGTTCTATACTAATATTAGTTGATCATATTCTTTATTTCTTGCCTATATACAATTTTTCCCTTTGCTTGCAGACTATTATTTTGGTTAATTTTTCATTTCCCTCTATTATATCGTCTATGAAATCAAGAAGAGAAAAATATTTTCTTTTTCCAAATTAGTACAAAAAAAACCCTTTAGATGCTAATGTTTTTAGAAAAAATGTTTTCTTGATCGCTATGAGAAAATGAATACATGGTCAGTCGGTCAGTCACCTTTGAATTTGATATCAAGAATGAAAAATAAATTGATGTGCTTTTAATAATGTTTCAACTCTTGTTATAGTTGACCATTTATAATGAAGAATAAATGTATCGTTACTCACTTTCAAATTTGATACCAAGGCGACCAAATGAACGAGACAGTTTCTATATGTATTATGTCCATTTTGATCTAAAATGTGCCCTTCCTAACATGAATTTCTGGCTCCGCCACTGATTTTGAATGTATATGTGTTGCTTATGTTTAGGATGATGGAGTCAACCGCTAGTGTACAACGTGAATTAACCCAAAATGAACCACAAAATGCAACTGAACAAGCACCCCAATCTGGATATCAAATTGAGCCCTTGGAACTAGAAGATAGCGAGGAAGAAGTGGAACATGTGAATAATAAGAGACCCAAACCGGGTCGTTCATTTGTCTAGGATCACATGGTTAGAACTAAAAAAGTTGTTGATGGGAAAGTTAAGTTCATTGCCATTTGCAACATTTGCAAAGCCTATGTTCCTGCACATCCAAATAAAAATGGTACCTCGTCTTGTAGGAACCACCTTAGACAACAATGTAAGAATTCACCATATTATATGAAAGGTGTTGAGAAAGGTCAATCTATATTGACAAATGAGGCAATGGTTGGTGGGACTTTGGGTTACCACTCATTTAATCAGAAAATGTTTGTGAAGATGTTCTCATTGAATTTGTGATCAGAGATGAGATAAGGGAGAAGCTAATGTTAAGAGTCATTCTTTGAACGATATTGACCATCTGAATGGTGATGATGATGCTGAGATTGATGGTGATGATGCTCAATCACAGTTCCTAAGGGATTTTATCCAAGAAAGGCAAGAGCAACATCTTTTAGAGATGACCAATGAAGTAGACCAATACTTCTTTGATCCTTTTGAAAGTGTCAAGAATCCCAAGTTCAACCTATTAGATTGGTGGAAATGTAGCCAATCTAAATATCCCATCCTTTCAAAGATGGCCAAGGACGTATTTGCCATCCCATCTTCAACTGTGGCAAGTGAGAGTGCATTTAGCCTTGGTAACAGGGTAGTCAATCCTTTTAGGGCTTCATTGACTCCAAAAATGGTTAGTGTGCACTAGTGATTGGCTTAGGGCAGGTGGATTCAACTTCTGTAAAGAGCCAACAGAGGAAGAGCTTGAACTATACAAGACGTGAAGAATTGGAAAAATGTAAGTATTGCTATATTTTTTCTAACTCTAATTATAGTACTTCAATTCAATGTTTTTAATTTATTATTCAATGTACTTCTTATTCTAATCATACTTTTTTATGTAACATTTGAATTATAGTTGATGGTTCTACATCTCAAGCAGGAACATCAATTCCAAGTGCTTCGAAGAATTGATTCATGGAAGATTTCACATGCATTGGTTGCTGCTACTTCAGTGATGTTGCATTATCAAAACAACAAATTATTTATTTGTTTTGGGATTATAATAAGGGGATCTTATAACCAGAGCCATACTTTTGAGTTTTGAGTTTTTTGTTTATGGATTAATTGCTACAATTGAATTTAGACAATTATATTAGTTAGACTTTTGAGTTTGTGAACTTATAACTATTTGGATTATGTTTGCTGACATTGTTATTGGCTTATTAAGTTTTGATTTGATTTCCATTTTAATTTGTCAAGTCATGATTATGTTGATTTATCATCAATTGAAAAATTACGGCAACAATTTCTTTTTCTCTTTTCTGGTTTGTTGTTTATGGGTCTGTGCATGGTCTTGAGTTGTTGTTTTTGTAGCTTATTTGCAAACCACCAGTTGTGCCATTTACCAACCGAACCAGCCAATAATTTTGGCTAAACCAAATTTTGGCAACCACGAGAAGACGGTTCGCTAGGGGTAACAAATTTTCGGTAATTAGGTATATGTGGCTGGTAGGTGGCACAATGAATTTGGCACAATTTGCCAACCAAACCCAGCCCTATAGATAACTTACTAGATTCAATATTCGTCAAATGAAAATATGGACTAGCCGTGAAGTAGACTCCCTTACAATTCTACCCTTTTTGTCGGGATTCGAAAGGCTAAGTTTCCTTAACAACTAATGCATCTATTACATTTAACTGGGACAAAATTTGAAAGTGTCATTCATTTCTTCATTCAATACACGAGTTATCCAATCCAATCCTAGACACCAAACATGAGATTTATAATCCCAACAAGTTTTTCTAGCAATTTTCAATTTAAATTCAATAAAATTAATTAAAAGAAAATAAAAATCACAAAAAATAGTACTGGAAAGAGGCAAAATTTTGTAAAATAGCCAATTTTAGAGACATGAGATTGAATTTTAGCCTAACTTTCTAAATTTTTATAATTCTAACCAAAAACCTAGATAAAAAGTCTTTACCACCCCTAATAACACTAATTCACTCCAGCCCGTGTATGTCCCTCTCTCATCCATCTTTCGCCGGCGAGGAACAGCAAAACAAGAACAATTGTAGTGGGCACCTTTTTGTGGTTCTCCTGAATTCAATCATCTTATATCATGTTTTACTAACAACTAAGGAATGAAACTGTATCAATTTACCTGAACGCGTTAAGTGCATTTAGAAATTTAGATGCATATAGATTGCGCGATAGATGATTGCAAGAGAGATGAGTAAAAACTCACTATCATTTGTTTGGATATGAAAATTTTCGAAATCTCTAAATACATTCAATTCCCAGCAAAACTTTTGAAAATGCTGGGATTTGAAAATTTTCAAATTAAAGACATCGGAATTGAAATTTCCAATCCAACTTGCATCCCGACACCTGGCCGATTGACAAATGATGTGGAATATAAACGATTCAACGGTCTAGATCACAACATATGAATCAAAACCAAGAAAGCTATCAATATAATTTGTTCCTTTTTCCCAGCATCGGAAACCAATTGAAAAAATCTCCGCAACCTAAACAATGCAACTGTTGGGATTACAATATACTGAAGCTTTCAATATAATTTGTACAACCACTGAGCACCGCCACCGCCACTGCCACCACAGCTTCCAATATCCGACGACATGAAAGGACGGAATACTCCTAAAGAATGCCTAAATTTTTCTTTCCTTCAGTAATCTACAACTCTATACCATGCCATCCAACCCCAAAAAATGACAATGCCAAGGAAACCAACCACTCATACAGAAACCGGCCGCTCTCTTCGATTCATGTGCAGGGCATTGAATCTCCTTAAAAATTGGAGAATCAAAGTAAAACACTGAAACAATATGAGAAAAATACACAGTAGACAACTCATTTTACCGTTGACAGGCGAGGCGTTAGCAAAATGGCCACGCTAGGACGACTAATCTCTCCTTCACGATACAGGCGCCATGCTCAACGCAAGTGGCCTCAAAGACTGTTGAACAATCTCCATAACTGTTCTATTACGGCGGCAAACATCTGATAGGTCCTCAATTGGAACAGATAGAGCATTAACGTTATCCCCGGACGCAGCATCTGACAATGCTTTCAAGAATCTCAAACGTTCAACTTCTGTCACAGCCTCAAAGGAATTAAAGAAACACTCTCCTTGGCCCACTCCACTGACCTTGGCCCATAAGCTCGAGATAAAGATAGTAGTGTGTAGGTTACCTGTGCGATGGGAGAGCACAGTGAAATTCCAGACATGTATCGAAGACGCATACGATCAATACTCATGCAGTTAACAGTGAGCGTAACAGTCGATGCTGATAATACAAGTAAAAAATTACCAGTTCTAGTCGGGAGCTTGGAAGTGCCCCTGTTAGTGAAGCAATTAAGATTCTTGTGATGCTGGACCCTCGAGGAATAATGACAGAATTCGTGATTGGTAAGTATTGTTTTCTCTCGGCAGAGTTTGCAAGATCAAATATATCGGATAAGAACGTTAACATTGAATTTGATGCCTCTCTGCAAAGAGGAGAATGAAAAGGTAAATAGCCACGCTCAACCAAAAAGATAATTGATGTCAAACACGGAAAGAAAATGTCTCTGACTTTTAACGACACAGTAACACCATGTTCCAAGGATCACTTGATACATGCAGAATCAGAAATCTAACAAGGCTAAGTAGGAAGCTTCGACAGAGGAAAACTTCAAAATAAATAACGACAAACTTGAGATACAAAAACAGAGGGGAGGGCAAAGTTATTGTGAAACAAAAAATAATTTCTTCAACAAATATCTCAGACTCAACTGCAACATGGTAAAAACTAATTTTACTGAAAAAGTTGAGGTCGAGTTGAAATTACTACACATACAGTGATGCAATATCTTGGAAATTGTTTGAATTTTCAAATTTTCAAACTTCTATTTACATGGAGAGAGAGAGAGAGAGTGAGAGAGAGTACTTGTGCTGCACTGTAATCCCAATCAGCGAGCAATCTACTAATGATGGAAATACAGCAGATGGAATAAATAATTGAGGACAATAGCGAATGCATCTTGATGCCAACAGAAAACAATCATCTGCTATATCAGGTCTGGCAGTAAATTCCTGCAATACTTGTGTAAGTTAACTACAAGAAAGATAATATTTGAAAGAAAAAACAATTGCAGGCTCCAGCTCAATGAAAACTTACCTGAATGCTAGTGAGAAGATGTGTGGTGTGCACAAAAAGTGCTTCAATCAAACTTTTCAAATAATATGCACAAGATGGGTCAGAACCAAATGTCTGCAGCATAAGAAGCAACAAACGCACCAATTTAAATTTATAGAAAACAACAAAAAAGAAAAGGAAACAAAATTTCAGGTTTTTGGGTTTTAGCGGATGTCTTGCCTTTATAACTTCGCTAGATAAATAGAGGAAGCATGGCTGGTGATGCTGTTGATATAAACCTTGAATCCCCTCCAGCATTGCTCCAATTGTAAATTTCATGTACCTTCCAGAAGTCCTCACCTATAGAAGGACAATGAGTAAGAAAAGAAAGATTTCAGAATCAAATTAATATGGCTCACACAAGCTGCTGATGATAGACAAAAGGGACACTCTCCAGACTAACTCTTCATCACATCATGTAAGGCAATGGAAAATTTTTTAAAGACCCACACACGAGGCGGCAGGCAAAAGGACAGGTACCATAGTTGAATCACATAACACAATGAATTCAGTGTATACAGTAGCAGGCAAAAATTCAAGTCTACAATAGCTTTAGTGAACTAAGTTTAACATTTTAGAAGCTGGATCAACAAACTCACAGCGTTATAAAGGCACTGTTGAAACATATGTTAAAATAGCCTGGATGCCGAACAAAGCAGCTTCCGCTGGGTGCCATTCACTTTGTTCATTGTGACAGCAAGCTGCAGCCTTAATAAAATGAAAATATCATGTCCAAAATGTAGCAGAAAAAATAAAAAACGAATCTTATACAAAGAAACTAAAACTACTAAAGCAGTAAAGGACCACTCCGTCAGAGAGAAGATTAAGCATCCTTCAATGTATTAAATATTTTCCAAACATACCAGTTCTTTACAGGTTAATAAATTTTCAATGGACCCACATATAACTGATATGTCAAAAGAATATTTATGAACTTTACACAAAATTGGATTTACAGTTAGAAAAAATCAAAACACACCTCATCAAGCTTCATGTAAAGAATTCTAAGTGTTGCATCACCCCCTAAAACTGATGCTGCATCAATTAAGACATCCGCATCAGCTGGAAACAATACAGATTCGGTCATGCTACATTCAAGGTCTCATCAAGAAGAGTATGAATGAGGAAGAGGCAAATAAACTAACATTCACATAAAAATTAAATTTAAAATAAACAAAACAAAACACCAACTTTCTAGTGGGACTCTGATCTCCAACACCAGTGGTTTGGAAGAGGTTCAACATGAACAGGCCTTTAATATCTTTATAAGAAATTCACACATGGATGCACATTTTATCGGCTAGAAGTTGCCTTGCTTAAGGTTCCCAACAACAAAAATATATACTGCTATCAGATGCAAAATTAGGCAAGAAGTTGTGTTCTTTTCTATGTACTTCAATAATGAGAACAACTGCATAAAACTTAGGCAAATTTTTTTGGGAAACTATAAGACAATGACACACACCAAACAAAACAACTAGGAATTACCATATCTAGTCTGCTTAAACTCCTTCAGATCTTCAAATGAAAGGTCCTGATAATCTTGAGGATATTGAATCCGAGAGCTTACCTGTCAACAGTTTCAGTCTCTCAAAGTTTAGTACAATAAAAGAATGCCAAAATGCATGTAATGTGGTATTTCATTAAGTTGAAGCTCAGTTTTACGATAATTGACGATTTTCCCATAATAATGTACTTTTTATGATATATGAGAATCTTAATTCTCCAATATCTGCACTCCCATTTAATTTATGTGACAAACGGTAACATGGTGGATACCTGTGTCAGATAATCATTTCATTGGAGAACCTCTAAGCAGAACACAGATACAAATATCAACAACACTAAATAACAAATGTGATTCTCTTTAGACGAATCCTAGGTTAACAAACTAAACTATTAGGCTGGTAACATCACTTAATTATCATGAGAACAATTCAACGTATAGTGGTATCATAACATTCAGAAAACAACACACATTACATTCAGATATTATCAATAGGTGTTAGAAACTGATGCCACGAATTACAATTTTAAAGCTTCTAAGAAAAAAGAACTTACTAAGGATACAAGTGACTCATAAGTTAACGAAAAAATTGCAGCCTTCTATTTCTCTCAGGTTCAATGGAAGATTCATTCACAAACCAAATATACGATTCCCTAGAAGGTTAGAGTTCTTATATTGAATGTCTTTTTTTAGTTTTAGACACAATTAAGTACACTGTGATTCTAGAATGACTCACCTTCTGGTCAAGTTCACCTGGAGACTCTGCCAAAAGTTGAATGTCATGGAAGCAATATAGTACTCTGGGTGTGAAGCAACTTCCAATAACGCATGTACAATCAATATTGATTCATCTGAGCCTGAAGAAAAGAGGTTATCAACCAAAAAGAAACAGATCAGACAAAGTTCAAAAAATTCAGAGCTCATAAGAGGTGAAAAACATCCAACAATTCCTCAGAGAAGTTTTTGATAGCTGCTAAATATGTATACCAGTTGCAATAAGTTCAACATATAAATAACCCATGTCCGAAAATAAGCGAGCAATGGCCTTTGCGTCTTCCTCATCCTGAAAACAAGAATAGAGATAGAGGCAAAATAACCATCAAAGAAGTTACTATTTCGCACTTGAGTTGATTTTAATGATTAAGGGGTTGTTTGTTGAGCTTCATTTGTATTTTGTAGGTAAAAAAACACTTTTTAACCCAACTCTACACATGGAATACCTTCGAAGAATCTCTTAGCTGTCCCTTAAGATTCATTACTTGAGGGACAAGCACTTGAATTAAGGGCATCTGCACAGAAACACCACCAGAGCTTCCAGCTGCTGTATAGTGTATCAATTCAGATATAACTGCAATGAAAAAGAAAACCAAGAGGGGGAAGCAAAATAAGAAAATCCACCCGAAGGCAAGGCAGAAATTGATGAACATATACAGTAACTGCATAAAATTTACAATGTGGTTTTGACAGAGAAGCAATGTGAAAGACATAAACCAGAGAGCCGAGTTAACAGATTTCAATACTGCACCATCCATGCAGAGATAAATGCTAAAACATTGACATGAAATAATTTGACGATAATATTGAACTGAATGTCAGAACATAACTAGGATTATAGACGACTTAAAAAGAAACATAGCTAAACACATTCTATTCAAGGAAATGTAATATATTTACAGTAGCACTTACTTTCAGTCCCATATTTGCCACATCTTTGATGTAAGAAATTTAACATGCAATCAGAACAATGCTCATCACTAACATTCTGCATTACCTACAAATTGATTGGCAACTTTCTAGATAATACCTACTTCAAAAGATTTGACATACTAAGCAACAAAAAAAATTCAAACTACTCTTTTAATTATCTTTAGAAATAGAACCTCCAAATGTTGAAATTGGAACACTTTACAGAGCCAAATCGATCCAAAAAGTCTGTTGGAAGTTCTACTAGGAAATTTACACCTCAACAAATTATAGAACTACATACACTATTAAAAAACAGCAAGATGTTATGAAAGCATATTCAAAATTCAAACAAGTTGGATTTATTGGGTGCTTGTATCACTGCTATAAAACCGTCATAGGTACAACAAGCTAAAACACAAAAGTATCATACAGTTTTCATCAGCTTATCAAACTTGTTTTTACCATTTACTGCGGCCTCTGAAAGTAGCTCAGAATTCAAGCTTGAGAGGGCTGTGAGCACCAATGGATGGACTGCAAGCACAGATCCAGGGATCCTGAAACCCACAATAGTTCATTTAAGTACCACGAATTTCTATCAGTCTCCCTATAAGAGGAGAAGTCATACAACACAAGATGAAATTTGGGACTATCATATCAACACCCACAAACTATACAAATTTTATAAGAACAACAATTACACTGATGCGACATGTGTAGATCTACGTATATTGAAGAAAGAACAGGCTTCAACTATAACAAGCATTACATAAATCTCAACTTGCAAAATGTACTGCAGTATGTGCCACTACAAAAACGATTTCCATTTTTCAGTATTATAACCAACACGTGCAGGGAAGTAGAATGCATGGTTGATGCCATATGGAAATAGGTGCACATATACAAGAACTTGAAAGGACTTCTGCTCAAGTTTAATGCCTGAATTGTACAACCAATTACGCACTCTCATATAAACTAGAAGGATGTAACATATGATCCACAAATTGGCTATTGGTGAATCCACAGATTCAAGGCACTCCACATACCAATGCCCACAGTAAAACTTCACATCGCAGATCATTGAGGTATATTCAAGTGAGATTTTGTAATAAGGCAGTAAGACCCTAGCATGTGATCTTTTCCATGGAAGAGACCACCAACCTCTACATTACATGAAGTTTGGAATCATCTCTCCAAACAACCGCTCAAACCAAAATTGTTTTGTCACTTGGGTGGCACTGTGATGCCCTAATTAATATTCCAATAGACTACACAGCCTCTAGACATGACTCCTATAGGAAACCACATTATCTAAGATATGCAAAGCCTTGATATGTTAAAAATGACAAGGCTTCCACATATCTAATTACATTCCTTACACAGAAGGTTATATATATGTATATGTTATACATACATATATATACAAAGAGAGAGAGAGAGAGAGAGAGAGTTCATACCCATGCTTCAGTCGAAGCCAAGAAGCAAATGCCTCAAGAACCTGGAAAACCAACCAGCAAAACGATTAAAAAAAGGCACTCTAACAGCCATCAGAAGCAAGTCTCAAACATCAGCAAAGTGTAACTTATACAATTCTGAATAATTACCTGCTCCTTAAGCTCATTAATACTCAAACAGGCTGTCAGGATGTTAACAGCAATCTCCATTTGTGAAGTCAGCTCTTTTTCAAATTGGCAGCGTCTTTCCGGGCAAGCTGCAATTTTGTAGTTGAATACTTCCTGATTTTAAATCCCAGAAGAAAACAAACATGGTGAAAAGGTAGGCATCTGTCAATCAACTAAAGTTTTAAGAAAACATACATTGTTTGGACTAATATATGAGACCACTAAAAGAATTCCCCCCAGCAAAAAGTAATGAAAAGACAGAAGAGCATGATGCTGAACATCTTAGGAATCATTACAAAGGGAACGGTATGCTTTAGAAAGGACATCCATTATTTCTAAGGTGTACAAAAAACTTTCATCACCTTACAGGAGAAGGTTTAAATCAGCCTTGTCACACACAGTTGCACACTACAGAGCTAATATAAATTCAGCAAGCATCACATCTATATAGTTATATACCTCAGGCAAAACTATTAGTAACTCCAAAAATCCTGGTATAAACTCTGGATGCAAATTCATCTCCTCATGAAGCCACTTCACAATACCACCATCCCCCCCAATCTTCAGCGCTAACATGTACAGCCAAAGCAGCCACAGCAATGCTAATCTACAAAAGACAGATAGTTGAGCTTAATATCCTTTTGGGATCATAAAATCTAATGAAAGGAGTATCAGAGAGAGTTATGGATAGTACCTGAGTTCTGACTTTAGGGGGGCCTTTGTGGAATTTTCTCAATAAGTTCTGCATTCAAAACATGCGAAACTTTCAATTCTATAAACAAACAATCGAACCATTTTTCATATAGATAAAACAGGTCCATGACAGTGTCAAAAGACACAATTGAACCATTCTTCACATAGACAAACAATCGAACCATAGCTTACTCAATTCTCACTCAAATTGTCAACGGATAGTGGATACTCACTCACATTTAACGAATCACGTAATGGGCGAAAAGCTTCAGAAGGTAGTTCTTCAAAATATCGTTGTACCTAGACACGATACAAAATGAACTAAGAATCTATACATAAGCAACCAATACAACATAAACAAGGGGTACACATTTTGAACATAAGATATTTTAAGCATCTATGGAAATAGGACACCACAAAGCATGTGCATGAACATTGACGGCCAACTCTAAGGAGAAGAGAAATACCTTGCTTCTAAGGGTCTGTGAACAAAATATTAAAGTTTCTGGATTGCTAGTTGCATCATGAAGCAAGTTATCAGCAACCTAAGAAAAAGAAGCACAATAATGTTCAGAAAAATCAACAGTAGCAAATTCAGCTAACAAAACCCATATACCAAAATAATAATAATAATAAAGAGAATAAATTCAACTTTGGCCTCAAGTAATTAATTCAACATAGAGAGCAAAATTTCGTATAATCTAACAGGTATAAGGAAGGATAGAGTTGGAACACCAATAACTAATAAAACAGTAATTTAGCAAGAATTTTTACATGGAAACCACAAATTAAAAGGAAAATAAGGACTAGGGAAAATAAACTTAATATATCTGGTTGCATAAAAGAAAAAAAAAGACTAAAACTGCTGGTTTACCTTTACCGTCATATACAAAAAGTGAAAATCTTGAAAGAGATACTCATCATCACTGATTAAGAAAAAGGTTAAGGATATAGATTTAAAGCTTACTAGCTGCGTAGATAATTAAAAAACTGCCAGATGCCCTACTGTCTTGGACACTTTTCAACACATTGCACACACGGGAAATCTTTTTGTGTTAAATGTTATGATCTTAAATAGATTTTTTTATAAATAAGTTCAGATTTATTTTGTAGTTTACACTACAATAAATGACCAGTTCACAGTTGAAATATACATGTAAACTCACATCAACTTTGTTTCTCAAGCTCAGTATTTGAGTATATTTCATTTTACGTTGTTCTCGGGCCCATAGATGAGCTTCCAATTATAGATATAAAGAGATGCCACAACCAAAATCAATCGATTCTGCAAGATAAAACCTTTCGGATCAAAAATTTCTCACAAACCAACCAGAGCAACAAATTGCTTCCCTCCCGCATATTAAAAATTAAATACATAAGAAAATAAGTAATGCTTCTGACCCAAAGCATACCCCTCAACTCAGATTATTGACCAAACCCCTAAAATTAAATTCATCTAATTCAAATGGAACGAACTAGGGATTCCAAACTACTCAAAATCCAATCCCATCACAAGTGACAAAAACACCAAACTAATCACTGAAATTACAGCATACACTAAGCAAAAATCGAAACGAGAACCGAACATCAAACTCTCACAAGCTACAGCCACCAATCAAAACTTCAAAAAGCCGAAAGGAGAATTCAAATCAACAAATACAGAAAGTGAACGGAAAAGCACCTGCCAGGCGTCGAGCGTCCGCTGGAAGTCCTGCAGCCAGCGATCGGCCTGCAGGTGGACGCCGTCGTCGGGTTGATGGTATAGTGCGTTGAGGGCTTCTTTCACTGTGTTCTGGAGCTCCATGGTTCGTCGTCGCGGCAGCTCTCCGAGCTCTCTCTTCGCACTCGTTCGATTCGTTTTTTTTTATTTTTTTATAAAATAAAACGGGTTTTTTGCGCCCCCCCCCCCCCCCCCCCCCCCCGAGTGAGAAGTCGAGCCGTCTTTTGGAGCTGCCTTGGCCGTCGGATCTGCGTGCCAATGTTTGACTCTTGGTCAATACGATTAATCGGGTAGAGGGGCTGTGTGTGTAAATATGTGTTTTTTTGGGTCAATGTGTGTAAATATATTAGCTTGTTTGAATTGAAATTTGAAACAGATGTTTGGTCAATGGGGACACGTGTCGCGTGATTCAGATGTAACTAGGGAGAGATTTTTTAATGTGACCGTCACACGAGGTGGTACACTACGTGTCCCTATAAAAATAGTGGGTTATATATGTTAAAAGGTTAATAACATTAGCTGATCCACGTGTAAAATCAACAATAACAACCAAACTTTATTCCACTAAATAGCATCAACTGGCGTGAAAAAATCCTCAACAGATCAAAACCAAACAACAACCAAACCGCACTAGTTTGAATATTTTGCAGTGGCTAAAAACGAACATAAAATGCTCATTAAATACTATAATATATTGTTATTTCTCTTTATTGTAAAAAAAAATTATATGTTCGGATATCATGAATGGTATTTAAGACCTAAAACTCAAGAAACCTAAACCTAGTTGAGCTGGTTCAAGTTGTATATTTTTTTAATTCATTCGAATATTCATTTATCTCAATAAACTCATATATTTGTAACATCTAAGTAATACTATCCTATATTTGCTAAACATTGTATACACACATTTATGTATTAGTAACATCTAAGTAATAATACCCTATATTTGCTAAAGGGTCACAAAGCAATATTTTAGGAATTTTTTTTCTATACGGTCATCTGTATGCAGCACCTTCTATACAGGTGAGATTACAAGGGTGAAATTATGTGTTTAAAATTAAATTAACGAGGAGGTTCCTAGTTTTTTAATACGGGCGATGGCAAAAAAGTAGTTTACTTAAATATATAAGTAAAACAATTAAATTCATTCGATCACATAAAATGCATGAATGATTGTCTCCAATGCGTTTTTTAATGAAATTTTAGAAGAATTTCTGTAAAATTATATGTGCAAAAACAATAATCTGTTGCAGTCCTATTTAGTATAGGAATGTGATTGTGTAAATCTTAGTAGATTAGGAATGTATCTTATATTCCTATTAGGAGTAGATTACTCATTAAGTATTGTAATCCTTATGGGAAAGTGTTTGTCCTTTCTACCACTATAAATAGAGGCACAATGGGGTGAATAAATCACACCTCACAATTACACATCTCTCTCTTCTTCTCTAAAGTGGCCGGCCTCCCTCTCCCTCTCTAACCCTAGATCGCTCAATCAAATAGGCCTACAACACGTTATCAGCACGCTCTTGACGCTACGCTAACAAGAGAGTTTATTCTTCAATTAGGGGAGTATTACGTTTTAATTATTCTTTTTGAGATTAATTTATTATTATTTTGAATTAATCTACATGCTATTAATTCACATTTAATTTTTCTTTGTTGAACGTGATACAACGCATTGGAGACGCGCTTTCGGCTTTCTGAGAAGGATCTTGACACGCCCCGACCCGGAAAGGTCGACACATGCTGGCCGTCACCGTGAAGTGACGTAACCATAGGGGTAATGTGATGTAAAAAGTGTATAAATTTAAATCGAACATAGAATTTATTAAAATTTGAAATAGTGACAGAGTGCACAAACGTGGGTGTGGCCCACTATAGTTATTCAGAGCTTAATCAGGAAACGACTACCGAAGAGTAGTCAAGCAACTAAAGTACGCTTATTACACATAGTGATAAGTTCATACGTCAGAAGCGGAATGCTGAATGTCAGAAACGTTTCAAGATATCCTCGAATGCCACGCAGAACAGCTATCTAGGTCCTGGAGGGGCGAAAAACAAGTTGAGTGGGTCAGCAAAACAAACTCATGTGAAAACGTTTGGTTTTGAACATACTAACCCCTCGCCGTAAAACAATTATAATTTCCTTTATTAAAAGAGCACGTAAGAGTAAGTACGTACGTATATATATCCACAATACTAAAGCCAAGTATAAATGACAATATACAATTCAATTCATGTTAAGATTGATGCTACAGTTATATAATCATGTGGAACACAGTATGATTAGGAATATATCACGTAACTATGTATCAATGCTACGGTAGTATAATCATGTGATAAACAATATTCCTAAGTACTCATCCATCTAATGCTAGCACACAAGTTCGAACAGAGGACTCTGACACGAACAGGCTGGGTGTAATCAATACGCTCAAGTATTACAGTCACGCGAAGCTGGTGCAAAAGCACATCACATACAAGTCGGATTGCCTAATGCAATCTACCCGACAGGCTGGCACCTAACCTGGATCCAGACGAGCGAACGGTGCAATGTGAACATACACGTGAAGGCTGGCCCTGGCCCTGGGGCAAGTACTAACACCAGTGCAGCAGATGAGTATGTATATGACATGTATGAATATCATGACAAGTATATCTCAACCATACAACAGCATTTATCACAATTATATCTCAATTATCCAATACTTAGCAACATATATGTAAAGTGAAGCATTTTATGAAGTTTGGAAACCATAAGTATGTATAGATATAAAAACAAACTGCCCACTCACAATACGTCGTTGGGCTGTAGTCTCCGGGCCTAGCTTGGTCTTGTAATTGCTCCGGATATAATTCTCCTATTTATATATATTTTTAAACGAATTAATTAACGCTTAAATACGGGAATTTAAATAACACTCCCATAGATTGCTCAAACTTAAGGTTTGAATATACCAAAATGATCTACACATCAATACGAACACACCCATATTTTTAAATTAATTTTTGGACTTACCACGCGCTCCCACGCGCCAAAATAGGCACGGGTCTACGCGCCCCCACGCGCAGGCACGTGACTCGCACACTGACGACGTCAGGAATATTCTGGGAATATTCCGTTAATTATTTAACTGATTCCGTTAATTATGACTGACGGCGTCGGAATATTCCGTCAGAGTTGACGGAATATTCCGTCGTCTTCTCCGGCGAACCTCCGGCGACGCTCCGGTCGCCGGAAACTGGAAAATTTTTGTTTTCTTCATATCTCGTTCATTTGTAATCCATTTTTTACGATCTTTATATCAAATTGAAGCCCTCAACACGGGGAACATGTTTATACCTGTTTTGGGATTCAACTCTCAAAGAATCTCGCCGGAAAAATCCTTCGACTCTCGGCCAAGTTCGAAACTCAGTCTCCCGACGTCCAAATCGACTCAACGAACTTCTCCTGGCTTCGTGAGGAGATTCTAAACCTTCCTATGATCTTAAAATCTGCTGAAAAGGTCATATAAGAAAGATGATGAATAGTGCTAGGATCGGACTTTGATATTCCGACGTAAAAACGTTGGATTTCTTACCTGAAAACGATGTAGATGGACTCGTGAGGTTCCAAGGAGTCCAGTGGTGATTTTAGATTCTCAAATCTTCGAGGTTTGAGTTGTTTTTGAATTTGGTCCGTGGGGAATGTTAGAGAGAGAGAGCTTCGAGCTTCTGTGAAGAGAGAGAGCTTCGAGCTTCTGTGAAGAGAGAGAGAGACTGTTTGTGTTTAGTGAGAGAGAGTGTTTCGAGTCTGAGAGTTTGAGAGGTGTGATGATGACAGGATTTGAATAACACAAACTATGGATTCGTGAGTTGGAAAGAGGACGGGTGAGAATAGAGAATTCCGAGTGGGTTTGGTAGGAGGAGGTAATGGAACAAGGTTGGTGAGGATTTTTACTTTTACATAATATTTCTACTTATGTAAGTTTACATTACTAAAGTTAAAACGATTAAGCTTAGAATGACGGTTTCATAATAATTAACGATAAGGGTAAAATCGTCATTTTACATACACGGGGAGAATTTACATAAAACGTTTGGGACGGGTCGCCACAATCTACCCCCCTTATAAAAATTTCGTCCCCGAAATTTCGACATCAATTACATATCGAAACCATAAAACAAACGCGGATATAAATCTCTCATACGTTTTTCTGTTTCCCAAGTAGATTCTTCCACTGAGTGATTTCTCCATAAGACCTTTACCATCCGTACGGTCTTGTTCTTAAGAACTTTATCCTTCCAGTCAAGAATCGTCACTGGAATCTCATCGTAAGTCAAATCGGGGTTGATTTCCAAAGGTTGAGGAGGGATCACGTGTGATGGATCCGAGACGTATCTCCGTAGCATTGATACATGAAATACGTTATGTACTCTCGCTAGCTCCAGTGGCAAGGCGAGTCGATAAGCAACTTCCCCAATTCGCTCGATGATCTAGTACGGTCCAACGTACCTAGGGCTCAGCTTCCCTTTCTTTCCAAAACGTACCACACCTTTCCACGGCGATAACTTCAAGAACACCATATCGCCAACCTCATAGGCTCTGTCAGTGGAATGTTGGTCGGCAATACTTTTCTGTCGGTCTTGAGCCGCTTTCAGATTAGCCTTTATTACTTGGATGTTCTGTGTTGTCTCATCCACGATTTCCGGGCCCACCAAAACCCGTTCACCTACTTCTGACCAACACAAAGGGGTACGGCACGGTTTTCCATACAATGCTTCAAATGGGGCCATACCGATGCTAGAATGAAAACTGTTGTTGTAGGCGAATTCTACCAACGGCAAGCGCTTGTGCCAAGCGTCTCCAAACTGTAGAACTGATGATCTCAACATGTCTTCCAAAGTTTGGATCGTTCTTTCCGATTGTCCATCGGTTTGAGGATGATAGGCGGTGCTGTAAAGCAATCTTGTACCCAAAGCTTCCTGAAAAGCTTTCCAGAACTTCGAGGTAAACCGGGGGTCCCGATCAGAAATGATGCTAATAGGGACTCCGTGATACTTTACCACTTCGGAGACAAACCGTTCGGCCAATTGGTCTAACGAGAAATTCTCACGAACGGGTATGAAGTGTGATGACTTAGTGAGTCGGTCAACTATAACCCAGATACCATCATAACCATTTCGCGTACGGGGTAACTTGTACACGAAATCCATTGTGATGTTCTCCCATTTCCACTGAGGTATCGGGAGTGGTTGTAGTAACCCAAAGGGTCTCCTTCTTTCCGCCTTAACCTGTTGACAAATTGCACACCGACTGACATACTCAGCGACCTCCCTTTTCATACCTGGCCAATAGTAAAACTGTCGGACGGTATGATACATTTTGGTATTTCCAGGATGCATCGCATAAGCAGAAATGTGCGCTTCATCCAGTATCTCCTTCTTTAGTTCTCCAATCTTAGGTACATACATCCGAGTACCCTGCATCAACATGCCATCCGTGTCTCTGACCTTTAGATCCTTCTTTCTCCCTTCCGATACCGCCTGTATCAATTCTTGAATTTCTGTATTGTTCTTTTGGGCTTCAAGAACACGATCCACCAGGATTGGTCTGACTTGAAAACTTGCAATTAAGGCTCCTCGTCGAGCTGTTTCCAAGGTTACGCCAGTAGACCGTAGATCGGTCAATACAGGAAGATGACTTGCAATAAGAGTATTAAGTCGAGCATGAGGCTTCCTGCTAAGCGCATCCGCTACGGTATTCGCACGACCTGGGTGGTACTCAATAGTACAGTCATAGTCACTAAGTAACTCCATCCATCTTCGTTGTCGGAGATTTAGCTCTGACTGAGTGAAAATGTACTTTAGGCTCTTATGATCGGTGAAGATTGTACACTTCTCTCCATAAAGGTAATGTCTCCAAATCTTCAGAGCGAATACGATTGCCGCCAATTCAAGGTCATGAGTGGGATAGTTCTTCTCATGAGGCTTTAGCTGGCGTGAAGCATACGCAATCACATTCCCATGTTGCATTAGCACACATCCAAGACCATTCAGAGACGCATCACTGTAGATCTCGAAGTTCCCTTTGTCATCGGGAAGTGCTAAGACAGGTGCATGAGTGAGAAAGTACTTTAACTGTTGGAAACTCTTTTTACACTCCTCACTCCACACGAATAGAACTCCCTTCCTGGTCAACTTTGTCAGAGGCAGTGCAATAGCCGAGAAATTCTTCACGAAGCGTCGATAATAGCTAGCAAGGCCAAGAAAGCTTCGTATTTCTGTAACCGTCTGAGGTTGCTCCCAATCCTCAACGGCGGATATTTTCTGAGGATCAACAAGCACACCCTGAGCTGATATCACGTGCCCCAGAAATGACACTTGGTCTAGCCAAAACTGACATTTGCTAAACTTAGCATACAACTTACTCTCTCTTAGCTTCTCCAACACTAAATGCAAGTGTCTGGCATGGTTAGCTTCATTCTTAGAGTACACCAAAATGTCGTCTATGAACACAATGACGAACTTGTCGAGGTATGGATGAAATACTCGATTCATCAGGTTCATGAAAACTGCTGGTGCATTAGTCAACCCAAATGGCATCACAAGGAATTCGTAATGACCATATCGAGTTCGGAAAGCTGTCTTCGGGACATCGTCTTGTCTGATCTTCAATTGGTAGTAACCAGACCTTAGATCAATCTTCGAAAATACACAAGCTCCTCCAAGCTGGTCAAAGAGGTCATCGATACGAGGTAACGGATAACGGTTTTTAATCGTCACCCGATTCAACTGTCTGTAATCGATGCACAATCTCATAGTTCCGTCCTTCTTCTTCACAAACAGAACTGGAGCTCCCCAAGGGGAAGTGCTTGGTTGAATGAAACCTTTATCGACAAGCTCTTGTAACTGAGTTTTAAGTTCCTTCAACTCTGCTGGAGCCATACGATAAGGTGGAAGATAAATAGAATTAGTACCGGGAAGTAGATCAATGGTGAACTCTACTTCGCGATCCGAGGGTAAACCAGGTAAGTCTTCAGGAAAAACATCTGGGAAATGTCTGACCACTTCGATGTCGTTCACGGACGCAGTGGCCTCTTCAGATAGTACCACATGAGCTAGGTAGCCTTGACAGCCCTTGCTCAACATTCTTCTTGCTCTCACCGCGGTGATAATTCCGCGCCTCCAGCCATTTCGTTCACCAATAAACGTGACGCTAGGCACGTCTAGTCGATGAAAGGTAACTATCTTCCGGTAGCAATCTAGATGGGCTCGATAGTAGTTCAACCAATCCATGCCTAAGATAACGTCAAAATCAACGATATCTAATGGCACAAGATTAGCCGGCATCACTACATCTTCGATAAGGATGGGACATCCTCGATACTCCGAGTTAACATAACAGATTTCTCCCCTCGGCATCGAGAATTCTAACTCGAAACCGAGTGAAGTGGGATGTGGTTGGGTTGTTCTAGCAAACATATGGGAAATAACTGAATGTGTAGCACCAGAATCAATTAAAATTTTAGCATGGTGGCCTAGAACATTCAACGTACCCGTTATCAGGTTCGGGTCTGCCTGGGCCTCCTGGAAGGTGATGTTGTTGACCCTTCCCTGAGCTTGCTGTCTGCCCCCACGACCTCTATTCGCCTGGGTCGGGTTTCCTCGACCCTGATTCCCTCGACCCTGAGGGGCTGGAAGTGCCTGTCTGCCTGCACCTCCACTGCTGGACACTACATCCCAGTTCTGATATTGTCCTCCGTTGTGCACTTGAGTTTCCCCGCCCTGATAAGGCACATATTCTCCTTGGTACTGAGGGTAACCTCCTTGAATCTGTTGATTCCCCGTCTGATAGTAGGGTGCCTCAACCGGATGTTGGTATGGTCCTCCCTGGTGCGGGGCTACGTCCCCCTGATAATGGAAGGCTCCACCATAGCCTATCAGCTGACGATTACCAGGTGCAGGATGTTGCTGTATGGGGACTGCAGGTGGCATAATGGCAGGCTGATTCTTCTGATTCTTAGGGCAATTATAGGCCCTATGCCCTTGCTGTCCGCAAGTGAAACATGCTCCTGTGCCCTTCTTACACTCGCCATAGTGACGGGCGTTGCACCTGTGACAATATCGGGGCTCTGAACTGTTAGAGTTTCCTTGAGCCTGGAAAGAGTTGTTATCGGATCTGTTTCCTCTGTTACGTGTACCAGAGTTGGAACCTCCGCTGGATGACCCTGGACCATTTCGGTTCCTTTTGAAGTTCTGGGTCCTCCGTGGACCAAACGAAGACTGCCAATTATTGTTGTTCCTCTGAGTACTCCTGCCTTTATCCTCGTCGTCGTCATCAGGAGTATTCTCTGACTCCTCTACTCGAAGCAAGACCGCGAAGAACTCCTGATAGGTGCTACAAGGAGTAGCGGTCGCCAGGGAGCGTAACTTCTTTTGGGTCCCTTTCTTGAACAGACGAAGCATCTCTGTAGGATTAGCAGCCGTCGCGGGATGGTAGCGGGACAGATCTACGAAGTTCCGATAGTATTCAGAGGCTGACATCTTGCCCTGTTTCAGTTTTGTGAACTCATTCTTTTTTCTATCCAGATAGGTTGGGGGAATGTAGTTGTTCTGGAAAATGTGTTTGAATGTGTCCCAGTCGGCAATATCCTCGTCGGATAAGGAACGTTTTTCCTGTTTCCACCAGGATTCCGCTCCCTCACGCAAGAACCAAGTGGCCGTATCGACCCATATCTCTTTTGGTAGGTTCCCTTGACGGTGTATGACATCGAAAGTCTTCTCGACATGGTCGAGCCAAGTCTCCGATTTCTCTGGCCCTTCTGTGCCGAAGAGCTCATCTATCTTTAATCGCGCTACCGACTCTATGGTATTCCTCTGGGGAGGACGGAGTGCCGACTGGATAGCGTTGGCGATAGCCTCGCCAAATTGCTCAAAACCCGGGAAGTTGTTCTCGACGGGAATACGGGGCTCTTTTCGAGGTGCCATGTTTCTGACATAAGAAGACAAAAGTTTAAACACACTAGGAATAATAGGATTATCTAAACCTAGTGCTCTGATACCAAGCTGACACGCCCCGACCCGGAAAGGTCGACGCATGCTGGCCGTCACCGTGAAGTGACGTAACCATAGGGGTAATGTGATGTAAAAAGTGTATAAATTTAAATCGAACATAGAATTTATTAAAATTTGAAATAGTGACAGAGTGCACAAACGTGGGTGTGGCCCACTATAGTTATTCAGAGCTTAATCAGGAAACGACTACCGAAGAGTAGTCAAGCAACTAAAGTACGCTTATTACACATAGTGATAAGTTCATACGTCAGAAGCGGAATGCTGAATGTCAGAAACGTTTCAAGATATCCTCGAATGCCACGCAGAACAGCTATCTAGGTCCTGGAGGGGCGAAAAACAAGTTGAGTGGGTCAGCAAAACAAACTCATGTGAAAACGTTTGGTTTTGAACATACTAACCCCTCGCCGTAAAACAATTATAATTTCCTTTATTAAAAGAGCACGTAAGAGTAAGTACGTACGTATATATATCCACAATACTAAAGCCAAGTATAAATGACAATATACAATTCAATTCATGTTAAGATTGATGCTACAGTTATATAATCATGTGGAACACAGTATGATTAGGAATATATCACGTAACTATGTATCAATGCTACGGTAGTATAATCATGTGATAAACAATATTCCTAAGTACTCATCCATCTAATGCTAGCACACAAGTTCGAACAGAGGACTCTGACACGAACAGGCTGGGTGTAATCAATACGCTCAAGTACTACAGTCACGCGAAGCTGGTGCAAAAGCACATCACATACAAGTCGGATTGCCTAATGCAATCTACCCGACAGGCTGGCACCTAACCTGGATCCAGACGAGCGAACGGTGCAATGTGAACATACACGTGAAGGCTGGCCCTGGCCCTGGGGCAAGTACTAACACCAGTGCAGCAGATGAGTATGTATATGACATGTATGAATATCATGACAAGTATATCTCAACCATACAACAGCATTTATCACAATTATATCTCAATTATCCAATACTTAGCAACATATATGTAAAGTGAAGCATTTTATGAAGTTTGGAAACCATAAGTATGTATAGATATAAAAACAAACTGCCCACTCACAATACGTCGTTGGGCTGTAGTCTCCGGGCCTAGCTTGGTCTTGTAATTGCTCCGGATATAATTCTCCTATTTATATATATTTTTAAACGAATTAATTAACGCTTAAATACGGGAATTTAAATAACACTCCCATAGATTGCTCAAACTTAAGGTTTGAATATACCAAAATGATCTACACATCAATACGAACACACCCATATTTTTAAATTAATTTTTGGACTTACCACGCGCTCCCACGCGCCAAAATAGGCACGGGTCTACGCGCCCCCACGCGCAGGCACGTGACTCGCACACTGACGACGTCAGGAATATTCTGGGAATATTCCGTTAATTATTTAACTGATTCCGTTAATTATGACTGACGGCGTCGGAATATTCCGTCAGAGTTGACGGAATATTCCGTCGTCTTCTCCGGCGACGCTCCGGTCGCCGGAAATTGGAAAATTTTTGTTTTCTTCATATCTCGTTCATTTGTAATCCATTTTTTACGATCTTTATATCAAATTGAAGCCCTCGACACGGGGAACATGTTTATACTTGTTTTGGGATTCAACTCTCAAAGAATCTCGCCGGAAAAATCCTTCGACTCTCGGCCAAGTTCGAAACTCAGTCTCCCGACGTCCAAATCGACTCAACGAACTTCTCCTGGCTTCGTGAGGAGATTCTAAACCTTCCTATGATCTTAGAATCTGCTGAAAATGTCATATAAGAAAGATGATGAATAGTGCTAGGATCGGACTTTGATATTCCGACGTAAAAACGTTGGATTTCTTACCTGAAAACGATGTAGATGGACTCGTGAGGTTCCAAGGAGTCCAGTGGTGATTTTAGATTCTCAAATCTTCGAGGTTTGAGTTGTTTTTGAATTTGGTCCGTGGGGAATGTTAGAGAGAGAGCTTCGAGCTTCTGTGAAGAGAGAGAGAGACTGTTTGTGTTTAGTGAGAGAGAGTGTTTCGAGTCTGAGAGTTTGAGAGGTGTGATGATGACAGGATTTGAATAACACAAACTATGGATTCGTGAGTTGGAAAGAGGACGGGTGAGAATAGAGAATTCCGAGTGGGTTTGGTAGGAGGAGGTAATGGAACAAGGTTGGTGAGGATTTTTACTTTTACATAATATTTCTACTTATGTAAGTTTACATTACTAAAGTTAAAACGATTAAGCTTAGAATGACGGTTTCATAATAATTAACGATAAGGGTAAAATCGTCATTTTACATACACGGGGAGAATTTACATAAAACGTTTGGGACGGGTCGCCACAATCTTCTACAAATTCAAAGGCTTTTATTTGTTTTCTGCCAATCAAGTACGCTTAAAATAAAGTAAGATATTTGAAACGGCCTTGAAGCATGAAAACATTCCCCATGAGATGCATGAACCCCCTACATTTATATTTACCTTCCGATATATATATTGTATATGTTCATATATTTGTCAAAATATATATTTGTTTCATGCATTACGCAATTATAAAATCACTATGTGGAATATGTGAGTGAAAGAATCGAAAATAAATTAGAAGCATATTTCGGGTTTCCTAAACCCTAAGGGATTTGAAAAAAAAAAAAAAAAAAACAACAGGGAATGGATTTGGTGCAGCACCGCACCATCCTTGTGCAACCAGGACACCAGGTTTCGGCCTGGACTGTCCCTGCTGGGCCTGCAGCTCATGGCCTTCTCGGCCCGCACACATATAGCCAGCCCATACGATGGGCCTTCCCACGTGCTCGCCCACAAGCCAGCATGTGCTGGGCTTGTTTCCATGCCCCCCTCACGGCCCAATTTTGAAACCCAGCTTGTGCTGGGGTTTCCTCCATCCACCGTGACCTGTATGGACCACCAAGTTTTTTTTGCCTTGCCTTATGTTTAAGGCACCCACGGCACCCATGCCCAAATTATTTTGGAGCATTTTTTTAACCTAATGCTATTATTTTAGCATTCTAAATAATTTAACCCGTATGTTAATATTATTTTGCTTCTACAATCGACCCTGAATGGTCCCGATTTATTGAATTAATTAAAAGTGACCTGCAGTCCATTAATCTGATAATGAATCCAAAATTCTTGGCCTGAAGCTCACTTTTGGACATTAACGATTCAATAATTTATTTCTCTTCTTTGAACCGTTGACTCACTTTCGTAGTCCCGAAGCACTCACACTTGAGTTCCCGAAGAACCTCAAAATCCACTACACTTAGTTGTATATTGCATTCTGTGTTCTTGCAAGAACCTCTCTTTTATGAACTAAACGTTCATAAACTAAATCGAACCTGTAGTTTCGAATTTAGTGCCTTTGAAACCCGAAGTTTTCATAAAACAATACACCCATGAAAACCTGACGTTTTTCATGAAACCATGTCTTAGAACTCGAATGTTCTAACTTTGATGCTTAAGGATGATTCCTTCCCATAGCACCAATCACAATCTTGTTCCCTCCAAATTCAGTGGATTGTCGAACCGTCACAAGTTTGATTTTCCTGATTTGGACGTTTCTAATAGAAACCACTTTATGTGGGGTACAAGACGTGAATCTCCACTTGACTATTATAGAAGCTGAGAAACCATTAAAGCCAACAATGGCATGGAAGAGCTGAATAAGCCTCCGCCATGATCTTCATTCGAGGACTTATGCCCGAAGCATTACAAATGGAAATACCTCCGACGGAGGATTCCATGGCTCTTTGGCTCGCTTCTACGGACTGTTTAATCATGAAAGATATTGCCCGAAGCATACCATGATTACGTCCATGAATGAGTACAATTCTGAAGTTTATAAATCCGATTGAATTTTGACTAGAGAATACTTTTCTCGTCATTCCTTGTTTCTAACTTGCTCTTGAAGCAGCAGTGTAGAAAGTGGAAGTCTACCCAATTCTCGGATCTGATTACTACCACAAACGTGAGAGAAAGGTATAGACCCAGTTCGGCTGGAGTCTACCGAATGGTATAGACTCAGTTCGGCTGGAGTCTACCAAATGGCTCGACCCAGTTAGGTCAAAGACTACCAAATGGTGATGCACTGCTTCGGCAGAGATACACCGAATGGCATACCTTCTCACAATCCAATTTTGAGTTTGTTTTTACAACATATGGTAGAATCAGGGCCTGCCAAGGTGTGGCATCATGCTCGAAGCGTGAGCCTTGGCACCTAAGACCTAAAACTTCAAGAATAAGGGATAGTATTCCCGAACCTTAACCCTGCAGAATCTACTTTCGTCTCGATGGAATAGATCATTGGTTATGCACCTGTTCGTGCCCCTACCAATGTTGTTAAGGCGTACCATTCTCGTAGTCAATATGTGAGATTAATTTTGCTCCACCAAACACCGTTGGAAGAGCATAATTTACATGGATGGCCTTATTGGCCGAATCCCCTTAGTAAACTATTTACTTTGTGAACATTTTTCCATGTTCTTGGATTCAAGTTTGGTGTATGTTTTACTTATGGATAATCTTATTGATATTGTCCTCGAATATGAGTTAATTGAATCATGTTTCTTAGTACATGTGACCGATTCAATTAAACACGTGATTAGGTAGAAATGTGGGAAAGTTAGTTGTCTGGACGAATGCGTACTACGCACACTAACTTTACACCTAAATCACATCTCTAACAACGACTTCAGGTCTATCCAACCTGATTAAGAGCATTGGCACGCTCCTCGTTGTATGAATGGTACTGCATCACCATTTAAGGGACCTTGAATTCTCCCTGACGTTGAGTTTTTAAGGATATTCGAGATGACAATGATCATAAATGAAACCACTGAAGAAAATAGAGTGAAATATCTTTGCACCACCTCCAAAAATGAGCATGAAGCTTTGATTTGGGGCCAATGGGTTGTCTCCCAACTGGGAATACACCACATGTGGCCGGCCTAGAGCTGGGTGATTGAGCAGTTTCCTTACTTTGGCATGACCTTTTGGGACACTTAGGTCGAACAATGATGCTACGACGCATCTCCTTACCCGAAGTAAGGATCTTGTGCCTACAAGCACACTTTGCCAAGCCTGCTCATTAAGGAAATTGATTTTCTATATCATTCCTCGCAAAGATACGAAATCACCTCTTTTCCACAGTGGATTCAAGGGAATATATGTGGACTAATCCAATCAAAATGCGGACCATATAAAGACTTATGGTTTTGATTGATGAATCGACAAACTGGTCACATGTTTGTCCACACACATTACTGCTAAACCTCTTGGCCGATTATGGGTTCACCACCCTACTTATCCTTTAAGGTCCTGGAGACTGGATAATGCCAGAGAGTTTATATCGACAGTTTTCGATAAAGTATTGCATGTTGTTTTGGGTTTCTAATTGAACATTGAATTCCCATGTTCACCCCAAATAGCCTCGCCTAGTGATCATAAAGCGCAAATTTAAATGATCACCCGAATTTTGGTAAAAGTACCAAGTTTTTGGTTTTTTCTGCCTAGGGCTATGCAATCTTGTACGCAGTTATGTTGGTCCGCCTTGAGGCCCATTGCCACCCAACCGATATGACGTTACAGTTGGTTACTGGGTACGAACCTGACGATTTTCGTATTTACGCATTTGGGTGTGCATTCCATGTGATTAATCCGGATTACTCCCGAGACATGAAGTTCTTGGTCCAGTATACTAGTTTGGATGAGAAAAATGGAATTGAAATGAGATTATCATCGATGATGTTTTCACTTATATGGTAGCTACCGACATAAATGAAAAGCGACGATATCGAACCGTGTTCCGTTGATTAAGTGACAACGTAGAACTGATTGGACAACTGAGATTACAATCTAGGTCAAATTCCTTACCAAAGTGTGTATTGGACCTGTCGTTCCTACACTGCCCAAGGTAACCCTATTGTGTTACAAGTGGGAAAGGAAGCGTTATGAGATGAATGAAATAGTGCGATATGATGCACGCCTTACGGCGCAAGGTTTCTCTCAAACGTCCTGTGATTGATAGCAGCATTATGAAATGTGGTTAGTGTTTTCTCCATGGGGATATAGATACGGAGATTTACATGTAAGTTCCCGAAGAATTACATGGACTGGTTCAAAAAGTTCCAAAACCACGGAACACCCTCTTAACTTATTTTGAGGCGTTCACTTAAATCTGACGGATGTGGTATACCCGTCGAAGTGATTGTTTGATCAGTCAGGGATATGAATTATGCCCTTGCGTGTTAAACTATGAAG
Source organism: Crataegus laevigata (assembly GCA_963580275.1). Lineage (NCBI taxonomy): Eukaryota > Viridiplantae > Streptophyta > Magnoliopsida > Rosales > Rosaceae > Crataegus > Crataegus laevigata. Next base: position 4,537,150 of record OY756953.1, on the reverse strand, counting down.
TCTTATTCCAAATTGCTAGAGTTACAGTTTATGTCATTAACACGAATCTCACTAAGACTCTGGAAGAGCTTGAGAAAACTGCCTCGCACCCGAAGATGGAATTTGAGATGAAGGATCTTAGGAAAACTCGTTTATGCATTGACCTGAAGTTCAAAGCGTTGTTCTGACGGTACCTTGGTCTGCCAGTCAAACTACACTTCAAATGTGTTACCTTTGAGTATACCTTTGATCGTCCATACGTTATATCCGAAATTCCATATCTAAGTTCAACTTTGCGCTTCGTTGTACTTAGCTCATTGTATTTAGACAGGACATCTCCTTCGCTGTTGATCTTGGTAAAGATGCAGCACCGCGCCTACACGCAACCACTGAATTGGTATTAAAGACATACCCTGAAGGTATTACGAGGGCAAATCCCAACGCATCTTAGCGGATCCGACCCCCCTGATCCTCGAAATGATGCTTGCCTTGTTGTTATGCTGACGCTGGTTACTTATCAAACCCGCACAAGGCAAAATCCCCAAATGGTTATGTCTTTACCGTTAGGGATATCGCAATATCTTGGAGGCCCATGATATGACCTTAGTTGCGAAATCTTCGAATCGTTCCAAGACTCACCTCACTTCACTACGCCACAAGTGAGACATGGTTAGGAGTTCTTGTTGAGCATGTTCGTAGTACTTGCTGTGTTTTCATCCATCGTTGAGTCCCGACAACGATCCATGAAGACTATGCCGCATGTATCCACCCGACCAAGCTGTGATACATCAACGAAGCCAACGCCAAGACATATTGCGACTACATCTACATCAGCAAAGCATCAGGAGATTGAAGTCATGCAAGCCGATCCCAGACAACCTTGCCGACCTCTACACGACGTCACTGCCGAAGTCAACCTTCCAGAAACTTGTCAGAGGAATCGGTATGCGAGTTAAATCGCTTGTAGTTCTCTTATTTAGAAGTTATGTCTAACTCAGGGGGAGTATCTAGAAGTATACTCACATGATCTTAATGTACTCTTTTTCCCTACGATTAGGAGCATTTTTCCCACTGGGTTTTTGCTACCTAACTAGGTTTTAACGAGGCACCCATCCTGGGATGATCATACTCCGTTGAGTTCACTACCTTCGTCCAGTTCGACGAATGTTTTAGACATCATGCATACTTTCTTACTTTTCTCCTTAGTCTATGGGTTTTGCCTATCATGGGTTTTACCATAGCGAGGTTTTTGTGAGTTTTTACAAATGCATACTTCAACATAAATTTGAGACTCGCGAATACCCGTTGTGCCGATGACTTCATCAACTATTCAACCTTATCTGCTGAAGATCTGATGCGATGGTGCTTTGAATATTTACACACTCAAGGGGGAGTGTTGCAGTCCTATTTAGTATAGGAATGTGATTGTGTAAATCTTAGTAGATTAGGAATGTATCTTATATTCCTATTAGGAGTAGATTACTCATTAAGTATTGTAATCCTTATGGGAAAGTGTTTGTCCTTTCTACCACTATAAATAGAGGCACAATGGGGTGAATAAATCACACCTCACAATTACACATCTCTCTCTTCTTCTCTAAAGTGGCCGGCCTCCCTCTCCCTCTCTAACCCTAGATCGCTCAATCAAATAGGCCTACAACATAATCTTATTTTTTTTGGTAAAATAGTTTTTAATAGCAGTAGGCCTGTTTGCTGAGGAGGAGGCCCAATATGTGACTCAGGTCAGGGCTTCTTGGGCTTCGGCGGTTCGGCCCACCGACTGTCCAACACGAAAACAAATCCGAACCGGAATCGCGGGTCAAACCAAAGTAAAATGTTTTCCGTTTGGAAAATTAACGAAACCAGCATGCGCCGTAGCAATTTTGCCTCCAACCCGCTCTTGTTCTGCTCCGGAGCAACACCGTAGAGAGAGAGAGAGAGAGAGAGAGAGAGAGAGAGAGAGAGAGTTAGAGAGAGAAAAAGAGAGAGGAATGGATTCGCCGACCGAAACTCCGTCGGCGAACATCTACATATCGCCGGAGTGGTCCGAGGCAGTAGACTGTATAGCGTACGATTCAGTCACTTCGCCGCCTCCCATTGTCTTAGTATGTGGTGCCAAAAACTGCGGAAAATCCACCTTTTCCCGCCACCTCCTCAACATTCTTCTCCGGAGGTCAGTTAGCTGCTCAGCTCCCTTCCCCCACTTTGTACTCGTTGATTAAATTCACGGCTCAGATGATCAGTTTTTAGTAAAAGTTGATTTCTTTGTGTTTGTTTTCGTGTTAGCTGAATTGGGTCACCTTATTTACCTGAATTTTATCTAATTTGGAAGCGAAATTTACTGAAAGTTTTCATCTTTTTTTACTGAGTTTGTTCTGAATTTGAATTTTTATTGGGGCATTTGGGTTTGTTTTTTACCATGTTTTTCTGTAATTTTGTTTTCAGGCATAAAAAAGTTGGTTACTTGGATACAGATGTTGGTCAACCTGAGTTCAGTCCTCCTGGTTTTTTATCTCTCACTGTAGTAGATGAAGTCACTCCAGGCAATTGCTCATTTTCTGCACTTATTGTGAATAATCTGCTCTGGAATTTAAAAGGGTTGTTAATCATGTATTCATGTTGGATAAGCGGTTTTGTTCGGTTTGATTGCTAATTGAGTTTCCTTTTCTTTTTTTTGGTTAAAATTAGATTTGACAATCCCGCATCTGAAGACACCGAAGAGGTATGAACAGTTTTCTGCCTTGTTATGGTTTTGAACTTGTTAGAAGAAGTGGTTATAGTGCTTACCATGTACTAGATGACAATTATTTATAGGGCAGAATACTTGTTATTTGAGACTGCATGAATATGAATGTTCATGGGCCGAATATGACTTTCCGTTGGAGCAAGGTTACTTTGTTTTTTGCTAGTTTCAAGCTGAGAAAAGGGTTTGTCATATTCTTTACCATAAAGATTTCAATTTAGCTCGTCAGTGTTGTAGCAGATTTTGGTTCTTTATATAGTATTTGGAATAGTAATCTAAAAGCTTGAGAAAATTTGAGGAATTCGCAATACAACTGGTATGAAAATTAGGACTTACTAAGGGTTCAGTGAAGACTTTAGTTGCTCTATAGTCCAGGCTGTATGCATTAGTTTTTTATCACAGAGTATCAACTAGACTTGGTGTGCTGGAAAGGTTCTGTTCACTTCACGAATTGAAATGGGAAGTAGCTGCAACAACTAGGAATTAGCATGAATTCTGTCCTCCCAGTTTTGTATCTCCCCCCCCCCCCCCCCCCCCCCACAACACTGCCATGCACGGATTTTGTGATGCTAGGTCTGATGTAATGGACGAAAGGAATCTTGGAATCTGATGACTTATCATTTGTTCCTTTTTCTCAGATGTCTTTTCTTTGGTGACGTTTCTTCAAAGACGAATCCTACAACATACTTGAATTCTATATTCGCTTTATATGATTATTATAAGAAGGAATACTGCTTGTTTAACCAGAGTGATAGACCTACCAAGAAGATCGGCTTGCCTCTTGTTGTGAATACACCTGGCTGGGTGAAAGGTACGCTCTTTTACTTGGCCAATTATTCCTCTCTTTTAATTGTCATCGAACAAGTTCTCCCAATTTGTAGTTGTGTTTGCTTGTTTGTTTGTCTTTCACTTGGTCAATTGCCCCCCTCTTTGGTTCTTTCTGTAGATTATATTATGAACTAAGATTTGTGCAAGTTCTACCCTAGCCATGTACCGTTTGAGGCAAAGGCCAAGTGGCTATTTTATGAATCTTCTTTTGATGATTATCGCCTGGTTGGATATGAATATTATATATGATTTTCTTATTCCTCTTGTGTACTAGGTGTTGGTTATGATATATTGGTGGATATGCTGAAGTATATTGCACCTACTCATGTTGTTAAAATAAACATATCGGCCGAGAGTAAGAATCTACCAAGTGGGGTATTCTGGTTAGATGAGCATCACGACGCTATGCTCAAGCTGATAGAGATCAATTCAGCTCGTCAGGACTCTTTCAATAGATCGTAAGTTCTTAGCGTCTTCAAGAATATCTGGAAACTTTTATTTTGGATGCAGCTTGTTTCTACTGTTTTTTTTAATTGCTTTTCCACCATTCCAATACATTGATTAATTTTAATTTCATCGTCATTATTATTATTTTTTAATTCGAGAATCATTTATAAATTGATTAATTTTACTTTCATTATTATTATATCTAAATTCCGCATTAGTTTCAGACCAAGTACCAAATCTCTTTAGTATGTTCCATAACGTATTTGTAGGAGGTGATCACTTATAGTTAAGCTTAGAAGAATTCCTCTTTTATACAAGATTATTGAATCAAGTTATCAAGTGTCAGTCAATTGCATAAATTATATTGCTTCTTAAGTAGCATATGCTGGCTAGAAGACATGGGATTGTATGTATGTACTGGACGTCTCCGTGACATATTAGCTTTGTTGTGCTGCAGGATTCTAGTACAAAAGGATGCACACCTGTTGCGTGATGTACGAATAATGGCTTATTTTAGGCAGTGCTTTTCAAGTAGCCTGAACATTACTACAATCAAAGAACTTGCTAATGCTTTGGCCTCTCAACCTCCTTATGAAGTTCCAATATCTAGCATTAAGATTAGACATCTCCATTGTCAGGTCAGTTCTAAGTTCTGACTGTTGATTTGCTCACTGCAGGTTTTAGAAATTTTAAAATCTTGGTTTCTTTTCCATGTACGAGTGAATTTTGCATTTATACCTGTTTTCTGTAAGGTTGTTTAGAACATTTAAGAGAGAGCCTTACTGGTGATTACTTTTATACCTCATATCCTTGATTTTTGTATCAACAACCAAGGGAATTACTGTTAATTGTTATTATTATTTTCAATTAAGGCTTGTAATAATTAGTTCTTTTATGCTAGGTCTCAGGTGCTGAGATCTTCTACAGTTTGAACGCAACCATTGTTGGGTTGGCAGTTAGCTCTGAAGGATCAAAGGATTTACCTTGGTGTGTTGGTCTTGGTAGGTTTCTTTGTTTTGCAACATTTTGCCAATTATATTCATCTAATATATAGCTGTGCTGTGGTTTTAATTGCGAGTTTGCCGAAAAATTAAGAAACTTGGTTTAGTGGTGGCAGTAAAGTCCATCCTGTAGGTTTTTATGTTTATGTTATTAGAGATCCAGGTTTGTATTGCTGGTGCGATGCGGATACACAGATTGGTCAAAGCAATGTTCTTATGCATTTCAGTTGATGCTTTTTTAATTAGGAATTGTGAGAGGCATTGACACTTTCAAAGGCTTGCTATATGTGATAACACCGGTTCCAAGAGGCACTCTGGAGAAGGTCGATCTATTTCTACAAGGTTATATACAAATTCCTACGGTGTTGTTGCAGGTAACTGAACCCCTCCCATGTAATAGATGTTTTAGACCAATTGTTTGCTTCTTCATAGTCTCTCACATGCATTAAAATTTGGATTCTTTTCCCTTTTCCCAGTTCAATATGATCTTATAGCGGGATGAAACGTTCTTGTTGCATGGATAGTCAATCAACCAGTTTCCCGCTATTAGACGGGATGCTGTGAGCATAGGAAAACACCGACTGGCATGTACCATACCCTTCGCAGAGTATCACTGGGACAATATCACCATATTGATTAGGATCATGTTACGGAAGTTTAAATGTTATGGGCATGTCTTCGATAGTATACACATAAGCACTCACAGTCTCACACTGAACAAAATCAGAATCCTTTCATCGGCTGGTTATTTGCTTTATTGGAAATCTAATGAAAAACTTGATTTCCAATATTATCTGAACCATAAAAGACTCAATGACCTTCTAACTTCCTTGACCTGCATTCATATCCCCAAATGAAAGGTATCCCTTACATTAAATGAAAAAGAAGAACTGGCATGAGGCCTCACCCAACACATATATCTTCTGTCTCATTTAATCTTTTGAAGTGGTAATTCTGTTAAATCTTCGGAGGAGCAAGATTCATAAAAGTTGATCTGTTCCTCTTGTTGAATCAACTGAATTTTTCAGGTCCAGGGATGCATATCGCCTTATATGTCTGCTAATGTTCTGTCTACAAGCTAAGCTCATCCACAGTTCGCAGTTGATTGGGGTTATAGCAATTAAGCGAAGTAGTTCCCACTGTGCAAGCGACGTCAAGCAACAGGGCAGCTTCCTGTATTATGTAATTCCAAATTGATGGTTACGCAATTAAACAAATGTATAACAAAGTTAAAGTATCTGTTGAAACTCTTACACTTACCGAAAAACATTCTCATTAAAGTAATGTTGCTGCTGTGAGTTGCTGAACTGCAATTTCAAATTTACTGTCGTTATGCTCTTCTGTACAGAAAGGCAACGTAAATGCCGAATGGGTCGGTTGAAGTTTCATCATCGACATTCTACATTTCTACTGGAGTAGTAGCATGGCTGCATTGTGTAGAAGCCAAGTTTCGTAGATGACAAATCTATAAGCAATCTGCAGTAGGGTGTGAATGAATGTATGTCTAATCTCTAGTGTTTTGGTGGAGCTATGTTTGGAGTAGAAACTACATATGGGAATTTAACATGTTTAATCTAGCAGTTCTGATCCCGAATTTTTCCCGTTAATGCGAAGACAATAACAAAACTGGCTACAATACTTGCATGTTTTTATTCTTCGATTTTGTTTACTTTTTATTTCCATATTAATCTTAATTTCGAGGCTAAATTGCGTTGGTAGTCTGTGTATGAAAAACCTAAAGACACATAGCATCGTATTATTGGTCTGAAATGCCACATCGAATATTTTGAAAGTAGAGAAATAGCCCAAGGCTTTAGGATAGACTTACATCCCTAACACCCCAAGATTGCTTTCTGGAACACAGAGCAGTCTAAGTTGGACAAATCAGTGGCTCAAAACTCTCTTCCCAGAAAACGCTGACGTTTAAGACAAATCCAGTTGGTTGGAAGGTGCATGATAGACCGCTATTTCAGGTACACGCCAAGCCTAAGAACCGCCATTTTTGTCAAATCCAAATTTTCTTGTATTTTTCTATGTATAGGCAGCAAAATTGCACCACCCAAAATATAAAACCTTGATTTGGAAAACCTAGCCCTCTCCTTCTTCTAGACACTTTACACACAGACACAGAGAGAGAGGTCATGATCTCGGAACGCCTTCGTGCTCCGCCAAGGTCATGATCTTCCATCTCGCCACCGCCCAATAAGCACTTTTGAGAAGAAGTGCTTTTGACACCATTTCCGTATCCTCCTTGTAGCTTCCGGACGAATTCAGAAACGTATTAGGCAGCATTTGTTAAGGTTTTATGGTTGTTTTCGTGTTTGAAGAGCGGGAAAGCAACATGACGAAGCGATCTTTTACTCGTTATGTTGAGCAAGAGCTGGGGAGGCTGCCACATTTCGTGGTCTACGCTTTGCTCGAATGGACGCTGATCATTCTGCTCTTCGTTGACGGGTTCCTTGCGTTTGCTGCCAATGAATTCGCCAAGTTCTTCGAGCTGCAAATCCCCTGCTGGCTCTGCACCAGAATCGATCACGTTCTCGTACATAAAGACCAGGATTTCTATTACAATGACTCCATTTGTGAGGCTCATAGGAAAGATGTTTCGTATCTTGCTTATTGCCACAACCACAAGAAACTGTCTGATATACGAAAAATGTGCGAGGCGTGCCTGCTTTCGTTTGCTACGGAGAAAGAATCTGACTGCGATACGTACAAGTCCTTAGTTGGGATCTTGCACAAGGATCTTGAGTGCTTCGTCGAGGATGATCACCACCAAATTCAGCTGAGTGTGCCTGCGGCAAGGACGTGGGAGGAGGGGGCAGGGCAGGTTGAGAAGAGCAACAGCATTGCTTGCATTTCGTGTTCGTGTTGTGGCGTGCCATTGAAGATGAGCTCCGCTTCCAACTCCTACCCGAAGGGGAAAAATGACAGCGCATTAGCACAAGCTCCCGCGCCTTCTCCACGAGCACCCTTGAGAAGCGATGATCGCAGCTTGGACTTGCCCCACATTCGGTACACTGAACTCAAACTCATGTCGGACAATGAGTCCGAGCTTCCAGAGGACGAGTATGAATCACAACCACCGAATCGTGTCTCTCAGTGTGAGTTAAACGTAAAAACTTGACATACATTATCTGCTCGTGTCCTTGCATATTTATTTATACGCCTTCATTCTCTCTTGATTTATTCAGTCCAAAAGGACATATACAAGCATAGCCGTGCGAAAATTACTTCCCATACTTGTTTAAGTCTCGTTTTTTTCTTATTTCTTTTTTTCGGGTTTTCGCAACCATGAACTGATTCGGAGGATGGAATTTGTGCAGCAGTCAAGGAAGATCCCAAAGCTGCAACGGTGCCATTGTTGACAGCAGGTGAAGATTTGGCTGATGATGCAAACAGGACTCCTCTTTTTGGTAAAGGAAACAGGTTTTTCGGAATCCCACTTACAGATTCAGCTACAAACAGTCCTAGGGTGGCAATGAGGATTTCAAGGAAATCGCCACTTGAAAAAACCGGCGAGTATGCCTTAGAATCTGTCGAGGGAAGCACTCCAAATGAGGCAGAGTGTGATTCCATTTTGCACCGGTTGAAGAGGCAGGTCCGGTTAGATAGGAAGTCGCTGATGGCATTGTACATGGAGCTAGACGAAGAAAGAAGCGCTTCGGCTGTGGCAGCGAACAATGCAATGGCTATGATCACCCGGCTACAAGCAGAGAAGGCTGCTGTTCAGATGGAGGCCTTGCAGTATCAAAGAATGATGGAGGAACAGGCGGAGTACGACCAAGAAGCACTGGAAGCGACGTATGATCTGCTTGCCAAGAGAGAGGAGGAGCTCAGACTTGTAGAAGCTGAAGTAGAGGCGTATAGAGAAAAGTACGGATTGCTGAAGGAATTCACTTACGAATCTGGTGATGAGGGCAGAGGGAAAAATGACTGCGGCAGTTCTCCAGGCGAGCCTAATGGCGAAAACACACAGAATGATCAATCAAAGGAGGAGAACTTAGAGGGAGCCCTTGCTGAATCTTTGAAGCCTCTGAAGGGGGAGAAAACGTACCTCCTGGGTCGGATGAAGAAACTCGATAAGAAAACCAACTCCTCTAAGGGGTTCCACTCTTTGCAGGGTCCTGACGGTCTGAATCATATGGATGATGAGATTGGTAACACATTCAAACATACACACGTGATGTCTCGCGCACACATTACATACATATTTATGTACACGCACACGCTAACACGCGCAGAAGTACAATACGAGCATGTCATCTCTTTTGCATTTCCAACAAATGACCGATTTATGCTTCGAATATTGCAGGAAATGGAAATAAAGCTGCTCTAACGAGGCAATTGTCGTTGTTGTCTCATCTTAGTGAAAGGGTGAAGGCCCTTGAATCAGACACAGGATTCCGAGAGCATGCAGCTAAGACACTTGAGAAACATAGTGAAGGAACAAAACTTTTGACAGAGATAACTCAAAACTTACAGAAGCTTCGGCATCTCGTCATGATGCCCCCGGAGGAAAACAGCGGGTTACCGTAAATATTTCGTCGTCCTAATAGCCCCCAACTTCCGATGGTAAAATTGCTTATAATCCTCTTGCCAATTCTACTACTTCTACATGGTTTACAGGACATCATTTTTCTCTTTGATTAGATAGCTTGAAATTTCGACTCATTTGTAATTGTTTTGTGTTTACAAGGATGCCAGGATATTGTTGGCCATGCCAGAGAAGGTAGAAAAGGTGAGGCCAAAAGGCCCAAAACTTCACAGCCGAGGAGCAAACCTTGCTGCGGAGGACCAGGCAAACCTCCGCAGACGAATTGCTCGAAGTATACATGTTTCTGTCCGCCAGAGAGTTTTTCTGTTACACTAGAGTTGTTGCTTCATCCATGGATCCCAAAGCGTATGAGTTTTCTGTGCTCGAATTCTCCTTCTATATAGAGTTTTTCTTTCCCCATGGAGGTTTCCCCTCCCTAAATCGATTATTTTTCCCTCAGCCATGTCGGTCTCCCGACAAGTTAATCGAAAAAGCACTTGGACAACCACCTAATTCGACAGCTTAAGAACATAATTGAAAATGGAAGCAATCTTTCCGTTCACCCGAAACTGAAAGCATCTCATAAAGAATATGTTATTGCTGTTTCCGTCGTTCGTTTCAACTATTTTAGTACATGACACAAAGTCTTACTGAAATAATCCTATAAATCACATGAATTAAGCAGCAAAACAACTTTAACCAAAAGAATGATATGTTTTCTTTCCGTCTCTTTCTCAACTAAACATCAAAACTCATCTTTGTAAGACAAATCTACAAAAAGCAACACGACACGAGAAGATTGCTAATAGGCGGTAAGCTATGCGGATTACAAAAAATAATCTGGAGTTCTGCGTGTTGTATCAGGTTCGACCTGACGCGGTGCTGGGTCAAACTGAAGGAAATTCTGGTCCATATTCTCCCCAATCTCAAGAATTGCAGCCATATTTCCACAGCGATAGCAGTAATTTGGAGCACTAAACACCGTCACAACGTTCTTTTCCTAAAATAGTTAAACAAAATTCAGAACATAACTCTGAAAGCATAAATTTGATACGAGACTTCGGCTTCTTATGCACTAACCTGGCACCAATTGTAACCCTCCATAACAAGCTGGTGAGCTCTAGAAATAAGACTTAGCCCATTAGTGTGGTTAAACTGGGCTGCTATATCTTGTCCAAATGTATACCCTGCACCCCGAGGAGATATTCCCCACCCACATCGATCATCAGGGTCAGACCATAAGAGATCACACATTGGACCCTCGTGAGGAACCTGCTCCATTCAGACGAGGGAAGACTAGAATTATCACAAATCTTCAAAACATATTCCATGAAATAAGAATGACACACCAGTATACAAGAGATGCCTATGCCAGCAGTAGGTACATTAATATCTTCATTAATATCTTGAAAAATGTCTTACATGGGAGACTTTAATACAAGCCTAGAGTAAGTGATGTGCTACTTGAATATGTTCGAGAGATTTAGTAGGCGGTTTCTCTCTACACTAATAGTGTTCAAGGCACTTAATATTGCATGACTCACAGACAAGCGAATCCAATATTGGAAAATCAGGACCACTCAAGTCTTATTTCATAAACAAGTTAACAGGCAAGCAGATCCCAACAACCAAAGTGACCTAGAACATGCAGATCAAAAACAGGAATGGGGCAATTTTTCCCTTCAAGAAATCTTTTTAGAGAATATGAAGATGAAATTGGATTTTAATCAAGTGGAAACCTTAGTGTACCTCTTGTATCCGGTCCAGAGCACGAATATTGTCTAATGTATCTAATGAAGGAGAGAGTCCGCCGTGTAAGCAAAAGATCTAGGAGGAGGAAACAACGTTTGTTAAACAAGATAACGGGGATAACAAGTTAAGATAATGATGTAGCAGATAAGATCTTCAAAATTCAAACCTGACTCTCAATCAAGGCTGTGAGCGGCAGATAATCAAAAAGGTTAGTGAAAAACTTCCAGACATCAGCATTTCCATATTTCCTCAAGCACTCATCATAGAAACCATACCTGAAAAGGCAACAGTGTATTGATATAAATAAGGATTTGATGCTTAAGAATCACTATTAAAAACACTTGAAGCAAATAAAAGTTATCTACAAAATATAAATGGCTTCTTTTACATGACTAATCGAAACCTCCTTTGAATCAGTGGAAAAATTCCACGACTTTGTTATCGCTATCAATACTTGTAAGGTTGCACCTTAGGAGTTTGGAATGAAAACATTTGAGAAGAATGTCTTACACTTGAGTTATTTGCCGACTCTCATGATTTCCTCTAAGAATTGTAATTCTATCTCTGTAACGTACTTTCAGGGCCACTAGAAGTGTGACAGTCTCCACAGAGTAGTATCCTCGATCTGAATAACAAAAAGGAAACAAGACAATTACTGAAAAAAGGTTGCACAGGCAAATTCTGGTCAAACAAAATGATTTAACAGTCTAAAATAGTGGAACATTAAGTTACATCTCTTGTCCTACTAGAAGGAAGGTACTGTCCTATTTGCAACTACATCGTCAGAGAGCAAATGGCTTTCAATTACAGGTTATATGAAAACATGTCTAATTATCGTCTTCATCAAACCATAAAAAATTGATAGCATGCTCATTGCTGACACTACTCATAAATTCCGAAAAAACAAAGATACAAGGAAATGAGAAAGAGCAAAAACTATGAACATAATATAGAAAATGGCGTGCTCAGTCAAATGACCTAAATCTAAGTTTTAGGCTTGCATTGTAAAAATATATGAAAGTCACTGGGTTAGACAGCGGAACTGGAAAAGACATTAAATTTAGCCTAGTCTGGTTGAAAACTACTTGTGCCTACTCTGCTCCTTCCAGTAGACCGAACACAAGTAAAATCTAGCAACACAAACAAGCACCTGCGAAACTCATCCTTAATAGCGTAAAGCACTCACGAATCTCATGTTCTACTGAAGCAGCTCGTAGATTGCAGAAATCCCTAGACTACCATAAATAACCAGCTAAAAACTCCTCTTTGGTAAAACCCACTAGCCTGCTGCACCTTACTGCATTTACACATTAACTAACTTCTTAACCATATCAACTAAATACTAAAAATTCACTGAAAGGAACATGTCCATGTTCCCAAACAAACCACATTATCCAAAAATTCAATAAATTTCTAAATCTCAACAACACATAAACTAAATTAGTTGTTTAATACTTGATTAAACAGCAAGGTTATGCGAATATACTCTAACTGACCTACATAGTCGCCCATGAAGAGGTAATTGGTATCGGGGGCGTTGCCGCCGATCCGAAAAAGCTCGACGAGGTCGTGGAACTGGCCATGGATGTCTCCGCAAACCGTGACGGGGCACTTCACCGGCTGCACGTTCCACTCCTCGACCAAGATCGTCCTCGCCTGCTCGCACAGCGTCTTCACCTCCGCCTCCGGCAGAGGCTTGCACTGCATCAGGTGCTCAATCTGACGGTCCAGATCGGAGTGCGGTGGCATCGTCGTGGATTTTGTTCGGTGCTCGTTGATTGGTGCACGGTCTGAGCTGAACTCGCCAGAAATGGAGGGGTATTTAGGTCATATCGCCGGAGCGCGGTGGTGGAAATTAGGGTTAGGGTTTGAGGAGAGAGGGGATTTAGGCATTGGGCTGCTGAAGCTCAATTTTTGTTGCTGGTGACTGGTGCGTACATTCTATCAGAAATTCAAAGTAGGGAATTTCCCGTGGCGGTCCCTATGGTTTCATGTATTTACGTAGTTGTCTTCTATTTTTTGGGGTTTGGATTTTTGCCAACACTGTAGCCATTTATTTCATTTTTATTAGCCCTCCTTAGGAGAAATTTTTAGTTGTGACGGAAATATGGATGGTACACCACGTGTTTTTATACAAGTGGTGGAAAATTTTAATTTTTAAGTTATTAATCTTTTAACATACATAACCTACCATTTATATAGAGACACATGGTATACCACTTCGTGTAACGGTCACACTGAAAAATCTCTCCCTCCTAAACATTCTCAAAAAAGTTTACCCATGGATATCTCTTGTCACCAATTCGCCATGTGTCAAGGGTTTATTGGACGTATGGTGCACTTTCCTTTGGCAAGCATGTATTAAATGGACCTGGATCCTCTCCTGAGCCCAAGGAGAGGATCCACCTGACCAAGGATCCAAAACCGTTGGATAAAAATCCAACGGCTATAATTATTATAACTTTAAATGGACCCCCCTGTTTGTAGCCGTTGTATTTTCATCCAACGGCCTTGGATCTTTGGTCAAGAGGATCCTCTCCTTGGGCTCAGGAGAGGATCCAAGTCTGTATTAAATGGTCATTGAACTGTATTTCAGTTTGCAAGCGGTAATCTCTTCTTCTCATCATATATGATACTTATGAAAAACATACTGATACGAAAGATGAATGGTAAAAATCGAAGGATATTATGCATTTATGCGAAACTTGACTAAAACTTTGTCATAATTTTCAATCCGCTCGAGGAGAAAAAGTATTATAGACCAATTTTAATTTGGGGCCTTTGGCCCGTTCCTTTTTTAAAACACCAAGGGGATTTGAACCTCTCTCATTTTACTCCTTCAACACCTTGACCACCATATCACTTATGTTTTTGTGAAAATATACTAAAATATTTATATATTTTCTACACTCACAATGGTTGCCAGCTCGTTATATAATCAACTTAAATCAGTTAAATCCATCATGCAATGCATTTCCTTCTAATTTTTTGTGATAAACTAATAGATAATTGACTAAATAAACATCCTGCAAAGTTTCAATAAAAATTTCCAAGTTTTTCTTACAATTTCCGTGATTTTTATTCAATTTTTATCGATATCGATAATATCCCGATATTTCCATCGAAATTTCCGTGTTTTTGGACTACCGATATTTCCGATATCATCGATATTTAATACCTTGATGAGGACTGGGACGACGATAATCCAAGGGCCAAGGAGGAAGAGGGCTTATCACCATCCAACGGCCTATATAACAATACTAGAATCTCTAGATTGTCTGGTCCCAAGGATCAATCCTATAACGTCACTCCATCAAAGAGTAAATTGTAGCAATTTTTCTTTAAGTTCAACTCAATTAGAATAATAGTTCTTTAACTAAAAATATATTATTATTAGTTTTTCAATTCATCAAAACTTGTAGTCATGGTCCTTTAATTAAAAATTTATTATTACTAATCCCTCAACTTTAATCCAACTAGAGAAATTATATCTCAACTTTAACCAAATTCGAGCAACAGTCCCTCAACTTTAACTCAGTTATAATAATGGTTCTTCCAACATAATTCGTTTTAATAAAATTTTGACGAATTTGACGAAAAGAACCATAACTACACGTTTTGATGAATTGAGTAAACTATAGCTACACCCTAGGAATGGTACTACTTTTGCAGATGCGGATGGATGGTAATGGTGATGAACCTCCTTCTTCTTCCTCTTGCTCTTCCTTTTCCTTTGCTTGCTCTTCGTCTTCGTCTTCCTCTTCTTTTGCCTTTGGAGTACCATCGCCATCACTATCAGCATCAGCTCCAATGGGTTCACATGCGTAGACATCTAGGTTAGTCCACTTAGCTGGAGTCTCACTAACGTACAAATTCTCCCAATAACCCCCAACCATATGCAGTTTTGAATCCACCGTCATACATTTCATTCCAATGGGCAAACATTCCCTCGGACCTTCTGGATGTCGTTCATGATATTCAAACTCGAGCCTCGGCCTCAGAGTCTCTTTTATTGGCGGGCGCTGTAATAATTTACAAACATGCAGACTCCATAGTTGATCTGGCATGTACATACACAAGACCATAATTCTCCTTCACCATAGCTTATCAGTAGTTAGGATATATATCGGCAGGCACCATAGTCCAAAATATCGAAATTATCTCGTTTTTTTCACCCACCAATTTTTTATTTGATATCCAAATGGGTTTCGGTGAAATATCGCAATATCGACAAAATTTGAAACGAAGACTACACCTTATCTCAGCCAAAAGGCCCAAAAAAGTTGGGCTATGAAGCGTTCTCAACGATCTTCCGATTCGACTCCAGCACTTCTTCGTGGGTATGATATTGGGAGCAATGAACGGGTTGCTGGTTTTTCGGGCTGGGTGTGCGGGGTTCTTTGTTGGGGATGGAGAGGAGAGAGCTTTATGGGTTATGGGTTGGCACGGGGATTCAAGAACATAACAAGTGATGATGGAATTATAGAATGAGAATGGTGTTTGCATGTGGAGAAAGGCTGAGGATTTGTGGGAAGCAGGGGAAAGGTGAGAGGGTGGGTGTTCGAAGCAATATCAAAAGGGGGCATGATATCACACATCTTTTTTACTTCTTCAACACTTTTTAAGATTTCAACCGTCGGATCAGATGAATTGAAGAAGATCAACGAACATAAATTAACAGTGTGTGAGAAGTAAAAAACTGTGTATAGATAGCACACTTGGATTGCTTTGGTGCCTGCCAAGGTATAAAATATCGATGATATCGGAAATATTGATAGTCCGGAAACACGGAAATATCGACGGAAATATCGGGATAATATCGATATCGATAAAAATCCAATGGAAACCACAGAAATTGTAAGAAAAAGTTAGAAATTTTTATTGAAACTTTGCAGAATGTTTATTTAGTCAATTATCTATTAGTTTATCACAAAAAATTGGAAGTAAATGCATTGCATGATGGATTTAACTGATTTAAGTTGATTATATAGCGAGCTGGCAAACATTGTGAGTGTAGAAAATATGTAAATATTTTAGCATATTTTCACAAGAACATAAGTGATATGGTGGTCAAGGTGTTAAAGGAGTAAAATGAGAGGGGTTCGAATCCCCTTGGTGTTTTAAAAAAGGAACGGGCCAAAGGCCCCAAATTAAAATGGCCCAAGGCATTTTAAACAATTTAAATAAAAACAGAAAAGGAAAAAGAAATGGGTTGGAGCTGCCCAGGTTTTGGGCTTGGCAGGAACGGCCCAAAGGGCCTAAGGTTGATGGGTCGCCGGACCCAAGGAAGAAAAAGGCCGGAGTTCGGCCGAAATTCTACCCTAACTTTGAACGTCCATAACTTCTTCGTTACTCAACCAAATTAAGTGATCCAAACATGAAAGGGGCGGTGCTCGTCGGAAAATTGGGTTTGGGGCCGAAGGTTTGGACAATTTTCAAAGGTTTGTAACTTCTTCGTTTCTTAACCAAATTGAGTGATTCAAAAGTTAAAATGTAGTTAGGAATGTGGAGAAGAGGTTCATACCAAGTGAGGACCGAGTGGTGGCCGGTGTTGACCGAAAAATGACCTGAAAGATGGCCAAACGACCACGGTTTATGAGTTCGGCGGGAATTCTACCCTAACTTTGAACGTCCATAACTTCTTCGTTTCTTAACCAAAGTGAGTGATTCAAAAGCTAAAATGTAGTTAGGAATGTGGAGAAGAGGTTAATAGCAAGTGAGGACCGAGTAGTGGCCGGTGTTGACCGGAAAATGACCTGAAAGATGGCCAAACGACCACGGTTATGAGTTCGGCCGGAATTCTACCCTAACTTTGAACGTCCATAACTTCTTCGTTACTCAACCAAATTAAGTGATCCAAACATGAAAGTTGTAGTACTCAACGAGATGAAGAGATTGATACCCTGAAAGCCGGCCAAATCGCCGTGGTTTGGCCGGAAACGGCCTCGAAAGAGGTGGTGCTCGTCAGAAAACTGGCCTATAAAACATTGCTTTTGGTATTTGTCCCACATTGGCTGTGCATGAGAAGGTAGCATGCTAACAGGCCTATAAAAGGCATATTCCAGCCTTGAATAAGGCATTCTTTTTTGGGCCTTTTGGCTGAGATAAGGTGTAGTCTTCGTTTCAAATTTTACCGATATTGCGATATTTTTGTAAATATTGTGTTATTATAAAAAATATCGATAATATCGCGATATTTCACCGAAACTCATTTGGATATCAAATAAAAAATTGGTGGGTGAAAAAAACGAAATTATTAGCGATATTTCACAGATAATTTCGATATTTTGGACTATGATTTAAAGTGAAGTAGATGTTTTAAAAAAAATTAAACAATTCGGTCAAGTAAAAACCTGAATTGTTGTAAACGGCCCGGTCCGGATTTTCAACTTAAATTGACATTTATTGTGGCGATTCGATTCGGTTTCAGGATTCCACGTTTTTATGATCCGTTGCGAGGCAACGCGAGGATAGCAGCCGCGTTCAATCTTCGTCTCCTCCCTCTGTCATCATCATCTCTCTCTCCAGACCTCGTGCTTTCTCTCTCCGCAAGCGGCGTTTTGGGAGGATTATCGGGAGCAACGCCGCATGAGGTCCTGAGCAGCGCTGGGCGTGGCGATTTGCGGTACATTCGAATCCGGTTGCAGCTCCGATTCTTCCATAGGTACGTTTTTACGACTCCCATATTCTAGATCTGAAAATTTTTGGTACAAATTGCTTGTTTTTCATCTGGGTTTTGTTTTTTTTCTCGGAGAAATTTGGTTCAATGAATTTGTGTGTTTTTATTTTTATTTTTATGGGTTTTGAATTTCTATATCTCTTTTTTTTTCTTCTGGGTTTTGTGATTGTTCAATGAATTTGTTGGTTTGGTGTAGGTTTTAAACACGACGATCGACTTTCTTACTGATCTGATTTGCTCATATTATTCCTCTAGGTTTTAAACACATCGATCGATCGATCTGGCTTGTATAACCAAACCAATCTGATCATCTCTTGAGTATTGACGCACACTGGGACACGTTGGATTGCTTTGGTGCCTGCCAATATATATCCTGACTATTGATAAGCTATGGTGAAGGGGAATTATGGTCTTGTGTATTTACAGATGCCAGATCAACTATGGAGTCTGGATGTTTGTAAATTATTGCAGCGGCCGCCAATAAAAGAGACTTTATTGCAGCGGCCGCCAATAAAAGAGACTCCAAGGCCGAGGCCCGAGTTTGAATTTTTGTGTAATTATCAATATCATGAAACATCCAGAAGGTCCGAGGGGACGTTTGCCCTTTGGAATGAAATTTATGCTGGTGGATTCAAAACTGCATATGGTTGGGGGTTATTGGAAGAATATGTACGATAATGAGACTGCAGCAGGGTGGGCTAACCTAGATGTCTATGCATGTGAACCCATCGAAGGTGATCAAACCACTGGTAGCAAATGATCCAGGCGGCTTCCATAGGTTTACAGTAAGTGACAAAGTACGGCTTCAAGATCCGAGAATGACCACATTTACAAGTTAGAGAAAAAGTTTTCTTTGCGCATACTCCATTATCAAATTTTAGAAACCGAACCTTCAAGCTTTGGTCATCCCCAAATCGGATTCTTCTAGTGCAGTAGAACTCAAAAACGCTTTCGATATCATATTCAGCAATCTCACGACCTGTCGCTATTATCTGTAAAACAGAAATCATATTACGTTGGCTAATAGTAATTGAAGCAGAATCTTGTCTGATCTTTAGTCAAGATTCTGCTTCAATTACTATTAGCCAACGTAATATGATTTCTGTTTTCCAGATAATAGCGACAGGTCGTGAGATTGCTGAATATGATATCGAAAGCGTTTCTAGGTTCTACTAGAAGAATCCGATTTGGGGATGACCAAAGCTTGAAGGTTTGGTTTCTAAAATTTGATAATGGAGTATGCGCAAAGAAAACTTTTTCTCGAACTTGTAAATGTGGTCATTCTCGGATCTTGAAGCCGTACTTTGTCACTTACTGTAAACCTATGGAAGCCTGGATCATTTACTACCAGTGGTTTGATCACCTTCTAGGTGATCAAACTTTAAGGATACCTGTATTAGCAAATACAAGATTTGCAGTTCTGCATTACTGGTGGAGAAATCTCTTTCTTTTACCAAAAATTTAACAAATTTGTTTCATGACAAACTAATGCACGCAAAAGATACAATATTTTCGTAGTTTTCTTAAAAAAAACTTGTGTGGATTCTCGGATTGAAGTTCGAATCTGATGTCTCATTCGTGATTCTTTGTTTGGGGTGAAGAGAGATTTAGGATAAAGTCTATCCAATAATTTTGATCTAATTTTTGTTCTAGAGGAAAGACTTAGGTGGTTCGTTTGTTGCAGAATGTATCTTTTACAATATTTATTACATGACAATAAAGATATATATGAGATTGAGTTTTAGATATGCGCGACAAATTTACAAAGTTGGTATTCAATTAGTTGAACAACAACAACGATGTATCAATTCAAGTGCTTTGGCTTTTATGTGTAAATGGTTTAAGTGTATTTACATGAGTTTTGTGCTATATTTAAATTTTTTTTATAAAATGTGATTTTTTTATATAAATTTTATGAAATAGGGTGTTAAATTTGGGCTATGATTTGATAAGGGTAATCATAGGGCCAAATTTCGTAAATCAAATGATGTGAATGGTGATGATTGAATTATTACTTAATGTATTAGTAACACATCATTTGGTTTAAAAATATGGTCTTCTTAATATTATCCTATGGATAAAATATTGGCCAATTTATTTTGTATTCATAAACTATCATATCTTATCATGTCCAAGTTTTATTTTAACACAACGAATAAGAGATTGTACTCAAATCTATTAATGCGCTGACTCAAACGATCTCCACCCCTACAAAATGCGCTGGCACCCAGTCCATTTAAAAAAATTAGTTTTAATTTATGATAAGATTTTTAACCAGTCCCAACGCGCCACATGTTAGTATCTGTTTATAATAATTTAGCCAAGATTTCGATCAAATTTTCAACCAATCTTGTCATGACACGTGTCATTATCCGAATGTACTATTTTGTGAATAGATTTCCGATTAGATTTTCAACCAATCCCAATGCGCCACGTGTCAATATATGTTTACAAATAATTTAGCCAAGATTTTAATAGGATTTTCAACCAATCACGTAGTGCCACGTGGCATTGTCCATAACCTCATCCTTTTTTTTTTGTCCATATAAACCCTACATCCCTATATCCATTCTCATTCACACACCAAACTCAAACCTTTCTTTTTAGCTCAAAATATTTTTTCATCATTTTTAAGTCTTGAGTTCTTACAATGTCTTCTTCAAGGAGATTGTATGAAATCAATGAACAACAAAAAAAGATTGTTGGCACAACAGGAAGAATTGTTCAACCTCGAGTAACGTAGAAATGAGGCTTTCGCAATGAAAGAGGATGAGGATGATGAACATAGAAAGCAAACGGCCTCACATTCTCACAGTATCATAAAAGCTGTGGGGTCAAATATCCAAACTCAAACATGTTGCATACTTACAAATAGCAAGAGCCAAGCTGAGCTCAAAAGAGCCCTTGAAGTTTTTTGTCTGTAGCTAGAGATGAAAATAAAGGTTGTACTTGCAGGTTTGGACAAAGTAATACGCCATTGTTTTGGTTCAAACTCCTCACAAACAAAAACTGAAAAACAATCCACTGACCCCCTTCCTTTTTTTCTTTGTTCAATTCTCTCTCTCTCTCTCTCTCTCTCTCTCTCTCTCTCTCTCTCTCTCTCTCTCTCTCACACCAAAATCGCCATAGTTGTGGTCTCATTCGTGATTCTGTGTTCGGGGTGAAAAGAGCGAGAGAGAGTTAGGATAAAGTCTATCCAATAATTTTGATCTAATTTTTGTTCTAGAGGAAAAACTTAGGTGGTTCTTTTGTTGCAGAATATATCTTTTACAATACTTATTACATGACAATAAAAATATATATGAGATTGAGTTTCAGATATGAGCGGCAAATTTGCAAAGTCGGCATTCAATTAGTTAATTGTTGAACAACACCCAAAATTGCTCCACGAAGTTTACCAACTGTCCTCGCGGCTTCGCACTTTGAACAACAACAACGATGTATCGATTCAAGTGCTTTGGCTTTTATGTGTAAATGGTTTAAGTGTATTCACATGAGTTTTGTGCTATATTTGAATTTTTTTATAAAACATGACATTTTTATTTTTAATTTTTATGAAATAAGGTGTTAAATTTGGGCTATTATTTGATAAGGGTAACAATAGGGCGACCAAATTTTGTAAACCAAATGATGTGAATGGTGATGATTGGATTATTACTTAATGTTGATTAACGTATTTCCTATTAGTAACACATTGTTTGGTTTAAAAATATGGTCTCCTAAATATTATTTTATGGATAAAATACTGACCAATCCATTTTGTATTCATAAACTATCATATCTTATCATGTCCAAGTTTTATTTTAACACAACGAAGAAGAGATTGGACTCAAATATATTTTAATTGATCACAACCTATCTCAACCGGCCCAACAAAAAAGGCCCTAAGAGCAACTTTACCTCGAAAAAAAAGCACCGACACCCAGGCTATTTAATCCATTCTATGAATATTGATAGACCCCAATGAACAATAATTGGCCAAATGCATCTCTACTCCTAAAAAATGTAATGGCACAAAGTTTACAAAATGTGCTAGCACAAACGATCTCCACCTCTACAAAATGCGTTGGCACACATCCTATTTAAAATATTATTTATTTATTTTTATAAAATAGTTTTAATTTTTGATAAGATTTTCAATCAATCCCAACGCGCCACGTGTCAGTATTCGTTTACAATAATTTAGCCAAGATTTCGATCAAATTTTCAACTAATCTTATCACGCCACGTGTCTTTATCCAAAAGTACTATTTTGTGGATAGATTTCCGATTAGATTTTCAACCAATCTCGACGCGCCACGTGTCACTATTTGTTTACAATAATTTAGCTAAGATTTTGATAAAATTTTTAACCAATCACGTAGTGCCACGTGACATTGTCCAGAACCTCATCCTTTTTTTATGTTTTTTTTTTATCCATATAAACCTTACATCCCTACCTCCATCCTCGTTTACACACCAAACTAAGTCATTCTTTTTAGCTCAAAATCATTCTTCAACGTTTTTAAATCATGAGTTCTTACAATGTCTTCTTCAAGGAAATTGAATGAAATCGACGATCAACAGAAAAAATTGTTGGCACAATAGGAAAAATTATTCAACTTCAAATAAAAGATGGAGATAAGGATTTCGCAAAAAATGATGAAAATGATAAGCATAGAAGGTAGACGCCGTGTCATAAAAGCTGTAGGTCAAATATTCAAGCTCAAATGTGCTGCATACTTACAAGTAGCCGAGCCAAAGCTCCGAACAGGGAGCTCAAAAGAGCCGTTGAAGTTTTTTGTCGGTAGCTAGAGTTGCAAATAAAGGTTGTACTTGTACTTGCAGGTTTGGACAAAGTAATACGCCATTGTTTTGGTTCAAATTCCTCACAGACAAAAGCTGAAAAACAATCCACTGACTCCCTACCTTTCTTCTTCGTTCAATTCACACACACACACTCTCTCTGTCTCTCTCTCTCTCTCTCTCTCGCGAAAAAGAAGGGTTGTTTTTTATTTTTGTATTTTTTTATTTATAAAAACTTGGCCCTAAAAGACACCGTTTTGGCCAAGCCTTTTAATGTTTTTAATGAGTTGGCCCAAAATGACGCGTTTTGGCCAAGTCTTTTTATTTTTTTTATTTTTTCAGGAACATTTGGTCCCCATATATCAGCAACAAGCAACCCAATCACAGGAGGTCTCCTCTCCTCTCCTTCCCCACCCAATACCCAGTGCACGATTCTCTCTATTTCACCCAATCCCTCACATTAAATTCTCAATCCCAATCTTATATTTCAGTTTTATTCCAATCTCATACCTCAATTTGTTTCAAAATTCTCCACACCACCAAGTAAGTTTTTTAGTATTCTAATTTTAATTGGTCACTGGTAGTTTGGCTACTTGTTTGATTGTTGAAGTTGATTAATTTGTTTTACAAGTATTGTATTATATATATAAAATTTTAGGTCCCGTGCCTCATGCCTCACTCCTAGGCGGGGCTATCCATGAGACGTCTTGCCTACGCCTTCACCTTTTAATAAATTAGTTAACACATATAGAAAAAGGAAAATTCTACAGGGCACATTACTATTTGGCGCTTGAAAAACTGGTTTCTTAATTGTGGATTAGACTTGTATATTTTCTGTTTCTTCTTGCCAGACCCCTGAAAGTATGTTGCAGCAGGGTTCATCAGATTCATCTGTTGCATGGCGTAGCAGGGAGTTTATGAGGAACCTGTGCATAGGAAAGGTGCCTACTTTCACATTATTCAATTACTTGTCTTTTTTGCTTTACCATCTATCCTACATGCTAGTCATTTAACACTGAACAAAGCATCGTCCATCAACCTCACTATATTTTTCCAACAGCGTGTGAAATTTAGAATTGAAAGAACTACTTCAGAAGGAAAATCATATGGGCCTGTCACGATACAAGGCAAAGATGCTGCATTGCTGGCTGTTTCTGCAGGTTGGGCAAAGGTTTTGATATTTTTGTTTCTAGAGTTAGCGGTTGCTAATTTTTTATTAATTCAATGTTTTATTCTCTTCTTGTAAATAGGTAAATAAGACAAATATTGTTTGTTGAGGTCAGGGACGGCATACAACAGGATCGTAAAATGCTCCTGGACCAGCAAGAACAGACTAAGAGCAAGGCAAGGGCCTTGGCCTTTGGAGCGTGGTCTGTATTTTCAGTTTCTTCCTGCCTTGTTTCTCTTGACGTGTGCATCTACCTTATGGTAGCATGTTGTTCTTGATTCATGACTATCTTGTTTCTCAATTGCAGGATCAAGGTGTTATTCAGGTATCCAAGCCTTCTCCCAAGAGCCTGTTAGCTGCATACAGGAACTGGGCATCAGGGGTAGTTCAAGTCTTATTGATTCCGGAGTTTTATTTAGTGGATCTATTGATTGCAGGAGCTAATGTATGCATTCTTTCTCTATATATAATCTGAAAATCTGCAAAAAATTGTTCTACATCGTCTTTGAATTATTTTCAAAGAATTTTGTACTTTATTAACTATAATTAAACATGTTGCGATTAGGCTCCGTTTGTAACCCCTGATGCTGATCCAATTGCACTGGAAGCCAAATGTTTTACAGAAAGACTTTTATTGAATAGATATGTAAGCAAACCTACCTGTGCTGCAGGTTATTTTGAACTTTGAGTTTATTTCAATTTTACGAATATCGTGTTGGATTTTGTAGGTTTTAGTATTTCTGAAAGGTCTTTACAACTCCGGCCATTTAGTTGGGTCAATATATTACACAAAAGAGTCAAAAGAGGAGCTCCTTCTGTTGAGAAACAAATCGAAGCTTCTAGCATTGCAGCTTGATAAAGAGGCAAGAGTTTAAACTGTGTGCATATTTCAGATTTAACTACCTTAATGATGTTAAATTTCTTTACAGCTAGTTGTATTGTCGTTTTATAACATGGCTTCAACCTTTGGTGTAGCTTCTTGCATTCTCTCAAGCTTGTAAATAATTGAAGTTAAATTCCATTGCACTTAGGCTAAAATTAGTTAGGAATGCACTACAAAAATTAGATGGATGAACTTTGAAAATGACTATATATTGTATGTGCACGTTTGAGAGAACTTTCAAATGACACGTTTCAAGGTTGGAAGTCTTTTAGTTAGTGTCTTTGTATTGGTGGAGAGTCTCTTTGTATTGGTGGAGGCCAAGGAATGCAAACCACGCTCCAGAGGCCCCTTGCTCTTAGCCTGTTCTTGCTGGTGCAGGACCATTTTATGATACTGTTGCCCCTGACCTGCACAAACAATATTTGTCTTACTTATTTACAAGAAGAGAAAAAAACATTGAATTAATAGAAAATTAGTGATTAGTAACTCTAGAAACAAAAATATCGAAACCTTTGCCTAGCCTGCAGAAACAGCCAACAATGCAGACAGGCCAGTATGATTTTTCCTTCTGAAGTAGTTCTTTCAATTCTGAATAAATTTACAATCAAATTTTCTACATAAGAAAACCAAATTTTAGTTATCAAGTGCTTTTAGTTAAAACAAGTTTTTATTCCAAAATGGCATAGTGGGATACCACCTTTTCTACAAAAGCAACGCAACATCTCCTCTTTTTTCAGACATAAACATGCAGCAAATCCAATCTAATTGTAGAAATATCAAGAAAAGAAAATTCAATAATGGAAGCCTAACCTTTATTATTGAAAGCCAGTGGCAACCTGTTGATCGACCAAGGCAAGACGATGATTTCTTTTCCTTCGAAATTTTTGGAGGAAGGAGATGCATGAATTGGAGAGTGTCCGAAGAGGCCAGAAACCTCTTGTGGGAACTGATATAGCTTCACTTTTTGAGGATGCAAGAATCAAAGATGATCTTAATAGTTTTACAAGCAAGACCTTATTTAGGGAGGAGTTAGTGGCATCAGTAGTTGAAAGTTGTTTTCAGTTGTCTCCACCTTCACCTTAACACAGGGATGGAGAGCAGGGTTATAGGAGCCTTGGCATATGGAACTGGTTATGGTGCACTAAATTGGACAGAACTTGTGAAAGATCTACACGAGGTATCAACACTCTGCTTATTGATATGGTTTGGCGTGTTATTTCTAGAAACAAGTCGATTTTCATTGCACAAGGGTGGATTATATAGCATAGCATTCCACTGCCAAAGGAAAGAAGTTATAAAGTAACGAGAAACTGAGGCAATCAGTGTCAACAAATGAACATTTTAACGTCAGCAGATTGTTTTACACATAACTGTATAAGTGAATTGAATGTATTAATTTGACAATTCTACATCTGAATTCCCCCATCCAATTGATATTTGAGCTAGGGAGCAGTGAAAACTCCCCATACACACAACCTGTGTTTTGTGTCAGTTGAGAAAAAAAGAAAAACACTGCATTTGACAGATCATAACAAATGGGCTAGATACCAACCTTTCTATATCCTGATTACCAGCAGTTACTGTGGAAGTTTCCAAGTTCCATTCTTTTACGATTACTGTCTCCAATATCTTTTTCTTGTTTTTCACTTCTTTATTTCTTTGTAGTACTAGAGATTCCAAAGTTGCAAGCTAATTATGCTGTTTCATATCTTGTTTTAACAACTGGCTGAATTCCTTTTGTTTTTCTCCTTCTTGAATTTGACAGGTAAATACCCCAAGAATACGTGCTCGTCTTATTTCGGCTATTTCAGAGCACACAGATCCAGAAGAGTGTTTCTGGTAGGAGGATCTCTAGCTTCTTGGATACAAATGTTTATCAGTTTGTGTCTCCGAAGAGTGAGACTGCTATCCCTACCTTGCCTTTTGTATTGGTATATTGCTCGACTCAGTGGGATGCCTTTTTTCCTAACTCACCCTCGCTGACCTTTTCCTTAATTTCTGTCAATCTACAAAGCTTTGTTCTGCATAGAATGTGCTCTCTGCCTTCTCTCCCCTCTCCTGTTTCTGGACAAATATTATGGCTTTAGGTTGTTAATATTCATGTGATGCAGTACACGGCCGAACAAGACATGCTGTTTAACATCAGTGTTCGAGTGTCACTGGGCTCTTCTTTGTTTTTTTTTTTTTTTCCCTTTAATTTTGTGTTTTTTGTTTGCACTTTTGTCTTCCGTGTTGTAATTTTTTGTCGTGGACAATCAGATGTTCTGATTTCACTCGTCCTTCATGAATCTAACAGCCCGGAATTTCCCTTGCATGTTCGTGGCGCAACACGCGTGGGATATCGATGAACAGAGTTGACTTTGCTCCATCTGTGGAGTGCATCCAAATCCACCACTCATGCGGCTTGCACAAGTGAGTCTGGCGAAGGGGGAGCTACTTGCGGGGGTTGTGACAAGTAACCATGTGTTTTAACTCCAAGGTTTTGAGTGCTTGGCAGATGCTTGTGATTTCCACTGGGATTTGTTCGCTTTCGACTAAATTCAACCGGAGAGAGTTTCACGACTTCATATTGTAAAACGACTTTTGTATAATTTGAGAATTATGTATTTTTATTGAGTAATGTTATTTATATCATGTTTTTGTATCAGATTTTCATACCACATTAAGTGGCATTTGAGGTAGACAGCCACATCATTTGAATTAATCAGATTTTTAAATTTAGTTCATTATTTAATAAACTAATAATTAAGAAAAATTAGTTAATTAAATGATGATTGTGTTATATGAAGAGTTTTTCTCTTTTCTTCTCTTGAATTTTGCAAATTTTTTTAAATGATGTGACTCTCAACATCAAATGACACCTAAGGTGGTATAAAAATGTGTATAAAAACATAGTATGAATAACATTACTCATTTTTATTTAGAGATTTATACATACATAATTTAGTTAGGGGCGCTGATAATCCTCCTTTTATTGTTAATTTTCGCTTTCAATTTTTCAGAGATTGATAAATACTTTTGTGAGTTTTTTAAATAAAATGAGAATTGAATTTTAAAAAAGGGATGAAGATTTTAAAATTTTAAAATTTAAACTAAAAACCGAGCTGATTATCAAAACACTACTTAATTGTAAATAAATAAATAAATAAAAGAGAAATGAACAGAAACATTCATCAGGAAAATAATAAATGAAAAAAAATCCAGATGGGGAAATTATCAATATCAGAGAACAGAGTATTTTATTTGACTCTGGTAGGTTGGCGGCGGCGCTGATGACCAAGTGGTGCACATTAACAACCCCACCCACCATCCGCAGCACCCATTCCCCTTAACCTCTCCCGCCGGCCGCCACGCTCTCCTCCTCGCACTAGCGTCCTCGATCTGCATAAGAAAAAGGAAACAAGACAATTACTGATAAATCTGGTCAAACAAAATCTAAGTTTTAGGCTTGCATTGTTAAAAAATGTATGAAAGTAAAGCCACTGGGTTAGACAGCGGCCTACGATTCTCATCCTTAATAGCGTAAAGCACTCGCGAATCTCATCTTCTACTGAAAACACCTTACTGTATTTTTACCCGTTAACCAACTTCTTAAACATACCAACTAAATACTAAAAGTTCACACCGAAAACAGACCACATTATCCAAATATAGGGTAAAACAAACAACAACCGACAAATATGAGATAAAAATTCCACCACAAACGATCTCTCCATCTCTTCCCGACTCGCACAATTCCTTGAGTTATAATCCAAAGTGATTTCAGAGAATCCACTACGGCATATACACATAACACGCTCCGTGTTAAGGAAAAGCTTAAACATTCATCAACTACGTACATAGTGAAACCGAGCAACATCAACCTCAAATATAACAGTTTCATAAGTAGAACATGTATAAATCATGTTATTCCAGCGCCATCCACCTCTAACTAGCTACACCCCCTAGAAATTATGAAATAATCCCAACAACGTGTATCATCAACTTTCTACTAGTCAGATTACAACATGCACCCAGATTAATTTAAAGGGACGCGAAAGCAAGCAAAATAGACAACGATATCCAAACATTTAATATTAGTTTGCATACACATGGTGACTGGAATTAAGATATTTGCTTACACGACAGCTGAGTAAATCTTTGGATCCTCAACTCCATCGCCAGCATGGTTTAAATAATAAGTCTCGACAGCCGCCTCTCTCTTTGCATGGATCCTCCATCCATCGTTTTCAGACTCGTCTGTCAAAATTCGGAACAACCCTACACTTAATCGCAACGCACGTGGCCCACCAATACCATAATAGATAAAGCACATGAGGCCATCACCACCGACATTGATGGTGAAGATTGGCTCAAAGATTTCCTCAAACCTAAAAGCATGACAGAACATGTCATCACGCTCGGTGAGCACCCGATACAAATTGGGGATACCATTTGAATCCAGTTCATAAGCAACAAGTTGTAGGCACTTACAATAGCATGCAGACGCCCTCAACACGCCAATTAGAAAGCCCCTGTATTGTGCAAAACCATTGACATTGCCGATGTCCCGTTCCAGGTACTGTGTGTACTCCCACTTCTTCTTGCGAGTGTCAAAGATACACGGTTCACGATCATCTCGGCCTGACGGGTAAACAACAAGCTTGTGGCCACAAGCAAGATGGTGGCTGATATACAAACCATCTAAACGACCACGGGCGAAGGGGGGATTTGGAAGAACATTCCACAATCGGGTATTAGGATCGAAAACCTCAAAAAGAGCCGGGCCGTATGCTCGTACGTCTCCACGATGCCTTTGAGAAAGGACATATATTTTGTCCTCGAGGGTGACCACAATAGGATCGATCTTGGGACCAGACAAACTAGGAATGGTACTACTCTTGCAGAGGCGGATGGATGGTAATGGTGCTGGACCCTCTTCCTCTTCCTCTTCCTCTTCTTTTGCCTTTGCCTTTGGGGTACCATCAGCGTCAGCGTCGGCATCAGCATCGGCGTTGGCATCAGCATCGGCATCACCTTCAATTGGTTCACATGCATAGACATCTAGGTTATTCCACTCGGCTGGAGTCTCATTAACGTACGTATTCCCCCAGTGACCCCCAACCATATGCAGTTTTGAATCCACCATCATACATTTCATTCCAAAGGGCAAAAGTCCCCTGGGACCTTCTGGATGTCCTTCATGATATTGATAATTACACAAAAATTCAAACTCGGGCCTCGGCCTTGGAGTCTCTTCTTTTGGCCTCGGAGTTGGCGGCCGCTGCAATAATTTACAAACATCCAGACTCCATAGTTGATCCGGCATCTGTACATACACAAGACCATAATTCTCCTTCACCATAGCTTATCAACTGTCGGGGTATATATTGGCAGGCACCAAAGCAATCCAACGTGTCCCAGTGTGCGTCAATACTCAAGAGATGATCAGACTGGTTTGGTTTTACCAGCCATATCGATCGATTTGTTTAAAACCTGGAGGATAATATGAGGAAATCAGATCAGTAAGAAAGTCGATCGTCGAAAACTCAAATCAAGACCGAGGGGAGAGGTTTGCGTTTGAGAGGCTGGGTGTGGGAGGGTGAAAAAACCCTAGAGATGGGCCCACTACCCATTCCTTTACGAAGCGGAAAGCCCTAGAGAAATCAGGTCAACGGTTTCTGTTCTGGATTTGGGTTTGAATTTGGACAATCTATATTTGGATTTCTAGGTCAGTTATTTCATTTTTGAACTTAAAATTAGAATTATAGCTGCCTATGTTTAAGCAAAAATGGTACTCTCGCTGTGTATTAATAGTACTATCTATTTTGTATCATCTCTCTAATGAAGATGAAATCCACATATGTTGGCGGATTTTATCTCTATTAGAGAGATGATATCACATCTCATCCGTTCATCGTACATTATGCGGTCAGCTTTGGTTAGATATTATTTGTGTTTAATTTTAGATCAAAATTTTTAAAATAATTTTTTATCACACGATGTACGATAAACTGATAGAATTTAAAGATCTCTAAAATCCTTACAAAGAAGTTTAACGAGCAACAACAAAACATAAAGTTATCCCTTAAACGTGAATGAAGATACAACACAATATTTTGAACTTTTTATATTTGGTACTTTTTTTCTTCTCATACCTATAGTGATACAGTTGGTTAAATATGACATATAATTTCTGTTTCGCAGATATTAGCGAGAGTTTATGAAATTATTGAGCATGAGATCAAATATATATATGTGTAGAAAAAAAGAGGATGGGCTAATGTACTATCTTCAACAAATAAGCAGCATTTGTCACCTCCTTTTTAATATTACTTATCTCCAACAAATACCGAACCATAATACTTATCCACATATGTGGATGAGCTTATATACTTTAAGTTATATATTTACCTGCGCAAATATATGTGCAATTAATATTTATTATGGAGAACTGAAGAAACATGCTTATGTTAAGAGATGTTTATACCGGTTAATTTGTATTTCTTGAAACATATATATTTCGTCAATTAAGTAAGTGCGCAAGTGACTAAAATGTTTATTTTTAAATCAAACGAGAGATTCTCTCATGTAATGAGAGGAGATTACAAAAATGTATGAAAGTTTGTCGTTGTTCTTGGTGTCCAATAAGGTTCCTTCTCAACAACTCCTTTGCTTCAAAGGCATAAGCTTTTGGACAACAACAACTTGAAAGAAACTAGTTCCTCATCTCCACATTGAAAACGTAAAATAACATAAGCTCCACCTGAAAGAGGATCCTTAGCCACATAGATATAAATGCAATCCCTTGTAATAACCTCCACAACCTGGAAGAAAATTTTTATTAAGTAGCGCATAAATATGAGAAAATAATAACAGATAGAAGAAGTTGGATAAGCATACATATGAAATTAATGTAATCTTGAATTTTATATAATCTTACATGTGTCGGGTTTTTAGTTTTTCCTAATCCTTAACTTTTCTAACATAGCCTTCGAATTTGCAGTCTTCAATTATTCTACGGCCGCAATCCATTTTACATATTTCACATAACCCGAAACAAAAAAAAGTTAAAACCATTAACAACACATATTGTTTCTTAAGCTATGTTTGGAGAGGGACTTCAAAGTCTCAAGGAACTTTGGACTCTATTGTAAAAAAAAACACTACTAGTGAACCACTCGTATAGTACAAAGCGACTCTATAACAATACAAAGACACTCAGCCAAAAACTTTCAACCTTAAAACGTGTCATTTGAAAGTTCTCTCAAACGTGTATGTAGCATATATAGTCATTTTCAAAGTCCCTCCTAATTTTTGTAGTGCATTCCAAACTAATTTTAGCCTAGAAATCTAACTTCAATTACTTTAAAATCTTTAGAGCTTAACATCATTAAGGTCAGTAAACCTGATATGTGATGAATTTGGAGCGTTGGTATTTCTTATAGCAGCAAATTCTAAAACCAGTATCAACGCTACGTTTAATCATCTCCCCTCAGAATCCAGTAGCTTAACAGTGTCAGAAAACTCTTTTTTTGGTATTTGCTCACGCAAATAATTGTCTGCCTCCGTCAACTAGGGACTGTAATATATGCCAGGCTGCATGATTGAACAAGTCCATTTGCATCACGAAGATAATCGTCGTTGAGAGGCCTCAAGCTATTGTAAGAGATGTCCTCTTCGTCACCATAATATATAAACAACACTTTAAACTTGTCTTCAGCACCTTCAAATCAATTCAAAATCTGTTCAATCTTTACATGTCAAATCCTTTATCAGTGTAATTTGAAAATTTCGTAGTAGAAGGCAAGCGTAAACTTCACCGGATTCACGTTACCAAGCTTTTCCAGTGTACGGTTGTTGACTGTATATGGTTATCCTTTTCTGCTCATAGGACTAGCATTTGACATATTTCGAAGTTTGAATCATGAATTCTCTACCACCTCACAGTTAAACGTTAATTCTTATGCCAATATTATTAAATATTGTGTCAAATACATGAGGTGGCAAATAGTTCGACTTTTGAGTCTCCTTAACATTTTTCTTTTAAAATCATGTTTGATTCATGTGTTAAGAAATCCTGAGATTAGACGTTATGAGGTCCTAGGTTTGAATCAAGGATCTGAGTCTCGGGTCTCGGGTCTCAGGCCTCGGATCCCAGACCAATTCCCTTCCCGAAACCTACGAAAAACTAACAAGAAGGGCAACATGAAATAAAACAAGTCGGGCCCTCCAACTCAAAGCCCAACCCACAAAATTTTGGGGCTGGTTCGGCTTCTTTTAAAAAACTTGATCGTTGGCGACCCGGCGATTCCAACAAACTGAACCAGTTGAACCGCCAAGCCTGACATTTTACCACCATCCCCGTTTTCTTCCTCACACAGTGAAACCAAATTCTACTTGTTCAATTCATACTCTCTCTCTCTCTCTCTCTCTCTCTCTCTAACTCTCAAATGTCCGAAGTTCCCAAATCGTAACGAACATCATCAGAACGACGAAGTTGATCTCAAATGGACATACTCTTCGCCCAGATTCAAGCGGACCTCCGCTCCAACGACGCCCTCCGCCAGTCCGGTGCACTTCTCCAGGCTCTCCAGCAATCCGCCGCCGGCCGCGACATCTCTGTCATCGCCAAGTCCGCCGTCGAAGAGATCGTCGCCTCCCCCGCCTCCGCCGTCTCCAAAAAACTCGCCTTTGACCTCATTCGTTCCACCCGCCTCACTGCCGACCTCTGGGACACCGTCTGCACGGGAGTTCTCACCGATCTCGACTTCCCCGATCCCGACGTCAGCGCCGCCGCTGTCTCCATCCTCGCCGCAATCCCTTCCTACCGCCTCTCCAAGCTCATTACCGACGCTCAGAAGGAAATCAACAGTTGCTTCGATTCGCCGAGCGACAATCTCCGGTTCTCCATTACGGAAACCCTCGGATGCATTCTGGCGCGCGATGACCTCGTCACGCTTTGTGAAAACAATGTCAATTTGCTCGACAAGGTGTCGAATTGGTGGTCCCGCATTGGCCAGAACATGCTCGACGGATCCGACGCCGTTTCAAAGGTGGCGTTCGAGTCGGTGGGGCGGTTGTTTCAGGAGTTCGATTCAAAGAGGATGAGCAGACTGGCCGGTGATAAGTTAGTGGACAGTGAGAACTCGATGGCGATTCGATCCAATTGGGTGTCGTCGATGGTCGACTTCGTGTGGAAGAAGCGGAGTGCGTTAATGGTCAGGTCGTTGGTTCTGCCGGTGGAGAGTTTCCGGGCCACAGTGTTTCCAATCGTGTACGCCGTCAAGGCCATGGCTTCAGGCTCAGTGGAGGTCATAAGGAAGCTGTCAAAGACGTCCAAGGGCTCCAATGGGACGGTTGTGGATACCAATGCGGAGAGGTTGGTGGGAGTTTCAGATGTGGTCACGCATTTGGTGCCATTCTTGGCCTCGTCATTGGATCCGGCTTTGATTTTCGAAGTTGGGATTGATATGCTGTATCTGGCTGATGTGCCTGGTGGGAAGCCTGAGTGGGCTTCACAGTCGATTATCGCAATTCTCACACTTTGGGATAGGCAAGAGTTTGCTTCTGCAAGAGAGAGTATTGTTAGAGCTGTGGTTACCAATCTGCACCTGCTTGATCTTCATATGCAGGTAAATATGGTTACTTCCTTTTAGCTTGCTATAACGTGCAGTATGCACCATTTGGTTCGTTATTTTAATTCGCATGAGTTCTAGTTTTAAGGAAAGGAATTGTTCGTACGTAGGTTTCGTTGTTTAAGAGGCTGCTTCTTATGGTGAGAAATTTGAGGGCAGAATCAGATCGTATGCATGCTTTAGCTTGTATTTGTCGAACAGCACTCTGTGTTGATCTCTTTGCAAAGGAGAGTGTCCGAAGAGGCCAGAAACCTCTTGCCGGAACTGATATAGCTTCACTTTTTGAGGATGCAAGAATCAAAGATGATCTTAATAGTGTTACAAGTAAGACCTTATTTAGGGAGGAGTTAGTGGCATCATTAGTTGAAAGTTGTTTTCAGTTGTCTCTGCCTTTGCCTGAACAAAAGAACACAGGGATGGAGAGCAGGGTTATAGGAGCCTTGGCATATGGAACTGGTTATGGTGCACTAAATTGGACAGAGCCTGCTTTGGAAGTGGTGGAGGTTTGCCGGCCTTGTGTCAAATGGGATTGTGATGGCCGGACCTATGCAATTGATTGCTATTTGAAGTTGCTTGTGAGGCTATGTCATATTTATGATACTAGGGGAGGTGTAAAAAGAGTTAAAGATGGGGCTTCACAGGACCAAATTTTAAATGAGACAAGATTGCAGAATTTGCAACGTGAACTTGTGAAAGATCTACGCGAGGTATGCACAGTCTTATTTTATTAATATGGAATAGCATGTTGGCTTTGCATATCCGTTGTCGGCAAGGACAGTTACTGAATCATATTGTACATTATGATGGGACTGTTTATGTAGACCATTTATGAGTTTCATTGCATTGATTTATTTTTTTGGTCAAGCATTGCATTAATATGATAGGTTAATAGAATTTGATAGTTGTTAGCACTAGAAGTATCAAAGGAACTTTCAATATGTTACTGAATATATGAACCTTTGGAAATGGACTTGTAGACAGCTAGCTGTTGAATCAGAACTTCAATATTGAAAAAGGCTTCTGGTGGTGGATAAACTTTAAATCCGAAATAGTTTTCTTCTTCCTTTCATAGACCTCACAAACTCGAACATAGTTATTTCTAGAAACAAATCAATTTTCATTGCACTAGGGTGCATTATATAGCATAGCATTCCACTGCCGAAGGAATGAAGTTATAAAGTAACCAGAAACTGAGGCAATCTAGTATCAGCAAATGAACATTTTAACGTCAGCAGATTGTTTACATCTCAGTGAATTAAATGTATAAATTTGACAATTTCTACATCTGAAATCCTCTTATCCAAGTGATATTTGAGACTGGAAAGCGACTGCAATATACATTCTTTTTTTGAGCTAGAGAACAGTGAAAACTCCCTACCTTTGACATAACCAGTATTTTGTGCCAGCTGAGGAAAAAAGAAGAAAAACACTATTTGATATTGGATCACACAGACTCCAAGTTTTGAAAGATCATAACAAACAGGCTAGACACCAACCTTTCTATATCCTGATTACCGGCAGTTACTGTGGAAGTTTCCAAGTTTCATTTTTTTATGACTACTGCCTCCCATATTATTTTCTTGCTTGTTTTCTTGTTTTTCACTTCTTTATTTCTTTGTAGTACTAGAACTTCCAAAGTTCCAAGCTAATTATGCTCTTTTATCTCTTGGTTTGACAACTGGCTGAATTCGTTTTTTTTTTCTCCTACTTGTTATCTTGCACCTCTGTCAATTTTACAGGTAAAAACCCCAAGAATATGTGCTCGCCTTATTTGGGCTATTTCAGAGCACATAGATCTAGAAGGTCTGGACCCACTTCTTGCTGATGATCCTGAGGATCCATTGAACATGATTATTTCGAACATCCACAAGGTTTTGTTCAATATAAATTCATCTGCTGATTCAGCAAGCAGGCTTCTAGATGTTCAGGCAGTTCTTTTATGTGCTCAGCGGTTGGGATCGCGCAACCCAAGGGCTGGGCAATTACTGACTAAAGAACTTGAAGAGTTCAGGAATGGTAGTACTGCAGACTCTGTTAACAAGCATCAGTGCCGTTTGATATTGCAGAGAATCAAGTATGTTACAAGTCATCCAGAAAGCAGGTGAGCATATTATATATTTTTGTGAACCTGTGATGGTCAGCCATGTGCCGTAGAGTTTG
Organism: Crataegus laevigata; assembly: GCA_963580275.1. NCBI lineage: Eukaryota > Viridiplantae > Streptophyta > Magnoliopsida > Rosales > Rosaceae > Crataegus > Crataegus laevigata. The sequence continues at coordinate 4,500,571 of OY756953.1, read as the reverse complement.
GGTGGTCTGTATCGAATTTTTAATGAAATTTCTTGTTACACGAATATATGCTTGTAGTAATTTACATCCATGTTGTCTACTTTCAAGAGGTGTTCTTCCCCCCATGCGGTCTGATGCTATTTTATATGGTGATTACCGTGATTTGCATTCTATGATGGGTTATCTTATCTCTTTTATGTCTTCGTCTGTGTAGACTTGTATCAAATTTCCACAAGGTTCTGATTTCTGGATCCAGATATTAGAAAGAAAATCTGTGTTGATATAGATTTTCAGCCTATGTCAAAAGACTCAAAACTTACTTTATCAGGAAGGAGAGAATGACTTGGATCAAAGTGGAAGCACGTCTCTTCAGTACGAAATTACACTACCATTGTCTAATGCATATATATGCATGAACAAATATATACATCACATATGTGTGGCATGTATAACATGACATGAATATTGAATTGTATTTTTATGTTTTCCTCGCTTATTGAATTGTGTTTTTATGTTTTCCCTCGCTTTAAAGAAACATGCTATTACTGCAGAGGTGATTATGCATTTGTACACACAAAGTAAAACAGTAATAATTGTTTTACAGGTGGGCAGGGGTGAGTGAAGCCAGAGGTGATTACCCATTTAGCCACCATAAACTAACTGTCCAGTTCTACGAAGCAGCTGCAGCTCAGGATAGAAAGTTAGAAGGATTGGTTCATAAGGCTATTCTAGAACTTTGGAGGCCGGATGCTAGTGAACTAACTCTTCTTCTGACTAAAGGAGTTGACTCCACTTTACTCAAAGTTCCTCCCAGTGCAATTACTTTGACTGGTAGCAGTGATCCCTGCTACATCGAAGCATATCATTTGGCAGATTCTAGTGATGGAAGGATATCTCTCCACTTGAAGGTTAAATTTGCATCTTGCCTTTTTAAGTGCCATTAAATGGCCTCTATGTTCTTGGCAGACTCCAGTTTCCTGTTTCTGTTAGTAGTTCTTATTCCTTATTGATGAACGTGCAGGTCTTAAATTTAACTGAGCTTGAGCTCAACCGGGTCGATATTCGAGTTGGGTTATCTGGTGCATTATATTTTATGGATGGATCTCCTCAAGCAGTACGGCAGTTGCGTAGCCTTGTTTCACAGGTTTCCTTTCTACCTTTATAATGAATTCATTCTTTGTCCTCTTTTCCTTGTCTTCTTTTGCAATGCATCTTGTTTTTGGTTGTAATCTGCTAGTCAAAAATCACCATTCTTCTAAAACTGTATTCTATAGTTAGTAATTGCCTTTAGAAAGTTAAACTGTTAGTCTGTTAGTGTTTTTGGGAGGAGGATCTATAGCTTCTTGTATACAAATGTTTATCAGTTTATGTCTATTGTATATTGCTTGCCTCAGTGGGATGCCCTTTTTCTTCAGTCACCCTCGCTAATGTTTTCCCTAATTTCTGTCAATCAATGAAGCTTTGTTCTGTATAGTATGTGCTTTCTGCCATCTCTCCCCCAGTCCTGTTTCTGGACAAATATTTCGGGCTGGAGAATGGCTTTAGGATGTTAATAATTCATGTGATGTAGTACACAGCTGAAGATATGCTGTTTGACATTAGTGTTCAAGTAATTTTGTTTGCACTTTTGTCTTCCATGTTGTAATTTTCTCTTTGACAATCAGATGTTCTGATTTTACTTGTTTTTCTTGTTGCTAGGATCCAGTACTTTGCAGCGTAACTGTGGGTGTTTCCCATTTTGAAAGGTGCGCCCTTTGGGTTCAAGTCTTATACTACCCCTTTTATGGAAGTGCTGCCGTAGATTATGAAGGTGACTACACCGAAGAAGATCCGCAAATCATGAGACAAAAGAGAAATTTAAGGCCAGAAGTGGGAGAACCTGTCATTTTAAGGTGTCAACCTTACAAAATTCCGCTGACTGAGCTTCTTTTGCCTCATAAGATCTCCCCTGTTGAATTTTTCCGCCTATGGCCCAGTTTACCTGCCATAGTAGAGTACACTGGTACATATACTTATGAAGGAAGTGGCTTCAAGGCTACTGCTGCACAGCAGCATGGGGCATCTCCTTTCCTGAGTGGGCTAAAATCCTTGTCATCCAAGCCATTCCACAGAGTTTGTTCACATGTTATCCGAACAGTGGCAGGATTTCAGGTATTGTCTCTCGCTCTCTACTACTGTTTTATTTGCATCTATCTTTTGTTGTTCGTTGTTTGCTTCTTTTATATAAATTCTATAGACTGATTGCGAATGTAACTGGTAAGCCAAACTTGGCAAATCATGGCCTTAGTTTTCCTGCTAAAAGCTGGAAGAAAGAAAAACTTGTAAAATCCAGATGAACTTGGTCATAAATTATAATAATTAATGTTACTTGGAAAAGTAGAACTGGCAATCAAATTCGAGTAGAAATTATATTCAAGTATCCTTGATTTTCATCGAAATTAAGCTACTGGTATTTGGCTAGATGTTATTTTGGTAAAATTATTCAATGGTAGTGCTTTTGGCCTTCTAATCAACCACACAATATTCATGTTGAATTCTTTGTCCTGAGACAGCTGTGCTTTGCTGCAAAAACCTGGTATGGTGGCTTCTTGGGCCTGATGATCTTTGGAGCCAGTGAAGTGAGCCGAAATGTTGACCTGGGCGATGAGACTACGACGATGATATGCAAATTTGTGGTTCGAGCTTCTGATGCGTCAATTACAAAGGAGATAGGATCAGATCTACAGGGCTGGTTGGATGACCTCACAGATGGGGCTGTTGAGTACATGCCTGAAGACGAAGTGAAGGTGGCGGCTGCTGAGAGGCTTAGGATCTCGATGGAACGGATAGCTTTGCTAAAGGCAGCCCAACCTAAGAAAAAGATTCCGAAATCTGATGACGATGACGACGAAGAAGAAGAAGAGGACGACGAAAGCGACGAAGAAGACGAGGATAAAACAAAGAAAAAGAAGGAAAAGAAAAAAGATGGCGAGGGAAATGGGAAACCAAAGGGACCTACAACCCTGTCAAAGTTGACAGCAGAGGAGGCTGAGCACCGTGCTCTTCAAACAGCAGTGCTCCAAGAGTGGCATGTGTTGTGTAAGGATAGAAGTGCCAAAGTTAATTGACGGACCGACACAATCTTTCTCCGAGTGAAACTAACAGCCGGGAGTTTCCTCCGCATTTCGCAGCTCAACAGGTATGGGATAGGAATCAACAGAGTTAACTTTGCCCCATGTGGATTGCATCCAAATCCACCAGAGTCATGCGCTTGCGCAAGTGAGTCTGGAGTGGATAGTGAAGGGGGAGCTACTCGCGGGGGTTGTGACAACTAACCATGTGTGCAACTCCAAGGTTTTTGAGTGCTTGGCAGATGCGATTTCCACCGGATTTCTTCACTTTCGACTAAATTCAACGGTCACTTGCCCGGGTCTCGTGTGCTTCATCACACCTTCAATCCCGGCCCCGAGCATTAACAGAGGCATTCAAGTAGACGTAGATGTTAAATTTTAGGAAATCAGCTGGTTTTTGTGTGAAAATTGTAACTGTTAAACCGGGGTTTGTCTCTCTTCCCCCTATATGTTGTTTTATTTTATATCGAATTATACAGGAAAGGAGAGGTCGAGTTCTTCTTCATATTGTAAAACGACTTTTGTAAAATTTAAGAATTATGAATCGTTGGACTCGGCAAGGTCCTTGTAAATAAAACGAGGCACAAAAAAAAAAAAAAAAAAAAAAAAAAAAAAAACTTGAATGTATTGAGATCATTCTCGTCTGCATATATAACACGATGAATGGTCACACCACGTGGGGATGTTTATGATACCAAAATATTGCCGATAACCATGCACGTATTTGGAATAAAATGCAAATGAAACTATTTGGGTTTGGGGAACATTGAAATAATGGGCCGAAACAAAATCCAATGCTTTGATTTCACCCAAATAAGCCCAATAAAAAAGTTGGGGTTTAAAGCTTCAAGGCATGTTTGGTATTCTATTTAAATTTTTTTTATCATTTCTCAAAACATTTCTTGAAAATAATTTTCTTTAAAACTCAAAAGGTGATTGGTTTGCGATTTAAATATTTTAAATCTTACGACTTAAACTAGACAAATAAATTTAAAAAGAGAGGCCGCAAGAGAGGGAGAAAGAGGAGAGAGAAGCGAAGAAAGTAAAAGATGATTAAAGGAAAGAGAAAGAAGGAAGAGGATCAGACGAGATAGAGAGGAAGATGAGTGAATTAAAGAACCGATAGAATAAAGATTGCGAATTGAAGGAGAGACATAAAAGGTTAAAAAAAAAGGAAAGAGAGAGAGAGAGATATATATATATAATTACACACACACACATATAGATTTGGAGTGGGATGAGAGGAGAGAGAGAAAAGAAATGAGTAAGTTTAAATTTAAAAATTTATTTGTTATGTTTTTAAATAATAGACTATATTTTTTAGTTAGTCTTGAGTTCAATTTTTTAAAATAATTCTTCCAAACAAGCTTTTAAGGCCTAAAACTTGAAAATTATTTTTGAATTTAAAAAGTTGGATTCAAGTTAATTATCAAACAATCTCTTAAATTAAAAGTTTTAACGAAACACTTCTAATAATATTAATTTTTAAAGCAAAGTGGGATTCATACTCTAACGACGACTAAAACATACGCATCTTTCATTTTTGGCCGGGTCAATGCTTATGAGTCATGAGGAGAAAATAGAGATAAAGAGAACAGTTGTGTCAAAGTTTTAACCAGTCAAGTAGCAGAAGTTTTCAAACAGTGCGGCCCCGTTTGGTGGGCCATATAAATAGACTAGATTAATTAAAATGGACTTGAGTTTTTTTCGTATTTAATTGTGTTTAAATTTGAGATAGACTAAATCAGATACAATGAGATATGAGTTTACGATATAGTATGTTATTTAATATATCTTTATATATTGATTACAAGTCATATCTTACAAGTGCTAATTTAATTATATTTCAAATGTCAAATTTTATCTAGCTCACCAAACGAAACTTACAAGTTCACAACTCCAAAAATGAAAAACAAAATTTATAAGACGTCACAAGAAAATGCGTCTACTCTTTGCATTATTTTCTTCGCATTCGAAGAGATTTATGTTGAATTAGTTAGGAATGCACTACAAAGATTTGGTAAGAGAGATTTGAAATGACCAAGTCATCGTCTGTGAATCATTTGTTTATATCTTTATATAGTATTTGCAAATCTCCTATACGGTTTGGTGAACTGGATGAGATATGTTGTGATAAATTAAAATGAAGTTGAATCCAGTCCGTTGTTTGTTGTGTCAAATGTGAGATGGACGGGACTGCACATGATGAGTTATGAGTTCACAATAGAGTATTTTATCTAAACTATTCTTGTACATAAATTACAAGTATCGTCTTACAAGTCCCTGCTAATCTAATTCTATCATAAACTCTAATCTCATCCGGCCCACCAAACAGAAAATTAACAGGGCACTTGAAAGATTAAAAAGGAGTTAATGTTGCTGTCTATCAGAGTATCATTTTCAAACCCAACTAACCCCACCAATATATGCAATTATGATTGTTTGTGCAATACGAAGACTCTTTCGAAGTTTTTGAAAACGCCCCCTTCCCCGTCTTCCAAGCTGCTTCCGTTGTGTTGAATTCAACAACAAAGGTACCATTATTAATACAGCGCCTCAGCATATTGTGAAGAGAGAAATAGAACCAAAATCTACAACTCCAACTGCTTGCTTTGTTTAAAACAAAACAAAACAAAACAAAAGTCTACTATTCTAGCCATGAACATTAACAGCCTCATATTCTGCTTCGTTGTTTTGACGCTTCTTTTCCCCTTACCCTCCGATTCTGCTGATCCTGATCCGTTACAAGACTTTTGCGTGGCGGATTTGAGCGCGTCCGGGGCAGTTAACGGCTTTCCCTGCAAACCCGTCTCGAACACTACTTCAGATGACTTTTTCTTTGATGGACTGAGCAAACAAGGGAACACAAGCAATGTCTTTGGGGCGAAGGTGACACCTGCGAATGTCCATGCATTTCCTGGCCTCAATACTCTTGGGATGTCAATGAACAGAGTTGACTTTGCCCCCGGCGGTCTTAATCCGCCTCACTCGCACCCTCGTGCGAGTGAGACGGGGGTGGTCATCAAAGGGAAGCTCCTCGTAGGGTTTGTGACAACGAGCAACGTGTACCACTCCAAGGTTTTGAGTGCTGGACAGATGTTTGTGATTCCAAGAGGACTTGTTCACTTTCAGCTCAATGTTGGAGAAGGTAAGGCTCTGGCCTTCACAGCTTTCAACAGTCACTTGCCTGGTTCCGTTGTAGTGCCTTTAAATCTGTTCGCTTCGACACCTTCGGTCCCCGACCAAGTGTTAACTAAGGCCTTCCAAGTAGATGAAGATGTCATCAACGCCATTCGATCCAAGTTCGGGGTTTAAAATACTGTGAAGTTAATTTGGTTTTGGTATTTTTTGGGTTCTCTCTTCCCCTGTTTTCTGCTTTCTTTGTTGTTGTGTATGCGCATCGATATGTTTCTAGGTCAGTTGGTCACCAACGGATCATACAGTAACTGGTTTCACTTGTTCATATTCTACTTAAACTGAAGAACTTTCACTTTCGTTCGAGGTATGCCACCAATAGGTGTAATTAGGCGTCTCCGGCCATGACACCATGAGCCGAGGGAGGCGAAGGAGCTGAGTTTTTTTCTTTTGGGTTTTTAAGATACAAAACTACACCTGAAATTTTCAATTGAATCTGAACCAGAAGTTCGTGACACGAAGAAATATCATGTGAAAATAATCAGATATTTTATAAATAAAATCTCGAAAGCAAGCACAAGACTTCTGTTACACATTTGAACGAAGCTGTTCTAACATATTTTCTATGGGACTAATACAACAAAGTAGAGTATAATATTATCTAGTCAGATGATACGTACGACAATTAGATGCATCTCCTACGGAATAATCACATCTGCCACCAATTACGACTTGAAGAATTATCCCCTGAAGTTACGTTGCTCTTTCGAAACCACCACCAACCTGCATATGTAGCCATTCGGGCTGTGAGCTTTGGGCGTATTCCCTTGGTGTGTGCGAGCTGAATAACAACCCCGCAACATCAAATGGCTGTGCACCAAGCTGAAACACCAGGTCAACCCGTAAGAAACTCATATAGCATATACATAGACATGGTTATCTTTCCGTGCATGGAAAGAAACTTTATTCATCAATGACAAACTTATTCAAGCGATGAGATACTAAATCATTGCAATATGAGTTAAAGGGATGAGAGTATACAGAAAAGGGACTGTGATCCTGGGAATTAGGAGGCAGCATAATGGTGATAGCATTTAAATTCGAAATGGGAAATCGAAATCAGTACTTTATACTTCAAGGGAAATCAAGGAGTAAGAAAATATGTCATCGCAAATAATACAAGAGCTTTCCTAGAATCTTTATGCATATAGCATGGGTTAGGTTAAGGAAAACGATGAGCCTAGAAGTGCCTTGCTCTCTGTTCATTCCCTTAGCAATGCAATAAGAAACGCACAAATACAAATCTTGGAAAGCCAAGAGCAACACTGGTGTCCAGTGGCCAACTTTACGACAAGCACACTCCTTGGTTGACAGACATTTACATTCCTAGATGCATCCCTAAGATTGATAAGTTGTACAAAAATAATTCCCTAGACAAAGGTTTAAGATTGACAAGTTGTACCAAAAAAATCCCGAGACAAAGGTTTACATTCTAAAAAGCAGTAATGTCTTCAGAAATCTATTTAACCAGAAATAACAAAGCATCTCAAGGATTATATATTGGAAAATAGTTCCAAAAAGAGTGGATCCATGGGTTTTATGAAGGTAATAGAAGTGCAGAGTACTTACATCTTTTGGAGGAAACGCTTCAATTGTGGGATTCATGTTCATCCTTGAATTGACTGCTTCCAGCTTCATCGAAAGGAACTACAGAATAGAATAACCAGATTACAGTTTTAGGTTAATCAGTTTAAAGCAAAACCGTGTAACCAAGTAGCACAAGATAGAGTCAGAAGGAATAGATACCTCGACCTGGTGGTGCAGTGATTGGATGTAATTAATAATCTCATCAAGGACGAGTGCTTTCCCAATAACCTTTTTAAGAAGAAAAGTACAACATGCGTAAGGGAAACATATTTCAGAATTCAGATCACTAGATAATTACCCAAGATGGATTTCCCATACTAACTATGTCGATCATATGCTACGTAAATATTATGACTAACATAAAGACAACTAGACAACATCGAATACCTTATTGCATCCGGGAACCAAATCTTGGAGAATTTTCATCCTTTCGCTGATCTTCTCTCTCCTAGCCTGCCAAAAACAGGTATGGTACGCACACATTGAAAGAGTGAATGAATCACACTGATTTACCGAACATGTCAATAAAACAGAAACCTATTCCCTATCGAGATCTACAGAGCTTGATTAAGAACATGTAAACCGTAATTGATGTTCTAGATTCTAATATTGTATATTCAAAAGGACCAAAAGCACATTACTCTCTCGGCTAGACTGTGGCTATCTGTAGCTTGGCCCCTTCTTGCCCTCACATGGATATAGTCTTGCTTGGGTGGCTCGGAAGGTTTAGTGCTTTCTTCAGTTGGCTTGTTGTCGCCAGCAGCTGAACTTTCTTCAACTTCAGCCTTCAAATTGTCATTTTCATTTCTGGATACCGCTAATTTCATCCGCTTACCCAAATCTTTCTGTTCGATAAACAACAATACAAAAATTCAAGAACAAGCAAGCAACATACAGACAGGCATCATTAACTGAAAATCATGCAGCCTAACCCGCTTAACGACACACATCACGCCATTTTCGGATGTATTAGCATTAAAAACCAAGTCTTTACAGTTTACAGATAGCTGAGATAGCACAATCGCAATTACACAAACTAACCGCTTCACGCAATTATTTGCAACAAAATTTTCACTAAATTAAGTCCAAATATAAGGACCCTTGACTTAAAATTCGTTCTTTTTCTTATTATTTCCATCCATTTTCCACAATCCAGCTAATTTATAAAAGCCCACATATAAAGTTGATTGCTTTAGCATTAATTTGCAACATTTTCTCAGAAACCAAACATAAAATCGAGCCAAGCAATCAAATTTCACGTAAAAGAGTGAAAATTACGAACCAAGCCATTGCCACTACGAGTGGAACCCCGCTTCGAAGACTCGTCCTCATAGTTCACATCCCTTCTCTTCCTTCCACCACCGCCGCCGCTTTGCTCAGTCACAGTCGATTCCTCCAACGACCCATCTCTGTTCACAGAGCTATCTCCAAGCCCACCCAAACTCTGACCCAAGTTACCCACTCGGAGCCCCAACCCGCCACCGCTGCCACCGGGTTCGCCGCTGAAGGGCCAAAACTCTGCCAGGCTGTAGGATGCCGGGTTAGCTACTGAGGAGGCAGACTCGTTGATCAGTGGAGGATCCATTTTCTCAACAACCCGAACTCATTCGACCCGAACCCGAATCCAAAACCGGAACTTGAGCTACCAACTGAGAGAGAGAGAGAGTAGCGAGTGTGTGAGCTTTTGAAGAGCTAGTGGGCTTAGTGAGCTGATGGGTATTTAACAAGTGATTTTAGATAGAGAAAGATTTGGTTTTTAGAGAGAGAGAGAGAAAGAGGAAGAGCATTAATGGACGACGATGAAAGTTAGAGAGAGAAAGGAAGGGGAGTGGCAGCAGAGGGTGATCCTTTTGGCTGAACCGGTGTAGTGCGCAGTGCGCCCACTGTACATTTTAACCCCACAGCAGGACACTGAAAGCTGTAGCCTTTGTGAGAGAGAGAGAGAGAGAGAGAGAGAGAAGAGAGAGTAATGCCATGCTACCACGGCGTGTTAGGGTACTCGCTCTTCTGCAAGACACACGTGGCACTGATCATCGTTCTGGGTTTTCATTAATTTATTATTTAAATTTTTTGTGTGAGTTGCTTAATTGGTTGATCTAAAGTCTAAACCAGACATGGGATCAAGTGCCTAACCAATACATTATAACAAGGAAAGTAGAGATCAAAGGATCCAAACCCACCTGTATTTCAAATAACTTAATATTCCATTGGCTATATTTCTTCATTTTTGAAAAAAAAGAAGATATTTTAATATACTTCTGATTTACCGTGAAAATAAATTATCTTAGTGTAACAGGGCGCGCACACTATTCTGACCGCATTGACCAGATCATTTAACTTAATTTACATATGCATACTTAAAGACTTCACTAATTAGATTATTTATTGTTTTAATCTATTCTAATTGACGTTAATTAGAAATCAAATTTCAATGCACGTTGTTTTGACTAGTTGACCTAATTTTACATTTGAGTAACATGCCAAATTTCCGTAGTAAATGGAAATTACCCTATTCAGAATAGTGCCTAGAAAGTGAAAGCAACTTGTTCACGTGTGGAGTTTTTCAAATTGGGGTATCTTATTCTCTATCAATAGAGAGATTGGGTGGAAAAAAACAAGGGTTGGTGGGGGCACTTGCAATAGTGAACAATACAAACCCTCCAAATTTATTGCTCAAAGAATTTTTATGTTGGGGAAAAAAATGCTTTTCCCTTTCTAATTTCCTTTATTTTAAGAGCTAAGTAGCTTGGATAATTGGAATTATAGCACCATCAATACCTAACCCTTCCTTGTCTTATTTTTCACAAATATTAATGGTGGTGCCTAACTTGCTTAGCAAAAAAAAGGGTAGCAAGAAAAATTACACTTGAGAAAGTGTTTTTGAGATTATGCCCAAGATAGTTTTGTACTTTGCCAAACTCATGTGCCTTTGTGGAATCTTGGGCATTTGTTAAAAGTTGACTTGAGTGACTTAGGACTAGTCTTAAAGTACTTTTAAAATGACTAAAAAGGTTTTTAGATAAAATATTTTGGAATTCCAAAAGTAATTGAAGTGTTTTCTGCAAGAAATACCAGTTATGTGCTTCTTATAGGAATCATTTCAAGTGTTTTCAGAATTTATTTATATTTTACAAAATATCAGTCCCAAAATATTTTCACAAAAAGCGCTTTCAGCTATTTTAAAAACACTTCCAAATGAGTTAAGTTCCCTTTTTAAAGGCTTCTACTCCTAATTTGGTTATCAAAACGTGATGCATTATCATGGATATGCCCATTTCATTTTCATGCCCACCTCATATAGTGTTGTACCTGCCTCACTTCAAAACCGATGTCTATTCCTCGAGAGATTTACATACACACTCTCTAAAATCATTGGAACATTACAGGTTAATAATATAACATTATGTGTTTTAATTTCACATCGCATCGCTCTATTATTTTGAAATGCTACGGTGGCGTACCCAGAGGTGCAATGAAGCCTTCATCCAAATTTCCATGAAGCAACAAACTTGGCTATTGTGAAGTTGTTGCAGGATAATATTTGGGTTGCTTGAAATTGAAGTGCCTTCATTATTTTGAAGAGAAAAGATAAGCGTAAACAAAGAAGAAAACAGTACCAACTGTACCATGCCACCTATTTTGTGTAAGAACTTCAACTTCCTGTTGGGTTGGGAAATTACCAGGTCAACTTTATTCTGCAGTCCCTAGTACATGGAACTGTTACAAAATTATGTTCTGCTACCTTTTTGCTATATGTGGCTACTTTTTCAATGCTCTCGAACAAAATCTCTGCCCTTCTGCATGTGATAGCCGTAAAATCTACAAAGTAAGATTCATTCCCATCTATTTCCATTTTCTCCTCTCACACTATGTTTTTATCTTATTGTCTCTAAAAAAAAATCAATATAAGATGTTGACGTGACTTAAGAAATTCGAACTTGGGAGGAAGGAACCGGAAATCCATTCTTAATCAGCTGACCTAACCTATATGTACATAAAAATGGGAATTTTCAATTTTATGCCAATACAAAGTAGTTTAAGCATTGCAGTTTGTGTTGATGTTCATTAGGAAATCAAACGCTCAGATTTGCTTGGATGGAGAATGGGCCAGTCACTCATTCACTGCTATCAAAAATAAATTTTGGGCTGGGGATGGCATGCCCAAATTTGAAGTCCAAACTGATAGAGGTGAAAAGACAATTTTGGTCAAGCCAAATTATTCTGGACTCACCTTTAAAATGGTCCCATGTCTCCACTTAAAACTATTGTCTAGTTGATATTACTCTTCGATTATAAGTGAAATGTCTTAAGTTTGATTATCGCTAAAAGAAAATTTAAATTACATTATTACTAACTAATTATGAGACTGAACTCATTCCCCCCTCATATTGTTTGTTCAAAAAAATAAAAAGGGCCCCATGTCCTACTGTTTGCTGGAACAAAAGTCCCCAATTTACAAGCAAGAGTAAATGATAAGTTTGGAAAACAGAACACATTTTTGGATATCTGTTTTATCACCAGTTGTACAATTATGCGTTGTATCTCACGTGATAAGAGAGAGATACATGATTGTTTAAACCGGTAACACCTAAGAAAAAAACGAACACAGAAAGCGAAAAATGTAACAGATATATTTAGGGGTGTGCTTTCCACACACTCTTTTTTACTTCTCACACACTCCTATTACTTTCTGTCCGTTAGATCTTCTTCAATTCATCCGATCCGACGGCCGAAATCTAAAAAGGTGTGAGAGAAATAAAAAGGGTTGTGTGAATATCACACCTCTATATTTATGGTTTTATAACAGTGACGATTACACTGGAAAGAAGAAGAATGCAGAGACTTAATTCTTGAGCTTTCCAGAACTTTCTTCCTACCCTAATAAAAGTCTTATACTTTTCAAAATTTCAGTCTGCTCTTCGTACAGTGGTCTTAAACAAGAGGATGTACAACTTTTGATCCATTGAGAAATACAGAAACCCACTTACAGAGTGTGTCACAAAAGACCCAAAACTTTTTCCTACAATGCAGTGCCATGCTGGCCCATATACCCCATCAAATTCCTGCAAACAATTACCCAAACCTTTCAACATGTGCACATAGACGGGCTAACGAGTCACTACTAATCACACGCACCGCAAATGTGGGGTTTGATCACAAAAGACCTCAGTGTCATTAGCGGGGGAGAACCATTCATTATATATTGTAGTTTTGAAGTGGGACTTTTTGAGTTCTTTAAACCCCACAAAAACAATTACCACCTAATCATAAAACTCACAAAACTCATATCATATAATCACCAAAAACCTAAGAAAAATCATAAGTTAACATCCTAATCATGATAATTAAGCTCATAATTATGTTACCTTCTTGAGAGTCAAAGCAAGAGTCTTGGAGGTGAACTTTTCCAGGCTATCATGTGTCTTTCTTGCACACTCCACAGCATGGATCTGCATAAACGGCGGCATATCAGATGAAACAACTCTCACCCCATTACTTACTAACACATCCGCCAACTGCACCTGCGGCTCAGACAGGGATCTCCTCCTTCCTCCGCCGCCGATTGCGGCGGACGAAACCGACAGCCTTCTCCCGCTATCCAACTCCTTCTCTTTCTCAAAATCCACCAACCCCTTTTGAGCTTCCCTCTTCTTCACCACGACGACGACGTCCTTATTGGGTTTTCTGGATTTTTCTGATTCCTTTGTTTTCTTGCTCTGTTTTTCGATTCTGGGGTCGAATGATTTGAGCTGAGGATTCGATTTGACGGAAGACTGGGAGGAATCCATGGACGCCGACATCGATTTGGACTGCAAACGAGTGTCTACGAGGCTCTGAGAAGTGCGGAGACGATGACTTGCGATGGCTCTTGAGGTGGGGTTGGAGGTGGAAGAGGGTTTAGTGGGCAGGGAAGGAGGATCTAGGTAAGTGGAGGGCTTGGAGTGTTTTGGCTCTGTCGCTGCTAGCATGCGCCGGTGCGTGGCGCGGTTGGACATGGTGGTGTTTTATGGGCGGTTTAGGGCGGTGATGGGTGGATGAATGGGAGGAAATGGGAAGGGAGGTATGGATTTTGTGTTGATATGCTTTTGGGTCAGTAGTGGGGTTGGGGTGAATTGGGACTTGTGTGGTGAGATCTAGTCACTATTGAGTTCTAGAATGCGGAATCTTCGTAGATTCGCAATCTTAAAATTTGATTCAACAGTTATAAATATAAATTTATTTTAAAAATTATAATAATTTTAATTTTTAAATTAAATTTTAATAGCACGAATTACTGGTTTGATAAATTAAGAGGAAAGGATTGAAAAATGATCCTTTACCAAAAATGCGCCATAGGCGGAGGAAAACAGAGGGAGGGTCCCTGGTGATGTTTTGACCGTTGACTCACCCAACTATCTTAATCCGTATGGGGTTTTAGTGTTAAGTTGCCTAGCTAGGGCAGCATTTTTGGGATCTTGTCTCGTAATTTTAGCATAGGGGAAGGAATTTGGGTTGCTACCCTACATATTCTATTTTTTGTTGGAGGATGTCTCAGGTTTACTTTACAAGGGTGTGAGAATGATTTATATTTGCAGTGAGTCTGATACTAAGTCGTGGTTAGTATAACTTTGTTATAAGTTAACGTTCTTGTAAAAGTATTGTCAGGTAACTTTAACGCACAAGATGTGACCTCATACAAAATTAATTAATCAAGATTGATTTTGGAAAGTGTTATTGACATTCTAAAAATCTCATTCTACACTCCTCACAAAATGTATTTTTATTTCTAAATATAGAAAGTTTAGAGTGTAGAATGAGAATTTTGGAGTGCCAATAACAATTCTCTTGATTTTTACTTAAAACTTAATAATAATACTAACAAAAACAATAAACAACATTATGTATATTTTTTTTAATACATCGATATTTTTACACTAGAGGAAGAAGAGTTTGGCTAAGCCACACAATTAAAAGCAGCCTTAAGTTTAGCTCGGTAAATGCTACGACGGTATATACTTGTGATGAATTCGATTTATAATTGTGGCTATACTTGTCAAGAGTTTAATAACTCATTTATTATAGCTATTCCATTCTAGCGTCCAAGTTTTGTTGTGGAAAACACTGTAGTTTCTCAATAATTAGTGTTCCATAAATTCACCAAAATTATCAGTACGCATGTTGCAGGCTAAAGAAATTCAATGCAGCTTAATTGGACAAGCTTTACTAATTTACAAAGATACAAGGAGACATGAAAATTTGGCCGTGCCAGGGACGAGGAGGAGGAGGAAAAACGAAAGGGGATGCCAACTGAGACAGTTTTCTGATCCTTGAAAGCCACCAGGATTTGAATGCAAGGACGATAGGGCCATAGATATCAAATATCGATCAACCAGACACTGGTGTTCAGAAAAGAGCCCCATTGTAAACAAAGGGAGTACACAGCCCGAATCTAATTCCATGGACTCGGCAATCGAGCATCTCTGAAAGCAGAAGTGCCGCCAGATGCTGCAGGGGACGGAGAGGATGCCATGTAGTTTGTTCCCGATACAGATAATGTGGGTAGATTTGCGGGATGCCCCTGTTGCCCTATGGGAGCAAAGCGTGATGGACTAGTACCGGTTGCCCCTAAACTTGCTCGAGAGGGGTGTGGAACCTGCACATAAATTTGATAACTGGAAATGAGTTCGCGAAATAGTAGCAAACCAAAGAGACATCAATTGCAAAGTAGTCCCTCATATTTCTAATCTGTCTCTCACGAAAACTGCTCTTGCTATTCCAACGCTTGAAATTCAAATAATAGAAAACCATCAATGCAGTAGTCGATGCAAATGAAAACAAAAACGAAATGTGCATCAACCCTTGACTGGCACAATAAACGTAGTAGCAGAAGTAGTAACCAAAATGCATTACCACATTGTGCTGAATATGAGCTGGCCTTCTGAGAGGAGACTCTGAAGATGGGGATGTGCTGTTCATCCGGAACATATGGCGAGATTGAAAGTTATGATTTGAAAGCTCGTCGCCCTCAACCCCTTCCATCTCAAGGTTTGCCTCCGAGCCCAACCTAGCAGCAGCGTGCCTAGTCATTGAACCGGAGTCATTTGTTACATCCACTTGGAGTGATACAGACGGGCGAACCACCACTCCTTGCATGGAATTTCGTCTCTTTAACTCCTCCTCTGCATTTAAGATCTGTAAACCAACACGAAAGAACTCCCTAGTATCGATCCCTCCCAATGTAACATAAGCAAACACACAAATCGACTACGGACCCAAAACTTACCTGCTTCAACACTTGAACTAGATTATGTTTTTTTTGATTCAAAACCTGCAGCTTCTCCTCAACTTCTCTTTTCCTCTTTTGATTGTCACTTAACTCCTCCTCCTCTTTGTTGCATCTCTATCATATAAACAAACAATTGCAGTTACTAAACACGAATCGAAACTACACTAAACAGTTCATCAAATCAAAATGCATGCTTGTGCTGTATAGATTTAAGTTGTTCTTTCTCCACACATTACAGTTTAAATCCAGTTTTCATACTTCAATTTAAGAACACAAACCCATAAAAATGCCCAATTCGAAAACAAAACCTTCCAAACCAATTCAGAATCCAATTGAAAACCAGATATAAATACACATATAGATATAGATATACCTCAGAATAAGGGTTTTCCACTTCATCCAATTTATCAACCTTCACAGCCAGTGAACTCGCACCAACATCCGCAACATCCGACTCTTTCTCGATCAAATCGGGCTTAAGAGCAGGCGGCGAATCGGACTCACCGCCGGAATTCACCGCAGAATCAGCACCGTCCGATTGCTTCCCATCCTTCTTCCCGCCGGACGGCCCAGCTTCGCAATCAGCATCAACATTCTCCGGCGCTTCAAATTTAATCGTGGGGTGAGACAAATTTCCCGCCTTTGCAGCTTCGTTGAGCTGGTCCAGGACAAAATCAGGGTCAGGGTTAGAGGCGGCGGCGGCGTCGGGGAGGGCGGAGCGGAGGCGGGAGAGAGCTACAGAGCGGCGGGTTAAAAGGGATTTGAAGTCCTTGAGGGAAATTTTAGGGGTTGGCATAAGCCACCGACGCGGTACGTCGGGGACTCTGTGGAGGTTTCCTCTGTACAACGAAATCGCCACCATTTTTGTAGGAGTTTTTTTGTTCTTCTGCGATTTCTCTGTTGCTCTCTGCTCTTTGCTTTTTGAATTAATGATGAATTATCAGAATTAATAAAAAGGTAAATAAATAAACGACCTGTAGTGAAAAGTAAACAAGGACCATTCACTAATCGAGTGGTGAAGTTAATTAGGCAGCGCGGGTAAAACACTCGTTACCGCCGTTGCTTGGGGCTTTATGATCGACTGTCCTTAATTATAGGTTACTAATTTTGATTGAGATAGAATAGTTTTTTCTTTTTTAAGTAACGGGTATTTGAACGGTACTCACATGTCATAATACAAATAAATAAAATAATATTTTTTCATGTTCCTCTTTTTATTTTATGATATATTAAGTATCTGCTTGAATACCGATTTTTTAAAAAAAACTTTATATTGAAGTTGGTGTATACTTAAAAAAAAAAAGACAAAATTTAAGACATCTAACTTGAGTCCATTTCTGCTGGAGCAATTAAATTAATACAAATATCTTGAAAGCAAAGTCATTGTTAACCAGACAAGGTTTTTCATGTGTGCCCTAACGTTTATTGTTAGTTATCAATTAGTATTACAAGAATTGAGATCCTTTTGGATCTTTGTGTCTAGAACACTAGTCTCAATGATCAGGAGATTTAAACCATTCATTTTAAATTATGCAGAAACACAGAAATTCGGAGATGATCTTAATTCATATTGTAAGTCTCACGTTTGACTCAGATATAAATATAATTACTTTTGATTATTCAATGCAATTAAAGCTATATTTTCGAAGCACGAGTATTAGTAAATAGTCAAATCACCACCAAATGAGAAAATCAAGGAAACTGAGTGTGTTATTGAAACGTAATTAAGGAAACACACAATATCTTCTCTAACTAGTTTAATTACTTTACTTGTACCATGCAAAGGCATAAAGTTCCAACAAAAGACCCCATATATGAGCTAGTTCTTATAATTTTCATCTTATATAGAAAAATCTTATTGTTTGCAAAATTAGTACCATAACTCTGGAGTAGATTTTAACTCAGTAGTAGAATGGTTCTTCCATGAGTTCAGGAAACTCCAAGAACATCTCATTCTCTCTAGCTACCATGGCTTCCACAAACGAACTGTCACATGCCTCCGATGTAGCTTCAACTTCATTTGTTGAGATTGCATAATCCATGTCGATTTGGCTTTGTTGTATTGCTACTTGTGCTTGGTCCTTCGATGAATACTCAGCCTTGTTTTCGTGTTCTTGGGCGTCACCAACTGGCATAAACGCGTCTTCAAGGAGAAAATCGCTCCAGCTAAACGCCTGCAGGGTTGCCTGCTCTTGTGTTGCAGATGAAGTAGAAGACGATGGTGACAATGTTCCTTCGTGACTGTAAAAATTTGGTGCAGAAGATTGGGATTCGGTGGATTTGAAGGCTTCTGTCACCAATTTTATGGCCTGCAGCTGTGTGAGAAGATCCGGGGGTTGGCTGCTAGGTTGAGTGTGGCCCAAGAAACTGTCTAGAATTGGCTCCGCTTTGGTTGATATCATTGTAATTGGCATCAAATGGCTGTTGATGTTGGAAAACCCTTGTGCTGGCAATGAGTGTAGCTCTGCTGGCTTCATCAGCATTGCGTTCCTCAAGTCCTTGTTGAGAGAACCTATCCCGTTTCTCATTCCAACTTTCGGGAGGCCACCGATGTTTCCATAATCCGCTAAGATTTGAGAGAAGGGCTTATGAGTAACATGATCAATTCCCATTTCTGAGAGCTTCTTCTTCACCTTAGTGTTCCAGTAGTTCTTTACATCATTGTCTGTCCTCCCAGGAAGGTGTTGAGCTATTGTTGACCATCTGCACCACAAAAATCATAAGAAAAAAAACCCTTATACTTCTTCAAACTTAGGCACTTTTGGTTGTCGAAAAGCGCTTTTAGCTCTTCCAGAAGCAGGCTCAAATAAACAAACCTTCATAAGCTTTCTCTCCAAAGGGTAAATGAGATCTACACACTATGATAGTTGGAACAGAAGACAGCACAGATCGGTTCGGATACAATAAAACCAAGACTAATGCAGTGAAAATTTTCTTTCTCCAAGATCAGCTAGAAATTTGCATAAATACTAACCTGCTACCTATTGTGGCATGAAGCCTGACAATCAATTCCTCCTCATGGGGCGTGAAGGATTCATGCTTCAGATTAGACTTGATGTGATTAGTCCCCCTAAGCTTGCAGCTCTTTCCACATCTTGTTACTCCTGTAAACACTCTTACATTAGGTTAATTAATTATCCTGGAAATGCACTATTTAATCCAACAGCACCCCCGGAAACCCGGTAACGAAAGAATTTAGAGAAGAAAGCATCCGAATCAACCTGTTTTTTTGGGAACAGAAGTCCAGTTACTCGGCCCATGCTTCGACACATGCGCAAGTATCTTTGCATCGTCAGTCCAAAGAGTGCCCCTTTTCACACGCAGCTTGTCACAACAAGGAGGTCTCACCATCCTTATTAATTATCTGTGTGATTCAAAACTTGCACATGAAATCATAAAAAGGAAAAAGATTGAAAAGAAAACAAAAAGGAAATGATAAACAAAAGTTTTCGGATTTAAAAGAGAGATGAAACCGATTCACGCCTTCGTTTAGTTCTGCTTATGCAGATGCTCATTGATAGAGGTATGAGATGAGATGAGGGAAGGTACTGGTTAAAAGTATGACAAGCGTGGAAAGGCAAGAAAAGCATGAGGGTTTTGCTTCCATTTAACTAAGTTGCATGATGAATGACATCTTCACGTACATTAACGGTAATAAAAATCAGTCTTTCCGTATGCTCACATGCTTGGCTCCTAGGGACCCTTTTGAATCTGGTTCAAATTGGGTGAATTATTTGGTTAAACTTAGATTAAATCCAAGTAAAATAGCATAGTTAATTGATTATTTAGATTAATTTGCCTTTGTGAAAAGGAAATGACTACTGAATACTGTTTTAATTTGTGATAATCACAAGTTTGATGATTCTAACTATTTTAAACAAAAAACTCAACTACGGGACTGTTTGGTACTCTACTTGAATCTAACTTTTTAAACTAAAAAACAATTTATAAGTAAGCCTTAAAAACTTATTTGGTAAGACTATTTTCAAAAATTGAACTCAATGCTAACTCAAAAATATAGTCTATTATCTTAAAACATAAAAAGTGAGTTTTTAGAGTTTTTAAACTTAAACTCACTTATTTCTTTTCTCTCTCTCTCTCTCTCTCTCTCTCTCTCTCTCTCTCTTCCTTTTCTCTCTTTGTTTTTTTACCTTTTTCGTCTCTCTCCAAATTTGGTGTTTTATTTTTGTTAAAATGTTATTTTATAGAAAAAAACTCCACCTTACACTACCGGTCTCAAGCTCGGATAAATGAGGAGGGGAAGGGCATCAGGTAGTCGATAGCCAGCACTCTGTTTTTACATCGAATCCTTATGCGGTTTTATGGAAAGTAGAAGGCAAATACAAAAGGAGCCAAACTAGGTCTCCCGATCCCGCCACATGAGGAGAAATACAGAGGTCCCTTTACATCAATGATGGTAACTCGGGGAAGTTGATCTGTGTTTTTATTGGTAGAGACTCGCATCCCAGCTCCTTCAACATCGATCAGCAACAAAATATTGGCAGGTGCAGTGCAGTGCAGTGCAACCACCACCTCCTCATGGTGTTAATGAGGAACTTAAAAGCCTCACAAACCAGTAAGATTGGACATGCATGGATAGAAATGCCAAGTCACTTCACTCTTTTGAGTTGCACTTCGAAAATTAAGGTCTCGTTTGGCATGCTATATAAAGTATCAGATAGGACAAATTGTACGAAACCAATTGTTTGGTGTATTTTTGTATTAAATAGCCACCTGACTAATAATTCGGACCCACTTTAATTTATCTGGTACACACCTGCTAACTAATACAGTTTGTAAAGCATTTAGTAAATTACGAATGAAATTGTACTGAAATTTTTGCCTTGGTAGTAGCTCACCTTCCTTAGTGGGATGTGAAAGAAATAACGGAGTAGTCTTCCCGTAATTTGCAAGTAAGCTTACCTATATTCTTGTGACAATTCTAACCAATCAACATAAATTCTAATAATATGTTAACCAAAATTAACAACTCTAACAAATATATATGTTGACCAGAGAAAAAAAAAACGACAACACTCCAGGAAACCAAGAGTTAGTGACAGATGTTGATGATCGCTAAAGTTTAAATTTTTTTGTGATTCTAAATCCATTTTTGTTGCAGGTGGCCTGTGTTAATCCAACTAACATTTAGATCTAGGTCGACTAATCGATGTCAATATCTACACTTGTGTTACGAAAGTTGCTTTACTGCCCATGGCCTATTTTAGCTTAGTCAAACATTATCATACTGTTTGGGCCCAAAATAGCACTTTGGGCCGAGGGAAGATTTTCTCGGCCTAAAAGGGGATTTACGTGGAACTCTAAGAACTAGGTAAGCCTAGGACGACAACTTTTCCTTGATTTAAGGTGAAAAACATGCCCTAAAACAAGGAAAAGAGAAAACAAGAAAAAAGAGAAAGCAAGTGGCTTCTTCACGTGACCCAACAAGGGAGGATTCAGATCCTATAAATACAGAAGCAGTGGCAACATGCAAAGGATCAACAACACAACACACAAAATCTGCCCTGCGCAAACCCTCTCAACACCTTTGAGAATTTTTACTTTCTTTTTCGCCTTCACATCTTCAGTTTGGATAAACAGCACTGTGAAGGCAACCGGTAAACACCTTCAGTTTGGATAAACAGCACTGTTGCCGTAGAACCAGCCGTCCGTGAAGCACCTTCAGTTTGGATAAACAGCACTGCGACAGGGTCGATTGGTTATTTATCCTAGTCTCAGCCGACGAAGGAGTCTCGAATCCCCGTCGACAGAGGTCATCTCACCAGCCGGCCCGACGAAGTGAGGTGTTACTAATACTAAAACTCGGTGCCTCGACGCCGAGTCGTTTTACGATTACGTACTCACAAGAGGATTTCATAACTCAACACCGAGACGGCCGAACCACGTCTGTGGTCGAGGCCTTCGTCAGTTTTGAGTACCTCTGCCCTTATACTCTAGTGTCGATTCGGCGTGGTCTCACCTTCATCAATACGGTGACCGTTGCCGAATTGGACGACCACAATTTGTGAATTTTGTAATTGGTAGCCTTGTCTTCAGGCTCTAGAACCTAAAGGCCGAGATACGTTCCTTTCTCGGCCGCAATCGCAAGATACAGAAGTTGGCCGCGCGCATCCATACCACATCAAGACAATTTACTTCTCGGCCGAAGCTCGGCCGACGAGTTGGCACGCCCCGCACACATTTGAAGGACTCAGTTAGACTACTATTCACTCGGCCTGCGCGCCACGTAGGCTAAGTAATATTTGTAGCCAACATTTTGGCACGCCCAGTGGGACCCAGTGCTAAAACTACAAAGTTCATGCCCGTCGAGACTCGATCACTCAAGAAAAGAGTAGGGATGGGAAAATCTAACACCACTCCAGTAGTCCGCAATACAGGATCCGAAAGCTCGTCACAAGCGGAAGTCCACGACGCCGCAACGCCTCACTCACACGGAGAAAGAGAAGTCACTCTCGGTGAGCCACCTCATCACACTGGAGTTCTCACAAAGGTTACAAAAGACAATCTGGTCGAAGGAATTGTGGAAGATTGTGATGAGGATGGGGGCGATGCTACGGACCCACCGTCCCGGTCGTTTTTCAAGAGACGATTGGACGAACGGGCTCGGAAGTTCGAACAAACCGTCGGCCGAGACGTACAGTCGGTACTAGACGAAGTACGACAACAAAGTGCCATGCAGACCAAGTTGTACGAATACTTGGTACACATCACACCAAACTTGGGGCCGACCGAACGACCAAGACCATCTTGGCCTAAAGATAATATAGCAACTGCATCAGTGGCCGAGGTCGGCCCTACTCGGTCTAGAACACTGGATCTAGAAAAGAAGAGCGGATCGACCAGTTCAACAACTGACTGCGGCCCCAGCATGCCCGCCGTGAATGCTGCAGAAATCCAGCGAATGATCGATTCGGCTTTGAAAAAAGGGCCGAAGTTCCCCAAATTCATCCATCCATACCCAGAGTTTGTGGAGCGTTTCGAGTACCCAAAGGGTTTTAGGATTCCGGACTTCAGTCTATTCGCAGGGGAGTCATCCTTGTCTTCTCTGGAACACGTGGCGCGCTTCACCGCGCAATGTGGAGATGCCAACAGTGATTATTATAAATTACGGTTGTTCAACTTCTCATTGACCGGTCCAGCGTTTGCGTGGTACATCAACCTTCCCTCGAATTCGATCCAAAATTGGGAGGAGTTGGTCGAAAAATTTCATGAGCAGTTCTATCGACCAGGGATGGAGATGTCGGTGTCTTTGCTGGCTAGGATGGCTCAAGCATCCGATGAGTCACCAATGGAGTACCTAACAAGGTTTAAGTCGGCTCGAAATTGGTGCCGAGTACCTCTTCCAGAAGTAGAGTTCGTCAGAATTGCTCTTAACGGCCTCGACTTGGAATATAAGAAGAAGTTCCTAGGGGCGAACTTCCGTGATATGTACGAATTGGCCCAACACGTCGAGCAATACGAGTACTTACTCCGAGAAGAAAAGGTATCAGCATCTTCAGCTAGAGGGACCATATACAAGAATCCTTCGGTCAATTACGCCGAGACCGAAGGAGACGGCACTCAATATGCTAGTATAGATGCGGCTGAAATCATCATCGATAAGCCGTACATCTGTAAAGCTCTGGCTCATACTAAAGATGCCAAACCTCGCTTAGCCCCGGAAGACACAACGGCCAAAGCATCCAAAGTCTACACTTTTGACATCACCAAAGCCGATGCTATTTTCGATCAGTTGTTATCGGCTAAGATCATTAAGCTTCGGCCGGGGCATAACATCCCAAAGGCCGAAGAGCTGAAAGACAAGGTCTATTGCAAGTACCACAATTCAAGTAAGCATACGACCAATAATTGTGTGGTGTTTCGAGATACTATTCAGGGATGGATCGACAAAGGCAAGTTGAAATTTCCAGAAAAACAGATGGCTGTCGACGCTAATCCGTTCCCTGCGGCAACGGTTGGCATGGTAAACGCCCATTTACCAGGGAGCAAGGGCAAAGGAAAGGCCGAGTTCGTACGGCATATTCCGAAGCAAAACCCCCAGCCACGGCTTAAGATCGACCCAGCTTGTAATAACTCCTCAACGGAAGAGACAGGGCCCACAATTGTCCAGCCAAAGCAGAGGAGCCTGAGAACCCAAAGATATTGTGTAATCGCTGCAAAGTGCAAGTGGCCGTAACCAAGCCACAGGCCCAGCAATCTCAGGTAACGACGCCACAACAACTACGGCCGAATAGGGCAGAACCTCGATCGACGCCCGCGAGTGTCTCAACCTCGCCAAAAGCACCTGGCTTGGGTCAGCAACATAAAGTGTTCAATAGACTTGGACCCCAAATACAGGCCGGGGGATCATCTTCGGTCAGGCGACGACTTAACTTCTATACCCCATTCTACAAAGAGGATTACTACGCGCAAGGTTCCAGCGGTTCCGGTTCGGTAGCTAAGCCAAAAACATTCAAACCACTGGAAACACACGACCAGCGCTGGTACACGTACCATTCACCGACAGGCGTTTACACCGCCCTGTCCAAATCTCAGAAGCGTCGTCGCCAAAGGATAGATTGCATGGCTCGCCGACAGGCAATTCAAGGTTCATCGATTCCCAAATGGCAACCTAAGGGTACAAACTTTAGAGATGAGCGTCCACTCCCGGCCATCATGACCGAGTTACTCGAAGGGAAGCAGGCTACGGCCCCTGACATCGAGACGGCCTTCGAAGAGTCCGACAAGCGGATCAAGATCCTGCTCCGATCGGGAGAAATGAAGGCTCGGTTCGAGAAACTTCGACAAGAGTTGGATATAAACCCTCATCCAACACCGACATCCGAACCACTGATCCAGATACGGCGGAATCTCCATCCTCCCTTTGTTGGCGAAGCCTTGCAGTATATGTTGGAATTCCATAAGACACACTCCGCCAATGACTTATACGGCCTACCGAAAGAATGTCAGCAAGTCCTTGACTTAGCCTTGACTTCTCCATGTGCCGAGCAGATCATTCAAAAAACTACGGACCCGGCCATCAAGGCAAGATTCCAACACATACGGGAGGCTCAGGTACTTGGTTTTGAGGTGGACCCATACACAGACCTACCACTCGCCGAGCTCCCCTTTTCCTTCGACGATCTTCAGATTTTAAGGTATCATTTCGAAGTCTTCTCAGCAGTAGCGCTCTTCGGCCTCACGGCCGATGAACATGAGCGGGTTAGGCGCCTCGACGCGTATCTGGATACAAGGAACGCTTTAATTGCGTATCACGAGCAAAGCCGCCAATCCGCAACTGCCCTTGTCCCCAATATGCTCAAAGGTGACATCCAAGTCAAGGCGACCCCAAACAACGAACTACCAATCGCCGATGAGACGACGGATGCCTTCACCAAGATTACTCCAGAGCAGGCAGCTTCGGCTGATCCTCATTGCACAGAGGACTACGACTTACTAGGCCTTTCTATCCTGGACAACATGGAAATTAGCATGGTCCACGTCTTACCCGCTGAGTTCCAAACGACGGCTCCCCAATTATCATTCCTGGACGGCGATGTCGTGGCCGAAGAAGCAACACAGGTCGAATTTGTCCACACCGAGGAAGGAACGGACAACCAAATCGACACACTAGCGGCAGCTTTCGCTGAGTTGTTTCCCCGATCCCCCACTACCAATCTACAGCATCTAAAGCCGTTGTATGTCACGGCTCAGATTGAGGGCTACCCAGTTTCTAAGGTGTTCGTCGATTGTGGGGCAACGGTCAATATCATGCCCGTTTCCGTCATGCGCGCTCTGGGACGGTCACACGATGAACTCATTCCATCAGGAATCACTATGAGCAGTTTCGTGGGTGACCGGTCCCAAACCAAGGGAGTTTTGCCTCTGGACGTAACCATAGCCAGTCGCAATCACATGACTGCATTCTTCATTGTGGATTCGAAGACTGAGTATAACGCTCTCCTTGGTCGTGATTGGATCCATCAGACTGGTTGTATTCCATCTTCCCTCTACCAGGTCCTCGTCTTCTGGGATGGCAAGTCGGTCATCGTCCACCCGGCCGATACACAGCCATTTGAGACCAACATGATTCAAGCTCGTTACTATGATGATCACGTCGGCTACATCACCCTTCACGGTTTCAATGAGGAGGGCCGGCCGACGAAGATTTCCGTACAAAAGGCTATCGAGATAGCCGCCGAGACTGTTCACCAGGACTCGGCGAGACTCGGACTAGCCACTTTCTTCCCTACTATTGATGACTGACGACAACCATAACCGACGCCAGGCCACAATCTCTTCAACCATGGAACGACTGCTGGCCCACTGGTATACCGTTTCCAGCCAACCACACTCCGGCATTAATTTGGTCGAGTTTCTCGCCGAGGGAGACAATGGCCCGGTAGTATCTTTAGATAAGGTTCAGCCTACACCGGCCGAACTCGAAGACCATCGGCCTCAGGTTAAGGACCCTTTGGAAGAAATCAATGTTGGGACGGCCGAGGACCCGCGGCCTTTATTTATCAGCGCTTTGTTGCCCCAACCCATGAAAACCGAGCTGCGTGATTTATTGAATGAATTCAAAGATTTTTTTGCTTGGAGTTATCACGAGATGCCTGGTTTAGACCGAACGCTCGTTGAGCACGAGTTACGCATTAAACCCGGCTGTAAACCGTTTCGTCAGCCCCCTCGACGGTTCTCGACCGAAGTACAGCTTGGCATAAAGGATGAACTTGTTCGCCTTTTGAATGCCGGGTTCATTCGGACAGCCAGATATGTCGAATGGTTAGCAAACATAGTTCCTGTCCTCAAGAAGAACGGCGCTCTCCGCATTTGCATCGATTTCCGCAATTTAAATTTGGCAACCCCCAAGGATGAATACACTATGCCAATGTCAGACCTCTTAATTGATGCGGCCGCCAGCCATGCTATTTTTTCATTTATGGATGGACATGCCGGCTATAATCAGATTTTCATCGCCGAGGCTGATGTCCACAAAACTGCTTTTCGATGCCCAGGGGCACTCGGCACGTATGAGTGGGTTGTTATGCCATTTGGCCTCAAGAATGCCGGCGCCACATACCAACGAGCCATGAATACCATCTTTCATGACCTCATCGGTACATCAGTCGAAGTATACATTGATGATGTTGTGGTCAAATCCAAGCGTCGGGAGTCACACTTAGAGGACCTTCGCCAAACCTTCTTACGCATGCGCCGGCACAACCTCAAAATGAACCCAGCCAAGTGTGCTTTCGGCGTCTCGGCAGGAAATTTCTTGGGATTCTTAGTCCATCACCGCGGCATTGAGATTGACGAAAACAAGGCCCGCGCAATTATCAATGCGCCGGCCCCCAGGACTAAGAAACAATTACAGTCTCTGCTCGGTCAGGTCAATTTTCTCCGAAGGTTTATTGCCAATTCGGCAGGGAAAATGCGAGCTTTCTCCACTTTGCTAAAACTCAAGGACCACGACAAGTTTGCATGGGGCTCCGAGCACGACGACGCCTTCACCCAAATCAAGGTAGCCTTAACTGCCCCGCCTGTCCTTGGTCCGCCCCGCCATGGCAAACCTCTTAAGTTGTACATATCTGCGGCTGAAGAATCCATCGGCTGCCTTCTAGCACAAGACAACGATGCCGGCCGCGAGCAAGCCATTTTTTATCTCAGCCGCCACCTCAATACCCCCGAGATCAATTACACGGCTGTTGAGAAACTCTGTTTAGCATTGTTCTTTGCCGCCTCCAAGCTTCGACATTACATGCTTCCATCCGTCACTCAAGTCATTGCCCAGACTGATGTCATCCGTTACATGCTCACTCGGCCAATCGTCAAAGGGCGAATCGGGAAATGGACCATGGCACTATCCGAGTTCAATTTACAGTATGTTCCTCAGAAGGCCGTCAAAGGCCAAGCTTTAGCTGACTTCCTGGCCCAACACCCGTCTCCATACGACTTTGGGGATAATGATCTCGAAATCGGCATGGTGGAAGCGCGGGACAATTTCTGGATAATGTATTTCGATGGCTCCAGCACTTCCTGTTCGGCCGGCGTAGGCATTGTCATTCAGTCTCCCGAGCACCATCGATGGTATTTTTCTTTCAAACTGGACTTTGACTGCACCAATAATCAAGCCGAATACGAAGCTCTTGTCATTGGCCTCGGCATCCTTCATGACTTGCGAGCACCCCGCGTCCTGGTTTTCGGCGACTCTGAACTTGTCATTAACCAGCTCAATGGCATTTTTCGTTGCATGAGTTGCACTCTAGCTCCTTATCACATGGTCGCTAGCTATTTGGCCGAGTCTTTTGACCGTATCACATTCGAGCACGTCTCTCGGGTCCATAATGTCGACGCAGATGAATTGGCCCAAATCGCCTCCGGCGCGCAACTCATGGGGGGCAAATGAGGACGAGCGATACCAGTCGTACGACGCTCATACCCGGCCTTGGTTAACCAACAAGTTATTACCCAGGATCATGTGATCCGAACACGAGTAATGTCATTACCATCACTACTGGAGCGAGGAGACCCCGTCGAGATCTGCGCAGTAGAAGCATTACCAGGTCCAGATGATTGGAGAGGCGCAATCATGCGATACCTTGATAATCCTGATGGAAAACACGAACGTAAGACGAAGGTTCATGCCACGAACTATGTGTCATACCAAAACGCTCTATATAGGAAGAGCGAGGACGGCTTACTGTTGTTGTGTCTCGGCCCCAAAGAGGCCGCACTAGCAATGACCGAAGTCCATGAAGGAATATGTGGTGCCCATCAATCCGGCCGAAAGATGCGTTGGTTGCTTCGCCGACACGGGTATTTCTGGCCGAATATCTTAAAAGACTGCATTGAGTACGCACGGGGATGTGTACAGTGTCAAATTCACGGCCCTACACAGAGGGCCCCGGCCGAATTATTGCATTCGGTCACCAAACCATGGCCGTTTCGGGGATGGGCCATGGATGTCATCGGCAAAATTACACCATCATCTGGCTCGGCAAAGCACGCCTGGATACTCGTAGCAACGGATTACTTTACCAAATGGGTTGAAGCAAAATCATACGCCGTATTGACATCCAAAGAATTGTGTGATTTTGTCGAAGAACATATCGTGACTCGATTCGGTGTGCCAGAAACAATCATAACGGATAACGGCACGATTTTCACATCTGGCCGATTCAAGGAATACACAATGAATCTCAAAATTCGGCTCGAGCAATCTTCACCATATTACCCACAAGCCAATGGGCAGGCCGAAGCAAGTAATAAAGTTTTAATAGGGATTCTTGAAAAAATGGTGAGGAAACAACCGGGTATGTGGCATTTAAAGCTACAAGAAGCGTTGTGGGCCTACCGAACGTCACCAAGAGCAGCCACGGGAACGACGCCGTATGCGTTGACCTACGGACATGATGCTATGCTACCGGTCGAGTTGAGCGTAAATTCGGCAAGAATGATAGAGCACAGCAGTCTCTTCAGCAAGGAGTACAGTCAAGCTATGATCCAGGAATTGGAAGAACTAGAAGGAGTTCGTCTTGACGCTTACAATTTATTAGTAGCGCAAAAGAAAATCGCCGAACGAGCGTACAATCAGCGCGTTAAACAAAAAACGTTCGGCGAAGGAGATTTGGTTTGGCAGACGGTTTTACCAGTTGGACTAAAAGACCCAAGGTTCGGCAAATGGTCGCCGAATTGGGAAGGGCCGTTTGTTGTTCATAAGGTTCTCGGCAAGGGGGCATATCATCTCAAAGATCGAGGTGGCTTAATGCATAAGTTGCCGATTAACGGAAAATTTTTGAAAAAATATTATCCGACCAACTGGGAAATGCAGGAGTAAACAAGTTTTTTTTTATATATAGAAAAAGGGGTTACAAAAAAGGTGAATTCACAATCATAAAAACTAAGGAAGATAAGCCGTGAGGGCTGCCTTCAGCTCATACCACCTTCCCTCCCCCAAAGTAATCTCGGCTTCCCGCATCCTCCTCTCTGACTCCGCGCAACCCGCCGGGCGCCGGCCGCAAGCTCTGTCAGCCTAGCCTTGTTAGCCTCAAATGTCGCTTCAAGAGATGAAGCGACATCCGACCGTTTACGTTGCAGCTCCGCAATCTGGTTATCAAGGGCCATCAGCTCAAGTTTTTTGGCCTTTATAACTTCAAGCTCCGGCCGGGCAGCCTCTTGGGCAGCCTCGTCAGCCTTCAGAACGTCGCCAGAACGAAGGGCGTTTTCAAAAATTGGGAAGAAGTCTCGAGTCTTCTCCAAAATCGAAGATAACTGAGCAACGGTGGCGTCGTCCAGGTGACCTTCGGAGGCAAGAGCATTCAAGCACTCCCCAATAGTTTCAAGGCCGTTTTTCTGAAGGACCTCCAAGGCAGACAATGATAGGACATCGTACAGCCGAGAGAAAGCCGGATGATCAGCAGCCCCGGCGGCAGATCCGGTTGGCGAGACAGAGGAGCCGGCTCCACCAGAGGCCGTGTAAAACAGAACGTCAAGTTCGGCCTGCCAGGTAGGCTGAAAACAAAAACGTAAGAATCATTCGAGGTAAATGTCAAGGAATTCTAAAGAGTAGAGAGAACTCACAGTGGTTAGAGAGACCTCATGGGAGGGGATGGTGGAATTTGCAACCGAAGGGGAAACCACCGGTGCTGTCGGCGTTTTAGGATCAACAGCGGCCTGCTTTCCTTTGTCGATCACAGGAGGATCGGCTAAAGGATTCTCGGCCGTTGGAGTAGGACGTGGAGGAAGAACTTCATCCTCATCCTAAAAAGATACTCGGTTAGGACCAAGTGTGAAAGATTAATCAGAGGAAGAAAGAAGTATATACAAACCTTGTCACTTTCCAAAACAACCGTTGATGCCTTTGGATACTTAGGGGGAGATTTAGCGGCCAAGGGGACCGCTTCCAAAACAGGGGAGTCCCGAGTCCCTTGAGATATGGGGGACGTGATCCGCCGAGCATGCTCCGACGCAACCTTGGGGGAAGGATTGGCCACAGATGACGACCGGGCTTGACCAATCTTGATTCCCGGCGAAGCCTGCGATGGTCGCCTCACAACCTGGCCAGAAGCAACAGAAGCCTCCCGTTCTCGTTGAGTGACCATTTTCTTTTGACGTTTTGGAGAACGGGAAGATCTGTCAGCTTCCTCGGCCTCCTTGTGCGGCCGTTTCGTCGTAGGTTTAGTTGCGACGGCCGTGATTGTTTTGGGGAAAAGGACGGTCTTTTTCTTCTTCGCCACGGTTGTCGTGGCCACTTCGGACAACTGGGAAGCACGACCGCCTAGAATAGACAACCAACCCAGGATCAGACAACCATAGATAAAGCTGTGTGGTGAATGGAGGGTTTGAAACATACCTTGAGTCACGTTTTTGATGGTAAGGGCAGATTTTTTGGGTATGTCCCCAAAAAGTATCTTGACTATGTCTTCGACCGGCTTGCCGAAGAAGTCCCCGGTGTAGGCCTCCCACCAATCACCAAAGGTGTCAGTACAGATAGCCTCAGGTTCGACCGGCTTGAGACGGAATTTGGTGCACCGCTCTTGGAAATCTGTCTCGGCGGATTTGAAGTCCTTCTCAAGAAAACCGGAAAGACGTCCTCGGTCGAGAAAAGAACGGGAGGATAGAAGAGGCACCGGAGCGCCTTGAACATACCCAAGTTGCCGGGCTGTAAAGTTGGGATGATAAACTTCCCAGCTTGCTCGGCGGGCCTCACAGCCGAGAGGAAGATCTCGCGACAACATGAGCGAACCCCATTGTTGACGAAGGATGAAATCTGCTTCTGCGTCCCATGCCGTAGATGGGAGGCAGATCGACTGTGGGTAGGTTCGACGACGACAAATCAAAAATTCGTCGTCTGACAGAGTACTCAGGCCGAAGAAAAAGGTGAAGATTTCCTCGGCCCGGTGTTGAGGTACTGGCAGAGAGACCAGCTGAGAGCCGAGCGTCTCGGTGGGAAGAAATGATGTCAGATCAGGCCGAAGCACGGCGAAGTAGACTTGCAGCCAGAGCTGGAAGAGCCAGAGAGGCCCACTTTGTTGGGGATCGATCTCGGCTGCAGTTGTCTCGGCCAAGCAACGAAAAAGGTTGGCAAGTATGGCCGGACTAAGGGCCAGTACGCGACCACTCGCCAGGGCCTCAGCCACCGGCATGTTCTCGATCAAGCACTTGTTCGACCTGGTACAACAAATAAATTTGTTGTACCAGTAGAAGAGGAAAGCCTCATGTTCTCCTTTCCCATGCACGTCTTGCCCATGACCGGCAAAGTGGACGTAAAGGGTGTTGTAATTGAAGAAGTTCTTGAATCGCTTCTGAACTTCCTCCTTGGAGACTTCCTTATCCTCCGCTCTCAGAGATTCGGCGGCTCGGATTTCAAACAAGGCTTTCAGGTCTAGCCTTCTCGGATGTGCAGCAAGTGTGGCGTCGATAGGGGCACCAGAGGAGGGAGTCCCCAAAATGGCCGAGACGTCGAGGACGGTAGGGCCGACCGGGCCGAAAGGAAGAACCATGGTGTTGGTGGCCGAACACCAGAAGTTGAGAGCTGCCATCAACAGCTCCTTGTCCATGGTGATTTCCAGAGTGGAAAGCCAGATTGCATCGTAAATGCCCAGAGCCTTCCATTCGGTACCAAAAAAGTCTGACATCCGTTGTACCCAGCTGGTCCAGGTCGCTGGGGTCGAGGGCCAGGAAACCTGGGGTTTGGCCGAGTCCCATTTGGACCAGGCAATTCCAGAGAACAAGGGGGCAAGGCAGTGATCCTTGCACAAGCCGATGACAGATGCAGGGACGGGATCCCGGAAAAGCGGCCCAAGGATGAGATGAGGCACGTCCATTTCAGTGGCAAAGCGCACAGGCTTGACATCAGATTTGTCGATTTTGCTTTTTCTGCATTCGGCACTTAGTTTGGAGATGAAGGAGGCCATTGGAGAGGGTTTCGGGTTTCCTGAGAAAATTTTCTGGGTTGTGCAGATGAAGAAAGTTGGGGTAAGCAAGGAAGTAAGAGAATTTTGGAAGCGTAAAGAGGTCAGTGGAAAGAAATCTGGGTATTTATAGGTGTTTTGGTGGGAAGATGGGACGTTTGATTTTCAAAATTCGGACGGAATCAATTGGGAAAAGCGCCAAGATTTTCCGAATATTTGAAGAGATCCAGGTGAAAAGACCGAACATCCCGCGAACATTACGATGCACGATTACGTGTGGCGGCGAACAATAATGAAAAACGGTTCAATAGCCGCGCGTGTTGTCGATAGGGTTACCGAGGGCATTGGGATGTTACACGTGGCAAAGAAAGTCAAGAGGCGCTCTCGAAATCAACGGCTGCAGAGAAAGAGGCGTTCCCGCTCCTTCAAGGCCGGGCTCGGTCATAACCGGCGACCTCAGGAGCGAGGGGGCAAATGTTTGGGCCCAAAATAGCACTTTGGGCCGAGGGAAGATTTTCTCGGCCTAAAAGGGGATTTACGTGGAACTCTAAGAACTAGGTAAGCCTAGGACGACAACTTTTCCTTGATTTAAGGTGAAAAACATGCCCTAAAACAAGGAAAAGAGAAAACAAGAAAAAAGAGAAAGCAAGTGGCTTCTTCACGTGACCCAACAAGGGAGGATTCAGATCCTATAAATACAGAAGCAGTGGCAACATGCAAAGGATCAACAACACAACACACAAAATCTGCCCTGCGCAAACCCTCTCAACACCTTTGAGAATTTTTACTTTCTTTTTCGCCTTCACATCTTCAGTTTGGATAAACAGCACTGTGAAGGCAACCGGTAAACACCTTCAGTTTGGATAAACAGCACTGTTGCCGTAGAACCAGCCGTCTGTGAAGCACCTTCAGTTTGGATAAACAGCACTGCGACAGGGTCGATTGGTTATTTATCCTAGTCTCAGCCGACGAAGGAGTCTCGAATCCCCGTCGACAGAGGTCATCTCACCAGCCGGCCCGGCGAAGTGAGGTGTTACTAATACTAAAACTCGGTGCCTCGACGCCGAGTCGTTTTACGATTACGTACTCACAAGAGGATTTCATAACTCAACACCGAGACGGCCGAACCACGTCTGTGGTCGAGGCCTTCGTCAGTTTTGAGTACCTCTGCCCTTATACTCTAGTGTCGATTTGGCGTGGTCTCACCTTCATCAATACGGTGACCGTGGCCGAATTGGACGACCACAATTTGTGAATTTTGTAATTGGTAGCCTTGTCTTCAGGCTCTAGAACCTAAAGGCCGAGACACGTTCCTTTCTCGGCCGCAATCGCAAGATACAGAAGTTGGCCGCGCGCATCCATACCACATCAAGACAATTTACTTCTCGGCCGAAGCTCGGCCGACGAGTTGGCACGCCCCGCACACATTTGAAGGACTCAGTTAGACTACTATTCACTCGGCCTGCGCGCCACGTAGGCTAAGTAATATTTGTAGCCAACACATACTTAAATTTGTTGCGCTTGTGTTATGAAGGTTGCTCTATTGCCTGTGATCTATCTTAACTTAGTCAAGCATCACCATACTTAAATTGGTTGCGCTTGTGTTATGAAAGCTCTACTGCCCATAATCAAACGTTGCCATACTTAAGCTGGTTACACTTGTGTTATGAAAGTTGCTCTATTGCCCGTGACCTATCTTAACTTAGGCAAAAATCACCATACTTAAATTGGTTAAACACAAAATAAAATCAGAAAACTAATATATAGTTGTCGGTGAAGCATTTTCCTCTTTCAAAGTGTTGATGAAAAAAAGGGTAAATTACAAAAAACTACCTCAACTATTGGGTCATTAACAGTTTCATACCTCTTCTTTAAAAAAATTCAATGTCATACCTTATCTTCGAATTTATTGCAATGTGCTACCTCCATTACATTGTCTGTCAATTCCTCTGTTATATGCTGACGTGGCTTAAGCTAGGTCCCATCCTTTCCACATATGAGCTTCCACGTGGTTTCTGATACACGTGGATCGTCTAAAAGCATGACACGTGCATATTAACAAAAAAATTAAAATAAAATTTTATTTTGAAATAAAAAATAAAATAAAATTTCCTAGTGAACCGTGCAATTCGAGTTGAAGCCCTAAAGTCCCAACTGTGCAAGAATTCGATTTCATTTCATCGTTCCAGTTCCCAAATCAAAGAACCCTAACCCGCCCCAAATCGCCGGTCAAATCGCAATCATTAGTTCATTTAGCGAAAACCCTTTGTTTTGGGCTTGTCGTTGCCAACATTTTTTAGTTCGTTCTTGTTGAAAACCCGAAGTTCTTCTGGTTTTCGAATGACTTGACATTATTTCGAAGGAATCGAAATGGGATGGAATTTGTGCGAGGATCTCGAGCAAACAACACCCACCTATTGTAAGTATAAATTTTCGTTCGTTTTGTGCTTCGTTGGTTCCCTTTTTTTATTCCCGTTATTCTGGGTTTGTTGATTCCAAAATCTTTGTTGGCGATCTGTGGGTTTCATTGATTGTTTATTCGAAATGCTTACTGATGTGTTGTAGAATGAGGGTCTTGTGGGTGCTTTGTTTATTCTTGTTGAGAAAAAGTTTGTTTGGGTGCTGGTGGTCGAGGGGTCCGATAGGTGCTTTGTGTTTTGTTGTCAGGGAAAAGGTATGGGTGCTGGTGGTCCTGGGGGTTATTTGGATAATTGTTTAACAAACAAAAGTTCAAATTTGGGTGGTTTTGTTTTGTTTATTCTGCCAAGTGGAATAATGGACGGTCATTTTGGTGTTTTGTTTGTTGGAGATGGAGGGTTGTTTTCAATTTCAAATTTATTCAAAATGCTTACTGATTTGTTGGATAATAAGGTCCTCTTGTGGTTTAGGGTGGGTGTGGTCCTAAGGTTTGTTGAATATGTTGAATTGCAATTGCTTGCATTTGGGGTGGGTGTGGTCCTAAGGTTTGTTGGCTACACTAACTAGGGTCATTTTGTTGGTGAAAAGGATGTAGTGTTTTTTTTGTTTAGGGCTTAGGGCTTAGGAAGGCTTATGGGTTAAGGCTTCAGGGGTAAGGCTTAGAGGTTATGGCTTCGGGGTTAGGGCTTAGGGGTTAGGGCTTCGGGGTTATGGCTTAAGGGTTAGGGCTTCAGGGTTATGGCTTAGGGCTTAGGGGTTAAGGCTTCGAGGTTAGGGCTTATGGGTTAGGGCTTAAGGCTTAGGGGTTAGGGCTTATAGATTAAGGGTTATGGCTTAGGGCTTAGGGCTTAGGAGGGCTTAGGGTTTAGCGTTTAGGGGTTGCTAGCTATTGAATGATCCTCAGATAATAAGGGAGTGTCAGTTGAAGAAGAAGTGACGGTTGTGTGCTCGGATGATGATTTTCACCAAGAAGAAGTGGCAGGTACACGTGTGGGTGAGGTTGAAGATGTAGGGTTTGCTGAACAAGTTGGTGAACAATTTGATCAACAAGTTGAGGTTGAAGATGTACAAGTTGGTGAACAAGGTGAAGGGGAACACGGTGATACCTTCTTTGATGTACTTGTCGATTTTGAAGGAGACCAAGAAGGAAATGATGCAGAAGATCCTGAAGAAGACAATGACTTTGTAGAGAGTGATTATGGGAGTGATGAAGATAACTCAAATTTTGCTTAGTATGATGTGATTCAAGAAGCACATGAGGTGCAATATGAGCAAAGAACACGAAGGAAATTTCAGAAAAGGGAAAAAAAGGCAAACTGAGGAGAGCAATGAAGGAGAAGAAGAGCAAGTTAATGAAAGAGAAAGGAAGAGACAAGAAGAGGAAGGACAACAAGAGGTTGAAGAAGCTGGGGATAGGGAAGTGAATCTGGTTTATGATCCAGATTATAATTCTGATGATTTGGAAAGTGTACACTCTAAAGATGAGGAAGAAGGTAAAAAAAGTGAGCATTATCCAGAGTTTAACGAGAAAACGAACATGAAGAATCCAAACTTTACTCTAGGGCTTATTTTAAGAGACAATGTGCAATTCAAGAGAGCTGTCATCATGTATTCCTTAGTGAATGGATATAGGGAAATTCATTTTCATAGGAATGAGAAGTTGAAGATTATTGCCAAGTGTGCAAAGGACTGCCCTTGGATGTGTTCTGCTGGCAAGATGTATGGATCAAACAGCATCCAAATTAAGATAGTCCTTCATGACAACACACGAGGGAAGACTTGGGCAAATAAGAACATGACTGCTTCTTTACTCATAGATTTGTACTTTGATCGGATAAAGCTCAATCCCACATAGCCTGTCGAATCTTTTTTATCCACTGTGGAATCCGAGTGGAATCATGGGTATACAAAAAATGAAGGCTTATAGGGCATTGAATAAAGCTTTCAAGATTATTAAGGGAAACATGCAGAACAATATACAAAACTGTGGGATTTTGCCAATGAAGTAAGAATGACTAACCCTGGAAGCACTGTGAAGTTGAAGTTGGATGAGAGAAAGTTTCAGAGGATATATGTTTGCTTGGGGGCATGCAAAGAAGGCTTTAAGGCAGAATGTAGACCTTTGATAAGTTTAAATAGGTGTCACTTGAAGGTTTTACATGGATGGCAGTTGTTATGTGCTGTTGGCATTGATCTAAACGATGAAACATGGGTTATTGCTTATGCAGTGGTGGAAATGGAAAATAAAACAGCTTGGATTTGGTTCTTACAACTATTAGCTGATGATATGGGTATAGAAAAACCAAAATGGGTGGACATTTATCAGTGACAAGCAAAATGGGCTAATTCCAGCATTTCAAAAGGTTCTCCCTAGATGCCACCGCAGATTCTGTGTGAGACATTTGTACACAAACTATAGGACTTTGTTCAAGGGGAAAACTTTGAAGGATGCTTTATGGGCAGTTGCCAAAACAACAACGGTTCCACACTTCAAAAAGGCAATGTGGAGGTTAAGAAGTTAGATGATGTGGCTTACAAATGGCTAGTGAAGAAGCCTGCAACTGAATGGATCAAGTCCTACTTTGATACCTATCCAAAGTGTGACATGTTGCTGAATAATTTGTGTGAATCATTCAATGCAGTCATACTAATGCCAAGGCAAAAGCCTATTATAACTATGCTACAAATGATTCACACTATGTTGATGAAGAGAATTCAAATGAGGCGAGGTATAATGATGAAGCAAGTAGGAGATCTCTGCCCTAAGATTAAGTGGCAGGTGCATTGCACAATGGTCAGGAGGGACCAAATTTCAAGTGGATGCTGGAGGTGGGGAATAATATATGGTGGACTTGGTTGAGAAAACATGCTCTTGTAAGAAGTATGACTTGACTAGAATACCTTGTATCTGCCATCAATTTCAAGAGAGAAAAACCTAAGGATTATGTGGAGGGGCACGGTACCTGGAAGTTTATTCTCACTTAATAATGCCAATGAATGATATGTCATTGTGGGAGGATT
Organism: Crataegus laevigata; assembly: GCA_963580275.1. NCBI lineage: Eukaryota > Viridiplantae > Streptophyta > Magnoliopsida > Rosales > Rosaceae > Crataegus > Crataegus laevigata. The sequence continues at coordinate 4,462,079 of OY756953.1, read as the reverse complement.
CTGAAAACCCACCAATCTTGCCTCCATTATATACAAGGCAACCGGAAGACCAAGAAAGCAGAGAAACAAAGAAACTGTAAACTCCCTCCAACCCACCAAATAATCTTGAAGGTCCTCATAAGCCACTTAAGTTAGGAAGGAAAGGGCAAGGTCCTTTGAAATATACTATGTGCAAGCAAGAAGGACACAATTCAAAGACCCATCACCGACATCTTCCGCCAAGGGACAAATAGGTAACAGTTTGTACTTTCTTTAATCCTTAATCCTTTAGTGAATGATTTTATACTTTGTTATAGGCATCCACATCAGCACAAGGGAGAGCATCAGCATCAGCCGAAGCTGCACCTAGAAAGAGGACAAGGAAATCTAAGGTACAAACCTAATCCTCTCCTTTATAGTTTACAACAACAAGTTTAGTTTAGAACCTTGCTTTGTATCTGACCTTATGTAATGAACTTTGAAATTAGGCATCACAAATATGGGATGGTTCATCTGCAAATCCTGAAGCTCATTCACTGAGACCCACCAAGTAGAGAAAGACAAGGCAAACCAAGACCTAAAGATGCCAGAAATTGTAACAAATTATTGTTTTTTAGTTCATGTTTTATGTGCAATGGGAATTAAAATTATGGTACATGGATTCTGGAATGAGACATCATAGACATTGAATTTCTTTTGGTTTTTTGAACTGATTTGGAACCCTGAAAATGCACTGTTTTGCTAGATGGATTTCAGTAAGTTTTTTTTTAATCAGTGCATTGTGCATTTTGGGATATTTAAGGACGTCAAATGGATATCTTTATAAATGTTGGATGGATTAACAATGCCATATGAATTACAATTCATCTTTTGGTCTTTGCAAATGTTTTGTTTCAAGTGGACTTTGTGTTCATCTTTTGGTAATATCATGTGTTTATGTAGGATTTGTGATCATCTCTAGCATACATCATGTGTTTATGTAGAATTTCCATTTGATTTTTTAGGTTGAATTATCTTCCAAAATTGGACCTTTTAATTTTTTTTAATTTTTTTTTTGCTGACATGGACTATATATTGGCAGGAAAAAAAAGCTGTTGAGAAAAAAAAATCTATTTTTTTAAATGACGTGGAAATTAATTTTGACGGAAAATCTATGTGGCAATCCACGTGAAAGCTCATATGTGAAGATGATGGGACCCAGCATATGCCACGTTAGCATATAACGGAGGCTTTGACAGATAAAGTAACGGAGGTAGCACATTACAACAAATCCGAAGATAAGAAATGACATTGAACTTTTTTAAAAAAGAGGTATGAAACTGATAATGACTTAATAGGTAAGGTAGTTTTTTGTAATTTACCAAAAAAAATGTTAACAAAAGAAATATGAAAGCAAAAGGACAAGCTAAATTATGATAAAAAATACTGTTAAGTGAATAAACCATAATATGGATTTGTGTATATATTACCAGAATAAGAATCGCAATATCGCATACAGATAATTTTAACGTTTTTTAATCATCCAATTTGTTCTCTTTTCAGCAAGAACCTGCAAACATGTGCAACACAGCTAATAGCAGCTTTTGGATTTTGGCCTGAAATTTAAAATTCACGCTTTCCAGAGTAAGAGACTCGAGAGAAAGTTATTGGTAACTTAAAGGTGAATCTTTTCATTGCGACGGAAACATAAGTGGTATATCACGTGTTTCAATAGAAGTGATAAGAAATTTTATTTTGTAAGTTATTAATTTTTTAGCACACATATCTCACTATTTGTATAGTGACGCGTGATGTATCATCCCTTGTACCGGTCACATTGAAAAATCTCTCAAACTTAGGTTCATGTAATCATACTTTGAATTTTCTGATTGCTATACTCCAAAAACTCTCTCTATAATGGAAGATGAATAACTAGGTCTATGCTGAAAGATTGTCAAAGTTCGAATCGCCTTCTCTATTAATACAAATAAATGATGAAAACTGGATTTATAATGAAAGAGTATCTAAGTTCGAATTGCCTTATATGTGACGTCGATTTCTTGGTCACCTTTTTCTTTTCCTGGATCAATTTCTTTTCAGCTTGATAAAGTACTTCATCACTTTAATTTTTTTTTTAATCAAAGTTAGTGGTGCTCCAACGTAAACCTAGCTAACTTTTGTGTTGGCTAATGGAGGAGATCGACCCTCATTTTAAGAGCTGTTACAACGCATGCAGTATGCGAGTGACATAAACTGAAACAGAAAAGTTTGACCCAAAAAATTAAATAGAGAAGGGGTGGGGTGAGTCTGAAATAGTCAAAATTTCATTCCATGCATGGTGTCACACTTATGCGTTGTCAAACTTTAGATGTACCATGCATGCATTCATGCATGTTCAACTTCTGCACTCACTTTTGTGTTGACGTTCCTACGTAAATATTCCAGCCATAAATATTATTGGTCAAATTTATAATATTTAGTGGTATCAATATATTTCATATTGGATTGTAAAGGTAAAAGTTTGGTGATTTGTTTTGGACAAAACATCGAAAATTTACCATCATGGTTTTACGAAAAGTTAGTACCCCAACAATATCACAAAACCCTAATCAAAACTAAATATTTAGTGTTTATAAAAAAAAACTAAATATTTAGTTTTGATGTCGGTTTTTAGCATAGTAAACAAGGGACTTTGACGGGATCAAAGTGAGAGAGTAGGACTTTGAAGGGGTCGAGGTCAGAAAGATGAGCCCGTCAATAAGCCGAGGTTAAAGGGCACGTAAATAGTTGATTGTATTTTTTGTTACAAGTTGGTTTTACTATATTAGTGAGTTCACTAGGTGTAATTAGTTACTAAGTTATTTTTCACAGCTGTATATAAACCTGTTATAATTTTCTTATTCACTAAGAAATAAAATCCTAGAGTTATTTCTCATAGAGGTGAGGTGAGCTTTAGCGGCTGGCAGACCTCCATTTATCACTCAAAGCTCTGCTAGATAGTGATTTAAAAGGTCAGGTCAGTAGTTGTGGTAACCGTGCTGATCTGGTCATGTAGAGCTCTCTTCCTTGTTTCCCCAAGCTGACACATAAATGTTACCAGATCGGTAGTTTCCTCAAGCTTAAGATATTACGTGATGTGTAGGGTTCCTTGTTTCCACGTGATTGTTTTTTATTGGTGCATTCAGCTTGGAAAGATATAGGTGTAACCATTGGTGATATTTGAATATCATAATAGTGCAATGTTTTCTTTACGAAGGATAAGAAAAGAACAGATGAAAGGGATAGCGTGAAATTTTCCTTAAAAATTAATAATAATAAGAGGACTAGCTGGTAGTTTTGCCACGGAAGTCTACCATTCTGGGGATCAGAAAGACTCACATAGGCATTTTAGTCCCCTTTTGGTCACCATCGTGTGATTCACCAACTTTAGAAATCGAACCCAGAACGTGCCGTGTGGAATGCAGGTTTGAAATTTAACCACAATCACTACGTCACCCCGTGATGGTTGTATAACATGAATATTTTGACTTTGTCAAAATTGTAATAAATCTGTCCTTAACAGAGAGAAAGAAAAATACCTTGAAAGGGAAATTATCGAATTATCAAACCACTTGAAAGGGACAATCGAATTCCATAACATAATATATCATGTGTGATGGAAATACTTCACCTCATCTCTTGTCTTTGTGTGATAGGTATAATAATTTAAGCACATTTTTATATATGTTGAAGGAGTGCTTCAACTTCAAGTTTTGAATTGAGTTAGTTTAACGTACCGAGATGCCAAATGGGTTCTTTGCCACTCTGCATGCGATCTCTACCAAGCTTTCAATGATACTTAAGTTCTCCCTCGTTGCCATGTCAAATCATTTGACATCACTCTCTTCAATTAACCCAAAGGCCTTTGCAAAACCTAGTATTTGACACACTCTCTAATCTCTATATATGGAGCGACTTGCTTGTTCCTTTCATTATGGTTGGGAATAGGATTTACCATTTGCAAAAGCACCTTTTTTCTAAAGCACTTTGCCAAATAGACAAACATATGTCGCCTCTATTCAATGAGATAGTATCACTGTAGAATCGTAGTGGCAACACCATTAACGAGTGCGTATCACGTATTTGAAAATTAAAAATGAGATAATACAAAGTCAATACTAGAAAGACGCTACGTGATACTTAAATGAGCAATAAGTTGATAGTAGACGGATACTAGAAAGCACTATGTGGGGTAGTGATTATAGACAAAGATGGTATCTTTCTTTTTGAAAATGTGACGATTTGGTGGTTTCGCTGTGACATTCCAATCTTTTTGGGGGGAGAGAGGCGGCCGGGGGGGGGGGTGTTGGGAGGACTCATAGAGGCACTTCCGTCCATCTCTGGGCACCATCGTGTGATTCACTAACGCCAAAAATCAAACCTAGGATGTGACATGAGAAATACGAGCCTATAATTCGTCACCAACCATTGGGTTGCCCCGTGGTGGTTACCAAGATGGTATCTTAATTACAATACAAATTTTGCCATATTCACTTGGTAATTAGTTACATTCGACAAACCTTGACCTAGATAGTGAATGTATATTCTCTTCATCTAAAACATGAGCCCAATTTTTTTAGTTTGGTATCTACAACTCCTTTGCTCATAAAATTAAAGTAACTTCATACATTTTCTTTTATTATTTAACTAATACGTTTAAACGATAAATAGTATGATGATTTGTGCATTCAAATTAGTGGTCTATTCAAATTAATTAGATTAAGAAACCATGCGTTCTTGTGGAGGGCAAAAAGCAAACAACTCCGGTAAATTAATGTTCGTTTCGAGATTTTAGCACTGAAGAATAGGTATAACGTTTATTTTGTTAGTGCACTTAATCTTCCCAATAATCTCAATATTAGAAGAAAGAGGTGATTATTTTATTACCAATAATCTCAATATCTTTTGTAGGTTTGATAATTTTAATAGTTTTGTTCTGATAAGTGAATTCGAACTCCGAACCTCGATTGTAATAAATAATACTCTTTATCTAACTAAACTATTTTTTTTACAAGAAACAATAGTGTGGTATTTCATTAATCAACGCTAACAATTACAAGGGTGTCATTGGGTACAAAGCTCTAGTGACAAACAAATAAGAGTAAACCCCTAGTAGACTACCACGAGCACGAACACACAATCGCCAAACACACAAAGTGCTACTAGTACAGATCAGTCACAATAAATTATAGCCTTTACAGAGAAATACAGGTAGCCACAATGGTCATCGTTGAGTAGCGAGGCCACATAAAATCATCGCGGTAGAGCGAGACCACATCAAGTCATCGTTGACAGACGACACTACATAACACATCACACAAAGGCGAAGACCAATCTGGCCAAAATAAACAGTGCCACCACGGTGACATAAGGCGAGTGAAAAATAACTACACTACTTCGAGAAGAGATCCGCATATTAACTCAACACAGTGGGGGATAAGGCACATTGGCTACCACCTACAAAATTCGTTGGACAGTGAGGTACCGGCATCCATACATCGAACACCAAAAGGGATAGTCGCAACAAGCGGCAAAGCAACTAGGTCCAAGACACATAAGCCGAGCCGCCAGAACAAGCTGAGCTGCCAGTCAAAGTGCACATGTCAGTGAAGCCACATGACCCAAACGAGGAAGGTGACACCACCATGGAAACGAGTTGATGAAGGTGGATCCATCCCACATGCAGCACGAGGCTGGCGGCGATGGAGGTAGCCTGTTAGGGTTAGGTTTAAGGTTTTGTAGATAGAGAGCTTTTTAAGAGAGAGGAAAGAGGTGCATTTAGAATTAGAGTTTTTAACTAAATTATAAATTCCTCACGTAATCTTAAAAAATGGGTATAGAATTCAAGGCTTAAATGTCAAAAATGGTTTTTTTATTTTACCGTATCGGTCAATTTTGGTTTTCGTGTTTTTAATTGGCCAAATGAGTTTCCATGTTCACCTATGTTAGCCAATCCATGAAATGACCATTAAAATTGACATGTGCCTTGCACGGGAGATGGTCATCATTGATCATTTGATCTTGCGGGGGTTGAAGGGGTTTACAATTAAGTTACATTTCTGTCATCTCACGTGCAAGACACATGTCAATTTGAACGATCTTTTAACGGGTTGTCTAAGATTGGCCAACGAAGATAAATACAGAGACCAAATTGAATGAAGCACAGTGATTATTTTAACATTTAAGCCAAAATTCAGTACACAATCATTGCACTGCATAAGGATTATAAATTGTTATAGGACTTAAATTATGAGGATGGAAATTAAATAGAGGGATTTTAGAAATCTTGGAGATGCATCATAGCCTCATAGGACAGGTTATGAAACTCAAACACACTGGCTATGGCCATGCTTGCCAAATGCCACCTAATCGCAATGAGTTCATGCAAAAGAAAGAGATCTTATTCGGATTTCTTCCGCTAAATTTATCAAATCTATCAATTCAGACATTTAAAATTTAATTCAACGACTAAAAACATGAGTCTTCTTTAAAAGAGACCATATTAATAGATTTGGTGGAAGCAAATATTAAAGATATTCAAAATTCAAAGGCGGACCACTCAACAGCATTTCTCTCCCAACACATTTCATTATTCTAATCCAAAATAACCTTTCAATCTTTTAGATTAACCTTTTAATCTCTCTCTCTCTCGCTCTTTTTCTCATCCTTTGCAACGGTCGCTTTTCTGTTCTTCTTCCACCCATTTCCTGATTATAACCTTTTAATATTATTTCCATCTTTTGAATATGTTGGTGGGTGACATTATAAAAGTTGTTGTTTCTATTTTTTTATTAATTAAAGGTGAAGATGGGAGTGAATAAGTTCAAAGTGAAATGACGATAAATCCACTACTAAAATTATAGAGCTCCTTTCCATATTTAACTATCGAAAATATCAAAAAAATATGTCAATTTTTACCGAAATTTGAGAATTTCTTTTATATGGAATGAAGTTTAACCTTTAACCCCTTTCCATATCTTCTTATAACTTTTGATATATTCAAAAAAATACCGAACATATCGAAAAAATTTCAAACACTAGTTATATGTAGAAGGTTTTTCTTCCTCTTCCACTTAGAACTGGTTTAATAGTATTTTTCATCTGTTTTTGCCAACTCTCGTTTAATTGGGTAACGTTAAGTTACCAATACAGTAACAGTGAGTTATCCTCACCGGCGAAGTGGCGTGTAGGGTAGTGTTTGATTACCGGATCCCAACCCCACCCACAACTCTTTTATTCAATAATTTCCGCTCCAAACCAATAAAACGTCTCTTTTTATTTCAAGATCACTTCTTTCCAAATTTTCCATTTGAATACACGAGAGAAAACAAAATCGAAAACGAATTTCGGAAAACGAAATTATTTTATCGTCTTCCAGGAAATAGCTCGCACACCGACCTGGATTGGAATCAAGTTTCACTTTTTTCTTTTTCCCAACACTTTCTCGACGCGTCGGTGGGTTCGCGTTGCCTACTCGTTCTCCAACTTCTTCTGTATTTGAATCAAAGACTCGATTTTTCGCAAAACCCAGAATTCAAATTTCCATTCTTCGCAAAACCCAGAATTCAAATTTTTTTTTTTTCGTGTGTTTGATCTCTGCTTGCTTTTGTAGTTTTGAATTTTTTACGAAATTGGGGATGAGGAGGGCCAAGTTGGATAGATTCGGCACCTTCTTCTCTGTCAATAGGCACAGATCCATTCAGATTCTGATCGCCGTCGGACTTCTGTATCTACTATTAGTCACGGTTGAAATCCCCTTGGTGTTCAAAACTGGTTTCAGTACAATCTCTCCGGACTCGTTGTCTCGACCCAACAGGCTCCATAGCAAGGAAGACGTGGAGGAAAAGGACGCCCCAAGTCGCCCTCTTGAGCAAGTTTCGCAGAACTCGTACCAGCCGACACAGAGTCGGCGACCCAGAGAGCCCAATTTTGTTTCGGGTTTAGTTTTCGACCCGAAAACTTTTGATTCGGAGCTTTACAATCCAGCGAAGGTTGCCTGGGAAGTGGGGAGGAAGTTCTGGGGAGAGGTGGAATCTGGAAAGGTGCAGATAGATGCTGGAAAGGTGGAGAACCGATCCGAGGCATGCAAGCATTCGATTTCGGTATCTGGGTCGGAGTTTTCGGCACAAGGGAGGGTGATAGTGCTGCCGTGTGGGCTGACATTGGGTTCGCACGTAACGCTTGTGGGGAGGCCGAGGGCGGCGCACCAGGAGTTTCAGCCCAAGATTGCTCTGCTGAGGGACGGTGAGTCGGCGATGGTTTCGCAGTTTAAGGTGGAGTTGCTGGGGTTGAAGACTGTGGAGGGTGAGGAGCCACCGAGACTTTTGCATTTCAATCCAAGGTTGAGAGGGGATTGGAGTGGAAGGCCTGTGATTGAACTCAATACTTGTTACAGGATGCAGTGGGGCGCGGCGCTTCGATGCGAGGGCTGGAAATCTAAGGCTGATGAAGAAACTGGTGAGTGATTATCAATGTTCTATAACGTTATATACTGGAAATGCTAGATATGAAACTTGTAAATTGTTCTGTTTATGTTGGTTTGGTACATTAGTTTCTGTTTTGAGCTTTTCGCATTCATTGGATTTGGAGCATTTCAAGTAAGCTACTGAAATGGGAATAAAAACAGCATTTGAATTTGTATGAAGTGTGGCATTGTGCCAATTTGATATGCAGAATGCGGTGTCGATTTTCAAAATTTAAAGTGTATTTGAGTTGTTATGTTAATAGTGCTTAACTGCTCATTGATAATATGTTCCAGAAGAATGATGTGAAAATGATATGATTTTCGTTTTCCTATTCAGGAAGAAATTTATTGTCTTGGGTTGTTGGCTCGCTATCTTGCATCTTTTGATTATTGGCCATTTTTCTCATTATTCCCCGAGTTAATTCATCTTTGATGCCGCACCACCAAGTTGTGTAATTCTTTAGACTGGTTTTAGTTGATGGTCAGGTGAAGTGCGAGAAATGGATTCGTGATGACGACAATCGCTCAGTGGAGACCAAGGCAACATGGTGGTTGAGCCGGTTAGTAGGCAGAACTAAAAGGGTACCTGTTGACTGGCCATACCCGTTTGCAGAGGAGAAATTGTTTGTTTTAACTCTTAGTGCTGGCTTGGAGGGTTATCATGTTAATGTTGATGGGAGGCATATCGTCTCTTTTCCTTATCATAATGTGAGTAATATCCTGCTACCTCTACCTCGTGATGATTGAGGATTCTTTGCTAAGAGTTTAGTTGTGATGTCGACAGGGATTTTCTCTTGAGGACGCCACTGGGCTGTCTCTGAGTGGGGATGTTGATCTGCACTCGGTATTTGCCGGTTCTTTGCCGTCATCCCATCCTAGTTTTGCTCCACAGAAGCAACTTGAGATGTCAACCAGATGGCGGGCCCCGCCTCTTTCTGGCGGCGGTGTTGAACTCTTCATTGGTATCCTTTCTGCAGGCAACCATTTTGCTGAGAGGATGGCAGTAAGGAAGTCTTGGATGCAGCACAATCTTATCAGATCATCAAAAGTGGTCGCTCGTTTCTTCGTAGCATTGGTAAGCAATAGCAATAATGACACTTGAAATTTTGTAGTTGGTTGTGTACAATGTTTAAGTGCGAGACTCACAACCTTTTCTATTGTTACTTGGACAGCATGCTAAAAAGGAAGTGAATGTTGAGCTAAAGAAAGAAGCGGAGTTTTTTGGCGATATTGTTATAGTGCCGTACATGGATAACTATGACTTGGTCGTCTTGAAAACTGTTGCTATCTGCGAGTATGGGGTGAGTTTTGGAATAAACACATAAATGAAGATTCGATACTGTACAGTATTCTCCTGGAAATGGTTTTCTAATAATGGTGTTGCTTCTGTTTCAGGTTCGTACCATGGCTGCTAAGTACATTATGAAGTGCGATGATGACACGTTTGTTAGAGTAGGTGCCGTTATCGGAGAGGCACATAAAGTACCAGAGGGAAGGAGCTTGTATGTGGGGAACATAAATTACTACCATAAGCCTCTGCGCTATGGTAAATGGGCAGTCACATATGAGGTACGTACAAACCTATTGTTTTTGATACCTGTGTAATGAGATTGTTGACCCTACTTCTACATGTAGTCAGCTCTCATTTTCTTCTTCAGTTTTCGGACATTCTTTTTGCTTTGGATTTTTTTTTCCTTGTGGGTGGGGGAGGGGGAAATTAAAATTATATCAGATTTATAGTCTGATGACTTGTAAGAATCTTTATTTTGTTGAAATCTTGTTAAAGAGCGTCAATGTTGTACTACGTTCAATTTCTTGCGTTGTTTTGCGCTGATGCTTGTTTTTGATACTTGTATTCATAGCCATTTGTTCTCTGTTTTCTTGTTTCAGGAGTGGCCAGAAGAAGACTATCCACCTTATGCAAATGGACCAGGTTACATCTTGTCATCTGACATTGCAAAGTTCGTTGTATCCGAGTTCGAAAGGCGTAAATTAAGGGTAAGTAACATCCACGCCCTCTCTCTACTGATAATGTAATGGGTGGTTGATTCTAAACAATTTGATCTTTGTGCAGTTGTTTAAGATGGAAGATGTGAGCATGGGAATGTGGGTTGAGAAATTCAACAGCTCAAAACCAGTCGAGTACAGGCACAGCTTGAAGTTCTGCCAATTCGGGTGCATCGAAGATTATTACACCGCCCATTACCAGTCTCCGAGACAGATGATGTGCATGTGGGGCAAATTGAAACAACTCGGACGACCGCAGTGCTGCAGCATGAGATAGTACTTGTGGGTATTTCACGACCCCAACTCGAGAATCTAGGACATTGAAGTTTTTGCAGTTATAGCACCGTGTGATCTTGTCCCTGTACAAAAAGAAATGGCCTGTATAAAAAGAAATTGTGTTTCCATATTCATTCATTGGTACTGCTGTTCTTCATTCATCATCGTCTTCCTCCCGATTTTCTTTCATTGGTACTGCTCTTAGTGTCTTTCTTTTTTGGCCTGATGTTCCGGACTCCCGGGAGGAAGACGACGATGAAAGACGAAGAGGTCGAGGTCGAGTTCGACTGGATGTGTGTGCAGGGAACATTTCCAGACAAAGAGCCAGACATGTGCCAACTGAAAAGTATTTTGCTTCACATGGACATGGATCTTCAAACGACAAATCGTACTGGTGTTTTTGGCTGTCAACGAGTTTGGTTTCGGTGCTTGACAACCTTGGTCGTCAAGTTTCTTCAACTAGTTTAATCAACAAAAGCACAAGTTGGTTTCGTATTTTTATTGCTTATGGAGTCACCAACTGTTTATAATATAATCCATCTTTTATTTTTGGAAAATTTAACGAAAAAGCTTTCAATACTGTTTACTTTAACGAATAATCATATTTATACACTAAAAGTCAATTCTAATACTATTCACTTTATCGTTTATTTTGTCTTTATCGTTCGAACTCAAAATTTTCAAGTTATTTTTATTAATTTTCTTTTATTTTTTGGTATTATACTGTTAACGTTTGATGGCGATTTCGTGTCCGAACCTGTATATCGGGCCGAGTCCATTCTATATAAAGCCCATTGGGCTGCACTCTCCATTTTCAGGTAGGAATTCTGTTCGTATACAATTAAGACTAGTCGCTTGAGAAGAGAGGCAAAAACGTAGTTGCATATAACTGGTGACACCAAATTCTGAAACTCTAGGGTTTATTATAAGAAGAAATAAATGGAAATTTTGGAATGCCGTTACTTATCCCCGTTTTAATGATGTTACCATCAATGAACAATTACTGAGAAGTCTGAATTATTTCCCTCTTCCTTTTGTATTGTACTTCCCTCTCCTTTATTATTATGTACTTACTTTTTTTTTTGGAAAAAATGTACTTGCTTTTTTTTTTGGGAACTTTAACGAAAAGCTCCCGGTACTGTTCACTTTAACGAAAAACCACATTTTTACACTAAAAAGTCAATCCTGGCACTATTCACTTTACCCTTTATTTTGTCCATATCATTAAAACTTAAAGTTTTCAAGCCCTTTTCATTAGTTTTCCTTTTTTTTTGGTCAATATAATTATGTACTTGCTAATCGTATAACATATATTCAATTTTTTTTATTGTCAAACTTTTAGTATTACGGTCTAGTGGTATTTCTCTTTGTTTAGAAGTGAGAGGTTTTAGGTTCGAATCTCGTAGATGGCGAATTTGATATCAAATTAGGCTACCTATTGTGTGGTTTAACTGAACTCGCACTTCTCTGCGTAAAAATGTCGAAAGTAACTTACTAGAAGGGGAGTGAAATATTGAAAAATTCGAAATAATCCTGTCACATGACTTATTTTGTATGAAAATTTTGACAAATTTAAGGTATGATGACAGATTAATAATTTCATAACGTTGGTACAACAAATCGTTTAAAATTTTATCAGATAACAATTTTAAAAAAAATGTATTAGTTCTTATTACATTTCCAAAATTCTTCAATTAGGTATGCAATTAAATTACGTATCCAAATCCTTATTCCAGCTAATTTGTTCATTGAACCTACCCCATCAAATCAAAAATAAATCCCTACCCCCTATCCAACCAAACATTAAATTTGTTGGATAAAGTTGCAAAAAAATTAAATTAAATAAAAGCCACCCCTAAAATTACCATATCCATCCACCTCTCCTCCTTCCCCCTCTAAACGTCTATAAAAAACCCTCCCTTTACCGCTCACAAGATTTACGGTTTCAAGGCAAACAAAAAGAATTTAAAAAATCATAACGGTCTGAAGGGCTCCGACAAAACAAAAATCCTTAAAAAAATCGAAAAAAATAACGTTTTGGTGGAGTTATGTCGGACACGTTTTGCCGCGACTGTAATAGTCTGACGGAGGTTGTCTTCGACCACAGAGCGGGCGACGCGATATGCTCCGAGTGCGGCCTCGTACTGGAGGCGCATACCGTCGACGAGACCGCTGAGTGGCGCTCCTTCGCAGACGATTCCAACGACAACGACCCGAACCGTGTCGGCGGACCCGTTAACCCGCTTTTGTCAGAAGCTGGGCTTTCCACCGTCATCGTCAGGCCCAGAAATGGCGGCTCCTCCTCCGAAGCCTTGCCCTCCTCGGTCGGGAAGTGGCAAGGCCGAGCCTCTAAGCCCGACCGTCATCTTCTCGACGTCTTCGGTGCAATTGCCGTGATGGCCGACAGGTTTGGTATTTCTGATTTGCGTGCTCTAATTTAACTTGTTTTTGTCAACTAACTTAATTTGTATTTGTTTGGTTGCTCGGAAAGTGAAAGGAAAAATGAAGAAATTTTTTTGGCTAAATTTTTTTATTGATCCCTGCAGTGTGACACTACTTTTAAATCGACTCCTGTGGTGAAAAAAATGTTAATCTTAATCATGTGGTAAAGTTCGTTATCAATCGTAGTCCAAATTGAAATTTTTATCAAAATCTCACCCATATGCAGGGGTAAAAAGGCCATTCCATTCTTTTTTCTTTTCATTTTGATAATTCGACTTTTTCATAATCAACAAAAATAGAAGAAAAAAAAGAAAGAAATTTCTCCCCAATCTCTACCCTTGTCAACCAGAGTCATAACGACCACCCACCACCTTTCCCCCCTCTCACATAACTCTAGTCATCTCGTCCACCACTGTTTTTCTTAAAATGAAACTAAATTAAATGTTTGCGTAATAACTTATATTATAACCTAAACGCGGTGAGATACTTTGATTTTTTTTTTTGGGTCTTTTGATATGGGTCCAAAATTGGATCTAAATCAAAAGTAAGTACACAATTTTGGGCTACAAAAATTGGAGCTAAATCAAAAGTAACTAAAAATTAGACCCATATCAAAAGAGGCTTCTAAAATTGGACCTATTTCAAATTTCATTTTTTTTAAATCTTGAATTTGGACTCTTGATTCTCTCGAAATGAGAAAGTCTGATAATATGAACTTTGTTATTTTATTGTTTATTTATTCTTTTATTGTAGTTCTTAAAGTTTTAAAAATAATTTTTTATGTCTATATGGTGCTTTATAATGATGGAATCAATAAAAACGAAAATAACAATTTTGTCCTTACAAATGACAAAAGAGAGGAAAAATCCAATTTGGACTATGATTGATAACAAATTTCATTACAGGATCACAATTAATAACTTTTTCACCACAATGGTCTATTTAAAAGTAGAGTATCACCACAAGGATCACACAAAAAATTTGGCCTTGTTAGAATTGTATTTTCGAAAGGAGTAGGATTTTCTATTTCTTTTCATCTTTTCTTATTTAAACGGTTATAATTAAGTCACGTTAATATTTTGTTTGAAACTTTTTATATAGAGAAAATGACAAAAAAAGTGTGAGAGAGAAAAAAAAATAAAGAGAATGATAATAGGAGGAAATAAAATTCTACTCCTTTTTTGAAAGCATTGCATCACTATCATGTCATCAACAGTGGGATTGCGTCTCTAGAAAATACTTACACTCAAAAGTGCTTCTATTAGAAGTGCTTTTATGATAAGCATGTTGACTTGTTTTAAAAAAGGAAACTTTAACGAAAAGATTCCGGTACTGTTCACTTTAACGAAAAACTACATTTTAACACTAAAAAGTCAATCCTGATACTATTCACTTTACCCTTTATTTTGTTCTTATCGTTAAAACTCAAAGTTTTCAAGCTATTTTCATTAGTTTTCCTTTTAAAAAATCCAGAGTTTTGTTAAGACACTTGAAAGTACTTTTTGAAGAAGCATCTAGCATGTGCTCCTCCATAGAGCACTTTTACGAGCGATAAGTGTTTACATTTAAATTTTTTTGAGTAAATTACATAAAATTACCTCAATTATTTGATCAGTCACAGTTTCGTATCTCATTTTTAAAAAATTTTAATGTCATACCTCATCTATGAATTTGTTACAATTTCATACCTTCCGTTAGTTATCTGTCAATTCTTCCTTTAAATAGTGACGTGGCTTGAGATGAGACCTACTATATTAAAAAATTAATTAAATATTATTAAACACTAAAAAAATCAAATCATTTAATATTTTTTAAATATTAAAATAATAATTAATTAAAGATAAAATATGAAACTATGGCTGATCCAATAGACAGGGTCTAGTCTCAAGCGACGTCACTATTTAACGTAAGAATTGACAGACAACTGACGGAAGGTATGAAATTATAACAAATTCGTAGATGAGGTATGACATTGAAATTTTTTAAAAATGGGGTATGAAACTGTGACTGACCCAATAATTGAGGTAGTTTTATGTAATTTACCTAATTTTTTTAGCAAACATAGTTAAAAGCGTTTTTGGCTTTTAGAATGTACTTGCTCAGTTGCTCTTCTGGCTGTCAATTGGGAACATAATCTGATGCAATGTGTTGGGTTTTCACTGCAGGTTGGGACTTGTTACAACCATAAAGGTATATCAGTTAATATTTTAGCATCATTTTCTTTGTGTTTTGGTTTTGTCAATTGATTTATTTTCAACTGGAAATGTGTAAAATGCATTTTTGGTCACTGTCCCATTTTGTGGCTAATTACAAGGAAGTTAGGTAATGAATGGTTTGTTCTTTCAGTTTATGATTGGTTGAGGCTAGTTGATGGGTTGAAACAATGAAAAATGGCAACTCTTACAATGATTTACGATATAAGTTGAACGAAAAGCTATCGTTTTTGTCCGGCTATTTCATCAAATTTTGAAAAGATATTGTTTTTGTCCCGCTATTTCATCAAATTTTCTCTTATCATCCCTTACTCATATCCTGCATTTGAGTAAATGCAGTGCATATAAAGCCGATTCCTGGATGTAATTGTCCTATTGGAGTAGGAAGAATTTCATTTCATTTTGAATCGATGGGATGAATCTACATTTACCATTTTCATGGTTTAGTGACCTGTTTGTGACTTCTTTGTGCATGTCCGAGGACCTCGTTTTGAGAATGATTGCGCACAATTTCTTGAATCTATTTAGTATTTGATCATTAGTTTTTGGTTGGTAACCCGGTATTCCAACACATTCATTGACGATGCAATTTTTCAGTGTTCTTTATGTATCGTTTTCCGACGTAGTATGTGATCTCACATATTGGTTTCAACTTCTTATTGGGGGTTTATACTCACAGCATTTGAAATTAATCTTTATTTGACTAGAAGTCTAAAACCTTCTGTTTCGGATTGGTAATCTTTGTGGTTTTTTAATTCTGACTACCAGGATCGAGCCAATGAAATATACAAGAAGGTAGAAGATCAAAAACCTCTCCGAGGGCGAAATCAAGATGCAATTGTGGCTGCTTGCCTTTACATTGCCTGTAGACAAGAAAATAAGGCTCGTACTATGAAAGGTAGATGCGCATGTTTGTGTTCGTAATGATTTAAATTGGTTTGCTTATGTTTATGCACACGGGATTCATTAAACTTGTGTTCCGACCAGAAATATGCACTGCAGTCAGTGGAGCTACCAAGAAGGAAATTGGACGGGCAAAAGAGTTCATTTTGAAACACCTGGAGGCCGAGCTTGGTCAGGAAATGGGAACTATCCATGCTGGAGATTATTTGGTGAGTTTTTTTTTTTTATATTTCCCGTCTCTTTGCGTTTCAATATTTTGTTTTCTTGTTGGAATGAGTTTTGCTTGAGAACATAATTGTCGCATTTTCTCTGCAGAGACGCTTTTGTTCCAATCTTGGAATGAAGAATCGAGATGTCAAGGCTGCCCAAGAAATGGTGCAGAACATTGAAGAGCTTGTTGTAAGGTTGTCCTCCGCCAGTTCACAACAATCTTGTTACATAATTCATGATCCTTTTAGCTTGAACTTTTTGTCACAACTCTGACAGGAGGAGAGTCCTTACATATTTCGCAGTAACGAATTTTCTTAGACCGAGTCTAAGAATTTCCTCCTTCGGATACAACTTTGGATATGAAGTATTGCGAATACTTCAATCCAATGGAAATTGTACCCTACCAAAATCCCTGGATTTCAAAACTTTCAACCGAATCAAAGCATTAACAGCATTAGATGGCTTCTTTTCAACTTCATAGAAGTAATTAAGGTCCTGTCTTCTGCAGGAGGAGCCCCATATCGGTGGCAGCTGCCGTTATTTATACCATTAATCAACTATCATATGAGAAAATGTCTCTTAAAGGTTAGGAATCTATGTGACCTATCGATTATTCTCTTGGAAAAGCCTGTATTAGTTTTGTTATGTTGCAGAGATCTCGGTTGCTACTCAAGTTGCTGAAGGGACGATCAAGAACTCCTACAAAGACCTGCATCCTCATCTAGCAAGGATAATACCCAACTGGTTCGCCAACGAGGAATGTGTCAAGAATCTGCAGCCCTAGAACTTGAAGGTGGTGATCATAGTTAAATTAAGTAGGAACAATTTGAAATCAGTAATATATGCAGGAAGCACCAGAAAGTGAAGTATTTTTAATCTTTCGTTGTATGAAGCGATTAGGAATTCGTTCTTTCTGTCTTGTCCTTGTACTGTTTTTTCGTTTCACTGTAAGAAGAATGAACTAGGGTTTTCCTTGATGAGTTTTATAGCTAGCTGCCCTAATTAGGGTCCAAATTTTACTTCATGACCGGAAGATTTACAGTTCTCTCCTTGCTTCCTTTGCCTCTTACAGAATTCAAAGGCATATGATAAAACTGTATAAGTAACAGTTTCAAAGGCATTCTTTAAGAAGCTTTTAAGTATGACGGTCACACTGGAAAAAAATTCGTGGTAACGAAGATTCGATGTATTTTGTTCTCTTGTGAGTTTGTGTGTTACAAATACGTACCATCATCATGGCCAGTCCAATAATTTCAAATTTTGGTGGAAACAATCATGGCAGTTGATGGCAAATTTCTGCGAAACCATAGCATGCAACGCGAGTGACGTGATTTGTGACTGAAAGTCTGTAACTACTTGTCCTCTTCTTTCTCCTACACAAACCATGTGAGAAGGCTTAACAAATGCCACGTGCACATTTTCTTTGGAGTTCTGATGTGAACGAGAGAGATTTAAGAGCACTTATATTGTAGGAAGGCCTTTATGAGCAATAGGGAACTTAATCTTTATAAATTAATGAACAGTAATTTTTAAAGTGCATCTCTATTTCTAAATTAAATAATTCAGATAATTTGTATAAAATATTAGTATTTTTTATTTTTTTTAAATAATAAAAGATTATTTTATTTTTAATTACGAATAATAGTAAAAGATTAGTTAAAAGTAGGGTGTGATATCCACACACCCCTTTTTACTTCTCTCACACCATTTTGGATTTCGGCCGTCGGATCGGATGAATTGAAGAAGATCTAACGGACAGAAAGTAATAGGGGTGTGTGAGAAGTAAAAAAGGGTGTGTGGATAGCACACCCCTAAAAGTATTCAAAAATATTAAAATGTAGTGTAATGTGGGAGAATGTGACGACCCGTCCCGAATTATTATATATTTTCCTCCCGAGTGTGTAAATTGACGATAATGCCCTCGTGATTTAGTGATGTTGATGTACATATGCAGATTTAAATTATTTTTCTTGCTAGTGTAATTAAATCGTACTTGACGTTACGAGCGCGTTGATGCGAATTAGGGTTAAATCGGTTCCTTAAATGTTACGATGATTTAAGAGCGAGTTTGGGTGGAATCATAAATTTGGGTTTGCCTATAATGTATCCACCAATTATTCTCTTTCCTATAACCTTGAACCCAATCAGATTTTGGGTTGAAATTTTTGTTGTTGGGCTATTTAGACCCTAACCCTCTCCTTCTTCCTCATGGCAGCCCAATCAGGGCTTGTGATAATTTTCTGTTGGCCAACCCGTGATCACACACAAACACTCACTTACACGTATCACCTTCACCCCTCCCTTTTTTTCTCTACCATTCCCTCGTCCATACACCATACGACCACCCACGCAAAAGACCATCAAAACTTCATAGATCAAGCTTAAGGACAACAGCCTTGTGCTCCTCTCGACTTCACAAACATGGTGGTACATTTTGTGCGAAGAAAGGACGTCGAGAACTCATCAATTTCCTCTGATGTGATCGTGAAGGATTTACTTGGTTTTGAGACTCAAAAAGGTACCTACACAACTCCCCTAGCATTTTAGACTAGTTTTGGAAAAGTTTGGATGTCGGAATAAGCTCGATCGTGGGATTGCAGGTTTAGCCAGATTTTCCATGAGTTATTCCGACCACTTTCCATTGGTTTTAGGACTCCAAATAGGTATGGTTGTGTTCTATTCTTCAAGAGCTTCAAATCCATATAAAATTCATGAATTTTGGTTGAGAAATGAAGTGGTTATAAGCTTTAGAAAATTTTCCAGTTTTCCAACGAGTTCAGCAGCGGCGGACTGTAGATTCTGGCAAGGTCTACTGGAAAAGAAGGAGAATATTCTGTTAACTTTAACGAAATATTCTAATGGCGACAGGTAACTTTAATGAAATATTCTAGGAGTTTTAATGGAATATTCCCTAACAGCGTTAGGGTTTTCATCAGTGTGTCGAGCACATGCTTGTGCATGGCCGTGCCTTAGCCGGCTCATGAGGGTGCGTGAAACGTCGAAATTTTTTTTCTAAAAATATGGGGGTGTTTGTGGTATTGTGTAGATCACGTTGATATATTCAAACACCCCAATTGAGTAACGTATGAGAAGTTAATTTTAGATTTTGTATATGTGCTTAGTAATTAACGGTTAATCAGTTGTTTCATATATACGTGAGACGTATCCTGAGGACGAGCCTAGCCATGCGAGACTTGGGGGTTATGACCTTACTACTTACCAGTGAGTGGACTTTTGTTTTCTATATATACGTATATGTGCTTTACGATTCCCAGAAACTGTTTTTAAATGAAATTACGTTTTAAATGCCATGTCACGAATGCACTACATTTTAGTATTTGCATTAGTATAGTTATATATAATATTGCATGATGCTGCGGAGGCCCATGTAAGCTACAGGTGAGTACGTTGTGATAATAGTGGTTGCATTGTGTATGGTTATGTGTGGATACATTTAGAGCTCATTATCCTGCACCTCGGTGTTAGTGCTCTCGCCCGAAACCAGGGCACAGCCTTCACGTGATCATTCACCTCCCACACCACATGCTCACCTTAGATCCAAGGCAGGTGCCAGCTTGTTGTATAGACCACCCTAGATGGTTCCGACTCGTAGGTGACCCGCGATACTTCGCACAACCTTCACGTAATTGTAGCACTTGAACGTACCTATTTACATCCAGCTTGTCTAACAGACCACACCAGATGGTTTCGACTCATGTGTAGGAATTGGTAGATGAGCTATAGGTTCAGCTGTATAAGTCATGTTAGGTGACTCTGGCTGACATGTCATGTTACATTGATTTATATTACCTGGCTCACATATTTCCTGCTGAAATACTTGACATGACATATACTTGGTTACCACTGCTCTCGAGCATGATTTCTATATGCATATTATTATTATTTTCTGGGAAATAATACGGGTTTTACGGTGAGATGTTATTATGTTTAGAAAGAGAAATGCATTTTAAAAAGCTTTGTTTTTTGCCCACTCACGTTTTCTGTTTTACACCCTTCCATGTTCTAACTAGACGTTTGTGTTGGTGGCTCACGAAGACTCTACAGCAGTTCTGACAGCTTCCTAAATAAATGTTAGGATTTCTTTCATGTCCTGTATAATTAATACTTAGTTTTCTGGATTGCACCTAGGATGCCTACGAGTACTTGGATGGCTTCTTTTCAACTTCATAGAAGTAATTAAGGTCCTGACAGCCCCATATCGGTGGCAGCTGCCGTTATTTATACCATTAATCAACTATCAGATGAGAAAATGTCTCTTAAAGGTTAGGAATCTGTGTGACCTATCGATTATTCTCTTGGAAGGGCCTGTATTAGTTTTATTTTGTTGCAGAGATCTCGGTTGCTACTCAAGTTGCTGAAGGAACGATCAAGAACTCCTACAAAGACCTGCATCCTCATCTAGCAAGGATAATTCCAAACTGGTTCGCCAACGAGGAATGTGTCAAGAATCTGCAGCCCTAGAACTTGAAGGTGGTGATCATAGTTAAATTAAGTAGGAACAATTGAAATCAGTAATATATGCAGGAAGCATCAGAAAGTGTAGTATTTTTAATCTTTCGTTGTATGAAGCGATTAGGAATTCGTTCTTTCTGTCTTTTCCTTGTACTGTTTTTTCATTTCATTGTAAGTAGAGTGAATTAGGGTTTTCCTTGATGAGTTTTATAGCTAGCTGCCCTAATTAGGGTCCAAATTTTACTTCATGACCGGGAGATTTACAGTTCTTTCCTTGCTTCCTTTGCCTCTTACAGAATTCAAAGGCATATGATAAAACTGTATAAGTAACAGTTTCAAAGGAATTCTTTAAGAAGCTTTTAAGTATGACGGTCACATTGAAAAAAAATTCGTACTAACGCGGATTTGATGTATTTTGTTCTCTTGTGAGTTATTGTGTTACAAATACGTAGCATCATGGCCAGTCCAATAATTTCAAATTTTGGTGGAAAGAATCATGGTAGTTGATGGCAAATTTCTGCGAATCCATAACATGCAACGTGAGTGACGTGATTTGTGACTGAAAGTCTGTAACTACTCGTCTTCTTCCTTCTCCTACACAAACCATGTGAGAAGGCTTAACAAATGCCACGTGCACATTTTCCTTGGAGTTCTGATGTGAACGAGAGAGATTTAAGAGCACTTCTATTGTAAGGAGGCTTCTATGAGCAGTAGGCAACTTAATCTTTTTAAATTAATGAATAGTAATTTTTAAAGTGCATTTCATTCTTATATTAAATAGTCCAGATAATTTGTATAAAATATTAGTATTTCTTATTTTATAAAATAATAAAAGATAATTTTATTTTTAATTACGGATGTCACATTCCGGTCCGGGGTCCACCACATCTCGGGCTCGACCTCCACCGTAGCACGATATTGTCCGCTTTGGGCTCTGAGTACACCCTCATGGTTTTGTTTCTGGGAAACTCACACGAAAACTTTCTAGTGGGTCACCCATCATGGGAGTGCTCTCGGGCGCTACTCGCTTAACTTTGGAGTTTCGATGAACTTCGAAGCCAGTGAACTCCCAAAAGGTCTCGTGCTAGGTAGGGATGGGAATATATATTTAAGGATCACTCCCCTAGGCGATGTGGGATGTCACAACGGATAATAGTAAAAGATTATTTAAAAGTATTCAAAAATATTAAAATGTAGTGTAATGTGGGAGAACATGGTTATGTATGTATACAAAAGAAATTATAATTTTTTATATTTTTAATTAGTTTTGTATATAATTTTTAATAATTTCTATAATTTTTTAATAATTTTAATTGTGACATCATGATGACGATAGCTTTACGTCACATAGGCAAGGTGCTGTGCTAGGCGATTATTGTCTAACTTTTATATCAGACTCATCTTAGGTCTAATTGCCCGAGTGGGCTGGAGTGTTTTGGGAAGGGAAAAAAGTGAATTGGGTTGCCTATCCCCAAAGCAATAAGCAACGGTAAAATTGCTCTAAAGAAACAGTTAATATACTTTTATCACTTTAATTTGCCACATTATTATCTGGAGTGCTTAAAGTCACATAATATTGCCGCCACACCCGAAATTTGCCAAAAGAAAGAAGATGAAAAATTGAGCGGAAGAAAAAGCTTGCACGAACACAAGGGACTTGGAGCTCCATATGCAAGCATGTTGAGTTTGCCTAACTATTGCAGGGCCAACTTTTTATATGTATGCTCAGACCTCTTTACTTTAGGATAGTCGTTGACGTTAGCGTGAATGATTGTCAACCAATACGGAAAATCTTTGCACTCGATAATGTCTTACATCGTCAACGATGTCGATTAAGGACCATGCAAATTGAAAGAAATAAAATTACTTTAACTCAAGATCATCACATCACTTGCGCTAATTGCAAGTAGGATTTGTTTACAATTTCAAAATCAATCTTCCCCACTCCTTTCCAAAACTTGTGAATATAAGTGATCAAACAACAGTCAAGACGAAAAACAAAGACACAATCTCATATTTGATTGTAAGAATTAGGGTGCAGTTTTGCTCATCATTCTCAAGCGGTGGTAATGCTTATTACTCTTTTTTTTTTATTTTTTTTTTATCATTAAATGAGTTTAACTTTTGAGATTTCTTTCTATCCACTACACAAATCTCAAAATTTAACTTATCCAACGCTAATAAATAGAGTGGTGAGTATTACCATCATTTGAGGATGATGAACAAAAATATTCCCGTAAGAATTATGGTAGCATCAATCGTCCACATAAAATCAAAACACACCTAGATATTAACAATCATCCACAATAATGGCAATTAACTGTGCTCTACTTCTTAATTAGTAGCTTCTACCATATGCCAAAAGCGAAATCCTACCAAACTCAAGACTTTAAGGCGATATTTAAGTATAGTGATTAGCTGGTACAATCACATATGCATCCAGATGAACCAATTTGTTATGATTAAGTGGTGAATCTTGAAAAGATCTTTGTTTCAACAATTTAAATGACGATATCATAAACTGTTATAGTTTACGACAACAAGGATATAAACTTGAGTATAAAACGCGACTCCAAATTAACTTTGCAAGGGTCGGGAGACGAAACATCTATCGTACACAGCCTTACATTTGCTTTGTAAATAAGCTATTTTCATGACTCGAACGCTTGATCTTTCGAACACAAAGGAGCAACCTTTCCGCTACACCAAGACTAGCCCTAAATTTTTTTAACTCAAGTGTAAAGTTTAAAATTCACTGCCATGACTAACTCTCCTAACCACGTGTAAATGTGTCTTAATCTTATTTATGAAATTTTTGAATAAAGTCTTGTGTGTTTGTTAATCATGGAATATCCAAAATCTAATTAGTAAAAAGATGATTTTCCACAAAAGAAAGTGTAAAGCTAAGCTAAAAGAAGAAACATTAGGAAGACAGGGACCCCACAATCCTCTTCAAAAGAAGAAACTTTTTAGTATGCCGAGAATATAACCTGATACATTAAGAGTCAGTTTGGGATTGCTATGCTTTTTAAAAAAACTGGTTCTGCAGTGATTTAAGAATAATCAGATATAAAATAAAGCTAATGAGGGTTTGGCTAATTGATTTTTAAAAGTTTTCCTAGTATAAAAAGCAGGGTAAAAGCGTTTGGTAAAATTTAATGTAAATGCGATATAATTGTATACAATAACAAATGGACATAATAGTAGGAGTGGGGGTGACGACAGCAGTGGTGGTGGTGGTTGCGATGGAGGTGTGGTGGTGATGCTAATAGTGGAATGTGTTGGTTGGGGTGGAGAGGCAACAATGGTGGTTGGTAGCACCGGTAGTGGCAGTTGTGGTTGCCGTGGTAATGGTGGCATTTGGGGTTATGGTGGTAGTGGCGGTGGCAATGGCGGCAATGATAGTGGTAGTGGCGATGGTGGATGGCGGTAGTGGCAGTTGTGGTTGTGGTGGCAATGGTGGCGGTTGCAGTAATGATGCATGGTGGTGGTGGCGGCGGCTATGGTGGCATCGATGGTGGTAACAATGGTGGCAGTGGTGGTAGTGGTGGTGGTAGCAATGGTGGCAGTGGAGGTAATAATAGTGGTGACAATGGTGGTAGTGGTGACAGTGGTGGAGATTGTGGTTATGATGGTGGTGGCGGCAAAAATGGTAGTTGTAATGGCGGTGATGGTGTAAGGTTAGCATTTACTTTTCTCAATAAGGGATAAAATGTGTGTGGAAAGCTAAATAATGTCACTTAAAAAGAATTAATGAAGGTCTACAACAATTGAAAATATTTATTAAAAACCCAACTTTGTTTTTTATTAAAGCAACTTTTAAAAGCAACAAAAAGCAACATGCATGCTGCTTTTAAAAGCTGCTGTCTGAAGTCCATTGCTTTTAAAATAAGCAGGATATATTACTTTTACCAAACATTTTTTTTTACTACTTAATTTTAAAGTGAAGCAGTTTTTAATGAAAAAGAAACACAATACTTTTAATTTTAAAGTGAAGTAGTTTTTAATGAAAAAGAAACACAATACCAAACAAAGCCTAAGTGTCATAATGTAAATAGTTAGATTTTTTTTTTTTAAATATCTAACTACTTATATTGTGATACATAATGTAATGGGCCGTGTTCCTAATACACTAAAAAAAATCTCCTTCTAAAGTTCTCATTTTGTTTCATAAACAATTGATCAAAGTCCCTCCAATATTTCTAATCCCATTCGGAGACCCACTTTCTTTCGTCTGAGTCTCTTATGTGCGTGACACGTGTTCAATAATTGACTCATTTTAGCGTTTGGATTAGTCACCTCCCATCCCATGCAATTTCTGTACTTTAGTTAATTTGGTCCACACTGCACGTAGACCCACCAACCAATCAGTGTAAACCTCAAATTTGAGATTGTTCTAATCCTCATCTCCCCCATCTCTCTTTGCGAACTTGTTCTCTGCCAATCTGTTTACATTATTTTGTTTGCTTTCTGTCATTTGTTTATACAAAAAATGTTTAAAAGGTTCACATTGTGACCATTCCTTAAAACGTAATATTTTAAACCATTCTAATTTAAAATAGCAGCAATACCATTATATGAATAGTTAGACGTACAAAATTAAGACTTTTATGTACTTCCGTATCATTTAAGCCTATGGGTGGCCCATTTGTGTAAATTTGAACTTGTGTGCAAACAGGGTGACATATTATCCCGATCAACTTATCTAACGTACATAATCTGCATCGATGACACATTTTGACCATATTCGTTCACGAGTAATGCAAGTTGGTTCACGAGTTATGTAAGATATCTAGTTGTTTAATCATATTGCATGGACGCCAATTGTTGAATGAAAGAAGGAAGTGATTTTAACAAATCATTTTTTGCTTATTACAGATCCCTCTTTATTTATGACCACCAGATTGAATAAATCAAACGAAATCAATGGTTGAGATTATACTAAGGTATGTAAGAAGCTAAAAGAAATGTGTTAAAATCACTTCTCCAAGAAAAATCTAATAGTCACATACAAATTACAGTCTAACATAGTGTTTTTTTTACTTTAATATTAAATTTAATTTTTTTTCTTTCTATATATGTCAAATTATAATGGCTTTTTTTATTAGCACCTCACATAATGTTGAATGCAGTCCACATTAAAATTTAATATTAAATGGCTTATGCAACCTAATATGTAATGACAATTTCGATCTTATAAGGTTTAAAGAAAATAAGAAATTTCTAAATACATCCCAAATTACTTTTAATGTATTATTTATCTTCTTCAACTATCAAAACTCCTCTCACCCTCCACTCCATTGTTGAATAAAATTTAACTATTGAAACTATAAACACGTTGATTGGGAAAAAATTTAACAAATGGAACACGATATCAATATTTCGGAAGCTTCACATGAGATAAAATTTCATATTTGTCATTGTTTTAATTATTCAACTACATCAGTAATTATTTAAGCCTGTTTTTGCTTTCCATACTACCACATTTCATAGGAGCCCAACCCATCAACACCTTTTCCACTCTTATTCATTTTCTTGAGTTTACTTTTGCTCTGTTAGGTTCCTCCCCATTGTCATTTTTTAGCAGAAATCCTTTTTTGTTAGCAAAAGGCTTAAGGGTGCGTTTGGTACGCAGACGGGACGGGACGGGACGGATGTTGTAAATTTTGAAAAAGACAAGGGGCATTGCTGTCCTAAAATGTTAAAAATTTATGTCCCACAGACGTGGAACAACCTCGTTCCAGGGGAGGGAGGTGGAACCAAAAATCATCCAAAACTTGTCCCGTGGAACGCCTCGTCCCACTCGTTTTAGGCGTACCAAACGCGGGACGGAACGCCTCGTTCCGTCCCGTCCCGTCCCGTCCCGCGTACCAAACGCACCCTAAGAGACAGAGAAAATGAGATTGGCTGTGATGACCCAATGAAACTCAAGCTCAACAGACCGGATTGTAGACTTCTCTTTTTAGAGAATGTTAGCGTTTTAATCCTAAGTCAATTTAATTACAAAAATTGAAATTGAGTATTATAATATTTGAAGAATGTGGGGTGTGTGGAAAATATTAGGTGTATGAGAATGTGGGGTGTGCGGGTATTATGGGAAAGTATGTAGGGTGTATTAAGATAATTTTTAACTGAAAAAACAAATATGAAATGTATTAATTATGTGAGGTTTAATCAACAATATGAGGGGTTTCAATAGAATAAAGCCATTATAATTTGCAAATACGTAAAAAGCCAGTAATCACGTTGTGAATGTGATTTTTTTTTAAAAGGAGGTTCCTCTTAGGACTAGCTGATCTTGTTTATAAGCTCCACCATCATCTCATTATCCAACTACCCCTTTGTATTCAGAGTCCCCATTCTGATCATCAACACAAAAACCATGAAAATTAAAGGTGCAGAGTTTAGCCAGTGAAACCCTAGACAGCCCCATCCCAAACCCAAAAACAAGACCTAGCAAGCTTCAGAAATGTTGCCACCAACAATGATGAGCCAGCAGATGTGGGCAACAATGGGCTCAACACTAGCAAGCTTCATGTTCATCTGGGCAATCATCCGCCAGTACTGTCCGTACGAACTCCGCCACTTCCTGGAGCGATACTCCCACAGCGTCACCGGCTACTTCTACCCCTACATCGAAATTTCCATCCACGAGTTCACCGGCGACCGCCTCAAGCGAAGCGAGGTCTACTCCGCCGTGGAGGCCTACCTCAGCTCCAACACCTCCAAGAGCGCCAAGCGGCTCAAGGCGGAGATGGTGAAGGACAGCAGCAACCTCGTCCTCAGCATGGACGAGTACGAGAGAGCGACGGATGATTTCAGGGGGGCCAAAGTCTGGTGGATTTTGTTCAAATCCGTGTCCCCTGGCGGGAGATCTATGTCCATGGCCTATTATCCCGACCAGGAGAAACGATTTTACAAGCTCACTTTTCACAAAAAGTACCGGGACATAATCACGGTGGAGTATTTAAACCATGTCGTTAATGAAGGGAAGGAGATCCGTGTAAGAAATCGGCAGAGGAAGCTGTACACAAATAGTCCGGGGTACAAATGGCCGAGCTACAAGCAGACGATGTGGAGCCACATTGTTTTCGAGCACCCGGCAACGTTCGAGACAATGGCGTTGGATCCGGAGAAGAAGAAGGAGATCATCGAAGATCTGGTGACTTTCAGCAAAAGCAAGGACTTTTATGCAAGAATTGGGAAAGCTTGGAAGAGGGGTTACTTGCTGTACGGTCCTCCGGGGACCGGGAAGTCCACGATGATAGCCGCGATGGCGAATCTGTTGGGGTACGATATTTATGACTTGGAGCTCACCGCGGTGAAGGACAATACGGAGCTGAGGAAGCTTTTGATTGAGACGACGAGTAAGAGTATTATTGTGATCGAGGACATAGACTGTTCGCTTGATTTGACAGGGCAGATGAAGAAGAGGGGGGCGGTGGAGAAGGGTTTTCTGGAGGAGGAGGTGAAAGGTGGAGGAGCCTGGAACGAGCGGATCAAGGAACCGAAAGAGGAAATGTACGGCGGCAGCAGCAAGGTGACGCTTTCGGGGCTGTTGAACTTCATTGATGGGTTATGGTCTGCTTGCGGAGGTGAGAGGCTGGTTGTTTTTACTACGAATTATGTTGAGAAGCTTGATCCGGCATTGATTCGGAGGGGTAGAATGGACAAACACATTGCCCTTTCTTACTGTACTTTTGATGGGTTTAGGGTTTTGGCCAATAATTACTTGAGGATTGAGAGACATGAGATGTTTGATGAGATAGAAAAGCTGATGGGACTGACGAAAATGACCCCGGCCGACGTTGCTGAGAATCTCATGCCAAAGTCACCAAATGATGATCCGGACAAATGTCTCTTGAATTTTATCCTAGCTCTTGAGGAAGTGAAGGGGGAAGGTGCAAAGAAAAAAGATGAGGAGATAAAAAAGATTGATACAAGCAAGGAGGAGGAGGTGGCGGAGGTGGAGGTCGAGGAGGAGGAGGAGGCGGAGGAGGAGGGAGGAGGGAGGAGGAAACAAAAAGGTTGAAGGTGAGAGAGATATGGTTGCCAATATAATTAGGGCAGCTATGGCAAGTGGGTGATTATTTGTGGTTTTTGAGTTTGATGATATCAATTAAGATTACTAATCTCATTATTTGGATAAAAAAAAAGTTGAGAGTTCAAGCAAATAGATTCTAATTAGAGTTGATCTCATCCAAAGCCTTTCCGCTTACTTTTTCATTTGGCAGATCTAATCCAAACACCCTTTGTTGTTAATTTCTATTCTTTGATTTTATTCGAATCATTTGATCCGACGACCGAAAATTAAGAGAAATGTGTAAAAAGTAAAATTGATGTGTGGGTAGCACCACCCAAAATTTATAGGAGTGCTTTAACACGTTTTGACTCTCATTTGTATGAATTTTTAATTATAAGTATACACATGTAGCAAACACTCGTACCAATATATCGATTCTCGCTCGAATATGTGATTCAAATTTATAGTCTATTATCTTTGAAGATGCATACTTTACAAAAATGGTGGTTATAAAACTTAGTCTTTTGAGGTTATACGGATGCAACGGTAAAAGTGTTGTCAGGGACTACCACAACTTTTAGTACTTTTTACAAACGGTAGCGTTAATGGATTAAATTATTAAATATTTGGATGGAGGGATCATAGTTAATTAAATCAAGCAAAAATATTGTAACTAGAGTTGATCTAATCCAAAACTTTTGCTTACTTTTAATTTGGGTGATATAATAATAAGTAAAGTTGTTTTTGTTAACAATAACAAGTACATAAAGTTTTGTAGGAGTGCTCTAACACATTTTGACTCCCATTGGTACGACTTAAAAATATATTATTCCTTTACGTTCAACCAAAATATGTGGCGGACACTCCAAAACACTCCCTCTCTCCATCAAAAAGCTTTGGTACCGCTCCAAAATTGCCTCTGCCGGTTTGAGAGTTGTGAGCATGCTTTCTCGACGTTTATCATCGTTTTTCCCGGCGTCTTTCGACGTCTCTGCTGTTCTTATGCCTCCCATCCTTCTCCTCTTACTTTGTTGGTGGGATTGGACCTCCCACTGTTTGTCTTGGGTCGTTGTGGGACTTTGTAACAGAGAGACGATACTCAAAGTTAATGAGACACTACCAAATAGAAAACTTTAAAAAGGCATGACGGATGGAAGAGTGAAGGGGCAAAGGACCACGTGATGCGTGATGTGGAGTTTCCATGGATTGGTTGCTTGATGATCGTTTTGGATTTTCTTGTTTCACCGGGCGAACGAAAGTGAACCCAAAACTCATCCATTTCGAAAGAAACTAAGCCACTTTATGCAGTGGCCACACAATTACACTACTTTTCTCTCACAAAAGTGATCCGATCTAATCTACGCTACACTCTAACTCTGTCACCGTAAAATAACTTATATACTACGAGTACATTATTACTATTATGCATTTTCATTGAATTATTAACACATGATGCTACAGTTGCGACCGCAATGCACATGTACTAGTACAAGTCGTTTTCCAATCTCAGTGACTCGCTGACTTGCTGAGTTGTGGTACAACAGTTTAGACCAATTCATCAGATAAAAACCAAAAAAAGTACCATATATAAAAATAAAATAAAAAATCAGATGGATTAAAGCCATCGAAGCCCACCACCGGTCTATGCCAACCAGAATCCAAGAAAACTTTTTTGTTGTTTTTGGAGTGAAATTTTTCCGTGTCTATTATTTAAGCAAAATAAGGGGAGGGATATAGAAAAATATGTTATTTTCTTCACTTGTATTATAACATGTGGAGTATCTTGAATACTCGGTACCTGAAAAAAAATTTCTCGTTAAATAGTGGTGGGTAGGGATGATTTTTATTCGGATCAAATCATAAACAAGCATTCCAATACCAACCCAAAAAAGTTACGAAATCAAATATTAGTTCCAATTTCAGGGTTTTAGATTATCAAAAATTTTGGAATCATTTTTAAGTCAGAGTTTTGGAAACATAATTCTAATCTCTTAGGGCCTCTTTGGTATTGTATTTGAAAATTTTTATCATTTCTCAAAACATTTCTTAAGAACATTTCTTAAAAACAATTTTCTTTAAGACTCAAAAAGTTGATTGGTTTCCAATTTAAATTTTTTAAATTTTACGACTTAAACTTGATTTGATTGGAGTAGAGATGAAAAAAGTAAAAAAAAAAAGGAGAAAGAAAGAAGAAAAGAGAGATATATATTTGGAGTGAAAGGGGGGGGAGAGAAAAGAAATGAGTGAGTTTAAGTTTAAAAACTCTGTTTTTGAGTTTAAAAAGTTGGATTCAAGTACACTACCAAACAAGCCCTTATATTTTTGCAAGACTTTGAAATTTTCAAACTTTTGTAATGGCATTCAATATTTTTATTTCTCAATTTTTTGCAATATTTGTAAGCCTTTATGTGTATATGACATAAAATCACTAGACAAGATAAAACAGTACGTATGATTATACTCTTTATTTATAATATATAATAATAGTATGATTAAATATACAAAATTCAAATAAAGCTTAGCTAAATATAATAATAAACATGCGAAAATAAGAATATGTATGGGTTTTATTTACAGTACTAAATTTGAGGTCAAACCTGGTAGCCTGGTAGCATAGACTTGTAACTAAGTAGGATATTAAAGTGATTAATTGGTGATGGAGCCTAGATTCAAGTGAGGCATGATGTTTGAAATCTATTTATCACTGTATGTTGGTGAGATCACTCTAAGCATGCTATAAACTATTCGTGTTAGTAGGGCACCTCCCTCACTATGAGCGGGTAGCAAACAAAAAAAAAACACTAAGTTTGAGAAATTAAAGATCAAGATTTCAGAATTTCGAATTAGTAGGTACATTGCCATCCAAAATTTCAAAAATACTCGAACTTCAGATTGAAATTTCCAATCCAACTTGCACTGTAGTGGTGGGTATCGGGCATAAGACAACTCATGAAAATAGTAAGCTTAATTTTTTAATGTGTGACATGATGAATCTTTTCTTTTCCATCATAGGCACATAATATTAAAGGCATTATGAAGAATGAGCTGGCTTTTGGCTTGGCTCTCCTTCTTGAACATTATTTATTCAAACTTTCTCATGATGTTTCAATCCTCTTGTCATTTTCTTCCAAAAATAAATTATGGCTCTCGTGTGTTCGGAAAAAGAACGATGCTTAGACAAAGACATTTCCTAGTAGCGCAGAGTTATTAACATACTTCTTTTTACTTTCGGCATTCTTATATTAATTTTCATTTATTGATCTTTTTCAATTTATTTGATTTGACAGCCAAAAATTAAAAGACATGTATGAAAAGTAAAAATGACTATATGAATAACAGTATCCTTTCTTGTATACGTGGGTTAAAATGGTTCGTCAAGATAATTTGTATGCCTAGTAACTTCTGAGTTCAATTGTATTTTCATAAATTAAAACAGTTAGAATATCGACTTGTTGAAAAAGAAAGAAGCGTTTCCCTTGTATCCAAACATTAGACCTTATTATGGTGATAGCTTCTCTAAACTCAGTATTTGGATCCCTAAACTACTCGTGCTAAGATGAGTATACATTTAAGACTCATTTGAAATGACTGAAAATGTTTTTAGATAAAATGTTTTGAGTTTCAAAAGCACTAAAAGCGCTTCTTACAAAAAAACACCAGTTATTTGCTGTTTATAGAAAACACTTTAAGTATTTTTCCAAAAATGACTTGTATTTTTACTAATGATTGGTTCTAAAAATATTTTCACAAAAAAACACTTTCAGTCATTTTAAAAAAAAGTTCCAAACGAACCCTAAATAAGAGAGTAAACTGCCAAATCTACCTTAAACTTGTCTTCGACTTCCAATTTTCCCTCTGAAAAACTAATTTTTTTAGCCAATTTCCATTAATATTGTCCACATTTCATCCAATATAAAGTTATGCGCATAACATGTAAATGTCTTCATTTAACAGAAAATTGGATTAAATATGAAGAAAATAAACAATAGGAAGAAAATGGCTAAAAAATATAGTTTGAGTCCTTAAGGACCTGTTTGGTATCCTACTCAAAAACTTTGATTGTTCCTAAAAATAATTTTCAAATAACATCACTCAAAAACATTTTTATTTTAAATCTCAAAATTTCAAAAATCTATTGAGTTGAGTTTTTTAAAATAATTTTTTTAATTTGAATTTAAATTATCTTGAACAGAAATTGGAGGAGAGAGAGAATTGAGAAAGGAGAGAGGAAATAGTTGGCGAGGAGAGAAAAAGACGGAGAGGGCGTGGAGGTGAGGGAGAGCAAAAAATTACGATAAGAAGGTGCGGTGTGAGAAGAAAGAGAAGGTGATGAGACAAAGGCTGAGGAAAGAGAGAGAAGATAGGGTGCAACGTGGGGAGAGAGGAAAAAGAGGGTTAGGAAAGAAAAAAGAAAGGGTTAGGAGAGAGAGCAAAAAATAAAATAAAAATAAGATGTTGAAGAGAAAACAGAAAAAACTTTAAAAACTCATTTTTAGTGTTTTCAAGAAATAACTTTTTTAAGTTAGTTTTGAATCCAATTTTTAAAGAGTCGTACCAAACAAGAATTCAACCCCTAAAACTCAAAAAGTGTTTTTCAGTTATTAAAGTTCTCAGAATACCAAACAAGCCCTAAAAGTTGTGGTAAAATAAAATGACAAATAAGAAAGAAGCCAATAGGAATACAAGACAAGAGCAGTTACCTTCTAAGGGAGGGAGGATGGTTCCATTACAACACAGCCAACCCTAACCTAACATGCTCTCGGACTTGTGCGGGAGATCAGCATATCGGCGGATACACGAGCACGAGAGATAACAATAATACTATACTACAAATGATTTCGACTTTTAACATCTAAAGGCCAAATCTTTCGGTTACAATATTAGCTGAGGGTTATTGTACATTGATCGGATGAACTAAGCAACTCCCAAACAACTTCCATTCACCGGTCCTAGCTCCACAGGCTTCTTAGGACGTTGACATACTAAAAAAAATGACTATCTAATCTACATACCTCTCCGCCTCATGTCGCTACCCTGTTGCAAATCTCGCACCAGGGGTTGTTGCTGCGTAAATACACCGAGGAGAACTCCGGCCGCAGCTTTCTCCATGGGAATAACGCACAAAATTTATCAATTTTACAATCGTACACCTCGGCCTCCTTGCAAATCACACCTGTGCTATCCAGCAGAGGAGGAAGCCGCCAATCACAAACCATCCGCATCATCTTTCATTATTGAGTTTGGACCGTCGTCAAAACCTGAACCAGGGGCTAGCTCATTTAGGTCGAGGAAACGTCTTTTCTGTACACCTTCGACTTCATCTTCCCCTGGGCTATTTGGTTTTTCAGGTGGCTGGTTTTGCTCTTTCTCGACTGTTGTCTCAGGGTAATTTTCAACTGCCTGACCAACTTTCATTTCTTGGTCCTCAATATTACCATCTGAATCATGACTTTCCATTGAATAATCCCCGTTCTCACTGGCATCATAATGTCCATCCGAGGCATTTGATTTCTCAGGTTTCATAGGCTCCGGTTCCGACTCTGAGAACTCATATTGTCGATAATCAATACGATTTCTGGTGGCCCTCTTACTGCGTCTCAAACCTGACTGGAGCTCATCAACAGACCTCAATTTAGCTTCCCTCCTAGTACGGCCTGGCAACTTCTTAAATTTTCGGGGTTCATCACTATCCTCACTGGCACTCGCGGAATCTTCCATTTCCTCTTCTTCCTCTTCTTCAGCATTTTCTTCCTCAAAATGATACTCCTCATCTCCTTCAGAGCTACTAGAAAACTTTCTTCTCTCTTTACGTTTCTTCAAGTATTCCTCATCATATACAGCCTCACCAACTATATCATCATCACTGTCAAAATCTGCATCATTATCTGAAACTGCTTCAACAAAGTCTTTCGCAGAATACCGTTGGGGCCTCTGTCTTCGCCGATTGCTACATGTAATAAGTAAAAATCAATCTATAAAAATGTTCAAGGATTTATTTAAAGAATACTTAAGACAAACATTTTAAGAAGTAAAAGAAAAAACTTGCTCACCTTCGATCCAATTGTTCAGACTTGTTATCTTCTTCGCCATCATCATCATCATCATCATCATAATCAGGTGATTTAGGCGATGCAGCACTAAATCCTACATGTTCATAGGAATTTGTAGTAGCACTCCATTTACCATTACTAGAAGCTTCAGGTCTCCCAACTAGCTCTCGTTTCTGTAAAGGGTCCGGAGATGGCTGCTTCCTTCTGACCCAGAAGAACAATAAAAATAAGTCAAAAGTCCTATATATTCGTATTAAAAGAAGTGTGTGAGTGTGTGTGTGTGTGTGTGTGTGTGTGTGTGTGTGTGTGAGAGAGAGAGAGAGAGAGAGAGAGAGAGAGAGAGGGAGAGAGTACGAAACCCATACTTGGTTACTTTGATTGCCTCATTGATGGACCGGTCATAATCATCTGCAAAATTATTTGACAAAACAATAAGATTCCATATACCCATTGACACATGGGAATAACAGTAAGTATAAACATCCTGCCCTGATGTGGTCATCCTCTAATTCCCAGAGTTGCCATTAAAATCTAGAGCATTCAGGTAAAAGTCATGGGATATTTCTCAAGAGTAAGCCAGAGATATTGCTCAAGAGTAACCACGAGATATTGCTCAAGCAATCAATTTGGAATTTGTATCACTAGACCACATTTGATAATGCGTTAATCTGATCAGTTAATCTCAATCCATCACCAGTAATCCAGAAATACAACCACATAAGCCGGTGCCTCACCAACAGCCACATTTCTCTAATTATTATTTTAAACAATAACCGGCATCGAGTTATTCAATATGCAACAGAATGACACCCAAGATCTCAATGGTTAAATCCTCTATTATGGTTAGTACAAGATTGGCTTTTAAGCAGAGCAACTGTTATTGGGAAAACAAAAACAAAGGTAGAAGTTTGTTTCCTTACCAAAAGTGTAGGTTACAGGTTTTCTGTCACGAAGAGAGCGCCCTGGACCAAGCCCATCCACAGTCAAAAAATTATCAAGGAGGAGAGCTTGTCTGTGTTGCTTCTTCATCTGCCTCTCTTTCCTCTGTGCAAGTAGAATTGTAAAAATAATATATGAGATACAATTTTTGCTACAGAATCTCTATTTGAAAAATTATTCTTCATCCAAATAAAAGACATAAACCTAAGAAGGTTGAAAGGTGGGTCAACTATCACTGTTGCATACCTTGTGAACCTTCTCAATCTCTGCAAGCATGTCTCCTTTCAACTTCTTCCCTAAAGAAGCCTCCGTTCTATTCTTACTCGAGAAAAGCTTCTCCTGCGACAGTAGATGCTTTTAGATTTGGAGCAGCAACAAATTCATCCAAAGTATTAACAATACACTTTTCTTGAATAAGTTATCTCCCATATACAAGATAGAATCTGATAAATCTAATGCTGTTTCCTCAACATTATTGGTTTCAGAGGTTCCGGATCCCAGAAATACTTGAACATACAAACCAAGTCAAAAGTTCAACCCTAAAAGTGTGCAAGGAAATATTAATACAGGGCACAATGGCACATACAAATGGGCTGAGAAATTTAGTATCTTACAGAAACATCTTGGAATTCATCGAAATTGGTTGCTACTGTTTCCCACTGATATGACGCACTAGGAAGGACATGGGAACCTTTTCCTTTTACTTTCTTCATATCAACCTTCCTGATCTCCCGATATAACCGATAACCAATTATTGGATCATCTTCATACCTGCAGCAACCACAAACACCCAGTAAATAAACACTCAAATGCAACAGTTCAATTTACATTTTACACAAAAACCCTCCAAAAAGAGAGTTGTACTATATCTCTACAACAGTGGAAAGGATACTTGATGAACATTTCATACGAACCAAACAAAGGTAAATTAATATGGATATGATAAGAAACTTCATTATATTACCAGTAAGATATTCCTTGTGAATCACCTCCAACACGTTCTTTGCGAAATGCTGAAAGTTGAACTCCATGCTTCAGTGAGTTGTCAATATAGTTCCGAATATCTTCTTGCTGCAATACATCACTCAGATTTAATCCTTCTCGTAAAGTAACAGAAGCATAGAAACATGATCCAGGGAGTAGGTAATACCAAATCAATTTTCTAGTTAAAAAACATGATTTCCTTGTCACAATTCTAAGATTCAATTCTGAAAAGAAAAAAAAACTCTCAAGAATATTTAAAAAAACTCTCAATGTCGAAACCTAACTATCATCTCGGTTTTCAGCTCATGTGAAGTCTTTGGTATTATCCAAGGACTTGATTAGGAGTCTCCTGTTATCACCTATTAGAGGGAAAATCCTGCTCTGAAGCATGCATTGAGTCTCCAATAGATTTTTCATTTCAATTTAAAAGTAGTGGTTCTATATTAAGAGTTTGGACGTACAGACTATCATCTTGCTAAGGCAGTTGACAAAAAGGTTACTAAAAAATATTCAACAGATTCTACATTAACTTTTACAGAAAATCAATAACAAGTTTAAATCTTATTAACAATAACAATACCTCAACGCGGATATCACAAAGTGCTTTCAAGATGACCACACGGACCCCAGGCTCAAGCGTTTTATATGCCTCAATCTCCGCCCTATCAAATTAGCATGATGTGACATTTTTATAAATTAAAAAGATTCATATGTAAGAATAGACAAATACACATGACTGCTCACCCATGTGAAGCAACAATGGGTAGATCCCCCTCTGCAACCTGCAATTAGATATCCAAATTAATTAATATGATTCCGCAGAAATACAAAACAAATTGGCACCAGCCAAAATAATGCCAAAAACTAGTTATACGAGTACAGTTACCCAATGCCACCAGTCTCTCAACTTTCTGCATAAAACAGTGACCCAAGTATCACGTGTAAGTGCCATTCGCGTAATAGGAGGAATTGCCTGTAGAATAAGCCAATTAAAATTCAGGGGCAAGCCAGTAGCAGTTTCATTGACAAACTATCAACAAAACATTAATTTTCCAGCAGCATCAGCATTCCACGGGTTATATAAGATTAAATTACGAGGAGACATTTTCTACTCCATTAGCAACAATATGACTTAAAGCATCCACATTTATGCAGTACAATGGAAAAACTTAAAATTCCAGACTTATTACGATTTTGAAACCCGAAAATTACCAAATAAATAGATTAAAGCATTAAAAAAAATCATCTGGCCAAGAGATCCTTCCTTTTCTAGAGTATTGACATATTCTGAAAAGTTCATTTTAAATCGTGAACAATAAGTAGACAATGAGTAATATATAATCAATAAACTTGTAACCATGACTACAATCCTCTACCACGATAGAAATAGCAGTGGCTATGCGCTAGTGTGAATAAGCAATTAAGTTAAAGTATACAGAGAATTGAAGAAGGCCTGAGTACCAAAGAATTAATAGCAAAGATGGTCTTAGATTAATTTTTTTTTGTGGGGGGGGGGTGTGGGGGAAGAAAGAGGATCCACATAATCAACTCTACCCATTGGGGTAATGGTTTTGATTAACTTAAGCCAACTTGTCTAACCACATTAGTCTTTGGCAAAAGGATTGACTACAACATTAGTCCCCGCATAGGACATGTCTTCTGCAGAAATTTAGACAAGACTCAAACAAAAATTATGCCTCAGCAGCCAATAAAAGACTAAAAGTTTAGTCATTTGAGATTATATGACCTGATACATGTCACTTGCATTAATATTTTCACAGAATATTTAACAACAGCTGATACAAACCACTCCAATCACACCATAAGCGTGTTGCCTAAAAGAAACCTCCAAACTCTTCTTTTATATGGATTTCTTTGAGCTTTAAAGAGTTGTTTGAAACAACAAGGACTCGAGTGTTAAGGTGTTTCATGAATTGAGGTTGCTGTTAACAATTAGAAAACCACCCCTTCGGGGACGTCCAATAACAGTTGGAAGATCCATAAAAATATTTCAACAGCAGAAATAAATCACCTCCTAGAAAGCAGCTGACTTCATTCCTACCTACATTTTAAAGGGGACCTAAAGCTTACGTACAGACGAAGTTTTCCACTAAGAAACAAGCTATGAAAACTCTAAATGGGACTGCTAAGCGAATTTAACTTCCCGGAGAAATGTTTCCGAACTTTAAGCAATAAAAACTAAAAATTTACAAGCTTTATACTAAATATGAACTAATGAAAACTAACAATGCACAAAATTACAAGCCTTTTCGACCGACCTTCAACAATGGAATGTGAATGTCACTCAAAGTATCGTTGGGTGTGATCAAAGCCGTCTCCAACTCCTCTGCCGAGAACTCAGCCGAAATATTCAGCAGCGGCCGAAAAGCCTGAGAAGCACACAACAAAACGAAAAACACATAAGCCCTCAAACACCATGAAACCAACCACAAAACCCTAACACGGAAAAAAAATCGAAGCTTTCGAGAGCTCACGTGCAAGAAATTGAGTAGGGAAGCCAATTCCCACATGGAGCGGAGGGTCCAGCGCGGCAATTGCGAGGGCGGGGGAGGTCCCACCAGCGGCGTCACAATCTTGCTGGTGCTGCTGCATTGCGGAGACGACGACTCGTCTTCTCTCTGCTGCTGCTGCTGTTCCTTTTTGTTGACGGCTCGCCGTTTCTCGGCGGGTTGGTTCTGCTGCTGCTGGAACTGCTGCTGTATCCGAGCGGCGGCGCGTATGGTGCAGGCGCGGGAGGGGCGGTTGCTCCTGGACAGGGGAGGCGTAGGGGCCGGGGCTGATGTCGCTTTTTCGTTCTGAGGGGGTTGTTCTTGCTGTAGGGGCTCCGGCGAGGATCGGACGGCTGGGATCGGAGGAAGGGTAGATTCCAGAGACATGGTTTTGGGGAGATCGAAGAAAGAAAGTGGGTTTAGGATGAGATTACATGTAGAGGATCAGCAACATTGGGGGTTAGGGTTTGTGGGTTAATTTCGTTTTTGGTTTTTTAAAGTGAGAAACACAGAGGAGAGAGAAAGGGCGGAGAGAGAAGAAGAAGGGCATGGAGGAGGAGAAGGGACCAAAAGCTCCAAACCACCATTAACATATCACTCAGGGGTTTATTATTTTCTTGTTAATATTGGTATTATTATTAATTTTGGGAAAATTGGTTAATTAATTAATTTAAATTTTTTTTTTTGAAACTAATTAATTTAAATATTTGTGCTTAGGATATTAGGGCTGCAGACTGCAGTGGAGATATAGGAGCTCGATAAAGAAAAGGATAGGAGATTATACAAAAAGAATAAAATTACACAAATTTAATTTAATTTAAGATTTGAGAAATAAATGTGAAACGAATTAATTAGCGGTTAGTTCTCTTTTACACCCTTGTCTTAATTTTTATATTAAAGTAATTTAAAAAGAAATATCGCCTTTTAGATTAAATAATAAAGAAATGTGATAGTTCATTAGTTTTTTCCTGTTTTTCTTTTTGTTTGGTATTTTTTTCTTCAAAAAATGTTATAAATATGAGTAATTTTCGATGCATGCAAAACACCGACACTTAGTGTTTTTGTTCAACTAAAATTTTCATACATGTATTTTTAAATTTTAATATGTGCTACAAATATGACTTATGAATATTGTCGTACATTGGTGTATAGCATATGAAATGATACATCATGTGACAAGTGTTTCCGATACACGTAAAAGTTGTCGAGAAATAGAGATAAAATCTCCCATTTTAACACTTAAAACATATAATTACAAAGAAAAGTTCTGAAATTTTTATGGTACAAAACAATGAAACATCCACCCCATCACATGATACCAAAAGGCTATAAAATACTAGACAAAACCGAGGAGAAACAACACTAGAGAAGAAAACATGAGCACTGCATTCTTAGATGGGTGGCTTAACCAGCAAGCATGAGATTTAGGCAAACCGCTGGCGGTCGCATTCTCCTTTGAGCATGTGTAACCACACCGACTAGGCCGAACAACTCTGTAAACGCCGCTGCTGGCTAGAACGAAGATGTCCTTGCGGTTGTCCTCCCCGAACGAGAAAATGTAGCCTAGAGCTGGAAGACTACTGTCCGGGACAGAGCTGCAAGCTATCGGAGAGTCGCGCGCGCAGCTGAAAGGGATTTTGCTCGAGCTGAAGTTCCCGCTGTTTTCTGGATCTTCGGAGCCTGCCCATATTGCACCGGCATACAAATCTCCATACACATACCTGAAGATTAAAACCTTATCAAGATCAGTAGAACAATACCAGTGCAAAAATGTGTAGTCCAAGAAAAGGCTTCAGTTCTCTAGCTAGGTCAAGTTTCGAGAGGAGAAAGAACAATTTTCGGTTACCTTCCATACATGCAGGGATCAGTCTCAGACCGATAGATATAGCCCCCGGTTATAGATGCCGAACCTTCTTTCTTGTTCACTTCAGAATGGTTGTACCCCATGATGGGAAAAATTGTGTCTGTAGGTTTTGTGGATGTGTTTCCAGCAAGTGACTTTGGAGGAGTGAAGTCGTACGGGCCTTCGTAGAAATGCCAGCCGTAGTTTCCACCCTTGGTGATCACGTCCACCTCTTCATACAGATTCTGTTAGATAAGCAAATCAGTGTCAAGAGAACGTAATGTCATGGGGAGGAAAGAGTCTGTATTTCTCTTTAGTTCACGTCGAAAATGGAACATATCGAGGACTTGGGGGT
Organism: Crataegus laevigata; assembly: GCA_963580275.1. Classification (NCBI taxonomy): domain Eukaryota; kingdom Viridiplantae; phylum Streptophyta; class Magnoliopsida; order Rosales; family Rosaceae; genus Crataegus; species Crataegus laevigata. The sequence goes on along the minus strand of OY756953.1, from coordinate 4,420,390 downwards.
CTTCTGGCAGACAGGAATTGCCTGTAAAAAACTTAGAGATGAAAAATTAAATTTATACCTCCCCGACGTCTGCGCATATAAAGTAGGAAGGCCTTTCTGAATCGAAACTGCAGCGCCACGGATTTCTTAGTCCTACAGCCCAAATTTCCGGCCTCAGTTCTGAATCTTCGGCGAATGGATTGTCTTTGGGAATGGAGTAGTTTCCCCATAGAACAAGTTTATCAATTTCTGCGGCACCTGGAAATACAATGCAAGGTTATCAAATGTGCAATAGGATACAATTTGTTTTTGGTAACATAAATGCTGATACTCACTTGGTATGCTATCAACATCGAGCCTCATAATCTTTCCGAGCAAAGACTTCTTGTTTTGAGAGAAATTGTATGGATCTCCTACGCCTCCACCATCTCCCATCATGAAGTATAAGTACCCATCTTCCGGTCCAAAGAGTATCTGTCCTCCATGCTGAGATGTGAAAGGAAGGCCCATGGTAAATATCCTCCTTACTTCCGATGGTTTGGCACTCGTTGCCTGGCAGTAGGATCCATTGGGAGGAGCATTGTGGTCAGTTTTGACGAAAAACAAAAAGCACGACAGGAAGTATGAAAACTTAAAGCAATCAGCGAGTTAGAGTAACCGAAATTGATAAAAGAGTGTATGTAGAGGTGTACCAAGGAAGGCTGGGATGCTGTACCATTAGCAGTGTATTCTGCGATAACAGTTTGGTACTGGCATGGCTGAGCACCATTATCAGAAACTAGCTTCGATGGATCACAATCGACATCAGAATTACACGAACATCTTCCAGTGCATCCTGGCCACTTAAACTTATCACAGTTGAACGAAGCAAAAAACCGCCCATTTTGAGCGAAATTGGGATGAAACGCCATCCCCATCATTCCAAATGCAGTATCGAAAAGAACCTCATCGGTTAGATCAATAAAGGGACTTGACTCATCAAGCTCCATTATTCCTCCTGATCCCTCTTCAGGAATTGCTGCCAGCCAAATTTTGCCTTGCTGGTTCGAGAAAAATGCGCGGTTGGAGCCATCCGGATGAGCAACCATGTTGAGGTAAGATCCATTTCCAATTTTCTCAAGGCACAAACCATGTGGGGGGATGGGAGTGCTCGAATCATTTAGTGTGACTGGTTCGCCATTGAAACATACTGATTCGTCACTAGAGGCTCCGCCAAATGCGCTGCAGAAATCGGATTTTGATTGCCAAAGTTCAGTTAGCTCACTAGCATTGTTCTTGGCAGGCACTCCACCTTGCACTGAAGGGGCAAAGGGGGAGTTCAAAATAGACACGTTTTGGCATGTGTCCCATACGTTAGAGCAAAAATTGGTCACTGCTTCTTTAGACTGGGATGAATTTGATGAAACAGTTGAGTTGCAGAGAACCGGAACAGGGCGAGGCACAGAATCAACGGTAAAAAGCTCACCCGAAAACGGATCACACCTCTAAAAACCATGACAGAAAAGAAATCAGGAATTGAAGGTTTTTGTGCATCATGGTCTCACTATAAGTACAGAATTTTAAAATTGGAAACGTTGTATTTTTTTATACAACCAATACTTGGATAAACGCTCCTACTCACTTGAGCTACAAACCTCTTGTGGAAACATTGAAAAGGGAAAGAAGGGACTTACTGCACAAAGTACTGATTTCAAAAGGGAAGCACAGTCAGAACTGGAGATGTTCATGGTTTGGAATTGCTTCTGGATTTGTGAATCTTCAGTGGAGTTGCAGCAAGCAGTTTCATTGTAAGGACAAAACTTGAGTGGATCACTCAGAGTAGAAGGTGCTCCTGCAATCAACTAAACCATTTTAATACGAGCGATATTCTTCTTTAAACTAATCTAAACCGCTGGGAAGAGGATTCAAACGTAAAGCAGCAAACTTTGCAATACAAAATTAACAAAAAGGAAGTATAGAGAAAAACCCACTTGAATCAATACATAAAGGATGTGACGTTGAAGGATTGAACAGCAGCAGCAAGCTGCAAAGGAGAATGCCAATGGTAAGAACTCTACCCATCCCCACACCAGAAGACAGAGAGAGATGAAATGATTGTTTTCCTGTCCCTCCTGTATAAATTCTCTTCCTTTTAATCTACTTTAAGAGAATCCAATTAGCCACACTGCTGCTTTCATTGACTTAGAGAAATTCAAATTAAAAGTTCGTTGACAGAATGAGAGAAATAAATTTGAATAAAAGTCAGAATTTATAAATTGATATGTACTAATTCCCTTGTTTGGATTCATAAACATAGAAATTTAGAATTTCTGCGTGAAAAAAAAAAACTTGGAATTTGAGATCTTCAATTCCTAAGTTTAAATTCCACGGAAATAAGTGTCATTTTCCAATTTCTATGATTGAGAATTTAAAAATAACAAATTCGGTATTCAATTCTATTATTTTTTTTTAAAGTTAACCAAACAAGAAAATTCACAAATTTTAAAAAATAAAATCTCTTCATTTCAATTTCCGTCATTTTAAAATTCATTAATAATTTTAAATTTCTTCTTCCAAGTATAATATGAATTATCAACATTCTGCTAATCCAGTCACTCCCATCTTCTCCTGGTATGCTTCTCCATTATTAGCACATCGACATGTTCCTCTCTCTCTCTCTCTCTCTCTCTCCCCTAAAGACCAAAATTTTAATATTCAGCTTCCAGAAGGGAGATCCTTGTAAATCTCTCTCTCCTTACTAAAATCACTCTCTCCCTCTCTCTCTCTCTCTCTCTCTCACAGCCGCAGAAATGGATTTGTTTTCAACATCTGTCCGACTGTCCCTCTCTCTTTTCACAACCCTTTTAACAAATTCCTCATTTGTCAACTCATCGATTCAAAGAATGAAGCTTTATGAACAACTTGCCATTTTTAGATGTTGGGGGTTGACTTTTGTGCTGAATTGTTTATCAGAATTGATGAGGGTTGTCGGTAAGATAGATAAATCAGATGCCCACTTGTTCTGTTGTTTGCATAGAAAATTCGACAGATTTTAAGAACCATATATTAGAACGACCAAAGGTAGCTGAAACTGTTCTCCCAAAACGCGGGAAATTATTTGTGAAAACAGTTTTTTACTTTTTACTTACTTTTTGTTCCTGTTTTCTCTGGTAGAAGTCAACCCTGAAGGTTTCCGTTTGTCGTTGATGCTGGCAACAACATCATCTAATCTTTCTCAGCAACACTCTCCGTCTTTAATTGTCAGTTTTTGACTTTTTTCACTAGCGTGTTTTTCCGGTTCGGCAGTTAAAGTAAATCAACGACAACTTTGTTTAGAAACTTAGAAATGTTACCGCGTGTACTTAAAAAACAAAGTTGTTTTCCTACGACTTTATAAACATCCCGTGTCATCGATAAATCGGCACTAGGGCCGGTTGCTAGACACGGGCAAAACATTTGTCGACCGGCCTTCATGATACATTGCTAGCTTTGATATATTTTGTGAGATGGTTGCATAATTAGTTTTTTTTATGGAAGGATGGAGAATTAAAACCTAAGATCTAACCCTATTGACATGTGTTAGGCGATCAGACAACAAAAACTAGAACTGGTTGGCACCGACCGCCACTACACGTCGACTTGCTGCCATGTCGAGAGACAGAACGTCTTGTTGAGAGGAGGACACATATAGAACTAGTTACAAACTTCTAAACATAAACAAATCTCCCAAGAACAAAACCGTGCAGGCCGGGTCCAAAGCGAAAAATATCTTGCTATGCGGACTGGGACGTAACAGAAATTATTTTAAATAAAAGATTGCTACAAATTGTACATTCTGATTTTCTAACTCATTACACCCATCGCAACATCTGATATTGTTTTGAATTCACCGACCGTGAAACGATGCATCAGGAAACTAAGTTAATGACGATGGCAACAAAAAGGAATACCAGCCTGTGCATTTGTGTTTCCTTTGGCTACACGCATGCCATCCTCTTTCGATGTTCTTTCTCTTTTTTTTCGTTTCTATCTTGGTGCCGACAAACCAGCTGGACGTCAACCTTCAAGTGCTCCGAGAGCCTTCATGTCCTCGAGGAAAGCCATATACGAGTCATCTATGCTCTTGCCTTTTGGTGCTGACGACGAGTTTGCTGACTCTAGTTTAACAGGAGGAGTTGCTGACTGGGTAGGTGCTGCTGTGGTTGGGAGTGAAGGTTTTGCTTTTGCTTTTGGGGCGGCCATCTCTCTCCTTACCCGAACAGATGCAGGAACCTAAATCCAGAACCAAGAAACAGGCTGGGTTCATAGAAGGAAATTGGCATCTTGCAATATTATAGAAACAAAATTATTAGATAACATGAAACAAGTGCTAACCCAATACCAATGTCTCATAAAGCTACCGATTTTGTTGGCACTGACGAAGCTTGTCTATAAAATTTGATAGGAGTCTAAACTTACCACCTCTAATTATAACAACAATAAACCTTTAACCCACCACAGCCATGTCACCACTCCAATAATTTTCCTTTAAAAGGTTAAAAATTTAAGGGAACTTTAATGAAAAGCTTCCGGTACGGTTCACTTTAACGAAAAGCCACATTTTTACACTAAAAAGTCAATTCTGGTACTATTCACTTTATCTTTTATTTTGTCCTTATCGTTAAAACTCAAAGTTTTCAAGCCCTTTTCATTAGTTTTCCTAAAATTTTAAAGCAGAAATTAGACGCTACATTGCTTATCAAGTTATGTGTTACTTGTAAAAACATGCAAAGCAATAGAGACTTGCGTTGCATCTTATTGATAGCGAAAGAGAATAAACTCACCATGGATGTAAGTTCTGGAGTGTGCTGAGCCAGAGGCCTCTTAACAACAGTAGATGCTGCAGATTTAACATATGAAGGTTTCTGATGGGCAGATACTCGAGCAGCATAATCATCTTCTTGATAAGTAGGAGGGGGCCCAGGTGGAAGTGGTGGTCTCATCATTGGGGGAGGTCCAGGGGGAGGACCGTATGGGGGCCTGGGGATCATTGGGACCATCATTCCCGGGGGACCTGGTCGAGTGGGAAGTCCAGGAGTGGACAATGGTGGCCGCATATCTGGTGGGGGTAGGGGTGGAGGAAAACGTGAGATACCTGGGGGCAATACATCTGGATGTAAATTTGGAATAAGGGTGGGTCCAGGAACTGGAGGTTGTTGTCTTGGAGGAGGAGGAGGAGGTGGTGGAACAATGTTAGTAAAATCCTTGGTAAGTTGAGCATTATTGGTTTCAGCATCAGATGTTGCACCTCCCGACTGATTATCTGTTGACTTAGGCAGTAAACCTGGAGGTGGAGGAGGAGGAGGAGGTAGCATGGTATGCACCTACAAGAGGAGGAGACATTAATTTCACAAATATAAAAACTTAATAAGAATATTTTTGGCCTACAAGTTTGAGATAAGCCTGGCAATGTCCACACCCTCTCTTTGGGCATACCAGTCATGTATATGCAAGTAACTTCCATAATTTGCTATAACTAATATCACCCACTATTTTACACCTCTAATAGTTGTTATTCTTTTAAAATATAAGATATCAGTCAGTGGACAATAAAGGAAGCTTACCTGTGTGGAGTCCTTAGTGGTTAAATCAGACAATGAAGATTGATTTTGTTCCTTCTCATTTCCGCTGATACCAGGAGGAGGAGGCTGGGTGGACTGTTGAAAAGGTGGAGGAGGGGGAAGTAGGGGGTGATTAGAAATCTGCTCTTTAGGCAGGGGTCCTGGAGGTGGGGGTGGTGGTGGTGGCAATGAGATACCTGGGTTTGTAGCTGCAGGGTTAGGCGGCAATGGAGGCGGAGGAGGTAGCGGCAAGGACTCAGGTATGACAGAGCCATCACCAGGGCCAGATTCAGCCAGAGGTACAGCGTCCTCTGACTCCATTTTCAAGGATGATGCAGCACCACTTGACGAAGCAGCAGATAAGGGAATTCTTGGTCCTGCAATTCAAATTCCAGAACTGAATAAGCGAGAGAAAGTAAAGTGGTCAAAACAATACACAAAATTAGGGTGGGACTGTGGGAGTGGGGCTGATCCAGACCTATTGACGATTTAAACATTGGAGGCTTTCCAGGTGGTGGGGCACCAGTAGGATTCAGGGTCGGATGGAAGTAAACTGAGTCCTGCAGGAGAAAAAAGAAAGAAACGTTGAGTTTTAAATATTGAAAAAGAAAATGAAAGGACAGAAAATAGCATTTAGAAACCAGTTATATCTTACCTCAGGCATCGGATGCTTCGCTCTCTCCTCTTCTTCTGCAGTCTTTCGTCTTTTAGGCGGCCCCAAATGACTGAACAGAAAAGAAAAAAAAAACTATACTTCATAAATCAAAACAAACAATTACAGAAAATGTATTTAGAGTTTGACCAATAGCACAGAAATACAATGGGAAAACAGAATGTTCACCTGAACATAACTGGGACCTCACCCTTTTCTTTCTGCTTCTCTACATATTCCTGTACAAAAGCGTCTGATCATTGGATGTATGAAACTTATTCTAACAAAAAGGCCCACGGGATTGACGTGAAGTGAACATAGAGGACCCTGAACCACTACGTGGCCAATCGAAGATCACAGTGCAGCATTATAAAACAATGTGGCTAGTTCAATTAGAAAGATAAATACGTATAATGAAAAACAACAATCATGTTATAAGTGACAATTACCTTCTGCTTCTTTATAACAAGGTTAAGTGTATCCTCTAGTTGCCTCTTCTTGTGTTTTCTTGCTTTGTCAAGAGCGCCATCAGCCTCTGTGCCAATCAGTGAAATACATCAGTGTGTATGAACAGGAAAAGCAGCATGATATGGCTGCAGATCAAAATTAAACCAGTGAAAATGAAAAATCAATACAAACTGAAGCAAGAAGTAAGGCATTCAAGAAATACATTCTTTTCTACATGAATACTATTCCGAGCATTCAAATTTCAAACAATCAACTTTCAATAAATTTGAGCATAAAAGAGATCCAGTATTACACTCTATAGATATATAACAGCTATAAGTTATAATCATTCTTTCTATAAATAAAAAAGGCTCCATAACCAGAAGTCCATAAGCAAACTGTGACTTACTCATCGTTTCCAGCTTATCAATCTGGTCTTTCAAAGTCTCGGGATCCTTCTTCAAGATCCCCACCTCTCTCACCTTCTTTCGTTCTTTTTTATTCTGTTTGTCATATACAAAGTCAGAAGTGTATGAATAAGGATTTAATCAATGCAATAAGCTTGTCAAGAACACCAAAAGAAACATACAAAGGGAGTTTTATTTTGGAATTGCATAATTCTAAGAGGAGGAGGCACAAGCATACGCTATTAAACACACTTAACAGAAAGAGAAAAAAAAACTCGCAAACATAAGGTAATACTGATTAAGCATCATGGTCATGCATCCACTTCTCATATACGTCTGCGTGTGCACATATATATACTATTCTCGACCTTTCGGCTAAGAACAAAGTGTGTGAAGCTGTGCAAACTGCCTGGTATAACATTTAGATGGTAATACGAAATAAAAGCATCAGCCTTTCACAAACTTAATGTTATCAAGTCCATATACAATAAGCCAATGCCTGCTTCAGTATGCTTACAACTTTCTTTCAGAAATAACAATTGTAAATTGGTAATGCAGATGCCAAATCCAATCCCAAATAAAATTACACCAAAAAAATTGGACCCATATCAAAAGAGACTTATAAAATTGGACCCATATCAAAAGACCCCAAAAATTTACTAACTCTAAATTGTAGTAAAAATTTTGAAATTTCGATTGAAGTTTTACTTATTCTAATCTCATGAGAATTAGGGCAACACTGAAATTAGACACAATGGAGTACCAAATTGCGAAAATCGAACGAATACAAACAAAAACGAACGACCCAATTGCGAATTGAGCACGGAATCAACGAGTAAACAGAAGAAAAAGAGCACAAAACGGCGTAGCTTTCAGGGAAGTAATCGTTACCCGTTTCAATTCCTTCTTCCGGAGCTCCTTCCGGTAAGCGTCCGTAGGGTTCATCACCTTCCCTCCCTTTGTCGTCTTCATCTTGAATTCGCTTCAAAGCTCCTCTTTTTGCTTACTCCAACTCGAATTTCAGGAAATCTGCGGAAAACTCAAATTACAGAGAGAAGCGTGGATGATGAAGGAAAAATGTTATGGGAATTTTTTGCTCAAAACAGTGATGAATGAAACCCCAACGAGAGCCCAAACCCCCACCTTTTTTTCTGTTGATTTTCTTAAGAAGCAGCTTTATTTTTTGTTTATTATTTTGTAAAACCAAAATTAGAGTTAATTCCAAATTTGGTCTCAGATATTTAGTGCTTTTTCCACTTTAGTCCTTTTTTTGGGTTTCAAGTTGGTCCCTGGATTTTAAAAAATGTGTCAAAAATGCATTTCAAAGTGGTTTAATTCATCTAATTTCTACTCTCTTATTGGTTTTTATTTTCTCTCTCTCAAAAATGGAAATAAATGACACACCCTAACCCGAAGACTAGGACGTGCTGGCCGTCACGTGAGTGTAACGTAACCATAAGTGCAAGCGGAAACGATAATATAACAAAATACGAGCCAACAAAAAGAAGAAAAACCCACTTATTGCAGATATTAACAACCTAGCGTTTTAAGTACATAAAACGATACTAACACACATAAACAGAGCATAAGCATCTAGGTGCAGTCAAGTAGGACCATAACTAGTTTACAACACCCTTGGGTGAATCCTACGTTTATTTAGTCTGTCAGAACGCCGAAGGAGTCCTCGTAGGCCACCAACGCCTCAACTATCAACTAGAACCTGGAGGGGCGCAAAACAGAAAACGTGAGTGGGCGAAAACAAATCTTTTCCAAATCATTTCATAAATCCACATTTATAACCCCTCTTTGAAAAACCTGTATACTTTCCCAGAAAAATAGTATATAAGCATATATATATCTCAACCATCTCAATCATCAATCTCATAACAGATTCAATAGAGAATATACCATGCCAAATTCAACAGTTTAGTATGAATGCATTAACATAATACAAATCAGGTGAAAGAAAGTAATCAACCGGAGACCCTCTAATGGTCATGTACGGTTGAATCTAGAGCTCAAAATCCCATCTTGCCGGAGTCACCAACTGTGACCTGTACGGCCCTCTGCACATAAGTCGGAACTACCTACTGTAATCTGTACGACTTAATGGTTAATATTACGCTCTAGTGCTTTTCTCATCAATCATCTGTGCACATAATCTAAGGTCACCCACCAGTCGGAACCTCTCTAAAGGTCTGTACGACTGGCCTGTCGGAACCACTTCCTATGGTCTGTACGACTAGCATCTACTTGGATCCAAGGCGAGCGTGCGATGCGGTGAATATTATAAGCACTAATATCATGGTGCAGGTTATGAGCTCAACATATCTCAACATCATCACACAATAATAAAACTCACCTGATACTCACTTGTACGTCCGCCGCACCATTTCACATATATGCATCATACAGCAATTCGTAATATTCATGAAATTCTATGCATGGCAATCAAAACATATTTCATATCTTATTTCAACATACTTCTCATTTATGTTTGATTTATGGGAGAAATCGAGTATATAGGTATATATAAAAAGCAAATGCCCACTCACTGGTATGTTGCCGGGTCGTGACCCCCTTGACGCCCCTGGTTGTGCTCGTCCTCGTTATAATTCCCACCTAGCGGCGAAATCACTAAAACAACATCATTTAACGCACATTTAACGCACATAAACCAAACTAGGCAATTAATTCCTCATACGATGCTCAATTTTGACAAATGAATACTCTAACGTGATCTACACAACCTCAGGATCATCCCCATATTTTTAAAATAATTTTCCTATACCTCACGCGCCCCCACGCGCTGAATTGGGCACGAACACACGCGCGCCCCCACGCGCAGCGCATGCATCCCACGCGTCGTCTACCTTGGGTCGCCGGAACTCTCGCCGGACTGAGTTTTCCGGTGGCCGGAAAACTGGGAAAATTTTAATTTAGCTATTCTCACTCGTTTTCCGTCCAAATTTCTCGAATTTTATACCAATTTGAAGCCCTTAACATGTAGAATCACGTTGGACTAGTTTTAGGGTCTAAAAACCACGAAATCTCACCTGAGAAATTTGAAGAAAACCGGCCAAACTTCCATCTCTTGATTCCGACGTCCAAATCGTTCCAACGAAGCACTCCGAGCTTCCTTAGGACTTCCTAAAGCTCACTATGAGCTTAGTTTGGCCTAAAACACAACCATTTCAAAGCTCATGAATAGTACCATTTCACGGGGCCTTTAGAAACTAGGGTTTTTGAAATGAAACTTACCTGGATTTGGTACCTACGTGATCGTGAAGTCCTCAGGGTTACAATGGTGATCTTAAATCCAGCGTTGGTTGAAGTTTTAGGTGGGTTTGAGTGTGGTTCACGATCGGGAGTTAGAGAGAGAGAGAGACGAGAGTTTGAGAAGAGAGAGAGACCAGTTACGGGATTTAGGGAAGGTTTTGAGGGATGGGATCCCATTTGAGGTCCTACCAAATCCTAACAAAAAAAAACTAATACCAAAAACTAATAAACCTAAGTCTAAATTATTAACCCCCAAAATAATCACATTAACCAAAAGTAGGAACTTAAATTAAAACCAACGTCACATTTACACACCTTAATCCCGCTCAAGGGTATTTTTGTAATTTCACATCTTCGGAATTAATAATTTCGGGACGGGCTGTAACAATAAATATGTTAAATTAAAAAATTAGAATCATGCTTTCGCATTCATTAACGAAATCCAACGAATTCTCAAACGAAAAACTAAGCTCATATGAACATTGCAAATCATTGTTTACATACAAATACATAAACTCACAACACATTATCTATATACTAAAACTCAGTTCTGATGGCACTATTTTTCACTGTTCGTGAACAGTGAAATGTCGGCAATGCCCTCCAAATTTTATTCTCTTTGCGCTTTGTTTCAACTTTTCTACACTGAAATGACGCTTATGCTCTTACTGTCCAGGTGTTAGTCATCGCTGCATCCTCTACATGCTTCTATTGCTTTTCATTCTTTTGTCTTGAATTGCTCTTTCATTGTTTTCGGTTTTGTGGTTTTGCTGTCTGTGGCTCTCTCGGTCTCACTCGCTCTCAGATTAGATAGTTTTGCGGTGAGTTATTTGAATCTTGCATCTGGTAGCTTTTTTAACCAAATCTATTGATTTTGTTTTGTTCAATTTTAAGTGTTAAAAATTTAATAGTTTTTTGGGTAAATTTTTTAATTAGATTGTGTTAACGGTTGTGATCAACCATTGAATTGGTTTGGGAGTTTTGATTTAATGCGAGAGGTGGGGAGTTTTCTTGGGTGAAATTTTAATTAGATTATGTTTTGAGTTTGAGAATTTTCTAGCGTGCTTATCCAAGTATGCAATTTTTGTAATAGACTTGGAAGGATATCGGTTTCGAGGTTTCCCAGATTTGTGGAGTTGTGATTGGGGGTTGTAAATTTTGGTGTATTTGCATTTGTTTTCGTTTGCGATTAACGAATTTTGGCCAGATCTGTTCCCTGTTATTTTTTCTCTGTTTGAACAACGGCTGCCTTTTGGTTGTTGAGCGACGGCTGTCTTTAGATCATTGGAGAATAAATTTATTACAACTGAGGTATATTTCATAACTGTTGTGTTTCACTTTTGGCTCTGTGTTTTTGTTAATTTGGATGAAATTCTAATAATTTTGTTTTGGATCAGTTGTTGTCCTATGTTAGGAGGTTTGTGTTTAAGACTTGAGAGTAGTGGGGTCTCTTTCTTGCAGGTCCTGTTGAGACCAATTCATCTAGCCATTGTGATGGAGTAACTGGGGGAGAACTCTTCGAGAGAATAATCAGTGCTGGCAGAATTAGTGAGGATGAGGTAAAGTAGTTTCAAAGGCAGAGAAAATTTTATCAAAAAATGTTTTTAGTGTAAAGTCTGAAATATGGTATGTCTGAATGTCCCTTGAAATGGAATCCATCTCGATTTTTGTTTAGTTTTAGCTAGGGAAAGTTTGATCTGAAGCATTTTTACATAAACAGTCTATCATAATATAACTAAAACTTACATAATTTTTCGATTTAATTGTTGTTTTGCATCAGGCAAGGTTTTTCTTCCACCAGTTGATATCAGGAGGTAGTTACTGTCATACGACGGTATGTAATGTGACACTTTTCTACTAATTCGCTGTGTACTATGATTCTCTTTTGTTATTGGAAGTGTTGGTTGTAGTAAGGAAATAATTTGTTTCAACAGTATACAACTTAGTTTCAATATTATACGACTCAGTTTTTGAATAACACTCGGGTAGTTTTCGAATAACAATATTACTAATTAGTTTTCTAAATGCCAATTACAGCTTTAAATTTTGTCTTAAGTGGAGTATTCTTAATAATGTAGCATTTTGTTGGCACATCAGTATGTTTTGATTGTTTCTCTGCTTGGACAGAGAATTGTTAACGACCGGGTGAGAACGTGGGCTTGCTCATGTTTTAGTCTCTCTGTCGTATGCAATTTTACTTGGCATTCTTCAATGTAGCTATAGTTAAGGCAACACTCTCATTATTCCATAATCAAACCACCATTTGAACTTTTTTCATCCATGAAGTTAGGCTTTTATGTGTCATCTTGAATAGTTATATGTTATTGCTTCAGATTACTCCAGTGCGACATTGTTGTTCTCTTACTTACCTCTCAAGCTTGCTTAATATACCTAATCTTATTACTGTTGTATCGTTAAGGAATACTCAACCGTGGTTCCAGTTCATCGTTATGAATCGACGCAATACGGGTACAAATTCTTTACACCCACGGTATGAATTCTTGACACCCAATGTTAGTTCCTATATTCTCTCATTTGGTTGATTTAATGACGGAATTGGTGGACACCTACAAAATTAGTTTGTTAAAGTTCACTGTAAGCATATCCTATATGTCTGATTGTCTGGGATATTGTAACTGTATTTTGGTGCATATTGGGGAATAGATTGCTTTTAAGTAGAGCTTTTTTGATGGTCGCTACCAATACTCGCCTATATTGGGCAATTATTATTGTTTTTTTCTTTACAAATTTCGATTAAATTGCATGCAATTGAATTATTTTAAAATTCGTTGTATATTTATTATTTGTTTCCAATAGCAGGTAATCAGGTAGTATATTTGATGAAAACTTTGATTAATTTTTACATATTCTTCTTTTCTGGTGAGAAGGTTAGGGATAAGCTCACACCCAAACTAGAGAGTGACCCCAACCTGTTTGCTCTGTTTTTGGATTTCATTTTTAAATTTGATATATATTTTTTAAAATTTCTCTTCTAACAGTTATGGCGGAGTTGGGGAGGAAGAATAGAGTCTTCAGCAACTGAGCTTCAAAGCTACGTCGCTTTTTCCCTCTTAATGTTTCATCGAGGAAGACGATGGTCAGTTGGTACTATGTTTTCGAAAAATGATTTTTGAAGAAGTTTTTTTATAGTAGTCTTTAGCTTCTGAATTCTTACTTTTTAGGAATCAAATGGACCCAAGATTGGTATTTTGAAATCCTCAAAATCTTCAGGCCTGTAGAAGAAGATGAGGACATTGAGATTGAGATAGCTGATGTTCGTTATGGTCTTAGACTCTTAGGAAGTAAACCCAAATTGAAAGACTTTGAAGTTCGAAACTAAAGAAAAAATGGTATTAGGCACGGTTTTTTTTTTTATTTATATATATATATTTTTTTTTAAATTTTTGATACAAGTAATGTTCTGCTTTAAACTAATCTAATCTGCTGTTGCAAGTAGGGTGTTTGAACTCGGGTGCATAGGGATGCGTATCCTCTCTAGCCAATATGACTACGCCTACGTTTGAGTCCAATGATTTTTATCTTTGTCTGTTTGTGTTTGCAGAGTCTGAGGAGAAGAAAGTGGAGGCTGAAAGTCAATGGACTCCTACAACGAGAGTTGAAAATCCATTCGTAGATCTTTTTAACTTAAATTTCTGGGCTGTGCTCAAATTTTCGTTAAATTTGTGGGTTTTTTTTGGTGTGATTTTATCTGAAAGTTCTGGTTGCCTTGAAGGATGGTAAACCTCTTCACTCTCCTCTTTCTTTCTCTCTAAACTCTTTTTGTGGAATATATTTTGTTTGATTGCTGAGTTTTTGGTTCTTAAAAATCTCCAATATTTTTTATTTGGTTTCCTCTTGATTTTTGTTGCCTAAAAATCTATGAAGGGTTTGCTTTTTTGATTGTGAACTTAAACAGTCGAAGAAGGTTTATTTAATGGCTAAAGAAATTGACGATTGTTTGGTCGTCAAATATTTCTCCTCTTTTGTTTGTTTGATTTCTTTCTAATATTCAAATAATTATTGTTGTGTAATCCTGCTAGCACTGTTGCTGCAGCTTGAATAGATATGTACCAGAGCATGGAAGATGCTCTTGCGCAGCAGTATGGTGGCTCTGCAGCTCACAACACTATATGTTCTTATTTTATTCTTGGGTTAGAGCATACATATGTTATCAGTTGATAGATGTCATAGATCAACCCCTATATTCTAACGTGAAGTAAAAAAAGAAGAAAAACTCTTAACTTTAATCAGATGTCCACTGAAAAGAAAACAAATCACATTACAGACCAATACCTTTTTGCAGTCTTCTTGACAAAAACTTATCTGGGTATCTTCCGCCGGAGTTCTCGGAGTTGCCAAGCTTATTATTAATACTATATGTTTTCTTACTTCGGAACATAAATTTGTGCCTTAATTATGTTTTCATCCATTCATTTCTTAAATTTTCGTACTGTTGGGAACAATTCTCTAGACTTTCCTTTTTCTTCAACATAATTTGAGGGATGCAATCCCACATCAAGTTTCTTAGCCCTATAATCTTATTTGTTTTGCAGTCAAGTTGACAACAACTTTGGTGGGACTAAAATTCCAGATTCGTATAGCAACATGTCTAAACTGTTCAAGTTGTAAGTGCTGCTTCTGATTGTATGTCTTTTAGTAAGTTTAAAGGTAAAATTGTGTGATCTAAGGACTACAATCTCTATTTATTCATACATCAAATTTAAAGCTCCAATTACGGAGGTGTAAATCCAAAAGATTTGTGATTAATCATAGCAACAATAGAGGGAATCATAGTTTTTGTTGGGAAACACATATTTCCAACCACTGCAGGGAACATCTCCCATTTCTATCTGATGTTATATCACATTAGGTGATGGTGCTGGTTGTTTGGAATGACAATCGAGAAGTAGCTCTTAATATTTAACACGATGAATCATGTCAACATTGAATATCTTTGTGTTTTTGTTGTTTCTTGCAGAACTTTGAGGAACTGCACAATGGCCTATTCCCGATTTCAGTAGGATTTCAAACCTTGGTTATGCACAGGTTCAAGTTTAATTATGTAAAAATGGAGAGATTGATCGCCGTCACTCATACCTGCGTTTCAGGAAACATGTTTATCTCTTGCCAATTTTGTGTACCCACTTTTTATTCATGATGGTTAGTTCTCGCTTGCAACCCAATTTGCTGCTATAAAGTTTTGCGTTTTACAATCTGTTCATGCTTAAACCTCTTCCAATTTTGCAATTCTGCGTAAATCTTGCAGGTCAACATGGGACACCTATTTGGGCAATGTTGGGATGTCTAGGCTTGGGTGTAGACGTGGACTTATGGAAGTGGTGAAGTAGCTTAGCTCTATCTCATTAGCTCTCATCTGTTCTGTTTAAGCTCATTGGTGTTGACTCTTGAGGTTTTTCGAAACTCTCTGTTTTTGAAATCTAAAGCTTAGAATCCCATTTAACCACGAGGAACTAGAATAATTGAAAAAAATTAAATGTTTTGGCGTCCGAAAAGAAGCATGTGCAATCCTCTAATTTTATTAATATAAAAGAACTGATGCAAATCCAGTAAAGATGTAAATAAGAGCTATTAGCGAAAAAAATAGTTGTATAATGACATGCCTTGAAGAAGGCTACAAAGTATATGAGAATAACGTATCTATAGACTGTATATGTTTGTTCATTTCTCCCTTACAGTTTTTTATGCCTGTTAATGCTTGAACAATGATGCAGGTCAATTAAGCAGATAAGATTCAGAAAGAAAACTCCACATCTGTTGCCAACAATGCTCATGGGGAGAAGTATAGGAAACCAAAGCCTACAAATCTGAAGTCTTTTACGTTTAGAACTGATGTATGTGAAACCTGTTGTGACCAATTTCTTTAATAAGTATTAATAGAGTTGATGCTTAATATGCTATGTTTTGGATTTTTTTAGGAAAAATGGATGTTTAAGGAAGCAATTGTGGAGAAAAATGCTCATGCACCACTGAAGGAGATCACATTAGTCAAGACTCCAGGGCAAAGTCAACAAGCAAACATCAGAATGTGATACAGGTATACTTGGGAGCTACAAGTGCTTTGTGTGTGGTTTGAATCTGAACATTTACATTGTGTATCACCGTCATATAGGCAAATTTGTTATGTGTGATGGTGTATTTACGCATGACTAAAATGGATTATCTAATTTTATGCAATTTATAATTTTGGGTTTCTCTAATTTTTTGCTTTTTTGTGATTTATTTGATGAAAGTTTCAATCTTCAAGTACATTTTTCATATATGTAAGTTCTTTGTAGGCAAAACATTGGAGCAGTTGGTCATATTTAAACGAGCAAACGAGGATGGAGTTCTTGGTGTTGCATGAAGTTGATGTGCATGAGATGGACATCCATCCTTTCTCCAATGGAAGAAATCTGATGTCACCATCTTCAGCTTTCCTCATGCAGGCCATTACTCTTGGCTAAGTGAAAAGTACTCGGACCTTCTTGAGTAAGTCACTAATTATTCATTTCAATTAAACGCTGATTAGGATATTATGTGTAAATAGGATTGTAAATATGTTGTATATATAATTTTCAATCCCGCAGCAACGCGCGGGTACCATTACTAGTATAAACTATATACAACACAATTTAAATGAATGAAAATTAAATAAGTTAGTTAAGAGAAACTATACCTTCGAGACTAACGACAATCGCGACAGCCGGAGGAAATATGTCCAGGGGAAGATAGCTGTTGCAATTTTTGGAAATATTTTGCAGCTTCTGCCTTCCTGCAATCTGGTTAAGCTCAGTAAAGTGAAACACTTTGTGCGACAAAACCATCGTCGGGCAAAGCTTCGCGCTTCAATTTTTTGGCGCCATCCAACTACACCTTGCCACATTTTGTTGCATTTTGTATAACAAATTGCGTGACAAAACCATCGTCGTTCAAAGCCTAGCGCTTCAATTTTTTGGCGCCATCCAACTACACCTTGCCATAGTTTGCTGCGTTTTGTATAACAAATTGGGCGACGAACCATAGTTTTTTTTTTTTTTTTTTTTTTTTGTAAACGACGAACCATAGTTCGTCATGCAATACTTTTTTTTTTCAAAAAAAAATTATTTTTTTCATTCACATTTTTTGAAACCACCTAAATACTTAATAAATCAAGAACTTATTTGGTTATACCACTTGCACAAATTAATTAATATACATATTTATTAAAATGCATTAATTTTATTAATATTAAACATTAAGTACATATTTAATAAAACTCTTCATAATGTCAAAAACTTCAAATTCAAATTTAATTATTAAATAAGCAATAAATTAAAATACAAAACATTGTTCTACTCATCAGCCGGTAGTTGTGGTTCTTGCTGTAGTGCAACTGCGCGTTGACTATCAAATTTTCACTCTCGAAAACGCGACTTGAACATGTTGCTGATAGCCTTCATTAGCTTTGGGTCATTTTTGTCAATGTCCCAATTAGGCTATCATGCAAAAATTAATAAATTAAAAGCTCACTATTTTATTATATTTAACAAACATTATTATTTAACTAATAAAATTAAGACATACGGCTAACTCATCAATCATGTTCATCTTTAGCTCCGAGGGATGGCACTCCAAGACTCCCACTATACATCACATTTGGTACGCACCAATGCTCCAATGTGCAACCACAACTTAGCGCCCTGTTCTGACTTCACAACCCTTATTACTTCGTTAACAGTGATTCGGTAACAGCTGACACCATAAGTGTGTCGGACCCGTACCGTAGTAAATTTCTTCTTGTCTATCCACAAAATATATTTTCATAATACTTAAGGTAAATAAAAAATTATAAAAAATATATAATTTACAACACAAACCTTTTCTGAAACCTTCGCCATTCGTTGCCTTTGACGAACGCGCACCACTGTTGTCACATCCCGACCCTGACTCGACTCCACCATAGCACGATATTGTCCGCTTTGGGCCCCGAGCACGCCCTCACGGTTTTGTTTATGGGAACTCACACGAGAACTCCCCAGTGGGTCACCCATCTTGGGATTGCTCTCGTGTGAACTAACTTAACTTCAGAGTTCCAATGAATTCCGAAGCCAGTGAGCTCCCAAAAGGCCTCATGCTAATTGGAGGTGGAAATGTACATATAAGCTTACAGGATCATCTCTCCTGGGCGATGTGGGATCTTACAACTATCGGCCATCATACCAACAATCAAATAATGAACTAATTATAATCTACAGACGAATTGTGCAGAAGCGTTTCCGAAAAGAATGGTGAAGAATAAGGGGAGCAGACATGCATATTTATAGGAAGTTTAGGGACTTTGCGCGACGAAGGCTTTGTCGTGCAAATCTATGCACTAAATACGATATTAATTTCTCTGATTCTCTTGTATCAAATCTGCTGACCAAAAACTGAAAGGGATTTGCACGACGAAGATTTTGTTAGGCAAGGCATTCGTCGCACAAATATTCATGTTTTGTCGCGCAAGGTTTTGCACAAAGACTGCCTTCGTCACGCAAATCTTTTAGCGACGACTCTAATTTGTTTGCAATTATGAAGTTTACATGTACTTCATAATTACAAACAAATTTTTAGTTATAATATTTATTCTAAACAAAAATTAAAACATTAAATAAATTGATATTATATTCCATTCAATTATTTAAAAGCTAAACATAAATTAAAGCATAATTAAGTCCAAACACATAACTTATAAAAATTAAAAATCCTTAACTTTAAATATTGTCCTAAAAAACATAAATTTAAAACTACTATTTCGATGATGCTCTATTCCTCTCCTTCATAACTCCAACGGTTGTAACCTCCTTCCAACGCCTCCTCCATCAACTTCATCAACTGTTCTTTCGGATCATCATCAAAAACATACTTACCTGTTACACATATATGCAAATAATTAATTCCAACATATAACAAAAAAAAATTCACAAAATTAATTATTGATCCATCAATAGTATACTTACTAATAATTCATCCAGCACCATCTTCTTCACATTCTCGGGCACATCATTCCAAGAACACCACTCAGCAGTAGGACAATTATTCCCCATCGTATGCGCGAACGCAATGTTGCCCCAAATCAGACGGGTTGGCGGCAGACACATTTTGATCCTTGTTTTTATCCTCCATCGTAGCACAAATAGAATTGTTGTGATGAATAAGAAAAGCAAAACCGCATACTTATAGGAAGGTTAAGGCCTTTGCGCGACGGAGGTTTTGTCGCGCAAAGACTCGCACTAAATGCAGTGTCAATTCCTATTGATTCACATGCACTGAACGATCTGATTCAAAAATGACTCTAACTTGTGCGACGAAGACTTTGTCGCGCACGTGTTCCTCAGTTTCCCATGCGTTGAATGCTATGCCTTAGAAACTGACCAAGTTTTGCGCGACGATGCCTCTGTCACGCAAAGGGTCAACGGGAAAGTCTTTGTCGCGCATTATTTACGTGCAAACTTTGCAAGACGACCATCTTTATTTAATTGATTGTTTTTATAAATGAACATTGCTTATTTCTAGAATTGAATATTAATTATATTTAGAATTTAACACTAACTATTTCTAAAACTGCACCATGGTACTACTACTATTTCTTGAACCGAACACTGGCTACATCTCAATCTGAATACTATTTCTTAAAAAAAACAATGACTATATCTTAAACCGATCACTAATACTATAACTATTTCTTAAATTGAACATCAACTATTTCGTAAACTGAAACTAATTATTTCTTAAACTGAACACTAATATTATTACTTTTTAGTAAACTAAATATTGACTATTTCTTAAACGAACACTAGTACTATCACTAATTTGTAAAGTAGTATTATCACTATTTCATAAATTAAAAACTGACTATTTCTTAAATCGACCACTAGTACTATCACTATTTTGTAAACTTAACACTAACAATTTCTTAAACCGAACAATTGTATTACCACTATTTCATTGCAAGATATTTAATGGCGTTGACAGTCTTTATGTACACTACCAGTCAATCAAAATTTACATGACAGATATTACCCATAAGTCTATCTATAAAATTAAAAGTTGATACTTGATAGTCTTTCTTTTCCTTACTTAAACAGTACTCTCTCCCCCTGCCTCTGAAAGGATACAAAGTCATTGAAGCACCTCTCTCGCTCTCTCTAACGGTTTCCTTCCCGATGAAACTCTCTCTCTCTCTCTCTCACAGCCTTTTCATTCCCAATGAAATATTAAAAAAATAATTTTATTTCATCGATCAATTCCATCTCATCATTTATTGTACTACTCCCACTACACTACTTTTTTTTTGCACTGCACATGGGTTTTCTTTTCATTTCTTACTACCCGTGTAAAGACTTGATTTGATATTTGAATAGGTTAGCGTGCACTTATAAGCAGTTGGGTTGAATTATTTTTTATTTTTTATTTTTTGTTCTTATCATTAAATAAAGTTAGTGTATGATTTTTTTTATTAAAATCCAAAGTTTTGAAGTCATTTTCATTAAAAAAAATTAAATTATTATTGAGAGGAGGGAGAAGGTTTTGAAATTATTACAATAATTTAGGAGAAGATGGAGTCTCAAACCCGAAACGCATGGGTGGAATGCAATGAGAAATTAATGTATGATTTTGATGAAATTATTATCGTAATTGCTTTTAGTACAACTTTGTCTAGACGTTGCATGGATTTGGATCCTCTCCTGAACTAATAGAGAGGATCCTTCTGACCAATCATTATGCGCCATTGAATTTTTATTGAACGGCTATAATTATTATAACTTTAAATAGACCTTTCTATTTGTAGCCGTTGGATAAAAATCCAACAGCCCACGATAATTGGTCAGGAGGATTCTCTCTATTAGCTCAGGAGAGGATCCAGATCCACTTTGCATGACCCCAATTGCCAGCTCTTTCTACTCAAAGCCTTAAAGCACTATGTGCCCTAAGTTTTGGTTGCCTTAATTCTCAGGAGATTAGAATAAGTAAAACTTCGATTGAAATTTGAAATTTTTTACTACAATTTAGAGTTGGTAATTTTTTTAGTGTAATCTTATTTGGGATTGGTCTGTGCCGTTGCCGCCGCAGCAGTGGCCCTCGCATGAAGGAGGCTTCAGTCTAGTTTGATACATCAGTCGATCCTGTCTCTGATTTAGTCTGATTTCTACTAATCAGTAATTAAAATAAAAGAAATTGGATTGATAAAGACTTAAAATGGAGATAATTATTTATTGATATTTCTAAAATCGGTATATAATTGGTATAAATTCCATATAAATTATTTACTTTTTTTGGTCAAACCATATAAATTATTTTTCAATTCACCGAATCAGTATGAAAATCAATATAATTACTAAAATATACTTTGTTGAAATAAATTATTATATATACTAATTAATAAAAAAATGTTAACGCCTCTATCCAGCAAATATTAAACATACTGAAATTTAATGTTATTATTATCATTAAATTTCATATTAAACTGAGTAACGGTTGGTGTTGATAGGTTAATGCGAAGGCAATCTTAAAATTATAGAAATAAGTAGTGTATAACGAGGAGGAAAAATCCACTTCGATTCCCAACTAAATATAGGGACAATCCATATAAGTTTTACAGTTGGATTCCCAATTTCGCATGAGTCCCATCAATATTTTGATTCCTAAATATTTGGTAAACTCTAAAATATCCGTAATCGAAATTCAATTCCGCATTTTGATTTCAATCACGTAAACGTGCCATTAAACCTCGGATCGGATTTTCTCCTACTCACCGGCTCATCTCTTTCATATGACTTCTCAGACAGCAACAAGGTAGGTCGCTTGATTTTGTTCAATTTTATTATTATCTACTTGAATTCGTTTCAGTGTTCAATGTCAGCTGTTACGTCTAGTGCCACCATTTTAGAAGAGTAATTTGGAGAACCACTAATTGAAAGTTATGGGATTTGATTTTGTTAATTTTCAAAAGAAAGTTATGGGATCCTCGGCTTTTTGGCGTTAAAAATTTTATCTGAACTTGGAACGTAATATTGTTGTGATCAGCATGCCCATGCAGGAAGAGATACCTACAGCATCTGTTTTCATGCTGATGAACTTTATTCCTCCCCCGTTCGGAGGTGGCTTATATGAGTTGAAAATCAACCAAGCAGGAGAAGTTATGGAAGGAGAAACCTGTGGACCACTTGAACCTGTTCACTGGTTCTTCGATCCTAAAAAATCATCCGAGTTCCCAGCCCCAGTCCCACATTATCTTATATTGGACGGTGTGAGGTACGGCAGCCCCTCCAAACTATACATGTTGCCAATTCCAGGACCTGATCGAGATATGGTCCCCGATGAAGACCGGCACCATTTGTATACTTTCGACACAGAGACAAAATCATTGGAACAAATCGAGGGGCCTCGAGCATTTAAGCGGTCCTCTTTACTCATCTCTGCGTACGGAAAGCTTTACAATCTTACTGATCCAGCATCATTCCCCTTCATGGCAAATCCATCGTTTGAGTGTTATAATCCCAAGAAGGGCATTTGGGAGCCTCTCAATCCTTTTCCAAAATATGGTGAGAAAACGGGACTTTCCTACGTTGAGGTTATGGGCTATGCTGTTTGTTACGGTTGTATTCTAATTTCAATGTATGGCGTTGGACCATCTGAGTTTGTGCTTTTTCACATTGCCAGTGAAACATGGCACCCAGTCTACATACCTTCAGTTGATGATGATATGACTGGTACTGAGCCTTATCCTTCTTTCGAGGGGAGGGCTGTGGTCGTAAACGATGTTATCTACGCTGCATCTACACTGAGCGGGGTTATCATATCATTCTCTCTTGGGATGGATTCAGATCCTAGTGGTCGCATTCTCTTTACCGTAAAGAATCTATTCGAGTTTCCAGAGCTCATGGGTTTCATTGAGAGGGACAACGCCATAACAAAGTCTTTGGTTCATTTGGGGGAACTGAGATTTTGTCTCCTGCAAACTTTCAAGGACTGGTCTTTTCAACCTCTGCGGATCACAATATTAGAAATTGTTAATGACGGTTCAGGGGAAAGGCGTATCAAGACCTTATGTTCTGTTGTTCGCGACGTCGATGTTCGGATTCCTGGTGGATTCGAACTTGGTTACTGCTTCACACCGTGAGTTCCTTCACAGTTATTATGTTTTAATTCTCCCTATAATTTCAGTTTCAGTACTTCACATTACATGCTTCTTTATAAAATGTAAATGATTTATGATTCTTTCACGTCTCAGACAATTTAATGATCTTGAACCTGAAGAAGACAACAAATGTCAGGCAGCTATGGTACAGGTGAAAAACAAGCATTTATATGGAGTCTTTTTTATTTAATCTTTCGTGTTGCATCATACGAATCAGTCGTGTATGCCACGGATTTTATTTGTGTTCGTGTTTTCTGATAACAATATTGGGTTTGACAGTGGGCAGCCAGACGGAGAGGCAAAAGGAAGGAAAAGAATAAGTTCATCAGGTCAGACTCTCTCCCTCTCTCCCTCCCCTTTTTGTCTAACTTTGATGTGAATTGCAGTATTATCAATTGTTTTGGCAGCTTATGTAAGGCCTGTCGTCAAACTTGGTAATGACAATGTCGCTTATTATGGTTTTACCCTGTGATTTCAATTTCAGCACGCCACACTCCCATTACTTTTTTATTTATCAAACTGTATGTGATTTCTGATTGCTTCATGTCTCAGACAATTTGATGATTTTGAACTCAGTAGAGACAGGAAAGCACAGCTAAAGCTGGTACAGCAGGTGAAACACATTCATCTGTTTGGAATCTATTTGTTTAATATTGCCTGTTGAGTTAAAGAATCAGTTGTGTATGCCTATGGATTTTATCTGTCTGTGTTCAAGTTTTCTGATAATGATTTTGGGTTTGACAGTGGTTAGCCAGACAGCGAAGTAAAACGAATGAAAACAATTCCAATAGGTTAGACTCTCTCTATCTCTGGAATCCCCCCTTCTCTTTCCCCCCCCCCCCCCCCCCCCCCCAAAAAAAAAACCTGTTTATCTTGCAGAACATATAAGCTATCCATTTTTTTTGTTTTACTTGGATGTGCATCGCAATATTATGAATTGTTTTGCAGCTTATGTTAGGCCTTGTGTCAATCTAACAGTTAACCATGCCAACGTATCCTATTGAAATTAATCTAACATGTTTATGCACATTTACGGAGCCCCTGGTGTCATTTTTTGCCTGAACTAGAGAAAAAAAAAGGACGGTGTCGCTTAAATAAGATTGGCATAAATGGTCTTACTTATGTTTAACTTTTTGTGGAAGCTTGAGGATGATGGGATTAGTAGTTGTAACTTGATAATATGGAGAACTCAGCAGCTTGTCCACAAAAAGCACTTGGAAAGATTAAGAACCAGAAATGTAGTTATGTCTTCAAGTTTATGCATGCTCTACTTTAATAGATAAGCAGTTAGTTAGCTTGAATTCTGCGCAAATGTGGAAATTGAGTCAAAAGTATAGACATTGTCGATATTGTTTGTATTGAGTGCAGTTTCTTGTGTGGGTTTTCCTATCCCTTAGTCAATAAAGGAACCGTATGACTAAAATATAGAAATCTATGTTCTCTGTTCCTTTTTGTTTCTTTCCTTTAATTACTGTTTCATTACATCAGGATTCTGTTATAACAATTTGTGATTCTATCATGTCTCAGTACGCCTGAGGTTTCGGCACTCAATGTTGGAGAAACTAACAAGTTGGCTAAGAATATTGAAATCAAAGAAGAAGACACTGACAAGTCGACGGAAGATATTATACTCAAAGAAGATGGGACTGATAAGTTGGATAAGGATTTTGAACCCAAAGAAGAAAGGACTGACAAGCTGGATAAGAAAAGGGCGGAAGTTTCACGTGGTGCAGCCAAAAAGAGAAGGAAGAGGAATAAAAAGAAGAAACTGGGTATGTATATACAAATTTTCCGTTTTGTGTTTGCTGCATCTCGAAGGGTTATATGTTAAGATTGTGTATGTTAAAGAGTCATGTATGGAAAAGATCTACATGTTTTGCTTGCAAAATTTTAATTTGGTTTATTCTCGTGGATCGTTGTGTACATTGTATAGATTGCATGCGTCTCACAATATGGACGGCCTAATTGATCATGTAATTTTTCTCATGCTGCAGCTGGCAGAACTGGAGCAAGCGCCGTGCCTTTGTCTTTTTTGTCAGGTCTGTATATGGGAGCCTCATACTTGCCAGGTCTGGTGCTGAGGAGAGTGATGGACGGGCTCGTATCATGGTTTACAGGTATGC
Source organism: Crataegus laevigata (assembly GCA_963580275.1). Lineage (NCBI taxonomy): Eukaryota > Viridiplantae > Streptophyta > Magnoliopsida > Rosales > Rosaceae > Crataegus > Crataegus laevigata. The sequence goes on along the minus strand of OY756953.1, from coordinate 4,394,765 downwards.
TGCCAAGAAGAGTAATAGGCTGGCTCTCAGCATAAGCATCCAAGTGAGCCGGAAGACCTCTGATACAATCTTGTGCTTTTCTTGGTTTTCGATTGGGATGACCTTCAAAAGTTAGAAGACTCTGGTATGTTTTAGTGGTGTTATTTGTAATTAGAATTTCAACTCCGATGCATTTCTTTGCGGGCCTTTAAAGAAATGTTTAATCCGAATTTTTACTCGAGTAGCTGTCAAATTTTAGAATTAGCTACGGTCTCGTTGCAGGATGATCATCGATTACGAAATGAAACCAACCGAGACAAGACAGATTATGAATAATGAATGTATATTTCCCAAATCAACATGTTATCCTAACCAAAAGATATAGTTACGGTGAGGGAGTAACATTCTCTCTCCTCGTAATCACTCTCTCATTCCTTCTTCTCCTATTTAAATAGTTACAACTAATTTAAGTCAAAATCTTGCTTTTTAATTTTCTATTAGAAAAAAAAAAAAAGACAACAAAGAAAATGCGAGATGAGAGGGAAGGGGATGGTAGCAGAAGGAAAAAGAATCCTACTCCTTTGGATGGGAGGGGTTTTACGTGAAGGCATCATCAATCTACTTGTAGACCTTAACATTAATCGTTGCCAAGGGCCAGGGCCAATTTTAAGATTTTTGAAGCTCAAGACGATGCTAAAAAAATGTACCCTAACTTAATATAGGAAAGATTATTTGTTTTCACACATGAGACTTCAACAAAATTATACTTAAAAAAGCACTTCAACTCAGTAAATTAGAAGTTAACACATGAAAAATCAAATTTTATATTGTATTGAGAGAGTGGAACCAAAAAATCAATTTTATTAATTTTAAACAACAAAAATCTCAAGTTCTAGTTATCATTTAACCAAATTTCATAAATTTATACACCTATAAAAACATATAGGTCACTTATCAAATAACATGTAGGTCACTTATCAACCAAAAAAAAAAAAAAAACCGAGAAGGAATAGGTCCCGCTATAAATAACATCCCTAACACATCAGAGTTTTCTAACTTTTGAAGGTCGTCCCAATCGTAAACCAAGAAAAGCACAAGACGTATAGGAGGTCTTCCAAATTCACTTGGATGCATATGCTGAGAGCCAGCCTATAACTATTCTTGGCAGCAGACTCGTAAACCTTGATACGAGCCCATCCACCACTCTCCTCGGCACCATACCTCGCAAGTATGAGGCTCCCATATACAGGCCTGACGAAAAAGACAAAGGCACGGCGCTTGCTCCAGTTCTGCCAGTTGCAGCATAAGAAAAATTACATGATCAATTAGGCCGTCCAAAACGGAAAATTTGTATATACATACCCAGTTTCTTCTTTTTATTCCTCTTCCTTCTCTTTTTGGCTGCACCACGTGAAACTTCCGCCCTTTACTTATCCAGCTTCAGTCCCTTCTTCTTTGGGTTCAAAATCCTTAGCCAACTTATCAGTCTCATCTTCTTTGAGTATAATATCCTCCATCGACTTGTCAGTCTCTTGTTTGATTTCAATATTCTTAGCCAACTCATTAGTTTCTCCAACATTGGGTTCCAAAACCTCAGGCGTACTGAGACATGATAGAATGACAGATCGTTATAACAGAATCCTGATGTAATGAAATTGTAATTAAAGCAAAGAAACAAAAAGGAACTTAAGAAAACATAGATTTCTATATTTCAGTCATACGGTTCCTTTACTGACTAAGGGATAACCCACACGGGAAATTATACCCAATGCAAACAAAATCGACAATGTCTATACTTTTGACTCAATTTCCACAGAATTCAATTCTCTAGCCTCTCAAAGGATTTTCAAGCAAACTAACTGCTTATGTATCAAAGTAGGGCATGCATAAATTTGAAGACATAACTACATTTCTGGTTCTTAATCTTTCCAAGTGCTTTTTCTGGATAAGCTGCTGAGTTCTCCATATTCTCAAGTTACAATTACTAATCCCGTCATCCTCAAGCTTCCACAAAAAGTTAAACATACCAAGAGTCTAAGACAAGTTATGTCAATCCTATCAACCATTTAAGCGACACTGTCATCCTTTTTTTTTTTTTAGTTCAGCATAACTGGACAACAGGGGCTTCACATATGTAACATAGATTAATTTCAAAATATTCTATAATTCCGTTAAGAGAGTACATTGGATACGTTGGCATGGTTAACTGTTAACTTGACACCAGGCCTAACATAGGCTGCAAAACAATTCATAATAATGCGATGCACATCCAAGTAGAGCAAAATTGGATGGATTATATGTTCTGCAAGATAAACATGGAGTGTGCATTCAGGGGCAAAATGGAAAGTCCACGAGGAGAGAGAGAGAGAGAGAGAGAGAGAGAGAGAGAGAGAGACTGACCTATTGGAATTCTTTTCTTTCATTTTGCTTCTCTGTCTGGGTAACCACTGTCAAACCCACAATTATTATCAGAAAACTAGAACACAGACAAATAAAATCCATAGGCATTCACAACTGATTCTTTAACTCAACAGGCAATATTAAACAAAAAGATGCATGTGTTTCACCTGCTGTACCAGCTTTAGCTGCGCTTTCTTGTCTCCACTGAGTTCAAATTCATCAAATTGTCTGAGACATGAACGAATCAGAAATCACAAACAGTTTGATAAATTCTGAAGTATAAACAAGTTATGTTAATCCTATTAACTATTTAAGCGACATTGTCATTACCAAATTTGACGACAGGCCTTACATAAGCTGGCAAAACAATTGATAATATTGCAATGCACATCTGAGTTAAACAAAAATGGAGAGAGAGTCCTGATGAACTTATTATTTTCCTTTCAGGTGGGGTTTCTATTCTTTTAGTTTCATTCTGTAGACTATTGCATCCACTATGAGAAGCTAGGTGAACACAAAAACAGCACCTGGTACTCTTTCAGGGTATGTATGGAATCCAAACAATACCCTCAAGAATTAATAAGTCTTTACAAATTCACCCGTTATGAGATGCTAGGTTCACACAAATTCACAAGGAAAATAGACAAATCATTAAAACTAAATAGCACCTTTGAACTCTTTCAGGGTATACATGAATTCAAAGAAACTCCCAAGATTTTTAAGTCTTTACAAATTCATCTGCTATGAGAAGCTAGGTGTACACATAAAATCACTAGAACAATGGAAAAACCATAAAAACAACACCTAATGCAGGCTTTGTTCAGAGTATTTTCTCCCCCTTCTTGATCCTTAAGGTTGCATGTATACGACTTAGTAAATCGGGAAAGCGCGTGTTTATCTCCTCGTTGATCTTGTCGAACTCTCCATTCCTTCACGTAGTGGACATAAACATTTTGTATTACTCGGATCAAATCCTGAACTTTATTCCCATTTAATTTTTCTCACTTCTCTTTTTGTGTAAATTTCTTTGACTTGTCCAAATAATCATCTATGACTATCTCGGTGTCCCAATTTCATAATTCTTCAAAATCAGGGCCTTTAGTTTTCGTATCAAAACAAGGACCATTGAGCCTTGTTTTGTGCATCTTTGATTGGTGAAAATTTAAAGGAACATTTGAGCATGCTTAACTCACTCTTCAAAGTTGGGTGATCGATGAGCATAGAGATAAACATGTCATAACTAGGAAACTATTAAAAACATTCAGTCTTCAGGTATAAGAATAATATGCCAAATAATTTAATTGAACAATAAATCGATTGTTAAGTGATTTTATTGAAAATGTTTTTGGGTTCCAAAAGCACTTGAAGTGCTTCCAAAAACATTTCCACAAAAAGCGTTTTCGGTCATTTTAAAAGCACTTCCAAACAAGCCGAAACTTGTTTACTTACTTCCACGAGTAAGCCGACCCACCATTTTTTAAGCAATCGAGAAATTGTGTCCTATCCACTATCGTCAGTGGGAATTTATCACTGATAAATTCGCCAAAATCTGGCAAGTCTTGAAACCTTTGCGTGTGGCTATCATTCCTGCCCTTAATGTTAAAAATCATCACATCATCGCCTAAGATCGCATAGCTGTATGCTTTATTTAATTCCCTATGAATCTGATCATTGTTGTGCATATACTGTAACGTCTTGAGTGTCTTCCCACACAAGTAAGCAACTTTAATAAGTTCCACGTACAAGTATAGTCACACACAAAGAAACACATGAACACTTACTTAACGAACATTCTCCACCACAGGTCGGTGCAATTGTTTATGTCTGTCCACTGATTGTAGGTGGAGAATGTTCGTTAGTAAGTGTTCATGTGTTTCTTTGTGTGTGAATATGTGTACGTGGAACTTATTAAAGTTGCTTACTTGTGTGGGAAGACACTCAAGACGATACAGTATATGCACAACAAGGATCAGATTCATGGGGAATTAAAGAAAGCATCCAGCTATGCGATCTTAGGCGATGATGTGACGATTTTTAACATTAAGGGTGACAGCCACACGCAAAGGTTTCAAGACTTGTCAGATTTTGGCAAATTTATCACTGATAAAGTCCCACTGACGATAGTGGATAGGACACAATTTCTCGATTACTTCAAAAATGGTGGGCCAGCTTACTCGTGGAAGTAAGTAAACAAGTTTAAGATTGTTTGGAAGTGTTTTTAAAATAACCGAAAGGGCTTTCTGTGGAATTATTTTTTAAAACAATCCAAGAAAAGCACTTCAAGTGCTTGTGGAACCCAAAAATATTTTTTCTAAAATCACTTCCAAACGATCGATTTGTTGTTCAATTAAATTTTTGGCATATTATTCTTATACCTGAAAACTTAATGTTTTTTCTGTTTCCTAGCTATGACAAGTTTGTCTCTATGCTCATCGATCACCCAACTTTGAAGAGTGACTTCAGCAGGCTCAAATGTTACTTTGAATTTTACCAATCAAAGAAGCAAAACAAGGCTCAATGGTCCTTGTTTTGATACGAAAATTAAAGGCCCTGATTTTGAAGCATTCGAAAATTGGGACACCAAGATAGTCATAGATGGTTATCTGGACAAATCAAAAAAATTTACAAAAAGAGAAATGAGAAAAATTAAATGGGAATAGCGTTGAGGATTTGATCCGAGTAATACGAAATGTTTATGTCCACTACGTCAAAGATGGAGACTTCAACAAGATCAACGAGGAGATAAACACGTGCTTTCCTAGTTTATTGAGTCGTATACATGCAACCTTAAGGATTAAGAAGGTGGAGAAAATACTCTGAACAAAGCATGCATCAGGTGTTGTTTTTATGGTTTGTCCATTGTTCTAGTGATTTTATGTGTACACCTAGCTTCTCATAGCAGGTGAATTTGTAAAGAATTAAAAATCTTGGGAGTTTCTTTGGATTCATGCATACCCTGAAAGAGTTCAAGGTGTTGTTTAGTTTTAATGATTTGTTTATTTTTCCCGTGAATTTGTGTGAACCTAGCTTCTAGCATCTCATAGCAGGTGAATTTGTGAAGACTTATTAACTCTTGAGGGTATTGTTTGGATTCCATACATACCTTGAAAGAGTACCAAGTGTTGTTTTAGTTTTAATGGTTTGACTATTTTTTCAATGATTTTGTGTTCACCTAGCTTCTAGCTTCTCATAGCGGATGCAATATTCTACAAAATGAAACTAAAGGAATAGAAACCCTCACCTCGATAGTTGATGAGCATGTTTCAAGGTGGGTGTCGAGAAAACATTCTCCTTTCAGAAGTGTCTCGCGGCCATTTTTTTTAGTTTTGTTGAGTATGGCACCAAGGTAGACTCCACTGCCTTTCCGAAAACAGTTACTTGTCTTGGTGTGTCGAAAGCGTAGTGGTTCAACTTCAGATTGGGCACAAGCAATCTCATATTCTATCACGCTTGCACCTGTAATCTGAATTCAAATAACCAAAATATAAAAACTAGTAAGTAATGTAACATTAGAATATAGGTTGAAGGTCTACAAAATCATCCTAAAGAATTTCGTATATGTATTTATAGACGTACAAGATGAAATTAACAAATTCAGTTACTTATTGATTTTTTGTTCCCAAAAGCATGTAAATTCTTGCTTCTAGTTTCAGCTGGTATTCATAGCTTTGACACCGTTGATGGTTTGTTTCCCCATGCGACTTTTCCGGGAATGGGCTATGGCGCAAGGAATTGCCATGCTTTTGAAAAACAGATATCAACGCTAGATCGTCTATATTAATTAATCAAAATTGAACAATTAGACAGTTGAATTCACAGAGACCATCAAGATTGAAGATTGTGGATAAAATAAAATTGGATTGGGAGAATGATATCCATATTCATACAAATTGCTGTTCAGATTGGGCACTGCAACTGCTACTGCTACTCATACTGGTAGAAAGTAAAAGGGAAAGTATAAAGGAGAATTTTACTGACCTTGTGAGAATCAGCTGAATCTGCCACTCTCAAGGAAGAGGAAAGGGATTTTTTTAGGGTTTTGGGTGGATATGATTTTGGGGATGGCCGATTCCAAATTCAAAATCCAACTTTTCCTTAGCCCTTTACTAGGGTTATATAGAGAAAAAGAAAGGATTATGTTGTAGATAATGCCACATGGCATGCCGTCATTGGTTAAAAATCTAATCGAAATCTATCCTCAAAGATTGCAAACATATTGTGACACGTGGCTCGACGTGATTGGTTAAAAATCTTATCGGAAATCTATCCCCAACTATTCTGAAAATGTAACGACACATGGCACGACGTCATTGGATAAAAATCTTATCGAAATCTATCACCAAAAATTATATTTTCAAATAATGACACGTGACGCAACGAGAACGATTAAAAACTTTATCCGAAATTACAAATAAAATTATTTTATATTATTTTATAAAATAAAAAATATTAATATTTTATTACCTATTGTCATAGCTATTCAGTTTAAGAGTGAATATGCAAAAAACAATTACTGTTCATTAAAGGCATTTATTGTTCACTAGGTGGATTCAATAGTAAATTGCCCTAGGAAACCTTTGCAATGCTAGAGTTGCTCTTAAATATCCTTGTAAGGTCTAACCATTTATATTGAAATTGCATGAGCTAGCTCTTGCATTAATAATCTCTTCTTAGGTTTTAGTTTGGTTTTCGTCGAACAAAAGATTCAACTTTTTTATGTGTATATTTTTTCTTTATTAATTTATTTACAGGAACTTTAATGAAAAGTTTCTGATACTGTTCACTTTAACAAAAAATCACATTTTTACACTTTACTCTTTATTTTGTCATTACCATTAAAACTCAAAACTTTCAAACTTTTTTTATTAGTTTTCCTATTTATCTATTATATGTTGAAATTGTGAATGACGACTAATTTACTATAAATGGAAGAGCTAGCTCATGCAATGCACAAAGGAACTTTAATTTCTTAATGCTGAGATTCAATTTATCTTCGAACTTTAATTTCCTCTTTACGTACTTCCTCTCGCCATGTTTTCTCTTCTTGGAAGCTATTAATTTCCTCGGCTAAACATTACTGGCATTGCCACGGTCTAGCACCCTCCGCCGCCCGCCGGCATACGAATTCCTCAATCAAACATACATGAACAAATAAACAAGAACTGAATCGACTTGCTTTCACTGCCCCTCTTAATTTAGAACTCTACCAACTAATTAATGGAGTTGATCAAAATTTACACAGATAATGAACAAATGCCAAAAGAAAACTGCCCCTTCTACAAAAATTGAAACCCAACTTTGTTACATATGTAAAACAATTGTACACCTACAACATCTGTAACAATAAGCCACGAATACACAACAAAAAGGCCAAGAGATCACAATCTCAAACTACATTATCCCTTGCCCATCTGCACAAAATGCTCACGTTCACTGTTTCGGAGAAGAATGCCGCAGTCTCTTGAGCACGATTGTATGGTAGAATCTCCTCGTCCGAAAGAACAAAGCAAGAGCTACAAGAAACCCAAAGAAAGCAACAGAAGCCATGATTAAAAACGATAGCATGAAACAGTGAGTGCCGCTGCAGGAGTCATCGTCTTCTTCAGAAGCTTCTCCATCATATATGAACCCGATTACTCTCACGGAGAAGATATAAGAACCAACAGGACTGGCTATTGCAATCGTGTTGAAAATAGTCCCCATGTGTCTAATCCCAAAGATTTCAGAAGTGATTGCGGGCATAAGCGACCACTGTGAGCCATAGCAAATCCCAACTAGGATTGAACCCACATACAAATTCCCGGGAAAGCCAGATGAAATCACAATGTGGCCGGCTGCCATGGTTGCTAGTGTGACAGCCATCAGCAATGGCCTTGCCAATCCTTTCTTGTGTAGCAAGTAATCTGAGACATACCCGGCTCCAAACCGGCCTAGAAAATTCCATATGCTCCACAGGGAAACAAAAGAATTGATCTCAACTGTTGTGTAGCCAAGAGATTCCCCTATTTGACCCATGTTGTTTATGGTGGCCAATCCAGACCCCATCCCACAAATCATAGCAATAAACAACAACCAGAAATCAACACAAATCATAGCTTTCAATAAATTCATATCTTCATGGTCTGTAGGGTTTTCTGAAGCTGATAAATTGGAGGATGCTAAAACTGGCTCGGGGTTTTCGAGTAAAGGATCGTTTGGTGTCTCAGGGAGTTTCTTGGGTTGCAAGTTCTGTGCTTTGATGGCTATTCCGAGGGGCGAGACAAGTAAACACAGAAGAAGTGGTGTAACAGTGAGAACACTTGCCCATGATGGGAAAGTGAAGATGGCTCGGAATATGATTAGGACCATGAGATAAGCAGCTGTGAGCAGAGCAAAAGCAGAGAAGATGTTTAAGTACTTTTTGTCAATAGCACTTCTACCAGCTTCGTAGATTTTGACCAGAGGCATGAACAAGATGGTGACAGATGTGGGCAACAATGCCAGCAGGAGAATGAAGGTGCTTGGGTTGCCATTGCAGAATGTGTCATAGACTTGGACTAGAATTGCTGAACTTAGACCAAGAAATCCCTGCTTAAAAAATAATCATCATTTGAAAATAGCATGTTTTTTCTTTCTTTCGATACTCTAATCTACGAATAGAGGAATCAAACTCGCCCCTGCCCCAGTTTACTAGCTGAACCCACATATGCAACTATGAAAACATATTTTTAAGAAAAAGAAATGCTACAAGACTCTCGGAAAGTGAGACTTTCCATGGACTTTCTGTCATATCACAATTTCACGTGTCAACGTTATAACCATGAAAGAAAAAGAACTAATCATCAATTTCGAACACATGCCATCTTTTTTAAAGATTGGAAAAATGCACAAATATAACTTAACACCACCTCCAATGAAAAATTATACTTTTTCACTAAAGATGCACAAAACCGACAATGACACGCGTTTTAGTGTCCGTATAATGTCACGGTATTGTCCGTTTAGCATCTTAAGTGTGAAAAAAAAATTAATAAATTTCCTGTATGGTATAAAAAAATTGTTAAAAAGTTATACATTATGCAATAATGTGAGATTCATCTATAACTATGCAGGTCTCAAATCATGTGTGAACAATGTAACTAAGTAAAGAAAAACAAAACGACGTCGTGCGAGGCAAGTGACCAGTGCAGTGATAAGCATTACTTACCTTATTGATGCCGACGATGGTCCCACCGTAATCAGAGAAGTTGTGGACCCCAGTCACCACGTTTGCGGTGTTGAAGAAAGTCTGAGCGTGGGCCGCCAGCAACATGAACAAGCAAACCACCGCGACCGGCGGCCTTTCCACCAGTCCGGTGACAGCAGCCCACAGGAAGAAGTACCCCACAAAGCACTGGATTGCCCCCACCAGAAGCACCACCCAGGGCCCACCAATTCGGCGACGGTTAAGCGCCACAGCGGAGTACAAAATCCCCGATAAGACGCCGACGTTGGCGCCTATGTCTTTGAAGACGGACACCGTGTCGAGCGTTGATTGGTCGTAGCCCTGGCTCGACTTGATCGCCGGGGAGTAGATGCTGAAGGCGTAGGGAGAGCCGCCGGTGCACTGGATCAATATGCTCGCCGCCGTGGCTGTCCACTTGCTGCTGCTCAGCCTTTCCATCTCTGCCATTTTATTGGCTGTCACCTTTTTCTTTGGAAGAAATGAAATTTCTTTTTATATTGGGTTTATCATTAACGGCGAATTTCCGAATTTGGTGTGCAATAAACCTCGAATTTTCAAGATTACCACCGCCTTCGTCACATTTTATTTTATGTTACTTTTATCATATTTTTCATACAATGTTTATACTATCTTTCTAATAAACGTGAGACCCACTCAATACGGAACACTTTCTCACAGATCAGAGAGAATGAAAATGTTTAAAACACTGGCTACACACATACATGGGGTCTAGATTGACTCTCCACCACCACTTGCCAGCCAAATCGTTAAGAAATACTCAAAAGACATTCACATGTATAAAACATTTCTCCGGCCTCCGGAATGTTCTAGGGCCACCGGGTGGATCCGCCCCTGATTAGAGTGGAAAGCCAACTACAAACACGCTTCCGATGTTTTATAATAGATTGCATGTCGTAGCCGTATGGCATCTTTCCAATTATTATGCTCTAAGAACATACGTCTATTACAGTTTGGTGGTATTTCTCCACTTAAAAATAAAAAGTCTTAAGTTCGAGTCTCGTGGATGGTTAATTCAATGTCAAATTAAGCTATCCATTATGTAGCTTAGCTGAACTCACAATCTCCTTAGTGTAAAAATATTGATGTACTAAAAAAAAAACAGACGTCACTTTAATAAATATGTTGGTGTGCCGGGATCAGAATGCGTTGTGCTGATGGACTTATTTTGTTTGTTCCGGTGTGCTTGGGTCAGTTGTCTATGTTCAGGTGAGCAAGTTCTCGCAACTCGTTCATTTGGTTATGACTTATGAGCCTAAAAATTTCTCCATTTCCTTTTTTATTGCTTATTTTCAATTCAATTATATTCTACATTTAGGATGAGAGATTAGATTATGTCACACAATGAACGATTCATAAGAATTAAATTTTGATTTAACTATATAATTGAGTAAACATAAGCAGACACTTTACAAATAAAATGATAAATAATACAAAACTGTAGTGTCATTCGTGAATTAGAAATTGAGTTTTTTTTTTCAGTTTTCACATTTATAACATAGTGGGGGCCAATACGGCTTTGGGCTGACTTTTTAAGCTTTTGCACCTTTGGATATCATTCTTAATTTGTTATGGCCCAAAACTCTTTTTTTTTGGGGTAAATTAACGGTTATATTAAATGAAAACCAAAAGAAGCAACAAATTACAACGCAATAATGGCAACAAAAGCCAAGTTAAAACAAACAAAAAAATGCAAGAGGCTGTAAAAAAACAACAACAATCCAACATAACCAGCACCAAAAGGAGAACTATATAGGATTTCTCCATTCTTGAAAAATAGGTACATTTGTAATAGAAACCGAAATCTGCAAAGAACATAACCGTAAGCGTATAGAGTTAACAATGGCTTTAAAGATAGCAACAGAGTGGAGATGTTCATTTCTTAACTTACGGTTATTCATTTCTTTCCAAATAGCATAGACAACAGTTTGGAGACATAACTTCTTAATGCTGAGATCCAACGACTTACTAATCCAGCAACCTAAGTTATAAACTCATACCAATCCAAAGGAGGAGGATCACAACCACACTTAGAAAGCACAGGAAACTAAATATTGGTACTATACGGACACTCAAAGAACAAGTGATTGTGAAACTCATTATCTGTCAAGCAAATATGCGAGGCCTGAGGGGTAAAGACCATCACCCGATACATAGTAAATAACTTATCCCTTATAACAAGCCGAAGAATGAAGCTCCACCTTGGGACGTGCTCACCAAACCACAAAAGACCAGCCCATAAGACCTTCAGATGAGACAGTGGTATCTAATGTAATAAGTATTATATTTTCAATGTTAATTAAACGTCTCAAACACATACAAATTTAAACTTAATTAAGTTGGCTAGAATATGGCTTGTATGAAAAAAACAACTCAAACGTAAAGGGCTTTTGGCTTCATGATACTAGTGTTTATTTAATTAGAAAATGTGTCAAGTTCAATATATATTAACACGAAAATGATGAAGGTTTCTGATATGCTTGGTGCCATTTGTGCTGGAGCGGATTCACTTTGGCCCAAGGTGGGTTAGTTGATATTTCCAAGCTCAGAAATCTTTCATGGAAAAGTTTTGTGCTGCCCTTTTGAAAATTTTTGGGCTGTCCTTGTAAACTACTTTCTAACTGCTCGACGAATTGCCTATGTAGACATTGGTATGGTAGCTGCTAGCCTTATGCATTTGTATGCATTGAAATGGGCATCTTTGATAGGCTCACTTGACATATGTAGACATTTGTCGGTATGCTCACTCAAAGCTATTAACATCAGACGACATGCTCGTTCAGAAATTGTTGACATACGTCAATTGGCGTGTAATTTAACTTGACAAATGACCTTAGACCTACATGTAATGCTATGAGACCAAATTTTAAAACCAAATTGTGTAAATCAAATGATGTGGTTGTTAGTGATTGGATTATTAATTAACTGTCGGTTAACATACTTAATTTATATTAGTGACACGTCATTTAATTTACAAATTTAATTTTTCTAACATTATTCATTTATCCTTCTTATAAACCCCCCATAATATTACTTAGATGATTGGATCTGCCACTGCATTTGTGACCATCCTTTCATCCTTTTGTGTTGTTAAAAAACAATTAAACGTTTATATTTTGATTAATACGATTACTAATTATTCATTTTAACCGTGATTATTGATGTTAATTCATAAATTTGTACTTTTGGCTTTTCAACGTTGAGAAAAGTCGCCGTGGCGCCAAAAGCTGAGGCGGGAACGTGCAGACACATGGAAGCCACACGCCGGAGGCTTTGACGCACGTGCACATCTGGACAAAAGGATTAAGAACTTCGACGGTTGACCTGCCGCACGTGACGACAATCCCCGCTCCGAAACGCAGCATTTAACTCCACAATCGACCATAAAATAGGACCACCAAAATCACCGAATCAAGTAATTCGAGTTCTTAAAATTTGATTAAACAGATAAAGTTATTATAAATTTTTAAATTTTTTTTATTTTTAGCCGTTAAATCAAATTTTAAAAGTCTGAATTACTTGATCTGATAGCAAGAAATCCGAAAATGATCTCTTTTTCATAACATATGGCAGAACAAGAAGAAGGAGCCAGAAGCAGGACGGCGTGAAGAAGGCCGTTCGGTTCTGCCCACCCAAAACCGACGCATTACATGGTGATTTAGTTTTAGTCTTTTTTAATCTGTCAAAGTTCAACGTAATTAAACAAGATGAAACTGATCTAATTACGATTAAACAATTGGCGGGAAGGATTAAACAATTGGAGAGAAGGATTAAGCGGTTGGTGGGAGAGGTTGTCAAAGCCACGCACTTTGGACTCTTGTAACGGGAAACATGTACACAAAAGTGGAGACAAATAAAAACTTGCATCTTTTTCATAAATAAAATCACCCGTTGATGTCTTCGTCACGGTCATCCATCCTTTTGAGAGCAGAAAAGAGTTATAAATCCATTTCAACCTTCATTTTATTATTATTGTGTTATTTCCCAATGCGAGTACTAATGGGGTAGTTGGAGATAATAATGTCAGGATTTATTGTCTAATCATAAACTATAAAAAATTAGGTATGATATCCACACATCTCTTTTTACTTCTCTCACATATTTTTGGATTTCGGTCATCGGATCGGATAAATTGAAAAAAATCTAACGGACAGAAAGTAATAGGGGTGTATGGATAGCACACCCCTAAAAGATTTATGGTGTTTTGAAGTATAGAATATTTTGAGTTTTTAACTTTTAAATTTTGATTTTTGAGTTGTTGACTAAAGATCTAAATGGTTAAAAACTTTGCAAAATATCTAATATTTTGTAGCAAAAAATTCTCATACATTATCAAGAGTTTGACTTTCATACCTAGTATCGGCAATGTTGTCAATCATGCATTGTTATGTGTTTAACTTTTATACGTAACAATATGTTATTCAATTAAAATAGAGAAGTGATTTTTGTACATTCACTCTCTCATTTTACGTTATTGTTTTATTAAACATATAACTGATGCTCTTGTATAGTGTTACAAAGCAATTAAGTGTCAACGACATTACAAATCAATTAAGCATACGTAGCATTAAAGCCAAATTCGAGTATTTGTGTTGACTACAAAAATCACCTAGCCTACGTAGCTCGCAGACCGAGTAAATAGTAGACTAACTAAGTCCTTCCAATGTGTGCGGGGCGTGCCAACTCGTCGGCCGAGCTCGGCCGAGGAGTAAAATGTCTTGATGTTGCGTTGATGCGCGCGGCTGACTTCTGTATCTTGCAATTGCGGCCGAGGAAGGAACACCTCTCGGCCTTTGGGTTCTAGAGCCTGAAGACAAGGCTGCTATTTTTACGAAGTTCAATGTCAAATTCGGCTTTCAATGTGCCGAATGTAGTAACTTGGTAACACCTCACTTCGCCGAGAAAGCTAATGAGATGACCTCTGCCGACGGGGATTCGAAAATCCTCGCCGGCCGAGACTAGGATAAATAACCAATCGACCCTGTCGCAGTGCTGTCAATCCAAACTGAAGATGCTTCACGGACGGTTGGTTTTACGGCAACAGTGCTGTCTATCCAAACTGAAGATGTTTACCGGTTGCCTCCACAGTTTTGTCTATCCAAACTGAAGGTATGGAGGCGAAAAAGAAAATAAAATTCTCAAGGATGTTGAGAGGTTTCGCGTAGAGCGAGAAATTACGCAGGGCAGATTTGTGTGTTGTGTTCAAGATCCCCTGAATGGTGCACGCACTCCTCTATTTATAGCAGCAAGAACCCCCATGGCCGGATTAGAAATACATAAGGATTAGAACTCCTTAACCCAATCACATTAAACTTCGACCAATCCCAATCTCCACAGGACTTTGAATCAAACTTCCAAAACAAGCCAGGTTCATCTCCATGTCTTAGTATCCTTATCTATCCCGTTCAAGATAATTCATACCAAAAGATAATTATGATAAAAACCATAATATATGCCAAGATAATTCATATCAAAAGATAATTATGATAAAAACTATAATATTATCCTTTAACAATAAAATTATCTTTACTTCTTTATCCGACTGTTGGGAGTTATGCTCATTTAACGGCCTTGATTGTACGGGCCAATATTGTAAAATCGGGTCCAAACATTGCCCTCCAGTTTTCTTGAGCTTCGGCTCGTAAGCCGAATGGTTAAGGAAACTAAGCATTTGGCATTTGAACTTTGGCCACCACTCGAGTACTTATACTGAATCAATAGCTAATCATTTCGCCCAGCGAATGAGTAAATAGCAGGTAAACAAATTATTTGCTACAACCATTCATGGCAGCTCAGCTTGCCATCACTGTCAAGCAACGTTGAAATTGGGTCGAGGTCGACGATCTAGCCGAGATTCCCCTCTGCATTTATGCTGAAACTTGGGCCGAGGTCGAGAAGCCTCAAAGGGTAGAGAAATTGGACCGAGGGGCCGAGATCGAGAGAAATGGCATCTCGGCCTGTCTCGAAAAATCATGGAGGCCGAGGTCGGAAAGAACGGTAGCTCGACCTATCACCAAGGTCAAGAAAAATAGCAGCTCGACCTGTCTCGAACGTTTTTTTTTATTTTTTTTATTTTTTTTATTTTTAGTTTAGCCTATCACCAATGTCGAGGGAAATTTTAGAGGCCGAAGAACGTGTAGTCAGCTATATATGCTTGGTGAGCCGAGGGACATCATTATTACCGAGGTCCCATATAAAGTGGCCGAGAGAGTATACCTCGGTAGGTTGGCCGAGGTCGGCCTAAAACTTTCCTGGCCGAGAGAGTATACCTCGGTAGGTTGGCCGAGCACACCGTACTCGTTGCCCCCTTATTTTCTCAAGTATCGGCCCATAAAGCCGAATGGTCGAGAAAATACAATTCAGTCTTTTCAAACAAAATAAAACGAAAGTGGCCGAACTAATAAAGAGGAGGAGGCCAACGATGTTTTATTACAAGCCGAGAAAAGTTTACATCAAGATTTTCAAATTGATTTCGCTCTCGACCGAATACAAGATTTTCTCCAAATATTTGTAACTTGGTGAAATTTTCGGCCGCTAAATGGGTTGAATAATTACTAGCCCCCCAGGCATAATAATTCCGTTAATCTCGGCTTTTAACTCGATCAACTTAGCCGAACGGGATTTCTCCATATCGGCTTTATCACCAATAATCATGTCGAGTGGCATGATTTTTGGAACTAGGCCTCTGTCTTGGCCTTGTTCGTCATTGGAGCATTCCTCTGACGAATCATTTTCTAAGTTGGTTTTTGGCTCAGAAACTTGGATGTTTTCTTCTAAGCCTACCACATTTTCGGTCTCGACCAAAATAATTGGTGGCCTAGGTGTTTCTTCGGCCGGGGTAACAATTTTCTTCAGCCGAATTGTGGTCACGGCCGGAGCGAAAAATTGCCCCCTGGCCTTTTGATCCAACCATTCTTTAAATGGAATTGATTTGAACCCAAATGGCATTTTCTTATCGAGCCACTCACAATATCGAGCTCTATCTTCATTTAACCATTGATCTTGAAAGCTGTGATGAACCTTCACCTTTATCATTTGAGAGAAAGATTTTTGCCTTTCTTCATGTGCTTCAAGGATCTGGTCAAGGCATTTTTGTTGCTCGACACTTTCCTGGAGCAGGCGCCAAATCTCATCGTGATTGTAATCTTGATATATCATGTGAACTTCGTAGTTTTAGCACTGGGTCCCACTGGGCGTGCCAAAATGTTGACTACAAAAATCACCTAACCTACGTGGCGCGCAGGCTGAGTAAATAGTAGACTAACTAAGTCATTCCAATGTGTACGGGGCGTGCCAACTCGTCGGCCGAGCTCGGCCGAGGAGTAAAATGTCTTGATGTTGCGTTGATGCGCGCGGCAGACTTCTGTATCTTGCAATTGCGGCCGAGGAAGGAACACCTCTCGGCCTTTGGGTTCTAGAGCCTGAAGACAAGACTGCTATTTTTACGAAGTTCAATGTCAAATTCGGCTTTCAATGTGTCGAATGTAGTAACTTGGTAACACCTCACTTCGCCGAGAAAGCTAATGAGATGACCTCTGCCGACGGGGATTCGAAAATCCTCGCCGGCCGAGACTAGGATAAATAATCAATCGACCCTGTCGCAGTGCTGTCAATCCAAACTGAAGATGCTTCACGAACGGTTGGTTCTACGGCAACAGTGCTGTCTATCAAAACTGAAGATGTTTACCGGTTGCCTCCACAGTGCTGTCTATCCAAACTGAAGGTATGGAGGCGAAAAAGAAAATAAAATTCTCAAGGATGTTGAGAGGTTTCGCGTAGAACGAGAAATTGCGCAGGGCAGATTTGTGTGTTGTGTTCAAGATCCCCTGAATGGTGCACGCACTCCTCTATTTATAGCAGCAAGAACCCCCATGGCCGGATTAGAAATACATAAGGATTAGAACTCCTTAACCCAATCACATTAAACTTCGACCAATCCCAATCTCCACAGGACTTTGAATCAAACCTCCAAAACAAGCCAGGTTCATCTCAATGTCTTAGTATCCTTATCTATCCCGTTCAAGATAATTCATACTAAAAGATAATTATGATAAAAACCATAATATATGCCAAGATAATTCATATCAAAAGATAATTATGATAAAAACCATAATATTATCCTTTAACAATAAAATTATCTTTACTTCTTTATCCGACGGTTGGGAGTTATGCTCATTTAACGGCCTTGATTGTACGGGCCGATATTGTAAAATCGGGTCCAAACAATTTGATAAGCCAATCCCCAGCAAGATAGCGAAACAACAACGTCCCTAATTGTAAAAGAAACTTTTGAGTGTGCCGAAAACACGATTTGTTACAACAAGAGATAATCCAACATACAAGTGGTTGGATGGAATGACAAAAAGGCCCACAACTTTTTTTCCCGCGTGTTTTCCAGTCTCCAGTTGGCGCGCTTGAGGGTTGGGCGTTCAGTACGACGTCGCAATCACCGGCCGTGGCGACAAGGGGAGAGAGAGGGACGAGAGAGAGAGGGAGGAGTCTTGTGGTAGCCTTCAAAACCAGAGTGTTTAAAATCCCAAGACCTTCGCAATGCTGAACTTCCCTTTCTCTCTCTCAACCTTCATGGTTCTTGAACGACGTCGTCGTCTCACGGTGGATGGGCGGCGGCGACGACTCTCCCCAATGCCTCCTCCTCCCTTCGCAAAACGATGCCCAGCCGGAGTCCTCCGCATCCGCGACACGTGTCCCGCTCGCTCAGACACCGATCCTCCTGCTCGTCTGCTTCCACAAGGCGCTGCAGGCCGAGCTCCTCGATCTCCGCCACGTGACCACCGCCGCCTTGGAGAGTGGATCACGTGACCACCAAGACCGCGACTTCGTTCTCCTGCTTCTGCGGCGGTTTGAGTTCCTCAAGCTCGCGTATAATTACCACTGCTCTGCAGAGGACGAGGTCAGCTCAAAGTTTCCGAATTGATTAACAGTTCCTAATTTTTCGTAATTTAACTAATTAACTAAATCAAATTCTTTAAAGCTGAATTCTTTAGTTCCGAATTAGCTAATTGTTTCTAATTTCTAATTGGAAATTAGAATTGCATAATTTGATTAATTAACTGCTTGAGCAAACTGTTTTAAAGATGAAAAGTTTAGTCAGAATTTGATTAGTTAAAATGTGAGAAGCTGCATTAACTTTGCAATGGAATTTGCATCTTTAATTTTTAATTTCGTTGGCAGATAATATTTTTAGCGTTGGATGGGCGAACAAAAAATGTAGCTTGTACATATTCACTAGAACATAGCAGTATAGACGGTCTCTTCGACTCGATTTTCAATCGCTTGGATGTTTTGTTAGAGGAAAACGAGAATGAGAATTTTTCCAAGCAATTTCAAGAACTTGTGTTTGGCATCGGGACGCTCAAGGAATTCGTTTCCCAGCATATGCTGAAAGAAGAACAGCAGGTACTAGCCCTAATCTTTATTGAAGCAGATTCGAAATGTTATTTGCAACAATGTAGTTTGAGTAAATATTTGATTGTATTGCTTTGCATTACCGAATTTTGTGTGTGTGTGTGTGTTGCAGGTTTTTCCCTTGATCCTGCAGCAGTTCTGTCGTGAAGAACAGGCCGCACTTGTGTGGCAGTTCATGTGTAGCGTTCCTTTATTGCTGCTTGAGGATCTACTTCCGTGGACGATCTCCTTTCTTCCGCCTGATGAACAAGATGAAGTTAGACATTGCATAAAAGCAATTATACCTGACGAAAAATCACTTCAAGAGGTAGATCCTGGCCGATGGTATTACCCTAGTATGAATGAACTTCTTGGTAGTTACTAGTTTGAATATTTGTGAAGGTGGTAAATTCTTGGCTTGCTAGCAATGAACAATCCTCCCTTGGGGCCTCCAAGAATTCTAGAGGAGCTCATCAAGCTGACGAATCTGCAGACATGAAAAAGATACTTAAGTCTCATTCACCCAAAAGGTTTTTAGAAGAATATAAAAGATATATTAAGGCAGATTGCATCCACTCTGATATTGGATACAATCCGGTTGATGGCCTTCCGCTTTGGCATGGAGTCATTAGGAAAGATTTGACGACAATTCTGGAGGAGCTATATCAAATAAGAAGCGCAAGCAGTTTTTTGAATCTTGATTCAGTAGTTGTCCAGCTTAAATTCTTTGTAGATGTCCTTAATTTCTACAGGTAATTAATGTGGTTGTTGACGTCCGTATGTGCTTAACTTTTTTCTGTTCAGTGAATTGATTCTTCAGAGAATATTTTCCGACTTGCAGCAGTGCATTGGAGAAGTTATTTCATCCTGTGTTGAATGAACTTTTCAACGGCTGCCTTTACCCCTACAGTGAACAATTTCCGAATGAAAGCCACGTTGAAGGTTTGCAGAGGTTGCTATACTATGAGCCTCAAGATGGAACACCTTTGAGCAAATTTGTTGAGAAGCTTTGCTGGGAACTGGAGTCTTTTGTGGTGGGAATTAACAAGTACTTTGCTTTCCAAGAAACCAAGGTACTCTATGTTTGTTGAAGATTATTATAAATCGAAATATCAGCACGCTAGGCTCTCTTTCTGATGATATAGGGCATCTAGTTTAACTCTACTCTCAATGAAAACTTAGAGAATTCTTCGTGGGGCAATATGCTACTAAATAATCATTAAGAAAATATTTTCTATATTGATTGCAAATTAACACCCTACAGTTTTTACCAGGTAGTTCCCATTGTAAGGAAGAATTGCAGTCATGATATGCAGCTGCAACTCTTGTATGCGAGCCTTCATATTCTGCCACTTGGGTTGCTAAAGTGCATTACTACTTGGTTTTCGGCTTGCTTATCTGAGGACGAATCCAGGTCCATCCTTAGCAACTTGAAGGAGGGAGATTCTTTAGTCAATAAATCATTTGCATCCCTCTTACATGAGTGGTTCCGCATTGGTCATTCAGGTAAGTCCTCTGTTGAAAAATTTCGTGAGGAGTTGCAGCAAATATTCAAGAGCAGATGCACTTCCATAAAGCAATTCTATAATACTAGTGGATCTTCCTCCTTAAGTTCCAATATGAAACCTATTGAGGCATCAAACACTAAGCTAATGGAGCCAATCTCTTCGGATAAGGGCAAGAACTCTATGTCATACTCTTCATCTTGTGCCTCTGACTCTGCCAGGCATTATTGGACGTCATATTCCAGCAGAAACAAACTTCACTTATATTTCACTGGAACAGTGAAAACATCATATCACTTTCCTGAAAGTCTTAGTGGAGAGAACCATCCTGGTTACGCTCTTCATGAACCAAAACCAATAGATCTCATATTTTTCTTCCACAAGGCTCTCAAGAAAGATTTGGAATACCTTGTATTTGGCTCAGATCAGTTGGCCGACAATGCTGATTTTCTCTCAGAGTTTTGCCGGCGATTCCAACTTGTACAGTTTCTAAATCAAATACATAGTGAAGCAGAGGAAGAAGTTGCCTTTCCAGCTTTAGAGGCAAAAGGAAAACTGCAAAACATTAGCCACTCTTACACGATAGACCACAAATTAGAAGTTGAACACTTTCACAAGATATCCCTCGTTCTGGATGAGATGTCTATATTGCATGTTTCAGCTTCTGACGTCGATTCAAATGCAGTGGATAATAAAATGCAGAAGCACCATCAGCTGTGCAGGAGGCTTCATGACATGTGCACATCAACCTGCAAGTTACTGACTGAACATGTTCATCGTGAAGAATTTGAGCTCTGGCCCTTGTTTAAAGAATGCTTCTCCATTGAAGAGCAAGAAAGGATTGTAGGATGCATACTTGGTAGAACAGAAGCAAAAATATTGCAAGATATGTTACCTTGGCTAATGGACGCTTTGACACAAGAAGAGCAGCAAGTCATGATTACTCTATGGCGCCAGGTCACACGAAACACAATGTTTGATGAGTGGTTGAGAGAATGGTGGGAGGGATACGAGACAGCTAAGTTGGTAGAGGAGTCCATTGTACCCCCTTCATGGACTGAAGATCCATTGGAGATTGTTTCTGCCTATCTGTGTGGATCGAGTGAACAAGAAGGAAGATGTTGTAACAACAGTATCAATTTTCCAGAAAAAGATTCCCATAGTGCTAATACCAAGCCATCGGAAAATAGTGAGGTGGGTTATAAGCCAAAAGGTCCCGGAGGTGACCAATGTATTTCCACTGATACAGAATGTACAAGACCTTGTGATGAAGGTAGCAACAAGAAGTTACAAGAAGTTGAAAATGCCACAAATCAAATCGATGATCCAGGCCACCTTTTGCAAAGAAGCCAGAAATCCAAGTACTGTGAGTGCCTGCTGACACTTAGTCAAGAGGATATGCAGGCTGCAGTAATTAAAATTTCCCGTGACTCTTCCTTGGATCCTCAGAAGAAACCACATATGATCCAGAACCTGATAATGAGGTTGGTCAATTCCTGTCCTAATTTTTGTTTTGTTATTGTTTTCCATCGTTCTTTAGGAGGAACGTAGAATTCCAATTTATACATGTCAGCGTAAACTGAGTACACCGTCGACATAGATATTCCTTATAAGAGGCAAAAATACCTTGGTATGTGTACAAGGTATTTGAGTATCATCAATTACCAATGTGTTCTATTGCTAGTGTAAGAGCCAAATCCTCTATGGCTACTAGGTTTCTCCTATTTGTTGAAGCAAGAATGTCATGCTACTTGATTTCTCCTATTTGGTAAGTTACCATTGATCCCAATTAACAAGAACTTAAGCTGTTAGGAAGGGTGCCCAACTATCAAGTTAAATCAACAACACGCACATGCGTACACACACACATACACATGCACACACCCCTTTAGATGACGGCCTACAATACAACTTATGCAAGTCAGACCACACACACGATCACAAAAATTACCAGAAACAGGGTTCAACAAGATCAAACAAAAACTGATACTATGTTAATCCCAAAACTTAAGCTGTTAGGAAATGAGATAATAAGAATGTGTATGCAGCTCAACTTAACAGCAACACTAACGCTAATTGAAAATTTTCTACAATCTTATTGATGGTCCTGATGACCAGATAATATATACTGTGTGCTTCCCTTGACAAAAGTAGCTTATTTGATTTCACTAAAGTTGCTAAGACTTGTTAGTGCTTTTTCTTACTTTGTAATATGTCTCTCTGTCTGCTACATGCCCGTGAAATATGACATAAACTAAATGACAAACTTTCAATATTTATACTGTATCAGCCGTTGGATAGCCAGACAGAACTCTGAATTAACAGTTGCAAGCAATGGGAATGAATTTCCTGGTCAGCATCCATCCTATCATGACCCTCTTGGAGTAACCTATGGTTGTAAACACTATAAGAGGAACTGTAAGCTTTTTGCTGCCTGTTGCAACCAACTTTACACTTGCATACGCTGCCATGATGAGATGGCTGATCATGAGATCGATAGGTATAAACATTATGAGTTATACAGTGCCTGTGAATATTAATTTTATAGTTTTCGTTCTTATTTAATTTTTTTCTGCTTATGCAGGAAATCTATAACAGAGATGATGTGCATGAAATGCTTGAAGATGCAGACAGTTGGGCCCACATGCTCAACTGCATCCTGCAGTAACTTTTCCATGGCAAAATACTTTTGCAGGATCTGCAGAATATTTGATAACGAACGGTGATTATCCTGATTGGCCTACTTTATTGTAGCTCTTTTCTCATAAGGTTATATATAAATTGTTCCATGGGTGACTTTAAGTTGAACCATAGATGGTACTATGCTGAATTGTATGCTAGGATAGTCTATAATCTCAGTACCTCATTAGGCGATTTTGTTCTATCTATGGACTAGTCACCACAATGACAACCTTAAAGGATTTAAGTATTCAGTATCTAAAATTATGCTACCTTTCCATGCCAATTGGCTATCTTAATTTAAACTTACCGGTTCCAGATTTTTAATGGTTCTCACGAAGAAGCTGTTTAACAGGGCCATCTACCATTGTCCTTACTGTAACTTGTGCCGAGTTGGAAAGGGATTGGGTATTGACTACTTCCATTGCATGACCTGTAATGCTTGCATGTCCCGTTCTCTATTGAAGCACACATGCAGAGAGAAATGCTTCATGGATAACTGCCCTATTTGCAATGAAGACATCTTCACCTCAAATTCTCCAGTGAAGTGCCTTCCATGCGGTCATTTGATGCACTCAACATGTTTTGAGGTATTTCCCTTTCATAATTTCTTGCTTTTCTCCCTAGAGGTTTTGCAGAATTCTTAAATGGTACTTCTGTTCCTGCTTCTAGGCCTACACCTTTACGAATTATACCTGCCCAATCTGTGGCAAGTCACTCGGGGACATGCAGGTCAGTTACCAAATACCTTATATAGTCTTTTGCAGTTTCCTTATTTTTAAATTGTTAGAATTGAAGTGGTGAGCTGACAATATGGAATTTATTTTGCTGCAATATATTCCTGCGTACTATGATTGGATGAGGAACTTCCAAGTACCAAGGAATTTTAGACTCAATTGTAAACACACACTACAAGAACAGTACCGACGAACTACTTCGGCACTACAAAACTACTACTAGTACACTACAAATGCACTACAAAGATGCTAAACAAAGGACTTTCAAAATAACACCTTTCAAAGTTCCCTCAAATGTATTCCATCTAGCCATTTCAAGTCCCTCTATTTAATTTTTGCAGTGCAAACATGACAATTCGACCATAGGTTCCGTGAAACTTTAAAGTCCCCCATCCAAACTCACTATTAGAAAAAAGATATAAACTTAGGAAACAAAAACACTGGTCAACAAAATATGTGGAGGAAGATGTTAGAATTTTCACCAATCTTTGTGATTGTTCTTTATGATTTGAAGAAACTTTATCCATGTGAATGCTATGCAGACATAACTTGAGTTTGTCTTGAGGTTAAGCTTCGAATTGTATCCAACTGAGTTGTGTGATGTCTTGTGTTGAACCATATGATTGTCTTGCAGGTGTATTTTAAAATGTTGGATGCATTTTTGGCTAAACAGGAGACTCCAGACGAGTACGCCGGCCAAACTCAGGTTTGTCATCCTATTTTTCTTGTCATACTAATTAGCTTCTAATTGCATCCAAACCTAGATGTGCATTGATCTGCTAAATAAATTGCAGGTCATACTGTGCAATGACTGTGAGAAGAGAGGAACTGCTCCCTTTCACTGGCTTTACCACAAGTGCCCCTATTGCGGTTCATACAACACCAGGCTTCTATGACGCAATTCCAAACGGTACCACGACTGTTTCAAAGCTATTTTATATGTAAATAAAAGCTCGTACTAGTATATAAATCTCACTAGTTATGAATATCTATTAAGTTTCCCCATTTTGAGGAATTTCATAAAATTTCCAATTAGAATGTGCCTTATTATCAGATATATTACGTTATAGCTCGTAAAAGTTGAAAAACTAAGTAAAATATTTATTCGAGTAAACAAATTGTCAGTTATAAACTCAGGTGTAGAACATTGAAGCTAAAAGAAACAAGGAGCTCAGTATTGTGGATTTTTATTAACAAAAACAAAATTGTTGGTTTCTCGTGTGAATAATCAAATTCGTAACAGAAAGAAATTAAATGAATAATAGAAGAACAACCACACTGCTTTATCTAGTTTATGCTTACTGATCATCAGTTGACACTGGTAAGACTAAAGCATGCTGCAGCATTCTTCAATGCGTTCTCTGCATGCTCCATGGATCGTGTTGTGTCCTTGAACGATTCTTCCGAGCTGCAAGTAAATTCTCATCATTTAGTGAATTACAGTTGCATATCCACTTAGATTCAGCACTGCATCTCTTTGAATCGTAAAGATAAAAATTTGAACAAATACATAACCAAAGCAATAAAAAAAAAGTACCTTGATTCATAAGCCTCTTTGGAATCAATGTATGACTGTCTATCATCGATGGTGTCAAAGAACGGATGCAACTCATCGTAATCTTGAACAACTTCAGGTTGGATAGAGAGCGGCTGAAGAACTCCCAGTTCAGATTGAATCGCCTCTGAATTATTATTGTTGTTGTTGCTGTTGTTAGTCATAAAAGGATTCGAAATCCACATCGGATTTCCAGCATCATTATTATTGTTGTTGGTGTTGGTGTTGATGATGATGTCTTTGGAGTCAATATTATAAGCAGCAGAGCTGTAAGCAGCATCACTGCTGTTAGAGTAAGACTGCTGTTGGTGTTGATTTACAGGAGCCACCGCGGTGGCATTGTTGTTATTATTGTGGTTATAAGGGGGAGGATTGTGATTGAAAAGTGGGAAGGGATTGTTGGGCGGAGCCATCCCTAGCTCCAACTGTGACGTCATGTATTCCGGCATGGACGAAATCTGGTGCTGGTGCTGGTGGTGCTGTCTGTACATTGCCAGCTGTTGATGAACAGCTTGGAGCTCTTCCTCCGCCACGAGGATTTGGTACTGGAGCTGCCAGATCACCTCCCAGCACCCGTAGACCGGAAACTTGTCGCGCACGTTAGCTTGGTATATGATGGACCTCATGGCCTCCAGCTTCTGGCGAGGTTCTAGATTTTTAAGTATTTTCAAAATGTTGCTGACTCCGAAAAGCTTGTGTGCGTTTTGGAACATTTTGGGTTGGTCCGGCGGGAAATAGGGAGCCAAGGGGCACTCCGCCCTGCACTTCCTTCGCTGGTACTTGCACGCGGCGCAGGCCTGGCTGGTGGTGCCCTTCAGGGTCATTTTTTGGATCCCAAAATGAGATTGGAACCAATCAGAGGGCCGGGAAGGCGAAAAACCTCGAAAGCAGTTGGAGAGGAGGGTGGTGCAGTGGTTGAGATTGAAGAGGATGAGGAGGAGAGTGGCGGTGAGTTGGAGGAGGAGGAGGGGGAGGAGAAATGGAAGTGGTGATATGGGGAACATTTTTTTGGATCTGAAAAGGTCTGGAAATGTGCGGATTTACTGGAAGCAGGGAGAGACTGAGTAAAAGAAAAGATTGAAGAGGGGAAGCGAAATTGGCGGGGGACTGTAAAGACCGTTGGGGACAAATGTTGGAATTTTGCAAGAGAAAAAGTCCTAAACTTTAGGGACACATTTTATTTTTTTTTAATGGTCGTGGCCACTTCACACTGACCCCCTCCCTGAATGACGTGGCAAATCCCAACTTCTAGTCTCTAAATTTGATTTCTTTTGAATTTTTGAGGTCACTATGGTGAAGTTATGACGTGATTATTACACCAGCAGTTAGACCAGTCTCTAGTCGAATGTATGTCAAGGTGTCCTTTGCTTTTGATAAATTTAAAGAAATATCACGAGTCCACTGTCCCAAATTAGAGAAAGTCGGCCTTAGTGATCTAACAATGCCGAGCAGAAGGGTTGCTTTACTTTGGGGATAACATATCTTCCCCAAGAGTAAGAAATTAGACTTCTTTGACAAGAGAAAAGAAATACCGCCAAATTGTAGTTCTCTTAAAACAAAGTTATGGAGAGGAGAAAAGGGCAATAGATCTTCATTTTTAACCTAATTGTAGTATCAAAACGAAGCAACAAATTTACTGTAAGCCGCAGTTCCAAAGACCCAAAATGGGAAGGGCCATAAAGTGATCTATACAAAAACCTTTTCAAAACTAGGGGGAAATTTTATATAAAAATTAAAAAACGTCTTAAGCAAACACCTTAATTTTCTTAAACCTATATTCCCCAGTTACAACTGTTACATACTCTGAGAACCAACTGGTAATCAATGCCACTTATCGAAACAGCACACAGTACGCTCCTTAAATTCGCATAAATACGCCCAGACAAGCCGTAAATACGCATATATACGCCCAGAGAGGCTGTAAATTCACTTACATACGCCCAGACAGGCCGTAGTAGTTGTTGCTGCCTTGTTCGTCGAAGAGTCCAACCTTAAAGGAAAGTTGCAGGACAGTGACCTGATTGTGCTGAAGACTATTCGAAGGTAAACGTACCACAAGCTTTAGACTTTTCGGCTTCGGCCCTTCGATGGTGAAACTCTTTAGATACACGGTTCTTCGTCAAGGACCAGCTGCTCCCACAAAAATTCTTGACAATATCACTAAACTGTTAATTCTATATCAGAACTCTGGACTTCGACCGGAACACATTTATATCCTTTTTTTTTCTGAAACTGACGTTGCATGCTTTACTGTCCAACCGGAAGGATGGAATGCGTTTGCTATGAACAATTCCTCGTAGTAGACGACGAATGGATGTTACAACACCAATGCTCTCTCGCGGAGTCTGAAAACGTAATGAGTTCCAGAAAAAGCCTAGTTTACAGCTTCAAAGAAAAGAACTTGTGGTTGCAAATGCCCTCTTTCACACATGGTAAGAACATCAGCCCAGCCACCAATCACCTGTAGACACATCAGATACAAATTATAACGAAGGCGGAAAGGAGAGCAAAATAAGGCATGATTTACACTAGAATAATCGACTTTACCTTGACAGTTTTATCATCGTACATAATCCAGCATCCACGGTCATGACTATAGGCAAAGCAATGGTAGTGTTGTCCATAGTAGCAAACCTAAAAGTAAATAGTGGATATGAGATAAAACGAGATAGCGGTATCTATAAATTCTTGTTGAGATTCAAAAGTTATGCACCGATAACATAGGAGCCAGTTTCCAATTAAAAAAAAACGAAATTGGATATATTAAAAATAAAAAGGGCAGAGGAATCTAAGTTTATGGATAAGTGTAAGCCGTTGTCATTTCACAACCAGAGGAAAAATACGCAATGCAGGTTGCATTTTGGGAAAACAGAACGCTACTATATGCACGACAACAACATTGAGGGTTATCCAAATATGCATACCACAGAAACCAAGTTGTGCGTGGTCTTTGGATCCAGGCCACGATAAAGGACGCTGATATCTATCTCAGTATTAAGAGCTGCCAATGTTGCTTTGATGTCGTCAGCACTCTCGCATGTCTTCTGCCAGCCCACAACTGCATGACGAAACAAAAATGTTGATGAGTTTTCAGGGTAAGCCAGTTCCCCTCTTTACAAACAAGTGAGCAATGAATATTCTCGTGATAAGTCTTCAAGTCACCTGTTGTGAAAACATGTGGTGGGGTTGAAAGAATGTGATGGATATGGTTGAGCTTCCCGCAGCCACCAGCTTCAGAATCACAGGCTAACTGGTGATTCATCTCCACATGATTTAGAAGCTCGTCATAGGAGCTTTCTGCACACATAACCTGAATAGCAAAGAAAGATGAAAAGAGATAGGTGCAATCAGTTAGATGCCGAAACAGTAACAAGTTGCTTAGACTAAAAATTTCAACTATCAAGAAAATAAACAATCAGAAAAGTTATTAACTGATACCTTCATTGTTCGGAGAGCACTGGCATTTATGTTATGGAAGAAGGAAGTATACTTGAGATGTCTGGACTCCAAACCACAATTGTAGCAATTCATTCGTTCGAAAATGTCCATGCCAAAGATGGAATGCACTATACAAGCATTGCTTGAACAATCCCAAGACCCTGGACAACTACTTTCCACTGATTCAGCATCGGAAACACTTGAACCAGGAGTAAATGACCGGTGAAGACAATCAAATATCACCCCCAAAACTTCAGAAGCATCATTCATCTGAGCCTGTACGGTTGCTAAAATGTTAGTACCAGCTTCCAAAATGAAGACAAATTCATGACATATGAGCCAATTATGACTTCAGAATAATTGTAGAGTTGTACGAGAGGTAAGGAATACAATCAAATTCTCTAAATATACCTCCTGGAAGAAATTACTTTCTGGATACAGGTTGCTTAAAGCTATTCTCAAAGAAGTAGGGGCAACTGCTTCTCTATGAGTATCTGCAGATGCATTGCTCAAAGCAGTAAAGATTTCATACAATGCACAGACAACACAAGGACCCCCCACATGAACATGCTCTGATGTTGATCTCCGTAGGAACTCATCTCGAAACAGTCTAATATGCCATAAAGACTGTAATGACAAAATTAAAAAGCAATGTTTCAATATCAATAAGATGCTCAGGAAAAATGAACTAAGAACATAAATTTGACAAGCACTCTGTATTAACAGACCTGTATAATAACATTCAGAAAGCAGTTGTATTCACCAACTTCATTCTTTAACCCTGTGCCAAATATATCGCTTTCATTTGCATTTTCATTTGCGACGTCATTGTGTAAAACACCATTATCTACATCCGGGGATATTCTTCTGGCCATCCTCAAATTTGAAACTACAGGAAACTTCTGACGTTCTTGGAACGTGTCTGCAAAATAGCATGAATAAAAAAGGTCAGACAGTTGCACAAAATATCATACTATATGGTAAGTGCTCAGAGCCTCACCTGATCGAAAAAATGCATCAGTGAGACGGCTAGTAGTAGTACAACTTGACAAGGTTTAGCGTATTTTTGGTTAGACTGCATTATACACTCTCCACAAGCCCTCAATTTACCATTAAGCCATCTATTTATCATACTTAGATCACATACTTGCTGTCAGTATATCTTTTGTTATTCATGCATGATTCCGAACCAGATTATTGCACAGAATTATATTTCAAGATGAAGAAATGTTCTCAATACCTACTTAATGCTTTTTCCTGATGACAATAACTAAAACTGGTGCAAAATCTACCAGAGATGACTGCTTTTCTATTGTCCTAACAAGTCAAGGTTACTGATCTGACCCACTTATAGTTGAACTCTAACGTGAACAAATCTAAGACTACTTATCTAGTTCATTGATAGACCGTCTGATAGACTAGTCAAACAAATATCGAAATCATCATCTGTTAACTACAAACATGGAGGCAAAATTTCTTCCTCACATACCTCAGCCCTACCATGGGTTGAATCCTAGACCTCCTCTTTATTATAGAGGGGTACCATTGCGACAACCATGGTCAGAGATTTATACATGTAAGGAATAAGTAACATAACAGAGGTTTATACATGTAAGGAATAAGTAACATAACAAAGAGACCACGTAAATAAGAGAATAATTTTACCCAGGCTTTGGCGTACGGCCTTTTTAAGGTCAGCTTGGAACCTTTCTTCATCATCTTCCTCTGCTCGTTGCTGTCTCAATTCCTTTGTTCCATTGTCTGCTAAAACAGTATAACCGGTTTTCACTTAACAAAACTCATGCTCATATTAATGCCAAATTTCCAAAAAAAAAAAGGATAAGACGTTCTTTGGTCATATTTGTAGAGCAGTAACAACAGTGTTCAAATGAAAGGACATAAACTTCATGCTAATGAGACCATAAGATGAATCACTAAGCAAATAAAATTCTAATTTTATTATAAACTACTAGAAAACATTTTGGATGAGCAAGTAGAGATGAGATTGCCAAATAGAAATTCATAATACAAAAGAAATATCTTTTTATAAAGATATTACCAACAATCTTAGGTAAACATTTTCCCTTAACTATAAAATGAGAATACGCGAAAGGACAAAATTGGCTAGTCAACAAGCAAACAATGACAGGGCAACTAATGTTGACATTGTTCAACGTACCGTCAAAATAATCAATCACCGAAACTAGAGGTGGAAACCATGAAGGATATGTAAACTTACTGTTGTTGGTAAGAAGATTGTCATGTGAACCCTCCACACTTGACCTCCCAACTTCAACATTTTCCTTTCCAGATGACAAGCCATGAGACTTTCCATCAGGCACTTTTGCGGAACTCCTCTGTCTTCGGTTTTTCCTTCCTGTACGTCGATCAGAAGGCAAATAACCATCATCTTCTAGAATTCCTCCATTTGGCAGGCCTGCTCAAGAAGATACACAATGAGGACATCTCCTATTAAATTAACCCCAACCTCATACAACGAAATCCTACACCAACCTTGGTTAACTTTAGCTTGATGAGCACCAGAAACGGTAGGAGAATTGACTGGCACTGCAGAACCATTTGCCAGGTCAGGCACGCCTTCTAAATTGTTGGGGAATCCAGTCTTCTGTGCCAACTGCTCCTAGAAAACACTT
Organism: Crataegus laevigata; assembly: GCA_963580275.1. NCBI lineage: Eukaryota > Viridiplantae > Streptophyta > Magnoliopsida > Rosales > Rosaceae > Crataegus > Crataegus laevigata. The sequence continues at coordinate 4,363,191 of OY756953.1, read as the reverse complement.
TCATTAGGTTCCTACTTTCTCTAAATATCCTCTAATTTAGACAGCATTCCTCTTCAAACATCTTTAGTATGCACTATTCAGTTCAATATACCAATTATTTATTAAATTTAACCTAGAAAAAAGGAAACACATATGCGAAGGGCACGACCTAACAATGATTACCTGGACAGAAGGCTTGAATGGCTCATTAACATCTTGATCATTAGCACAAGGCTCCAAGTTAACATCATGCGGTCCCTCCACCACCTCTGGATGCATTTGAGTAGATTTCTTATTTTGCTCAGCAAGGTGCTTCTGCTTAGCTTCCTTTTCAATTTGTCTTTGAAACTTTAACGTTTCTTCCAGCTTTCTTTCCTCTTCTTCAAGTTCAATTCTCCGTTTGCATTCCTCTTCCAGCTGTTTCAAGTCATCGCCATTCACAGAAACCACCAGCTCAGAATCTGGAAATTCACTATCAGATGCCCCTGGAAAGGAACTGCAGCAAGAGACACATCAAATATACATCAAAATAAAACTATAGCCAGTACCCAGCAATTATAATGGAAGGATAACATTATGATGATAGAATCAATACGAATGTGCATGTTAGGAGCAAGGAGACATACAGCTCAGAAGTCTCATCATGATGATAGTACTCGTCCGAAACCCCACTACCCTACAGAAGTTAAAAAAAAAAAAAAAATCGGATATAAGGATGTCTTCGTGGATTTGTAACATACATATTGAACACCACAAAGAAAATAACAACCAGAAAACACGATTAAAACCTTTGAATCTTTTGCTTTTCTAAACTCCTTGTTCTTCTTCTTATCCTTTGTTTTTTCCTGTGAATGTCTCAAATTATCGTTTCCTCCTCTGACACCTTTCTTAGAATCAAGTGCAAGTTCTGCCAAAAATGCTTCCCTTGCAGCATCGGACTTTTCTGTGGCATCTTTCTCAGCCAGATCCTCCAAATGTGCCTATAGATATAGTGACAAGAATACATACTGTTAAACTCAGAAGCTTTAAACATGGCACAAAGATTAAATTTGTTTAATACATACCCGCAGGTATGACTTCACTAGAGGCAACAGTATGGACCGATAATCATGGGCAGAAACAGGTTCAAGCTTAACTTCCATTTGCTGCATTCCAGTAACATTTCGCATAATACATGCGTCTATTTTGCTAAGCTGCATGAAAAAACAACTGAGGTAAAATGGCAACGATCAATATCATTATTTTAATTAAAATGTAAGCCAACTTAGAATCCATCAACTGACCTCTATATATAATTGTTCTTTCTGTCTCTGAATTGCAACTTCTACACTTGTGTCCACCTGATGTACATAATCCTTGGCTCTCCAATCATCATCTTCCCCAGATTCCAAGTCACATAACTGAGAAGTCACACCATTATAAGTTTCCTCATATCCAAACTGATTAACATTTAGAGCTTCAGATTCTTTTAACACATTTGATATGGCATCTAATTGAATCCTATTGCTGAGGAACATCACATCATTCTCTCGAGAGAGCTCTTCTCTCCTCTTCCTTAGAATGGACTTAAAGCTTCGGTGGGCAAACTCTGTGACACTTTCCCTATTCTTACCTTCTTCAATACAAAGATCCTCCACTGCCTGTAATGCTTCTTCGTAGTTTAACTGCTCACACTTTCTCTCACAGAGAGACTGCAGGTGGTAAAACTCCTTTTCAAGCATCTGAAGGATTTCCATCCCTTGTTTTGTTTTCTCTTCTTTTGTGTGTACCCAGGATGTCAGTTGTTCCCCACTAGTTGGACCTGCAAATATCCAGGACAGCAGAGCATCGGAATCAGGAGGAACCCCATTTTCATTACCAACAGCAGCAACAGGAGCAGCGTCAGTGACAGGATGATGACCAGCATCACATGTACATTCAGATGACAATAGACACTCATCCAAAATGAGGCAGGATGCATCTCCATTGAGAACAATCCTCTCTTTAATCTCTACACCCTTATTTGTATTATTCGCACCATCCGCAGGACTGCTGCTTTTGTCAGAATATCTACCTAAACCACAAGCATGGGACAGGTCTTGCAAGAACTTGAGGATTTTCCTAAGCTGGGTAGCTCCTAGAAAGCAAATGCACATAGGTGTTTGCTCCACACCATGGTTGAGAAGCTGAGAACAGGAAGCCTGTAGCTCATCCATTGTAAATTGTATCACCCTGTTAAGATGGCTTGCGGCAAGATATTTGTGCCTGATAAGCACCTCAAATAAGGCATGAATTCTTTCAAGAAGCTTTTCACGCTCAGAATCATCAGATACTGGCCAACCATTAGCAACAGAAGAATAAGCAATCGACCCATTGTCCTCCTTGCACTCCCCACACTCAACATGAGCAAGTTTCTTATGGTTAATTCCCTCAACAATACAGCCACTAGGACTATCCCCAAGCATTTCCTTCTCAGGTGAAGAATCCCATGCATCTTTGAAGCACTCATCACAATCCTTGTTATGATTCCCAGAGTAGAAATCCTCAACAAACTCAGGCTCCTTGCATTTTCTTTGATCCGTAAGCATTCCAACTGCAGACGACATGTCCAACGGCTTCCAAGAACTATTAAGCAGCATCTCAGTCCATTCATTTTCAACATTTTGAGGCAAAACTGACTGCATTTTGGGGATAAGGTTTCCCACATGCTCTTGCACAACATGGTTCATATGGGACTCACAATCCACAAACTTCTCATTACATCTACAACAAACCCAGAACTTCCAGCTCCTATTACTCTCCGCAAATGTCAATGCCTCTGATAAAACCTCATTTGCCAAACCATCCTTAGACGAACTAAACTTTGCCTTAAGATCGCTAACTCTAACCTTAAGTAACTCTTTCTTCATATCAACAGTCAATGATTTCCAAAATGACCGAACCCAATCCTTCCTCTCCGCTGAGGACCCATTTTTCCTCAAGTTCCCAAACTTTCTCCTCTCACTACCTCTCTGACTAGACCCCGACGACGAATCTAATCCCCTATCACTCTTCTCACCCTCATTTCCCAATTGAGGCACATCAGACTTCTGCTGCAAAAGCCTCGCCGCTGCCACTCTCACTTCAATCTCTTTCCTTCTCTCCTCCGGCGTCTTAGTGGCCTTCTTAATCTCATTAGGCCGCCTGGTCTGCACCAGCCTCACCTCCATTGGGTCCTCCGTGACCCTCCGAATAGGAATCAACCGAAACTTCTCCTCCCCATTGCCCAAATTCTTCATCCAAGTCGAAATTGAAGCGATATTGGACTTCTGAATAAGCTGCCTCAGCTCGTTCTGCACGTGCCCAATTCGAGCATCAGCCGTTGATATCTTCTGCTGGCTCTCCTCCTGCAAGCTCTCCCTGGCGGGATCGACCGGCTTCTCGATCGCCAGCGCCCGCTCGCACTCCGCCACCACTTCCTCGTACTCCTTCCCGTCGTTGGCCGCCTCATAGAGCAAATTGGCGTAGAAGTGCGCGAACTCGATCGAGTTAGGCGAAAGTTCGACGGCTCGGCGCGCTGAGCCGATCGCGTTTCGCAAATGCCGCTGCTTCGCGTTGGGGTCGTCGATAATCGAGGAGACCTTGACGCACACAGTGCCGTGGACTCGGTGAATCAGCGCCGAGTGAGCGGAGTTCTCGTACCGCTGGCACGACTCCTTCATCAGCCGCAGCGCCTTGGTGTGGTTCCCCCGCCGCAGAGCGGTCAGGGCCCGCTCGCATTCTACCTTCGCCGCCCCGCCGTCCGATTCGATCATCGGCAACGGCGAGGATTCGATCTTGTTATTCGAGAGGAGTAGGGCATCGGGCTCGGCTTCGACGAGAGCCAGAGTGGTATCTGATTGGGACGAAAAGACGGCGTCTCCATCGGCCACCGGGAGTGGCTGAACTGCCGCCGGCGACTGCTTGGGTCGCGGAGCAGCGCTTCGCTTCTTATTATGCCCCATGTATCGAACTCTCTCCCAATCACCAACTCACATGCATATATATCTATATATAATTCTCTCTCTATTTTATCTGTATATATGTGCACCTATACAAATATGTCGATGTTTAAAGAAAGAAAGTTGTACGGGTTCTTACCGGGGGAGGTTGGTTGGGGAAGGACTGGATTTTCACAAGGGGGACGGCGGCGATGAGTGATCGGCGACGATTTTTAGAGAGAGAGAGAGACGCTACCTACTAGTAGAAGTGGCCATGGAAGAGGAAAGGGCATTAGAGGTTTGATGAGGAAATAAGTAAAGGGAGAAAGGCGGATTAAGGGTATTTATAGGTGTGTGGGGATTGTGATTAGACTCTCTTAAAAATGTTGTTAAGTATGGTTTCGTTTTTGTTTTGGTTTTAGAATATGGTTTCGGAAACGTTATTCGTAAAGTGAGACTCTTTATGAATTATCTGTTATTTTACAGTTTAACATTATTTTTCATATCAATATTATAAAATATTAGATTAAAAACCTTGATACGATAGAAAATTTATAAAAAGTTTTAATTTTAAGAGATTTAGTTTAACATTTCTCATATAATTTAAAACGAGATGGTGAGTATAAGTTGAAAATTTAAATAAACTATAAAAACACGAGTCCCGCATAATAATAAAATTTGAACCGTTATTAATAACGTCGAACTTAAAACTACTTATTACTAAGTTAATTTTGAGCCATCGCAAGTGAGTACACTAGCTTCTTAATAAATAGTGTCGTTTGAGAACTTCCTTGAGAAGGCTAAATTTTTTTTAAAATAAAAAATATACTTAATTCCCCCAGAAAAAGCAGGATATGCAATAATTGATTAAAAAAATGTTAAAGATAAAAATAAATAAATCTTTTGAGTACTTCCTTGAGAAGGCTATCTTTTCTTTTCTTTTTTTGTTGGGTGGAATCTTTGTAAGTGGGGTCTCTGATGACTTGGAAATCAAAATGACTTAAACTCTTTAGTTTCAGTCAACAAATTTAAGATTGAACGAAGCATGTAAATCTTGATTAGGTGCACAAATTTTGGGGTGCTCCGAAGCACCGATTAGGCGATTACAGATTGCTTTAACCATTAAATCTTAATTTTAAAATTTTTATATAAAAATCTAAGGGTTAAACCCAAGAAAGTCTCTTCTATAGTACCTGTCTCTCGATTTATTATTTTATGTGACAAAAGAAGATTACGTATATACAACCGAAAATAGCTAAAAATTTGGTGCACACAAGTCCTCAGCATTTTTATCACACCTTTTTTTTATGTTATCTCGAGTCTCGACAGAATCAGACCACACCAACTTCGGTCCAAAAGAAAAAGGAAGCTCACCAACTTAACGGTCAATCTGAAACCACCGAACACTTGAAAACAACTTTCAACTAATTTATGTCCGTTGAATCTCTGCAGGGGTGTTTGGTGAGTTGAAAAACCATCCCAAAAGCACTTCCATCAAAAGCATGTCCTGTTCCACTACTTAACAAAATCCAAAGTAGGGTTTCTGCTAAAACAATTTTATTTGATTTGTAAACAGCTGCACATGAGAACAACATAAGTACATTGTCATAATACATAAGAGGCATCAATCAACCCCAACCTGCTCATCATCTCATCATCTTCCCCGCCGAGAAGGAAAACAAAAATCGTGCGGTAATGACACAGCGGAAGAAGCGCTACCGCCTACAGTAAATGCATTCGCTCCACATAAGACTGGAGCAACCACCTGTTAAGAGGCTCCCCGCATCCTACAAAACAACCTGAATTGCCGTTTTCAGTGAAGAATGGGAAGCGAAAAACATTCAGCAGTTCCTGCACTGCCTGCCTAACCAAAGAAGATCCTGTAACCCTGCTCCGCCGGCCCCATCCTGTCACAATATCAATCCGGCTTGGACAAATCCCGGATATTAGCATTTGTTGGCGAAACCAAGCAAGTGTTCTTGATAGTGCTGTGACAGCAGTACCGTCAGACATAACGTGCAGGTTTATAAGCCAATAGCATGAGCTTTTCTCTGTGATGGCATCTGGATAGACATTCTTTTGTGCAGCCACCTCCCAGACAGAACCCGCTTCCTCCTTTAGCCCCGCCTTGTGAAGGAAATCCACTACCGCATCTACTAGTCCCCTCTTGCTCTCTCTATCCTCGCTATGCATCAGATCCAAGAACCTGCACATGTGATCTCTCACGTTTTGACCATCTGGTCCTGCCGATGGCATAGACAGTAAGAATGTATGTGCAGGATGGCCTGTGACTGCCATAAGCTCACCGCAAAATCTCACGTCATATGGTGACTGTGCTTCTGTGCAACAACTGATAAGCAAGGTATATGTCTGCAGAGAAGGGTTTAGACCTAAACCCATCATGCTCTGTAGCAAGTGATAGGCATCTGACAGCTGGTGCACCCTAAGAAACGCACTGAGCAGAGAATTGCAAGTAGGCACATTAGGACGTAAACCTGCATGAAGCATTGCTTGATACCAATTCCAGGCTTTTTCCACATTACCAGCCTTACCCCACAAATCCACCAAAAGACCATAAACAGGCTCATCAGGTACCCAGTTCTTCCGTTTCATTTCATGAAAAATCACCTCCGCTTCCTCAAGATATCCACAATGGCCAAGGACCTCCATTATTATGCTATAAGTTACTTTATCTGGTTCAAATCCCGCACCCTGCATGTCACGGTAGAGCTTTAAAGAAGTCTCATAATTCCTTGCCTTGGCCTGCAAAGCTATCATGATATTATACGTGACCAAATTGGGAACACAACCATGATTAACCATCTCACAAAATAGCCGATGAGCAGCAGCTAAATGACCAGCTTTCCCAAGACAGTTGATCATAACACTGTACGTGAACGTGTCAGGAGCAAGACCAGCCTCTTGCATCCTGTCATACAATCCTAGGGCAACATCAAGAAACCCAGCTTTTGCATGGATGTCAATTAGTGTGCAGTAGGTGACACGGTCAGGTTCACATCCCGCTTCTTGCATTTGATTAAACACATTCATTGCTTCTTTTAAATAGTTTGCACGGCCATAACTATGAATTAGACGGTTATATGTCACAACATTTGGCTGGCAACCTTCTTTCACCATCTGATTAAGCAATTTGCTAATGGCACCAAACTGCCTGGAACGGCCAAGGATCCCAACCATGGTAGTATAAGTGTGCCCGTCATGCTTGAATCCTGCTTGCCGCTTTAGCCAATAGAAAAATCCAAGAGCAACGGAATGATCTTGAAGTTGCTTTAAAATTTGGTTTGCTTGATATGCATCCATTGAACAGTTGAGATTTCCAAGAGCGGCCTCTGCAGCAGGACCCCATCTCATCTGTTGCAGTATGTGAGAAACATTATGAACAACATTTCCAGTGTGAGCATACCGTCTGTTGATTTGGGGAGCTACTCCTGTTGGCATTTTCACATCTCTTATGGGCCTGTTGAAACTTTTAGAGGCACGACCATTGGTCTCTGCATCAGAAGCCTGCACACTGGAACTGTAATTTGGAATGAAGTTTGAATGAGGTTTTGATTTCGGTGGCATAGACCTGTTCTCATGACGGTCGCAATATACAACATGAGGTACCGCTGAGCTCTCCGTCCTAGTATATGGAACATGATTTAGTCCTTTAACGAAACTGGATTTCTCACCTTTGCCCTTTTGACCATGATTATTACTTGTAGGCTTTGATGCAGCTGATACCTCAGTAGATTGTTTTGGATGTACACTAGTGAAATGCTCTTTTTTTATTTGTTTCACGTGTGATGGCTTGATACCACTGAGGGTTCTGGTCGGATCAACCATACAGTTATTAAGGATTCCAAGCCCATCAGATAAAGGAAGCTTGCCATTTACTATATCAGCCAGAAAATTTACAGCAGCAACTCCTGCCTTAGCAAACTGGTCTGCAACGAGAGGTGATGAGTGCACCACATCCGTGGTACTAGCATAACTTACAGTCTCCGATCTCCCAAAAGATCGTGGTGCTGTTGCAACCTTATTAATAGAAGCTGTATGGTCAACACTTTCGGCTTTACGAAGACCTGCCACTTTTACTGCATCTCCCAAAAGGATGGTTCCTGACCTTGTTGAAGGTTTGGATACCATGGTCAATGGGTTTTGGGCAAGTGCTAGCTGCCTTTGCGAAACACAAGTTTCATCTTCAGAGCAAGAGCATGAATTTCCATCTGTGGCACTACATCGTGGCCCGGTAAGGAAGAATGACCTCGCACTACTTGAAAGGTTACTTAATTGCTTTGCTCGCAACATAATTTACTGACAGGGTATCACCTGCATAAAAAGAATGGATATGAATTAGTAACATAAGAACAATTCTAGGTTTCTAACGTCTTAAAAGAAAAGCTAGTGAGTAGTGAGTAATGAGTGACAGGCAGTCAACTACAAGTCAATTCCAGCTTTTCTAATCTACCCAACAGATAATTGATGTGAATCACCTTGGTCAGACAGGATATCATATCAAACTTGCATCAAAACTATATAGTTGATTATCATGAACCCTTAATACCTGGAATACACGCCCCTAGATAAGACGAACTGCTCCACATGGGAAGATATCACTCATTCCCATCAATAAGAAATGAACTCGTTAGATAAGAAAATTAATAGCATGGTCAGACTTCATTTCCAATTTGTTAACAAGTAGTCTTCAAATCCTCAAAGTGCTCAGTGATCCCAAATGGAGGTTGCACTCTATACCATTCCGCTCCAGCAATGGTAATGACTAAACCAGTTCCTTGTGATTCTGAGATCATTGGTTAGTAGAACCTCTCAGAAACACCATGTTAGATTTGAATGTGATTTGTAAGGACTTCTTCAGGAAAACAAGTGTGAACAAGACACTCTAAATTGTAACAATTCCATGCAGCATATCCTGCACAGAATAGCACCAAACAAACTGACTTCAATACTCCTATCAGCAATAATTTTTCTTCGAATGTATTTACTCAACAAAAAATTCCTAAACATACACGTGTTGGACTTTATGATCAGCATTTCCATAGATTACAAATACATATGAATATAAGAGCTAACTAAGAATCTATCGAATTATCACAGACAAGTAAGCAAGCAAGAAAGAACCTGGTGAAGCCACTGATAAAAACCGAAAGATAAATCTACTCACTCAGAACCCTTAGGTTCAATCCGGTAGATAGGACTAGTATCATGTAAGCAAACGTATTTTTCTAATGAGCAGGGACTTATCTTATATTGACATAACCATAACCGCCTCCTTCCTATCATGGGATTGCAGTTGGTTACCGTAGAGTCTATGTTTTCTAACCAAGCAGTCCTATAAATCCTCAAAAAAAGGCAAGTGATCAACAGCTATATTGACTCTAAGTAACATGTAATTAGGGTTCCAACAACACAGAGAGTCTTTGGCATCTCTCTCGAAATCAATAAACTGGCTCGTCTGAATGTTTCGCGGGCGGAACTATATATACATTTCATCATTCAATTATATAACATCTCACTAGCATACCTAGAATTCAGCAGATAACCTCAACAACAATAACAACAAAGCCTTTTTCCACTAAGTGGGGTTGGCTATATGAATCCTTGAACGTCATTGTGCTCGGTTGTGTATCACCGTTAGGTCCAAGTACTATAAGTCTTTTCTTAGAATTCAACAGATACTATAGTTGCAAAAATTTCATTCTCTTTCTACTGTTAACATTTCTAGTACTAAAATTTATTAGTTTTATTTTCTTAACGACAAACAAAAGATCAAGACATACAAGCAATCCATAACCTTAAATCCACATTTTCCAATGAAAATCCTCAATTTCCACACACAAATGAACACAAAGATTGAAACTTCCAGACCAGCAAAGCCACCCTCCAACGTTAATCAAAACAAAAACGCACAAAAACACAAAAAAGAACCAATCTTCACGACATCTCAGACTTCTCCAACAAAACCCATGTTCTCAATTACCACAAAACACAGAAAAAAAAACACTAAAAATTCATCAACAATCCAAACAATGAAGAAAAAAACTGAAAAAAAATCTCAGAGAAGGAAGAGAGAGAGAGAGAGAGAGAGAGAGAGAGAGAGAGAGAGAGAGAGGTACCTGCAATGGTGAACGGGCTTCTGGGTTCTTAACGCGTGTGTAGAGAGAGAGAGAGAGAGAGAGAGAGAGAGAGAGAGAGAGAGAGAGAGAGAGAGAGAGGGTGGCGGCGTCTCTGCTCTCTCTGCCGTCAAGACTGGAGCTTTATTACTTTTCCAACCAAGTTGGGAAGGAGGCTACATGCTATCGGCTGTTTTTCCTCTTCGCCCTACTTTGTATTTTCCCCGACGTGTACTGTGGGATGTTCGGGACACGTGTCAGAGCCTTCATGGTTACCACGTGACCTGCAGAAGCTACTGATCAAAACCCTACTTCTACACATTTCCTTCGGTTCAGAATTTTAATTTGATTTTAATACTTTTGTGAGGATTGGTTTCAAAAAATACTTTTGTGAGGATTCAGTGCGGATCAAGTCACCATTCTTTTCCTGGACATGCTATTTTATGCTTTTTATGATCCGTTCAAATAATTTAGAAACAAATAGACATAAAATTTGGTTGATCCAACGGTTATGATGGTGCAGGTGTACAGTGGAAAATTGAGGTAGAAGCCGGGGATTGCACCTGATGGCTGTGTCCACGTGGACGGAAACACGCCTCTTAGTCGTACAACGAACGGTCAAGTCAAAAACCCAATTGTAAAGTATGTTTTTTTTCAAACATAAATTTTGTTTTTTAAAATGTTTGTTTTGATTTTTTATTAACGGTCAAATGTTCATTGTTTTGCGACCAGTACTACGATAAAAAATATTTTAAGTTTGAATCTCGTGGATAGTAAATTTGATATCAAATTAAGTTGTCTATTGTGTAACTTAACTGAAGTCTCCCTCTCTATAGTATAAAATATATCGTCATACTTTATAAAAAAATGTTCCTTGTTTTTTTATTTTTTAAAAGAGGACTAGTTTGTGATTTCGTCATGGTAGTCCATCATTTTGGGGGTCAAAGAGGCTCATAGAGGCATTTCAGCCTCTCCTGACCATCATCGCACAATTCATTAGCTCTAGGAAACAAACTTGGGAAGTGCATTGTAAAATACAAGTCTGAAACTTATTCTTAATCACTAAGTCACTCCGTGATGATTGAAATGTTCCTCATTTTTTTTAATTTGATTGTTTGTTTGAACCGACAACAACGATAATTAAATAAATGAAAATAATTTGATTTTCGATTTTGAAAAAACAAAACCAAACCACTTCATCAAAGTTTAGTTTAGCATCGTACCAAAACCGAAGGAAATACCGTAGCGGCTGGTTCGGTCCGGTTTTGGTATCGGTTTTCGGCTTGACCTGCCCTCTCCCGTGTTGCTAAAGCAGATAATCTTGGTCAAATGAGTAATTAAATTCAGATAGCTAATTCCTCTAATTACTTTCCCTAATTATTCCGTTAGTTATAAACGGACCTCCCTATGTATTATCCGTTACCGATTCTTAGAAATCGGATCTGGGTCGTTATCATGGGCCTTTGGTCTTCAGGCTTCACGTTAGTTTCGGCCATGATATGTTTTCAGACCAGGCCCACACTACTTTTGTAAAACTCTTTTATTTTTGTGGGTCAGTTACATGTAGATAGTCGTGTTCTTTTAAATTTAACGATTTAAAAAATTTGTGGTTATCTATTATTCGATCTTAATCCGACAATAAAGTAGAAAGTATAATAAATAAGTAAATGACATGACCACCTACCATTGAACCAAGATGGAACTCGTCATTTTGGACCTATGCAACAGTTAGGTTGGTCTGTGTTTTTGATAATTAGCAAAAACAGCACTTTAAAGTTAAAGCATAGAGTGAAAGTGAATGATCTTTACCTTAACCTAAAATTAGGAACCAAGCATTGAACTATTGACTCTTTCTGTTAAGCATAAATCTCATATTGACGAGAGAACGAACTATGAAGATAGTATGAAATAATGATGAAATTCAATTATGTACACAGTCGGAACAGTTCCATCTAAAATCGTTTCTACATACGTACCGGCGTACGCTAGGTTATTCTTATTCCTGGAGAATTGTCGAAGCTTTACGATCACGACGTGAGTTGTGAGTTTAGCAGTTTAAAAAAGGAATTAGCAGCTAGTTAGCTCCTTAATCCTCATGTGATTAGGTAATGAACAATGATGGAAAAGCTTTCTTTCACTCATGCACGTAGACAACTTTAAACCCTAGCATGTGGGAATGTGGCATGAAATATAACAATTAAAACCGTGAATTAAATAGTACGTAGTAGGCCAAGTTCTTCTGCAATTTTGATTGAAGAAGGAGAATGAAAGGCCATGTTTGGGAGCATGATTTTGTCTGGTGATATCTTCAAGAAAAGCATGTGTTCTTTCCCAGCTCACCCTCCACGCCTACTGCATCAAAAGCAAAGTTTATCAACTTTTTCCAGCCTTCCCTTTCAATTTTAATTTCAAAAGTACTTTTGGCCACTGCTAGCTGTAGCTGTTCGATATAAACAAATTATATGAGGGTCCCTTCATTACGATTAATTAATAATTAATAATATCTAATTGTGGATTAAGTAAAGAGAGGGTTAATGAGAGAGATTATATCTTTCTTGCAGTAAAAGAGAAAAGACTTTTTCTGTGTAACATCATGCATGATTAACAAATGGTAATCAGATAGTTGCAAGTTAGAATGCTTGATTGGAGAATTAGAGGGACCTCAAGTGAGAAATAAGTCAAAGGAACCTTGATTTTACTTTCCTTCCCCCACACGCATAACCTTTAGACAAAAATAATGGAGTTAGATATGTTGGGTTTTATGATGTTTTGGAAATATGTTAATCTTTTAGATTTGCTATGTTATATGTGTCTAAATTGTATGAATTGTTAATATGAACAATGTTAGAGAGATTATGTATATTATATTGATATTGATGTGATAAATGATGCACATAACCAACATCTAATCAACTATTTAAATTCATTATTTGTTACATCAAATGATACACCAAATTAATATAAAAATGTGGTCTTCATATCATTTTTTTAAAATTTAATATTGACCATTGTTCTAATGAAAAACGCAAATTTAGAACATGATTTTAATATTCATATTGTTGGCTTCTTAGTCAAAATTATTTTTGAGATTGGCATAATCTCTCATTTTAGTCCATGAGATTTAAAATCGATAAAACTAGTCCCTGACAGTTTGTCTACCATCAATTATTTTTGTCATTTTGTAAAAAAATTCCGTTAAATAAGAATAAAATGACAAAATTACCCGCAATTTTTGTCAAATCATTTTAGCTCATTGTTTATTAAATCAAGAGTATTTTTGTTATCTTGTTCTTTTTTTAACATATATTTTTACGGAATGACTAAACTAATTGACGATAGACAAACTCATGGATCACTTTTATCGATTTCAAATCTCAATGATCAAAGTTAAGAGTTGTGCCAATTTTAGAGATCATTTTGGCCATAATACCTACATTATTGTTTACTCAATGAGATAGCAAAATAATGTACCATATATTTTGATTGGATTAGCATGTAGAAATGTTTCGATTAGATTAACTAGCCACGGGAACCTATGTTGATGAGGTGATCCATGCAAGTTCAGTGGCAATACATTCATACCAACTTTTGCATGATATTATCCATGCATGCTGCTGAACGGACCTTTTGAGTGGTGGAGAGTGTAATTTACTATATACAACCCACGATACAAGACATATTTTTTCTATAAGTGAAAAGACACGTATAATCTTCATTAATTCGTGCATGCGTGAGAAAGCACGTATGTGAAAGAACACGTCGTCGAAAATACTTAGCCTTTTGTGCAGGTCATATATAAAATGGACCACATGTTAAAGATATCACGAAGGAAACTTAAGCTAGGGTGCGTTAGCAAGTGGAAGCCTTGACAACAAAACCTGAAAGCACAAGTCGACTTCAACACACCATCTATCTTTGTAGCTAGGTGCATGTAATTCAAGGCTAAAATTGATAGTTCGACCCAACGATCTCCTCCCCAACTAATTATTTCGTTACATATTGAACCATATTTATAGCTACTTAGAGCATCTCTAACAGATAATACAAATTTAACTCTTTAAATATAAACAAGCTTTTTAGTCAAAATGACTTGTGTAATTGCCAAAACTCATCGCTTTGATAAAAATAATCTCGATTTAACGGAGATTTCTTACAAAATTAATAAAATGATTGATGGTAGACAATCTCATGGATCACTTCTAGCGATTTAAATCTCATAGAGCAAGTGTGAGAAGTTATACAATCTCAATGACCATTTTAGATAAAAAGCCGTATACATTTGTTGACCTGCATGGCATTTTGAAGACTAAAAATTTACTCTTCAAAAATTTACATTTTGACGAATTCTTCAAATTTCAATACTTTACAAAAACAAAGTTCCAAAATTTCAGCAGTATGAAAAAGAATATCAGGAAGTAAAAGTTGAAAAGCACTTTTATTTACTTGGGTTTTTTCTTAGAACAATAGTGATCGTGAATTTGTGATTGCCTTTCTTGGACTACTTTCCCCTGCTAATTACTTTTAGGTAAAGGAAGAACTTTGTCTGGGAAGAAGGAAAAAAGAAAAAAAAAATCATATTACAAGCTGTCCTTTTAGTAAAAGATGATATGCGTGCCATCATCTTGTTGACTTTAGTGGTGGAATCTTAAGTTTTCCATTTTTGTGGGCTTTCAAAGACTTCTTCACGTCGACCAAGTCACCACCTTATTACTTCCACACCTTCCTCTCTTGATTTTCATATATATTTCTTCCCCAAGTCCATAGCCATAGTTTGGGTTTTGCTGCCTCTCCGGACCTCACAGTCCGGAGTTTAAGGACTAGAGAATTCGAATTGTCCAGGGATCCTTAATTTGTATGAGATGGGTCAGCAGAACGAGTTCAAAGGAATTGTCGAATTCAATTTGAGCTATTTGAATGACATGTTCCTTGAATTCCGGACAATGAGATCGGGAGAAGATTTTTGTCTGTATTTTTATTTCAATTCATCTCACAACACGATGTAGTTTTGTTCGGTACTTAAAATTTTCCCCAATTACATTTAAAGAAATCGAACTCTTAGTTTGTTATAGTTCGAACCCTAATCTCATTTGAACTCCTTCAACACAATACTTATATTCTATTTCTATAAACAACAAATTCGATACTAATTTACCATAACAGATAAAAAAACGCTCTCTACACTGAAGGATTTTGTATTAATCAAACTTTTGGTGTCAACGTTCACTCATAATTGTCATTTCGTGTGTGAATGCGGATCACAGATTCACAAGAAGTCAATTGGCAATTTGGAAGAGTGGTTCAAAGTTCATACCTGCAGGTTGATTATGTTCAACTTCACCATGACCAGTGAATTCTTTCAGATAGGGTTTACTAGTTGTACAACCAACCCCACTCGCTTGACTAATTAAGCCAAATTTTCAATCCAACAACACAAAATATAAAGCATATTTGCTACAGAAACTTCTACTGACATTTTTGGCTTAAGTCGCATCGTTCTCAACTGTCAAAGAAATGTGACCAGAAAGAAGATACCTCTCGTCCACGTGACAAATCCGAAGTAGCGTTCACCAAGAACAAATTTCAAATATCACGGCAAGTGGTCCAGTAAAAATGTGGAAACAACAGTTTCCTAAAAAAGAAAAAACGGAAGATTTTAAGTTTGATACTTTGTAAGCTATGAATCTACTTCATCGTGATCACATATAAGGTGCAACCAAAGTCTAAAATATCGATGATATCGGAAATATTGGTAGTAAAAAAACACGGAAATTTCGATGAAAATATCGGGATATTATCGATATCGATAAAAATTGAATAAAAACCACGGAAATTGTAAGAAAAACTTGGAAATTTTTATTGAAACTTTGCAAGATGTTTATTTAGTCAATTATTTATTAGTTTATCACAAAAAATTGGAAGGAAATGCATTGCATGATGGATTTAACTGATTTAAGTTGATTATATAGCGAGCTGGCAAACATTGTGAGTGTAGAAAATATGTAAATATTTTAGCATATTTTCACAAAAACATAAGTGATATGGTGGTCAAGGTGTTGAATGAGTAAATTGGGAGGGGTTCGAATTCCCGTGGTGTTTTTTTAAATATAGAAATTTTAAAAACACGAAAATTTTGATGAAAGTATCGGGATATTATAGATATTTTAGACTTTGGGTGCAACTCTCTCGAACTCAGAACAAGTAGATAACCGTAATCCGTCACCAACTGTTTTACGTGTGTTAAAGGGGACAATCATGCAGATTATATCCATAGAAGAGGAGTGCCGGCATTATTTTAGTCCCATTTTTTTATAGCTTCAAACGATGGAACAGTTTAATTTTTATATTTATTTTTGGAAGGAAAAAATTATTTAGCGCGTCAAATGTAACGCACAAAAGAACTAATCGTAATTAATTAAGTCTAATTAATTTAATTTAATTTATTTTGATTGGGTTGAAGACAATTACAATGGGCTGCCGACCAATTCATATATTCATAATTGCATGAACTTTAACTTGTCAACAGTTCAACAACTAGTGTCCGTAGGATTCGATCCCTCCACGTCATCTAAAACCCACACATCAACGGATGAGATCATTTGGAACACTATCATTGATATTAATCCAAATTACCTCCTTATCCTTAAGCAATTGTTAATCCTTTTTTAAACAAAAATAATTGTGAATCTAATTAAGTATTAGTTGGTGTTTTATTTAAGAGAGAATCATGTGAAGTAGTTGGTAGCTGAGAGATCTAGCTTGAATATGACATTCTAATTAACTCAGTTTAATTAGAAGGTGGAGTTTGATGTGTTTTTTAGTCTCGCTATAAAAGAGCTAATCATTTTTTTCGATCATACTTTTGATTATACATTTATAAATTCATAATATATCTTCTTTGAAAAAAGTTCAAAAACTCGCTTCAAGTTTGATGTGTTTTCTAGTATTACTAAATGAGAGCTTTGCAGTAGCCAAATTTTCCTAAATGTGGTTTTCAATACAAATATGTGGTGTTATGTCGATATATTATTGGTGTTATTTAGGTAGTAGAATAGAAGATTTCATATTTTGTCAGTTGCCTACATTCGTTGTAAGTTACTGGTGGATTAGAGCTCGTTTTCAGTAATTAACTGTAATAATTACATCTCAATTGTTATTATTAAATTTTTTTTTGGCCGAAGGGTATGATTAATTTCCAATGGGGCCGAGACGATGATAAAAGATGGGCTGTATTTTAACATCATGCCAAAGGCTTAGAGATTGGCATCTTAATTTCCAGCAATTTGAAATTTATTTCTTTTTAATAATGCCAGACGTATCGCATTTTATTGAATTTTTTTTAAATCCAACATCAAAGTGTATCAACTTTGATAACAATCAAACGACACATATCTTCCTAACATTTTAACCACGAAATAAGCCGTATTTTTTCCGGTTTCGTACCTCGAACCCAAAACTAAGGAACATACATGATTTAGAATTTTACCGCATTTCAACTGTTAAATTACCCTAATCACTTCGCGGCACACCGCACTCTATGTTCCCTCCACCACTAGATTCCTCCGTCTCAGAAGTGACAGAAAATTCCACCGACTGACGGCGACGACCACGACAACGTTTCTGGGAAAATTAAATCTAAAAAAAAACCCTTTGAAATTTTATTTTTTGAGAAAGCCCCAGTTTTTTCAGTTTCATTTCTTTCTAACCTGATGATCCCGCGTTCTCTCTCTCCCTCCCACCTGTCACGCACGCCCGGCGGCACCACCCCGACCCACCACCACCTCCCCTAAACGCACCGTTTTGGTATAAAGCCAAAAGGAGAAACCTTGTTCTTTCTTCTTTCTCCCCTTCTGTTTCTGCTCTGTTAAGCGCGCGCCTTTCTGCTGGAAGAAGCGGAAGACTAAATTTTGAGCTACCCGAAACGTAGC
This sequence comes from Crataegus laevigata, assembly GCA_963580275.1. Lineage (NCBI taxonomy): Eukaryota > Viridiplantae > Streptophyta > Magnoliopsida > Rosales > Rosaceae > Crataegus > Crataegus laevigata. The sequence continues at coordinate 4,345,215 of OY756953.1, read as the reverse complement.
GTTTTGGTGCACGGCCATGGGGAACTGCAACGTCTGCGCGAGAACTGACGTCATCAGCAGCGACGACAAGAGTTCCGGCGATAAACAAAAGAAGAAGGCACGGGAACGTCGGCCCAACCTGTTTTCCGACGACCCGATCCGGTCCCCAGCTCCGATCCGAGTTCTCAAGGATGTGATCCCGCTCGGCCACCGGACCCGGATCGCCGACAAGTACGTGCTGGGTCGGGAACTGGGTCGGGGCGAGTTCGGCATCACGTACCTGTGCACGGACCGCGAGACAAAGCAGGCACTCGCCTGCAAGTCCATATCGAAACGCAAGCTTCGAACGGCGGTACGCACGACGGCGCACAGATCTGAAATCGGATAAATCCGACATGCCGTTTGGTTTTGGTGGGTTTTTTTTTTTATGATTTGGGGTTTTTGTTTGGTTCAGGTGGATATAGAGGATGTGCGGCGGGAGGTGGCGATAATGTCGACGCTGCCGGAGCACCCGAACATTGTGAAGCTGAAGGCGACGTACGAGGACAACGAGAACGTCCATTTGGTCATGGAGCTCTGCGAGGGCGGCGAGCTTTTCGATAGGATTGTGGCCAGAGGGCATTACAGTGAGCGGGCGGCGGCGAACGTCGCCAGGACGGTGGCGGAGGTGGTGAGGATGTGCCATGCTAATGGGGTTATGCACAGGGACTTGAAGCCCGAGAACTTTCTCTTCTCGAACAAGAAGGAGCACTCGCCCCTTAAAGCCATCGACTTTGGGCTCTCTGTGTTCTTCAAGCCTGGTACTTTTCTGGGATTCTGTTGAATTCTAGATGGATTTTCGGGTTTGTATGGATTTATTTGTGTTTGAATTTCATGGATTTTGATTTTGATTTTGTTTGTGTGGGGGTTTAGGGGAGAGGTTTACGGAGATTGTGGGCAGTCCGTACTACATGGCACCGGAGGTTTTGAAACGAAATTATGGGCCGGAGGTTGATATATGGAGCGCCGGAGTGATACTTTACATTTTGTTATGTGGAGTTCCTCCATTTTGGGCAGGTATTCTAGTGAATTTAGCTCCCAAAATATGTTTAAACCCAGTTGATTTTTCGTTATCTGGGCGGTTTGATTTTGGTTTGGGATTGTAACTTTGGTTCTTTGTTTGAATTTTCAATGCGGCAGAGTCTGAACAGGGTGTGGCTCTTGCAATCCTGAGGGGGGTGATTGATTTCAAGAGAGAACCCTGGCCTCAGATTTCGGAGAGTGCTAAAAGCCTTGTTAAACTGATGCTGGAGCCAGATCCCAGAAAGCGCTTGACCGCGCAACAGGTGCTTGGTAAGTCATTGATGAAAACAATGTATTAACAAGATCCTGTATAGTAGCAATTCGGGCTCCAAATGACATAATGCATTAGATAAAAGGCGCATTCTTTTTTCCATTATATCATTTTAACTGCGAGTAGGGGTAAAATTTAGAATAAGTCATAGAACCGGCTGATTTATTTAATAGAGCAAGCTACTGGAACTAGAGATGCTGATTGGAAGCTTCCCTCCAATTATTAGTCATTATTTCCAATCACTAGGATTTCTCTATGTTTTTTTAACCTTATTTTTCAGTTGAGGTTTCTGTTTTGTTGTTAGAGTTTGTTGTTTCATTTTCTCCTTCAGTAGTTTGGTTGTACAGCTCTGTAGAGTGATGATATTTTGATTAAATGAACTCTTATTGATCTAAAAAGAGAGAAGAAACGATCGATACCATAAAGTTTATGGCTTTATGAAAATCAATTTAATTTTAAATGATTTAGATAAGAAATTGTATATCCCATATGATTTAGAGTCCTAACCAAGGTAGACATTTGAGAATGTTTTCGGTCTTTGACCAAATTGGAGTAACCGCTTTTTTGTGTACATCAGTTTAGCATTAAACAAGAAAGAAACGAAACTTATGAGTGTGTTTTGGCATGTCTATGCTGAATCGCTGATACTAGATTGACTAGCTCTGCAACATAACTTGCATTTTGTAAAATAGGTGAACTGAGTTGTGCTTTGCGTTTTGTGATTACAGAACATCCATGGCTACAAAATGCGAAGAAAGCGCCAAACGTTCCATTAGGTGATATAGTGAGGCCAAGACTCAAGCAGTTCTCAGTAATGAATAGATTCAAAAAGAAGGCCCTAAGGGTAAGCATCAGTAACCGGACCGGTACTTTATGAGTGTCAGTTGAAGTGTTGGCTACTATTTCAACGATGTGTTTTTTACGAAGTATTTAACATTTGGGATTCATTTTTCTTCCAATCAAATACTGTAGGTAATTGCAGAACACTTATCTGTTAAAGAAGTGGAAGTAATCAAAGACATGTTTACATTGATGGACACTGACAAAGATGGCAGAGTAACATATGAGGAATTGAAGTTGGGGCTTCACAAAGTTGGTTCACAATTGGCTGAACCGGAGATTAAGATGTTGATGGAAGTGGTAAGTACTGCGCTTTTGAATTCATTCACGGAGTTTTTAGTTCTAGTCTTTTTTCGTTTAACAAACAAAACAATGCCTTCTGTGTTATTTTTCTTTCTATAGGCTGATGTTGACGGGAATGGCGTTCTGGACTATGGAGAGTTTGCAGCAGTAACAATTCACTTGCAGAAGATGGAGAACGATGAGCATCTGCGCAGAGCGTTTGTGTTCTTTGACAAAGATGGAAGTGGATATATTGAATTAGGTGAGCTAAGGGAAAGTTTACAAGATGAATCTGGTGAAACTGACATTGAGGTGCTGAATGACATCATGCGTGAGGTCGACACTGACAAGGTTTGACTTTCCTGCCTTTTCATCTCTTCTATTGTTTATACTTGCTCCTTACATCCTGCATTTTCTTGTATTTTTGTACAAATGCTCCATTTGTCATAATTTATTGTTCATTTTGGCAAACCATCAGGATGGACGCATCAGTTATGACGAGTTTGTTGCGATGATGAAAACGGGAACCGATTGGAGAAAGGCATCTCGACAGTATTCAAGGGAGAGATTCAAGAGTTTAAGCCTCAACCTAATGAAAGATGGTTCGTTGCAGCTTCACGACGGGCTAACTGGTCAAGCCATTGCCGTATAACTCCTGTTCTTCTTTAGATTGTGCATGCTTGCCGGGGGCTACTTCTCTTTCACTGTCGATACACCTGAAATTCACGGCGGATGGGGTTTTGTAAACTGAGATTTGGGGGCGGATACTGAATCAATCCTCTCGGACTCCGTCGGCTTGACTTATTGGTAGGTTGTTAGCTTGTGGCTTCAAGGACTGCATGTTTGTCGGGATCGTCGAGGTTCGTGTATACATACGTAGTGCGTAGTTCTCCGGTCGTGTTGTACCTGTCAATTACACTTGTATATTTGTCATGTCTACATCATTTTGTGTTTGATGGTTTGCATTCGAAATTGGACGGCAAGCGATTTGTTTCTTCATTGACCTTATGAGCTTTGAAGGTGTTCTCATTTTGTATTTATTAAAAGTGATCCTGATTTGTTGTATCATCTTCGCGGCGAAAATGATTTGTGCACACCTCTTTTCTCTTTCAGCACGGCTTGGTTTATTTTTGTGCATTGATTCTCATTTGGATTATTTAATTTAATAGTTAGAAATGTACGCTGGAGAAAATGGATCCACGAAAATCAGAGTCCATTAATTTGCCTTTTTTTTTTTTTTTTTTTGAAAAGGGGATTGGTTTTGTCATGTTCATTTTTTTGGAGCCTGAAAAAAACTCACATAGACGTATTATTCATTCTTTGGCCACGGTCGTGTGATTTGATTCACCAGTGCCAGGAATCACTTGGAATCTGGCTTCTGTCTTTTGTGATGACCTTTCAACTTGTGATATTCATATGTTTTTAGTCCAAACCATGGCAATTATGCAAAGAAATTGCAACAGTATTGTATATAAAAAGATAATATATGCTTAAAATATTAATATTTGTGCAATCAGCTTACTTAATTCACCTGTAAATTATTATACTCACTTCCCAAATCACAAAGATCCTTACCAGAAACAGCTTCAGAATATTCTGGAAAATCTGTTTGGGTCCCACCATTGCAAGGGCTCCACTCAGCTCAACTCAAAACCATTTTTATGGATTTATCATTAGAAAAATTAACGAAAATGGCTTGAAAACTTTCTTTTTAACGAAAAGTCACTTTTAAAAGTATAATGAATAGTAACAGTTAAAGGTAAAAAAACGATTTTTCTTTAAAAGTAAACAGTACCGGGGTGTTTTATTAAATCTCTCTTTATTATTATGCATAAAAATCATTTTCTTATTATTATTATTATTATTATTATTATTATTATTATTATTATTATTATTATTATTATTGTTTATATTTCATACTTATTATGTTTAAAAATATACGGTTTATTTTACACGTTAACTTAATAGCTAGGGCTAGTTTGTAGGTGATGTGATTTTTTTACAACTGCTTCTATTATGTTATAACAATAAAGCTATGAAAAAAGCAGGTAAATATTTAGTACTATAGTGCTAAAAATAATTTTAGCAAAAAATAAAGACAGGTAGTATTGTTGATATGAATATATTATTAAAAGCTATTGTTTATCTACCTCTTCTAAAAAATAACATTTTATTTCTTCAAAAGCACAGCTAGAGTTGCTTGTTTTAGATCCATAATTTTGTAGATAAAAAAAAAACACTTATACCAAACATAAATTTTAGCTCCAACTTTTTTAAGGGTTGAAGTGTTTTTGAAGTCAAAAGACTATTTTTTCTGAAAGCAATTTCAGTCATTTTAAAAACAATTTCAAACGAATTCAAAGACACGTTACAGTATCATCTCTAATCATTTTAAATTCATCTTAAAATTCCTTGAATCAATTAACATAATTTCGGGAGTATGTACCCAAAAAAATATTATTATTATTCCAATTAATTAATCGAAAAAGAAAATTAATAATCGCTATTAAAACATTTTCCCTTTAATTAATTGGGACCCACCTTCATCTCTCCATGATATCGTCCCCGGCGGTTACTCTTCCCAAATCGTAACGGAAAAAGGGAAATCCAGAAAACGCAACCCAGAAAATTCGAAAATCCGAAAACAAAGAAGAAGGCGACTGCAGCGGCGGCAATGGGGGTGGACTACTACAACATACTGAAAGTCAATCGGAACGCGAGCGAGGATGACCTGAAGAAGGCGTATAAGAGGCTGGCCATGATTTGGCACCCCGACAAGAACCCCGCCGGGAAGCGGCCGGAGGCGGAGGCCAAGTTCAAGCAAATCTCCGAGGCCTTCGACGTCCTCAGTGACCCCGCCAAGCGCCAGATCTACGACCTTTACGGCGAGGAGGCCTTGAAATCGGGGCAATTTCCGCCTCCCTCGTCTTCCTCCTCCGCCCGCTCCTCCTCCGCCGCGGGCCACCACTACTACGCCAACCACAACAATCACCACCAGCGCCACGCGCACCCGAATACGTCGTCGTTCAGGTTCAATCCCAGGGACGCCGAGGACATTTACGCCGAGATTTTTGGATCCGACGGCGGAGGTGGTGGGGGTGGTGGCGGAGGGAGGTATAGAGACGGGTTCTTTAGGACGCCCAATGGGGGCGGGCCTGAGTTTGTGGGTACCAGTAGCGGTGGCGGGGCTGCCCCTCAGAGGAAGGCCAATGCGGTCGAGAATTTGTTGCCGTGCAGCTTGGAGGAGCTCTATAAGGGTGTCAAGAAGAAGATGAAGATTTCCAGAAACATCTACGACGCCGTTGGTGCTGGGTAATTTTACTCCACTGCACTGTCTATCTTTCATTCCCAATTCTTTAGTTTCTTTAATTTCAAGCAAAAGCCCGAATCTTTATCTTTATCTTGTTGTTTACTTGTATTTGCAATGCCAATCGGTATTTGGGTAGTCTTTCTTTCTTTAGAAATGTTAGTGTCGTTAGTCAAGCTGTGATATTTTAGTCTTTGTTTCTTTGTAAATGTTTATGTCGTTAGTGAAGCCATGATCTTTCCCTTTGATAGGTTACCCGATTGCGAAATGTTTTGAATAATGTATTACATTTGTATTAATCTTTAATAAGTTGGGTAACGGACTAGCAGTAATGAAATGTAAACAAGCGTATTGTGTGGTTTTTGTCACGTAAAGGCACCCGTTAAATCAAATTTAGCACGAACAAGATTGAAACTTGTTGCTCAAGTATTTTGAGTTTGTTGTGGGAATTTTGTAAATGAAACACCTTCCAGATATGTTTGTGATTGATGGTTGATAGGGAGAAGAGTCTGCCACGCTAACCTAGCTCATGCTTTGGTGATAGAATGAGATTAACTTGAGTCCATGCAGTTTATTGTTTTAAGTTTGGTTCTGTCAATAAGGTAGCTTTCTCATCTTTCTTTGGTTTGCGAGGCGGGTGATGTGGATCATGAGGTTTTTGTGTGTTTTCTGAATAGAGTTAGTCCTGCTAGTCTAGACTCTAGTTATGTGTTGTGGCACCCGAGAATGCAAGGGTTAGAAATGCTCTTTACACTTGGTTATTGAAAGATGAATAGAAAGATACAGTATAATTTAAGCGATCATAGTGCTAATGAAGGCAAGAAGTTGTTTAACCTCATTAAATACGGTGTATGCTTTAGGCTAGGCAGTAGTAAAATACGGGATACGCTTTATGCTAGGCAGTAGGCTAATAATCACAGGCAGCCTCGCTCCTCCTTGAATCTCAGTTCCCATTAGTTTACCCCAAGACTTTCCTAAGGGCTGAGAGGTATCATTCATTATCATGACCAGTGTATTTGCATTATCTGGATCGGCTAGTTTGTGGGTGGTTGTATGAAATAAGCCTTGTGTTTCAATGTTTACATCGATAGCTGCATTCTTTGCTGAATCTTGTCTTTCCTACTTTTCTGTCTTACGGATTATTTGATCTGCAACATCAAGAGCTATGTGGTTTGCTTATGTAATTAGATGTTTGAAGCATCTTGTTGTTGTTACTATAAATAACTCTTATCAGTCATAAATCTCTAATTATCGAAATAAGCCTTGATGTTGCCATTCGAGGAAATGCTGAAGTGTTATTCATGTTTTTATAAACATCACTTTGCACTAAAAGTGAAAACTACTTAGCCCCTGTAATGTGATTAGAGAAGTGAAGTTTTTTTATGCAGAACCTTCTTGTTTTGAAGTCTGGGTGACTGGTCACTTTTGGTTGCGTTTTCGGATACTGATTAAGAAGCCACATGCCACTTGTTACTTAGGGATCTTACTTTCTATTTTTCTTTTCCCTGTTAGAAAATAATAACCTGAGTGCACGTCATATTCTGCCTAGCCATTTTATATTGTTCTGTAAAACAGATACAGGAGTGCAAGAATACGTAGTTCTCAATGAGTATTTGGCTTTTGTTAACTTTGGCCTGATGCATGATCAATTCTCTTGCAGTAAGGTTCGGACTGTGGAGGAGATTTTGACTGTTGAGATCAGACCGGGTTGGAAGAAGGGAACAAAGATCACCTTCCCTGAGAAGGGTAACCAAGAGTTAGGAGTGATTCCGGCAGATCTAATTTTTGTGGTAGACGAGAAACCACATGCACTTTACAAGAGGGACAGTAATGATCTGGTGGTCAACCAGGAGATAACACTGCTGGAGGCACTCACCGGCAAGATTCTTGACCTAACCACACTAGACGGAAGGAATCTCATGATCCCGTTGACTGATATCATCAAACCTGGAGCTGAGATGGTGGTACCGAATGAGGGAATGCCGATCTCAAAAGAACCTGGAAAAAAGGGAAATTTGAGAATCAAGTTTGATGTCAAGTATCCTTCAAGGCTCACCACAGAACAGAAATCCGATCTGAAAAGAGTTCTGGGAGGAGTTTCCTTATGACTGCTAACTATGGATCTCACGGTTGACGATAATGTAAATACAATACGTTACGTGCATGCTACGAAGATTGTGAATACTAGAAGCTTTTCTGGTGGTGAGAAAGGAAGAGCTATGCGGTTTTAGCAAGGGCTCCTGCAATCTGCATTCCTGCAATCTGCATTTGGACGCTTTGTGTGGCACAAGGGAGTTGATGAATGTCATTTTTTGGTACATTTCATTATTATTTTTTTCTTTTGCATTCTATATACGCTAAGGGAAATGCTAAGGGACAAAGTATTGGGTGATTCAACAAGCTTGTGTTTCGACTTGAAGAGAAATGCTAAGGGACTTTTGAGACTTTTTATGGACTCTGCCACCTTATGGTTTTGGCATGTAATTGACGTTAAATTGCAAGGTGACAAAGTATTCATGGAGAGTTCCACTTTGAGAGAGTCCCCTAAGCAAACGTTTTATTTTTTTTAATTAAAAGCACTAAAATGTTAATTTCTCTCCACATAATTCATGTGGTCTTTGGTTGGATTCTACATGGTTTTTTTATTTATTTATTAAAAGCACTAATTGTTAATTGACTAAGTCTTACTACATAAAACATTTAATATTACGATTTAGTGTTATTTCTCTTCCTCTTCACTTTTAAATAACAGGTCTTATGTTCGAAACTTATGAATTGCGAGTTCAAAATTAATTTATTCCCCACCCTAAACGTAAATGGAGAGAAATAAAGAAATTGCAATAAAAGAACTCAATATTCTTTGTTAAATCGTCATGAAACGTGCTTTTAAAAACTGGACCGGCTTGTATAGTCCAATTGTTGCCTGGGCTTTTTTGAGTATTTGGAAATACAGTACAAGGTGGATTTTAAAGCCTATAAGCAACAATGGGCCTGTTCTCGAATTTGTGAAAATTACAAACAACAAAAAGTTTAAAGACCCATATAGAGAGAAGTAAAAGCATCTCCGATAGACTCTTTAAAACGACATTAGCTAACTATTTTAACAAAAAACGAAATTTTGCTCCGAGAGACTTGGTAAAACCCTCCAACGATTCAACTCTTTCTCTCTGGTCTAAAAGCGCTCTCTTTATTGAAGAAGTAATCAAATATTAGAGATTTGTTAAAATACAGAGTGATGTTGGAGATGTTAAGTTAAATTGACTAGCTAAATAGTTTTTCGACACTAAATGCAACTAAATTAGTTAATTAGAATATCGTTCGAATCATAAGTTAAACGGTGAGACTTTTCAGAGGTGATTTTTCCTTTTTCTTTTTTCCATTCAGTGATTCATGGTCTGTAGTCAACATAAAAAGGTAATATCAAAAATAAAAAAGTTATATTAAAGGAATCGTGCAATGCAAGCTAAGAGAACCATTTCGTAAGATAATGCAATCTTTGACAAAAACACAAGAAAAAAAAAGAAGTAAAAGTGTGTCTGCGAGAGAGATGTATCAAACAAATATGAAAAAAAAAAAGTTTGAGAGATCAAAGTTTTAAATTAAATAATGTGGCGATTGATGATTAAGTTTTTTTTTTAATAATTAAAAAAATTAACTATCAACCAACACATCATGTAATTTTATAAATAATAGTTTAAAATTTTAGCCCTTTCGGCGTCCCCCAACAAATATATAAAGTTCACAATTTGTCTGAATATTAAAAAAAAAAAAAAAAAAGAGAGAGAGAAAGAAGGAAATTAAAAAAAATGTAGGACGTCCAACTTTCGAATATATATATATTAAAACGATTTCTTTTGCGAAAGATATTTAGATTGTGCTGCATTATTTAAATGGACTCGTGTCACACTCTCTTAAGTCACATATATCTCCAGTCTCCACCTTTGTATCGCCAGAGGCTGCAGATCACATCTCCAGTTTATTTGATTTTTATATGGAAACCCTAGCTGTGATTATTCGGTTGACACCCTTGCACGAAAGTGCTTCAATAAACTATAGGAATAGGATGCAACTACAAGTACGAATATTCTCGACTTTAATACATTCATACAAACATGTTTGAGGTTAAAATTGTACATAATCACTTTGTGAGGAACTTTCCCTAGTACGAGAGGATTGAAAAGGACGCACCTCTAGTGTATCAGGTATCGTGCCCATGGTAAATGTTGGTTAGCTAAGTGCAGAGTGAATAACTGCTAAAAGCATTTAAGTAGTAAGCCCACCCCAAGATGCATGCTCTCCTATTCCGACTTCCACAGAGCTTCTGGTAGCATAACTAAGATAACGATGGGTTTTCTACCCCGCATCGGGGGTGAAGCGACAGAAGTTTTGAGAATTCAAGAGAAAGCCACCGCGAGACAAACTGTTTATCATATGTATAAGTACATTTTTTTTTTTTGTTATTTTGTATTAATAATAAAGTGATATTAACAACATAACACTACTTAACTTCTTACATTTAAAGCATCATTCCTCTTTATTTTCAAATCATAATTAAGCTAACACATATATTGAAATGACTTTCTAAAACGACAAAAGAAAGGTTTTTACGTATAATTTATCTTGCTCGTAAGTAGTCAAGTATTTTTCTTTGTAGAGAACAAACAATCTAACACTGGACTTTAGGTAAACTTTTACTTAACAATCATGTTACTATAACCGATCCAACATGTGGAGCAAAAAATAATTAAGAAAATTATGAAGGCGATATGTGGATTTTTGGGTAAAAATAACAAAATTACCCTTGAGGCACACCGGAATTCCCACACGCAAGTAGCAGACAATAACAGCTCAATCGTGGTAAGATGTGATCAAAATGGTATTCTTTTAAACATTCTCATCACTCCTCATCAAATCTTCACTCACAAGGTAACTCCTAATTATTCTTTTCAAATTGGGAATAATTACCTTAATTAATTAATTAATTATCTAATTAATTGATTAATTGCCTAAAGTAATTGCAAGATATTATTTCCATAATATCTTGCAATCAATCCCACAAAACAACCAAATGTGACCGGTTCCAATTCTCCTAATAGGGCCGGCCACACCCTTAGGTCCATTCTTCTCCTAAAATTCCCTAAACACTTTCTATATCAAATTCTAACTTTGACATCGGAGGCCAAAGCTTCCCCATTTATCGTGGGCGCATGAGGCTCTTGACTATGACCTTAAACGTTAATTGTTTTGTAGGTGCATTTTCGTCCAAGGAGAAGAAAGCGAAAATTTGCATCTGTACAACACATTGGCTATCTACTAGTCTCTCCCTAACACTGAGAGACGTAACGGTACCAATCTTGTTACTTTTTTCCTTTTGTTCGATTCTGTGTTGTTTGTTTTGGCACGGCATTGTTTGGTTTTATAATCCCCTTTGAATATAACATGACCCCATAAAAACAAACAATCAGTAGGTTTCTGGGATCCTGTAAAGTACATAAGCAATAAAATGTTAAGCTTGGTAACGTTGAAGTTAAGCTGAAAGGGACAATCACAAGCCTAGAAGGTTAGATCATCTCAAATATTTAATATACATTTACTAATTCAATTATATGTATATGAATACAAATATATATATATATATATATATATATATATATATATATATATATATATATATATATTATGTTAAGCTTGGTAACGTTTAAGTTAAGCTGAAAGGGACAATCACAAGCCTAGAAGGTTATGTACAATCACAAGCCTAGAAGGTTATGTCATCTCAAATATTTAATATACATTTACTAATTCAATTATATGTATATGAATACAAATACACATACACACACACACCCCCCACACACACATATACAGGCCTTTTAAGAAAATGGATTCACATTTTTTTAATGGGGGTTAGTTGTAGGACCTGACCTAATCCACATCGAACTTTAACGATCCAAACCTTCTATTTTGTAAGTTCGATTCATAGATCATTCTTACAAAAATTCAATTAAATCCGAAACTATTTGCTTATTTAATTGTCACGATAAAATTTTAATGTTTTTCAGAACATATTGTTTGTCAAATTTTTTTGAACTCAATTAGATGCCTCAAATATTTCAGACTTAACTATTATTTTGCAAGGATGATCTATAAAGTAAACTTAAAAATAAACAGTTCGAACTGTTGAAATTCAATGTGATGTAGCCCCACAACTAATCTTCATAAAAAAAAAAATGGACATTCCCTAACTTAAAGGGTCTGTGTGTGTGTGTATATATACATGTAGATGATAGTGGCATAGTGGGGTGCCCTAAACGGCAGGGTAGTTTGTGACTTGCAGTGCAGAATGAGGTTAACAACTTAATAGTGGAAGCAGACCTAACAAGAACCTAATTAACCATGAACGTGATATATGCAGATGCCTTCCTATCCACTGTATGCATGCCACTAGCACGTACTCAATATTCCTAAGGCCATCTCCAACAGAAGATTGGTCAGATTACTTATTTTAGCCCTCTGGTCCTCCAAGAAATTAATATTTTAATAAACAGTGCAGGACATATTTCTTATCATCTCTAACCGATGGGCCAGAGGGCTATAGGCCAAACATAACTTTGTGACAAAAAAACATCTCTAACCGTGGGCAAAACATAATTTATTATTTAAATTTAAAAACTACAACAACTTAAATTTAAAAATGGTGAAAATTATGTGAGAAATGGTGTAGGAATGACTTAGTTATTTATAGAAAAAAAAAGAAGGGAATTTTAAAAAAAAATTAAAAATTTGGCCCCAAAAAAAAGTGACAGTACTATCGGTTATAGTCGACACTAAAGAGACAATACTATCGGATATATCTAACAGAAAATGTATTAATAATGAAACACTCTAGCTCGGCCTAGGGCTAGCTGGGTTGGGCCAGCCGGTTGGCCCTTTGGCCCTTTTTTGTCCCATTGGACCAACGAGCCATTTGGCTTAGTCCTCGGTTGGAGACAGTTTTCGGGCTATTTTCAGCCCTCTGGCCCTCTGGACCCTTCAGTTGGAGATTGCCTAAGACAACTTTCTCTTTTGTCTTTGAGCTTTCATTTATCTATCTAGCTAGCCATTCAACAATATTCCCCAGCCAAGTGCATACCAACAAATTCAAAAACCACCTCTAGAAAAAGCCATGCGTATATATTTATGTATTTGTTAACTTTGGCATTCATGCCTCATCGACCCTGACCGTGAAGTGATAGACAAACGCATACGAAACAAGTTTTGCCCCACCATGCAAGAAAAAAAGAAAACGAAAATATGCCGGATTGGAAGATTCGAATCTAAAACTTCTTAAACCAAAGCTTTTGAAACTATCCATGTTCGGTAATTTGTATGCCCTACAAACTTATTAAACTGATAAAAAAAACAAGTTGAACAATGAATATCAAATCGCTTTTTAGCTAAAATGGTTTCTAAAATTGACGTAACTCATTGATTTGGTCATTGAGATTTGAAATCAATAGAAGTGATCCCTAAGTTTGTCCACCATCAATTATTTTTATACTTCTGTGAAAAAGTCCGTTAAATAAGGACCAAAATAATAATAATAAACCAATTTCGTAAACAATGGGCCAAAATGATTTGACAAAAATTGAGAATACTTTTGTCATTTTATCCTTACTTAACAGAGATTTTTACGGTGTGAACAAAAAATTGATGGTGAACAAACTTAAAAGTCCATCGGCCCAATTCTCATGAATCATTTTAGCTAAAAAGTAATATCAAATTAACACTTATCAGATGATTGTTAATTGGCAGAACTAATCAATCATCACCAATATGTTAAGGATACTTGTACAGTTGGTTTAATTTGATGGCACAAATGGAGTTGGATTTTTTTTTAACGATCAGAAATGGAGTTGGATATATGTGAGAACAAGTTTTTCAATAATCCTCAAGACATTTAAAGGGTGTCGGAAGCACATCATGAACATGAGTTCGTGCCTGCATGCATTAACTTTAGAGGAAGAGATCCGGAGATGATCCCTTCCTCTTAATCCACCAAATTAAAAGATTCGTGCCGTTGAAATTTGATCCAACGACTGCAAACAAGGGCTCATTTTAAAAGTTATAATAATTTCAGTCATTAGATCAATTTTCAATAATACAAATTTCCTGATTTGATAAATTAAAAAGAAAAGATCTGGAGATTATTCTTTTCTTAACTTTAGGTGCTGAAAGAGTCATATTGAGGGAACCATTGTGTCTTTTAACTTTTTTTTTTCTTTTATAAAGTTTTTTTCGTTTTTGGCGTCCTGGAATGTGAAAGAACACACGTAAACAACAGAACATTTACTCCTTGATTGAGAGTTGAGGCGTTCACCTTGACTAAGAATTATAAAATATATAATTTCAAGAATAGTCCAAGTCGTGAAACACTTTGGTTAGTCCAACACAATCAATAAATTTGATACTGATATAATGTTGAAATGCCTAGTATAGGTAAACTTCTCGGAAGTGCTTTTAAATGGTTGAAAGTTATTTCAGATAAAATGATTTTGAGTTATAAAAGCATTGAAGTACTTCTTGCAAGAGACATAAAATACTCAAAGTATTTTTTCCTGATTCACTTGCATATTTAATAAAGATTAATTTAAAAAACATTTTTACTAAAACATTTTCAGCCATTTAAAAACATTTCTCAAACGAGCCATAATTTTCCATCATCGATCCATTTTTGTATGTTTTTGTATTTCACTATACAGACATGATAAGATAACTGTTTTTTTTTTCTCTCTGTATACGCCTCTTAATTTTGTTTTTTATTTTCGTAATTTATTTAATTTGATTGTTAAATATAAAAATATATGAATATGAGAAGACAAGATTATCGTTTCTCTTCACCATATTTCTTCTTATGTTTTAAATCTTTTATCCTGAGTTTGGGAGATGTCACTCTCATCTGGATAAAATGCACTCTCGTCCACATGTCAAATATCTATATTTTCCTACACATGCCATGAATTGTTGGCAGTCAATGAAGGAATATAAGGGCCTGTTTGGTAGTGTGCTTGAATCCAACTTTTTAAACTCAAAAACAGTTTTCAAGTTTTAGGTCTTAAAAACTTGTTTGGTATGACTATTTTTAAAAACTGAACGCAAGACTAACTCAAAAATATAGTCTATTCTTTAAAAACATAAAAAATGAGTTTTTAAACTTAAACTCACTCATTTCTTTTCTCTCCCTCATCCCCTCTCACTCCAAATATATCTCTCTTTTCTTCTTTCTTTCTCCTATTTTTTTTTTTACTTCTTTCGTCTCTACTCCAATCCAATCAAGTTTAAGTCGTAAGATTTAAAAATTTTAAATCGCAAACCAATCAAGTTTTTGAGTCTTAAAGAAAATTGTTTTCAAGAAATGTTCTTAAAAAATGTTTGAGAAATGATAAAAAAATTCAAATAAGATACCAAACAGGCCCTAAGTGATTGCAATATCTTATGTAATTCTGATTGGAGGGTAAAAATGAACATTACATAGTTCGTTTTGTTATACGTTCTCTGATTTTCAAGTATCAAAACACGCTCAGTTTGTGTGTCTTCCTTCGTCTTTTCCGCTTCTCCATGGTTTGTTTGTCCAGTTTATGTCAAAGAAATAGTCGTTTATTTATTTATTTGGATTTGGACTTGTCGTTTAGAGTTGAGAAAATGAAGATGCACTTACATTCAAAGTTATTAAGAGAACCCTGAACAATCTCTTGATCGTTGGATTAGTTTTTATGAAATTGTGTAGTTGAAATTAAATCATAGGTTGTAACATCCCACATCGCCCAGGGGAGAGGATCCTGTAAGCTTTATATGTATATTCTCATCTCTACCAAGCACGAGGCCTTTTGGGAGCTATTTCAGGATGTGTGACCCACTGTAAAGTTCTCGTGTGAGTTTCTAGAAACAAAACCGTGAGGGCGTGGTCGGGGCCCAAAGCGGATAATATCATAGAGAGGGTGTCCTCATTGTTTTAGAAAAATAGAAATCTTTCTTGTTAAAGGAACCCATCAAACAATTAAGTTAAGCAATTAACAAGTTAAAACGACGTAAACTTTCTCGTTTAGACGCATTTCTAAATATCAAATACATGCCGTCAGTTCTATAGAAGAAAATGACATATATCTAACTTTCCATCGTCTTAGCTTTCTATGAAGACGGCTTTCTATGAAGACGGTCGAGAGGGTGTCCTCATTTTTTTAGAAAAATAGAAATCTCTCTTGTTAAAGGAACCCATCAAACAATTAAGTTAAAACGACGTAAACTTTCTCATTTAGACTCATTTCTAAATATCAAATACATATCGTCAGTTCTATAGAAGAAAATGACATATATCTAACTTTCCATCTGCTTAGCCTTCTACGAGGAAAGTAGGTTTACATTATCAAAAGTAGAAAGTTAAATATGAATTTAACACAAGATCCACAAGAGAAAAAAGAGAGAGCAAAAAAAAAAAAAAACAAACAAACAAACTCCAATCCATGTGATCTAGGAGATATTTTTTTCAGCGTGTCAAAAAACGGCTAGAGACACCAAGTGTCATAATATAATTGATTTACAAAAATTTGCGCCACGGTTCCAACCAATCATCATATTATGATATGCTGGTCTACCGATCCTTGTTCCTGACCCACTGAATATTTTCTCGTGGTCCATAAATTAAATTCGATTTGTTACTCAATACTATGATCTGATACTATTCTTTTTGCACTTGTAAGTGAGAAATCTTAGGTTTGAATCTTATAGATGACAAATTCGATACTAAATTAAGTTACCCATTATGTGTCTTAGCCGAACTCTCTATTTTCTTAGTGTAAAATACATCGTTGTATTAAGAAAAATTTTAAAAAAAAATCGATTTGGATTATTGGCAGAAAATAAAGGTTGAAGTCCCATCAGAAGCTGATGTGGTGCAACGCACATAATATCCTTTTGCCATTTATGTTCATGAATGATAGACATATAATTGGAAGGTGCCACGGCAATAGTACGGACCGTACCATTTCTTTTGAGAAGGAGACAACCGTCGTGTGGGGGCCAGTTTATTGCATTTTGCTGTTTAGATTTTGGAACGAGGATCCTCTCTTCTTTATTTTCACTGTAATTTTTTTTAATTTAAATTAAATATAAATAATATTTGAAGAAAATTTATAAAAAAAAAAATTCTAAAAACCTCGTAAAGAGAATCCTGATTTATGCCTTTTCGGCCAAATTTCTGGTGGATCCCTTAGATGTGAGGCCACGTTGCAACCATTCGGGTCGCCCGCCCCCGGGGGGACCATGCTCCACAGGTCTACATGCATGCGTGATCCAAAGGGATTACAAACCCTAATAATAAGAGTGATTATATTCAAACATTTTAAATTACATCTCACGTATTTTTTTAATTTTTTAATATTTTTCTATCAAGGGGTTAGTGGTATTTAGAAAATATTAAAAAATTAAAAGGGTGTGAAAAAAGTAATTTGAAGTGTGTGGATATAATTTCCCAAAAATAATTGTATAGGTTTTGTTTTTTTGGTTTATTTGAATCAAGAAACAAATTTACAGTATGAAAAACGCTATCGAAACTCTCTCAAAAGTAAGACTTCGATAAACTCTATGTCACCTCACAGCTTGATGTTAATTTTCGTGTTAATATTATAAAATATTTTGTATAAAATCCATAACGAAACTCACTTTCAACATGTTGGTTTTTTTTTAAGGAAAACTAACGAAAATGGCTAGAAAATGTTGAATTTTAACGATAAGGACCAAATAAAGAGTAAAATGAATAGTACTATGATTGATTTTTTAGTGTAAAAATGTGGTTTTTCGTTAAAGTGAACAGTACTGTGAGTTTTTCGTTAAAGTTCTTTTTTTTTAATTATGGGTGATAGTGATACAAATAATGCAGTATTAATTTGGAAACCTTAACGAATAGTTCATGGTACTCTTCACTTTAACGAAAAACCAAATTTTTACACTAAAAAGTCAATTTTAGTATTATTCACTTTACCCTTTATTTTGTCCTTATCATTAAAACTCAAAGTTTTCAAATCATTTCATTAGTTTCTCTTATTAATTAAGAAATAATAGGGAGAATTATTTAAGAAGTAACTTGGAAGGAATAGAGAGAATTATTTGGGATCACTAGGCACTCTCACATTTAGGATTCTTATTTCTAAGAAAGATTTAAGCACACATTTCAAAAGCCACAATAGTGTTTTGAATTGATAATGCAACGTCATTTATTTTAACGGTGTCTTCATGTCAACAGTACATGATTGGTTCGTGAAGCTACAGTTACATCTTCAAAATTACATGCATTTTGCTCTTCTAGTTGGCGATTTATTATTTGCTTAAGCTCTATGTGTTTAAGAACTTAATAAAAGTGGTTTGCTTGTTAAAAAATAAAATTGAAGTTTAAATACTCAAAGTGAGAACATATATATGAGCAAATAGATCAATAGATACATACGAGAAATGATAGTTTGTTAACTTTGTTTTGATAATGGTAGCGTTGCTTCTTTAATATGTAACTGAAAGTTAATCTTAGAAAGGAAAGGAATCGTTGACGTATGTGAAGTTAACAAAGATTAGAGAAGAATAATCGTATTTATTTTGACTTTAATCTTGAACTTTCCTTAAACCTGTCCAAATGCAAATGGAATCGTACATAAACATGTCAATAAATTCAATCAAAAGTTGAAAGCCCTAATAAACCATGAGCTTTATGTAAAACCATTTTGTAAATGACAATGAATTATGCCAAGAATAATTGAGGGAATAGTTGATTTGGCAATCAACTTAATGAAATCTCTAGGACTGTCGGTTCCTTAAGGAAATGGAGTCCTAATTAAATGCGATCGATTATGGACCTTTATTAAGTAAATACATGGAATAAGAGTCTTGATGGGACTCTAATTGATTAGATATGATTTGAGTTGATATCCTTTCCAATAATAGGGAGGAATTGGTTGAAACCCTAGCTATATAACCTAAGAGCAGTCCCTGCTTCCATACCAACTGAAACTCATGAAAACTACAAGCCTATTTCGATAGTAGATTTCATTTAGAGGTACTGGAAGTAGAAGACTACTTTTACTTTGTTCGCAAAGATCAATGACTTCATCTTCATAACCACATCTTTTGTATTCTGCATATAAGTTAGTTGATCTCTATTTTATATTGATTTGATTTATTCGTGATCTTAATGTCTTGTTGTTGTGATTTCAGAATATGTTTTACACTTTAACTTTTCATTTGCCTCCATCTTTTTACTGTTGTGTCACGTCTAATATTTATCACTGGGCCAACAAGCCCTATCCAATCACGTGGACGTGCCTGATTTTCATGCACATGCATACAGCTCCCATTGGCGGTGATCTTATTATATACAAATTTTGTGACAAAAATGCTTACTTTCTCTAAACAATTGTGTTTAATTAATTATCCGAATTGTCGGTGCTTACCACTTCTTCCTCGTATTAATCATGTCAAATTTGAAACAAAAGGGTATAAATTCTAGCATATTATAATTAATTTTCTTTGGGTTCACGACAAAACAAAATATCATACTCCACTCATCTCCCTTGTGACAAAGAGATTTTTCAATATACTAAAAATACAGTTTGGCACATCAAGTGTAATAATACAATTAGTGAAACTTAATTTCTCCTTGTGACAAACCTACTCACCGCCACAAAAATAAGAAAGAAAAGTAACATGAAGAAAAAAGTAGTAGTGAGAAAAATAGTGAATTAAAGGAGAATGTTATTTGTGTTTTTAAAATATTATTGTTACATTTTTTCCATTTGGAATATAAGAGTAAACGCTGATCTCAATATCGGTTCGGGATTCTAGTGGTCATTTTGTTGCTGCTAGAAGAAATAAAATATGTGCACCGTGTGTAGCAGTTGCGGAAGCTTTGGCTTTGAAGCGGGGCTGTGAGTTGGGTATATCGATGGGTCTAACTCATGTCGTTGTTGAATTGGATTCTAAGCAATCCATTTCTTGTTTGAGGGGTAGCCTCTCTAATGGCAGATGAGAGGCTTTTCCAATTTTAGCCAGGTGTCTGAAGCTTGGGCAAGCCTTTCAGGACTGTCGCTGGTCTTGGGTTCCAAGATCAGCCAATATGGCAGCTAACCTATTGGCATCGCATAGCTTTGTGGAGATGTGTGATTTGACTTGGGTTGATCGATCCCCATCTTCACTTGTGTATGTCCTGAACAAAGATGGATTACCTTGCCCGCCTTAGTTCGTGTTGGTTGTACAAGGGGGGACACTCAGTGCTTTGCCTTCAGTGTCGAGTTTTCTACCCCCTTGTATTTCCTGTCTATTTTTGTTTGTTTGCCTTCTGTTGGGCGTTCATTGTGATTTTTGGCATCTTTTACCCTGGTTAATATATTTCCAGTTTATAAAAAAAAAAAAAAATATAACGCTAATCTCAATGTCTATTTAAGTTCATCCATCTGAGTCATACGAATAATTGAATAAACTCAATTATATGTTGCTTTCTACTAGTCCTAGTCACGATACAAATGAATGCATTAAGAAGTCGTCGCACATCTTCATCGAATATTAATGATCATGCTTAATGAATTAATCACCACTATTCATTACATCATTTACATGTCAATTTCTCGTATATGATATATATATATATATATATATATATATACTAGCTAATTAGTATCTAAATATATAATGTTTATGCATCTTTCTTACTTCTTTTTGTCTTTTTTATATATTGCATTTTATTTTTACGAATCATTTTATTGATTAAGTAAAACTAAATGGGAGTTATTATTTGACACTCTAAAATTATCATTTCCAAACACCTGGTGCTAATTTTTTGTTTTTGCTTATAAGGGAGGAGTGCTTAATGAACTTCTTTGGGTGCTTATAGTTCCTCACTGATTAAAGTCAATTACTAAAGATTTGAGAAATCAGCCAAGTCAAATTTAATATGTTAGCAACCTAAACTCAAATATGTATATATTAGCAACCTAAACCTTTGAGGTTGGGTATATATATGTGTGATGGGTAGGGATGGGCAACGGTTATGGCGGGCGGGTAACCGCGGTTATTTACCCATAACCGTTTATGCTCATACCCGCATAATCGTTTACCTGTTGGGTAATTGCCTAAACGGTTATACCCATAACCATAACCGTTTATAAACGGTTAACCATACCCATAACCGCATACCCATTTAACCGTAACCGTTTAATATCCGTTTACCCATTTACCCTTTTTAACCCGTTTATCCTTTTTTTTTTACCATTTTCCCTTTTTCACCCGTCTACATGTTTTTTAACAACTTGAAAATTTTAAAAAAATTGTCATAATTTTTTTTTAATTTTTTTTTTCAGTTAAACACTGTTATAGGTACATTCATCATACATTTCTGTATTTTAATTTTTTGAAGTCCTTATACCATTTCAATAATTGAAATAATAGTTTACGGACTATATTTCTAACTGTTACTAATACCCATAACTGTAAGTTTATAACCACCATTACTGTAAGATTGTGAAATTTCTTCTTAATTATAAAAAGCACCACCATAACTGTAAGTTTTAGACAATATCACCTCGGAAGTCGAAAGGGTTAAATTGAAAGAGCAAATTTAAACTCTTTGAAGTCTATAGATTTTGAAATGTTATGATTATAACTGTAAGTTTTAAATTTACAATTTAACACCGTTATAGGTTTGTGTTAATTTTACATATATAAAATAAATGGGTAAACGGTTACCCGTTTATAACTACGGTCAATACCCATAACCGCCCATTTAAATTTCGCGGGTAAACGGTTATACCCATAACCGTTTATTTATCTAAACGGTTACCCATAACCGTAACCGTTTAATTTAAATTGGTGGATAACCGTGGTTACCCATAACCAATGAGTATTTGCCCATCCCTAGTGATGGGCCCGGTCATGTCCTACCTGAAATCGGTGCCTGTGTTACATAGTAGCTGCAGCTGCTCTACTAAATTTTGTATCTAATTTATTTGCAGAAGATAAAAGTTTGTTGTTAACCTACTTATTTGCTCAAAATATCCACCATTGTAAATGCATTGAGAGTAGCTGTCAACAGATACTGGCCTATGAGATTTGTACACTTTGGCTTGGTGGTGAGAATAAATAGGTAGAAATTAAAATGACAGTGAGTAAAATACTTAGTACTACGGGATCTAGTGGTGTTCTCCTTCACTTGTAAGTGAGCGCCCAATGTAAATTTGAACCACATTATTGCTAACTCATTGTGAGATTTAGTACACTCCCCTTCTTAGTGTGGATAATATCGTATGTTAAAAAAAATGAAAGTGAGTAAATATGTTTTGATACAAGTGACAATTGACATTGAATTTGTCTAAATTAATGAGAAAGGAGATCCAAATTAGGGTGTAGTGTGCAGAGTGTAAAAGAGATAATATATTGCTCTAGTCAACTTGACTCATAAATGTACACTGTCGTGAAAATAAGCAAGATGGTGGCAAAAAAGAATGTGGATGAAGGTAGGGGGTGCATATTTTTAAACTTTATAAATTACAAGATGTCAAGATAGAATTATGATTGGAGCATCTCTAATAGTTTTTCTAAACCATTAACTTTGTTGTCATAAACTTAACACATATCAATAATAAAAACTATAAAATTAAAATGCACTTAGGAAAAAGTTGAGGAGCAACAAAGAATTAAGCAGATATTAAATAAATAATATTTTCTTGGGCCTTTGGTTATTACTCATATGAAGCAAGAAAAGGGTCACTTTTCTTTTTTAGTCTCGATATTTATACAAAGTTTGGGCATCCAAAAAGTCGTGAGAGTGTTCCTAGCTTTCTGTTAAAAAAAAAAAAAAGTCATGAGAGTGTGCGATGACTTTGCTTTCCATCTTCTCCTCCTTTTGCGTCACCATTCCGTCTTCTTATCAACTTCTCTTTGTTTGTGATCTCTTTGTTTTCTCTTTTTCATTTGTTCTTCTTATCGACTAAAGTAGTGTACCTAAAGACGACTCTATGAGATATACATGTCAAGGAGGTTTTTTATTTCTAATTTATAGGATTTGGTTAGTCTTGGGGCTCATTTGGAAGTGTTTTCACAATGAATGGAATCATTTTTCGTACAAAATATTATTGAAACCAATCTTTACTAAAAATTCAAGTAGATTTGAAAAAACATATATGGTGATTCTTTCAAAAGCTAAGTACATTCGAAGCCCAAACTTAATTTCACAAAAAACGTTTTCAATAATTTTAAAAGCACTTGCAAACGAGCCATTAATAGTGATGAAATGGTTACTTATAGGGCTCGTTTGTGATGTGTTTTTAAATTACTTAAAGTATTCTCATAGAAAATGATTTTGGGTTCACACACTCGAAATGTCTCTCCATGATTAACTTGTATTTTTTCTGAAGATTAGTTTCAAAATTAATTTTTCTAATTAATATCACACACACAAGTGATTTTTTTTTTCCTTTTCACACACATAAGGTGTGATCCTTTAGTAACTACAACTAAAATTGTCCACTTATAATTGTGACCATGAGTTTGAACAAAAGTTATTTTTGGTATTAACTGTAGATTAATACCATCTTTTCATAGTAAAAAATTGAAAACAAGAAAAAGTAAAAAATAAAACATGGTAGGCCTCTCATCTTTTGTGCACCAGACGTGCAATTCATGATTCAATGGCTTCGGGTTTGGTTGGTAACCTCATAAAAAAGTTATTACCATTATTTAAATTTACAATGTCTGTTATAACAAAAATAAAGTTTACAAGTTTTTATGCTCGATTAGAAGGGATGAAGATCTTATCTGGATCCAATGGTGGGGATTCTAGGAATTTTCATATCCTATTAGTTCATCGTATATCGTGCAGTTATTTTTTGTCAGGTACGATTTGTGTTTAATTTTAAATAAAAAATTCAAACAATTTATGACCGCACGATGTACGATGAACGACTAGAATATGAAGATCTCTAGGATCCCACCACTTGCATTCAGATGGGATCCAAATCCGTTTAAAAGTGCTTTGAAGTTCAGAATCAACAAGGGTTCGTAGAACAAGGGTGTAGAACTGGCAGTGCATGGTTGTACACGTTTTAATAAAAATATTTTTAAAACCAATTCTTTGTAAACATGCAAGTAAATTATGTAAAAGTACTTGAAGTGCTTTTTATATAAAGCCCACATAATTGATTTTTTTATTTTACAAAAAATACTTGAAGTGTTTTTGTGTGTTTAAAAACACTTTAAATAATTTAAAAGTATATCCAAACCGGCGTTTGGTATTCGAAGTTGCAAATTTACAAGTGCTTCGATGTATGATCATGTGGGTTGAAATTCACAGCGGTTTTGTTTTAAAAGTTCGGAGGTTTTAAAGTACCGTTTGGTACGTAGACGGGACGAGATGAGACGGAACAGAGAGAGAGAGCAAAGATGCCCTCGGATGGAAGCGAGGAGGAAGAAGGGGACAAAGATGTTATAATTTTGTGTTCCACAGATGTGGAACGAGTTGTTCCAGGGGATGAGACGGAATAAAAATTCAACCAAAACTTGTCCTGTGAAACAGTGCGTTTCACCTGTTTTAGGCACACCAAACATGAAACGTAACGTCTCGGTGCCTAAGTGTATGAAAAACATTTTTCAGGGGTGTTTTTTTTAGTATTTAACATAATAGAGAGAGAGAGAGAGAGAGAGAGAGAGTAGAAAAGGCTGTGACTGTTACTGACTGCCACTCTTTGCTCTTTTTAGCGGTTCATCTTCTCTGTCCCTGCCTGCGTGTTTGGTGGCCAGAAGGAGGGTCCTTCTCATTTGCGGTTCCCTATCGTATTTCTTATCCAAGTCAAGTTCTTGCAACTGGGTATTGCTTTATTTCTCTGAAAATTCTCACTTTTTGTTCTATCTTTCAAGGTTCATTTCTCTCTTTTGAGGCCAACAAAGTTCTTTTTTTTTGTTTTTTTTTGTTTTAAGGCAAGAGAAAAAGGTTGGTTTTTTCTTGTGGGTTTTCAATGGCGCCTGATCTCTGACTGTTTTTTGCAGAGATATAAGGTAAAGAGTAGGCAGTTTTGTAGAGGAAGGGAAAGATGGGGGAGAAGCCTGAAGTATTGGATGCTGTGTTGAAGGAAACTGTTGATTTGGTATATAGATCTGAGAAATTTGAAGCCTTTTTTGGTTTGTTTATCTGGGTTTTTGGTTTTGTTTACTGGGTTTTTACCTTTCTTACGAACTCTGTGAGTGCAGGAAAATATACCCATTGAAGAGGTGTTTGAGAATCTGAGATGTAGCAAAGAGGGTCTCAGCAGTGAGGCTGCTGAGGAAAGACTCACCATTTTTGGGCACAACAAGCTTGAAGAAAAGCAGGTTAGTTTTTCATGCTTACAGCCCTTTTTTCTTATTATTTTGTGTTTTTGAAGCTTACCCTTCTATGCTCACACAATTCCATGTTCTGGGTCTGTTTCAAACTTTCAGGAGAGCAAATTTTTGAAGTTTTTGGGTTTTATGTGGAATCCTCTCTCATGGGTTATGGAAGCTGCTGCTATAATGGCCATTGCTCTTGCAAATGGAGGGGTAACCGCTTGTTGGCTCTTTCGGTCGCTGTTGTTCTTTCTTTGACACTGCTTGTGCTTTTGTGTTATTATCTTTTAGTTGATTTGTACCATGATTTTCTGTGTGCAGGGTAAGCCACCGGATTGGCAAGATTTTGTGGGTATTATGACTCTGCTCGTCATCAATTCCACTATCAGTTTTATTGAGGAAAACAATGCCGGTAATGCTGCAGCAGCACTCATGGCTCGTTTGGCTCCAAAAGCCAAGGTATCAGATTGCAAACTTTTGTCTTTAGTTTTTATCAAGCTTGTAGGAGTACGTGTTATATTATGGAATTGAGTAATCCATAAATTTCACCTTAGTTTTCTGTTGTGATATATGTTCCAATTTCTTTGCCGGTTTCATTTCTGACAAAAAGAAATGTTTGGAAGGTCCTTCGAGATGGAAGGTGGAATGAACAAGATGCTTCGGTTCTAGTTCCTGGTGATATAATTAGTATTAAGCTTGGTGACATTGTTCCAGCTGATGCTCGTCTACTTGATGGGGATCCTTTGAAAATTGACCAGGTTTGATCTGCAATTATAGCTGTCTTGTTTATCATGTTGAAGTTGGCAATAATATGTAATGGTGCATCTTGGAAATATTTGGCTGTTTCTGAAGTTTCCATTTTGGGCTTGCAGTCTGCACTTACAGGTGAATCACTTGCCGTGACGAAAAGCCCTGGGGATGGTGTGTATTCTGGTTCTACTTGCAAACAAGGAGAGATTGATGCCGTGGTCATTGCCACCGGTGTCCATACCTTCTTTGGAAAAGCTGCTCACCTTGTTGATAGCACGAATCAAGTGGGCCATTTCCAAAAGGCAGGGAGACTAGTTTTTTTTTTGGCTTTCTTTTATTTTGGGCTTTGTGGGCTGTGACTTTATTGATTCTGATTTCATTTCATTTTTTTAGGTCTTGACTGCAATTGGGAATTTCTGCATATGTTCCATTGCTGTGGGGATGGTAATAGAGATAATTGTCATGTACCCGATTCAAGACCGAAAATATCGTCCTGGAATTGATAACCTTCTTGTGCTTCTCATTGGTGGAATTCCAATTGCCATGCCGACAGTTCTGTCTGTGACAATGGCTATTGGGTCTCATAGATTATCACAGCAGGTTGGCTTGATTCCTTGTAATGCTACAGCACTATGTGGTATAAGGTGTTTTGGAACGTGATTAGTGTTGTTAATAATGATTGCAGGGAGCTATTACAAAGAGAATGACAGCAATTGAAGAGATGGCAGGCATGGATGTTCTTTGCAGTGACAAGACTGGAACTCTGACATTGAATAAGCTTACTGTTGACAAAAATCTTATCGAGGTTGCTTATTTGTTACAAAATATTTTTTTTCCTCTATGAAAAAAATCCTTGTTTAAATGGGTGATTGACCTTTAAACTTGTAGGTTTTTGCAAAAGGAGTGGATCCAGATAATGTTGTGTTGATGGCAGCTCGAGCCTCCAGACTGGAGAATCAAGATGCAATAGATACTGCTATAGTTGGGATGCTTGCTGATCCTAAGGAGGTGATTACATCTTTATATTGGATTGTGCCCGTTTCCAAACATAGCTCTGAAGTTCTTTAGGCGTGTTTTACTACATATTTTGAAGTTGAGTAGTTTCTGAAATATATTTGTTATACATGCATTATTATCTTTTAAAAATCCCATTTCTTTTGATTTTTGTGAAAAGGCACGTGCTGGAATTCAAGAAATACACTTTCTTCCTTTCAATCCTACTGATAAACGAACTGCATTGACTTATCTAGATCGTGATGGTAAAATGCACAGAGTTAGCAAAGGTGCACCAGAGCAGGTAAATTGCCTTCCACTTTATGTCGTTGTCCTCCCTCTGTTTTCAATATTAAATACTAATTCCAGATGCATTTTTTTTTAGATTTTGAATCTTGCACGTAATAAGTCAGACATCGAGCGGAGAGTTCATGCTGTTATCGATAAGTTTGCTGAGCGAGGTTTACGATCTCTTGCTGTAGCATACCAGGTAACTGAATCTCTAATCTTTATCTTGGGCTTGTGTTGTAGTTTAAAATTTTATTCTTATTTAAAGTCATTTCATTTGTTTTATGCAGGAAGTTCCAGAAGGAAGGAAAGAGAGTGCTGGAGCCCCGTGGCAATTTGTTGGTGTAATGCCACTGTTTGACCCACCTAGACATGACAGTGCAGAGACAATAAGGAGGGCGTTAAATCTTGGAGTGAATGTGAAGATGATTACCGGTATGTTTCTTTATAGTAGCCTTAGTTGGTTAAATTAGTATTGTTTCTTCTTGTTGGATATCTGAAGAAGCATTAATAAATCTTTGCTGAATCTTTGACAAATCATGAGCAATCCAAGTGGTTGTTTTCACTTTTCAGTTAACATACTTTGGTCCTGATTTAGTTATGCCTTGATATTCTGCATAATGTTGGACCATCCTTAGGTTGATATGTCATGGATGCTGCAGCATGTGCACACTGTACTTGATATGGGGTTATGGTGAAGCTGTTGTATTAACAGGTTAATGTGTTTTTGTTGTTTTAAGAGACACAGGTGTTGAAAGAAATGGGTAGAAGTTTGTTCTGTTAATTTTCATTAATAATGTTATTAACCGGAGTCTCTAATACTGCAAGTATGTAATTAGTTGTGTTTCCTGCCACCCTACCTCCGAGTTCAATAGAAAAAAGTGATTGTATTTAGTTCTTTGTTTATGTTGCCGTCTTGCTCAAAGTTGTATTTTGTCAGGGGATCAACTGGCGATTGGAAAGGAAACTGGACGTCGCTTGGGGATGGGAACCAATATGTACCCTTCATCTGCTTTGCTAGGACAGGACAAGGATGAGTCAATTGTTGCTTTACCGATTGACGAGCTGATAGAAAAAGCTGATGGCTTTGCTGGGGTTTTCCCAGGTATGCTCTTCCCTCAGCATTGTTGGGGAAAGCTCACGCACGTACCTTAGTATATGCTTGAGAAAATGTTTTCAGATTTTACTATTGGCTGCTAGAACATGGTTTCAATTATCCAACTTAGAGTGACCGGGTTAATTTTGTTATGGTACAGAGCACAAATACGAGATTGTGAAACGCTTGCAAGCTAGGAAACATATCTGCGGAATGACTGGTGATGGAGTCAATGATGCTCCTGCCCTCAAAAAAGCTGATATTGGTATAGCTGTTGCTGATGCAACAGATGCTGCTCGCAGTGCTTCTGATATTGTGCTTACTGAACCTGGCCTTAGTGTCATCATTAGTGCTGTTTTGACCAGTCGGGCAATCTTCCAGAGGATGAAAAATTACACAGTAAGCTTCTAAAGTGGCATATTATTGTTGTGATTAAGAGTCGTTGTCCACCTCAGCAGTGAACTATATAAGTAACAAATTCTTGTTTATGGTTGGCAGATATATGCTGTTTCCATCACAATTCGTATTGTGGTAAGTTAATGGTTCTTTGGTTTGAATCGTTTGATTCATGTAGATGGCATCTTGCATAAAATTTTGAATTAAATTTCTTTTAGAGCATTCAATAGTATGGCCTCACTTTTCTGATTCTTTTTCATGACAGCTTGGCTTCATGTTGCTGGCTCTCCTATGGAAGTTTGACTTTCCACCTTTCATGGTGCTTATTATTGCGATCCTCAATGATGGTTTGTTCTTTCTTTTCCCTGTTCAAAATCTCTCTCTCTCTCTCTCTCTCTCTCTCTCTCTCTCTCTGTACGCATTAGTATAATTTTTGTTTTAGTTGAGTCCTGTTTTGTTCGTTAGCACCATCCTTTATTGATATTTGGTCAATGTTGCTGAAAACACATGCACTCTTCTATAGCCATTAAGTGTTTTCTTCCGCAGAATTTACTAACAGAATGACCTTTTAGGTACGATCATGACAATATCAAAGGACAGAGTTAAACCGTCTCCTCTGCCAGATAGCTGGAAGCTGGCCGAGATTTTTGCAACTGGAATTGTGCTTGGAGGCTACTTGGCAATAATGACTGTGATATTCTTTTGGGCAGCATACAAAACAGACTTCTTTCCAGTAAGATTCTGTCTTGTTCGATTATAAAATGCTCTGATTGTTGCTGATGTATCACTTGTTGTCATAAAATGTGCATTCATGGGGCTAATTTGCTTATTCTGCTGCTACTTGTCATCTCTTGTTAACGGTTAATTATTATCTAGCCACTAATTGTTTCAGAGAACATTTGGGGTTTCAACCCTTGAGAAAACAGCTAATGACGACTTTCGGAAGCTTGCCTCTGCTATATATCTACAAGTGAGCATTATTAGCCAGGCCCTCATATTTGTTACACGGTCTCGAAGTTGGTCGTTTATTGAGCGACCTGGATTGTTGCTTATGGTGGCCTTTATAATAGCTCAGCTGGTGAGCCACTTTTCCCAGTCATCTCGTTTTATATTCATTTTGATTGATTTTGAGAGGAAACTGAATTTCTTACCTTCTATTTTGAGCAGATAGCCACCTTGATTGCAGTCTACGCAAATTGGAGTTTTGCTGCCATTAAGGGGATCGGTTGGGGTTGGGCCGGGGTGATATGGCTTTATAATATCGTCACATATATCCCGCTGGATATCATAAAATTCATGATACGTTATGCTCTGAGCGGGAAGGCGTGGGATCTACTGATTGAACAGAGGGTACGTTATTGACACTGGATTGCTTACCCAGTTTTACTTGATCAGGAAGTTTCTTGCCAACTGTTTGTTGAGGGGTTCATTTTTTTTCTTTCTTTTTTGTAGGTTGCTTTCACAAGGCAAAAGGACTTTGGAAAGGAACAACGTGAGCTTCAATGGGCACACGCACAAAGGACATTGCACGGGTTGCAGCCACCGGACACCAAGATGTTCACAGAACGAACACATTTCACAGAACTCAATCAGATCGCCGAAGAGGCCAAAAGAAGAGCTGAGATTGCAAGGTGAGCTGCGAACTTTCTTTTCAGCTTGAGATTTTAGTCTCTCCATGTTGCGTTGGTTCTCTAACCGAGACTCCTGCCTTCTTGTAGGTTGAGGGAGCTCACTACACTGAAAGGTCACGTAGAATCCGTGGTGAGATTGAAGGGGCTCGACATCGACACAATTCAGCAATCATACACAGTTTAAGACAGATACTATGTATTTACCTATTTATGTACTGTATAAGATGACTGCGTGCTGAGAGCAAAGACGTGTACTCGGCATGTTGTGAGTAACCTCGCAGTAGACAGTCGTTTTAAATTTGCTATTCTGCTATTCTGTTTTTGGTATGTAAAATAGTGCTGCCGTGAGCTGTTTTCCTCCTTTTTCTTCACTCTAACCCCCTTCCTTGTGATTAAGAGTCGACGGAAATAAAATTCTCTCTTATTAATCAGAACCGTTCATTCGATGTTTCAGTAGCCCCACAAGTTACCTAGCTTTGTGGTTTGTTCTACCCAGGTTTATGGTTAGGTTAACACAAATCGGTTTCTTGAAATGCGTCAAGAGCTTGTTTACTTACCTGGAATAAGGAAAAAGTCAATTATAGTAAAAATTATCGAGTAGCATATCAACTTTTGTAGTAAAAATTACCTAGTTATGCACAAATTAGATGAAGGATTGTAATGTGGATGGCACGTTTTTTGACTATATGTGCTAGATAACGCCAGGAAGTCGTGGATTAGAATAATTTCGATGCTTTTGATACCCATTCCAAGTAAGTAAATGTGCTATTATAAAATTCATGATGGTTTTATTTTTCACTTTGTGTAATTTAGAAATCTGGTAGAAATATACATTCTCATCTAGGTTTGCATCAAATCTCATGTTCATGTGATTTCTGCACTACTTCAACTTGAAGGGCATTGTTGTCCCCATCACCTTTGTACTTGTACCACTTTGCACACACTAAAAAGTATCCCAAACTAATGGCTCCAAGAGCAGCAATCAAGTAATAGTAGTAATCCAGCCTCCCCTTGTTGAGATCTTCCGGCAGCCAATTTCCGGTTGCAGCCCCCTCGGTAGTCCGGTGAACTATGACGATTAACGCACTACTCAAGTAACTAGAACCAGCCAGTCCACAAAAGTAGATAGACCCTCCAATGCTTCTCATGTTTTCCGGGAATTGCTTGTAGTAGAACTCGACTTGGCCAATGGAGGTGAACGCTTCAGCAAGCCCGGTTAGTGTGAGCTGAGGGACCAGCCAAAAGCCGGACATGGATGAAATGTCACCCCTTGTACGGATTCCTGGAATTGGTTTTGTTACCGCTATAGTCCTTCGGTGTCCTTCTACAAATCCAGATACTAGCATGGCGATCACAGAGAGAAAAATGCCGATTCCAATTCTTTGCAGCAATGTGATGCCGCCTTCTTTTCCAGTGAGCCTTTGGAGGAATGGGACGAGAAGGCGGTCGTAGATTGGTATCCATATGCTCATGGCCAGCATCAGGAAGATTGTGTAGGATGCAGCCGGGATTTGGAAGCTGGTTTTTCCGAGGCGTCGATTGGATTGAAGGGCTTGGAAGACAACAAAGGTTTGCTGCTGGACTATGGGAATATGGAATACAAGGGCTGCTGCCCATATTGGCAACACTCTCAGCAGGCATTTCACTTCTTCCACTTGCTGCATGCTGCAAAGTCTCCACGGATCAGCTGCTGATCCATCTGGGTTCATTTCGTCTTCGGGCGTAAGAATTGCTGCCTTGTCAAGGCATCTGAGAAGTGACAATAAGATTCTTAAGAACTTACCTACACCTGGGATACTACCTCGTGGATTTCAAATTTGAAATCCTTCGAGTCAAACTCAAAGACTTCAAAGAGTTTATGGATCGCCAACTAAAACCGCCTCTTCGAATTGATTCAAAGAGTTTCCAATTTGAAATCGAAGAACGTGCTCAAAACCGAAGCAATCAAAGAACATGATAAAATGTATGTATATGCAGAAATTCTTTGAGCATGCGCATGACGTCCGTTCTTTAATATGTTCCAGATATGTGCATTATCTTTAACTTTGTATTTTAATCCACCGGTTGCCAAAAAAAGTAAACAGTGCGTGATTGACTTAAAACACCACAGTGTCATTCCAGGTGTAGATAAGTTTCTTTCTTTCACAAAGAAGGCATATAAAATGCATGAAGTTATAAACAAAGAAGGCATATAAATGCATGAAGTTATAACTAATTTACCTGAATTGATTTGTGTAAGGAAGCTTGGAGTTGATTGAATTGGGAGGCATGTACACAAACATGGAGAGGCATGGCTGCTCTGGCTCTTTAACTTTCAAGTGCCTTTTCGCAAAGGAAACCGCCACCACCTGTGCTACACTCTTCATTGGACTACCAAAGGCTTTCACTTTCACGTACATTTTTGATCCCATGAAGAAGAGAACACATGATATCAACATTAAAATGGCTGGAATACCAAACCCTAGACCCCAACTTACATTTGACTGGACATATACAATGAGGGTCAATGCTATCATCTGTGCGAAAGTGAAGGTGAACATGTACCAGTTGAAGAAGCTGTTGATTCCTCGTTTTCCGGACTCCGTTTTCGGGTCGAATTGGTCTGCCCCAAATGCCAAGTTACATGGCCTGATGCCTGCAGCTCCTACTGTTAGCATCCCAAAACCAGTTAGTAAAAATGCCATTTGACCAACTGTTGGCCCTTTACACGTTCCTCTCTCTTCTTGTTTGCACTGAGGAGGATGCAAGTTCTTGAATACTGCAGTAAAATCTATCAGCAGCAGTCCCTAGATAAAGCAGCAAATTAATTATAGGATTAAGATATATACATTTTGGAGCTAATGAGTTAAAAGGGGTCATGATGAGGTAAGAAACTTTGGAAGTGGAAATGAGGAAATATGAACAAAAAAAAATTAGTTACCAACTTTTAATCAAATATATAATCAGATGAACGTTAAACAGACAATAAAGATACACTAAAATGTGATTTAAAAATGGCTTATTGCTTAATTGTGTGCATGTTTTTGGAATTTTTGTATGTTGAACATTGAAAATGAACCAAAGTAGCAAATAATAGTTTTGTAAGTACCATAAAGGAAGTGACATCCGAATATCTCAGCATTTTATAATGATTGAGATAATTAAGTGTTGGAAATGAAAACTCTGAGCGTTAAGATACATTTGGAGCCAAATAGTCATAAAGGTAAGAAACCTTGAAATAGAAATTAATCAAAGCTTAATTTTTGAGAAAATATGCACTAATATAACCGCTACAAATGTTTAATATAACTAGAATCAGATGGACGCGAAATAGACAATAAAGAGGCACTCAACATTGGTTTATAATATACTATTTATTGTCGATTTGTGCATATTTCCCTAATATTTGTATGTTGGACAACGAAAATGAATCAAATTAACAAATGGTAGTTTTGTAAGTACTATGAAAGAAACAATCGACGAAAATCCCAACGTCTTGTTGTAACGACCGAAATAAGTGTCGGTAACGAAAGCTCCGAGCAAGGTTGCAAAGTTGGTGGTGCCACTGAAGATAGTAATAAGAGTTGCAGCTGTAATTCTCTTCAGGTTGAATACACTAGTAAGATAGACCAAGAGGTTGGACAAGGTTCCAATGGCTCCTAGCTTCTCAAATGTTTCATTTCCTGGAATTTTATGCAGATGGATTGCTTAAAAATAAGTGAAAAAAATTAAGATAAATTCATGATTAAACAGAAGAGAAAAGGAATTGAATCTGATGGGAAGAGCATGAAACAAAAAGAAAGCAAAAAGTTGCACTCACCTAT
The DNA here is from genome assembly GCA_963580275.1 of Crataegus laevigata. Taxonomy (NCBI): domain Eukaryota; kingdom Viridiplantae; phylum Streptophyta; class Magnoliopsida; order Rosales; family Rosaceae; genus Crataegus; species Crataegus laevigata. The sequence goes on along the minus strand of OY756953.1, from coordinate 4,311,152 downwards.
GACAAATGGCATTGCTTTCCATCCTCCGTATGTAATTGGTTCTTCACCTGTAGAACCTCTCTTATTCTTCTCCAGGCTATCTATCTCATTGTTTTCCATGATTGTTCTCATGTTTTAAGAAAAAAGGAATCAAAACGAACTATATAATGGGAGAAGAAAACTTGACCACGTCATTCACATAGCACTTCTCATCATATTAAGAGATTTCTCACCGTATTAAGAGATTCAGTGTATTTGGCCTCATCCGACACCACGCTAGTCTCATTCAAGCTAGAACTACACTAGTCGAGCAGCTCTACCACATGTAGCCAAGCTACCTATCACGACTAGTTTGTATTTTGCCAGATTAATCGATTAAGTGTCCTGTCTGTCTTTGGCAGTTGTCCCGATTTGAGCAGTATTTACATATGCTTTCTGAGATTTGTTGGACCAACAAGTCGTTATGGTTTACTCCAAGTCCACTAGCTAATCTATATATGGTATGGTTAAATCGAATATTAGTCTCACAATTAAATCTTAAACGAAAGAAACTTGTATAAATATCATACACAATCTATATGTAATGCTGGTTTATTGCTACATCTAATCCCTTCATTTTTTTCCTATGTTGTTGAAATCGGTTAACTTTGAATAAAGAATATTGCGATGCCAAACTTTTATTTTCACATGTGATAGGTTAAATTGGCCTAATTTTGGTGGATGAGGATCGGATTTGGAGGATCGAACTCGACTACAAAGGAAGAGACATTATTGCTCTAACGAACCGACCTAATTACATATTAAAAAAATTCAAGTTTGGAGAACAAATGAAAATTTGTAGATGATATGCATACAAAAATGTAATTATCCAAGGACAAATAGACGTCTTAAGAAGCTATAGTAAATCCCCTCCAAAAGGAAAATTGAAAAATTAATATTCGGTCTCTAGTTACTAATGTTCATTCATTGAGACCTTATTAGTTTTCAAATTTTAATTGAAGTCTCTAGCATTAATGTGATAAAGAAATTACATGTTTATTACATATTTTTTAAAAAATAAAAATTAGTAATTGATTTAGGATTTTAATACTGACACCTCTATTAAACTCCTAATTAAATTTCAATTCAAACATTTCCAAAATAAAATAAAAATTAAATTCGAATAAGTTTGTACCCATTAGTTTTTTTTTTTTTTTATAAAAAAAGGTTCTCAAATTTTTAATCTTAAATGTACCCATTCATATACTTTTCATTTTTTAAAAAATCTTAAATGTACCCATTCTTAAATATACCAATTTGTTATATGTCAAATGTACCCATTTTTTAATATAAAATGTACAAATTTTTTTTTATATAAAATGTACCCAATTTTTTAATATAAAATCCACTCAAAATTTTTTAATCCATTTTTAAATTTATATGGATACATTTTTTTCGTTGATTTGAGAATGAATTAATCGAAGAAATTTACTAATGTTATTAAGCCTAATATGTAAAATCGCACCCCCATTTTATTTAAAAAATTATTTTTGGGTCTTAATTGGTGAGCCCAAGGGGCCCACCCCTTGATCTTTGTCCCTCTCTACCCGTGCCCTCTCTTTTCCTCCCCATTTTCCCGTGCTTCATCTCAGATCTCTCTCACTCACTCATCTCTCTCTATCTCGGACTCTTTCCCGATCGACACACACACACACACACACCCAGTCAGCCTCACACCCTAGGATCCTCCCAGGCAAGAACTCAAACCCAGGACAGGTCCGTGGTGCACCACAATGGCGGAGACCACTGTTCTTTCCCTCTCTCGTCGAACTCCGACGAGTTCCTTGTATCCTCGACGTAGGTATGGCCTTTTTACCTTCGAATTTGCCTTTTTACCTTCGAATTTTCCTTCTTTCCTTGTTGGATTGTTAATGAGTGTGTTGGGGACTTTTTGGGACAGAAAACACCTCAGTGGAATTTCTCCATGTTTTCCAGCGAGGAATCCGTCCTTTTCGAGGCAATTTTTGGCCAAACCACGATGAGTTGGTCGATGTGTAGGTATCAATCTCTTCGTCTCGCTAAGTACTACAACTTTCCATTTTGTTTTACCTAATTTCGTAGAGTATTGAAGAAGTTATATCCATTTGAATCTTACCCAGTTTCCAGCATCCTCCGCGTCTTTCGAGGCGTTTTTTGGCCAAACCACGACAAGTTAGATGTCGTGCTAGGTACCATTCTTTTTCTCTTCAAGAACTACAACTTTTATTTTTGAATGAGATTTGACAAAGTTATCATTGGGCAGCCTAACCTAACCCATTTTTTTTGTTTGTATTAAAGGCCTTTAGGCCATTGCTGTGAGGGCCTTAGGCCCGTGACCCCAAACCCATACCCTAAACCTATTTTAAAACCCTGTAAGCCCAACCTAATTATTCAACCCAAACCCTTAACCTAAATGGAATATTCTGTTAGAGAATATTCCATCTGTCAGAGAATATTCTATCAGTCAGGGAATATTCCACTGTTGACTTTTTGGAAATTTAACAGGGACCCTTCTTATGGTAATTCGATATCCTAAATCCATTTTTGACGTTCGTTTTCCCAAATTCAATTGTTATAGTATAGTTTTATTAATTGTACTCTTTATCTGCTTAGGTGCATTTAATAGTGGCGATTCCATTATTCCTTTTTGGTACGGATTTGCACCAACGGTGAACGGTGAGTGGACCCCTTATAAAAATGCATGTTTTATTAATAGAAATGCATACATGAAAAGCATGATTTATTGAATACGTTTGTGAACGTTTTATGAGAAATTGATTATCATGCTTACTGAGGTTACTTTGAATTATTACTATTTTTCCTATAACCCATATTCTTATAGAATATCTGATGGATGATGATATAATATTTAGAACATGTTTTTGAACACCTCTTTATAATATAGATGATGAATGACTTTATACTATGAAGTTGATTTTGAGATATATATATATATATATATATATATATATATGTGTGTGTGTGTGTGTGTGTGTGTGTGTGTGTGTGTGTGTGTGTGTGTGTGTTCAATGGTTTTGTGCGTATCTAGTGGTCACTGATATGCTAGTTTGGCAAACAATGATGATATGCTTGTTTGGCAAGCGATGGTGATATGCCTGTTTGGCAAGTGATGATGATATGCCTGTTTGACAAGTGATGATATGCCAAACTGTTTGGCAAGTGATGATATGCATGTTTGGCAAGCGATGATGATATGCCTGTTTGGTAAACGATGATGATATGCCTGTTTGGCAAGTGATACATATGCCTATTTGGCAACTGCAGATTACTGATATTGATACCACTAGTAGCACACTATATACAAGATATGTTTTATGAAAGGTTTTACGGCATGCTAGGGTTTCGAAAAAACTATTATTATATCATACTATTGAGTTTTCATAAAACCTGGGAGGTTAGTATGTTGATAACTGTTTTATTATATATATATATATATATATATATATCAACTTGGTCCACTCATGTTTGTTTTGCGCCCCCTTCAAGATCTAGAATTGAGGCATACAATCCCAGAGTTAAGGTACTTCCGCATCGGCATCTTCGAGTCCATCTCTGTGTAGGACCACTTCATTTGTTCATTCAATTTTATATTATTCTTTTAAGCGTTCTAATTAGTTGTATGCTATGAATACGTTCCTTATTTGCATATTATTACCATTAAATTCATAAGTCTTATTTATTTCTCGTTCTCATACATTTCTAAATGGCTTTCATCACCCCTCGAGTGTCAGCCAGCACGTGACCATCTCGATGTCCCTAGGGCATCATGATCGGGGCGTGTCATAATATCTTCTTTTTGTTTCCGTGTTTTGAAGAATGTATCCATGTTTTGGTACAATAATTTTTTATGTTGTTAATTTTGATGAATGTACCCATATTTACACACACACACAAAATATAATAGAGAGTATAATTTATATTTATTATTTTTAATCCCACAAATTATGGGTTATATTTAAAATCTCATTAATATAAACAAATACAATTTTTAATTTTTAATTTAAAAATATAGTAACTTACACTATTACATTAATGTCAGAAACTTCGATCAAAAACTAAAAACAGACAAGGTTTTAGTCAAAGAATATTGATAGTTAGGGACCGCATCCAAAGTGTCTCAAGAAAAATAGAGGATACAGTAGGAGAAGGTTCATTCCAATGGTTTCATACTCATCCTTGGCTTCAACCCCATCGTGTACCATTGCAGGAAAAAAGTAGAACCCAATAAGAAAAAGGAAAGCTTAATTAGTCGAGGAAAAGTTGCTTACGTTTTGATATGAAAAAAAAACTAATGAAAAGTACTTGAAAACTTTGAATTTAACGATAAGAACAAAATAAAGGGCATAGTGAATATTAATAGAATTGACATTTTAGTTTTTAAATGTGGGTTTTCATGGAATTTCCTACAAATTTTCAATGATAAAGGTAAGGAAATTTTATAAACACCTCCCAAAACCAATATCTTATTATTATTATTATTTTAGTCATCCCTTCCACGGTAATTATTGGTGCGTGTTTTTTTTAATAGAACAAACGATATTATGAGAAAGTGAGTTAAGTCTCACAATGAGTTAATAATAATGCAGTTAAAATTTACTTTTAGCGAGAATTGAACTTAAGACTTATCACTTACCAATAAAAAAAAATATTCCTAAATCGTAATACTAAATAGTCATAATTTTTTGAGTGTATGCTAGAGTTTATCGACAAGGATTGTGGGCCAGGGAGTCACCGACTCGCTGACCACGAAAGCCAAAGAGTTCTGTAGACCCTGTCGTCGTGAAACTTTGGTGTTTCACTAGTCTTCTGTTTTGTTGGGTGCCAGCAATTGTCTGCAACCCTAATTTCAATTTATTGTAATTGTTTCCGACCCTATAACCCTAATTGCAAATGATAGTAATAAAATAGAAGGGAAGCTAGCTGCAGTTGTGCTATCATGATTGGAAACATATAACAATGCATTAAACCCTATTTTTGGCGATGGTCTTGTTGACCTTAAAAATTATTACGTGGCTTGCAGGTCGAGTACAAACGCGTTACTATGTCCTTTTCATTCACCAACTTAGAATATATAAACTGAGTGCGTGTAAAAGAGGGTACAAATATATTTATTATTTAATTCTTGAGTTGATTAAACAAGATACAATCAGGACGAGCATTTATCTGCGAAATTTTTTTATGAAAGTTTCATCTTGGTTCTTTTGACTCTCCATCTCTTCTGGGGTGCAATCGTGCATGTTGGATTGAAAATTCTGATCCCAACCAAAAAAAATTCCAATTTGAAAATTTTCTAAATCCGAATATTTCGAAATAATAAAGATGGAAACTGACTGTATCTAGAGATTATATCTTATCCAATAATTTTCAAGCTTATTATGATTTGATAAGTCATAAGTGCAGACTGCAAAGCATATTCAAGGCATAAAGATGAGAAGGTAGCGGGAAACATCAAACAATATTGGATTTGTGCAGATTTTTTCAATTGGAAAAATAGTTTCAAACTAGTGAATTGTCAATTTAATTCTTGAAAATTAGGTCTCTACACTATTTTTTTAAATTAGTCATTGAATTATTAAAATTTGCCAATTACATTCCCAATATTATATTCAAAGCTACTATATTCAATTTTCCATCAAAATAAGTTACGTTATTTGCATGTGATACACATTGAAGGGTAGATTAATAATTTTATCATAAAGAAATAGTGTATTGAGTAACTTTGGAAGGTAAATTATACATTAGATTCGCAACCTATATAAAATGTTAAGAGCTTATAGGCGAGAAAATGAGGGTATTACACTCTAAAGTGTGTAAAGTGACTTAAGTTGACCAAAAATTGGATAAAATAACTTTGAATATAAAAGTATGGATGAAATTAGCAATTTTTAATGAATGTAGGGACTTATTTTACCAAAAGATAATTTAAGAACCTAATTTTCACTAAGGTGTAAATTAGCACTTCACCCTTTTTTTATTTAACAATATATTTATATACTAAGAGGCTAAAGGAATAAATTAGCTGCAAACTCGTGGTTATTATATTCGAACTAAAGACTTCTCACTTTCAGTGAAGAAGAATATCATATATTGCATTACTAAGTGACTTAAAACCACAAATTTTTCATTGGAATTGGAGAAGCTTGTTTCCGGTCCGATTCTCTTCTATTCGTTTAATTGGAAAAATTAGAAAGAAAATTGTTTCTTTCAGCAAATTATAATATTAAAAGGATAGAAAAGCAATGGAATAAATTTTAAAACCAAATTTTATAAAACAAATGATGTGAACGTTAATGATTAGATTATTACTTAAGTATTGATTAACGTGCTTATTTTATATTGGTGACACATCATTTAGTTTGTAAATTTGGTGTCCCTAACATTAACCTTTTATTTTGATGTTCATATCCTATATGTTTGTTAGTAGTTACGTATAAGATACTATTAGGATCCGTTAGGAAAATGATTTTAGGAGGGCAAAATCATTTTTGTGAGTTCATGGATTCACTTAGATACAAGCACATGGTAGATATTTCTTTCCAAAAATAATTCTAACCACGACTCTTCTAGAGTCGTTTCTGAATAGGCCTTTAATGCTAGAATCTTAATTATCAGAAAGTTCATCACAATAGGCCTTTTTAACGATAATCATATCAGATATTTTGATGTAGATGTTGAATTCTACGTATCCTTTCGATTTTCTAAAACCATAGGGACGAGCGACATGGGTCAACTTCTGTTGCGTCATGCAATGTGGTTTCCCTTTCTTTTTGTTAGCCATATATAATTATATATGTGTATATTTGCAGCTTGAATTATTAGTCCATATTTCCCACTCGTGGTATACGTGCACTGGATGATCGGCATTGAGCCTTCATTTTTCTTCATAAATGGAGTTGCTCTCTTGGTTTGCGTTTTGAACTTGGAGATGGGGACAGCTTAACTATTTGATATCTCTTGTAATTCTTATCAACATCACTATATCAAAACAGCAGACACGTGTTGTAATTTTAAAACTTTCTTTTGATAAAATGTAAGAAATTTTTTCGTACAACTAAATTTATGCTTCTTTAAAATAACCGTACGTAAGAGGAGTAAAATAAAATTGTAACAGGAAAATTTTATACACTCGTTTCATGCACGAACTTTCCCTCGTCGAGACCACGAGTTTGTGGCTAGCTGGCTACGTTTGATCTTAGTCTATCAAACAAGATGTTTCTCAGATTGCATATTCTCCATCCCAACTTCAGAGGCACTTTCACCACTTCCTTTGTACTTAAACCACCTAGCAAGTACTACGAAATAGACAAGATTCAAAACCTCCAATACAACCACCACATAATAAAAGTAATCCAATCTCCCCTTGTTAAGATCTTCAGGCAGCCAATCAGTGGTATGGTGAACTATTGACACCAAAAAACTACTCAGGTAATTGGACATTGCCATCCCTACAAACAAAAATGAACCCCCAATGCTTCTCATGTTTTCTGGGAATTGCCTGTAGTAAAACTCCACTTGACCAATCACTGTGAAAGCCTCAGAAAGTCCGATTAGTGACAACTGAGGAATGAACCAAAATCCGGACATCGAAGAAATTGCACCACTTCTTCCCATTTCAATGGGATTAGAGAGAGCCAGGCTTATTCTCTTCTCTTCAACTAGGCCAGACACTAGCATGGTTATTATAGCAAGAACCATGCCAATACCCATCTTTTGTAGTACTGTGATGCCCCCTTCTTTTCCTGTAATTTTTCTAAATTTTGGGACTATGAATCTGTCATAGATTGGTATCCAGATTGTGAGGGCAAGCATGGTGAATATCGTGTAAGACGCAGCGGGGATCTTGAAGCCGGTGTTGCCAAGGCGCCTGTCGGATTGCAGTGCTTGGAAGACTGTATAAGTTTGTTGTTGCACCAGGGTAACATAGTATACAACTTGTGAGATCCAAATTGGAACCACTCTCACCAAGCACTTAATTTCTTCAACTTGCTGCATACTGCAAAGTCCCCATGGATTTGCTGCTGACCCATCCGGGTTGATTTTGTCTTCATTGGTCATGATTGCAGCTTTGTCAAGGATTCTGAAAAATTAGTAGTGTTAACTTTTTGGTTAGTCAACCATACATATGTCAATTATTGAATTGGTTGGTCCAACTATGGAGCTGGTCCAGATTCAATTATTGTATCAAATAATGGTCTTATCTTGCTTGATAAGCCCCGTTGTAAGGGCAACGGTTGATTGCTATAGATATCAATCTACAGTACTTAAGGGATTGTGGATATTATCAAATACAAAGTGAATATCAACAGTGCATCTAGTACTATAAATTCACAAACATCAATCAGTCTTTTCACGAGTGAAAATTCACAAACTTTACTAAAATGTTCTTGGGAATTTTCACGTAAAAATTAAAAGGGAACAAAACATTCTAATCAAGAGGAAATCTAAAGCAAATAATTAGTCACTATAGTTAAGTTACCTGAATTGATCAGTGTAAGGAATTTTGGAGTTGATAGAGCTTTTCGGGACGTAGTTAAAAAGTGAAATCCCAGGTTGCTCCGGTAATTGCAGTCCTCTCTTCTTGATTGCAGCAACTGTGACCCTCACTGCAGTTGTGAATGGACTACCATCTGGTTTCACTTTCACATAAATTCTTGTACCCATGAAGAATAGTGCACATGACAAGAACATGAGAAATGCAGGAATTCCCAACCCCCAAGCCCAGCTCACGTTCGATTGCACGTAGACGATGACTGTCAAAGAAACCATCATGGCAAACGTGAAGGTGAAGTAGTACCAGTTGAAAAAGCTGTTGGTAGCCTTCTTCCCTGATTCAGTGTTGGGATCAAATTGGTCTGCACCAAAGGCTAAGTTGCAAGGCCTAATGCCACCAGCTCCGACAACTAGTAGACCGAGTCCGCTTAGTAGAAATGCCATTTGCCATGGTGTTGGACCAATGCATGGGCCACTTATTCCGTCTGCTTCACAGCTTGGAGGGTGCAGCTTTGCAACCGCCGCTGTTAGGGTTAGTAGCAGCATCCCCTACAGAAAATAATCCGTCGCAACGAAAAATCAATCAGACATAGTTCTAGTTGCAATTTTTCATGTAATGGAAATTTGTACAACTAGTACTATACCAAGAAAGAAGCAACTGAAGCAAATCCGAGGGTTTTGTAGCGGCCGAAATAGGTGTCACTGAGGAAGGCTCCCGGCAAGGTGGCAAAGTTGGTGGTGCCATTGAAGACGTTGACAAGAGTTGTAGCTGTGATGCTGTTCATGTTGAACACTGTGGTCAGATAGACCAAAAGGTTCGATGAAGTTCCTATAGTTCCTAGCTTCTCAAAGGTTTCATTTCCTGCAATTTAATTTTTACATATTGAGCATTTAGGAAAAAAGTCTTCAACAAAAAAAAAAAAAAAGGGAAATTAGTTAATTCACTACTATTTCTTATACCTATAACAAAGGGCATGGCTTTGATGCCACGGTACTTGATCTCAGATTCATCTTTTGTAACAGCCTCCTCGTAATTCTTCGCCATTCTACTTGCAACTTTAAGCACTTTCTCTCCCTCCTCTCTTAGTACAGCTACTGGCCGTCACTACTGCAATTTTGGGTTCAGGCAACGGTTTTTCTCCGTTGCCTATTTTATTTTGTATAAAAATCGAAGTATTGGCAGGTGATAACTATCGTTAGAGAACGGCTAAATTTGCTAAATAAATTGATAGATTTCTGAATGAGCTTCCACATATTTATAAGCTCTCCTTCTTGATAGGAGGAGGATGTGAGTCATCACTCTTCCCTCTCTCAATTATTACATTTGTCAGGTTCTGACATTTTTTAGGCCTGTTAGCAACTGGACCATGGATGCATTATGGAGTAGCCAATCTTGACTTCTACTGCCGCAAAAGATTGTCTACAAGTGATCCAAGTCATTCGGTTAAAATTGTCTACTTGTTAGGCTTAAAAATTCGTCATTCGTGAAAGGGCATGTGAGTGAAGATTGTTTCACATTGGAGAGTCAACAAATTAACCTTGCAAAAGCTTATAAGTAATAAAGAGTTGAGTCACTCACCCTATTACCAATTAATTTTTGAGGCTAGACCTTAACTTATTTAAGCAAGTATTATTTGTAAGGGCGGTGACGTTGAAAATTTGAACTCTCTTATGGTGTGCTTTACTTCCAGCCTTTTGTTTTTCTTTGTTGGCTCATGTGAACGCGTCCTTACAGATTTATGTGTGAATTCTCAACCATGCTCATTGCAGGAAGAAGCCAAACTCAGGTCACTCTCAGTCACACTCTTGTCAATTTGTATGATTCAGTTAAGATGTATTTTTTGTACGTTCAATGAAGTAGAAAAGCATAAAGAGAAAAGATTGATGTTTCCAGAAGGAAAATAATATGCGTTACGAAAAGGTTTTGCAATTTTAAACTCGATCTCTTTGACAACAGATTTTTACTTAAACCTTACGAAAAACGATGACTCGGCTTTCATTGTAGTTGGTGTTGAATGTAATTTTTACGTGTACATAGGATTTGTTTCCTACAACGACTTATTTTATTTTTTAATTAGGTTATCTTACAAGTTTCTTTACCTAAAGAAAGAATAATACATACTAGAAAATCAGGGGCAGACCCATTAAGCAGCAAGGGCAGCTGACCGTACCAACTTCGCTGAATTTTTATGGATGATTTGAGTGCTGTTTCTTTGAAGGTTGGAAATGTACTTCGAACATACCCCTCCAACTGCTTGGTAAAATCCCTCATAGAGGATAGTTGTTCTTTCTTATTATCTTTTTTAAATATTACTTGGTCAGAATAACATCGTTTTGAATTTGGTTACTTTATATAAAAAATAAAACAAACAATCATTAGTTTAAAAAAAAAAAAAAAGTTGACATGTAAGCTGCAGCAAACCCCAAATTCAATTTCAAGTTCAATTCTCAAATCCCTATACCACCAAATTAACTCAATTGCTAACGCCGAAACTCAAAGGCAAATTCAGAAATTGTTTGCGGAGGGATAAAATTTAAAAGGAAAGGTCCCAAAAAATATAGACAACAAATCTTTTTCAGATAGTAGATAACATTAATATCATTCATAATACAAAATTAGAAGAGGAAAGGAGAGAATTAGACAAATAAAATAAAATAAATGAATTATTTACTCATAATGATACTTAGAAATCCACAAAATCCATTCCAGTAACAAAACAATCATAAAATCCCAAACCGCTCTACATAGTCACATCCAGACCAGCAACAACAACCATGATCTCAAACCCTGAACGTAGATCCGATGGCCAAAGCGGCGATGATGGCGACCAAGGCAGAGATAAACGAGGGGGAGGGATGTGGCTGAGGAGACTTGGAGCGGGTCCAATGCAGGTTCTTTCGGTGCGTTTGTTGCACCGGACTGTCTCGGACTGGACTAGCTTCAGGGACTAAGCTGTACTGGCTTAGACTAGACTAAGCTGGACTAGCTTAGTGAAGCGTTTGGTGCAGTGTCGGACTAACAAGCAGAATAATTAACAAACTCTATTATTATATTATTTAATCTATAATTATTAATATTTTATTTTTATCCTATTTTTTTTATCCCTCTAATCCTTCCTTACCGCCCCATTCTCTCCCTCATTTTCTCCATCTTTTTCTCCCTTGTCCGTTCCAATCTTTTCTTCAATTTGGTATTTTATATGAAAATTGGTTGTGAAAAGCATCTAGTCCAATGACTTTCGAATGTGAGTGGTCGGGAAGCAAGGCGAGGAGGAGAAAGGAGGAGAAAGGGGACAGTCTTAGCTAGTCCCATGGATTTTGAGGGGTTTCACTAAGACCAGCTAGTCCCTGATTTAGTCTAGGCTAGTGAGACTTAGTCTCATTAAACCTAGTCCCTGTCAGGAACAAACATGGGACTAGACTAACCCTTAGTCCAGTCCAGTCCAGTACCCTTTAGTGAGGGCAAACAAACGCCCCCGAGTACTCAGATAAACAGATTCTCACTCTTAGAGGGTCGATTTCTGATGACTGGAGGTGTGGCCGTACCTCCTTGCGCCTATGTAACTTCGCCACTGTTCGACGACCACCTAAACCGCATCTTTCAAATTCCAAAATAATTTCTTCATAGCTTATTCAAATTAAATTTCTAATTGTTTTAGTGAATTGATAGAAAAATTGTTTCTTATATGAATAATTAGATTTGATTATTAATGTGGATCGTATATGATTTTTATTTAGATTTATTGATATGTGTGTTTTAGACTAATTAGATTTGATTATTAATGTGGATCATATATGATTTTTATTTAGATTTATTGATATGTGTGTTTTAGACTAATTAGATTTGATTATTAATGTGGATCATATATGATTTTTATTTAGATTGATTGATATGTGTGTTTTAGACTTTTTGTTTATAAATAGACAAAAGTTTTTATTTAGAGTATTGAATGAGTTGAGTTTTGTGTGAGGAGTTGGTTTGTATGAGTTTATAATTATGTGTATTTGCTACTTACATTAGCTTTGGTTTTACCAGTTGCTACTGTTTCAGCGAATGGAGCCTTTTGTGGAAGTCCATTATGTAATTGAATGAGAAGTTAATGGTTGAGTAATATTATGGTGAATTATTTGAGAGCAATGCTCTTTTTCCATTGATAATGAAGTTATAATGCAGCGTTTTCAAAATATGAAAACGTGTTGTGGACAGTTGTAAACTAGTTAATGTTGAAGTTATAATGCAGAGATTTCTAAATTGTGTACTTAATGTTGAAGTAATTACAAGAGTATGTATTTATAGTGAACTAGTCACTCTAACAGACTTCATAACAAAATAACTAATCTAACAAACCACCTAATCAAATTACAAATGGCAAGATTTCATCTATACAACATTATACACTAACACTATAAAGTATAAATGATTGGACAATAATTTAATTTTTAAAGTTATTATATGTCTAAAAACTGTTTTTAATTTTACATATGACCCCTGAATAATTTTTCTTGAACCATCCCTCGATTTTAGGAGGTGTGAGAATAAAAGCTCTACTACTCAAACTATGATAGCTGTCAACAACTGAGAGATTCTACAATTTCTACTACGAAGATATGGTCATTTGATAGAAATTTTCACTTCAGGCGCTGATTTTTCTCTTTCTCATTGAATGTCCATGTCATGATACACGTGCAATTGACTCATGATTTGGAATGAGGATTCTTTTCCGATTTTCTTTGTAAAAGATCATGGGATTTTCAAATTGTGTCGTTTATCATACATCGTACAGTCAGAAATTATTTAATTTTTTTTTTTAAAATTAAACATGAATAATATTTGACGAAAACTAGCCGCACGATATATAATAAATGGACATGATTTGAGGATCTCCGGAATCTTCACAAAGAGGATCTGAAGAGGATCCTTGTTCCATGATTTGTATCTTTGTATCTTTCCTTTTGTTTAGATTTTTGCTTTATCGAATTTAAGGATCTCCGGAATCCTCATTCCATGATTTATATCTTTGTATCTTTTCTTTTGTTTGGATTTTTGCTTTATCGTAAAAATTTCTCACTTGAAATTTACCACCAACAAAGAACTAAATCCATGCATGTTTCAACTTAAGTCCCTTTCAAGGTCAGCTCTTACTGCAGAAAATTCCAGGTGCTTAGCATTATAAGTAATTAACCAGCCTTGTTCCACTCTGAACTAGTAAATCATTCAACGACAAACGATTGGCAGCTTGATGTTTCCATTTTCTAAAAACTTGGTTGTTTCTGCAACCAATTGAAAGGGACACAATAAGAAGCATGCATATATATTCAATACACGCTTATCTGAAGCCTTGAAACTTCTATCCAACAACCCCCCACCCCAAAAAAAACTTGAATATAATAACAAATTAAGTTTGTGAAGCGTGGGCTATCCGTGTTAGAAATCAAATAATCCATCATTGAAATGAAAGAATGAAATTGATTTTTGACTGCACTAGCCACAAGTGTGTGGTTTCCGTTACATCTTTGCAACTGGACATGAGCTGGACATGAGCTAGACACATATGAGGTGTTCATACTACTATTTGTCTATATTGACATTTTTGTCTTGAACTTGTTTTTGAGTGTTAAATAAACAAATGATTTGCATGTTAAATACGTGAAGGTTTTTGAGTGTGACGATGAATCTATCACGTGATGTTATTAATTAATTCACGTGTTATAATATAAATGGATAAGATGATTGATATTCATGAACTACATAGTTTTAATAAATAAGTACACGTGTTGTAGCATTAGAGTATTGGTGACAACGCGAGACAGAACCAGGGACAGAGCCAGAGATTTGTGTTAGTGGGGGCATCCACAAACAATAAAGTCGCAGTTAAAAAAATTTTAAAAAAAATTTATTGAACAAAACATTTTTAATTCACAAAGTTTTTAACACAAAACAGTTATAATCAATGTTGGCGAAGTCAGTCATATTGATGCTAGAAGAAATGCTAAGGAAACTTATAATCAATCTTTGTCACCTCTTGTTTTTTGCAGAATGTTTTATAATGTTGATACCAAAATTGTATTAAAAATATGTGATGACGGAGAGTCCAAAGAGGCCATTTTAGAAGAATCTCCTTAGCATTTCTCTTGATAGGAAGAATTAACACATAAAATTTAGTTGTATCGTATTTAGGTTGGTCATTTGGATGCAAAACTAAACAATTTTTTTGCAGCAAAAAAAAAAAAAAAAGCTGAGTGGGGCCATCCGCCCCCCTCTAGGCCTATACTAGCTCCGCGTCACAGAACGACAATTGATTGTATCAAAGAAAAAAGAATGAGGGCCAAGTAATGTCATGTGTCTCCAACCCTCCCTAGTCAGCTCTCTCTAGTACCGTCTAATTTTATGTATATACTTTAAAAAACAGAATAGCATCAATAAATTATGTCCATTTCCGTGTACGAAATTCTTAACAAATAAAATAGCACAAATAACATAATTATATATGTCCATCTCCATCTATGCATGAGTTCCCAACCCCTTCTCCTCATCCGTCGATTCACGTTCTACCAGGTCTCTTGAGCCACTCGGATTCTCCGGCTGCATCTCCCTTCTCCCTTTTCCAAACCTTCCAACCATGACGTAATGTCGAGCAAAGAAATTGAAATACGCAAGGTTAACAACTCCGAGGCCAGCAATGATGTAGTAATAGTAGTCCAGCTTATTCTTGTTAAGGTCATGACCGCCGAGCCACGGCGTTTCTCCCTTCTTTTGGGTTGCCTTGTGGACTATATTGACTATCAAAGAGCCTAGATAACTCGAAACCGATAAGCTGAGGAAGAAGACTGCCCCGGCAATGGTCCTCAAACTCTCCGGCATTTGCATGGTGAAAAACTCCATTATGGAAACAGCCGCAAAGGCCTCAGTCAACCCTGATAAGACAAACTGTGGCAAGAGTAGGCCAAAGCTTACGGGTGAAATGAATGATCCGTATTTCAAAGCAGTTTTCCGACGGTGCTCTTCAACGATCCCAGATACCAACATGGACAGAATGGACAGCACAATGCCAGTGTTGATCCTCTGTTGCATCGTCAGTCTTTTGTCCCTACAGGTCCTTCTTCGGGCCAGCGGGAGGTAAATTTGCTCGTAGATGAAGATCCACGTTGCGAGTGCAAGCATGGCTGTGATATTCATCCATCCGGGTGCGAATTTGAAATGTCCTATGGATCTGTCCGTTTGCAATATTTGTAAGACCCCGAAAGTGTTATTTTGGTCCATGCACATGAAAGTCCCGATTGCTGTAACCCAAACTGGAAGAATTGCCACTAAGCACTTCAGTTGCTCAACTTGTTGGAGGCTACACAGCCTCCAACTGCTTCTAGGCTTGCCTTGATTGTCCAATTCATTCGGGTTAGTTATTATAGCAGCTCTGTCAAGGAACTTGAAGCGATTAGTGTGAGGGAGCTTCAAGATCGTATAAGGCTGATCGGATGCATTGTTTAGTGGAGGATCATAAAATGAGTGCTCGGAAGCCAGTGAAACCGTAACTCTTGATTTTTGACAGGCAGCTGTGATGACCTTGGCTATGTCCGAAAAAATGCTCCCTTGAGGCTTCAAGCAAATGTAAGTGTGGCGGCCGACCAAGAAAATGATGATAGAGGAAGCAAGGCAGGCAGTGGGAATGGCAAACCCTATGACCCAACTGATATCGGTCTGGATGTACACAACTCCGGTGAGGGCCACAACTAGAGCCAGTGTGAAAGAGAAATACCACCAATTGAAAAAGCTTTCGAGTTGCGCCCTTCCTTTCGCTGTCCTGGTGTCTAATTGGTCAGCACCAAAGGCAATGTTGCAGGGCCTGATGCAACCTGCTCCTAGGGAGAGCAGTAGAAGAGCAATGTAGAGGAAGACCAGCTGCCAAGGTTGGGGCTGAGGGCAATGTTGGGGCTCTTTGCAGGTGGAGGGTCTTAACTTATCTATAGATGCAGTAAGGGTCATGGCTCCCATACCCTGAAATAAAATGAAAAAGTGTAAAGAAAAATTTGCAACCATGTGTACAAAATCATCATTTTCCTGGATTACGTGATACTTTACTACCAGAAGGAAAAACCTAAGAAGATGAAGAATTTATATGCAGGGGACATGAGAAATAATTACAATGCACAATTAAATTTTTATAGCGAAATATGCATAAATAGAACTAGTTACCAACGTTTAATTAAATAGATAATGGGACACACCAAACAGATGATAACCCGTATATAAAACAGGTTTGGTTCTATATTGAAAGTTTATAGACGGTTTGTATGTGTGCACATTTCCCATTCTTCTAAGCATATAAGAGATCGGTTAATTATTTCACTTCAATGTTAGTTATGCTAGACTGAAATTCCAAACAATGGATTAAATGAAATTGATGATTAATCTAGAGTGAGATGGAACTTCTAATTGGAAAAGAGACAGATGAATCATAACTATTACCAGGAGAGATGACATGGATCCAACGAGGAGGGTACTAAATCTGCCCAGATAAGCATCAGACACAAAAGCACCTGCTAGCGTTACAACATTCGATGTACCATTCCATATATTAACCACGTTTACCACAAATATTCCACTTAAGTTGTATCTTGTACTCAAGTACACTGTGATGTTGGCTATCAAACTCATCGAAGCCAGCTTCTCGAACGATTCATTCCCTTCAAATTGATCAACCAACGAAATGGCGAACCAAAACCCCATCAGAAATCACACGAAAGAAAAAATTAAATACAAGATTATAAGATGAAATGATATTGTGTACCAAGAATGTATTTGATAGCTCTCCATCCTCCTTTAGGGTTTGGAGGGGGCACTTGCTCTAATGGTGAAGAATCATTCTCATTCTCCATCTCTCCCTCTTTCTCCTCTCTATTTTTCCCTCGCTGCTCACTTTCTCTGAAACCACATTGCATCTTTTTGTTTTATTATTTCTTAGACCTTAGTTTATCTTTGTAATCAAAATTAGGTTATAGATAAGTATCTAAGATTTGACTCTATCGGCTTACCCGGCCGGACCCAGCCCAAGATACGAAATCGGAAACGATTAGAATTTAATTAAGTAAAAAATTTCAAACTTTAGTATTCAAGTGTTGACTTAGTTATATGGTGAATGGATGACTGGTGAGAGAAATGTGGAGCAGCTTGTTATGGGTGTGATGACTTGTGAGTTATGAACACTGACGTGGATTCTATGTTTACGTTCTTTACGTACCCTAACAAACTTCAGTACAACACATGTGCAATGTTCTTCTTATCCTAAGCCTTAAGTTTCTCCCAACCTTAACTGTATATTCAACGCCAAACTTACGTGTTGCCAAACGAGAACCTTATCCGATCACTTTGGTTGTAATTTAGGCTTTTTAGTGATTGTTTACCGACGTTATTGAAATAATAAAACACACATAAAAATGCTTAATGTTGTGGTATAAATTTAGACAGGGAGGAACGGCAAAGTGGGAGAAAAGTAGAGAGTAGAGAGGGCTTGAATAGTTTTATTATAACATTTGTCATCTCTTGGGCGTTTATTTATACTAGTAAAAGAAAGTAACTTGCTTTTCAAGTAATACAAACATTAAAAGGAAAGATTTTCAGTTATTTAAGGGTTTGTTTGATGACCATAATAAAACTCGTAGCATGCTTTTGATCATGTCGAGTTTGTTTGATGACCATATCAGTTTTTTACTTTTTAGTTTTTAAACAAAATGAAAATTAAAACCCAAATTAAGAAAAGCTACTTTTGTGAGTTTTTTTTTTATATTTTTTATATTTATAATTTAGCTTGACTTTAGTTTTTAGATTTCATTTTAAAGAAATCTGAAAACTATATCAAACAAGTTTTCAGAAAAAAAAAGTGAAAAGTGAAAAGTAAAAAATAAAAATAAAAATATTATTGAACTGCAGCTAAATTAATAAACGTTGTATACATCAGGTACATATGATGAAATTAACAACGGACACTTTGGAAGTAGTCCCTAACTACCAATGTTCTTTGACTGAAACCTTTGTGATTGTTAGTTTTTTATTGAAGTCCATGACAATAATGTAATAATTTATTTTATGTAGGTTATTATATTTTTAAATTAAAAATAAAATTTGTAGTTATTTATATTAATGAGATTTTAAATAAAAATTATAATTTATGGGATTAAAAATATTAAAGAAATTATACTCTCCAATATATTGTGTGACACGCCCCGACCCGGAAAGGTCGGCGCATGCTGGCCGTCACCGTGAAGTGACGTAACCATAGGGGTAATGTGATGTAAAAAGTGTATAAATTTAAATCGAACATAGAATTAATTAAAATTTGAAATAGTGACAGAGTGCACAAACGTGGGTGTGGCCCACTATAGTTATTCAGAGCTTAAAGATAGGACGACTACTGAAGAGTAGTCAAGCATCTAAAGTATACTTATTACACACGGTGATAAGTTCATACATCAGAAGCTGAAGCTTAATGTCAGAAACGGTCAAGGTTCCTTGAATGCCACGAAGAACAGCTATCTAGGTCCTGGAGGGGCGAAAAACAAGTTGAGTGGGTCAGCAAAACAAACTTATGTGAAAACGTTTGGTTTTGAACATACTAACCCCTCGCCGTAAAACAATTATAATTTCCTTTAATAATATGTACATTATGAGTAAGTACGTACGTATATATATATCCACAATACTAAAGGCAAGTATAACGACAATATAAGTCAATTCATGATAAGATCGATGCTGCAGTTATATAATCATGTGGCAATGTTATAATGCAATATAACTAAAATATGCCAAGTACTATGTATCAACGCTACAGTAGTATAATCATGTGATAAACAATATTCCTACGTATAATCAATACGCTCAAGTACTATGATCAAGTACTACAATACAACCTACTACTCATCATCTAATGGCTAGCACACAAGTCGGATTGCCTAATGCAATCTACCCGACAGGCTGGGTGTAATCAATACGCTCTGTACTACGGTCACGTGAAGCTGGTGCAAAAGCACATCACATACAAGTCGGATTGCCTAATGCAATCTACCCGACAGGCTGGCACCTAACCTGGATCCAGACGAGCGAACGGTGCAATGTGAACATACACGTGAAGGCTGGCCCTGGCCCTGGGGCAAGTACTAACACCAGTGCAGCAGATGAGTATGTATATGACATGTATGAATATCATGACAAGTATATCTCAACCGTATATCAGCATTTATCACCATTTTATCATACGTAACATCTATTTGATAATATATACGTAGAGTGAATCATTCATGCATTTTTGGAAATTGTGAATACGTATAATGTCATGGCAAGTATATCTCAACCGTATATCATCATTTATCACAATTATATCTCAATTATCCAATACTTAGCAACATATACGTAAAGTGAATCATTCATGCATTTTTGGAAACTGTGAATACGTATAGGTATAAAAACAAACTGCCCACTCACCTGGAGTCTACACCAACTCCCTAGCATAATCATCGAGCCGTCAAAATGATCGACGCCTAGAACAATTATTAAATCAAAACTTAGAATTCGATTCGATAAAATATATAACTTTGTATAACGTTTTCTACATAATCTGATCCGGAAGATCCGTATATCAGATTTCTGATCCGTCACTTTTAACGATACACATTATATCTCTAGAACATTATCTCAAGGTTTCATCACGATCTAACGGTTGGATCTCGGCCAGTTGACAAAAACCTAGGGGCGGTTAACATTTTATTTTTCTAACTTACAAACCTATTTCAGGAAGATCCGTACGTCGGATTCCCAATCTGTAAGTTCCTACATTCTTCAAATATTACGTTTTACCACGTATCAAAGTTTGGTGACGATCCAACGGTCGGATCGTCGATTTATATTATTGCCTATACGAGAAGTAATTAATTGACTTAGTTTAATACACATAAACGGGAACGTAAATAAAATCTTCGTAGATTGTCCAAATATAGAGTTTAAATATATGAAATCGATCTACTCGACGTCACGAACACATACGTATTTTTAGAATCCGATTTTGACCATGCACGCGCCCCCACGCGCCGCCACAAGGTGGCTGCGCAGGTGGCCACGCGCCGCCACAAGGTGGCTGCGCAGGTGGCCACGCGCCTGCGAGTACAGTGTACTCGTCTTCTTCGCGGGTTCTGCCATTTTTTACAGATTTTCGTCTAACTTCCAGAGCTTCAAACGAGCTCGTTTCTTAACCAAATTTAGTAATTCAAAAGCCAAATTAAAGTTAGGAATGTAGAGAATATATCTAGATTCACAGAATGTTCATATGGGGTCTTTGTTGTTCAGAAATTGGGTCTGAAAGTAGCCAAACGACCACGGTTACATTTTTTTCCAGAAACTTATATTTTTTCTTCCAACTTCCAGAGTCGATATCTAACTCGTTTTTAATCCATTTTTCATGAAATTTTATATCAAACTGAAGCCCTCGACATGTAGAATCACGTTAGATAGGTTTTAAGACTTAAAAATCACTAGATTTTTCTCAAGATCAAACGATAGTTCGGCTTACTTTCAAACGCTTCGATCTCTGCCCTCCGACGTCCAAATCCTTCCAAACGAGTTTCTCCGGGGTTCCTGGGAGCATTTTAAGATTCGTGGTGATCTTAGTTTTCTTTAAAACTCAACCAATAAAAACTTGATGAATAGTGCCAAAAACGAAAATCGATAGTTCGACGTAAAAATGATCAAGTTCTTACCTAAGTTTGATGTAAATGGACTCGTGAGGTCCTAAGGAATCCAACTGTGATCTTGGATCGTCGAAACTTCAAGGTTTGGATTGACTTCGAGCTTGGTCCGTGTATAATGGTAGAGAGAGAATGAGAGAGTTTCGAGAGTTTTTCTGAGATGAGAGAGAGAGAGCTGTCTGAGAGCTTGAGGGAGAGAGATTCTGAGATCTAGAGAGAGAGAGTGAGTCCACATAGAATAAGGATGGTGGATGATCATTGACGGAGGGAATGATTGTGGACGGTTTGGAGTGTGAATGGAATAGGGTTGGTGAGAAATTATTGGAATTAGTTTAGTAAGGTAGTGTATTAGGTTGGTGATTGTAGTGGATCCCTTTCCTAAAAATACATGTAATTTCTACTAATGTAAAATTTAGATTATACTATAGTTTTAATCGGAGTAAACTTAATTTAACGCGTCCACGTCACTCCACGATAAGGGCATAATTGTCAATTTATACGTACGGGAAGAATTTACATAGGACATTAGGGACGGGTCGCCACATTGTGTGTATATATATATATATATATATATATATATATATATATATCTGTATATACATATATACATGGGTATGTTCATCAAAACTAACCAAAAAATTATTGTACCAAAACATGGGAACATTTTTCAAAAACACAAAAAGAGAGGAAAAGATATTAGGCTTAATAACATTATTAAATTTCTTCTATTAAACTTGACATGTATACATTCTCAAATCAACTAAATAGAATGTACCCATATAAGTTTAAAAAATGGATTAGAGAAAAGATTGAATGAATGTTATATAAAAATGGGTACATATAAGATTAAAAAAGTATTTTTTTTATAAAAAATTAATGGGTACGAATTCTTTTTTTTTTTTTTAAATGTTTGAATTAAAAATTAATTAGGATTTTAATAAGGGTGTGAGTATTAAAACTCTAAATCAATTACTAATTTATTATAAAAATTATGTAACATACATGTAATTCATTAATATATTAATGCTAGAGACTTTGATCAAAATCTAAAAACTGATAAAGTCTTAGTCAATGAATATTAGAAACCAGGGACCTGATACTAATTGAGAAATTAGATTCACATCCCTATTTTTTCTACTCCATTGATTAAGACCTTATTCCTTTTCAATTTTTAATTAAGGTTGACACACCCTGACCTAAATATTGGAGTGTGCTGGCCGTCACGTGAGGGTAACGTAGCCAAGTGCGCTATGCGGAAAAACTTAAGTGAAAATGTGAGGAAACGAAAAGCAAATTGAATAATTTACAATAAAAGATAAGTAGATAAGAGTGGTGAAATGAAAGAATAAAACACAACATTAGAGCATAGAAACCTAGGTGCAGTCCAGAACGAACAAGTACTAATTATACAATACCCAAGGAAGTCCTACAACAGTTGTGGTCTGTCAGAATTGCAATCGAAGCCTCGCTAGCCACCAACAGTCACCTTACCTAGAACCTGGAAGGGCACAAAACAAAAAACGTGAGTTGGCAAAAAAACTTTTCCAAAACTATTTCAATATCAAAGGTAATAACCCTTCTTTGTAAAACATGTATACATTCCCAGAAAATAATACGTAATCAAGTACCAATTCATGTTGGAAAACGATAAAGCTCGAATATGCCATGTTAGAATACGCCATGTCAAAATATCCAACCAAACAATATATGCATCAATCAAGTGAGATAAACCAAATCACAATAGGCCGACAATATCAATACGTCAGCCGGAGTTACCTAACGTGACATGTACAGCTGAATCTATAGCTCATCCACCAATATCTTGCACACGAGTCGGAACCACCTCTAGTGGTCTGTACGACAGGCTAGGTGTACATAAATACGCTCAGTGCTACGATCATGTGAAAGTTATGCGACGTATCGCAAGTCACCTATGAGTCAGAACCACCTATAGTGGTCTGTACGACAAGCTGGCACCTGCCTTGGATCCAAAGTGAGCGTGTGGTGCGGGAGGTGAACGATCACGTGAAAACTAAACCCTAATCTCTGGCAGAGCATAACACTGGGGTGCAGGAATATGAACTCTATACCAATCTCATCATCATCATCACCACTATTATCAAACATATACTCACCTGACTTACCTGAGCGTCCGCGGCGCCAATCAATAATTATCACAATCATAATAAATATAAACGATATTTGACATGGCATTTCAATTTATAAAACCATTTAAATGTAAATTTCTGGGAACGGTCTTGCATATATATATATACTGAAAACAAAAGCCCACTCACTAATACGTAGAAGGATCGTAGCCCTAGAGTCTCACGTGATTGCGCTCGTCCTCAGGATAGGTCTCACCTATATGCGAAACAACTATAAAACCGTCAATTTAACACACATAACCAACATAAGGTAATAACTTCTCATATGTTGCTCAATTGGGGTGTTTGAATATACCAACATGATCTACTCAATCCCACAAACACCCTCATATTTTTAGAAAAATTTTTCGATGTCTCACGCGCCCCCACGGGCCGGCCAAGGCACAGCCACACACGCCGCCCATGTGCAGGCACATGCCTGGCACACGGACAGAATCCCTAACGCCGTTAGGGAATATTACGTCAGAAATCAGAATATTTTGTCAACTTTAATCTAACGCCGTTAGTCTCCGTTAGGAATATTCCGTCAACTTTGATTGAATATTCCCTTGTCCCCTACCTCCAGTCGCTGGAATCCGGTGCCGACGACCGCTGCGTCGCTGAATTCTGGAAAAACTTTAATTTCCTATTTCTCACTCGTTTTTCAACCAAATTACACGATTCTTTCACCAAATTAAAGCTTAAAACAAGAGAAAGAGTTTTATACCTCTTTAAAGCTCAAAACTCAACGGAATCTCATCGGAGAAATTCCATGGAAATCGGCCAACCTTAGAACTCGCTATCCCGACGTCTAAAACACTTCAAAATTGTCCCCTGAGCTTCGTGAAGGTGTCTAGAAGCCCCCTATTATCTTAGAATCCCCTAAAACTTCCTTAATTATGAGTACATGAACAATACCAATAGCATGGCTTATAGGTTCTTAGGGTTTCAGATGGTTTCTCGCCAAACCAAAGGTATGGGTGAGTTTGTTAGGTCACAATGAATACGATGATGGTAGTTTAAGCCTCGATCCGTGCCCAAAACCGTGGGATGTATGCGTGTCCGTACAAAATCAAGGAAAATGGAAGAAAGCTCGAGAAGGAGAGAGAGAGGAATAACAAAAATGGGAAGAAAAGGTGCACGTGTGTATGTGTGGGTGTGTGTGTATATGTTTTTAACCAAACACAATAATCCAAGCCCAAAACTCTCATTGGGTCCAATTATGTAGGAATCAACCCAATTGGCCCAAACGTAGCCCAATCACACACACACGACCACTAACGAGTAAGGGCAAAAACGTCATTTCACGTTATCGATACAAAATTTCGGGACGGGCTGTCACACAGGTCCTTAGGTTTTATTAACCTCATTAATTATTTCAATAATAAAATATTTAATCTATTTATTTTCAATTAAATTGTATTTCTAAATATATTCATTTAGTGTTAGAAACTTTATATTTGGTATATTTATATTTACGGCTAAACTTTGTATCATGTATTTCTATTTTTAGTTTGTACCCATTTGTAATTTGCAACCTTTTTTTTTTAAATTGTACCAATTTTCTTTTTAGTTTCAGTTTGTACCCATATATAAATTTCTTTTTGTGCCCATATTTTTTAAACTTTTATTTGTAATCATAATTTTTTAACCTTTTATTTGTACCCATAATTTATTTATAATGTACCCATTTTTATTTGTTACATGCAAAATGTACCAATTTTTCGTTTTGTAAGTACCATACCCTTTTATGTAAAATGTACCTATTTTTTAATGTAAAATCTATTTATTGTTTTAATCTAAGATGTACCCATTGTCTTTTTTAATAGAAAATGTACCTCTTGTTTTTTTTTCTTTTAATTTTTTTATTTATAAAATGTACCCATTTAATTATACAAAACGTGCCCTTTTTTTGTATAAAATATATCAATTTTTTGTATGTGCAATGTACCCACATTTTTATATAAATATGCCAATTTTTTTATATGTAAAATGTATGCAAATTTTATTATATAAATGTACTCATATTATAAAAAATTTAAAAAAAAATCTAAAATGCACCCATAAGCAAATTTCAATAATTAAATTGGTGGTGTAAATGAAAGCAATATATAACAGTTTGAATCTTTATTGATATTATTACATCTCTTTTATTATTATGTCATTTATGTAGAGAGGAACTTCAATCTAAAACTTAAAATGCATAAGGTTTGAAGGTATAACAGTTATAGGGACCAGAGACCGCAACTAAACTATCCCTTAAAAAAACTAGTCAATGATCTGAGTTCACTCCGTATTCTAATTAATTACACTCCAATTTTAAATTTCAATTCTCATTATATCCACGAAAACCCCAAACAAAGCCGATTGTTTATAACGTAAAAGGAATTGGCCTCAAACTGTTTATATAAGACGATCATTAGAAATTCGTACATACTCAGATTGGATGGCCTCAAAAGGTTTTATTGCTAATCAAAATCTCAACCCAATTTGATAAAACTTGAATTTAGAAAAAGGAAAATTAATCGTGCATGTACATGAGTTTTTAGATTCAGTAATAAGAAAGACGACACAAATTGTCGTGGCCATCCAAGTGATGAGGAGAAAACAAGGTTAAGGAAAAGAAACAAAAGAACTGATCAGTACAGACAGCCCATATATTTAGGTTTAATCGTTGCGTAGACAGAGGAAGCGGGTTGTGAAATCAATGGCCAACATTGAAAATAAAAGATCGAATAGTTGTGAAAATAAATTTAATAGCTAAAAGACTCATAACACTGAGTGTTAATAACGTTGAAGTTATGCCCACCTGTGAAAAAGAGTAATTTTTTTTCCATTGTGTGTATCATTAAGTACTCCATAAAATCAACGATTAAATTTTACATATAGAAATTTAATGGAACTTTCCAACGGTTAATTCTTTCATAAAACTCGTTGTTGAACCCATTTGTACAATTGGTGTGTATAGATTAATATGGTTAGGGTTGAAGTGTTAATACGTAATTAACGTTGTAGAATAAAATATATATAATATATTTTGAAAAGATCTTAAGTCCCAGCAAAAGCATCTGGTTGATCGTAATGACGCATATGATTTTTGGTTTGATTACAACAATGCCGCAATTTAGTGTCAACAGCTAATTAATAACTTTTGGCGGAGCTCAACACGTCGCCAGTCAGCTGGGTTCACCTTTACCTTTTGTTAGTTTGTGTACAAGGCTGGTTACAAATAGATAGAGGTTGGTCCATTGAAAAAAAGAATAAATAGAATAGGATTATGCTAAAACGGGTGTAAGTGCATCTTCCTCTTTGGCACATAAGGACACCAACTAAATTACTATGACCGCTCAAATAGGAGAAGATGAAAAAGAAATGGCATGTGGAGGGCAGATAATCTTGGTCCTTAGCACATAATGGCACCAACCAAATTAAGTATACAAGTAGCCCTATTTGGCATA
The DNA here is from genome assembly GCA_963580275.1 of Crataegus laevigata. Classification (NCBI taxonomy): domain Eukaryota; kingdom Viridiplantae; phylum Streptophyta; class Magnoliopsida; order Rosales; family Rosaceae; genus Crataegus; species Crataegus laevigata. Next base: position 4,284,310 of record OY756953.1, on the reverse strand, counting down.
TGGAAGATTTATTTTATTGTGTTATTCTCATTTGATAGGGATAGGAGGGTATTAAACATAGGGGTGTGCTATCCACACATCCCTATTACTTTTTGTCCGTTAGATCTTCTTCAATTCATCCGATCCGACCGCCGAAATTCAAAAAGGTGTGAGAGAAGTAAAAAATTGTGTGTGAATATCACACCCCTAAACATAATGTATGAGGGGTGTGACCGAGGCAGTGTTTTGTATGTAGGTGTCAAGTGGGCTTTGTTCCCCTCGTCCGCAAGCCAAATCCTAGTCATACGAATATTTAAACTAGGATATTTAGCCAAGAGGGGCTTTCGTATGTGCTGCCTTTCAGATTACGACATTCGTCTACCGGCGCTAAATTGCAGGCCGGTCATATGGGACTTCCATTTTGGGGTGAGGTACTCACCTTCTTTTGGTGTTCCAAAATTGTTTGTCGTCCAGACGATTTTATCAATGATAATTTAGTTTAGTACAATATATTTTCATTTTCTTGGTTCTATATTTATGTATACTAACTAGTAACATTAACATGGTCTCTCTTTTTTTTTTCCCAAATAAAATAAAATAGAATACAAATAAAATCTGATGAGTATTGACAAATGATTTAGGCTTATTTTTAGTTATGCCCTATGAAACTCGATTTTGATCCCAGTTTGCCTCCTAAAACTTGAAAGTCGTTTCTACAAAACTCAAAACTCACTTCACATTACCTTAGATCTGTTAACTTTCTTATGTGAGTTCGATTTGTGTGAGCCAGGCTAATCAATTTTTTTTTTAATCTGTTCAATTTCTTTTGAACATAATATTCTATGATTGTTGAATGTTGACGCATGATGGAGATTTATAATCAAATTTATTGTATATGTGGCATAGTTTTATTTGGTGGGTCCCACATATGTTTTAGGAGAAGACTTGTAAGTTTCAGGAAAAAGATAGAGTCCACAAGTTTCAGGTAGACGACCTATAAGTTTTAGAGAGTAAAATAATGAATTTTGAGTTATAGAGGGTAAAGTAAAATTAAAATAGGATTCCAAAGGATGTTGCTAAAAATAAGCCAATGATTTATTTCCATTCTTTTTCTTCTATACATGTCTATTCTAACTAGCTAGGGAGCTCCTTAGTGGGGGTTTTTTGACGATAGCAATTAAATATGGAATATGGATATGATCATCGTAGGTACTATGTATTTACTATTTAGCACCTCTTTTCAATGTTTCTCCATTTTTTGCTGCTATGTACATGGTCTTATACGGTAAATACAAGGTTTATGTGTGAGTCCTATCATTCCGTTTTTCTACAATAAAACAAGACACCTACGAAGAAGAGACTCGTACTAACTATAACATTAACATAGTAGTACTGAATGCTATTTAGTATTGACATATGAGATTGGATTAGGTACGGTGATGGAGTAAGAATGTGCAGAACTCAACTATTCGGAGCACCAACCATAACAAACATGTTTTTCCAGGGATCAACAAGTTTATGTTCCAAGCAGATGAAACCTTCATCCTAGACTGGTTCAATGTTGATATTGTAGGGCCAGTTCTATAGTGGCAGTTTATGAAAAGTCTCATACCAGAGTTAGAAGCTATGTTGTAAGCGTAATCAACCGTCTCGACACTCTGTCGCATAAGCCAACTGTACCCATGGTGGCTGCACTTGAGTCGTGGACTCAGAACTCAGAAGGGTTGAGTCAAAGCATATGATGAAGACAAGAAGGTAAATTAATTATCAAAACAATAAATCATGAAGGAAATTTGAGGTTCTACTTCAAAATCAATATCGTTTTTCTCTATTTTTTTTTAACATAACCAAAACCAACATCGATGTATAGGAAAATGTATTTGTTTTGTAGTGGTTACTACATAAGCAACACGTAAAACAAATAAAAGATGGTTAGAAACAATCTTAAGAGCAGGCTTGCTAAATGAGCTTCCAGCTAAAATAGAAAGAAATTGAAAAAACCCATCTCCAATCACAATTCCTCTTCTGCTTTTACGATAACTAACCTTCAGCGAGATCCTAAATCTGGAAAGTGAGAAAAAAGCTCCTATACTTTTTAGTTAAAATTTGATTTGAAATTAATTAAATACATGATTGAAGATGCTCTAGAGACGTATTTGATGTTTGATATAATTACAGAAATACCTCTAGTTTATCAACCGCAGAACAAATATTTTTTTGCGGAGCTCAACGCATATGTATTTAGCTACAGGTTTATTTTTACCTTTTGTCTTCATGGCTGGTTTACATAAAGATAAAGGTTACTTGATGAATAGTGAATTTGCTTGAGGACACCGACGCGTGCTTAAATTTTTTGTCAAAGCAACGTTTCATTGCAAAGAAAAACCATTACAAAGCCCAAGAGCATATACGTATGCTTACATGGGAGCATAATATTGCTTCCTACAAAACAAAAGTAACTATATATTTTTATGTTTAACCTTTTGATACCGACCAACCGAATGCTTATATATATAAATGGTAGATCCGTAAAGAATCAATTATAACAAGAAAAAAAAAAAGGCTAATAAGACACGTTCCAAATTATCAATTAGTATCAATCATAACAAAAGAAAAAAGCTAATAAGACACGTTTCAGATTATCAATTAGCCCAGACAGGTGAAGTGTATTTTTGCTCACCTCTTAAAATGTGGATGATGCTCACGCCTCATTAATTATCGTTAAATTAATTTAAATTTTGAAGTTATGTTTTAAATCATTTAAATTAAATTAATCAAACGACAATCAATGAGGTGAATATCACCCCACTTTAAGAGATGAGTAAAGTTGCACTCAAGACGGGTGTAAGTGATCCTCTAAGGTGACCCAACTAAAGAATAAGGATTAATTTCACCACTCTTTAGATTTCTTTAATTCGAAAACTAGAATTTTTTTTTTGTTGAAGACTAGAAATTAATAAAGGTATGTAAACGAAGAACGCAAGCTTTAATTGTGTAATCTCATTGGAGAGGAGAATATTAACAATAATTTTTTAATGGTGTAATTGAAGACATATTATAGAGAAAATTGTAGTAATGGTCTCTCAATTTTAACTCAATTTGAGTAATGATCCATCGACTTAAAATTCATGACCATTGGTTCCTTAACTCATAAAAATATGCAACTATATATGGTCATTTTCATCACTCCATTATAATTCCGTCAAAATGAGTCATGTTGAAAGAACTATTACTACAATTGGGATAAAGTTGATGAACAATTGCTCAAATAGCGTTAAAGTTGAGGGTCCATTTATCCAATTGGGTTAAAGTTGAGAGATCATTGCTACAATTTTTCTTATTTTCTTTTCCATATTTGTCCCTTGATTTAGCGTCACGTGCATGGCACGTAACTTATTTTGAGAGAAGTTCAAACGGAGTTGACGAAAATGACCATAATTGCACATTTTGATGAGTTAAAGGATCAATTGTCATGAATTTTTAGTTGAATGATCATTACTTGGATTGGGTTAAAATTGAAGGACTATATTTATGATTTTCTTTATCTCATATAGTTAATTTATCACATACTAATTGTCTACCGGATAAATAGTGCATTTTTATATCCATGACACACACTTACTAGACAGTAACACCACACTAGGACTAAATAATGGTTGTATGAGATATTTTCTCATTTTATGTGGGTACATGAATTTGTCGGCATGCTAATCCTGGTGATACGAGTAATCAACTCGGAATCTACCACAACTCCATTACAAAGCCCAGACGGACTTGGACATTGGCTTTGGCTTAATTATCATATTTGTTGGGACACAGCATGAGTATTTCTATGGGAGAGTGGGTGACCTTGGTTTTGGGAGGTTTTCCATTGTTGGGGTTGCTATTGTGGTGGTGGAATGAGCTTTGGTATGTGCTTCCTCTCAAACTACGACATTCGCTTACCGGCGCTAAATTGCCGCCCGGCCACATGGGACTTCCATTCTTGGGTGAAATATTCACCTTCCTTTGGTACTTCAAAATTGTTCGTCGTCCTGACGACTTTATCAATGCTAAGCGGGCTAAGTACGATTCCATTTTTTTTTGTTCTAAATATGCATGTATGCTAACTAGTAACATTAACATTTGGAAAAATAAAAAAACTGGTAGCATTAACATCGTAGCATTAAGTGCAATATGTTGATGAGTACTGACAAATGATTTATTTCCGTTCTTTGTATGTATAGTAACTAGCACATGATAGGATTTAATGTCTGAGAATAAATTAAAAACTATATTATGCTCTTGTGCTTCTAGATTTTTTGTCTTAAGATTTTGATTATTATATATTTAGGTATGAATCTAACAACTACAAACTCCAAAGTATGTGACATCTCGAAAGCCGGAGCATATATAGTAGTTTTGACAAATGAAACTGGTTCAGGTACGGTGATGGAGTTGGAATGTATAGAACTCACCTCTTTGGATCACCGACCATCATAGCATGCTTCCCGGCAATCAACAAATTTGTGTTCCAATCAGATGAAACCTTCATCCTAGACTGGCCCAATGTTGATATTGTAGGTGCTAGTTCTATAGTGGCAGTTCATGGAAAGTCTCATACAAGAGTTAGAAGCTATGTTGTAAGCGTAATTAACCGTCCCGACGCTCTCCGTCGCATAAGCCAACTTGTCCAACCCCGTATGGTGGCTGCGTTGGAGTCATGGGCTCTGAAGGGTAGAGTCAAAGGATATGATGAAGCCAGGAAGGTAAATTAACTATCAAAACAATAAAGCAATAAGTGCTAGTCATGCAGGTGTAATATTTTATCAGAAAATATCTCAGTGCAATTAAAAGTGTAATCACTTAATACAAACTCAATTTTATTCTATCAGATTCTCGGTGTAAGACTTTTTAATATCTTCAACAACTTTTCATGTCTCATTATGTTTACAGGTCACATTTGAAAATATTGGGAAACTATTCGTAAGTTTGGAGCCCGGGCCTCTCCTTGATACCATTGATAACTTGTTTACTGGATTAGTCACTGGAATTAGGGCTCATCCACTGAACATTCCCGGATCGGCTTATCGCCATGCTCTTCAGGTTTGAATCTTAAAGGGTTTTGGTATAATAACTCCACTGGTTTTTCAATATATATTCAGACTATAATGTAAATAACGTGCATGCATGCTAAATATATGAAGGTGAATTTGCAGTGTAGGAAAAAGCTTGAGGACATTTTCAGGGTGGAGCTAGAGAAGAAAAAAATTCTAAAGGAAGGGGTGACAAATGATCTAATGGATGGGCTTATACAGATTAAAGACGATGAAGGCAATAAATTAAGTGACCAAGAGGTTCTAGATAACATTGTCAGCCTTGTTATCGCTGGATATGCATCTACTTCACTATCAATAATGTGGACTTTATATTATCTTGCAAAATACCCTGATGTCCTCCAAAAGCTTCGCGTATGATCATAGCATATCGCGCAATATTCTTTTAATTTTACTTTAAAAAAAACATTTATGTTCTTTAATTATATTTCATCTTAACGCGACTCTCGTGATCTGTGATCACAGGAAGAGAATATGACTATACATGAGAACAAGATTGGGGAGTTTATCACATACGAAGATGTTTTAAAAATGAAATACACAAACAAGGTACTTGATCTATATGTATTGTGGGATTTACATTTTATGATATGTTGATGCAATGAGCTTATAGCTTAGTTTACTGTAGTACTGCATCCGATGTTCTGATTCCCCCTCCTACTAACGTTTGTATAAAAGAGAAAAGTCATTCATTATTAGTATCGTTATGCATCTCCCGCGATACTCCTTGTAACAAAGAATTAATCTCAAGCCAAAATTTTCATATAATGATATACAGGTGGTGGAAGAAACTATAAGATTGGCCAATATTGCAGCATTTGTTTTCCGATTGGCTACTAAGGAAGTTGAGTATAAAGGTGAAAAATGTAAATTATGTTTTTAATTACTATCGGCACACATAAGTTCTTGTGTATTTATAACCAAATTGGTTGTTGTAGGTTATAAAATACCCAAGGATTGGAGAGTGATTGTTTGGGTTCGATATCTCCACACAAATTCAGAGAATTTTGATGATCCCATGTGCTTCAACCCAGATAGATGGAATGTACGTCAATATTCTAACATGATGAATTAACTGAAGATAATTTACTAATTAATTAATGGGTGCAATTTCACTCCTTTAGGAACCAGCTAAGCCAGGAACATACCAAGTTTTTGGTGGTGGATCGAGAATATGTGCAGGAAACTTGCTTGTCAAGATACAACTTGCACTATTTTTACATCATTTGTCTGTAGGATACAAGTAAGAAGACTCAATTTGTAGCTTGCTTTATATCTTATATGCTATTGAATCTTAACACAGTATAGACATCATTCCTGAATTTTATTGTGATTGAAATTTTTTAGGTGGAAATTGGTCAATCCAGATGCTGAAATGATTTATCTTTCACATCCATCACCAGTTGATAAGGTTGATATCACGTTCAACAAAATTTAGAAATCCATTTTCTCATAGCCTGATCCATATGTATGTTTTGACATCTCAACTTTCTATTTTCCCAAGTCGTAGGCCTGCTTTGAACTTCAAAAATAGAAAGAAAAAAAATAACTAAAGAAAGGATCTAGGATTATTTCTAGTATCTTTTTGGTTGTAATGTATGTATTTTCTAAGGGAACTTTAACGAAAACCTCCCGGTACTGTTCACTTTAACGAAAAACCACATTTTTACACTAAAAAGTCAATCCTGGTACTATTCACTTTACCCTTTATTTTGTCCTTATCGTTAAAACTCAAAGTTTTCAAGCCCTTTTCGTTAGTTTTCCTATTTTCTAATTCTTATGCTCCAACGTTTATTTCCTCTATAATGATTTGGAACTCTTTTTTTTTCCCTCTCTCTATCGATATAATTGATATAGGTTTGTTGCGTGGAAAAAGGAGTTACATCCACGATGTGGTGTGTATAAATGAACTAGAGTTAAGGTTGAAGCATTGTAAGTGACACGCAAAACAAAATAAAGTATGGTTAAAAATGATCTTAAGAGCATATAACGTACTTCCTAAATGAGCTTCTAGCTATAATTTGGAAAGAAATTAAAAAAAAAACTCATCCCCAATCATAGTTCCTATTCTGCTCTTAAGGTAACAAATATTCTGAGAGCTTCTAAATCTGGAAAGGGAGAAAAGAGCTTCTAAAAGGAATTTTTAGTTAAAATTTGATTTGAAAATTAAACACACGATTATTGAAGATGCTCTAGAGACGCATATGATGTTTTATGTATAAATGCCTCTAGTTTAGCTCAACATATTGAATGAGTTTGAAGTAGCTCAACGCATATGTAGTTAATTATCTAGGTTTAGTGCAAGCGGCTCTCTACCATAATGGTGGACAATAGTGTTACCCTATATATATATATATATATATATATATATATAGTCAGATGATAGATCTAGGTTTATCTTTACCATTTGTCTTCAAGGCTGGTTTACATAAAGATAGAGGTTACTCGATGAATAGTGAATTTGCTTGGGGACACCGACGCAAGCTCATCAACATTTCATTAAAAAAGAAAAAACAAACATTACAAAGTACAAGAGCATGTACAGATGCTTACTCGGGAGCAAAATATTGTTTCCTACTAAACAAAATTAACTTTATTATTTGTTTGTGTAACCTTTTCAAACCGACCGAATGTTTATCTTATAAAGAGAAATATTAAGAGATTTTTTTTAAAGTGGAACTCTTGTGTTAATATTATAAAATATTGTACAAAAAAAATGAAGTAGTGAAGAGTCTATAAAAAGTTCTTATTTTAAGAGAGTTTTCTTACCATTTTCTTTAATACAAATGTAGAGATCAGAGAAGAATTAATTATCACAAAAGAACTAATAAGACACATTAGATTATCAATCAGCTAAGACTGATGGAGTGCATTTTTGCTCACCCTCTAAAATAACGGTAATCCCCATCCCCATTAATTTCAATTAGAAATTAATTTAAACTTCAAAATTCATGTCATGAATCAATTAAATCAAACTAATTCAACGACAATCAATAAAAAAATAAGCATCACGCCCACTTTAAAGAATGAATTTAGCTTAATCCACCCACCAAATAATTTCTAGCTCTACCAATCTAACAAATTTTTTTAAAAGATTCAGAGAGATAGAGATCCCGTTGAAAGAGAGATGAGAAGTAACTGGAAGATGGAGTCAAATTCAGAGATGTTAAATTTTTGCATCTGAAAATTGGGAAGGGGGCTGAGATTTAGCTGTTGTTGGCTTAATTTGAACAGATTGGACTTGGCGGTGCACATCAAACACATTTGAGCACAGTATATTGAGAATCCACGAGACCAACGCGATGTCTGAAATGAATCGATCTGACCTGCAACAGATGTGCGATGCACAGTGGCTGACCACAAATCTAACTTAACCCACGACGCGAGACTGGTTTTATCCGCTGGATCGTCGACGTCTTCTTGTCCCGTTATATCTGCTTTATCCGTGAGGGGTGGTTTGTTCTTCATTTTTTCAAATTTTGAATTTGTTGTTGAATTTGGTTTGGAGTGGTGGTTGGTGTGGTGGTTTTGAAAAAAAAAAAACACACTAAGGATCGTAGGCTGGGGTTGCAGACTTGCATTGGAGTTGAAGGGAGGGGAATTCATGGTGTGGTGGTTTGTTATTTTTAGGATAAATTACACCATACTTCCTTAGGTTTAAAATCTATTACAATCCTATACAACTTTTTAAAAACATTTTACTTTCATACATCAAGTACCATTTTATTTCAATTTCATACATCCGTTACATTTTTCATCAATTGAACTGTTAAGTGATGACGTGACTGCCAAATATATGCCACGCGGCAAAAAAAAATTTAAATTTTTTTTTAAAAAAAAAACTTGAATTTTTACAACAACAAAAAAAAACTCGGGAGCTGGTTCTCCAAGGGGGAACGGGAGGAGGGTAAAATAAATCCTTAAGTTTATAAAAATTGTTAATTTCATCTCTAACATTATATTCAAAGTTACTTTTTATCCAATTTTTTGTCAACTTAAGTCATTTGACACATTTTAAAGTATAATACCGTCATTTTCTTGCCTATAAGACTTTAACATTTCATATATGTTGCGAATCTAATGTTTAATACCGTCAACTATAATTTTAGTCATTGGATCAAAATTTCAACGGTCTGATGGGTTTGCTCAGGAGGCTCAACCTTCAAAGCTCAGGAGAGGATAATTGTAGTCTTTGGATCAAAATTTCAACGGTCCGATGGGTTTGCTCAGGAGGCTCAGCCTCCTAAGCTCAAGAGAGGATTCTGATCCATATATGAATGTAAATTTGCAGTGTAGGAAAAAGCTGATGGACATTTTCGGGGTGGAGCTAGAGAAGAAAAAAAAACCCTAAAGGAAGGGGTGACAAGTGATCTGATGGATGGGCTTATGGAGATTAAAGACGATGAAGGCAATGTTTTCAAACAAAAAAAAAAAAAAAAAAAAAAGACGATGAAGGCAATAAATTAAGTGACCAAGAGGTTCTGGATAACATTGTCAGCCTTGTTATCGCTGGATATGCAACTGCTGCTGTATCAATAATATGGACTCTATATTATCTTGCAAAATACCCCAATATCCTTCGAAGGCTTCGGGTATGATCATAGCATATCACCATATTCTAATAATTTGACGCGAAAAGAGAAACATTTATGTTCATTAATTATGTTTCATCTTGACGAGGTTCTGATGATGTGTAACTACAGGAAGAGAATATGGCTATACATAAGAACAAAACTGGGGAGTTTATCACATATGAAGATGTTTCAAAAATGGAATACACAAACAAGGTACTTGATCTGTATGCATGCTCAATTTACCGTTTATTATATAATTGATGCAATGAGCTTATAGGCTTAATTTACAGTAATACTACATCCGATGTTCTGATTCCCCCTCCTAATAACGCTTGTATTAAAGTGATTAATCATTCATTACTATCGTTATGCATCTCCTGTGATACTTCTTGTAACAAGAATTAATCTCAAGCCAAAACTATTGCACTTCATGTAATGATATACAGGTGGTGAAAGAAACAATGACTGGCCAACATTTCAGCATTTTCTTTCCGATTGGCTACTAATGAAGCCGAGTATCAAGGTAAAAGAAAAATGTGAATTACGTTTTTAATTACCATCGACTCGTATAAAAACCTTTGTGTTTATAACCAAGTTGGTTATTCTTATAGGTTATAGAATACCCAAGGATTTGAGAGTGATTGTCGGGACTCGATATCACCACACAAATTCAGAGAATTTTGATGATCCCATGTGCTTCAACCCAGACAGATGGAATGCAAGTCTCAACATTTCTAGTATGGTAAATCGATTAAATGTAAATTGCTAATTAATGAGTGTAATTTTACTTTTTCAGAAGCCAGCTAAGCCTGGAACGTATCAAGTTTTTGGTGGTGGATCAAGATTTTGTGCTGGAAACTTGCTGGTCAAGATGCAACTTGCAGTATTTTTACATCATTTGTCATTTTGTCTATAGGATACAAGCAAGGAAACACATTTGTCGCTTAATATATATTAGATAAATCCTTTTAATTTGTTTTTGGACAAATTTATATGCTTTTTAATTTTAAATATATATATATGCAGTATACCTAATTTTATTGTGATTGAAAATTTGTAGGTGGAAATTGGTTAATCCAGATACTGGGATGATATATCTATCACATTTATCAACAGTTGATAAGGTTGATATCATGTTTAGTAAAATTTAGAAATCCATTTTCCCACAGAAATCTTTCTAGTTTCCTTTTGGTTGTGGATCATGTAATGTGCTTAATTTATGGGTGATTTTGTATTAAATTAATAAAAAGTTACAATACTTATAAGGGTGTGATATCCACACACATTTTTTTACTTCTCACACACTCTTTTAATTTTCGGCCCTCAGATCGAATGAATTAAAAAATATCAAAGGACAGAAATCAATAAGGAGTGTGTGAGAAGTAAAAAATAGTGTGTGGGTTAATCATGTATTGTGATACTTAAAGTGCATATTTAAAATAAACAAAAATTACATAATGTTGTTATAGCTGGCACCCACTACAACTTACATCTCTTTTCTTATATTTTTTCTTTTATATTTTGGAATAGGTCTATATGGATTCAAACAGTGTAATGCAGTGTCCATTTTTTGTATCTATTTTTTACATTTGAATTCAGACGCTATGGTGCAGTGTTTGTTTTCTAATTCAGTTTTATGTTTGGATTTAGACACTAGAATGCAGTGTCTGTTCCTAGTTCTACTTTTTATATAACTGTTGACTTAAGGGCAGGGTTCGTAGGAATGAAAATTAAAAATACTTATTTATATCATACAAAAAAGAAAGGTTACCTTAGGTTGCATAGTAATTAAATGGTTTAAATCAAAAGTGATTTTTTGTTAGGTTTTACCTAAACCTGTTTAAAAAAATTGGGTTTAAATGTAATTGCTTATTGCTACTTAATACTATAGTCTAGTAGTATTTTTATTTCACTTGTAAATAAGAGGTTTTAGGTTCGATTCTCGCCAAATGCAAATTTGAACCACATTGTTGCTAGACAATTGTGAGGCTTAACCCATTCCCCCACCCCTATAGTTAAATAATATCGTTTGTTCAGCAAAAACAAAAAAAAATCTAATTGTCTATTGTCAACTTGATAATTAATTATGATTCAAATCTGTTAACCGATTAACTTAACAAATTAAACATGAATTTGAGTTGATTCAATTCGATAGTATCTTACATAACGATTTGGGCCGAGATAGGTTAACCAAGGACCACGGTTCTCGGCTTAGTAAATAACCTTCAGGTAAGCAGGTTTTGGCCCACGAATAAGATTGGTTCAAATGAGTTCTGGTGGTAGTAAGACTGTGAAAAGGTTAAGTATAAGGTGACTCGGTCGAGTCCTATACAAATGACATACCTATAAATAGAGAAGGCTTTGCAACAAGAAAAATCCCTTTAACTCACAAACAACTTAAACGCTGTATGTGAAAACCCTAACTCTACGCAAAACCCTTCTCATAGTTTTTACAAAAAAAATACTAACTATCTTAACCTTCCCGTCAACACATCACAATTTGAACTAATAACATTGTGTTGACAATCAGTGACATCTTTAGTTTAGACTAACAGCGCTGGAGTTGTAGAATCAAGCGATCAAGAGCATCTTCAGTTTGGACTAACATCACTGCCTCTAGTTGGTTGGGTTGTCTAGCTAACTCTTTGCAGGTGAAGAGTTTTTAACTTATTCAACAAAAGGGGACACTTCGTTAACTTCACAATGAAGTGGAGTGTTCTATGATTAATTATTCTAAGGTGTATTTAATTTGCAGTTTGACATTTAGACGGTTGGACCACGTTTACCATAAAAACATTCATCTCGTTTGAGTACTTGTGTCGCTACAGAATACAAAATTCAACAGCTTATTTGACACACCATGACATGTATTCTGCTCGCTCGACCAAGCTAGGTTATGAGTTGGTAGGCCCGCATTCACAAAAAGGGAACATAGTTAGTACATAGTTACTCGACCTAAGCCATGTAGGCTATGTAATTTTTAGGGTCAACAATAATATAAATCTTTTTTTTTTTCAGACCTGTTTTTGTCAATATTGTATGTATTTAAGAGTAATTTGAGTTTTTCATGTAATGAATACTCAAATGATTTACTTATTATTTAAAAAAAACTATAAAAGGAGATAAAATCAATACAAGAAGAATTTTTTATATATTTTTTGAGAAATATAAATTCGATTATAAATCGATATGATCCAATTCTTATAAAGTATGAATTGACAAGTTAAATTTAACAATCCGAACTACGATTATTTGATGCTGATAACTCAATTAATAAATGGGATGGGATATGAATTTGACCAACCCGATCATGATCCACTTACATACCTAATAGATATGTGACATACCATTGTATGTAGAATAATGCAAGTGTATTAGCAATTGTGTAAGTTTTATTTGTCTAAATAACGTTATTGATTTTCAAAAGTAGATAAATAAATCACATTATTCATTAATATTAAGCCTAGGATCGGAACTGTTAATATTATAAATTACTTTCAAAAGATTATCACTGTAAAAATATAATTAAAATATGAGATCATTTTGTCATCAAACTATATAAAAACAGATGGACATATTTGGTAAAAACATTATGAACCGTTATCTATTGCTACAACTGCTTGACTAACCTTAGTTTTAATCGAATTTTTGTAAAGATGATCTTTACGTACATATTGATTTATAATATAAATGATTTTGATTATAAATACGAAATTCTGTGAATCGGTTGAGAAAGAATTTCACTTCAATCTTAAGGAGACAATATCCTCTCTTTTGAAAAAGAATTTTAACAGAATAGATTGTCATGTATTTTGTTTTAACGTTGCAATCCATCAAATCCTATAGGGACAAAAGTAATAATAAGGACAATACATGCAGGTTAGTGCTCATAATCTCATTAGGGAATCAAATCATATGCTAGGACGCGACATGAAAGCATTTTCAGTGGGGTTGGTATTCCTTTGTCTATTTGCTCAACCTGGTCAGACGAAAAATCAACTCGGAATCAACCACAACTATATAGTCGAGTGTGACACTGGCCTTAAGCGAGGACAAGAGCCAGGGGGATTGATTTACATATTCTGTAGCTAGACAGAGTCAAGGGACATACATGGATATCTCTATGGGAGTGGGGGTGGCCATGGTTTTGGGAGGCTTGCCACTATTGGGGTTGCTTTTGTCGTGGTTGAATGAGCTTTGGATATTGCTTCCTCTCAAACTAGTAGTGAATTTGATCTAAAATCGAGTTCGAAGCACTATTAACCAGTGGTAATTTAGGATAGAGTGATCTAAAATTTGGTCCCAATAAAACAAAAACGATCATAAATAATTCGTATATTAAGAAACTATACGTAAGTTTGGAGCTGGACCTCTCCTAGATACCATTCAACATTCATGGAATTGCCTTTCACCATGCTGGTCAAGTACTTAATTATCTTAACTAATTTCACCACAAAAATCAATTGAGAGAATTCAAAAGGATCATGTGTCTGTTAAGTTATTAGGCAGAAATAGTTTCTTATAGACACGTCATCTTGTTTTTTGGACTAAATGTGTCTGTTGAGTTATTATGCACGGACGGTTTCTTATAGGCACACCATCATATTCCATGGATATATATGGTCATTAATGCTTTTTTTATTGTACATGCATGCATGTGGTGTAATTGTCAACAGGATACAAGTAAGGAGCAACCTTGTTACACCTTTATTAAATAAATCGATATGTACTTTCGAATGAGCTGAACTTTATGTACTTGAATTTTTCAGATGGAAATTGATCAATCCAGATGCAACATCAGTTGATGGAGTTGATATCACCGTTAACAAAATTTGGCAATCCATTTTTTCTCATAAAATTCCATTGATAAGGCTTCATAGTTTGTTGTCCTCCCTTATTTCCCACGACCATGCCTAACTAGGTGGCCTCCTTTGAACGCAAAAAAATAAATTAAGCAGAAGAAAATTGAAGTCTCTATTAGTTATTGTAATCAAAACAAATCCTGCCTTCTTAGTTCGGGAACTGTCTCAGTCCCAAATGATACTTGGATGCAGTTTCGTGATTTTCCTCTAGAATCTGATAAGTTTTTTTTTTGGTCAATAGATCTGATAAGATGGTTGGAACTTTTGGTTTGTTCTTTTCAACTTCATGGTATCCCTTTTATGACAAATGGGTTTAATGCTATGAACTCATAAAACAAGATTGATTATAATTTGGAGTTGTTTTTATTCTAACCATGAATGGTAATTGTTGATTAAGGAGAATATTGGCTTCGTTCTTATATATAAGGATTAAGGGCCAATTTGGTATTATTGTGCTTATTTTGAAAACTGCTCATGCTGTACTTTAAGAATAATCAGTTGTAAAATAAAGCAGTTGAGCGTTTCGTAAACTGTATTTTTAAAACTGTTGTGAGTATGAAAAGTAGTATAAAAGCGTTTGGTAAATAATAATGTAAAAGTTTGGTAACTCTATATAATGAAAAAAATAGACATAATGTGAAAATTACTTTTCTATTAACTTTTTTTGTTAAAAAGATGACTCACAAGCAAGGTCTAAAATATCGATGATATCGGAAATATCGGTAGTCCAAAAACACGGAAAATTCGATGGAAATATCGGGATATTATCGATATCCATAAAAATTGAATAAAAACTACAGAAATTGTAAGAAAAACTTAGAAATTTTTATTGAAAATTTGCAGGATGTTTATTTAGTCAATTATATATTAGTTTATCACAAAAAATTAGAAGGAAATGCATTGCATGATGGATTTAACTGATTTAAGTTGATTATATAGCGAGCTAGCAAACATTGTGAGTGTAGAAAATATGTAGTAATTAATGAAAGAAGTTTAAACACACCATAATCATTTATATATAATGAATTAGTACAATATTTTATACTTTATACATTACATGGTAAGATACATGAGTGTCTTAGTACCACATAGAGTTCCTATAAGGTTCAAAATTTTCACTATCTTCATTATCGCTATGTGTAGAGTAAGTGTATTTTAGCATATTTTCACAAAAACGTAAGTGATATGGTGGTCAAGCTGTTGAAGGAGTAAAATGGGAGGGGTTCGAATCCCCTTGGTGTTTTTTTTAAATATAGAAATTTATCTTAGATAATAAATATTAGCTTGCAAGCCTTGCAAACATTTTAACGACCATATAAATATTACAGGCTGAATATGTAATCACAAACACATCTGTAACGAGTTGGATAAGGCCCATGTGCGTGGTTGACAAAGGAAGGGAGGGGTTTGAATCCCTCTATGCGCAAGATTGAGACTTTTTCAGTATTTTTCAAGTATTTTTAGGTTTCCTCGCGATATACTTTATTTTCAGAATTGTTATTCTTAGGACTCGACCCAAAGACACATCTATTCTCGGAGTACGTGACGTTTTGTATGTTTGGGCGAGACCCACTCTCAATTCCAGTTTTGGTTTTCAGTACGAGTATTTTAACTTACTTTTCTTTAGTTATTTGTTTTTGTCGTTACAAATGTTTTTGGAAAAGTATTTCTGCTTCAATTTTAAGTTCAACACGAGTTTCAACCTATATGTTATTACTTATCTAATTTGACATTATCGTATTTTACGTACATATTTTTGACCTTACGTCAATATGCGTTTTCGACTTTATATTTTTATAAAGTATGTTTTCTACTTGTACACTGACCGAGAAGAAGGTATGAGCTTGGAGGCACGAAAGATGGAATCATTGTAACCTGATCATGACGGGATGGCATTTTCCCTTTTGTGCAACCGATTTGACTTGATTTCTTCGTTACGTACATATTTATATATTATTCTTCTTCCTATTTTCGAGTATTTCAGTTTAGTAAATGATCTTAAATTTCGAGGACAAAATTCTTTTAAGGGGGTAGATTGTTACACCCACCCCAAATTTAAATTGTATTTTCACTAAGTTTGAGTTTATTTTGCTTTTAAAATTATTTTTTAGTCTTAATAGGTGTGCCACGGGGCCCACCTTTGCTTGTTGTTCCCCGGGTCCAAGCCTAACTCTCTCTCTCTTCTTTTTCCCTCCCTCACACTGTCACACTGTCTTCCTATTCCTTTTCTTCCTCGAGTCTCTCTGTGTTCTCTCATCTTCCCGTCGAACACACACACACACCCAGTCACCGCACACCCTTCGTAGTACTCCGTTAACGGCATCATCATCACCATCTAAACCTCGTCTCTCTCCCTTTTTCTTGGTGCAACTAGAACAGTGGAACCTAGGAACTCTCCGGCGAGTTCTCTTGATCCTTCTCCGGTTAGGTAAGCCCCGGGTTACCTCAATTCATCTCATTTTTTTAACAAGGTTTTAGAACGAGATAAACCCGGGGAAAAGCACACCCAGGTCCGACGAGGCCGTGAGTGTTGAGGAACTTTCTGAACACCTCCGACCATTTCACGGCAAACAGAAGGTATAAAAACATTCCTCTCGTCTTGTGTTTCATTTTGATACCTAGATCGGAGTCTAGGGTGCTCTTTTACATTCGGCTGGAGCTGTAGAAGCTCCTGCATTCTTCTCCGATTCGCACCAGGCCTAAAATATCGCGATATTATCTATATTATCGATAATATCGCGATATATTGACGATAATTAAGTGGATAAGTGTGAAAATATCGCCCTCTCACAAAAACGATATTATCGGCGAAATATCGCCGATAATATCGATATTTTAGACCTTGCTCACAAGTATATCTAATCTTTTTTCCTTCAAATTATTTTGACACATGTAGTTGCATTGCCAAAAGATATTTTAAAAAAAAACAACAACAAATATTAAATAAATAAAATTTTCCAATGTCTTCAAACAATAATAACATAAAATAAGCATACATAAAAAAAATTACGAACGCATCAAACTTGTAGCAATGTTGTTCCTCAATGTCTCTATTTCTTGCGCTCGAAGTCCTTTGGTAATATGATATTCTTCTAGTTCTTCATTCGAGTCTGAGTCATCGTCCAAGTCATCCTTCATGTTGTCAAAATGATTATCACGTCAGGCATACCTTTTTATATAATTGTGAAGCGTCATAGTTGCGATTATTATATTTACTTGCTTCTTAAATGGGTAACTAGGCATGTCTCTTAAAATGTTCCACCTCTTTTTTCATACGCCAAAAGTGCGTTTAATGACACTCCTAAGGGAAGAGTGTCTGTCGTTAAATACCTCTCTAGATCCTGTTGGTTCTCTGCCCCTACGAAAATTAAGAAGATGATACCTTTCACCTTTATAGGGTCCTAAATAGCCACTCATCTATGGGTACCCAACATCCACAAGATAATATTTTCCTGTAATGTTCAAAACATGCTACTATGATATAAAAAGAAACTATAAAAAGTGCCTAATCAAATGCAAAAAATGCACAAGTTTGAGACATTACCATTAGGAGGCTTAGGAAAATTTAAAGCACCGTTTCATAAAACAGATAAGAATATCCTTGTGTCATGTGCAGGTTTGCATCAAAAAAATATAAGATAAACATGCCAATTCAAACATGACTACGAACAACTCTAACAAAAATTCGACTACTTTTGTAAAAATTTGATTGAATTCAATACACATGAGCATTTAGGTAATAATAGCAGAACAATTCCCAGGCCATGAGCCCTTAAATATAAGTAATTATATGGAAAAAGATTACTTGAAAGTTTAAACAAGAGCAATGTAATTCAAAACTAATAAATTAAGATGAAGAACTCCGTCAAAATCAATCGATCAAGATTATCAAATACATCGGTCAGTTATAGAACACCAAAGAAAAAAAAATCATACACCAAAGATAAAGAAAAATAAATACTTTAATATGAAAACCATATAATTCAAAGCTTAATTTTGTACCTTTGAGCAATCAATAGTTCGTGGAGCAACAGGGAGAAGTTATGAGAAGGATCATAAATATATAGCTAGGGTATCAATCAGATTAGGGTATAATTTTAGCGCTTAAAATTCATGGATAGATTAGGTCATTTAAAAAAAATTAAAGGGGGTATTCTAGGCCTAGAAAATTTTCATTAAACCTCTGCTTAAAATAAGTGACTTTAAAAAGCAACCTAATCGGTGCTTTTAAAAACTAGTCTTTTTAGGCCCAAACTTTAAAAATAAGTAGGCCTCTAAATACTTTCCAAACAGTTTTGTGTGCTTCACTTTAAAGTGAAGTTGTTTTTTGGTATATAAAAAAAAAAAAGCAATTACAAACGAGGCCTAAGTATTGAAAACTCTTCAATTTTTTAATGTCATTTTAAATTGGTCTCAATATTTTTAAACATTCTAAATAAATGTTCAACCTATTAAAAATGTCACATCAATTAGGTCCCAATTAAATTTTTGTTAAATTCACTAGGGCTTACTTTGTCTTCAAATCAATAGAAGGTTATGGAGGTTGTTGAACCTATTAAAAATGTCACATCCATTAAGTCTCAATTAAATTTTTGTTAAATTAACTAGGGCTTATTTTGTCTTCAAATCAATAGTATTGACTGTCATGATGCGACAACCACCATCTTCACCAGCTACAAAGAAGAATTGGAAGGTGAATTAGTTAGTGAGTTTGGAGTGGGACTCATTGTTGCCAATTGTACATTTAACGAAAAATTAACTGGGACTTAACGGATATGACATTTTCAATAAATTTGATACTTGTTTGAAATGTTTAATATTAGATACTTAATCCTCTATACCATGAAGTTGAATTATCAAAGCCTTCCTTATTTATCTTTTGAATTATTTATAGACGTGTCCCAAAACGCTTTTCACTTTGATCCTTAATTATTATTTTTTGTTTCATCTAAAAATGGTCTTAAACTTTTGAAGCATGTCTAATGATGACTATTGATAACGTCTGTTGCAAAATTAGCACAAGTAGGTCACTTGTGGGGCTGGTACTCATCGGTAAAACAAAGTAATAAACCGCCAAATCCAATTCGACTATTCAGGTACAATTTTCACTCTCGTTGTCTGTTCCCATTAGAGAATGCTCAAACAAAGATGCCTATGAGTAGTGCAATTTCACCCAAATTCCGAGGCATCCGTCACTGCACTTGCCTAGTCATGCACACAAAGATGACCAGTTCTATCGATTTAAAAAAGTTTTAAAATGCGATGAGAAATTTTTTTACGGCCAAAGTAAAAAAAAACACTAAAATTTTAGTAACAAATACACAAGTAACTTGCCTTTATATTATGATGAAAGTTAAAATTCTATCATACAATACAACTAATTAACAATATAAAATATAATCTAATTTATTGTAAACACATTTTACCTTTTCTTATTTACCAACGTGAAATTCACTCTCAACCGAACGCTAAAAACTCTTATTGTCAATTTTTTGAATTCATGGGCAACGGCCTCATACTGCACAACTTTCTGTATTCATTTTCGAAAATCTGCCCTTCACTCTGCTCTAATAGGAAAAGCAATCTCTCTGTCCCTCGCTCCGTGCTTCAAAATTGTTATTATTGTATTGGTAATGGGAGTACCCCACCTTGCACCACAGCCTGCTTCATCATATTTCTCTCCCACCTCTCTCTCTCTCTCTCTCTACTTCCCAAAGCTTGAAACTTTGAGCACAATGAGTGAAGTGGCTGAACTCAGAAACAGGAAGATGCAGAAGAAGGGTTTCTTGGTTTGGATTTTCTCAGTAATTTCAACTGCAATCTTCTCCTCCTATTGCTCTCTTGCTCTCAGCCAAGATGGTAAGCAAAACCTTCCACTTTTCTGCTCTATTGGTTTTTTTTTTTAATTTAATTTTTTCTGTTCTAATGTCTTTTATTTTTTGGACTTTTCGTTGGTGAAAAATGGAGGCATTGGGTTAAAATTTTCATCTTTTCTTTATTTATGATGGACATTTACTTTACTAGGCAATTAGTTGCATTTTGTTGAGCCGGAAGTTCTGATTTTCTTTGGTCGTTAATGGCATATAAAAACCAAATCCTTACTGATTAGTTTACATTCTTTCTGCATTTCCTCAAGTATTATATTTGGGATTTATGTATTAAATTCTTAATCTTGTTTTTTTTTTTTTGGTAATTATTTTGCTTCAGGTTTGGCATTGTTGGAAGTCAAAAGCACTTTGAATGACAGCAGAAACATTCTCAGTGACTGGCAGGATTCTGATGAATCACCCTGTAATTGGACTGGCATTACTTGCCATCCTCAGGACCTTAGAGTCAGCTCTATGTAAGTCAAAAGTTCAAACCCTATTTTTCAATTTACTCAAACTGCTTTTGGTTTAATCTGCTTATTTCAAAGTGCTTTTCATATATTTTGAATTGGGTTTTTGCAGTAGCTTGCCTTACATGCAACTGGGAGGGACTATATCTCCCAGCATTGGTAAACTCAGTAGATTACAGAGATTGTGAGTCCAATTCTGAATTAGTAAAAACTCAGCTGAGAAGTACTCCAATTTTGATTTTCATCTGACTGTGCTTTTTTAATGTGAACCAGGGCACTTCACCAAAACAGCTTACATGGAAACATTCCTAATGAAATTACCAATTGTGGTGAGCTTAGGGCTCTGTAAGTGGAAAACCGAAACGATTTTGCTCGCTTTTCTGTTTCTTCTTTGAGTTGTGAAATATATTTCAGGTGTCACTTTGCCATCTATTTACATTTTATTTTGACTCTAGCATTGAGCATTGCATACTTTGTCTTCAATCTGTTAGGTACTTGAGGGCTAACTACCTTAAAGGAGGTATTCCATCAGATATCGGAAACCTTTCTTCTCTCACCATACTGTAAGAATTTTTGTCTTTGTTCTTATCTTTTCTGTTTACGGAGTCTTGCATGCTTAGTTATCAATTGCTTGCATTGGGAAATTGGATTTCGAATTATCACCATAGTAATTGCAACTGACTGATTTAAATACTTTACACTCCTGTGTTGATGAACTTTACAATGAAATTGTAGGGATTTATCAAGCAATTTATTAAGAGGTGCTATACCTTCATCTATCGGCCGCCTGTCAAAATTACACTTTTTGTAAGCTATAACAAAGTACCAAATGGTATTCTATGTAGTTTTTTAATTGGATTGGTGTCTTAATAGTATAATTGCCTATGTATGTCATAGGAACTTGTCCACCAACTTCTTAAGCGGTGAAATCCCAGACATTGGAATTCTAAGCACTTTTGGGAATGATTCGTAAGTACTCACTGTCTCTGTCGACACTTTCATGTTGAGTGAAAATGGCCTAATTGAATCGAACACACACACAGCGCACATACTCACACACACTTACTGTTAAATCCCTAGAGACTGTCTCTTTAATTATACGTGTATGTATGTATATATGTGCAGCTTAAGCTAAATAAACGCTCAAAGCCTAGTGTAATTGTGCTTTTTGAACCAAGATTTAGGCATGCATTATACTTATGTAAGCCAATTGCCCATTTTGACTGATTTGTCTGTAAAGTTTTTGAACTGGTCGATAAATTAATTCACGAATAAAGATGTTTCCACTAACTTTTCAGTAATTATATAGCACCAATTGTGCACTATAAGCAGTACAGATAGGACCTTCAATACCTTCTCTCTTCTTCCTGTCTTAAGCATTTGTCGTCTTGTTCTGAAATTTCCTTGAACTCATATAGGTTTGTTGGCAATCTAGATCTTTGTGGCCAACAAGTGCACAAGCCCTGTCGGACCTCACTGGGATTTCCTGCAGTGCTACCACGCACTGCTGTAAGTGATGAAGCAGCAGGCAAGTTCTCGATCCCTTTTCATCAGCTTTCTAGTCGAAAGACAAGTTTTCTAAAATGCAGTTCTGTAATTTTGTAAATCACATTTAACCAAATCTTATGTAAAAAGTAGCAATGTACTTATGCTGATTTATTGAATTCACTGTGGATATTCCAGTGCCCTCTAAACGATCATCTCATTACATCAAAGGAGTGCTTATTGGTGCAATGTCTGCCTTGGGCTTTGCGTTTTTCATTCTCATTACCTTCCTTTGGGTTCGGTTACTTTCAAAAAAGGAAAGAGTGGCTAAAAAATACACTGAAGTTAAAAAGCAAGTAAATCAAGTAAATCAAGAAGCAAGTAAGCTCGATTTTTTCTGGACTTCATACAGTTATAAACTCAAACTTTATTATGGTTGCTGACAAAAGTTTGAACATTTGACAGGTACAAAACTCATTACTTTCCATGGTGATATGCCCTACCCTTCAAGTGAAATCATTGAAAAGCTAGAGTCGCTCGATGAAGAGGATATTGTAGGATCGGGAGGATTTGGGACTGTATACAGAATGGTTATGAATGATTGTGGTACTTTTGCTGTTAAAAGAATTGATAGAAGTCGGGAAGGATGTGATCAAGTTTTTGAGAGGGAGTTAGAGATCTTGGGTAGCGTTAAGCACATAAATCTAGTTAACCTGCGAGGCTACTGCAGGCTCCCTGTTTCAAAGCTTCTCATATATGATTATCTAGCTATGGGCAGTTTAGATGATTTCTTGCATGGTAAGTATCACCTCTCAGAATGTGCTAGAAATGAATGCTTTTTTGGGGATAGACTAGCTAGAATCGAATGATTATTTGATTTGCATTTTTTTTTCCTTAATGTCTTTATCTCCTTTAGAGCATTGGGTGGAAGAGCAGCCTTTGAACTGGAATGCTCGTTTGAAAATTGCCCTGGGATCTGCTCGAGGCATAGCATACCTGCACCATGACTGCTCTCCGAAGATAGTACACCGTGACATAAAATCGAGCAACATTCTTCTAAATGAAAACTTGGATCCCCATGTCTCTGACTTCGGCCTTGCAAAGCTTTTGGTGGATGAGGATGCCCATGTTACGACAGTGGTGGCTGGCACCTTTGGCTATCTGGCTCCAGGTTTGTGCCATATTATGGTCTTGTATGCATTTGGTAACCCTGTTTCCGCTGTAAGTAAATATAGGAGAGCTAGATCATGGTGTGATCACATGGCTCAATCGTTATAGATTTTGATATACAGTCACCTATGTCGGACATCCTTACCATGATTTACCATTTAGTGAATGTTTATCACACAACTAAATGAATGCGGAATGAATTATCTCTGCCCTAAAAGTTAAAACCTGATTGATCAAAATATGATCAGACTGACTAACCGCTCGCTGTAATATTGAAATATGAAATCTATAGAGATGCTAATCAATTGGTTTTTGGTTGTTGCAGAGTATCTGCAAAGTGGGAGAGCCACTCAGAAGACAGATGTATATAGCTTTGGAGTTCTATTGCTAGAGCTTGTGACCGGAAAAAGACCTACTGATCCTACGTTTGTAAAACTAGGCTTAAATGTTGTTGGTTGGGTAAGCTCCTTTCCTTCCTAAAATTACTAAGACAGATGCATTCATATTTTTCGTGCAAGACAATGTTGTCAGACCACAGCATCGATCTGAATTGCTCTTTCATTAATGTGCAGATGAACACCCAACTGAGAGAAAACAGGTTGCATGAAGTGGTAGACAAAAGGTGCAAAGATGCAGATGCCGAAACTGTGGAAGCAATTCTTGAAATCGCGGCAAGGTGTACCGATGCTAACCCTGATGACCGGCCATCAATGAACCAGGTATTGCAGTTGCTAGAGCCAGAGGTCATGTCACCGTGCCCGAGCGATCTCTACGAGTCTCATTCAGATCATTACTGATCATTAGGCTAAAATGCCTAATGACTGCAGGATGCTCATTCATGTTCTATTGAGTTTGTGCTGTTGTACCTGCCCCTCCCTGGGGGCAAGAATGTAAATTAAATTATATGTATCAGACAAACCATGGTATCCAATTTCTGCTTGGATGGCACATTCCCTTCCTATGCAAACGTTTGCAACGAGCTGCAAGCTTTCCTTTCTTTATTCTATATGTCATGGTTTTCTTTTGTTTTCTATTTTATTTCCAACGTTAGGCAAGCGACCACACATGAGAAAACACAACCGTTCATTTGTGTTTTCTTTTAGGATAAAGTACAAAAAACCACCTCAACTATTGGTCTCACGACATTTTTATACCTGATTTTTAAAAATTGACAATGTCATACCTTATTTTTCGACTTTAGTTCAATGTTATATCTTCCTTTACTTGGCCGTTTACTTTTCAGTTAAATACTGACATGACTTGATTCGGAGTTCATTTTCTATTAAAAAATTATTTAATATTTTTTAAATATTAAAAGAAAAGTAAATAAATAAATAAAACTAGTTTGTCCCACCCCCCTCTCTTTCTCTCTTCTCCCTCATCTTCATCTTTCCTGCTTAATCTTCAACAACAAAACAAAAATGAAAACCCATCAACCCCACCCCCCCCTTCCCAAGAAGAAGAATAACAACAAAAAATAAAAAATAAAAAAAATACCAAAATCAAACCCAATTCACCCCCGTGCGGAACCCAGAAAAAGAACAAAGAAGAAGAAGAAAAAAAAAACTCAGGAAAAAACCCAGATCCGGTTGAGGTGGAATTGGGTTTGGGGTTGGTAGGGGGTGGTGGAGGAACTGGGTTCGGTTTTTTTTTGTGCAAGAAGGGAGCTATAAAGGGGAAGAAGATGAAAATTGGGAAGAAGAGAGAGAAGAAGGGGAAAGGGCACGAACATAGAGGTTTATTTTTCACTTTTCTTTATTTTTTTTAATATTTAAAAATTATTAAATGATTTTTTTTAGTTTTTATTAAATTTTTAATAAAAAGTGAGACTCAGATCAAGCTACGTCATTATTTAATTGAGAAATTCACGTTAAGCTAACAGAAGGTATAACATTGGACCAAATTTTAAAGATGAGGTATAACATTGTTAATTTTAAAAAATAAAATATAAAAGTGTCGCAACACCAATAGTTGATATAGTTTTTTTTTAGCTTTTCTTTAGTATAATTGGAATGGAAGACTCGAATGTGTAACTTCGCGTGCAAGAGTAAATTCTTAATTATTTTAAGGTACGCGTGTCTTGCAGAGCCAACAATTTTTAAATCACAAATTAAGTTGTCTTCGTAAAAGTCATCTGAATTGAAGATATCTCCAAATGTGATGCAAATACATTGATTAAAAGACGTTAAATATTTTTCAAAGAGCGATACTATTTTTGATACCGTAGTTGAGTCATTCGCCTAAAAAAAAAATCTAAATTCAATTTTAATTATTTTTTAATAGTTAATATAACTATGGGGTTCAATATATTAATAAAATAAGAAATGTTTTTGTTTACTACCATAAACTATAGTGTATGCTCTTATAAAATAAACAGTTGACCCATCAATTAGAAATGAAGAGATCTAACATTTATATCAATTGACCATATCAGCCATCAAATAAAATTTTAATATAAATTTAACATCTCTTTTAAAAATGCTAAACTATGCTTATGCAACAAATTGATGATTTTAAAAACAAATTAAAACACACATGCTGGACGAAAAAAAACACACACACACACGTGATGAATCGTTCTTTCTTTAAGACAACCGGTTTTGGGAACTGAGTCTCTCATTAAATTTCTAATCTAGAGTAACTCACATATTTTTTTTGGGTCATTCCTCTATATTTAGTTTCAATAATAAACGCTGCTAAAACTTTTTGTTTTTTACTTTGCCGAGTAACTAGATTTACCTATATATGAAGTTAAAATAACCAGAGGTAAATTCTGGTCTTCGTGTTACTTAATACTACGGTCTAATAGTATTCATCTTCACTTTTAAGTGATAGGTCTTAAGTTTGATTCTCGCCAATGGAGAATTTGAACCACATTATTACTAATCCATTGTGAGGATTAGCTCACTCTCTTTCCCGTTAATCTAATAATATCATTTATTCCCAAAAAAAAAATAAAAAGAAAAGAAAAGAAAAACTTATATTCGATTCATCCAGCTCAATCTCCATATATATAACCTTCAAACTATCATCCTTCGTTGCTTTAAGCCTGGCCTTTTATTAAGTGTAGGAGCTGAGTTAGCTGCTTAACCTAATTATTAAGTGGCTTAACTAGCCCTAAGAAAATGGCTGACCTCACTGCCGACACAGTCTCAGTCAACCAAACCATCAAAAAGCTTCAAGGGAAGGTCGCAGTCGTTACCGGCGGCGCCAGCGGCATCGGCGAAGTCACCGCGCGCAAATTTGTCTTGCATGGGGCACGCGCAGTGGTGATCGCCGATATCCAGGACGAATTAGGCCGAACCGTCGTCGCATCCCTCGGTCCTGGCCGCTCCACCTACATCCACTGCGACGTGACCGAGGAGGACCAGGTCAGGAGCTTGATGAATCGACGGTCAAGATCTACGGCCGCCTCGACGTCATGTTCAGCAACGCCGGCATCGGCTGCGCGTCACAGCAGACAGTGCTGGAGTTGGACCTCTCCAACTACGACAAGGTCATGGCGGTCAACGCCCGCGGTATGGCGGCGTGTGTGAAGCATGCGGCGAAGGCGATGGTGGAGGGGGGCGTGAGGGGTACCATCGTGTGCATGGCGAGCGAAGCGGCGGGCCAAGGGGGACCGATGTTCACGGACTACACAATGTTGAAGGACGCGGTGTTGGGGCTGATGAGGTCGGCGAGTCTGCAGCTGGGTGCTAAAGGTATACGCGTCAACTGTGTGTCTCCGGGGCCGGTAGTGACGCCGCTGTTATGCTGGCAGTTCCAGGTGGACGTGGAGGATGCGGAGAATTTATACGAGGCGCAGTTGGGGTTGAAAGCAGGGAAGAGGATGTCGGCGGAGAATGTGGCAGACGCCGTCGTTTTCTTGGCCTCGGACGACTCTGAATTTGTTACTGGCCACAATTTGGTCGTGGATGGTGCGTTTAAGATGTAGATAGATGCAGAGAGTTGTATCTCACCTCTAATAATCACTACTCGAGAATCACTATCAAAAAATAAAATATTACGAAACTATGATCATATTTCTATATGTGTTACCTTATTGTAATCTGAGTGGATTATGTACTTAAGAGTTTGGTCGCTCAAGTTTCCGTTGGAGGTATAACCGTGGCTAAAAATGTATTACTACTACTTATTTTCTGTTGAATTGATTGAAACAAGGTCTTAGATTTGAGAGTTGCTTCGGATGCTTCATGCTTGCCTTGGATAATGTTTAAGTCGAATAAGGACAGCCAAACAATACCAGATCTAAAAATATAATAGAGCAAACAATTGGCGCTTTACTGCAGTGTCGGAAAACAATTACACTTGTGCATCTTGATGTTAATTCGATCTTGACCGATTTTCATTTCTCTTTTCTCCTAACAATTTAACACACTAACAATGTCATTTAAAAAAAATAGAGCACATATAGGGAAATCCAAACTCACATGGACACTAAACACTCGACAAAAAAAAAAAAAAAAAATATATATATATATATAATCACATGTTCTGAAGGTTTAACTTCAGAATATTTTCAAAAACAAAATAATAAAAAATATTAGGATTTTAGTTGCATATTTAAGAAAAGAAAAGGGAACCAACTCCTAGTCCTATGCACCACTCAGTACTATAGTCTGGTCAATTAAAAGTGAGAAGTCTTAGGTTCAAATCTTGTGGATGGCGAATTCGATACAAATTAGATTGCGCATTGTGTAGCTTAACCGAACTTCCCATCTCCTTAATATAAAAATATCGATGTATTAAAAAATAAAAACAAAAATAAAAACTCCCAGTCTTATGCAAGCTGCTTTGGTCTTATATCATACGGGTAAGAAAGAAGAATACTTTGGTCTTATAAACACAACTGGATACAATATGTAGATATATAGAAAGCTAGAGAAGAAGACAATTGGGTTTATACATCAGTTATTTGATATCTCTCTATTTATTTTTTAAGGAAACCCTAATTTTATGCAATTGCATCAGTTTGTCTATACTATAAATCACTGGATATCATGCAAAGCTCCCTTTGAATTAAGGTGTTGGTCTGTTCATCTCTTTATAAAAACAAGTTTGACAGGTCCAACTCAATTTATTTCTCCAAATAATTCATAAGTTTACATATTAATACTACAGATTTGCCTTTGGCCCACCTATATGTAACAAAATTATTTTACCCTGAAGTATATACACATACACACCCGAACTCTTGTTCTTGAATCGGTTCAATTTTATCAAATCATGTGTGGTTATTAATACATTTGAGTCCTAAATAATTTAGCTTATGTTGTATGTTATTATTAAACACATAAAATAATCTCTCTTAGTGCATGATCTGTATAAAAAAAAAGAAAAAAAAAGAGGTGCTAAGACCTCCTCTGTAAGTCTTCAAAGAGACGTATAGTATGCCCTGACCTTGAGATGTGATAGCCTTAACTTTTTTACAGCAAATTAAACACATAATTAAGGCTTTTATCTTAACGTAAGGATATATGTTTGAT
This sequence comes from Crataegus laevigata, assembly GCA_963580275.1. Lineage (NCBI taxonomy): Eukaryota > Viridiplantae > Streptophyta > Magnoliopsida > Rosales > Rosaceae > Crataegus > Crataegus laevigata. The sequence continues at coordinate 4,255,321 of OY756953.1, read as the reverse complement.
ACTCCGACTATAATTTTATTTTCATTTGTATAAAGAAAATACATGTATGAATATATCTATCTGCAAGACCAAGCCAGAGCATATATATAGTAGACTTTTTGTTGCTTGATAAAGAAATGAGACCCGACTTCCAATCATCATCAATATGATATTGCAAATTTGTAATCGGTATCCGTCTTAAGAATTATATATATTGCAAATTTGTAATTCACATTTATTTCTAGCGAGTTCCACGATGAATAGGGAGACAAGAGTTGGTGGTTAGTGAGAGATTATTAATGTGCTGAGAATACAGTTCGATAGACTATAATACCCAAAAAGATAATAATAAAAATAAAGAGATTAAAATTTTAGTCGATGATGACAAAAGAAATGGGAACCATTAAACCAACTCCCGTGTAATTTGATTCATCAAGCTATATATTATACTTTTATTGGCAGGGTACAGTAGAGGTTTGGTTTAAGTGCATGATTAAATATTAACAAGTCGCAAGACAGAGGGTACAATACAGGGTTATAATACTTTTATTCATCAAGCTGTATAAGTTGACGGTTTGTTTTATTAACATATTTAATACACTTTATATTTACTTTTTAAATAAAAAGTATCTTAACGCATCTCAATTATTTTTCTTATTTTTCAACACTGCCCCCATGACACACCCCGTCCCGAAGGAGGGCATGCTGGCCGTCACGTGGGAGTGACGTAACCATTTACACAGTACGGAAGCTTTAAATATATCACTTTCTACTATGAAACACCCGAAGGTGAGATCCAATTTTGTCCATTCTGTCAGAACCCCGTTGAATTTCCTCGTAGACACCACACCTCTGAAATCTGGAACCTGGAGGGGCGCAAAACCAAATTGAGTGGGTCAGTAAAACAAATCTTTTCCAAATCCAAACCATTTCTCAAAACTTTGTAACCCCTCTCCGTAAAACTTGTATACTTTCCCAGAAATGTAAAATATCAATATATATACATATATATTCTCAAAACTTCAATTTCCTATCTCAACATTACTTTCAATATGATATGCCATGCCATGTCTAAATTTAACATTATAGTATGGATGCATTAACATAAATCAGGTGGAAGAAACTAATCAACCAGAGACCCTCTAATGGCCCTGTACGACTGAATCTATATCATTTCTATCATCTCAGCCCTCGGCTGTATCTAGAGCTCCAAATCTCATCTTACTCAAAATCTTATCTTGCCGGAGTCACCATCTGTGACCTGTACGGCCTTCTGCACATAAGTCGGAACCACCTAATGTAGTCTGTACGACTTAATGGTTAATATTACGCTCTAGTGCTTTTCTCATCAATCATCTGTGCACATAATCTAAGGTCACCCACCAGTCGGAACCTCTCTAAAGGTCTGTACGACTGGTCCGTCGGAACCACCCCTTGTGGTCTGTACGACTAGCATCTACTTGGATCCAAGGCGAGCGTGCGATGCGGTGAATAATATAAGCACTAATACCATGGTGCAGGTCATGAGCTCAACATATCTCAACATCATCATAACAGTAATATATACTCACCTGATACTTACCTGTGCGTCCACCGCACCAATTCATACATATGCATCATATATCAATTCACAATTTTCATAACATTCTATGCATGGCAATTCAATTCACATGTGCGTCCACCGCACCAATTCATACATATGCATCATATATCAATTCCTATTTTCATATCATTTCATGCATGGCAATTCGATTCACATCTCTATATACTTTTCATATCGTTTCTATGCATGGCATTTCAATTCCCGTTTTTCACCTCACTTATACGCATTTCATTTTAAGCATACTTTCATTCGAATCCAATTTATGGAAAAACATCAAGTATATATATATACGGGAAATAAAACTGCCCACTCACAGATACGTAGTCGAGACGAAGCCTCCTAGCTTGGCTCAATCATATACGTCCTCGGAATACGTTTCCCTATACATGAAATTTCTAATTAACTTAGTTTAACAACACATAAACGGAAACGTACATAAAATCTTCATAGATTATCCAAATATAGAGTTTAAATATATGAAATCGATCTACTCGACGTCACGAACGTCCCGGTATTTTTAGAAAAATTTTTGGAGGTTCCACGCGCCCTCACGCGCCAGGACAAGCACGGCCTACGCGCCCCCCACGCGCACCGCGCGTGTGCCCCACTCGCCTTCTCCGGTGTTCCTCGCCGGACTGGGTTTTCCGGTGGCCGGAAAACTGGGAAATTTTCCAAGCTTCGTATCTTGTTCATTTTTCATCCATTTTTCTCGTACTTTATATCAAATTGAAGCCCCAAACATGTAGAATCACGATACACTACTTTTAAGCTCCAAAAACAACTAAATCTCACCGGAAAATTCCAAGCAAAACCGGCCATCTCCGTTCTACGTGATCCCGACATCAAAGCTTGTCAAACGAACGTCTCCGAGCATCTAGAGGACCCAACAAACACTCCTGTGATCTCCGATTCTCCTAAAACGCAACGTATAAAAAGTTGATGAATAGTGCCAAATATAAACCTTGAGTTTTGGACGTGAAATCGTATGAAATCTTACTTGAAAATGGTACCACTGAGTTCGTATGGACTTCACGATCATGAATATGTAATTTGTTTCGTCGATCCAGAAGTTTTTGGTTATGGGTGTGGGTGTGCCGTGGGTTTTCGACGGGAGAGAGAGAGTGAACTGAGAAAATGCGAGGGAGGAGAGAGAGAGAGACAAGATACGGGTTATGGGGAGGAAAATGAGGGGTGGGGAGGTCCTACCTAAACCCCATACACAAAATTACATCCCAAAAATCCAATTTACGCACCTTAATTCCGTTTAAGGGCATTTTCGTAATTTCACGTCCTCGGAATTAAAAATTCCGAGACGGGCTGTGACACCCCACATCTCACACTCTCATACACATCCAACATCAAACTCTTCTCAGTTTCAAAACAATAGAATAATCTGAACTTTAGAAACAAGGAAGATAGATTAATTGTTGTATTAAATCTCTAACATGCCGTCTAATTTATACATCCGAGTATCCTTCCAAATTTTCTGGAACAATCAACGTTGGATTCCAAGAGCCCTGAAGCACAAACAGTAGGGACTATTCTTAAGGTCATGTCATTTGTTTAAATAATGGCTTTCATGTTCGTTGTTTTCAGATTTGTAAAAAGAACACGTTTGTTTAAAACTGCCAACCGATGCACCCTTTTATGAAAGATTATAACCCAATTCTAAATCCCTTCCAAAAGGTTATATATGTCTAATGGCATTGGTTCAGTTTAAACCAGCGAAGAAACATTTGAAATGCTTCATTACCAAATAATTTATTGAATGCCTAAACCAACGAATAAAAACGGAACTAAAGCTCAATTTTATATTCCATTCGTAAAAAATAAACATGTTTGTGCTTTTAGGGTTTTGTTATAAAAATGGATAGAGTGGAAATGACTTTAATAGCTTAAATAGTTATTTCATATTGTTATAACGTTTGACTGATTTAATGCATCAACATTTGGCGTCATTTGTAGATATTGGCACAAAAAGCTATGTTTGTTCTCTCTCATTTTTCATCTCACCACCGTGTTGAGAATGAATTCTCTATTAATGGGAGGGTGAAAATTGCGTGTGTTTATAAGTAATTGAGTTCTTTTTTTTTCATAGTGCTAATTGATTTTATAATAGAACCTGACATTTCTTCACGTTCTTCACCGTGGCTTTTCAGCTTTTGATGTTCAACGGGAACTTATGTGGCATGGCCTCGTGTGTCAAACATGCAGCGCGTGTCGTGGTAGAGGCACGTGAGGGGGAGCATTGTGTGCACAACAAGTATGGCGGCGACTGGCGAGCCACAGCATCCAGATTCGTACGGATGGCGAAGTGCGCGGTACTAGGGTTGTTCGTTCGGCGAGCCTGCAGCTCGGAGTGCACGGGATTAGAGTGAACTCCGTCTCGCCGAACGCGACAGCCATGCACCCCGCTGACTTGCAAAGCGCGAGGGAATCAAGTGGAGGTAGTGAGGCAGGTGTGCGAGAAGTTTGCGTCCTTAAAGTGGGTCGTGCTGACGGCGAGGCATGTGGCAGAGGCGGCGCTGTTTCTTGCTTGGTGAAGATTATGGACTGGACATGATATGATGGTGGACGGTGGCTTTATTTTCTGCATGGTTATCCTCTTCTTGGATTCCCCAGTATGATCCGAGTTAGTGTTAGGATCAATGGGCTTTGCATTTGTATCTGTGTTTGGTTTTGTTGAATGGGTTTCTTTTTTTCTATTTGCATAGAAAAGAATGGGCTTCGTTTGAGTAGTTGTGCAACAAATTTCTTTCCTTTCTAATGTGAAAGTATTTTCAATCATGTTTTTTTATTTTTAACTTAGATTTAATTTTTGTTTTTATCTATTTATTTTGATACAATGATATTCTACTTTAAGCAGAAGTGGTATTTTGCTAGAACCTCTCACTGAGGAATACCAAGCTCTGTATAAAATTTCTATTTTAACCTTGTTTAAGGGATCATAACGAGAAAGAACCAATAAAATAAAGGCTCTTCTGAAAATACTTTTAAAATGACTAAAAGTTTATAGTAAAAGTTTTTTTCCAAACCAATTCTTAGTAAAAATGCAAGTGAATTTAGAAAGAATTTGAAGTGTTTTTTGCTAGAAGCACATAACTAGTGTCTAATAAAGTTTTTTTGGAACCCAAAAAGCGTTTTTAATTATTTTAAAAGTACTCTCAAGTAAATCCTATATTGTGTACCTAAAATAATATAAAAATAATAGTCATTAATGTTGTGCCATTAGAAGCACACGTTCTTAAGGTTTTGCTACCATAGAGAGCATAGTTGGAGTTGAATTTTTCTAAACTTCTAAATCTCATCTAGAGAGCACATTAAAAATGCTCTAATAATGCATATTCAACTCATAACACATGAAAGAGGAATCATGCCCCAATGAGTAATTAATCATAGTGCTTTGGTTAATCACGTTTTTTTTTTTTTGTGTGTGTGTATAGGCTATGTTACGGAGGAGAATTTAAATCGAGATTTCAAGTGCATTAGAAAATATTCTTAACTAGTTGAATTGCAAGTCTCTTGTTACTTAATTACAATAAAAAAAATGAAGGAATTGAAACACTGCAAGAGGTTTTTCAAACCTCGAAGTGCATCTTTGTGCCAAGTCTTTTTATTTTTCTTAAAAATGCGCTTCTGAGAATCCTCAAATCCCCTTCTACATGGGCAAAAGGGATTCGGGTGCCTTTTCAATTTTTTGTTTTTTTAAAGAAAGACAAAAACTGCGAAGTCTTTAAAAAGGTGAATGATAACATTATATATACCTTTTCTTCTTAGAAATGTTATCTGTATATATGGAGTTGTCGGTTGTGTGGCAAATTGCCAACAAAATGGCCTTTAGACTTCACCAAAAGACTACTTGATTCGAAAAATCTGGTTTTTTGAACTCACAACGGTCAAATATAGTGTCTCTGACCTTTTCATGTTCCTAAAGAAAATCATATTCATATCCATCTCTGGAGCAATTGGAAGAGAAAGAAACATCCAATAGAAATAATGGCCATGCAGCTGATGAGGACTTCTAGTTTTCATCACCATCTTCTTCATCCCGAAAGCACTTCTACCCCTCCCACAAAAGCACTTTTTGGTTTAGGACATGTCAACAGCAGAAACATACAAAACATCAAAAGAAGAAATCAAATTTATGGGATTGTGGCTTCAAGCAATTTGGCTTCACCACTATGGGACAGCTGGAAGCCTGAGAAGGGTTCGGCTGCTCCTTCTCTCAGTGACATTATCTGGCCTTCTGCAGGTAATTAGAATATTAGAGATAAACATTATAAATAACAATACCAATTAATCATGTGTTTAGATGCATTAATGATAAGCATTTGGTGAAAAATAGGTGCTTTTGCAGCAATGGCAATATTGGGGAGGATGGATCAGATATTAGCACCAAAAGGGATGTCAATGACAATTGCACCTTCAGGGGCAGTTTCTGCAGTCCTCTTTGCCACTCCTTCCTCTCCTGCTGCTCGGGTATTAAACTTGTTCTACTTTCTGAGGTTTAAATTCGGAGAGATTCTTGCAGATAAACTGCTGATATATTTATGTTTTTGTATCACTCATCACATGATTTATGTTGTAATATAATTACATTGAAGATATATTTTCAAGTTTGTAACACTTATCACATGACTTATAACATGTGCACGACATATTTTTGGTGACACAAATTTTTCCCAAAATTATCCATGAATGTTCTTTGTTCTTTTTATTATCTATTTGGTGAATGTGAGCCATAAGTGCTTTGTTCTCCTTCAAGCCTAGACTGCCTTGTTTGAGTAGTGAGTCAATGGTAGACACGAGGACATGTATACAATTGGCACAACTCCAGCTGTACGGACCCTACACGATGAAAATGGAAGATAGCAAAAATAAGTCCAGATTTTCTTGAAGTTCCTTATTAGGCCTTATTTTGATCCAAACTTTTAATTGTTCTGGACTGCTCATTAAGGAAAATGTTGAAAATTTAATGGGGGGAAATGTCAATGAATCATAGATGTTTTGTATATGAGTTTGCCAAACTGTACAACTCTTGTAAGAATTCATAGCTCAAGTAATTAAGATTGTTTGTTCTTACACCTGAGATCCTTCGTTCAAAATTCAAATACCCCGTTTTCCTTACGCTTAGTCTTTTTGTATGTGATAAGACCTATATACCTAGGTCAAATAAAGGGTTAAAAGTATATTACAGAGAGTCGAACTTAAGTTTATCTTGGCCTAAAAATGACCAGAAAATTGTTTGACTTAGATTTGATGGTTAAACAAATTTGCTATTTGTCAAAAGGGGTTATTTCAACTTTCGTGTGTCATTCCCAAATTAATTTAAGATAATCAAAAGCATATACAGCGTATAGAAATAACTCATCAATTCTCCCTTGTGGTTTTGCAGAAGTACAATATGTTCATGGCACAAATAGGTTGTGCAGCAATTGGTGTACTGGCATTTTCCGCAATTGGGCCAGGATGGCTTGCTAGGAGCGTTGCCCTAGCTGCATCCGTTGCTTTCATGATTTGCACACGTTCCACACATCCACCTGGTAATTCCTGCTACCTCCTATCCAACACAAAATTCTCATTAATCTCTTTTTTCTGCTGCTAAAATCAGGTGCACAACTTATTCTGTGTTCAATTTGCAGCTGCAAGCTTGCCTTTACTCTTCATCGATGGAGCTAAGTTCCACAACTTGAGTTTCTGGTATGCTTTGTTCCCGGGCGCCGCCGGATGCGTTCTTCTTTGCTTGATTGTAAGTACTCTTACACTAATTACTCCTAGCAAATTGCAAAACTTGTTTGCTTATTTGTTCTGAACACATTTCAACACTTTTATTATGCAATGGCTGATCTCACTAATTATCTCGATGTTTCTGCAGCAAGAAATAGTGTTATACTTGAAGGAAAACTTCAAATTTTGATCATCTGGAAGCACACACATGCTTGGCTACTCACATAGTTAGATACATCGTACATTCATTCATCTCAAGTTCAATATTGAAGGAAATGCACCAATACTACAGAAATGAAAAAGGAAACTCGGATACAACTAAAGGTCAACAAGTTTTGGGTTCGACTGCACCCGAATCTGCCTAAAGACACATGAAATTAAGGTCCGAAGGAGTTTGTTGCCCACAATTATATTATAGTCCTATTGTAAAACGTGATCTAAACTTATTCTCCTCTACACAAGGATTGTGGTCCTAAATCCTAAAAGTAGTGCACTGATGGTTCTAAGGTTCTTAAATTGATGTGAGGAAATATCTACTTGCCATATGGTCCATGACTCCATGAGAGTAAATTTATTTTGCTTTAATTAGTCCAATATAAAATCTTGATTTTGGGGCTTAACATCAATGGTTAATACATACAATTCATCAAATTATCAAAGATTGTAACTTTATGGAAAGATTTTTCAATGTGCTAGAAACACGGTCTAGTATACAAACGCAGCGCGTATCATAATACAAATGGTTGAATACTTAAAAAAAATTACAACTACTTGTATTATGACACTTGCTGTATAGGGCCGTGTTCCCCAGCACATTGAAAAACATATCAACTTCTTCAGTGTTTTCTTGCATGCAAAAGAGTTGTGCCCACAACATGATCATGGACTTTTGGGGTTAAAATGGAGGCTAACAAGAAAACTATCATCATCTAATTATATACAAAGGCCTGACAACTTCCAATGCTTCCTCCCATGTTATTTATTTATTTGTTATTATTATTTTTGGGTTAAGAATTAAACTCACTCCTAATAGTTTAGTAGATATAAAACAGATAAAGGGAAATTTTATCGGCATGTCAAAATAAATATCTTATTTTAATATTTACATGTAAAGAATGTAGATGCAATGTGTTTAAGTACAAATAACATATTTTTGATGCAAACTAAACCGAATTAAAACAAACTCTTATATAACACAATTCATTTCCAATTTAGTCAAATCTAAAGGGCAAAGGTGAAGCTGAACATCAACTTAGTTTTAAAAATAAACTTGTTGAAAGAGATTTAAAACTTTGATCGAACACAACTTTCTCAACATTTTATATGTACGTATGAAGTTGAGTAAGAGAGATACCCAAAAAGGATCAAAAGCCTCCCTAGCTTTATAGCTCTCTTAGTCAATCTAATTCATTAGTACGCAAACAAATTTACTAAATCCCAATGACATTCTTTGATGATAAAATAACATTCTAAGTCTCGAACAATGATTCGATTAATGATAAAGAAAGATAATTTTTAGTTCAATTCTCCACCTTACAATACTCCACCTTAACGATGTGAACAAAAAAGTGAGCAAACTCTGTTGAGTCGAACTCATAGTGATCAAACTCTATCGTATGAGTTTAATTTATATCTATTTATTAAATAGATTTCAAAATTTAAACTTAAAATCGATGATAGCTTTGGACATTATTATTAGTTAAAAAGTGATAAGCGAAAATATTTTTTTGAAAAATGCAAAAAGAAATAGGGCGGGGGCCCACGCCCATAGGCACGTGAGAAATGGACCATAGAAAGCAACCCTACACGGTGACATTGACATAAGACTGATGGGAGACCATCTTACATGGACAGATGCGTCCACTCCATTACCCTCTGCTTCCTGGGCCCCACCAGGCCCACTTCATACGTCCTTCCACTCTATTTCTTTAAATTGCAGGTGGTGGGACCCACTTAGCTTTTGACCCGATCATCATTCAATCAGGGCCGTGCATATTACGCCACGTGTAGGAAGGCGTCGACGTCGGGGGGTGCCCAACGAGCTGGAAGATTCTGAGGGGGGACGCTGTCTTTTAACGTGATGCTTTTGGACGTGATCCGAGCATCGCAGCTGTACACGTGTGCACGACGCGTCGAAACCCAAGCAGCTAGGGTTTTGATGGTCGGTGGAAAATCTCCAAAAATACCCCTCGTGATTCGAGAACGAGAGGGGCACTTGGCATGCGGTGTATGGCTCGGTTTTTAAGTGCCGTAAGATATGGGAATGTAAGTGAGAAAATCTTCCCTCGCAAATATGCTTATGTTGCGTTGTCGAAGGAAAAAAACTGACCGACCAAAAAATACAAAAAGAAGGAAAAAGACTGCTCGATATATGTGAATTATATGATCTATATGATACGAGAAAAGTATAATTACTAATTGTTTTGTTTAATTGTAGTGGGCATTGTTAGACTCTTTATGAAATGATTATCTTGTAAGTCAAAGAGTTTTTAGTGAAGCAAAACGTATTTTCGGCACATCAAAAAATGCTTTCATAAGTAGGAGATAACTTAAACTGTGAATTCATACAAATTTTACGAGTTTATGTCACAAACCGAAGCTCTTTAGTTGACTCGAATACATTGTACTTTAAAGCCCTCTTTGTGCCGATTAAATGGACTTTCATTCTTCTAACTAAAATTTTCAAACGCATATATATATTTTATATATATGTATGTATATGTATAAATATATTTTCTTTTTTAGATGGGGTAGTTGAGGTGAACAAACATTTTTTACAATTGTAGGCTTGTAGCCTATAAATTTTTGCGTGCATAATATTCATTTTTATATAATTTAACGAGATGACTTGAGGTACAATCCTTTTTATTTTTTATTAGTTTTCAATCAAACACAAGCTTTAATTAAAAATGAGAACACTCCAAAACCCTAGGGAAAATTTGCCAAATTAAAAAAATAAGGAAAAAGAAATGAGCCTATGGAAACCTCTTGGATAAATCATGGATTAAAGGGACTTATGTACTATGTTAAATCACTCGAGCTATGTCAAATATATTTTTTTAAAGGTAATGTTAGGGAGATCAAATTTTAAATCAAATTTGTAAGCTAAATGATATGTGTCACTAATATGAAATAAACACATTAATTAACGCTTAAGTAATAATATAATCATCAATAACCACATCATTTGATTTAAAAAATTTGATCTCCCTAGCATTATCCATTTTTTAAATAAGGAGTCCAATTGCCAATGGTGAATTGGTAGCCATTACAGTGGTCATTTCGATATTGGAGATATGAGTCATGCTCTCCTAAGGTCCTTATTTTGAGGACCTATCGACCAAATGCATATTAATTACAAGATTATATGAGTTTAGAACCAAATGTTTAAAAAAATTATAACTTAATAAATCTAAACAAGAAAATGAGAACTTTGAAAGAACATGACTGTCGCCGATTTTACTATTAAATTTTTTAGTATGAAAGAGAAGTTAAACCACGCGTGACAGAGATGCTTTGCAATGATTATCAAATCGCTTCTTCAAGTTTCTAATTTTATCATGAATTGAGAAGAGGAAGCAACCGCATTCTCGACTTGGCTAAATATTAGCTAAAGAACATACATTAGGCTTATAAGGATATGATTGCATCAAAAGTTGGCTTCCTTTTGATTTCTTAATGAATTCCAAGTCCTATGGTTTGAATATGGGCAACTTATATTTAGTTATGGCTGCCCGAATGAGACAGTTCTCCAAATGAGCAATGATTTGAACAAACTCCGAATGTGAGATAAAAATATAGGAGATATCATATTTTTGTGAGATTTGTAAACATATGACGAGGTTTGAGTGTTCTACACAAGTTTTCTCTCTTAATTGGCAATGAAGGAGAATTTCCTTTGAGCTAAGGTTGAAAATCATAAGATTTTGCATTAAGTTTCAAAATAAAGTTATTCACACATCTACTAATGACCTTAGGCCCTTCACACTGGTTAAGGTGAGTGTGATATCTATATATAAGAATCAGACATTTGATTTCTATAAAATGACTGCTACACTAGTGTGAGTTCAATATATTGGTAGCACCTTATGAGTTTGATATATTGAACTTAGGAGCCTAATATTCTGAATTCATAAGTTCAGTAAATTTTTATAACACTCAAATTTTCTAACCTACTGTAACAATATAATACATATATGAGCTAAATATATTGGTATTACACTCACTTTTTATAGCTTAGACCTTGTTGATCACATTTAACAAAAAATGATCACATTACTCATAGGAAATTTATCGAACACAAATGAAAATGATGTGCCTCCCAAATGTATCTAAAAAAAATTGTAAAAACTTTCTGCCTGGATTTGAAATGCATGTGGTCTTTCAACCAAATCCCTTTCATTGCCCAAGCAAAAAGGATAAGTTGGTGGACATTGCACATCCCTATTTTTGGTGGTACAAGCTGTAGTTCCCAATAAAACAAAAGCACCACTAACGTGGTCGTTGCTAACTTGAAAAGTATGATCAAATTTGCTAAAGAAATCACGCAAGAGAAGTTCCTCCAACACAATTAACCTTATTGCCAATTTGGCCAAGATCATAGTTCTCAACAGTAAGAGATTTTTCAAGTGTGTCCGTAACACGTAACACAGGATGGTACGTGTCAGTGTGTCACTATACAAGTAGCGAGATATTTGTATTAAAAAATTACTAATTTAAAACTAAAATTTTTCTCTACTTATATAATGACATATGATATACTATCTATATTTCAAACGTAATAAAAAAATTATCCTCGTGATAAAAGCAAGAACATCACTGTCATTCGATGGGGTTTGTGTGCCAAATTGTCTCTCTTTTTGTTTAATGGGACCCCTTCTAATGGATGTGATATCATAACCTTATATCACCGGTTTTGGTAGCCATGTTCCTGAGACTCTGAACCCAAACGAAACCAATAGCGGAGTATTGATTAGTGATCATATGGAAATGATGAAGAATTATGAACTTTATGGTTAGCAACTTCTCCATTTGTGGAAGAAAAACTTTAGTCGAGCTGCTCTGTCACGATACCACAGAGACACACACAAAGAGACCCGCCAACGACGACGGCTTTACTTTCCTTATTTGTGTCTTGGATGGACGGACGTGGCAGGGCACCCCAACAGAAAATTTTCTCCCATGCATTTTGGCCTCCACCAAAGAAAGGAAAGAAAAAGTAGACGAATAAAAGGAAAGAAAATAACATGGATGATTCACCATCATGAAGTTGACCCACACAATACGAAAATTTTAATAAACACTCTCAATACTGTTCACTTTTATTAAAAAACTACATTTTTACCTTTTTCTGATACTATTTGCTACACTTTATTTGTCATTTTTTATTAAAACTAAAGTTTTTTGAAACTTTTCTTTAGTTTTCTTAAGAAAGAAGATGGATGCTTTGCTTCGCTCAGCTTCACAAGAAATCTGTGCAACCAGATTTTATCGCTAGCAACATTCTATACATTTCAAGATGTATACATACACACATACACACACAAACCAATCATCTGCACGTCCGTCTTCTGGTTAAACATTCTGCAACTCATTTTTAACTTCATTAGTTTCTTGGTGTGCAAGAAACGGCAAGCGATATCGGGTAGAAGCATAAAGAGGAACGAGCAAGGGCTCGTGTTTAGAACTTGTTTCATGAATTTTTCAACAAGAAGATGAAATGAGAGGCTTTTCCGTCAAGTTACATCAACAAGAGAATTTTATTTAATTACATGAATTGCACACAAAAATGGTCCATTAAACACTAATGAAGATCCCCATGAAAAATAAAAAGATTACTAATGGGGCAAAAACCACAATCTTTCGCATTTGAAACCAAGTTCCCACCACCACATCTGGATCGGGGTGCGCCATTTTGCTTGGACTTATTTTCACTTCCATGCCATACTTTAAACACGATAATAACCCGGGAATTCGAATTTTGCAGAAGAAACTTAGTAAGACCAGGACCAAAAGGCATGATCTTCCACCGGGAATCCAAAATTACAGGAGTTCGCAGGCGTATCGGAGTAATCAATATCTTCAAGCTTTGGGAAGATGTATGGAGGCAGCAGGCTTTTGCTAAAGTTATCTTCATCTTGGGAAAGGTCAGACTGCTCAGGTTCGAAAGCATACGAAGAATCACCAGGCTCCAAGAGTGAAGAGTGAACTCCATCCGTGTAATGTGAGCTGCCTGAATCGAATATATCACTCCTGCCTGAGCTATGATCTTCCTGCTTAGAGGCCACAGCTGAGACTTTTGACACTTCGCCGTCTGAGGCCGAATCAGCAATTGGCTTCTGCGGCGGTTCTTGAGATAATTTGTTGGTATCAGATAGTTCTGAATTTCCCCTCTCTTTCTCTTTGAGTTGCAGCTTGTCTGAGAGGACAAGAACCTGATGACCAATTCAAACGTATCATGTCAAATTCGAGAGCAAAATACTACAAATGGAAAAACTAAGGCAGCGAATCACATATATTAATCGCTACCTCCGCCTTCAGTTTATCATTCTCTTTGGAAAGGCCTTCACAATTAGCCTTGAGATTATTGTAGTTGGCTTGCAGCACCTCATAATCCTTCTCAAGGTGTTTTGTCTTCCACCTCGCCCGGCGGTTCTGGAACCATATTGCAACCTGCCGTGGCTGCAAGCCAAGGTCCTTTGCAAGCAGGACTTTCCTCTCCGGTTCCAGCTTGTTTTCCACATCAAAGCTTTTTTCAAGAGACTGGACTTGTTCAGCGGTTAACCGCCTCTTCTTCCCAGGTTGATGGAGATACTCATCCAAGTCATCTTCCCAGTTATCTTCGTGATCATACTGGTGGAACAATGACCTATTCGATCCACTTCCTCCGCGAACGTCTTCGAAACTCACCATCGATCTTGAACCTGAGCAAGATATCATCTGTTAATTAGAATACCATCTTCCAAAATATTACCACACACACGAACAACATCTTGCCACACAATTTTCCACTAGAAAACATATGGATTATCAAAAATTGATGAGCATTCTCAGCTCCGATCCCAAAGTGTGTGTTTGTTTTGGCCGCTGATTATTCTACGCTTCCGAATTCGGAGATAATTAACATAATTATAACCAGAAAGATGAACAGGGGCCTAGACTATATGCAAATTTCAATCTTTGCTTAATTCACACACAAGTTAAGCAGCAACATGCATATCTAACATATTCATATATGCCAAAATATCAAATACTCAAGGAAAAATCAGAAAACCCAGATCAGAAACACTAAAAAATTAGTGATAAATCAACCCAAATAATAAAAATCCCAGAGACAGAGTATACAAATAGTACCCAGAAAAGAAGCAGAGGAAGAATTTGATGACCCAGAAAGGAACAGAGAATCAAGAGGCTCGGAACCCCTCTGGTTCTGAAGCAAAGAACTGAGGACGGACGAATTCCGGCCGCCGTAGACCCTCCCGCCGGCCATGTTTACAGTCAACACTCCGGCAAATTAGTATGGTATACTAGGCGTTTGTTAAATTGCTGCAGAGAACATCACAGCTTGGTGTTTGAGAAGGTGAATGATCCGAAGCTCTGGGTTGGAAAGAATCACGCTTTGTGGCGGAAGAAGCTGGTGATGATGATTTCTGTGATGTGGGACGTGTGGGAACAGCGGCTGCACACACCCATCACTCAGAATAAGGAGAACTTGTGGGACCTTGAATTTGGAGGTGGTAGTGAAACAGCGGAGAAGAAGACGAGCTCTGCAAATTGGGAAGTTTCAGAGAGAGAGAGAGAGAGAGAGAGAGTGGGGAGAGAGAAGGGGAGAGGGAGTTTCCTTCTTTCTCTCTCAGAAGCGTAACGTGATGGCGATAAATATAGTAAAAGGCCAAGGGTTTCTGTTCGAGAAGAGGACAAAGATGGGGTAGATTACTATCCTGCCCTTCTTTATAAAGCATCAGTTGTATAAACAGAGTTTAAAGAAAAGGGACAACCATTTTTTTCTCAAAAAGAAATGTGTATTAGTTGAAGGGTTCGTACTATCAATAGCAGAGCTAGAAATTTTTTACCGGGTGGGCTAGCTTAAAAATTTAAATCTTTATAAATAAAAAAATTTGATACCTTACTTTTTATAGTGTCAACTAGCTTAAAAAATTCACAAGGTGAGCCAAAAAAAATTTGTAATTAAACAAATATGTGTTAAAATTAAACAAATCCAAACTTGTACATCTACAAGAAGCGATGAGAAAAATAATGTAAGAAAAAGAGATGGTTTGCAAACTGTATTATATAATTATATATAGTTAAACCTAGAAAATTTGAATTAGTGACTAAATATTTTGTGGGCTACATTCGAAAATCAATCAAAATTACATGTAAAATTTTATTTTTCACCGCAAGCTACCTGGGCTACAGCCCATGGCAGCCCTTAACGTGGCTCCGCCAGTGCGTACTGTATCAAACTTCAATCATCCAAACTGTCTATTTTTCAATTTACATATCTTATAGATCATTTTTACACAAT
Source organism: Crataegus laevigata (assembly GCA_963580275.1). NCBI lineage: Eukaryota > Viridiplantae > Streptophyta > Magnoliopsida > Rosales > Rosaceae > Crataegus > Crataegus laevigata. The sequence continues at coordinate 4,239,485 of OY756953.1, read as the reverse complement.
ATTACTCAAATAAAAAATATTTGAGGTATCTAATTGAATTCAAAGAAATTGACGAACAATATGTCCTAAAAACTTTGAAATTTCATAATGATGATTAAGTTGACAAATGGTTTGGATTGAACTGAATTTTTTCAAGAACTCTGAATCATGACTTATAAAATTGACAGTTCAAATCGTTAAAGTTCGATGTAAAGTGGATCCCACGACTAGTCTCATTAAAGAAAAAAACAAATTCTTCTCTTAAAAAGCCTGATGGTATACATTCACGAGTTTTAATGTAACAACCCGTCCCGGAATTTTTATTCGACGTTATGAAATGACCATTATGCCCTTGAGCTCGGGCGAATGTTATGCATGAGATTAATAATTTTGGGCCAATTGGAAAATTTTTCTAGTTATTGGAGGCCAATGAGAAAGTCAAGAAATAATTGTGTGATTGGTGGCTTAGGTCCACCGACAGTTCTCTCTCATCTCCATCATTCCCAGACTCTCTCTTTCTAGCTCTCACGTTTCACTCTCTCTTTCCCGTAGCAAACTCATGGCACACCCACACCCATTTTCAAAACTTCATAGATCGACAAAACAAATTACATATTCTTGATCGTGACGTCCATACGAACTCGACCATACCATTTTCAGGTAAGATTTCATACGATTTCACGTCCAAAACTCAAGGTTTATTTGGTACTATTCATCAACTTTTTATACGTTGCGTTTTAGGAGAATCGGAGATCACAGGAGTGTTTGTTGGGTCCTCTAGATGCTCGGAGACGTTCGTTTGACAAGCTTTGATTTCGGGATCACGTAGAACGGAGATGGCCGGATTCTTGGAGATTTCCCGACGAGTTTCTCGTTAGTTTTCGAAGTTTTTGAAGGTATAGACTTGTTCTACTCTCAATTTAGAACATTTTGGTGAAAATTTCATGAAGAATGGTTGAGAAACGAGTGAGAAATCACACACGGAAGTTTTCCGGTCACCGGAAAAACCAGTCCGGCGAGGACCAATGACAGGGGCGCGTGGGGGCGCGTAGCCCGTGCCTTGTCCTGGCGTGTGAGGGCGCGTGGGACCTCCAAAAAATTTTCTAAAAATACCACGACGTTCGTGGCGTCGAGTAGATCGATTTCATATATTTAAACCCTATATTTGGACAATCTATGAAGATTTTATTTACGTTTCCGTTTAGGTGTTATTAAACTAAGTTAATTGGAAATTTCACGTATAGGGAAACGTATTCCAAGGACGTATGTGATTGAGCCAAGCTAGGAGGCTTCGTCTCGACTACGTATCTGTGAGTGGGCAGTATTATTTTCCGTATAACCTATATATATTTAATGATTTCCCAGAATCACATTTTAAATGCAAAGTACGTTTTTAAGCTATGCATATGACTTGATTTTGATGCATGAGTATTTAATTATATATTTCATGCATATGTTGGTGCCGAGGACGCCAGGTAAGTACCAGGTAGGTACATGCATAGTTGAGAACGAATATGATGAGATATGATGTGAAATGATGAGATATCATGAATTATGATGAGATATCATGAATTGTTAGCTCATAGACCTGCACATACTGTTAGTGCTCACGCCCAGAGATAGGGGCACAGTCTTTCACGTGTCGTTCACCTCCCGCACTACATGCTCGCCTTGGATCCAAGTAGGTGCACAGTCTTGTCATATAGACCACTTTTGAGTGGGTACGTCATGTAGGTAACCCGCGTTCATTCGCACAGTCTTCACGTGATTGTAGCACTAGAGCATTTATTATGGATACAGCGCTGTTAATGATGATGATATGATGATGATGTTGATGTATGTGCAGTGTATATATATATATGATGAGATAGAGAGATGCTATGAGCTATATTACAGCCGAGGGCTGAGATGAGATATGATTGATATATGATAAATGATATGCATGATATTGAGATGATATGCATTAAAATGAGATGTTATAGAGATTCAGATTGATACAAGATGCATTGCATGGCATATTTGAAAAACGTTTGATAATGAATGCTTTTGAACAGGATAGTGAGAAAAATTGAGATACATATGTACGTATTATTTTCTGGGAATTATACAGGTTTTACGGAGAGGGGCTAGAATTTTGAGAAAAGAATGATTTTGAAAATGATTTGTTTTTGCTGACCCACTCCCTTTGTTTTTCGCCCCTCCAGGTTCTAGATAGCGAGAATTCCGAGTTTGGCACTTCGAGGATCTTCCGGCCTTTTTTTGACAGATTTATCATATGTATGGCACCGAGGGTGTATTTAAACATCTTTTATTTATGCTCGACTGCACTGACTTAGTACGCTCTGAATATGTATAAGTATTGTAATACTTCTAGCACACATTCATTTCTGGGTTGCTAGACTTCGGTTTTAACTCATTTGTACTTCGTCATCGATTTTCGCTTCCGCACAGCACACATGGCTATGTCACACTCACGTGACGGCCAGCATGCCCTACTTTCGGGTACGGGTGTGTCATTTAACACGTATACTCCTGAAATTGACCTACCTCTATAGATGACTTTTGAGTTAGAAAATTAATAAATATCGTGTCAAAATAGTGGTGACGAAAATCAATATAACTCACAATATGAACACAAATTTTTTGTTGTTGCATGTCTCACAATATGACTTCACTCTTGTGGAAAAAATTTAGGTTGCAAAACATTTTTATATTTATTGAACTATATTAAAGAATTTATTTGAATATCGAGAAAGTATGGTATTTTCTCACTTAATGAATGTATTCATTGAGATCCTAAATACATGTAATAACTGGAAAATCACGCATAATTTAGATCAGAGAAATGCTGAAAAAACTCTTTCAAAAGTGAGACTTTCCATGATTGTCACCTCATATTTTTGGCACAATATTTTCTAATATTGACACAAAAATTGATATTAAATTATGAGGTAACAGTTGGAGAGTTCTACTTTAAGAAAGTCTCATTCAGGTACCATATTCATTTGAAAAGAGAATTGTTCATTTTTCTCCCAAATCATAGTGAGCTGGCATAGGGGAGGGAGACATATTCACATACTCATTTTTACTTTCCACACTCTCATTGTTAAATTATTTAATTTGATAATCTTCAGTTCTTGTGATCCGACAATAGAAAGTAAAAAAAAAAGTGATAAGTAAAAATAAGTATGAATAACACGTCTACGTTCATATGCATAAAATTTAGTTTTGTTTTCTTTAGAAAGACGTGCAAACAAGAAGCTAAATATTTTTAAACATTTTCCACAAGAAAATGACAGAATGAGAGCGTGGAACAGGTCGTGGAGGGCATAATGGTCAACGTGGAGGGCATAAGGGTAAATGTGCTCTAATTGGAAGATGAAAACGAAGGAGAATACAGAAACAAAGGAATCGAGTCGAAGCAATCGCTCTCAGAATTCGAAAGGAGCGAGTCATAAGCAGATGACTCAGTGGCCGATTCTCTCTGACTCTGACCGCTCAGTGCCCCTTTAACCACTCGCGGCGCTCGCGATTCAACATGGCGGGCCACCATTGGGCCACGTCTACGTGCCCAGAACAAAATTCCAGAGATGTAATTACCAATTAGAATGGAGAGATTCGCACAGGGAGTGCTATCCACGCATTTTTTTTTTTTACTTTTTATACATTTTTTATTAATTTATGTAATTTGATCTTTTTTAATTCATCTGATTCAAAAGCCGAAAACTAAAAGAGTGTGAGAAATAAAAAAGTAATGTGTAGATATCACACTCTCTTCGCGAATCGGAAAAGTCAGGAATATGAAAAATGAGAAGGGAGAATGAGAGTGAAAATTGAAATGTGAGTGTTATATATATCTTCGTAAATTGTATATGTTAGTAAACGCATAAAATCAGGAAGTAACGGAATTGTAATAAAAAGTCAAAAATTGAAATTTCAGTACCATTCAAAGTAAGTAAACATTTAATCGATTTTTTTTCACTTTCCAATCAAACTGCCTGCTAGGGTCCTTTCGTGATGGTCACTATCTCGATTCTTTAATATCGTTTATGTAACGACACTGAGGTGATTTCTGATATTCATTCTATCACCAACACATTGAATAAGTGAAAAGAGAATTAAAAGACATAAATAATCAAAATTACGCCAAATTCTAAATTTGGGTTTTCTTTAGCCCAATAGTTTTTCTTACACTTTGTACATAAGCCCATAATTTGTTTTGCGTTTTGGGGGCATCCACAATGAGCTAAAGCCCATATATAAGTTCCGCTTTAGGAACCCAATTCCAGTTTCCCACTAAGCAATCTCTTTTTTTTTTTTTTGAAGAAGAAAAACTAAGAAAAAAGACATGAAAACTTTGACTTTTAACGATAACGACAAAATAAAAGATAAAGTGAATAGTATCATGTTTGACTTTTTAGTGTAAAAATATGGTTTTTCGTTAAAATGAATAGTATCAAAAGTTTTTCGTTAAAGTTCCATTCTTTTGATGGCTCAACAACCTCAAACTTATTTCAAACTACTCTGATATATAGGATGAAAATTTTAAATTCAAATGCAAGAGAGCGGACACATTATTCTAGCCAAACTAGTCTAACTCATGTTTGTTAAGACCATCTCCAATAGAGGGTACTGGACTTATAGGAAGAAAGAGAATAATGCACAACTATTTACTAAAAAAATTCATATTTTAATTGGCTTAAAATGGCATAGGGGGCTACACTTAGCCAAATTATAGGAAATGGCCTAATTGACCGACTATGCAAAAAAGTTCAAACTACATTGGAAGTGGCACCTCCAACTTGTGTGGATTGGAGGAGTTTTCAATTTCGTATTGCTTCAAAATCAAAGCAAAGAACATGTACTCAATGGAGAACATAAGGAATATGCAGCAGTTCTTCTCAACCTTCTCATGTTGGCCAACATAGGATATGCATTTTGAGGTATTTCTTTCAACCTTTCTATTTTTAGGGCATACTTAAACCACTACAACATTCTACTGCCTTATTGGTTGCTACTTGTAGTAGTTCTCCACCTCACTATCCGAACCCGTTTCACATTGTTCCCATCATTTAGGTCAGTCTCTATTGGCTAGGGAAACTTCAGGTGAAACAAGGCATTTCCTTAAACAACCCCTATAGGATTTGGTGGCTGTAGCTAGAAGAGTTTACTACAAAACAGAAACTTTTCGTGGCCAATGTTTGTGGCTACTGCACTTTCTTTTTTTACAATATTTGGGACATTGAATTGACACAGAAGTTTGGTTGGATTCCCGGTTAAATGGCGGACCGGTGGTGATCCACCGGCCATCTAGGTCCCGTCCAGCCGAAATGGTTTGAGGAATTTTCTGGAGTTGTTGGAGTCCCCATTCAGTTTAGAAGTTCCCATTTCACATGTTGTTGATGCTGGAGTTAATATTTTACCCGGGATTCTGCTGTATATGCTTCTAGTTAGTAGGTTATTAGAGCAATGGAAGACGAGAATATTTGAAGTGTATATATATGCAGGAAATTAGCAAATCTAACTTTCTGTGGCATATAATAAGTGAAACCAGAGATTTGATCCACACCAGCAGGTTCATGCTCTCGCTTCCTCTTTCACACTATAGCAAGTAGTCAAAGAAAGTCGAAACAGATGCTGTTGCCGGATAAAAATTTGTACCAACACAGCTTCCGTAACAAATAAAACTCAGCTAAAACATACAGATAATATGATTAGTCATATTCCATTTAAACCGCCTAATTACGTACATTATGATTAGCAATATGAACAGTCATATTTCTTTAATTTGCCGGTGGGCGGTGAGGAATAATCTTGACATATTTAGGTGACTAAGATTAGCATACTAATGTTGTCCTTGACGAAACGCTACCCGGCAAAATCTACATTCTCTGAAAATTAAGAATAATAATCAGATGATTATACCCCTTCGCGGTGATGTTGAGATGATGAATATGTGTTGTAACTCTCATTCAAAAAGCAAACCTAACACTCCCACAATTAGCTTCATAAAAGCTTGTTGATCAGACCCCTACCAAAAATAAAGTGAAACAACTCAAATCAGATTCCTAACATATCTACTGAAAATTGGCATATGGAAATATACACTTGTGGAAGATATTTATGCCTTACACCAAAAGCAAGAGCATATATAAAGATGAAATGTTATTGTTAGCTTGTGTTTTTATTTTAATTTTTTTTTGTATCTTTCAATTTTTAGAGAATGCGTTTATGTGACAGATGCTCCAGTCAGAATATGCGTTTATGAGACATTAACTTAGGGCAAAATAGGTAGAATAAAACCTATGAAGACTTGGAAAAGACTCAAAGAAAAGAGATTGAGTATTTGGAGCTAACAGAAAACTTGGCTTAAATTCGAGTAGAGTGGAGTTCTATGATTCATTCAGTCGACCACACTTAGTGAGATAATACTTTATTGTTTTTGTTGTCGTTGTTGTTTTGTATCTTTTATTTTTAGAGGTAAGATTTGTGTTTTCCGACTAAGTGTAACTTTTTTTTTTTCATTTTAATGAGATATCCCCACATATACTTCTATTTATTTTAATAACATTTTTCAAGTTCAACAAGGGGAACCCTAGATGTATTGGCAATATCAATGCATGGGAGTAATTAAATAGTGGACTGCTAGGACCACACCCAATTGAGAAACCCTAATAGCCACTCAATTTGTCTCTGAAAAATTATAGCCACACATATTTTCATGATCAGGCATTCAGGTGGCTCAGAAAGGAAACCTAAGCTACCGGGCAACTACGTACATATAAAGAATGATATGGCCGCCCCAGTACGTTAATAGTACCAGTCAGACGACTCTAGACGAAAGGAGAAGCATCTCAGTCCAGCACTGAAAGCTAAATGCCAGAAGAAATCACATGAACTTTGATGGGGAAATTTGGATAGCCTTGTTAGATTCGACGTCCTAAAGAAATTAAGCAAAGGTTTTCCATGATTTGGGAGTAGATAAAGAATTGATACTTGGATATTAGTTTAAGACACAATGGCCTCATCTGTCACACCAACTGCCACGTTGCGGACGGATCCAAATTATTATTTTTTTCATGAGGCGACTTTGAACAATAAAATACGGTTTAACAAGCAATAACACTAGAATGTCAATACTTTTCTTAAACTTTGGTTAGTATAGTTAGTGGTTCAAACACATTACATGACACATCATATATTCATGAAATATGTTGCTACTATAGTATTACTCTAAAGTTATCAAGTATGTTACATATATTCCTTAGTTTGCTAAAATCGTCACTTGGGAAATACAAGTAAATATACAACTAAAAGGTCAGTTAATTATATTTCATGTGTATATATTTGTGAGTAAGTTGTACATATATCTCTTCTTTACATAGGTAAACTTAGAAGTATGTAGAATTCTGTCTCCGAGTTTGTTTGTATGTGTGTGGTGGGGGGCTGCCCCATTGAGCCGTAGTTGTCTCTGTACATGCACAACATGGTGATACTAATCCCTTTATTATAACTTATTACACGTGTATCTGCTAATTTTAGTTATATCTCAAGTTAATCAAATATTAACACCGTTGTTCACTCATATTATAATACGTGAATTAATAACTATACGTGTCAGTGTGACGACCAGAAACTAAGCAATTGTTCTTCATTATCGTAAGTGATTTTGAATGGCGTGGATGTAGGGCATGCCTGAAAAGCTACAGTTTAGCTTTATCTTCAAGACCTTTGAGAACAACATCATGAGATTAAGACCCTCATTTATTTTGTCTATACCACTTGCATTTAGTTTTGTACTCCATCTTGTGATATATCATTACATGTCTTGACAAGAACAGGATGCATGTTTTGTTCAGGCAAATCACCTAACTCCACACTTAACTCCCTATTAATCTTCACATCATCTCTATCTCCCGTTTATATAATCAGCTTCTTACACTTGTATACTGAAGATGATAAAGTGTATGCATTTCTGGCAACTTGTATACTGAAGATGATAAAGTGTATGTATTTCTGGCAACTAGCAGAATGTTTATGTCAATTCAGAACGTATTAGAAGATCAACATTACTTTAGTATTTGGACTGGGGGAGTATATTTGGCTTCTGTTTTACATTTACTTTCCTTTTTCCCAATTTTTTGAGGGGTAGAAACTGCCAACTCTATCGTTTTAAGGCTCAAAATGTTGGGGAGAATGTGTAATCCTTTTCATGAAGTCTAGACCTTTCTCCTATTAGGTCTACCACCACTTCCCAGTCTATAAATATGGCCCCCTTCTATCACTGCCAACCCCAAGTAACGAAACTATCGATCAACTAGTGTTTTGTCGTGTCCACGCAGTCCAACCCTTCCCCTTTCCTTTCCGAAAAAGAGTCTAAGAAGCTTGAAAACGAGATGGTGAGTTTCAAACTTTCAAGTGAAGTTTTCTAACTTTCTTTGTTCTCGGTTTATTTACCGTTATGGACTGACTTTGTTTCGGCTACGATTGTAGGATGAGGCGCACCATTCGGACATGTGGGAAGGCTATGTAGATTGGAGGAACCGACCTGCCAAACGAGGCTGTCATGGCGGCATGATTGCTGCTTCCTTCGTCTTAGGTTAGTAAGTAAGCCTTAGATCACTGAATCCACAAGCACATTTTGTTGACTTTTGATATGTTGAATAATTTAAATATATAGAGAATTTGGCATGAACATTTCTAACTTTGTTGTCTTGCAAACTTTAGTGGTGGAGATACTGGAGAACCTTGCTTTCCTGGCCAATGCAAGCAACCTTGTGCTATATCTTTCTAAATTCATGCATTTTACTCCATCCACTTCCGCTAACATTGTAACTGATTTCATGGGCACGGCCTTCCTCCTTGCTCTCCTTGGCGGCTTTTTAGCCGACGCTTTTTTCACCACCTATTGCATCTATTTGATAAGTGCTGCTATAGAATTCATGGTAAGTTTCCAACAAACATTCGGATCCTAACTCTCTCCGCCATCCATCACTTCATAAAATCGGGTTTTAACAGTTTCATACTAAACCATCCTCAATGATTGCACTCGAAAGCATTTCGTTTTAAATTGCTGTCACAGATCAGCAGCAAGGGTTATGCAAGAAAATCCTTGTTGGCGATGTGGGACTGACGATTGAAATTTGTCCAACGTTAAGCAATTAATTTTTCAACTTAAGCATAATACATGTTAAATACAAAGATCATTATCGGCATTGTTTTGTTGTAAAACGATATCTTTATACACAGATGTAACCAGACTCATCACTAATTTGGACTGATGGAGCAGGGCCTACTGATTCTCACAATCCAAGCTCAGATACCGTCACTAAAACCGCCACCCTGCGTTTCAGTGAGTACCAAAAGTCCATGCCAAGAAGTTCATGGCGCAAAAACAGCGATGTTATTTGCAGGCCTCTATCTGGTGGCGCTCGGAGTTGGAGGAATAAAAGGCTCTCTTCCACCGCATGGGGCTGAGCAGTTTGACGAGACAACACAACAAGGAAGGAAGCAGAGATCTGCATTCTTCAACTACTATGTTTTCTGTCTCTCTTGTGGCGCTCTTGTTGCTACTACTTTCGTAGTGTGGATCGAAGACAACAAAGGCTGGCAATGGGGTTTTGGGATTTCCACCGCAACAATACTCATCTCCATACCACTCTTCCTCCTTGGATCTCCGAAATACAGGACTAAAATTCCTGCAGGAAGTCCAATTACAACCATTTTCAAGGTATAAATTCTGAGAAAAATCGTTATACCTTTTTGACAGGGCGATATTCTAATTTACTCAGTGTATTAAAAGCGTGAGGCGCGGGTGAGGCGTCTGAGAGGCCTCACGCCTTCGTCTCACGAAACCTAAATTTTTTAATATATACACTGAATGTACACATATATTATATTAAAAAGAAGAAGATTATTAATCAATAATCACTCTGAGCACACACATATATAATAAATATATATAAACACACACATATATATACATATATTATATTATATATGTATAAAATAAAGGATGAAAAGCACAATGAGCACACATATAATAATGCACGCAGACATCACACACATCCATAATATAAAATATAAAAATCAGAAAAAATGCATAGAGACGAAAGTGCAAGAAATAGGTATGAGACAGTTAAAATCCTACCCAAAATTTGGGTTTAGGAGTTAAAAAAAAACCCTAAGGCGCGCCTTCTGCAGCTTAGGCGCCTTTGGCAAAGCCTTACGCCCACTCCCTCAAAACAGAGGCGGCAACCCTCAAGCCCAATCTCAGAGAGCGCCTAGGCGCGGCGGCCTGAGGCGAGCCTTTTAAAACATTGAATTTACTATAGTTTTTTTGGAACTTGACTAATTGGTTTAATCCACATCTGCAAAACAGGTCTTTAGATAAAACAATTTCAATTTGCATCGTCTGATCGTTGCTAAACAAAGCTGCATTTTTTTTGTCCAACAGGTTCTGGCTGCAGCAATTTGGAATGCCTGCAAAGCTAGAAAACCGAGCAACGCTGTCACGAACATGACTGTGACACCATCTTGTATGAATGAACCTATTGAGGGAGACGAGCAGACGTGTCAAACTCCAACCGAAAGCCTCAAGTTTCTTAACTTAGCAGTGACTACTAGGCCTGTCCATCCAATGCTGCAATGTACTGTAAAGCAAGTTGAAGAGGTTAAAATAGTGCTAAGAATTCTCCCTATACTAATGTCTACAATAATGCTAAACTGCTGCCTTGCTCAACTCTCCACGTTCTCGGTACAACAAGCTGCCACTATGGATACTAATCTCGGATCCTTGAAGGTTCCGCCCGCTTCTCTCCCGGTCTTCCCTGTCCTCTTCATCATGATCCTTGCCCCCATCTACAACCACGCAATCCTCCCATTCGCGAGAAAATTAACCAACACTGAAATGGGGATCACTCATTTACAAAGAATTGGAACTGGACTAGTGTTTTCAATCATTGCCATGGCGGTGGCTGCTCTGGTGGAAATCAAGCGGAAGAATGTCGCAACTGAACACAGGCTACTTGACTCCGCCAAACCTCTGCCCATCACATTCCTATGGGTGGCTTTGCAGTACTTGTTTCTCGGCTCCGCGGATCTTTTCACACTGGCTGGCATGATGGAGTTTTTCTTCACAGAAGCTCCAATCAGCATGAGGTCATTGGCCACGGCACTCTCTTGGACCTCACTTGCCATCGGATACTACCTCAGCTCCGTGCTCGTGTCCATAGTCAACGGCATCACGGGCGCATATAGGCACACACCGTGGCTAGTTGGCAACAACTTGAATCATTATCACCTGGAGAGGTTCTACTGGTTGATGTGTGTCTTAAGTGGACTCAACTTTCTGTACTATCTCTTATGGGCGAGCCGCTACGACTACAGATCAATGGGGTCTGAAGATCACTCGAAGGAAAATCAAAATCAAATCCTCAAGAATTAAACAGAGTTCCATGACTTATCATAAATACATACATATATATATATATGTGTGTATGTATATGTGTGTGTGGTATCAATATTTATGATTCAATCTTGCAAATGTATTGTCTCTCAAGGTTTCGGCTTGCTTTGAGAATCGAAAAGATATGAACTTGCGCTGGTTTCTTCATCAAATCAATTGAACTTGTGTCCCACTGTTGAGTGATTTCCAGTAAATAAAATTTCCAACTAATTTGTTGGAGAATTTGATTACCAAATGGGACAGACCCAGTAATAACATAAAGAGTATGATATCCACACACCATTTTTTACTTCTTACACATATAACTTTTGTTAATTTATGTCATTTAATTTCTTCAATTCATTTGATCCGACGGTCAAAAATTAGAAGGGTGTGTGAGAAGTAAAAAAAATTGTGTAGATATCACACCCCATAACATAACTACTCAAAAATCGTTACCAAGCCATGAGAGCAATAAATCATGTAGAGATCAGTTCACAACAGCCATATTTTGATACCGCTCACTGGAGATGGCAGCTTTCATGACTTGTTCGAGATCAACATTGTTGAATCCCACATCAGCTAGAGGGAAAGGAGAAAAACAATTTAAATAGAATTACTCCATTTTAATTAACACCGAAACCTTTTGTGATAAAACCCCTCACCTGACGAATTGGACGGATGGTAAAGTGGGGACAGTATTGGAGTTGTTGGAGTGGGTCATCGGCACGTCGACCTAGATAATTTTGTAAGAATATGAGTATGAGATAGAGAAGTTTTAGGACCGGTTATAGGTATTCAATTTGGATAGAAAGTCTTATTGATGAAAGGAATGCTGATCCTTGACTGAAAATGATTTTGGTTAGCATCAGGAAACAAGTGTTTGTTTCCTATGAGGATTTTGATAGGAAATCCTGATCTATTTTGGTGAAGTCTATATGTATATATATAGTGACCTTTCTTCTCACGGAACTAACGCTTATATTGGACCATAACCTATCTGTGAGTCGAGCTCTTGACAATCTGCAAGAGAAGAGAAGGATCACTGAAAGTTTGCTGCAATGGCTACGAGTTCTGGTGCTGCTGTAGGTATGTTTTCCTTTCTGGTTATTTATGTGCACATAACTGGGTTGGTTTCCTTTTGTTTGTGGTTCATGTTTTGGTCTTGGTGTTTGTTTGTTTGTTTGTTTACAAGTTCTTACAAATTTTACATGGTATTAGAGTAAGGATGCGGTCTCGTACTGTCATGTGATTGGATGGATCCCCTTTGGCCACGTACGATGGGTGAGCTCCTACATGGCTCTGCGTGGTTGCCGATGTATGGATCTCCACGTGTGACCCACAAAATGGGGTCTCACGTGCAGGGACGTATTGAATCCCACATCGGCCAGAGGTAAAATTTCTCTGTATAGCCTCCTAATGAGTCCTCCAGCTACGGTCGGAAGCCTCATCGAAGTCTTGGTCACTAGTGAACAGATACAACTTCTTGATCATTTGCTTTGGCTTTGAGTTCGCATTCACTGCCACTTCCAGAATCAAATCAAACACCTCTTGAAAATTAGCGTTACGGTGCCAGCCCTCATTGTCCATCCTCCTCATAAACCTGCACTTGGATTTAAGATCATCGCCTCGCCTTGTAGTGAAAGTAGCTGAGGGTTTCGACTAAAAATGAAAACCTTTCCTTTCCACGTCAATTTCAGTTAAACCTAAGCTATACTAGATGTTCATGGCATTCAATGTAATTTGGATTGAAATGATGAATTTGACCCCCAATATGATAGTCACGTGAGTTTGTTTAAGGGAAAACTAAACGAAGTTTGGGTTTAGTGCATTAATTAAAGTTTGAAAAGGCATAAATGTTTGACCAAAACAAAGTAAAATTTAAGCAACTTTATTATTAGTGTCACATTGATACATATTATTATTAGCACTGTTTTAAAAATTTCCGTCTAGTGCCGCTTAGGTGCTCGGTGGCTAGTCACCACCCCAATTAATGCTTAGGCGTTTGAAAATTAATAAATGACGCCTAGACCTACTGAGGCGTCCGCTAGCATGCCTAGGCATCCGCCTAGCACACCTAGACATGCCTAGGTCGCGACTCAATTAGACAGACAATATATAACTTTAATTTTGCATTTTTTTTCAATAAAATGTAAGAGGCTTATTGTATACTTAAATGAACACACATTATATCCTTGGTCCCCATGTTTTCACTATGTTCCAATACTTCATAATATATATGTCATTCTATTTTATAGTTTATGATGAAATTATATATATTTTAAGTATAAGCAGACACTTATTTACACGAAATATAATAGATTTACTTAAATCCGTCTAGTCCGCCTAGACGCCTAAGCATTAGCCCTAGCCCGCCGCTTGACTAGCGCTTAGCGTCTTTTAAAATCTTGATTATTAGCACTAATTATGTGATGAAATGTTGAAGAGAACTGAAATTCTAAACACAAAGTATGCAACTGTTTCCTCTAACCCAATAAAAATAAAGAAACTTTAACGAAAAGCTCACGGTACTGTTTACTTTAACGAAAAATCACATTTTTACACTACTGTTTGGGCCCAAAATATTGGGTTGGGCCGAATGTAGACTAGTTCTCGGTCCGGAAGCCCAGCTCGAAGGTTGTGGTGAGAAATTCAAGTCGTGGGCCTTCTAGCCAAGGTCGACCAAGTCCTATCAGGAAAGGGAGTTGTCCAGATAGGGATGAAGTGGGCGAAGTCCTATCGTGAGACGGATGGTTGGGGAAGTGAAATCCTAATACAATAAGGAGTCTCGGCCGGATGGGGACATTGAAACTTAGAAGTGAATGCATCCGGATAAGAGGTTGGGTTCAAAGTCTTATTGGAAGTAGGATTGGCCGAGATGTAGGGGTGGGCACGGTCCGGTTCCACCCTCAAAACAAAACCGAAATCGAAAAATTTCAACGGTTCGATTCGGTCCGGTTCCGCTTAAATTTTTACTAAAACCGTACGGTTCGGTTCATAACGGTTCCGATTCGGTTCATGCCGGTTTACGGTTCTAACCAAAATTATATATATATATATATATATATTTATTTATTTTTTTTCTAATTTTTTTTACTTATAATATCAAACACATATTTCAACCACAAATTTTCCACTGCTAAATCTACAAGATTTGTGACCAATTGATAGTAAGTGTGCATATAAATATAAATCAAAAGATAAAAAGGCTCATATCAAGACCAAAGTATAGATTTTAAACTAAAACTAAAGTGTACATAATGCATAACATACTGGAAAAGAATGGAGAAAAATAATGGAGGCGGAGAAAAGTGATAAAACAACAAAGGAGGGGAAGAGAGGTGAAGAAAAATATTAGGCTTATGCACATGATCTTCTTGAAAAAATGTCTTATTTATATAAAAATAATAATAAAACAATAATTTATATTAAAAGCGGTTCGGTTTGGTTCCTCCGGTTCTTAATATTTCCAAACCGGAACCGGAACCGTTTGAAACGGTTCGGTTCGGTTTTTGTTCCGGTTTTGACTTTTTTGGTCAATGCGGTTTTTTACGGTTTTTTTTGTTACGGTTTGATTCGGTTTTCCGGTTCGGCGGTTTTTATGCCCACCCCTACCGAGATGAGTTTGGATAGGAATAAGAAGTCCCAATCTGAGTGTAGTTTTAACTAGATCGGATTGAAGGATCGTTGCTATAAATATAGGGGGAGGTGCACCATTCAGAGCACCTCCAATTCAACACACAAATCTGTCAAGTGTAAATTCTCACTCTACATGAAACCTCTCAACAACCTTGAGATTTTTATTTTCCTTTTCGCCGACACATCTTCAGTTTGGATAAACAGCACTGTTGCCGTAGAACCAACCGACCTCGGAGCACCTTCAGTTTGGATAAACAACATTGCGTCGAGGCCGACTGGTTATTTATCCAAGTCTCGGTCAAGAAGGATTTTCAAGTCTTTTTTGGCAGAGGTCATCTCATTAGCCTTCTCGGCGAAGTGAGGAGTTACCAGGTTACTACATTCGGCACATTGAAAGCTGAATTTGATATTGAACTTCACAGAATTAGCAGCCTTGTTTTTAGTCTCTAGAACCCGAAGGCCGAGAAGTGTTCCTTCCTCGGCCGCAGTCACAAGATCGAGAAGTTAGTAGCGCGACCAACGCCACGCAACACATTTTACTCCCCGGCCGACGAGTTGGTACGCCCAGCACACAATTAAAGGACGTAGTTAGCTTATTAGTTACTCGGCCTGCGTGCCACGTAGACTAAGTAGTTTTTAGGGTCAACAATGACAAAGTCAATATTGGTACTATTCACTTTATCCTTTATTTTGTCCTTATCGTTAAAACTCAAAGTTTTCAAGTCATTTTTATTAGTTTTCCTTAAAAACAAAGGGCTTCTACTGTCTTCCGGCTTTCATGAATTCAACAACTCCTCTTTCCTACTGTTGCTGCTCGGCTTTCTTCTGTAGAAATATCATAATCAAATGTATATGTCAATATCCTCTTCCTCGTTCTCTTTGCGTCTATGTTGTCAGGGCCTTCTACAATATCATAGAGAACCTCGAGGTGGTCTGTAAGATCCACAAACAACCCTGCGACGGTCACGACACTGTGCGCTAGCGTTTCGCGGTGGTTCTGGTGGAGCCAAAATGCCACCGTATCAGGCATTCCTGTCTAAGCCATTGGCCCTTCGGTTACAGATGAGCTTGAGTGTGATAAGAGGACTGTGAGATCAGACAACCGAGATAAGTTCTACTTGCCCTGGTTTCTTCATCGATTTCAATTAACAAGTGGACTGATTTATTTTATTTTTCAATGAATTTGGTTGAGTCGGAGAAGAAAAATAAGAGAACTACTGACTTAACAGATTGACATAGAAAAGATGCTTACTTGGGCACCAAGCATTTTCTTACTAGGACGCACCAGATTTACATCTCTCCTAAGTTTTCGATTAGGTAATAACCAAATTTTTAAACCAAATTTTATATATTATATGACGTGGTTGTTGATGAATTAATTTTATTCGCCAAAACATAAACCAATAAGATAGAATTCGGAAGTGTCAGGAATGATCACTCCGATTCTTCACTCTGAGGGTGAGCAAGTATTTCACAAAAATACGCTGAGTTTTCAATGAATTGGTTGGAGAAATAAACACCAGTTACCTGCATTTCAACGAGCAGCAACAAGTCCACACCAGCAAGCAGAGACGGGCAAATTGTGCAGACTGCAAACATGTGCATTCTTCAACTACTACTATGTCTTCGGTCTCACTCATCGGACTCTAGCTGCTACTGGTTTTCCGGCAGCGAGTCCAACTGCAACTATTAGGCCAAAACAATTTAAAGCAAAGCCTGAACCTGCATAAGCAAAACAAACCGCCTTTATTCGCGCCCTGAAGGCTCTCCGCTGCAGCAATTCCAAATAATACTAGGCTGCTGCTGCATTGTTCAATTCTCCACATTCTCAGTGCAACAAGCATCCACCATAAATATCAAGCCTTCAGAAAGAATTTCACCAAAACTTACATTCATTTCATACAACGATGCGAAACGAACAATTTCAGAACAGTTACAATCCATTTCTCTAATTTAGTATATCACATATATAATTCTCAATTTTATCCTACCAAAAGGAGAAAAATTGAAAAACAAAAACAAGTGAAAACTTAATCAGCTTCTTGCAAACCATCCAACACAACTGACCCAACTAACAAGCCAGCAGCGCCGGCCCCAAGCACACCAGCCACCACAGCCTGCGCTGCCACCAGCGCCGCCGAGTCATCCGGTATAACCACGACTGCCACCACAGCTGCCACCAAAATGGGCAGAGCCGCCGAGGCCAACGCAGCGGGGGAGGATCCAGCCACCTTCTCGAGCAGACTGAGCAGCCCGAGCTCCTCCGCCTTCGAAAACAGCCCCAATTTTTCAATCGACGACAGGGTGACCCCGAGCTCCTCCGCCTTGGACAAAAGCCCCGCCTTCTCGACGTTGCTGAGGACCTTCCGCTTCTCCAGCTTCTTGAAGACGTCGACTTCCACTTCCTCCGCCCCTTCGTAGAAGATTCCGGCCCCGTACCACTTCTTCTCCCAGCGGCTGTCGAGCTTGTTCACCTGGAAATTTACAAAATTCACATTTTCTCAGCAAACAAACAAAAGGGTATTTGTTAATTAACCAAAAAACAAAAGGGTATTCGTAATTTTGTAGAAAGATACTTTCTTGGCAGCCAAACAGAAGTTACAGAGCAAGTGTGGACGTAATTACCTTCTTTTGGGGCGCCATGGAAACGATTGTCGACGATCGAGATTTGGCCGGGAAGTCGCGGGAAGAGCCGAAGATGGAATTGAAGTGGGGTTTGGAGGTGAGGAAGTTTCTAGTGTGGTTGAGATTACAGGTAGCTGAAGATGCTGCAGCAGTGACCGCCATTGATGATGTGTATCGAAGCTCTGGCTCCCCGTGTGTTTGATTGTCTGTGTGTGCTGGACTGACACGTGGGATGAGAGAGAAAGAGAGAGTGTGGAAGGAAGAAGGGGAAGGTTTTGGATCTGGTAATCTAACGTCACTGTGTACCTGCCAATCAAATTGACGAAAGGTGATAGCTTTATCTTTCCAAATTTAATGTTCCAATTAATTACAAGAAATTATTTCCAAAATAAGATTGGGAAAATTGGGCTGATAAATTATTGTGTTTATTTTATTTTCGTGTTAAACATATTCGAATTGGATCCTCTCCGGATCCCCTTCATGAGAATCCTAGGGATCAAGGCCTTTGGGCCGTTCATTAAAAATCGTACGGTTAAAATTAAATGATTTTTATATTTTTAAAAATAAAACAGTTTCGTTATCCGTAAAAAGTATTTAATTGTAACCGCGCGATTTTTGATGAACGGTTCACGGAGCTTGATCCCTAGGATCCCCATGAAGGGGATCCGGAGAGGATCCAAGTCCAAACATATTATTTTGACGGGTTTTAACTTTTAAACTTCAAACTCAAACTCGGTCTATTATCTTTTAAGGATAAAATGTTATTTTAATAAATAGTCAAATTAAAAAAAATTCAAACTACATTACTAAATATTAACATTTAGGGGGCATTTGTTTGCCCTCGCTAAGTGAGACTAAACTGGATTAGATTAGCTGTTAGTCTAATACCGTGTTTGTTCCATGAGACTAACATTAATGAGACCAAATGGGACTAGCATGGACAAAATATTTCACTAAGAAGTCTTAGCGAGATCCCCCATAACCATGAGACTAGCTAAAACTATCACCTCTCTCGTCCTCGTCATGTTCAATGACCACTCCCGACAGACTCCTTGTCATCTCCGGTCACCTAGATCAATCATTAACTTTCCGATTCGACTCTCTTTTAGATCCATTTCACAACTAACTTTCATATAAAATATACCAAATTGAAGGTGTGGGACGGAAATGGTAGGAAAATATAGAGAAAAAAATTAGATCATAATAAAATATTAATAATTTATAGATTAAAAAATATAATATTAGAATTTTTTATTATCCAGCTTCTTAATCCAACACTGAACCAAACGCTTCACTAAGTTAGTATAGCTTAGTCTAGTCTAAGCCAGTCCAGCTTAGTCCTTGAAACTAGTCCAGTCCGAAATAGTCTAGCGCAACAAACGCACCCTTATATTCGTAAGTTCTTTTTTATTCAATAATACAACTGCAATCATTTTATTAAGCATTACATCTACATGCCACATAAATTGGGAAAGAGATTAAGACCTCGTTTGGATATGCTTTTAAACTGACTGAAAGCAATTTTGATAAAAAATATTTTTTAAAACAATCCTTAGTAAAAATAGCACTTAAAGTGCTTTTGAAATCCAAAAATATTTTTTCTAAAAATGTTTTCAGTTATTTTAAAAACACATCTAAATGAGCCCTCAGACAACTCAGACTTTATATTTATATATTTTATATTTTTACAAACGATAAAGCTAGTAAGTTAAATTGTCAAATATTAGAATAAAAATGCTCAATGTCGATCTATACCGTATCAAAGTGCATAAAATTATTGCACCACCTATTTCAATTTGGCCTTATTCACGAAATGACCGTAATTGTCATATTCTGAAGTACTGAAAATTTGCTAATTGATCGTTTGCAGCTGAGAGAACATATAAAAAAAAACGTATTAAGGAGGGTTTATTCAATTAGAATTTTGAGGGATTTTAATTTTTTTTAATGAATTTAAAGGTATTTAATTAAGATTTGAAGTAATTCTCTGAAATTTAATATATATTTAATTAGGATTTTAAGACAGTTTATTAAAATCTTTACAAATCTGGGTGTATTTAATTAGAATTTAAAAAAAAATTATAACATTGTATTAAATTAGAACTAGAATTTAAAGAATTTGGAAAAGTTGAAGAATTCGAGGGAATTAGAGAGATTTTATAGTGTATTTTAAACATCTACAAATCTCACATCTTCCCATAAGATTTCGAGGGAATTAAGTCATAATTTTACATGAAATCCCTACAAATCAGTTAAACGCCATAAAATTCTATAGATTTATAAATCTATTAAAATCTCTCAAATTCATAATTAAATACACCCCACAAATAAGATATAATAATTATTACGAAGATGTACATATTCACACGATCTTTCGCTCCGATGGAAAACTCAAAGCTTATCACTTTCCCCGGGTTTTATTCAATTTAAATACCGCAATTCTTTTCTTTCTTCGTCTTCAAGCATTGAAGGGGAACTGAAATCTCCTAAGATTTGCAAAAAAGGTACCTTTCACGTCATTCTCTGTAATTCTCAAATTTAGATGATGGGTTGATTTGCGATTTTCGTTTAATTAAGCAATTTGTATCGAAATTACTTGCTTTTTATAATCTCTGCACATTTTCCCGGCAAAGTTCTGTTTTTTCCCGGAAAATTTGTTTATTTTTATTGAATTGCGGATAATGTAATCAATGGAACAGTAATAATTGATTTAAGGTGAAAGTTTCAATTTTTATGTATATATCTGCGAAGCCTATGAAACAAATGTGAAATGTGGGTTAGGCTAGTTGATCGTGAAACCGAGTTTGAATCTCTCTCATGTAGTTTAAAATATCGCATTATAAAAATTTAAAAAAGATGGAGAAACAAATGCAGCAAAACCCCATATGTCGCTTTCGTGGTTAATAAGGCCAAAGTGTTAGATCTTAGCTGTGACACTGACAATGAATGGTGGTGGAGTGTAAAGTATTCATTTGATATATGTGTGTCTGTTCTGGTTCTTTGATTTTGTATACTAAGTTATCTCTTGGTTGTATCTTGATGAATGCTATGTACTGCTGCCAATGTTTGCTATTTAAACACTTTTTACGATGTTTCTGAGGCTTGTTCTGCAGTAAACTAGTTTGTTTTATGTAGGAATTTGCAATTTTTAAATGTTAATCTTTATTTTGTTTGGGATTTAGTGGTGTGAAGTTGTTGTTACAGCTCATAGTATTAAGTGTTCTTGGTTATATACCTAGTGGCAAATTTTAGGTGTCTAATTCTTGACTTTCTAAGTTTTCATTGTTTTTGCACCAGAGTGGTATAACCTGAAACTTGAGGAGATTTAGAAGTCTATATTGTCAGAGTCTATATATATCTTACATTCTTACCTTGTTTAGTTCAACTCATTCCTATCTTTCTTCCTTCTTCTCTTCCTCTCTTGTTGTCCTCCTCTGTTAGTAGTCTCTCCTCTCTCTCTCTCTCTCTCTCTCTCTCTCTCTCTCTCTCTCTCTCAAAGTGAACAAATAGTTTTGGGGGTGTGTGTGTTCTTGTTCTCGGTATTTTAAAATGTGTTTTGCTTCTAAAACATCTTTTTTATACAGCCTACTTGGAATCTAGGATAGTTTTATGAAAGATCAACTTGAATTATTTCCATGTTTCAATGATGCCTCAGTTTTGTTTTCTCTTTTGCTTGACATATCAGTTTTGAATCTCTCTAGCTCATGCCTAATCGCATAGAGAGAGAAGCACTAGTAGTATTGTCTTTGATGACTTTGAAGTTATTGGGTTCTTGATATAGATTATTGGTCTTGAACTTGTGATCTATGTAGTTTCTTGTATACTTCTGCTACTTGTTTAATTAGGTATTGTGAAGTATAAAAAACTCAAAAGCCTTGAATAACCACCTAGAAAGATTTTTCTGTAAAGTGGGATTGGTTATCTTTAATTTATATTGATTGACTTCCTCTCGTTTTACATTTTTTTATAATGTTGCTTGATTCTTCTGAAAGTAAATTTGTTTGAGGAAATCGTTACCACAACTTGATATTAATTTATATCCATCCGAATCTCAGATTAGTTACGCAGGAAGCTTGGTACTTTTTTTTTTCTTTATACCTGCTATTTGACAGTAAGTATTCTTGTGTTGAAATTTTATTAACTTCGACCAGGCAACTTATATTACCAATATCTAGTTATTTTCCATGATTTTTTTTCCTCTTACACGAAGATTTCTAATGCTGTTGAAAATCTGAAATCATGATTGTTACGGTATAATCCTTTTTCCTTTCCTATAAATTGTTTGTTTCCAGCAAATTCCTGACTTGCGTATATCTTTCTTGGAGATACAGTAGTGAAGAGAACATGGGTAATTTATTCTGTTGTGTACAAGTTGATCAATCCACAGTAGCAATAAGGGAGAGATTTGGAAAGTTTGTGGAAGTTCTTGAGCCAGGATGTCATTGCCTGCCTTGGTTTCTTGGGCATCAGGTTGCTGGCCATCTCTCTCTTCGTTTGCAGCAATTGGACGTGCGCTGTGAGACCAAGACAAAGGTGTGTCAACTTTCATTAGTGGAGATGACTTAATCCGTAGCATTTGTGTTCATTGCACTTCTTTTAGTTGAATATTGGACACTTTCATTCTCCGAAGTTTTCGGACAAGAAACTGAATTGCAGTCTCATTGCATGTTTTTTTTTTTAGTTCAAGTTCTTTATATGTGAAATATTTTTTAATATACTTTTTCAGGACAATGTATTTGTTAACGTCGTTGCATCTATTCAATATCGTGCTCTAGCAAACAAAGCAGATGATGCTTTCTACAAACTCAGCAACACAAGGTCTCAAATCCAGGCCTATGTCTTTGATGGTATAAACTAAATATCCCTCTTAATAAATCAGATATATGCAATTTTTTGATACACGTATATTTTTTTTTATAATCAGAAGTATTTATAGCTAATTGAATTTGCCTTTTCCATTTCCGCAGTGATTAGAGCTAGTGTTCCAAAGCTGAATCTGGATGCTGCTTTTGAGCAAAAGAATGAAATTGCAAAAGCGGTGGAAGATGAGCTCGAAAAAGTAATGTGGCAAAGCAAAAGTCATAGAATACTTTGGTCTCTAAATACAACTTGATTTTAACCAAGTTGCTTTTCGTGCTGCAGGCTATGTCTGCTTATGGTTATGAGATTGTACAAACGCTCATTGTTGACATAGAACCAGACGAGCATGTGAAACGGGCAATGAATGAAATCAATGCTGGTATGAGTCTTAATTCTCGATGATTATGCAGTTCCTTTAACGTATTTTATTGTTCTGCATATGTGATCTGTTCGGTTTCAATTGTTTTACTGTATTTTCTCTATTTTTTTAGCTGCAAGAATGAGGGTGGCAGCTAATGAAAAGGCAGAGGCTGAGAAGATTTTGCAGATTAAACGAGCAGAGGGTGAGGCTGAGTCAAAGTATCTCTCTGGGCTGGGTATAGCTCGCCAGCGTCAAGCAATTGTAGATGGTTTGAGAGACAGTGTGCTGGGGTTCTCCGTCAATGTTCCAGGGACGACCTCAAAGGATGTCATGGACATGGTCCTCGTCACACAGTATTTTGACACCATGAAGGAAATTGGTGCTGCCTCTAAATCCTCCGCCGTGTTTATTCCCCATGGACCTGGTGCTGTACGCGATGTAGCTTCTCAGATTCGTGATGGACTTCTTCAGGGTTCTCACCGCTAGTCGGGTTCTTCTACAAGTGTTTTGTTGCTCATCTGCAGGAACTTCTTTTGAGTCATTACGGCGTGCTTTATTTGTTTTTAGTTTTCTTTTTCGTGGTTTTAATACTATATTTGAGCATTTACAATTTCTGGTGAGCGTATAATGATCTTATACAATGAGAGAATTCTTCGTGTGTTAACTTGAATCATGTACAGTTTCGTCTTTTTCAGACGACTTAAAAAGTGCTTTTATTTGTTCAATATGTGAATTTCTTCATAGAAACATATTGCATTTTTTACTCTTTTTTCGCAATCTGATGATTTGAATTTGCAACACGAGCAAAATTTGCTTACAAATTAGATTATTTCAGAGCCTAACACAAAGAGAGAGTCCAAATTTTGGACTTCTCCGTACGCCTATAAAATCCACTTCTCCGGACATGGACAGGAACAACTTCTGCCATAACCGTTGCCGTATAAGAACGGCAGCATTCCCGTGTGTGCTAACTCGAGCCTTTGCCAGTGTAGACGGAAAAAACGCGTGCTGGGCGCCAACAGCAAGGGCGCTATCGTTGGTCGAAAACCTGTGCTTCAACTCTGCTCCAAGGGCTGTGTTGCTCAGGGGGTTGACCGTGGTGAAGCATGAAGCTTTTAAAGTGTCAAGCTTGTCCCTGCATTTTCAAAAAGTCATATATGCTGCTTTTGTGTGTGTGTATATCTATATGTGTGTACATCTAAAATTTGTAAACATTCTCTCTTCTCCAAGCTCTCACAGGGTTGCTCACATGGATAAGGAAGCAGAAACAAACTCGCTGTTCAAGCTGAAACCGGCACTGAATTTTGCGACTGCTCCTGCAGATATGTCGAAGGCAAGGTCGGTTCCAATGGAGCACACAGAACTGCCTCCTATCACTGCAGAAAATAGTGCAAACGGATCATACATTTTCAGCGGATTTCTTTTCAACCCGATTCCTCCAGCAATCTCGGCAACACCATTTTCGTATTGCATTTCCACCTGTCACAACATTAAAGACTATTGATCTAGATTCTAGAGCAACATCGAGTTGAAAAATAGTTCGGATGGAAAAGCACCGAGAATTGCAGGATGACTATTTTAGAGTGCTAATAACCATCCTGACGGAAAATGTTGGGAAGTTCTTACCCGGCCATAATCTGGCACGTTAAAACTGAAAAGGGTGCTGAGTCCAGGAGCAATCAAATTAACTGCACATCAAACCGTCGCAAAAAAAAAAAAAAAAAGAGTTGCAACTCAGTTTCATACTTGACAGAAGAAGCAAATCACAGAGATCAGTCAGATTAACCTTTGCACGAGATGTCACTGATCCAGTTGAAGTCCTTGGAATCAAAGCGAATCGGCAGTTCATGAACATAGTCCTTGTAGAGAAGATCTGATCAAAAATACAAGAAAATGTTTAGGATTGATAGAAAGGGAAAGAGGAGGCAAAGAGAAGAAGGAAGAACTGGGTGTGCACAGTAAATTGAACCTCTGGCATCCTTGCCAATGTTGTAGCGCACACCCGAAGTGTTGCTCATTGCTTGTTACTGAACTGGGTGTGCCGAGTAAAATTATATAATGTGGGATGCATTGCATGGGGATTTAGTGAGGAAGTTTCCTTGTTGGTGAGAAAGTACTACATAGAAGTACTATGTTGTGACAAGAGTGGAAATTCTCTGTGATGGATCGTTTGCTATAGAAGGTCGTTGGCCAAATGATGATGCTTCAAAGATGTTGACTTCACAACGGAAAGGAAGAGCGCCAAAATAGTTGAAACTAAGTTAATTACAAATTAGATAATAAGACTTCGGGTGTAAGAGAAACGCTTGCAACCACTTAAATTATAAACTCTAATAACGCCGGTGTAGAATTGATGTTTTAAGATTCTCATTTTAAGGACCTATGATGATCTTTTTCATATGAGTCCTCAAATTAATTTTATGGTAGATTAAGCTATTAATTTAAATAACATTTGTTACACTGAAAGAGCAATGAAATTTAGCTAACCCACTGGACCATTTGGGTTAAATCACATTAGCTCGTTTAAGTGGGGATCCAATAAAGTCATTATGTAGTATTCTGTAATAAATAAATAAATAAATTTGTTTAATGACGCCATGAAGTGTCAATAACAGCTTTGTACATCATAACTAAATCAAGTTCCCTATATTAGAACTGAATCTGTGACAACTTTAAAAATAGTGCAAATTGTTAAATATTAAATTTCTAGTTACATGGAAGTTTACAAAAACAAAAATTAGGTGTACAATATTTCACATATATAAATGGTGGTACTATCCGCACACCTTTTATAATATTTCAAATACACCCCTATTAATTTATGTTTTATTGATCATTTTCAATTTATTTTATTCGGCGATCAGAAATTAAGAAAGACGTGTAAAAAATTAAAAAATAAAATGTAGATAGCACCGCCCTATATAAAATACTAAACTTCGTTACAAATTTGAAGCATCTCTAAGTCTTATTACAAAAAAGTCTCAATAGAACACGCCCTAGGCAATTTCCTTGTTTCTTTGCCACCAATGCCAGCTAGCTAGTTAGATTTTACCTTTGAGGCTTCGTTTTCTTCTCCTCCTTTTCAGGATCACCATCTCTATTCTCCTCCTCACCTTTACCTTCCTTGTTCTTCTTGTCTTAATTCTTTTTCTATTATGTTTCATCTTCTCCATCCTCGTGTTTTTCCGTCTTCTCATTCTCATCCTGCTCACTGTTGCCTTTCTCCTTTTTAGAGCCGTCATGTTTTTCTAGCTCTGTTGTATCTCCCATATTAAACACAATAAATGTTGGAAACTTGAAACTTCCTCCAATCAAAATAGAAAATGTGGTGAATTTTGAAGACGATTGAGAGGAGGAAGAGCAAGCCTGAGCATTTATCCTCCAACTCTCGCCCTCTCATGCATTTTATTAATTTCAACGGAACAAAATCGTCCTCCTAATTATCAGTGGCTAGCAAACAATCATTTCAGCGAGAATTATTACTACCCACTCAAATACTTGCGTGAAAATAAAAATAGACCAGTAACTTAAATACTCATCTTTCAAAGTATACATGAGCGTCTTCACGTGTAGATCAAATTTTAAGATATTAATTTTAAAATAGACCACTCTTTTCAACTTAGCACAGTTGTTTTGCTTTGTAATTTGTCACACCCTCTATATTGTGGCACCTAAAAAATGCTCTTATATATATAGTTCTCTTCCTCCCTTCCACTACATTAACCGGTCCGACAAGCTCGACAACCGCCGGAAGAAGTTCAGGCTCGCCGGCTGCATAGGCTCCCGGAACATTGGGTGGCGGAAGTAGTAAAATCCGAAGGCCACGGCAACCATTTTTGGTGGCACTGCATATAAAACCACAATGATTGGCAGGCAACGAACAACTTTGTGGCTCTTGGGCCCCTCCAACTCACCAATGCTTGGGCCCTCTCTCCTTGGGTTGCAAAATCGCCCAAACGGTCTGGACCCGGGCTGCCAGCATCCGCAACCGGTCGTATCGGACCCTAGCTCGGTACAGTGTCGAATTCCTCATCGAGCGGCAGAAGCAAATGCACACTAAAATCTAGGTGGTCCGAGGACCATTCGGATTTCAGAAAATATAAATGTAAATGTCTTCTAAGAACTCTCCGAATGTTTTATACAAATTCCTTTGTACCTATCAAGGGATTGATGTAATATATACTAGTATCTTGACAAGTTAAATGAACAACACTTGACAGATTCTCTAAATATCATTCATTAAATATTTGACAAAATGCTTCGATGAATAAATGGAAAAAAAAAAAAATTGCCCACTTGACGCTCTATTTTTATCTTTAAAAAAAATAAAATAGACTTTTAACCTTGAGACCACCCAAAATTCGAATCCTTAATGTGCCATTGTTAAGAGGTTAATGGAAAGGGAGAGAAGGGAATGTTTTTTGGTTGGGTTGGGGTGGGGGAGAGATTAGATTCCATTCTCACTCTACATCCCCCTCTTTATTTTCTTTGTTTTTTTTCCCTATTTTTAAAAAGGTATTTTTTATGGATGATTTTGTTTAAGGCGAGCCTTGCATGCCAATTAAAAATATATTCAGTCCAAATGGATTAGGGATCACCACAATGGAAAAAAGGAAAACATAAGACCGATGTTTCTAGTGTTACAGTAAATGACAATAATATAACTTAGTAACACTTTATGACAATGTGACGAATTTGATATTGATGATCGTATCAATATCGAACATATTAATCTGAGTGGGTGAGTGGTCTCATGGTTATTGGTGGATTTATGCCATGCATAGGAGTGGTATGGATAAGGCACATGATTCCAATTCAAAGCCGAGGTATCCTTTTAGTGGAAAAGCATGAACATCTTGAAAAGTGATTACTTCCACATTAAATTTCAGAAACTCAATCGCAAATAGTCACATGTCTAAATAGTTGAAATTGAAAAGTATGATTAGACACTTGTTCATTTGTGATTGCATTTCAGCAACACATGTTGCTCTTTTTTCAGCATCAAAGCATGGTTCTTGAAATTCAGTTTACTGAAATTGAAATATAGAAAAAATACTTTACTATTTTATATAATAGTAGTTATTTCTATTTACAAACAAATTATAGTTTGACATGGGGTTTTTATATAAATTTAATATAAAACTTCATTTTAATCTTTTAAAAAAATGAATAATAACCTTGTGTAAGATTAAAATCTAATTTAGTCTCTGATACATTTAATCATCTCCTTCATTAATTATATTTTGATGTTTTATTTATTTTCTTTTTTCATTTTTAATGCATCAATTACATTTAATTTTCATTTTCATTTCATTTCATTCATCATAATATATTTTGATGTCTACATTTAGGTAAACTAATTTTTTTTTATATATAATATAGGAATATACAATTTGTATAATCTTCATTTAGGTACATAAATTTGTTTGATATATATTGGAATATCCAGTGTGACATCCCACATCGCCCAGGAGAGTGATCCTTAAATGTATATTCCCATCCCTACCTAGCACGAGGCCTTTTGGGAGCTCATTGGCTTCGGGTTCCATAGGAACTTCGAAGTTAAGCGAGAAGAGGGCTAGAGCACTCCCATGATGGGTGACCCACTGGGAAGTTGCTCGTGAGTTCCTAGAAACAAAACCGTGAGGGCGTGGTCAGGGCCCAAAACGGACAATATCGTGCTACGGTGGTGGAGCGGGCCCGGGAGGTGGCTGTGCCCGGGCCGGGATGTGACAATTGGTATCAGAGCCTAACCCTGGCCGCGTGTGTGCCGACGAGGACGTCGGGCCCCTAAGGGGGGTGGATTGTGACCGTGAGGGCGTGGTCAGGGCCCAAAGCGGACAATATCGTGCTACGGTGGTGGAGCGGGCCCGGGAGGTGGCTGTGCCCGGGCCGGGATGTGACAATTGGTATCAGAGCCTAACCCTGGCCGCGTGTGTGCCGACGAGGACGTCGGGCCCCTAAGGGGGGTGGATTGTGACATCCCACATCGCCCAGGGGAGTGATCCTTAAATGTATATTTCCATCCCTACCTAGCACGAGGCCTTTTAGGAGCTCACTGGCTTCGGGTTCCATAGGAACTCCGAAGTTAAGCGAGAAGAGGGCTAGAGCACTCCCATGATGGGTGACCCACTGGGACGTTGCTCGTGAGTTCCCAGAAACAAAACCGTGAGGGCGTGGTGGAGCGGGCCCGAGAGGTGGCTGCGCCTGGGCCGGGATGTGACATCCAGTGATACAAATATGTAGGTACATTAATTCAATATAATACATTTCGGTAAGTATATTTCAGTATTGAAATTTAGATACATTAATTCAATATAATATAATTCAGTACACATTTATGTTCAATATAATATGTATGTTGGTACAAACATTTTGCCACATCCATTTCTATACACTTATGTATTTATATATTTATGTGTCACTAGTTTCTTTTAATATTTTTCTCGTTTATGTTCATTTATAATTGAAAGAACTAATATGAACATATTAATAAAATTAAAATTTTAATGTGGAGACATTAAATAACAAAAATAGAATATAAATTTTAGGGTAAATTACATGGTAGCCCCTCAAGTTTAAGGTCTATTACAACCTCATACAACATCTTTAAAATATTTCACTTTCATATCTCAAGTACTATTTTATTTCAAAATAATACCTTCGTTACATTTTTCATCCATTGATCCGTTAAGCGCTGACGTGGCTGCCACATTTGTGCCACGTGGCAATAATAATAATTTTTTAATTTAAAAAAAAAAACCCTAAATCTTCTATTAAAAAAAACAAATTTTTTTTTTCAAAAGCTAAAAGAAATCCCCCACCCCCGTGAACCCCACAAACTAGAAACCCAGAAAGAAGAAATCCCCCTTCTCACATTTATCTCCCTTCATTTTTGTTGCACTTATTTCCCACCCTTCGCATTCTCTTTGTCTTACCTCACTATCAAAGCACAAAAGGGTTTCTTTGGCTTGCTCGCTCTCCGCAACTTCAACTGATCATTCATGGCCGACCTCACCAGCTCAGCCTTTCGCCGCCAGCTCTCCCTCACCACTCCACCCCAGATCTCCAAAGGTAGAAACAAGAAATCCCCACCCCCCCCCACTCCTTAAATTCACACCCATTCCTCCCACCTCACGAACCCGGAGATGACAGGATTTGGGTTTTTTTTTTTTTTTTTTTTTTGGGGTTGCAGGTAAAGGGTGGAGGAAGATGGTGGATAAGGTTTCAGTTTTTTTTTAAAATTTTTTTTATTATTTTAATTTAGAAGATTTAGATTTTTTTTTAAATTAAAAAATTGTTATTTTTGTCACGTGGCACAAATGTGACAGCCACGTCAGCGCTTAACGGATCAATGGATGAAAAATGTAACGGAGGTATTATTTTGAAATAAAATAGTACTTGAGGTATGAAAGTGAAATGTTTAAAGATATTGTATAGAGTTGTAATAGACCTTAAATCTGAGGGGTTACCATATAATTTAAGGAAAACTAACGAAAATGGCCTGAATAGTGACAGTTTTAATGAAAAGTCCTTTTTGAAGGTATAATGAATAGTGACAGTTAAAGGTAAAAAAGGACTTTTCGTTAAAAGTAAACAGTACCGGGGGTGTTTTATTAAACCTCCCTATAATTTATCCTAAATTTTAATAAAAGTACATTTTAAGAGATTAAATTGAATATGTAATCTAGCATTAGGTTTTTTTTAAAATTCTAATATTTTGTAATGACTAATGTTCAAAATTTAATGAGTTTTATACATGTGTCATGTAATGACCCGTCACCGAATATTACGGGTTTACAAATTCAAAAGAATTGTTTTTTCAAAAATGACTATTTTAATTATTTTATTATTATTTAAATGTTTTATAATTAGACATTTTATTAATATTTCTAGCCCGTGGGCCCACACCTCACCTAAGAGCAACTCCAGTGTAGGAGCCCTCCTCCCAGGCTATTCACTATTCAATCCACCCAGTGAACAGTAACTGCCCTTAATGAACAGTGCATTTCCCTGACAATTGCCTTTTGAATCTCCACCTCTGCACTTGAATAGCTCTCACAATTGGCAATAAAATATTAGTATTTTTTATATAAAATAATACATAATAATTTTATTTGTACTTTCGGATAAGATTTTTAATCGTTTTCGTTGCGCCACGTGTCATTATCCGAAAAGCCAATAGCAATAAAATATTTTTATTTATAAAAAAATTCAAAATAATTTTATATGTAATTTTGGATAAGATTTTTAATCGTTCTCGTTACGCCACGTGTCATTATCTGCAAAGACAATTATTGGCGATGGATTTCTGATAAGATTTGTAACCAATCACGTTGTGCCACGTGTCACAATCCGATTACAATCTTTGAGGATAGATTTCCACCATATTTTTAACGAATGACGGCATGCCACGTGTCATTATCTGAAAAGACAATTATTTGTGCTAGATTTCCAATAAGATTTGTAACCAATCACGTCGTGCCACGTGTCACAATCCGATTACAATATTTGAGGATAGATTTCCACCAGATTTTTAACGAATGACGACATGCCACGTGGCATTATCTACAACCTAATCCTTTATGAATCCTCCATCCTAAAAAATCTCACACTAATTTTCTCAAGATCTCTATCATTATTCATAGTTTCTGCTTCCTTCTTCACCAAAATCCCTGTCATTATTCATAGTTTCTGCTTCCTTCTTCACCAATGTCTTCTTTTTCTTCTTCAAAGATGATGTGGGAAATCGATCAAGAAGAGGAAGAATTGTTTAACCAATCAGAAGGAATGTTCAAAGCCGGGGATTGGGCCCAAAATGAGATGGAAGGGGATGATGAGCGTAGACGGAGAGATGACGAATCAAGAATGGCCGAAGCCTCACATTCCCGTCGAGTCGTCCAAGCTGTGGCTCAGATCTGCAGGCCCAACCGTGCTATAAACATTGATAGAAACAGGCAACGACGAGGTCAGGAGCTTTTGGATGATTATTTTGTCCGTAACAGTGCATTCCCTGATACGTACTTCTGACGTCGTTTTAGAATGGAACGACATTTGTTCAACAGAATCATGGATGTTGTTTGCAACCATGATTCTTACTTTGTGCAAAAGCCGGATGCATTTGGTGTTATGGGTCTCCTGCCTGAGCAAAAAATTACTACTACCTTGCGGATGCTTGCATATGGAGCAGCTGCAGACCAAGTGGACGAGATAACGAGGATGGGAAATCAACTATTCTTGAGTCCCTGATGAGGTTTTGCTCGATAATCGAATCTATCTACACCAATGAGTACCTCCGGAGACCTACTCATATGGACTTGGAAAGGCTTTTGAAGAATGGCGAGATGCGAGGTTTTCCAGGGATGATTGGAAGCATTGATTGTATGCACTGGACTTGGAAAAACTGTCCAAGTGCATGGCAAGGCGCTTATGGGGACATAAAAAGATCAAAAAGTATCATTTGGGAGGCGGTGGCATCTTTTGATACATGGATTTGGCACGCCTTTTTCGGGGTTCCGGGAGCTCAAAATGATCTCAATGTCATTGCCCAATCCCTAGTGTTCGATGAAGTCCTGCAAGGAAAGGCACCAAAAGTCACATACTGGGTCAACGAACGTAAGTACGACGGGCCATACTACCTAGCAGACGGCATTTACCCAAGGTGGGAATCGTTTGTCAAAACAGTGCCACGTCCACAAAGTGCAAAGGAAAAATACTTTGCAAGCTGTCAAGAATGATGCAGGAAGGATGTGGAGTGTTGTTTTGGTATACTCCAAGCTCGCTGGGCTATTGTTAGGGGTGCTGCCAGAATGGTTGATGTAGAGTCGCTTCGATCTATCATGATGACGTGCATAATTCTTCACAACATGATTGTGGAAGATGAGTACAATTATGATGCCATTAATGAATATGAGCCAGACACGATGAATAATTCCAAAACACAAATATATTGTGCTCATGACACCACCGAAGAACCCGTGCAACATGAGCCAATACAAAGGGATGGACGTTACAATGATAGAGTCATTCAACGATATACTGCACTTCAAAGGCCATATATGCACAATGCCCGCCAAATTGACTTAATAGAACACCAATGGAAATTGAGGGGTGTTGAAGATACTTAAGTTCATTAGTGTTTGTTTTTATTTGGTGTGTTTTTTTTTAATTTTATGTCGTGTGTTTTTTTAGTTCATTTAGTGAGTTGAAATGTAATTTTGGTATGTTGATGTAATTTTATTTCGTGTTTGTTTTTATTTGGTGTGTTTATTTGGTATGTTGATGTTCTTTTATTTGGTGTGTTTATTTGGTATGTTGATGTTCTTTTATTTGGTGTGTTTTTTTTTTTGATATGTTGATGTTATTTTATTTGGTGTGTTTAAATGTGTTTTGAATAAAGTACTAAATTCAATAAATTGGAAACAACATAAAGTACACTATTCAATCAATTAGAAATTACAACCCGAATAATTTAGAAAATTATGGGTTCGTGTATGGACAATCATCACCTAACCAATTTGTGATGCTAGGATGATATTCTTTTGTCGTGCTAGGATGATAGTTTGTTGTCATGCTAGGACCATATCCTCTTGCTCTCGCTTCTCCCGCTTCTTTTGCACGCCTCCTTTGCACCACGTCCACTTTCTCTGACTTCCAAAAAAATTTAGAGTTCGGAGACTTGCCTTCTAAAGGCTCCTTCATAATGTCACGATCTCGTTTGGCCTCTCTTTCTTGTCTTTTATGTTCCCTTTCTTGCCGAAGTAGTTCTCTTTCTCTCTCATCAGCTGCAAATTTTTTCTCAAGAGCTGCAGCTTTTGCATCATCTCTAGCCTTATTAGCCTCAAATTTAGCCATTTCTCGGGCCAAAGTCAATTCACCTTGGCGGGTAAGTTCTTCCATATACTTTGCATAATCATTCTTTGAAGCAATACCTTTTCTCTTTGAAGCTTTCTTACCTTGAGGCCTAATTGGATGACGGGTCGACCCCGACGCTTGTTCAACGGGGGGCATTTCAGGCACTTTTTCTGCATCATCTTCATCATGATCATGCGTGGCATCCTCGGGTGTAGAGTGTAGATGGGTGCCGTACATGAAAACTTCTGGACCGACAGGCACAACTTTGAATTTAGGACAATCTTTGACAATATTCCAACATTCAAATTGGGTGAATGTTTTATTTTTGCTTTTGGTTTTGGCACCATACCAAGCTTGTGCTTGAAGTTCCTATACAATGCGGGAGAATAAATAATTACAATGAAAATAGGTAACAAATAAATAATAAAAACAAATAATTATAATGAAATTAGGTAACAAATAAATAATACAAAAAAATAATTATAATGAAATTAGCTAACAAATAAATTATACAAAGAAATAATTATAATGAAAATAGATAACAAATAAATAATAAAAACAAATAATTATAACAAAATTAGGTAACAAATAAATATTACAAACAAATAATTATAATGAAAGCAGCTAACAAATAAATTATACAAAGAAATAATTATAATGAAAATAGGTAACAAATAAATAATATGAACAAATAATTATAATGAAAGTAGCTAACAAATAAATTATACAAACAAATAATTATAATGAAATTAGGTAACAAATAAATTATACAAAGAAATAATTATAATGAAAATAGGTAACAAATAAATTATACAAAGAAATAATTATAATGAAAGTAGCTAACAAATAAATTATACAAAGAAATAATTATAATGAAAATAGGTAACAAATGAATAATACGAACAAATAATTATAATGAAAGTAGCTAACAAATAAATTATACAAAGAAATAATTATAATGAAAGTAGGTAACAAATAATTATAATGAAAGTAGCTAACAATTAAATAATACAAACAAATAAATAATATATTGTTACCTGATCCGCTAAACTTTCCACACTTCGAAGATTAGAACTAGCGTGTGTCAAGGCATCTATCCACGTACTAAATGATGTATTAAGTAATTTCCAACGACTAGACAGCGAATCTTTGGTTCTTTGCCCACTCATTTTCTCAAGATAAGCAGTATGAATAAGACTCCGCATTTCTCGCAACTGCATCTCATTACCCGAAAGCGAATCATAAGTAATTTTAACCCAGCTAGCACACAACCCAACATCTTCAAGAAGCGTCCAATTCGTACCTACATCAATAGTCATTTTGTTTGAAAAAAATTGGATTCAAACTTTGAGAAAAAGATAGGAATGTGGTTCAAAGTAGTTGAGAAAATATGGAATTGTGGTGTTAGGTAGATGTAATGACAAGGTATTTATAGAAAAGTAAAAAAAAAAATTAAATTTTTAACATTTTTTTTTTCGTTTTTTACAATTTTTTTAAATTTTTTATTCAACTAATTAATCTCAGCTGCTGGATTTAAAAAAAAATTGAATTCCAACACTCCAGATTGTGCCACGTGTCACAACGGTAACATTTCTGAATTTTAAAACTAATTTTTTTAATTTATAAAGCAAAATAATATCAACCATTGCTCTGAGATCCAACGGTTGATATTAAATAAGATTTTTTTAATTTTTATTACAGTTGCAAATCGGACGGTCCAAATTAAATAGTCGTTGAGATTAAACGGACCGTGAGAAGCCACGTGGCTTCCCAACGGTAAGTTTGGCAGACTGCATCGCGGGCCCAAATGTCTGAAAAGCTATTGGCAAGGCGCCCCCACGCGCAGGTGAGGGGCACGTGCCTGACTGAAAAAATTTAAAAATTAGGCTGACGCCAGGATGACGTCATCCCGCATCAGACCCACTGGGTGGCTAGGGCTGTCAATTTTTCACGGGCCTGTCCCTCGGGCCTCCACCTTCCCTCAGGGCAACCCACGCTGCATCCTCCTACACGGGCTACGTGGCCCTGTTTGGTCCACTGTCCCCCGAGCAGTCCATCCTGCTGGACTTGCTCTAAAGTCCCCACTATTCTCTTACTTCATGTCCTCATTCCCGAGCTTTCTAGAGTTCTCTTTCGGACTCTATCTTCACTCACGCTCTCATATCTCTGTCATCCTCTCCTCCCTCGAGTACACCCACACGTCCACTGGACCACTTGCTCGTCATTTTCTCTGGTGAGCATCACAAACCCCCACCATTTGTGGCCCTTCTCCATCCCCCTCTCATAACTTGTCTTCCCTCTCTCTCAGCTTCCTTCTCTGCAACACCGGTGCCGTGACCCAAAGATCGTGCTTCGCCACTCTGGGGAGCACTACCACCACAACCCAACCCTCCACCTCATCCTATCTCTATCCCTGAACTTATAACTAAGGACTAAACTGTGGAAAATCTTGGATTGATTAGCTCCGACTTCGAACGGGATGCTCGAAGAATTCACGACTTTATTTCGACTTGGGTAAGGACCAAGAACGCTCAAAACCCCTTTTTATTGACTTTTTGGTATGAGTTTTGAGTTCTCTGTGTGTTTTGACGATGAAATTGTTATTTTTCAGATTTCGGCTAAGCTCAAGATTTTTGCAGACTTTTTTTCCGGCCAACTCTGGCCACAACGAGAGACCATGAGAGTATAATCTTACTTCTTACTCTCCTAGCTTCATTATGGTATTTAGATGGCGAGTTTTGGTTGAGTTTTGACCCCAAAACGGAGCTAGGGAAGTTTCCCGGCCAAATTTCAAGTTTCGGCTTTCTCTTCGTTCTGGTCGACTCGACCCGACCTGCAAACTAAAACTAGATCTAACTCAGCCCAACCCAGCAACCTGGCCCAACCAGCAACCCATTGACCCGACCCAGACATAATTAGCTTTTATGAAATTTTCTCGAGAATCCTCCTAGGCTAATTTCGATGCCCCGAGTCTATTTTTGACATCCATTTAGTGAAATTAAGAAGATTTAACATAGTTGATAGGCTCAACGTCTTAGCTGACTTTTTGGGTAAACAGTTGACTTTTTCATTGACTTTTCATGAAATTTGCCCGAGATCCCTCTTAGGGTAATCTGACGTGCCGATATCGAATCCGCTGTCTGTTTCTTCAAATTCAAACGTTTTAATTAAGTTTTTAATAATGGGCCTCTATTATGCTTTGGTACTCTTTAGCATTGGCAAATTTGTATTTACACTTTTGAATGGCAGCAACCTCGCAAGTATCAATGAGTGGACCACTTCTCAAATTGCATGTTTTTAAAAACTATTAGGCTTGCATTCATGAAAAGGATATTCTTATAATTCTACGTTTTATGCCTTATATTTGATTTATATTGCTTTCACGAAGTCTTTATGAATTATCTTAATAGCTTTTCAAGAATTATTTATAATCCATTGGTTTAACGTTTATGAGAACTTGTATTTATGGAAATCCCGTTTATGGATATATGAGATTTGAGATATGTTTTCTATACTTATCTAGTGGGTTATCATACAACACAAAAACACAATCAGAGTATGTATACGTCTACTGCCATAGGACACAGTTGAGGATATTTATGATATACTCCCAGCTTCACTGGCGAAATCAGTGTCAGACAGTTTCACTAGCCACGGCTAGTGTCGGTGTGCTATGTTTATGGTTATAGTTTCTTCTTTAGCGTAATCCAGAGTCGTACAGCTTCACCTCCGGGTGATGGTTATGCCTTCGGCCGACTATGATATCCCTAGTTGAGTATATCATAGATGCCTTCGAGCGACTATGATATCCCTAGTTGAGTATATCACAGACTTGATTTACGAGATTCTCAGTTTTGCCTTAAGGCGTTTTGATACGATTTTCAGAGATGATTTTATCGCTACGAATTTTTAGCTTGTTAGAGTTTTTTAAAAACTATTATGCAGTATTATATGGGTTTTCAAAACATGGGGTTAGATGTTCAGAAAGAAAATTGGTTTTACTTAATATTAGTATTATAATCTTTGGTCCACTCATCTTTTGTTTTTGCGCCCCCTTACGGACTTAGAATCGAGGCGTACGGTCCCGATGTCAGAGCACTTCGGCATAGATATCTTCGAGTCTTCTCAGTGTAGGACCCATTTCCTTGTTCGTACTTTTTATAATGATTCTTTCACATTATTCTTGATTAGTTGTATACTCTGAACACGTTTCCGCATTTGCAAATTTCTTTATATTTACATATTTTATTTACTTTCTTTTATTAATACCACTTGCATGCGTGTTAAAATGACTTTGTCACCCTCGAGTGTCATCCAGCACTTGCCTACCTTGATATTTGGGGATATCAAAGTTGGGAGGTGTTATGTCAAATTGTGATTTGCATATAAGTAGTAAACATGATTTTTCACATGTAAGGACCCAAACAAGCTCCATAAGAATATATTGACTCGAGAACTTGCTCGTTTAATTTCCTCAGATGTTAGAAAAAAACACTCTCATTTAATAAAAAAAATTCTTACGTGATTAAAAT
This sequence comes from Crataegus laevigata, assembly GCA_963580275.1. Taxonomy (NCBI): domain Eukaryota; kingdom Viridiplantae; phylum Streptophyta; class Magnoliopsida; order Rosales; family Rosaceae; genus Crataegus; species Crataegus laevigata. Next base: position 4,201,189 of record OY756953.1, on the reverse strand, counting down.
TTATATGTCTTATTGTCTCTTTAATATCCATCCAATTTTACTCTCGGTTAAAAGATTGTACCCAACTTTTAGTTTTGTTTGGGAGAGGGGTGGGGTGGGGTGGGGTGGGGGGGGGGGGTGGTTGGGAGAAAATAGATTGCATTTTTACTTACCAACTTCAAGTGGTAGTAATGCTCATCATGCCATTTATCACTATTATGTTTAGATTTTGAGATTTGTGACTATCCACTACACAGATTTTGAAATTTATATTCATCTAATAATGATAAATAGAGTTGTGAGCATTATTATCAATTGAAAGTGGTGATAAAAAAATATCCTTGTGATAATATGAGTGACATGAACTTTTGGGCATGCATCTCAAAGAAGCTTCTCAATCCCGCATCGAGGTGATCTGGTCGTCTTTGTAGGAGGAGGATTCTCTTTCCTCCTAATTTCTCTCACTTTTCCTCCCTTCCTACTTGTACAATTACGATTGAGCCACAACAACATCTTATGATTTTTTTTATAAGGACAAAAAGAAAAGAAAAGAAAAGAAAAAGCAAAGTGTGAGAGGAGTGAACGGAAGAGGATGAGAATAGGAGGAAAGAGAATCCTACTCTTTCTTTAGGACTTTTGCTGCTTCCTCAACAAATCTGATCCTGCTGCATTCCTTCTTGTCTGCGTACTTACATCCACAAGGATATTTTGCATCCGACTATAAAACCAATCGGAGAAGCGAATTAACAACATTATGTGACAGTATGACCATCACGCTCATAAAAGTTTTACGATAAGGGGCATTGACCACTGCCCCTTATATTAAACCCTCGGTTACATTTAGCAGGCGGGAAATAAAAAATTTTGGATTCCGAAATATATGATCGTAAAGCTCAAAAGTAAAAGAACATAGTATACCAATTTACATCTTATTCGTTGAAATTCTTATTCTGTACATTTAATATCATGCGACCATTCGCTATGATTATAAACGAGATACAGAGAAAGTATATGCAGCTTAATTAACAAATATAATTAGCCTAAATCATCTCATTCTCCATCTGATTAGAACTAACCAGAAACTAGCATCCCTAATGAAAATGCAACCACAGCAGTTACAACTATCCCTTTGTTTTCGCTCAGCATCTCCATTGCATTCCTGACGATATTCCCGCCTTTCTCCTCCCATTTACTTATATTTTCTGCAGAAAAAAATTTATGTTCATTTCCTAATAATTTTTTAATCTCTCCATACTTTGTGCCATCTTTGGGTCTTAAGCCTTCCACAGTTTCATTCTTCTCTACTTGAGGAGGTTCCGTGGCAGCAGCGGTGCCGCCTTGGACATTTTCATTCTCTATTTCAGGTTCTTTCTTCTGTTCTTCTACCACTGCTGCCACCTTTGGTATGGTGACATATAGAATCTCACCCTCAAATTTTCCGGTGATCTTATCGACATCTGAGTGTGGCGGAAAGGTGAAAATCTGCTCAAAATACCGGGATACCCTTTCGTTCACTTGCCTTTCTCCGCTGATTGTTACATGGCCGTCTAAGATATTCACCACAAGCCTCACCTCCTCCCGTTTAAAATCTAAGACAAGGTGATATAATTAAGCACCATAAATTTATGTCAATGCATATTTGTATTTCCTATAATTATGTGACTAACGTGCACTGTTCTAAAAATCATTGCCTAGGCGCTAAGCAATTGACCATCTCCCTGATTAATGTATAGGCATTTGAAAATTAAGAAAGGCGTCTGCCTAGACCACCTAGGCACCCGCCTAGCTCACCCATACCCGCCTAGCTCGTCCATACCCACCTAGGTTGTGACTCATTTAGACAGAAAATAGATACCTTTCATTTTATATTTTATTTTTTCAATAAATTGTAATAGACTTGTTGAATACTTAAAGGAACACACATTATATATGTGTTCCCCATGTTTTCATTATGTTTCCAATAACTCATAATATATATGTCATTGCATTTTGCAGTTTATGATGAAATCATATATATTTTGGGGTGTCATATCCACACACCCCATTTTACTTCTCACACACTTTTTTTAATTTTCAGCCGTTGGATTGGATGAATTGAAGAAGATCAACGGACAGAAATTATCAAGGGATGTGTGGATAGTACACCCTTATATTTTTAGTATGAACAGACATTTATTTACATAAAATATAATAAATTTAATTAAACCCACCTAATCTGCCTAGACCCCGCCTACCTAGGCGCCCCAGTCCGCCGCCCGACTACCGCCTAGCGTCTTTTAGAACCTTGCTAATTAATGTGACTACTTGTTAGTTTTTGCTATTTTATGCACATCGAATACAATTATTAGAGCATGACCACATGCATTTGTTCTTAACGAAATGAAATGCTCTGATACCAATTACTGACACATCTCGATCTGGAATGTCCACTTGAACACCCAAATCGAGTTGTGTGGCCGACACCTAAAACGTGACAAAACCATAAAGTGATGTTGATGTCGAAAGTGCAAACAAATTAAAACCTAATAACTAATACTAGAGTGCGCATTTGAAAGGGGTTATAACATTAAGAAAACTATTAGATGCTGTAATATTGCAGTACCTGGAAGATCAACGATAAGGTAATGACCATTGGAGTCCTCCGTCCAGTCCGATGAAGGAACAATCTTTTCGCGCATGCGTGTGGGTGTCGATGGACGTAATCTCTCTTCCAAAGCCCTCATTGATCCTCTGATATTTGCCATATCAACGATCAACCAATACAAACTGCACTTATAATAACAACTTAATTAAGAGCTTGCTTTGCGTCTTAATTAAAATGATCAGTGTAATGCTTTGTATATAAGATATGGAAATAGCACAATGATTATATATAGGAAGTATACGAGTTAGCTAGCGGAACAAGTCAGAAAATAGCAGGTTTTTCCTTGTGGGATATGAACATGGAGTAAGACATTCGATCTTGGTTATTCCAAACTTAATATTTCTGAATGGATCGATGATGCGTGTTTTGGGTTGGACTGCGTGTCAAGTTTCGGGTGGCTTGTTCCTTGCTTTCGTTGCGTCCAAACTCCCACCTAGATCTCTTTCTGTCTTTGTGGCGGTGGTCTATAATTTGAATACTAGATAGACCTAAGAATTTTTAGGTCTGTCTACACGTATCTAATATCAAAAAATAAAATTTCATTTTTTTTGTAGCACATCGACATATTTTTACACTAAGAAGAATGAGAATTCGGCTAAGCCACCTAATGGGCAACCTAATTTAGTATTATATTCGCCATCCACAAGATTCGAACCTAAGACCTCACTTAGAATTTAAAAAAAATAATTAAAAAAAGGTACTTTGATCCAGGTCCAAAACTTTGAGTTGTTATTAAATTTAGTCCAATTTTAATTAACTTTCTTGATTTATGCATCTTTACTCAATTTTTTTTTGAAGAATACTCAAAATTTTAATTCAAATATTTAATTGTGAAAACCTAATCACTTTCAAATAAAAATAGTTAAATAAAATTTATATGTCATCATATACCAGAGGTTGATAAAATACTTTAACTTGAAGCACATATGGGGAAAAAAAATTAAAACTTAATCTACTTGTCATTCATGAAAACAGTTCCAAGAAATTTCAACTTCCATACATTTATAAATATATATATATATATATATATGTTGATATACATAGTACTTACAATATAGTTTAGTTAATACAGTTAACCTGATAAGGTAGACGAAAATTTGAGATACATATAAATGTGGAGCCAAAAATAAACAAAAGGCGACACGTGGATTTTTGGGTGAAGATGACAAATTTACCATTGAGGCATACCGGGTTTCCTAAATGTGAGTAGTGGGAATCATCCATCAACCAAATCAGGAGTACCAAAAAAAGGTAACAATTCAAAAAATCATCTCATCAAATCCCTTCTACAAGGTAACTCCCAAAACCTATTTCATTCCATATATTTTTCTACCTCATTTTTCCTTTTTTAGCTAATCAATTAGCTAATTATTTTAATCATTCCATAACTCCCCAAATAATTTCTTTCAAAATATGTTAATTAGTCCATTAATAGATTTATTGCCTAATTAACCTATTAATGGCTAATTAACCACAATTTACACCCAAAAATACCTAAATGGCCGGTCCCTATTCTCCTAATAGGGCCAGCCATATCCCTATAAATAGTTCTCCATTCTCTCCCAAAAACAACTTCCAACTCTTGCTAAAATTCTCTAGAATTCACAAACACTTTTTCTCTCTAAATTCTAACTTTGGCATCGGAGGTTCTTTAGCCAAAGCCCCCCCCCCCCCAATTCATCGTGGGCGCGTGAGACTCTTAGCCTTGACCTAAGGTGTTAATTGTTTTGTAGGTGCAATTTTGTCCAAGAAGAAAGCGGTGGAAATTTTCATCCACAAATTGGTGCTTTCATTGAGAGTTGAAGATCCATACTCATAGAAGACTCTCGCATAAAAAGGTTTTTCTCTATTTTCTAGTCCATTTGAATATTTTTCATATGTTCTTATTATTAGAATTTTTTAATTTGCAAAGATTCTTTGATAAAACGTGAAAGAAAAATATAATGGCTAGAAATTTAGAAAATTCCACAAGTGAAATTTCTAATACTCAAGAAACAGGACCACGGGAATCCAAGAGGCTAAACGTGGTCATAGGTGGAGTGGCACCACCACGAATTTCCACCATGGCAACCACTCACGGCAATATCCATGGTACCACCATTATGGCCCAAGCCATCCCATCCAAGCTTGCACGGGCCTGAGCCCAAGCCATGCACTCGCATGCATCGCACACTAAGCAGTCTGCTCTCGCCGAGCAGCCCACTCTCACTGTCTAGCCTGCTCTTGAGGCCCAACCTGCTCCCGTGGCTCAGCCTGCTCCCCTGTCTTCTCAAGCAGCCCAAGTCAGCTAAAAAGTAGCACAACTGTCCTGACTCCATGTTTTGGGACCCACGATCGAATCGGGGGCATTTTCACCACATTTATCTGCAAATTTGACATTTCCCACCTCAAATCTCGCGCCTGGGTTCTACCACACTTCCACTGCTTTAGGAGATACATTTCTTCCAAGCTCTTCCAACCCAAATGGAGAACAACACTTGTCTCGACAAGTCACAGAGTTGACGAGCGCCCTCATACAGCAGACGACCTTGGTGAACCAGCTCTTGCAGCGCACCGAGATGCAACGTGCCCTGGGTGAGGTGTCCCGAAGTAGGACAAGGGCAGATGAGGAATCTCTCTAGCAGCGTCCCGGAAAGCAGCCACTCGATCGACCACAAACCGAGCATTCGAGAGTGTACACTCCCGACTGGGCTATCAAGATAGCGTATACTCCCGTCTTAGCGTGCGGAGGATTGTGCACTCTCGACTAGGCCCACAGACGAACATACATTCACGGTTGGGGTCACACTCCGATAATCAACATGAGCAACCTTCTAGGTGAAGTGTTCATTCACGGCTAAGCCCACAAGGAGCATAATCCACCTCACATCGGAGCAGGAAGCACGACAGACGGAAAGAAGCAGCCACTCAATCTAGTTCAAGTTCAACCAACAGCTTGTGAAAAACTCGTTCGCCTGCTAGGAACGCACCACAGGCATCGCATCCGCAGCATAGACGAGCCAAACACATGGAAGAGTAGCCTAGACCAACAAGTCATGACTGAGGGCAGCCGAGAGCTCCGCTACCCCAAGAGCAAATTTAGGAAGAAGTATAGAGACTCTTGACTAAGCGATTGCGTAATTTTCGACGCAACGAGGTCATCGATGATGCACTACGATGAAACATGACCAACATAAGCAAGTCAGCCTTCACGGATGAGATCGAGCAGGTAGAGCCTTTACGCGAGTTCAGCATGCCACATTTCACATCTTTCAAATGGGAAGAAGACCCGGAGAGACACTTAAAGCACTACCAAAGCACAATGATCTTCTATCAAAACAACGACGATCTTATATGCAAGATATTCGCCACCACTCTACAAGGCAAGGCGCAAGATTGGTTCTACACCCTGCCGCCATAATCAATTCGAATTTCGATGAACTTTCTTTGGTTTTCACCAAAGAATATTCATCCTATCGCTCGATCAAGAAGAAATTCGACCATTTGTTCAACATCAAGAAGAACCCAAATGAGTCGTTTCGTGATTATGTGAAGAGGTTCAAAGCAAAGAAGGCAAGGATAGTCGGATACAATGACTTGATAGCTAGAGCAGCATTCCAAAAAGAACTTCCAGCAGACCACCCGTTGTTCGAAGATTTGATCATGAAAGAAGATCTAACCTTAGAAGACTCATTCATTCTAGCAGAGAAACACGCACTTTGGGATGAAGCTCGTAAAGAAGGAGGACGAAAAATAGCTGAACAACAAAAGCAAGTAGGGGGCCAAGCGTAAGGACCGATCCCCGACTAGAGGAAGCCCGACGACCAAGAACTACTCTAAGTTCTCGATCTTAACCCCACCAAATGCACATTCGGAGTATCTTTAGGCAAATACTTAGGGTACTTAGTAACCCAACAAGGAATCGAAGCACATCCCAAACAAATCTGAGTGATCCTAGAGATGAAATCTCTCACTACCTTGAAGGAGATCCAAAGCTTGACCGAACCAGCAGCTGCCCTCAATCGCTTTCTTTCGCGGTCCACCGATCGATGCAAGCCTTTTTTCAAGGCAATCAAAAGGGCACAACGAGACAAATGGGATGAAGAGTGCAAAAGAGCTTTCCAAGGCCTGAAGAAATATCTCACATCACTTCCCTTACTATCCAAGCCAGAAGCAGCGGTGGACTTATACATTTACTTGGCAGTCTCAGAAGTAGCAATAAGCTCTATCATCATACGAGAAGAGCTGGGGGTCTGGCTACCTGTATTCCACAGTTCAAAAGCTCTCCTCGATGTTACTAGAAATTCAAAAGCTAACTTTGGCGATAGTTGTTACAACCTGGAAGCTTAAATTTTACCTTCAAACGCAAGCAGTCATCCTCATGACGCACTATTACGCCCAATCTAGACACACAACGATAAAGACGTAGACACTAGCAAATGTAAAGTTTTCTGATGAACTCAACAACTCGGCCCAAAAGATGCACCAAGGGCAGACGAACGCTAGAATGACACACTCGAAAACAAGTTTTGTCCTCGTCACCCCAAAAGATTCTACTTTGTAGCAACATGTACTGGTAGTTAAACATCACATTCTGCTACGTGCCACACAGCCCCAACCTACCCTTGCTCCATAATTCAACTTTAGAGTGGCCCAATACCGGTAGTTGACCATCTCATACTACATGTTACATGGTCCAACTTTACAGCTCCCTACCGCGCACTCACGCTTAGCCTAGGCGACACAACAGAGCGGCCCAACTAGCCAAGCACATCCTAGCCACACCTATTCCACTCGATGGAGACTTCTGGCATTTTCATATCGACGATGCATCCAACATGACAATCCTCGACTGCCTCAAGAAATCCCTTACCAACAAGAAGGGAAAATGGCCAGACGAACTCCCCGAATGTCTATAGGCATATCACACCACCAAAAAATGAGCAATCGGTGAAACTCATTTCTCTTTGGCATTTAGCTCAGAAGTAATCATTCATCCCAATGTCATCAAGCGAAGTATCACCGCTCTACTACCAAGCATTGAGTAGAACAATAAAGAGATGGCCACAAGCTTAGGTCTGGCAGAGGAGAAACGCAAGTAGACTATCACTAGCATCACAGCCTACCAACAACAGCTCATCTCCAGCTACAACAAAAAGGCCAAGATCCGACAATTCCAACCCTCAGATCTGGTCTCAAGGAAAGCCCTCATCACTGTCTGCAGATAATGCTCCAAAAAGATGGATCATATATGGGAATGTTCGTACAAAATCAACAGACTGGGCGGCAAGAGTAATTACACCCACGCCACCATGAAAAGACAAAAAGATCGAAAAATAATAGAACGCTTACAATATGAGGAAGTACCACGTGAGACCTCCCGTTACATCAAAGCCCGAAGACTGAAGCAGCTCAACGGGCACCACCTCACAAGCCGAGAACTATCCAGTTGTTATGTTGTTTTTACAGCTAAGTTATTCGTTCTTTCACTCGTTTTTTCAATGAGGAATTCAGAAGTAATTTACAACTTGGCTTAACTACATGCCTATAACAACTGATTATATCTGCACTTCAAAAGAAGATTGTCCCTTTTTAGGGACTCATCGCAGGAATTGCACCCCCCGAGGGACCAACTATGCTCTCCAATGCAAGAGGGAAAACTAATTCCCCAACACCCATATAGGTCTGCTCTCTAAAACGGGAGGATAAACTCCACACTCCGAATATCCGGACGTGGATGAGCCGGGTTGCCCTAGTATAACTAAAAGCACAATGGCTTGCACTAGGATTCCTAGAAGTAGTCACAATGGTCTTTTTCAAGGCCTAACTAACTGAATGATTTTGGGTCTCTTGGCCTAATCCGCGAGGAACCGGGCCCTAGAGACAGAGAGGGTACATTATGTAGTACACCCTAGAAACGGCTGCCCTGGAACCCTAATGCTGCCGCCGAGTGCACTAAGGTAGTCTACGGTTTCCAGAAGACTGTCTACAACTTGTCCTTTGAGCAGTAAAGCCACGCTAAACTTATACAACCGCACATTCTTGTGAAAGGTTAAACAAGTTAGTGTGCATATACGAAGCTTTATCCACTGCCAACATGCTACGTAGTTGATAAGCTTCACATCTACCAAGCGCGGAACAATCTACACCAATTCCTAAAGTGTTGTGATACTTGCTATGCAACCTATGAAATTGGAGAAAGCCAAGATTAACAGCCTAGTGGTCACGCAGACTTGCATGCTTTTGTAAGTAAGGCATCCGATTGCCGACCCTATGGCTAACAACTTTGCCAAGTTCTACATTAACACCTACGGCTGCATTGGCTATGCGGGCCTATCTGCTTATAGAAAAGTAGCACGCCTGCCACTGGTCTATAAAGTATAAAGGTTAGGGCATGAACAGAAGAAGTGAAGATGAAGAAAAGCGAATGAAGTATGTTTATAAACAACTAGCAAAGGTCGAAGAAGTTCAAGCAAGACAAAAGCTACAAGGAAGAACAAAGAAAATCCTAAAGGCTACCTAGAATACTACACTTCAGCAGCTTGGACATCCCACAACTACGTGGTCGCCACACCTTCAGCAGCCGCGACGTTCTTAGCAGCAGTATCATCCAGCGCTTCACCCCTGGCTGCTCTAACCTGGGCACCAGCATCTTCGGCTACTTCACCAATAAAGGCCTCAAAAGTAAAGACAAGTAAGTCTTTCAAAGAAATAGAGAAGGTTTCGAAGTCTCTCCTAGCAAACTCGAAGTCAGACGGCCTACCAAAAAGATGATCTATATAACCCAGCTTGTAGAAATTGGCCTCACTCTGAACAAGCGAAGCCTCGAGCCTAGCCTTCTCACCTTTTAGCTGCCCGATCTCCTCGAGTAGACCAACATGAACGCGGTGTAGCTCATCCACTTCTTTCTTTGAACTTTCATTGATCTTCAGTGCACTTTAGAGTTCCAACACTTGGGGTTCAAGCCTATCAACAACCTCCTTGAAGTGGATCACTTGGTTATAAGCAGCAATCAATTCTTCATCATTTGCATAAGCAGCGGAACAAAGCTAAAAAAAAACATGCTCAAGATCTTGAATCTGAGGTATGTGATCTAATCTTCTTCTCTGCACTTTCATACTTAAAGTTGGATCGCCTCAAGCTTAGTCTTCAAGTCAACGACCTCTTGATGAACGATCTCAAGCTGCAGAAAAGTGGGGGCAGAGATATTAAACCCCTTCAAAGCAAGCGATGAGCTTTGATTCCAACCTCTTAATCTTCTTAGAAAAAGAATAAGCTTCAGCTGTTACAGCCTTTGCCACCTCCTTGGCAGCCTTGGTATCCTCTTGATCAAAGAACATAGACTCGGCTGCCAGAATCTCCATTTTCTGCATCATGGCCAGTAGAGCAGTCATTCTATACTCAATCGTATGCTTCGCAAAGGAACTCGGGCCAACAAACCCTTTGATGTCATCAACAAACTTAGCACAAACATCCATGTCTTCAAGCATATTTGGTCTCAAAAGTGCACAGATCTCAGCAGCCTCCCCAGAAACAGGCTTAGTGGATTTCTCACAACTGTCCACGCGAGCAGTCTTCTTCTTCCCGGCAGGCGATTCAGTCTTAGCTTCCGAATGAGTGGGCCTTGGCGCCAATTCAGTAGCAGAGTCCACCTTATCGCTCTTCATAATACCAAGCATTTCCAAAAAATAACCAAACTTAGCTCTTAACAGACATCTTGGTACAAACTTCAGCACTAGGGCATGACATGACCTCTGCGTTGGGCAACCCTATCAGCAATCGAACTAGCCATATTTGGCATGGAATACGTCATTGGCTCAGATCTAGCAGCCTCATCTTTCATTCCCTTGAAGAAAAGAAAAAAGTCAAGCCAATCACAAGCTTGGGGGCAGTCAACAAACCCTCGCGAGTAACGAAATAAGTCTTTGGTTTTTTCTCAACCGGTATTTCTTGAGCAGGCAGGGAAGATATATTTTTCTACCTTCACTTACAGCGGGACCTACAACAGTGACTGGACGAGCCAATGCATCCGCCTTGATCCTATTTATCTCTTCTCTCGGGAGCAGCCTACCTTTTTTTTCTGATTATCAGGTAGGGGGCCTACATGCCCAGCATTCCAGCAACCCATGAGGGTCGTGACCTCCTCATTTCTCCCAATCATCGGCCTGGCCCATGTCAAAGAGCCCAAAGGACATGAGCTTTGCAACTCGCCTAGCACTGCTCCCCAGTGCCACAATCTGCGGCCCCAGCCGCACAAGCTGCCCTTGACTCTAGCAAAGCCGAGCAGCCTAAAGTAGTGGTCCCTGCTACAACACCTCATCGGCCTATGCCGAGCCGACTCCTGGCCCCTGCCAGCCAACGTGCCGCACCACCCCGACAGCTGCCTCACGACAGCACTATCCAAGAAGAAGACAAGAAAAATTAAATTTTTCTTACATCCTGGCGGCACGGAGAAGACGAAGAAAGCAATGAAAGACAGTCATTTGCACAAGCAAGATGTAGAAGATTGCTAGAGGAGGGAGAACAAATATCCTCTAAGCTCTCTCTCTCTTGTAAGGTAGAATAAATTACTCTTCAAAGTTGATTTAATAACCCACTGAAGGTGGACTTAAATAGGCTTTGAGAGAAATTTATTTTCCTTTCCTAGAAGGATCTAATTTCTATTAAAGAGGGAATTTACATCAAAATAGGAAGCAGTCTTAAATTTCGTAGCAAGAAGATCTCTACACTTGCTGCCCTTTCCTACGAGCACCCCAACAAGTGTGGGGGCATTTGTGGAGCCAAAAATAAACAAAATGTGACACTTGAATTTTTGGGTGAAGATGACAAATTTACCCTCGAGGCATACCGAATTTCCTACACGTGAGTAGTGGAGAATCATCTATCAACCAAATCAGGAGTACCCAAAAAAGGTAACAATTCAAAAATCATCTCATCAAATCCCTTCTACAAGGTAACTCCCAAAACCTATTTCATTCCATATATTTTCTACCTCATTTTTCCCTTTTTAGCTAATCAATTAGCTAATTATTTTAATCATTCCATAATTCCCCAAATAATTTCTTTCAAAATATGTTAATTAGTCCATTAATTGATTTATTGCCTAATTAACCTATTAATGGCTAATTAACCACAATTTACACCCAACAAATACTTAAATGGCCGGTCCCTATTCTCCTAATAGACCCGGCCATACCCCTATAAATAGCTCTCCATTCTCTCCCAAAAAACAACTTCCAACTCTTGCTAAAATTCCCTAGAATTCACAAACACTTTTTCGCTCTAAATTCTAACTTTGGCATCGGAGGTTCTTCGGCCAAAGCCCCCCCCCCCCAATTTATCGTGGGCGCGTGAGGCTCTTGGCCTTGACCTAAGGTGTTAATTGTTTTGTAGGTATTATTTTGTCCAAGAAGAAAGCGGCGGAAATTTGCATCCACAATAAAGAGCAAGAATAAGGAGAAACAAAATTTATGTATTATATTAATCTCAAAATTAAGTAAAAAATAATCTATAAATAAAGGGATATATATATCACAATATAATAAAAAGATAATAAAAATAAGCTAATATGGATAATCAATGAGTAGACTTAATACAATAAAGTATACTAAACCCAAAAATGATTCACAATATTAGACTTATATCAAGTTTACTGTCACGTCCCAGTCTGCATAACCGCAGAGCCTGCACAGTTTTGTTCTTGGGTTCTTGGGCCTTCCTAGGGGGTCACCCATCCTAGGACCGTTCTCGTCCAAATTCACTTAACTACGGAGTTTTTATGGGATCCGAAGCCAGTGAGTTCCCAAAACGCGTCTTGCTATAGGGAGGTGGGCATGTACATATAAGGCATAGAGGATCTTTTCTCCTGAGCGATGTGGGACCTTACATTTACTCTTAAAATAATTAATTAAGCATACCTTTCTCTTTCTTTCTTCAACATATGTATATTAAGTATCAAATTCTGGGTTTCATTAAAATTATTGGATTCCATAAAAAAAAATATAGCTACCTCATTCAAGTGTTCAATCGAATCATTTCCTCCACATTTTTTTCATACCATTATAGACAATATACAAGTTAATCTGATAATTAAAAGAAATGAAATTGACAACGTAATCAATTAGTGTAGCACACATATATCTACCCCGCTCTAAAAAGTTGCATGATACTTTAGGCAACATTTATGAAGGTTTTATCCTTTTCCACCATTTTTCTTTTTTGGATGTTGGCTATTAGTATCACTCTCGAGGAGTGGTCAAGAGAGATTGTATAAAATTAGAAGGGAAAGAAAAAGAAAAGAAAATAACCAAAGCTCATCCAATAAGCATAAGAAATTAGAAGGCAAATAGGAATTTCGACCGTTGAAAGGGCAGAGGGGCTCCCCTCTCTTCCCTCCCCACTTCTCATTCGCATTTCTTTGCTTCATTTAGTCAATCTAGCTCTGCATATATAACCCATCTTCCACTGCAATTCTGAAATTTTAAATTAATTCACTTCAAAAAAAAAACTAATTAGCCATGGAAACTTGCCCTACCCTGCCCTTTAAACTAAAGCCATTACTTCAAACCCTAGCAGTCTGGTAGGTCTGGTTTCACACCCTAATATGGGAAAAAATAAAATTCTTTAAAAAAAATTGAACAAAAGATAAGGCGAGGAAATAAAGGTGAAAAACTGAGAGGAGAGATGGCAATGGAAGCTAATTACAAGCTAAATGTGTTTATTTTATGTATTTTTATTATTACAATCACAATTCCGGCAACGGTGACGGCCAACATTGCGGATTTCGACGCGCACTGGCAAGGTCGAGCAAAAGAAGCGAAGCAAGCCGCCAACGAAGCCTACAATAAAAATCCTGCAGAAGTCACTGAAAGTTTCAACAAGGAAGTCCATGAGTAAGTTCCTTGTCACACAAGCAACCAAACATTTTTAACCACCACCAATGTTGAATGTTTCATCGTGTACTTCCAAAGAATTTTGATTTTTCAGTTTTGAAATTGTTCATTTACAAGCTTTTATTCAATGGAAGCAGCACGTTTGATGCCGAGAATAAAACGAGAAGGAACTTGAAACAGAAGTACAAGGGTCCATGCCTGGCTACAAACCCTATTGATCGTTGCTGGAGATGTGATCCAAACTGGGAAACAAATCGCAAGAAGCTGGCTGATTGCGCCAAAGGATTTGGGCACAAGACGACAGGAGGCAAGGCTGGAAATATCTATGTGGTGACAGATAACTCCGACAATGACATGGTGAACCCGAAACCAGGGACACTACGCCACGCTGTGATTCAAACTGGGCCACTTTGGATCATATTCGCTCGAGACATGAGGATAAAGCTAAGAGAAGAGCTTATGGTGACGAGCGACAAGACAATTGACGGACGAGGTGCTAATGTGCACATTGAGGATGGTGCACAAATTACACTACAGTTTGTGAAAAATGTGATCATTCATAATCTCCACATTCATGATACCAAGCCAGGAAATGGTGGCATGATTAGGGACTCGGTGAATCACTATGGACAACGCACACGCAGCGATGGTGACGGTATATCAATGTACGGAGCCTCAAACGTTTGGATAGACCATGTCTCCGGGTCAAATTGTGCAGATGGACTCGTTGATGCCATCCAGGGGTCTACAGCCATCACCATATCCAACTGTCACTTCACCAATCATAATGATGTAAAAATCCATCTATTACATACAAATCGAGACCAACCCTTTGCGAAAAGAAAAAAAAGGTTTTTACGAACTAATATGTGTCATTTTGATTCATGATGCAGGTGATGTTATTTGGTTCAAGTGATAGCAACTCTCAGGATGAAGTGATGCAGATAACTCTGGCTTTCAACCATTTCGGTCAGGGGCTAATTCAGCGTATGCCAAGGTGCCGATGGGGGTTTTTCCATGTTGTAAACAACGACTACACGCATTGGATTATGTACGCTATTGGTGGAAGCCAACATCCTACCATAATTAGCCAGGGCAACCGGTTCATTGCCCCGTCAAATAAAGCCAGTAAAGAGGTACATATACTACTATGAACAAATAGTACTACTTGTTCCCTGAAAACAAATTGTCAATGCTAATCTTGTTGTTATCTAGGTGACGAAGAGGACCAGTGGAGCCGAGAATGTGTGGAAATCGTGGAATTGGAGATCAGAGAACGATCTTATGATGAATGGAGCATTCTTTGTTGAATCCGGAAGCCCAATCAGGAATCTTCCAAAGGCGGATATCATCAAGGCAAAGCCTGGGACATTCGTGACTAGGCTCACGCGCTTTGCGGGTCCTCTAAAATGCACTAAAGGGAAGCCATGCTAGAGTATATGTCGAACAAACTTAACAAATATGTATATAAATGTATGAATCTCAAGCTGAACCCTGTTGAAAACCCAGAGGTTTTTGTAGCAGTAGACAGTGAAGAGTAAATAGAGAAAACACAGTCCTCTTATCGCGTTCTTGCGAGTGTTGGGGGTGGAAGGGAAATATATATAATAGATTTGGGAAATTAACTTTGAGGTGTATACACAGAAGTGTAAATTTTGCAATGAATAAATTTCTGATTGCAGTTGATATAATCTGTTCTTTCTAATCAAGATATAATGATATATTCTGCAATTTACTGTCTCATTTGTGGTGAAATCCTATTTCCAATAGGAACAGTTGACAATTGTCCGAATTTTCTCATTACTTTTGTATCCATAATAGTGCGAAAAGAAGACCCGGCTCCAAAGGTTGTTTGATTTTCAACTTTATTTTTACAAATCAATCTGTTTTACGCTTGTCATTGGGGAAATCATCCAAAGAAGCATCAACGAAGAAAAATATCGCCATCAAAGAATCATCACTAAGAACTTCGGAACTGCACTGACCTTTTTGGTGGATAGTCCTCGCCATATATCAGCTTTTAATCTCTAGAGGCACTTCAAGTTTAAGCAACTTGGTGAACTGCAGCATTGATCAAAACATGTAAAAGTTTATTGAAGCATCTACTCTCATGCTCAATGCTTATTGATACACACTGATGCAAATTTGAAAGCATACAAACCTGAGAAATCTTGAGTTCGAGTTCATCCCATTCTAACGATGCATTACTTCCTTCCACAACCCCGGTTCCAGCATAGATCATCGCGCCAAGACACTAGAATCCAGAAGGGTCAGTGCTACGAGCTTGGCGAGATAGTGAAGACATGCCTATGTAAAACAGTAGAAGCAAAAAAATACACTTGGTTTACCTTTTTGACTAATGCTGACCTAATGCCAACGGCAAACTCACTCTCTCCTCCACCAAACCAACCAACCGGCCCAGCATACTTCCCTCAGTCGAATACTTCTGAAAGCATTTTGTGAATAGAAAGAATCTGTCTTCAGGAAAATGTTCTATTTGGACCAAAACAGCTAGATGAATCGAGTGTATAGAGCCAAAGGATTATGAGCGTATACACAGCAAAAACAAAGTAGTAGTAAGATGCACCTGTTTCCGCGATTAAAACCTGTGCCTCCTCTGTTGGAAATCCACAAACTGCTGGACTTGGGTGAAGAGAAGACAATATGTCAAACTGAAAAGGAAGCAGATAGCCTGGAAACTTCAATTCGACAAGGACTGCGGGATGAAAATTGAACATATCCTTCAGAAATAAAGCTAGTGAGTTGCAGAACATAAGTAGAACAATTCAATGTAGTTACCTCATCATCTTCACTTCTTAACCTGCCAGCCAATTTGGCATATAAATGTTGGACTTGAGGGAATTTATTCCCCACTAAACAAGATCAACAACGAAATTTTAGACATAGAAATACCCAAAAGTAAACTTGCCTCTAATTTTCTTTGTACGCTTTCTTGTACAATGGTAAACTCAAGGTGGTCTTTCGGACTGCAAAACGAATGTTGTTGGCTTTTACTAGTTGAAACTTATTAAAATTATGGGTGTAAGAGAAATTCTCGTGGATTCCACGCTCGCTTAGACGCTGAGATTGGATGCTTGCAAGACTATTTGTAGCAGCGGAATGAAGTATAACATCACAAAATGATTATGAAAGGTCGAGTTAAACCTGGAAAGTAACTCAAGTTCTATTTGAAGATCTTCAGGCATCGATTCACCTCTGGCTCGGGTTCCAGCCAGAGCCTCGCTGGTAATGCCAAGCCATTTTCTGTGAAATAGTTGCTCTGGCTATTTACAAGGACCATCAAAACAAAAACTCAAACAACTTTCACAATGATTATAGAAGATAATAGATGTTGTAGTGAATGAAATTTATACTTTTCGAGACAATTACCGTGTTTCCAATAAATGCCGCTGCATTAGGCGGCTGAAGACAAAACTGATAAGCATTTTCACCTTCAACCTGAAGAAGTGTAGCTCAGATGTAATAATAATAACTTTGTCAACTGAATTATATGGAGAAAAATTGACCGGATAATAGCTTGAAGATAAAAAAAATCACCTGTAAGCACGCCAACCATGCTATGGGATCAATATCGGTAGCTGTTATTACTCTGCTGCTACGCGCGAGTACCACCTGAATTCCCTACACAAGATGATTCGTTAATGAGGGAGGGAGAGAGAAATATGAAGCAAAGTTGCGTCTCAATACTGAAAACAAGCTTGACAAACCGAAAAGCTCTATTAACAGCATTGAGACACACCTTTTGCTTCTTTCCTGCAGCTGTGCAATACTACCATCTGCGGCCAGTACCTTAATAAGTGCTGAGTCGCTCCTTATTTTCTGCAAAGCTCTATTAACAGCAAGATCCCAATACGTCTTGCACAGGATGTTATTGTTCCTTAACATTAGTGTCGAAGGAACATGCCTTTGAAGCTTTAAAACAACCGAAGATATCTGCATAATCACAATTTATACCCACATGAAACATGAATACCTTCGATAAATTCTAAACGAAGCAGATTTAACTCAATCCAAATATCTGAACCTGGTGCAATGTAGCTTTAAGTGCATCAATTGCATCTCTCAAGGTCCACGAAAGAGCGCTGTCCCAAGCAATGGTTGTTGCTAGCATTGAACCTTCATTCAGTATCTAGCAGCAGATGGTATAAATACTTACGAGAATTCAAACACGATTTATGGCTCGAAACAACTGCACGAAAGCAAATAATCATTCTACCTGAGGAACCACAAAATAAAAGTAACCAAATGGTTCCCATTCGGAGGATATGTTGGCTCTTGCATCGAAACGGATTGCCCCATAAGCGCGAATAAGCGGACATTCTGTAGAGAGGAACCTTCAGTCACGACATGAGATAATTAGACTTGAGTTTATATATTGGATTTCGATAGAAAAAGATAGTAGTTTTTACAAAATCAGCCTCCTTTGGGGATCACGGTCAACTGTAACTGCAGTTGATACCTTCAGATATCAACTACAGATATGTTGTATATTATATATTAACGATATGAATATAACCATTGATATGTTATCGATGTGTTACCAATATGTTGTACATACGGATTTCGCTACAGCTACAGTTGAAAGTGTAACTATTAATATATAGGATAAATGAAATGACATTGAACTTGTTGCGATATGCTTTGTTGTTTTACCTCTTTAAGGACTTCCAATGCCTGTATGAGAAGGGATGCAGATCCTGAAAGAAAACTGCAGAACCCACCCCGGCAGCGCTGACCAAATTGTTCGTCGATTTATGCTGGTCATTCCCATTGGTGCTATCAAAGTAAAGATTAGAAGAGTTGCTGGTTTGGCCTCTACCGGAAAAGAAACAGCGTGGAAGGAATTGGTCTTGGGCGTAAAGCCAGTCGATTGCTTCAATTTGCTGCTGGATTGGCACCTTCAAGCACAATGCTACTTTGTATTAGCACTCCCTAGCCTTTGTGAAAACTAGTACATAAGTTAGCAGTAATTAACATAAATGGACTTTAATGATTAGAGATTTACATGCAACTAGGAGTATAATTAAGGTGCTGGTATCCCAAGCGTATTACGTGATATCAAATAAGAAAGGTAAAGCATATGGTGGCACGTGATAGTCTTTAGATACCGTCACCTTAGCGTTCCAGTTGCATATACGTTTATCACCAGATATTTGGAGAAAATTTCTTTATAATTTCGTCATGTGCTACGCAGTGCGGGATAAGGAAACAGGGATGTAAAAGCACGTGCTGTCTGTTGAGAGTTGTCCCACATTGGTGAGGGACAAGGTTTGCTATGTGCTTATATGGTCTTGGGCTACTCCCCATATTGCCAATTGGTTTTATGGTAGAACCCCAATTTCAGCATGGTATCAGAGCAAGGTTGTCCACGTGTGAAGCCCAACGGCCACACGCGCTCCACGTCACCCAGTTGTTGTCCACGTGTAGGCTTGAAAATCCGCCACACGTGCAGGGGCGTGTTGAGAGTTGTCCCACATTGGTGAGGGACAAGGTTTGCTATGTGCTTATATGGTCTTGGGCTACTCCCCATATTGCCAATTGGTTTTATGGTGGAACCTCAATTTCATCACTGTCCAATGCCACCCAACCACGTGGCACAAGCCCATTGCTCTAAAAACAAACCTTTTTTGACCTACTAAGCAATAACAGATAAGAGAAGATCTCACAGAACAGGAGAAAGTAAGAGAAAGTAAGAACTGAGTTTGAATGGCATTGAGCATTTTTAACATGGGTTACCTGGAGACGTATAATTCCGGAGGAAGACGGAGGTGGGTTTGAATTCAGTTCTGAAATGGCGGAGCTGAGCCGGTCCAGAGCCAACGAAGGTGTTGGAACCGCCGGAAACGAGCGCGTTTCAACGGTGCCTAAAGGGAGGTGAGAGACTCCTTGGCAACCATTCATGGAAAGTGAACACAACTGAGACCTCTGTTCACACAAGGAGAAGGATATTAGATGACATGTCAAACATACGAGAGAAACTTATCCATGCTGAGATGCCACCCGAGCAAACCACGTACTGCTAATGCGTCTTAATTTTCTCGCATGGCAGTGCGTCATTAACTTAAGATAACGCCACAATAGCATCCCAGGATGCATATATGAATGTGAGGAAAAAAAAGGGAATGAAGTAGGTTTACATGGTGAGAGAAATGAATGGTTTGCCTGCAGGAAACTGTTATGCTGCATTTGGCGGCTGCTTCGGGATCCATTAAACATGGCCGAGCAGCGGCAGCGGCTGCAGCAGTGGCCATGAGAGGAAGGAGGAGAGGGAGCTTTCGTCTCAGCTGCCAATAGGTGATGGTTCTTTCCTCCAATGCTTTATAGAGACATGGTGGGAAATGTGACACGTGAGAGTTTGTTTCTGATCCAGTCTTAGGACTGAAAAAGTTCGCCTCTTTTTTATGTACGACAAATAAAGATGGAGAATATGCATTAATAGAATCGATTTACAAAATTATAAGCAAAATTAGAAATCACAATGTTTTGACGAGAGAAATTCAAATTTAGTGCAAAAGACAAACACATTGCTTCTGACCAAATGACTTAACTCACATTTGCATAATTATTGACATCTTAATATTCTTCGGATTACAATTTTGATTAAAAGTTTACAACTAATTTTATTTGTGTATATTTCTTCAAAACGATAGGGTCTTTGTAATTTAGAAATATATAATAATTCATCGGATTCATTTATATCCAATCAACCTCAATTATTCACACCATAGAGGGTGCGATGGAGCATGGAGAATAGTTGTATAAATTTTTCAGGCCTAATAAAGGCTCGTTTAAAAATGCTTTTAAAATGACTGAAAACATTTTTGATAAAGTTATTTTTGATACTGATCCTTAGCAAAAATGCAAATGTTCTTGGTTCCGAAAACATTTTTCTTATAAGCACTTTTAATCATTTTAAAAGAATTTCTAAACAAGCCCTAAGACTACAGAATCATAGGGATTTTTAATCCACCTCATTCAAGTGCCAATGTACAACAAACAACACAGCTAAATTCATCTATTAACAAAAAAAAAATGATATTCCAACAACACTTTGAGGGAAAGAATCCCAACTCGTAAGACCTACTCTTCCCCCAAACCAAGTCCGCCAATCCGCTGCCGCCTCCTGTCAAAAACTGCTTTGAAAGAGTCGCGTTCTGCACGAAGTTGCTCTTGGAATGCTTTCTGCTTCTTTGATTCACCGCTACTAAGCCTACCGTGGGTAGTAGAGTTCTCTTCTTCAGGCAATGGGTTGGACTTCTGCAGGTGTCGGAAGTGAAAAACTCAATGAGATCATTTTGCTGGCCCTATGAAGGAACAGATACAACACATAGATGGTGCATAGCATACACGAATACCACAAGAACCGTACTCTAAACGAAGGGTGAACCTTGTATCTCAACAACTAGCCCGGCGGAAAACAAAGTACAATAACAAAGACGAAGCTACATCTAATTACTATGTCACTCTTGAACCCAAAGTTTCCGACTTTATAATTTATATCATTAAAGGCATAATGTAGTGGTTTTATGATAGTGAAGTAACACTAACCAAGTTGTATCCAGAACCCGGTCCAATGACCAAAGACAAGACATTCGCCTTCTTTGCCGCTGCTATTGAAAACCCAGTATAGCCAACCTGGAGGAAGGAAGAGTAAGGTTGCAACGACTAAGAAATATATATACATAAACACCACTATAACCGTGATATCTTTCTTCTAAAGGTAAGTTAACAATCAATTCTTGCACTGAAAGTAACTATAAAATGACACGTCATGATCTAAAATACACACACACACACATATCAACTAAGCATATACATCAGTTGAGTGATAGGACCAGAAAATACATACCTGGTCACTCCAGCACACAGATTTTGCTTCCTTGCGATAAGCTTGAATCAGTCCAGAAAGAGCATTAAACTTACCTTTCACACCTTCAGCTTTTTCAGCATCATCATCATATAATATTTCTGACCATTTGCTCCTACCTAGTTCTTTCACTTCCGCAGTTGGATGGTCTTCTTCAGCGTCCAAGCTCTTCCCACCGTGCGAAGAGCCTAAAGATTAAGATTTACTAAACCAGATTAACTCAGATCACCCCTCACATAATTACTAATACGAAACAATTATAAGCCAAAAATACCAATATGAGCATCATCTTCAGCAGGGGGTGCTACGATCTTTTCAGGCTTTCTTTCTTCCAATCCCGGTGAACCATCATTATCAGCACCTTCTGTATCCATGTCCACCTGGTAGATATCATATGGATTCATATCAAACCAAAAATAAAAATAGATCTGGATCCAAAATATGCAGTAATGATCTCCTAGTCATCGGCAAGCACAGTAACTCACAAGCCATTGGATTAAAATCCAACTGACATTAATCTACCAAAAGAAAAGGTCTATTGGGATTTAGTGACCAGCCATTAATCAATTATTGGTGGTACAATTCTAAGTTCTCTAATGAGTAAGCAATCAAGTCGATACATATCCACAGGGTATTCCAACCACAAAATGTGAATGCATGACAACCAAAGCGCTGTTGATCACGTTGACTTCACAGAATGGTCAACATGGTCAATACTCTTGTAATCAGTTTGGTACACGTATATATACACATTTCTTTTCACCTTAGGAATTCAGGCATATCTGATACCAGAGAACTCTTCTTGTTCATAATAAAAGAAAAGCAAAAGAGTCAAATGTGATTTAACTTACTTCTTGAATGTCACTTTCCTTCAAGTCATCTCCATGGAATAATGACTGTCAAGCCGGCAAAACACAATGTCAAATAAAAGCCCATAAGCAAATATAAGTGATAACATAAACCCAGGTTTGTGTTACTTTCACTGGCCTCCCCCTATTAATTCCTGGCTTTGAATCTTCAAGTAGTTTCGGACCCCAAAAGGGAAGGAGGTGGAGATGTATAGCTCTCATGGGCCCAAAAGAAAATAATTTCTTTTACATTCACAATTTAATGGCCATCCTAACTTTCTAGCCCAAAAACTAATGGTCATCCTACAACTGATCAATGAAAAAGCCTTAACTCGACCTCCATGTTCAACAGTTTATACCTACAACTGATGTTTGCTTTGAACTCCTCCATCCTAACCTAAAGTGAAAGCTACATTTAAATGACAACCAACCTTGGTGTCCAATTGCAAGTACAGGGATGGAGCTTCCTCCCATTGTCCAGCCATCTTCTGTATGTCATCTTGGGTAAAGCCATGCACATTCCTAGCTGCGCAACCCTGAAATTAACAAAAAACACATTTGAAAAAAAAAAAAACCTTCCAACTTTATTTCTAATGTTAGCCTTGCTTTCAAGAAAGAGAATTATCAACACACACATACAATACTCACCGCAGGATCCTTATATGGAGCTTCTAGCATATAAACCTCATACCCCGAACTCTGAAAAGAAAACAAAGAACAATGAGTGAAGCAGAAAATAGACAATCCAGAAGTCACTATTAATATGATCAACCATCATTATTATGATTTTTTGGACCATAATTCAGCCCCCATTGAATATAAGAAAAACAACCAATCATGCAAATATTAGTAGTAAAGGAGGAAAATTGCTTCCAGATGGAAAATTACACGAAATTCCATGCATGGTGCCTGCATTGATAAAAACAGCACAGCTAAACTTGACATCCAGACCAAATAAATGAAAACAAAAGTGTGTATACCTAAATAACACCTTACAACCCAGTAAGTAGGTAAGGCACATAAGAAACCCAACCTCTGGAAGTCCAAACTACAACCACTTCTCCGTAGTTTGAACATATTCAATTAGATTATGGAGCCCAAAACAATATAGGTTGGAGAACTGGTGCTTTTTTAGACAGGGCATCAAAATACCTCATCTCATCCACCTACTTTAAAAAATGTAAATCTTAAACATAAAATCACATACTACAGCATTGCAGCATTGATAATCTAGAATATTGGCACACTAGCAAACTTCTTACTAGCTCCTATTCTACATTGGATAAGGTCTATGAAAGATGATGCCACTACCGGGTTTCTTATGAAAATGGTGAGTGCATTACAAAAATAGTTGACGCTTACAGAACGCATGGCAGAGGTTGTGAGATAGAGAGAAATGAGGGTATACCTTTGCAATTGCCCAAAACTGAGCAAAATCAGCTACCCGCAGATTGCGGTCATCCACTAAGACGAAGCACACATACCACCAACAAAAGGGTCAATTTCCGTCCAAAACTGCATCCGTAGTTAGTTAAAATGAAGGCAGTGCACAGGCACTGCATCATCTCTTGTTCTACAACCATACTAGATCATTTTGCTTACTAAATGTACTGGCAAGCCAGTACTAGTACGGGTTGAATAACCTTGAATCACTTTATCATTTTAATGCCTCGGGACTAGAAAATTTTTAAGATAATGAAAATCATGTTTGAAATCCTATCTAAACAACACTTCCGACAGGTCATTTATGCACCCATGTTTTAGAGGACACATGTCTCAGTGCTGGTCGCGCAACACCAGCACCAGTTTGAGCTACTGACATCAAAGTACACACTGCCTAAACATCATTGGACCAAAAAACTGTCACCATATTTTACACAAAATTCGCAAGTAATTCCATCTGGAAATCTCAGAAATTCCCAAGCCTTTATAAATAGCTACATAGCAAAGAAGAAAAGCGGCAAAGTAGAGATATAAAGTTTGATGTTTTCTGTCCTTGGGTCAACAAACAAAAGGTAAGGCATACCAATTATGAAGGTGAAAACAGCCTCCTCAAGGGTCTTCTTAAATGCCTTCAGCATACTCGACCTATAAGCCTGTGGAGAAGACATGATAGCATCAAGGGTTTGATACCATTTTTATATGAATGGACTATAGAATTCTTAAATCATTCTATCCCTAGGCATGCCAAAATCATAATTGGCTCCAAAAGAAAAAAAGTTAAGAAGAAAATAATACAAGAGGTAAATAAATAACCGACATCTACCACCCACCCCCAACCCCACCCCCTCAAACTAAAGAAGTTCCACAAGGATTTAAGACAACTAAATACTAAAATGGACTGTTTGCACACAACAAGATTAAACGTATAAAAAATTGAAGTGGTAATTTACTGGATTAACAAATGAAAGTGCAAATTCATTTTTTCAGTTTGACCACTTGAAAGGTAGTGCCTAAACTACAAAAAACCAGCTGAAATTTTTTATTCTAGATGTCAAGCAGGAAAGGTTGATGCAATCAAATTCTAGAGTAGCCTTTTTATTCAACAGTGACCAAGACAAAGTCCCAGGGCTAATTTTGCCTGACGCGAAAGAATTTACATAACCACCTCCCAGCCCTTGTAAATTTTAATGAACATAATCCTGAAACTGAAAAGGGCCAAGAATTTCAACATGAAAGACATTAAAATCAAAGTATATTTCTATAAGTTTTGGATATTTGAACCGTTTTACCTCCTCCATTTCAGGTTCATAACAAAACTCCATCACCTTCTTCACCACTCGCTTCTTGCCTCTAGCTGAACTTGAAGATTTTGAAACATCATTTTCCTCAACCTTCATCACAAAACATAACACTTCAGTTAAAATTCTCTCAAGTGCCCAAAGAACACTAAAGACAACCCTGAGAAAGTAATAGGAGGCAAAAGAAGAGACAAGAAAAAACCTTTTCTACTTCTGTCATAAAATAATCATCCATGGAATGGATTCTTGGAGCATTACCACCATTTTCAACCTCTAGGTCGCGCAACATCTTTGCTAAGTAGCTCTTTCCACTACCTGATATCAAATCCATTATAAGATTACCAGAATATGGTCGAAGGTGAAAAAACTCTGAAAGTAAGTGGGAGGGATAGGGGTTTTGTAGTTTTCAGCTCAATTTTGAAGGGGTAAGTATGAAAATAGGTTTAGACTACTGATCAAGCACTAATCTAAATATTATTTTCTTCTCTATTAGCCTGGCAGACCACTATGATTAAAGTTAACATTTTAGGGACTTAAGAAAAGCAATGTGCACTTAGGAAAAATGAATAAACACCATCTGCACATATAACAAATACAAACTTCGGTACCTGGAAGCCCTCGTAGGATTATCACAAAATGATCTGGACGAGTGACTCTATGTGGCTGCTTAAATAAGTGTGAAACATCAAGAACTTTTGGCTTATCCAAAGATGACTGCTTTCGTGGAAATGGATATCCCTCTCCTATGTACTGCTTTGACGATATTTGATGACCAGCATGAGATTGCTTCGGAATTACATAAAAATAATAAATAAATAAATAAAATTCATTAGAAGGCTAGAAGCCTGATAGAAAAATGCAACCCAACAACAATGCAAGATAAACCATAAAAGCATACAAGGAAGCAACTATACCTCCATAATATAGCCAGTAGAAGCATGTGAAAATGGCTTACTATGAAAATAAGGCTGCGCCGGAGAGTGGGATTCAGGATATGGTGGATAGGCTGTAGACATCATTGGTGAGGAACCAAAGGAAACTGGAAACAATGAAGACGGCGATTTTGATGGCGGATCCGTTGGAAGAGGAGGTGGTGGAGTGGTGGGAAGAGGAGGCTGCCCACTGAATGACCGAGAAGCCCGCATATGACCTGCATTTTCAGAAATAAATCTACCACTAGCAGGGGGCGAAAAGTATCCTCCGTTTTCATTCGTAACCGGAGTGCCATGTGGAGCAACTCCAGGCATATGTTGCTGCCCAAGTGACTCTCTCACAGCATGCCGCTGCATTCCATAGGGTTGTGGTAGCTGATTGGTATGATCATAGTATGGTGCATTCACATGGGAATGCTGTGATTCATTCACAGGCCTAAAATCTTTACTTTCATCAGCATACCTATTTGTTTCGCCATTTGGGATAGTACTACTATCCGTTACTGAACCCGCCCCACCGTGATCACGAATCAGCTTCAATCTCCGCTCATTATCTGATGAAAGACTCGCATTGTTCGGGTTAAACTCGGCCTTTAAACCCGAACCATCGACCCTCGGCCTTTTGAAATTCCTATCACCTTCACTAACGTACGCATTGCCACCATTTTCATACGGCGGCGGACCTTGCTGCGGCGGCGCCAAACCTTCTCTGTACGGAAAATTTCCATATGGGTCTACGTCAAAATTAGAGGTTCTCTGCCACGGCCTGGGATTTTCAAACCCATTCGGATTACCCACGAACGGGATCTGAGTACCCATATACGGGTCAAACCCGGGTCTTTGGAAAGGGTGGCCCGAATCGTTAGGGAAGATCGGGTTTTGATTGAAGGGCGGATGCGGAGGGCAAAAGGGGAAGTGAGAAAATGAGCAAATAGGGCAGAGGGTACCTGGGATTGGAGGCCTAGGCCGCCATTGTTGGTGCTGAGGGTCCATGACGAGCTCTGATTTGAGGATCGTCGGAAACTGTGGCCCAGCTGAAAAGAATTGAAAATTAGGGTTTTGATTCTGCGAATTTGGGGATGTCAGGGTTCGAATCTGTCAACGGAGAAGAGAAGATAAGAAGCATCGCCTGAATATTCCAGAAGAAACATAAAGCTGAAAAATTGGTACGGAGTACGGACATGCAGTTGCTTGTTAGAGGGAGAGGTAAAGCGGTCTCGAACACGTGCGACGTTTTCTAATGGAAACAGCACGTGGGAACTGAGAGGCCATTCCCCGTGAAACCCCTGCGTTTGTAGACTAGAGGTTCTCTGTCACAGTTCGAAGCCGGAATGAAAAATTTAGACCATTTATTTTAAAGGAAAACTAATGAGAAGGGCTTCAAATATTTACATTTTAATCAAAAACCACCCACTAACTTTATTTTAATAATAAGGACAAAAGACTTAAAAAAAAAAAAAAAAAAAAGACTTGACAAACCCACTCGCTCTAGAAGCTGGTGCAGAAGCACGGCCCCAGGAACTGGTCGCTGATCAGCAAGTCGATTTCGGGTCGGTCCGGAAAGTCGTGCCGGCTGCGGTGGTGCAACCAGCTATTGCCGCAGGTGGAGCACCGCGCTTTCACTCCCGAGGAGGACGACACGATTATCTGGGCTCATGCCCGGTTCGAGAACAAGTGGGCCACCATCGCCCGCCTCCTCAACGGCCGGACATTTTCTCAATTTGATTGATCACGTCGATTCGACGAATCCTCACTATTCTATCAGTCAGACAGTCCATCTCTCTCCTTCTTCCCTCCAACATCCAAGAGTTTGTTCAGCAATGGCAGGATTCTGGTTGGGGTCAGATGACTCGGAGATATCGCAGCGGAGTCGAGCAGCACCGCCTGATATCGTCTCCGACGACGACCGCTCCATCGCCGCCGACTCATGGTCCATCAAGAGTGACTACGGAAGCACTCTCGACGACGACCAGCGCCACGCCGATGCCGCCGAGGACCTTTCTGCTGCTAACCTTCGCGCCCCCTCCGAGTACAGGTTTGCTTCCCCTCCACTTCCTGTTTGGTTTCCAGGAAAATCTTTGTAAATGAAATATTAACTAATTAATTAATTAATTAGTGCAAAATTAAGTTATTAAGACTAAGCTTTTGCATAGTTTGTTGTATTTATGCTTTTTCAGTTCTGAATTTAGAGGAAAAATTCATAGGCTATTAGTTTAGGAAGAAATTTTCCCTTTTGATATGGTGGTATTTGCAGTTCTGACAAGGAGGAACCCGATGCTGAAGGAGTGACATCAATGCTAGGTCTTCAGAGTTACTGGGATGCTGCATATGCCGATGAGTTGGCAAATTTTCGGGAATATGGTCATACCGGTGAAGTTTGGTAGGCTTTTCGCAACTGTGCAAATTAACTTGTTATTGTTGTGGCTTTGGGGCGCAGCAGAAAACAGCCAAGTGCTAACATCAAAGAAATGTCCCGAAATATCCAGAATCGAAGAAAAATCTTGAAGGGCGAGTGAGAGATTATAGAGAGAAAGCTTTAGTATTGTCCGAGAAATTAAAATGAATCTGATAAACTCTGGTATTACAGAAGAATTATTATTAGCTTTTATATTTAAGCTAACTGAAGCTAACTAGCTAACAACTACAATACCAAAACTGTTAAAAATTATCTAAACACCGTCATGTGAAGATCACATGAGTTAATTTTTAGTAACATACTAATTAGCTATATGATATGCATTTACTGCTACTTTCAAAGAGGAAAAAGATATTCATAATAGTGAGGGGAGATCGAAGAAAAAGGTGTTAACAAGATTGATATCCCTTACATATCAACTATATAAAATGAAAAGGAGTCAATGATAAAATTAAAATACTAGTGTTCTGTTTGATAAATAGTCAGTGTTTAGTTTACGAAACAGTGATAGTACTAGTGTTCGTTTGATAGGCAGTGTTTAGTTTACGAAACAGTGATAGTATTAATGTTCCGTTTAAGAAATAGTCAATGTTTAGTTTTAAAAATAGTGATAGTACTAGTGTTCTATTTAAGAAATAATCAGTGTTTAGTTTACGAAACAGTATTAGTACATTGTTTAGTTTACGAAATAGTGATAGAACTAGTGTTCCGTTTAAGAAACAGTCAGTGTTTAGTTTACGAAACAATGATAGTACTAGTGGTCCGTTTAAGAAATAGTTAGTGTTTAGTTTACGAAATAGTGATAGCACTAGTGTTCGTTTGATAAATAGTCAGTGTTTAATTTACGAAACGGTTATAATACTAGTGTTCCGTTTATGAAATAGTCAGTGTTTAGTTTACGAAGAAATAGTCAGTGTTTAGTTTACAAAATAGTGATAGTACTAGTGTTCGTTTGATAAATAGTCAGTTTTTAGTTTACGAAATAGTGATATTACTAGTGTTCGTTTGATAAATAGTCAGTGTTTAGTTTACGAAATAGTGATAGTACTCGTGTTCAGTTTAAGAAATAGTGATAGTAATAATGTTCTGTTTAAGATATAGTGTCTAATTTAACAAATAGTGTTCATTTTAAGAAGTAGTCAATGTTCAATTAAGAAATAGTAATAGTACTAGTGTTTGTAAAAATGAAAAATTACGAATTTTCTTTATTTTTGGTCTTGTAGTATTATTACTTAATTTGTTCTAAAAAATTACAATTTTATTTTATTTTTAATCTTGTAATATTATTACTTAATTTGTTTTAAAAAAATTACGAAAAAATGATCAAATAAACAAACAATAAATAAAAAAATAAAAAAGTATATTGTTTACTGAGTGAGAGTAAAAGAAAAGTGGGGAGTGGTGAAATGAGAGAAGACAAAGAAGATAAAAAGTTGACGTGGAAGGCTGAGAGAAAAAATTATTAAAATATGTGAGAGAGAGAGAGAGAGAGAAAATGAGGTTAAGGGCGTTGTAATGAGTTTGTGCGAGTGATGTGAAAGAGGGAGAGGGAGAAAGAGTATGTGAATGTGTGTGATGTGACGCGTGGTCCCGCGCGTCAGTATGTGTTGGTTTTATTTTATTTTGTTGTTATTATATAAAACTTTTGTCCTTTTTCATTAAAATTTGAATCCTTTTTATTAAAGTTTAAGCCCTTTTTATTAAATAAAGTTTGTAGATGGTTTTTGGTTAATTAAAAGTTTTGAGAAGCCTTTTTCATTAAAGCTCCCATTAAAATACTAGTGTTCTGTTTGATAAATAGTCAGTGTTTAGTTTACGAAACAGTGATAGTACTAGTGTTCGTTTGATAGGCAGTGTTTAGTTTACGAAACAGTGATAGTATTAATGTTCCGTTTAAGAAATAGTCAATGTTTAGTTTTAAAAATAGTGATAGTACTAGTGTTCTATTTAAGAAATAATCAGTGTTTAGTTTACGAAACAGTATTAGTACATTGTTTAGTTTACGAAATAGTGATAGAACTAGTGTTCCGTTTAAGAAACAGTCAGTGTTTAGTTTACGAAACAATGATAGTACTAGTGGTCCGTTTAAGAAATAGTTAGTGTTTAGTTTACGAAATAGTGATAGCACTAGTGTTCGTTTGATAAATAGTCAGTGTTTAATTTACGAAACGGTTATAATACTAGTGTTCCGTTTATGAAATAGTCAGTGTTTAGTTTACGAAGAAATAGTCAGTGTTTAGTTTACAAAATAGTGATAGTACTAGTGTTCGTTTGATAAATAGTCAGTTTTTAGTTTACGAAATAGTGATATTACTAGTGTTCGTTTGATAAATAGTCAGTGTTTAGTTTACGAAATAGTGATAGTACTCGTGTTCAGTTTAAGAAATAGTGATAGTAATAATGTTCTGTTTAAGATATAGTGTCTAATTTAACAAATAGTGTTCATTTTAAGAAGTAGTCAATGTTCAATTAAGAAATAGTAATAGTACTAGTGTTTGTAAAAATGAAAAATTACGAATTTTCTTTATTTTTGGTCTTGTAGTATTATTACTTAATTTGTTCTAAAAAATTACAATTTTATTTTATTTTTAATCTTGTAATATTATTACTTAATTTGTTTTAAAAAAATTACGAAAAAATGATCAAATAAACAAACAATAAATAAAAAAATAAAAAAGTATATTGTTTATTGAGTGAGAGTAAAAGAAAAGTGGGGAGTGGTGAAATGAGAGAGGACAAAGAAAATAAAAAGTTGACGTGGAAGGCTGAGAGAAAAAATTATTAAAATATGTGAGAGAGAGAGAGAGAGAGAGAAAATGAGGTTAAGGACGTTGTAATGAGTTTGTGCGAGTGATGTGAAAGAGGGAGAGGGAGAAAGAGTATGTGAATGTGTGTGATGTGACGCGTGGTCCCGCGCGTCAGTATGTGTTGGTTTTATTTTATTTTGTTGTTATTATATAAAACTTTTGTCATTTTTCATTAAAATTTGAATCATTTTTATTAAAGTTTAAGCCATTTTTATTAAATAAAGTTTGTAGATGGTTTTTGGTTAATTAAAAGTTTTGAGAAGCCTTTTTCATTAAAGCTCCCTTATTTTAAATTTTACGGTTTTTATTAGTTCATTTTACTATTTTATTTTACACAATTGAAGAGTCTAGATATTTTTATCTCTTTTTTAAGCGATTTGGATTTCTGAACTGTCCGACTTCATACTGTAAGATCTTGAGAGAATTTGAATTCGTGTTTGTAAACATTTTTTTAATGTTTTTAATATAAATATGTAGCAATTGTTATTAAAATTCCAAGATTTTTCTTTCTTACAAAAAAATACTTTTACCATTCATGAGCATTTTAAAATTTTCTGACCTTTTGCATAAGTAGTTCCAAACATGTTTTAAAACATTACAACATTGTTATGTCTTTTAAAAGTTAATTTATCTAAAACTTTTTGCCCAACCAATGCATAAAATATACATAGGAGAGACATTTTTGTTGTTGAAAATTATGCTTGAGTTTGTGAACAAATACGAGACGTATGTGTAGAGTAGTTGAGGAGAATTATTGCATACAAGAAGATGTGAGGAGAAAGTAGGGTAGTTAGAATTTTTAATTTTTAACGGTAGATTTTGTCGTTTGATATAAAATATTTATGATAATCAAAATTTATCATTTAGTATAATAAGGGACGAAATTAATAAGTCCTTAGTGATCTCCAAAGTTTATGCGAGTCGACGCTAAATATAATTCACGAACCAAACGGATTCTAAATTAAATGGGGGTTGTTAATTATCTGCCCAAAGTTTTGTGAACAAACGTCGACCCTAATGGTTAATCCTCGAAGTCCCAAAATTATATGGGAGTTGGTATTAGCACAAAGAGAAATTTTTTAAGAAAAACTAACGAAAATGGCTTGAAAACTTTTCTTTTAACGAAAAGCCACTTTTAAAGGTATAGTGAATAGTGACAGTTAAAGGTAAAAAATCAGTTTTTCGTTAAAAGTAAACAGCACCGGGGGTGTTTTATTAAACCTCCCAATTTTTTATTGTGACTGGCACACGAGTAGTACACTATGTGTTTTTATACAAGTTGTGATAAATTTTATTTTTAAAGTTATTAACTTTTTAACACATATCTCACCATTTGTATAGTGACACGCACTCTTTGTTCCGGTCACACTGAATAATCTCTCTAGCACAAGGGCATTAGCGAGTTCTACGAGTTCTATCTCCTAAACCCTAAACCTTAATCTCCGGGTTGAAAAGTGAAATCCTCTATGCAAGTAGCACACAGTTAACAAGGCCTGCAGGCAATCAAGTTGCAGCTAGGAGAAGCCGCAGACAGTAGGTTTGGCCGTCCATGAACTAACGTCCTTTGCAACATCATGATCTGCATGTTGTTTTTGCGCGTTAATGTTAATCCAACGGCTCTCGATTGCCGTAAGGAGCCGCAGTATGGTGGGAGAGACGTCGCGCATGGGAATTGGAAGATGTCGATGGCGGTTTGAGGAGGAGGATTGTTGTAGTAGTACGACAGTAGTAACGCGGTCGACATGTTTGAACCCTAGCGAATTTGTCTTAACAGGGGCAGAGGTGTTGTATATATGGCCAATTTGGAACACAATTTACAGTCTAATTAATTAGGGTTTTGTCAAGAATCTACTCAAATAAATAATAATAATATATATACAAATCCAATTACAAATCAAAGCTCACGAGGCATTGCATATCGACACAAGGGACACAAGTGACTTGTCTCCAGCTGCTTCAGAGTCATAACCAAAGCCCTCCATACAAATCACGCATGACTTATGTATCATAGCATCCAAATCATTAGAGATTCCCACTTTCTCCAAAATCTCAATGCCTATTTGTCGCCGGAATAGGATGCATCCATAGATTTGTTGAATCCCACATCGGCCATACAAAAAAAAAGTAATAGTTTTATTGAAGGATCTCTAGTTATTTAAGACTACTTTCTCCTTATTTCAAAGGTGCATGTTTTAAGGAATGTTTGTCTTATCTAAGTTGCTTTCTCCTTATTTCAAGGGAGCATGTTTTAGGGAATGTTTTAAGGAGTGTTTTAGGGAATGTTTTAAGGAGTGATGAGAAACTCCTCTATATATTTGTGTAACCTTTCCATGCTTATACATAATAATACAAAAAAACTTCAACATGGTATCAGAGCCGGCATCATCCTGAGCCAGTTCTGTATATCGAAGCTATTGTGGTTATTTTTAAAAAACAATGGCAGATGAAAATTCCGAGGATGCAAGCATCATTGCTGCTTCATCTGTAAACTCCTCTGAAATGGATATCAATCCAAACCTACGACTCAGTTCAGTATTATTGAATGAGTTTAATTACTTGCCATGGGCAAGAGCTGTTAGTCTTGCACTCGGTGGAAGATCCAAGCTTGGATTCATCGATGGCAGCCAATCTGCACCTGATGTCTCTTCTCCAGAATATAGAGGGTGGCTAAGCAAAGATCAACTAGTCATGTCATGGTTGTTAAACTCCATGGAAAGGAAGATTGCTGAAATCTTCAGCTATTCCGAGTCATCTTTCATCCTTTGGAACACCGTGAAGGAGATGTATGGCAATCAAAACAATGCAGCTCGCATCTTTCAACTTAAGAAGGACATCTCAAACATACAACAAGAAGGTAAAAGCTTCGTTCAACATCTCGGTTCTTTGAGAAGCATGTGGAATGAGTTAGATGTGTACAGACCTCACACGACTGATTCTTCTGTGCTTCTTAAACGAACTGAAGAAGATAAAAAATTTCAATTATTGTCTAGCTTGAGCTCAGATTATGAAGATTTGAGAAGTCACATTCTCATGAACTCTGAGCTACCATCTTTCACTAGTATATGTGCTACTATCCAACGCGAGGAGGTAAGAAGAAAAGTCATGAACAATGGTATAAAAACCAACGTGACAGAAGCTAGGGCTTACCTGACAAATGAAAAAAGGTATAAAGGGAAAAACCCTCATTTGAAATGCCTACACTGTGAAAACATCGGGCATGTGAGAGACAAGTGCTGGATTCTTCATCCTGAACTCAAACCTGACTTCATGAAGGATAAAACTGCACCAAAGACAAGTCGGGCATACCCCCGTGCCAACACTGCAACATCTTCATCTATCAACAGTGTTGATATCTATCAACAGCTCACTGCAAATCCTGCCTCTCTTCTAAATGATTTCGCAGCCTATCTCCAACAAAAGAAGGGAAAAGAAGAGGGATCAGTTGCTCATGAAGATGGAAGTACTACTGCATTGCTAGGCAAATTTGCTGGTTTTTTAGCTGATACTGATCGTGTACCTCAGACAGACATGAAAGGTATCATAAAAGCTTTTCAAACTGCTCTTAAAATAAATGAGTTGCATGATTTTTGGGTTGTAGATTCAGGTGCCACAGACCATATGACTAATAAAATGTCAAAATTACATAGATTTGAGAAAATTCATAATCCCTCACATGTTTCTGTGGCTAACGGTAAAGGTGCTAGGATTGCAGGAAAGGGAAAAATCCATCTGATATCTGATCAAATAGAGTCTATGGCCCTATATGTTCCATCATTTCCCTTTCAACTTCTCTCAGTGGGAAGAATCACTAATTCATTAAATTGTTTAGCCATTTTTTCACCTACAAATGTCATCTTTCAGGATTGCATAACCAAGAGGACGATTGGTGAGGGGTTTTACCTAGATGGTCTCTATTACATATCGAAAAGCTCTCACTGTGGGTTTCTTGCCAAGTCAACCTCCATTCAAGCTTCATCCTTATGGCACCAGCGTCTAGCTCATCCATCTCAACCTATTTTGTCCACCTTATTTCTTGACTTAGGCAAAGAATCAATCCATTGTGAAACTTGCCATATGTCAAAGGCAACAAAGTTACCTCTAGGCTCTTCCATGTCTAGAGTTTTTCACCTCTTTGAGCTTATTCACTCTGATATATGGGGACCAACTAGTGAATCTTTTGATGGTTATAAATATTTCATAACCTTTGTTGATGATTATTCAAGAGCCACCTGGTTATATTTGTTAAAATCAAAAAGTGAGGTAATTGAAGTGTTTAAGGACTTTCACAACCTTGTTAAAAATCATTTTTCTTCTCAAATCAAAACCCTAAGGTCTGATAATGGCACCGAATACATGTCCCAAGTCATGACTCAATATTTGAGCAACAATGGCATCATACATCAAACTAGTTGTGTTGGCACACCCCAACAAAATGGTGTTGCCGAGAGAAAAAACCGGGATCTTCTTGAAAAAACTAGGGCATTGATGTTACAAATGAATGTGCCTAAACGTTTTTGGTCTCAAAGTATCATGACAGCAGCATACCTGATCAACAGGTTACCTAGTAGGGTGTTGGGGTTCAAATCTCCAATGGAGATTGTCAAGAACAGAAAGGTGGATCTCTCTCATCTTAAAGTCTTTGGATGTATCTGTTTTGTACATGTTCAGCCCCTATATCGAGACAAACTTGATCCTAGGGCAACTAAATGCATTTTTCTTGGCTACTCATCCACACAAAAAGGGTATAAGTGTTACAATCCACAACTAAAAAGATTAATTGTTTCAAAGGATGTTCGATTTCATGAAACTAATCCTTATTACAGTAAATCTCTGGATAGTACAAGCCAGGGGGAGAGTATCTTGGACATGTTCCCACTGCCAAGGACTGAGATCCTCCACAATGCGGGTGATCAACCTCACACAATAGATCTTGTGGTCCCAAGCCAACCGGATCAAAATGACGTCAGCAACATGCCTGTTGAAGATGAAACCCTATGCAGTGTTGGACCTGAAGAATCTTCAGATGAGTCTCTTCCTATCATACCTCGCCGGAATCCAACTCGTGAAAGGCACCCACCAGCAAGATTGCAAGACTTTGTTACTTACAAGCCAAGGCACCCATTGTCCAACTACTGTTCCTACCAAAAATTGTCACCTACTTACACTGCCTATTTGTGTAATATATCTGCGCATATGGAGCCTCAATCATTCCAAGAAGCTAACCAATCACAGGTGTGGCAGCAAGCCATGCAGGATGAGTTGCTTGCCCTCGATCAACATAAAACCTGGAGCATTGTACCACTGCCCAAAGGAAAGAAGATTGTAGGCTGCAGGTGGATATACAAGATTAAATTCAACTCTGATGGGTCCATAGAAAGATACAAGGCACGATTAGTGGCCCGTGGCTTTACTCAAACACTTGATGTGGACTACAAGGAAACCTTTGCCCCAGTTGCAAAGATGAACACTGTGAGGGTACTTCTGTCAGTGGCAGTCAACAAAGGGTGGCATATGTATCAAATGGATGTAAAAAATGCCTTCTTACATGGCGAGCTTGAAGAAGACGTCTACATGAGACTACCACCAGGTCACCCTCAAAGTCATAAACCTGATGTTGTGTGTAAACTGCACAAATCAACTTATGGACTTAAACAATCACCGAGAGCCTGGTATGCTAAGCTCAGTTCTGTCCTCATAAGTGTTGGTTTTGGACGAAGCAATGCGGACTCCTCTCTATTTGTACGTTCTGGTACTGCTGGTACATTGGTTGTTCTCGTGTATGTTGATGATTTGATTATCACTGGAGATAACTCTGAAGAAATCAACGAACTCAAGCATTCTCTTCAGCAACGTTTTGCAATCAAAGATCTTGGTGTACTGAGATACTTCCTCGGCATCGAAATGGCTACTTCTCACAAGGGCTTATTTCTGAATCAAAGGAAATATGTTCTTGATCTTCTCAAGGAAGCAAAAATGAGTGATGCTAAACCAATTCCTACACCTCTCGATATCAAACTTAAGCTCAGCTTAGAGGGGGAACCTCTTCCAAACATATGCTATTATCAGCGGTTGGTTGGTAAGTTGATATACCTGACCATCACAAGGCCAGACATTACCTATGCTGTCAGTATTGTTAGCCAATTTATGCATTCTCCCACGATGGAGCACTTTAATCTGGTTAAAAGGATACTCAGGTATCTAAAAGGCTCTGTGGGACGAGGCATACTCATGAAGAAAAATGAGAGCACGGAGATTACAGGTTATTGTGATGCCGATTGGGCCGGCAATTCTATTGATCGAAAGTCTACAACCGGATACTGCACATTTGTGGGAGGCAATCTTGTCACATGGAAAAGCAAAAAACAAGTTGTTGTTGCACGATCCAGTGCTGAAGCAGAATATCGAGCCATGGCATCGACTGCGTGTGAGCTAATCTGGCTCAAAAGTTTACTGTGTGACTTAGGTGTTTTCAATCATCAATCCATGCCCCTTTTCTGTGACAATCAAGCTGCAATGCACATTGCTTCCAACCCCGTTTTTCACGAGAGAACCAAGCACATTGAAGTCGATTGCCACTATGTTCGTGCCCAAGTCCAATCTCATGTTATCCAAACGCAGTTTGTGAGGAGCTCGGATCAACTTGCAGACCTATTCACCAAATCCTTGGCCTCGCATCAATTTCAACTACTCCTTGGCAAGCTTGGATCCATCAACCTTCTGGATCCAGCTTGAGGGGGAGTATTGAAGGATCTCTAGTTATTTAAGACTACTTTCTCCTTATTTCAAGGGTGCATGTTTTAAGGAATGTTTGTCTTATCTAAGTTGCTTTCTCCTTATTTCAAGGGAGCATGTTTTAGGGAATGCTTTAAGGAGTGTTTTAGGGAATGTTTTAAGGAGTGATGAGAAACTCCTCTATATATTTGTGTAACCTTTCCATGCTTATACATAATAATACAAAAAAACTTCAACAAGTTTAAATATCCTAATACAACTCTAACTAACACCGAGGCCTTTTGTGATAAAATTCCACACCTGATGAATTGTGCAGATGGTAATTACCA
This sequence comes from Crataegus laevigata, assembly GCA_963580275.1. Lineage (NCBI taxonomy): Eukaryota > Viridiplantae > Streptophyta > Magnoliopsida > Rosales > Rosaceae > Crataegus > Crataegus laevigata. Next base: position 4,163,002 of record OY756953.1, on the reverse strand, counting down.
AGTTGGAGACAATATCGGTGTTGTTGGGGACAATATCGGTGTTGTTAGAAGTGAGCTGTATGGCCTGTCTCTCCGATAATTCTACGAGGATTCCCTCATAGCCTCATCAACCATGTCAAGTTCATCGTCGCTAACATTATAAGTCATATCATATATGTCCACAAGAATAGGAACCCTACAGACCGCTGATATAACCACCCAAAAAATCTTCCAAACAATCGAGGGGTGGGTGCTCACTCTCTGGGACATCCATGCTTGAAAGAGCCACACTCAAGAGGGTTTTATAACTTGTTCTGTGACATTCATCATCAGATAATATTTTGCACTGTTGGGCCAAAACTAGTTCTTCGGTTTACAGTTGAATATATTGTTATTGAAGAGAGTTGTAAAGATCATCATCGTCATCTTGATCAGCAGCAGTATTCCAATGGATTTCGCTCTTATTAAAAATTTTGACCTTGATCGAAAGCACGTTGTCTGGAAACCAGGATAGGTTGATGATGGGCTGAGTTGTCTGCCTGACATGGCTACGATAGTGTCTAATACTGGTTGACATGGTTTTAGGTTAGTGAAAAAATGAAGGAACTTGCAACATTATTTGTAAGGTCTAAAGGACGGTGCTACTGAGCCTAAAGCGAGTAATGCTAGTACTAGTTGTAGAAGGAAATTAGATGCTTGAGTAGCAAGTTTCCTTCTCTTTTTTTCCCTAAAGTTTCTTTTTTTATTTATTGACTTTTTTCATATTTGGGTTTTAGATTATGGTACGCGTTAGTTAATAAAAATGAAATTAATTAATTTTTATTTATTTATTTACTTTTTCCATATTTGGGTTGTAGATTAGCTCTAAGCAAATGGCATGTCAAGAACATACTCATCCTAATCCCAAAACTCATATATGGTAGATAGGATGTTGCATATAAGAATTCAGAAGGGATGTGTAACAAAAACACTACAGAAAAGATAACTAATCTTCCAATAATGCAAACTTTTGAGGATTTTGAATTAATTAATTAATAATTCATATGGCGCTTGTGATAAAATTACCAAATTTAAAAACAAAAGGGGAGAAGATATGCTTGATCTTAACACACAAAAAAAAAAGGGAAATTAGGTTGTTGTTAAGAATCTAATATACAAGGTGCGTCCATTTTACTCGAATTTCTAACAATTCCTAGTCCTTGTACCATTTCGACTGTGAAAAAAAATAAATAAATAAATCCTTGTCCCAGTCGATTTAGGACTACGTATATATATATATATATACACACACACACACACATACTTCGTCATCCCCTATAGCTCGCACAACCCCCTCTATATTTTCCCATTTTATTGTCCAACATTACTGTTAATTCATACTTCAGAAGCATGTCGATATCCGGACGGTTTGAAACCCTAGTCAGCCAAAGAAGAAACCCCTACATTAACCAACCCCAGCTTCCACCAGATGTGCTTCCGATCAACTTTAAACTTTACAAGTTACTCGAACTCGCAAGATATTTGATTAATGAAGATGGTATTAATCTTGCTTCACTAATAGTTATGCAACCAACCCTTGTAACGCAAGAAACCATTAATGTCCATCGTACTACGCTATTGTCTGATTCTACTAGAGCGCTCGTGGGTGACGTTCTTTCCGGCATGCTCGTTCCTGAACACGAACATCCAGCAATTACCGAAGAAGTGTTCCACCAACTTGCTGGATTATCGAATTCGAACTTGGGCAATGCTAACACCACCACCATGCTGTCTATTGTTGTGGACATAATTGATGAGAATTTGCTGATGCCCTCTGTTGGTAGTGGTCCCATTATGTCGCTGGCCGATTGGGTTGCGATGTCGTCGATGCAAACGTACGAGGCCAGACCTATTCCTGCAGACGAATCGTCCATTGAGAATTTGGAGAAAGTGATCTTTGGTGAAGAAGGTACGACGAGAGAGCAGCAGCAAACATCGTGTGTTATTTGCATGGAGGACTTTGAGGATGGTGTTCAAGTTAATCGCTTGCCCTGCTTACACTATTATCACGAAGATTGTATTGGTCAGTGGTTGAAGACTAGCCACTTGTGTCCCTTGTGTCGATACCCAATGCCTCATGCTTAAACTTGACTTGTAAATTAGTGTTTTAAGTTCGAATATTATAAATAACGAGTTTCTAGTTAATTTAGTATAAATATATCGTTGTATACAAACCAATATTATACGTTTTGCTTTTGCAATTAAAGAATCTTATGTTGTTGCTTCAATACTATACAAAACTTCTATTTACTTTTTAAAAATGATTATTGCATCCAATAAATTAAGAAGGAAATTACTGAGTTTAGCGGATAGGGACAAGGGGCGCAAGTGCATAACCCAAAAACCCTAAAATAGTGTTAGAAATAAGATGGACAACAAGAATAGGTAATTAAAGTCTTCAATCCAAATATCGAATTAAACAAACCAAATAGTGAGATTAAGGAGGGTTTTGGCTTTCAAAATAAACGATTTAGGATTTCATTAATTAACACAAACAGATAAAAGGTGTCAATTGAGTACCTTACTTTAGTGTCAAGAAATTGATCTGGAGTAAAACCCTTACATAGCTACCACAAACACAATCGTACAATCACTAGTACAAGTTCTGTCAGGCTTAAAAAACATATACACACACCGATCATCGCTAATGTTCATGGCCACAAACACATGAAAATTTTGTATAATCATATAACGATTTGTATACTAATTCATAATCCGATTTACGAAAAATTAAATTAAGAAGAAGTTGGAATAAGTTATAATCATAATCAAATTCACGTTGAACTGCGTAAAGTGGAGATAACCCACAAAACAAAAATGAAATCCAAACTTTTCATCCCAAACATGAGCTGCCAGGTTGAGGGAGTCATGAGGGGGTCTTCGCAATGGAAACAATAAACTCTGCGGAAGAATCAAAGGGGTGGACTTGTTTTGTAGCAGCAGAAACAGAGACGGATCAAGTTCTCTTCTTTCAGTTGTAAATTCACAGACCCCGTCGGAGTTCTGACAACTTCGTTCCTCTCCTCACCTTCAAAAAATCCCCCATCTTCTGATCCTTCTTCTTCTTAGTTAATTTATCAATGACCGGACGTAGAAGCAAAGACATTCAGAAACCGACCCAGCTCCCAAAAAAGCCAAGGGATTGACCATTGAAGGGTAACCAATTGAAGGTTGTCCATTGGCGGCCATGAAACCTGCGTAATCTTCCCAACTCTTAACCTTTCCTTAGATATTGGTCGCTGCCCGCAGCATGCTATCTCCCAAGACTTCCTCTTTATCTCCCATGCCCACATGGATCACATTGTACGCACTTCTCTTAATAATTTGCAATTTGGGTTTTGCTAATTACCTGTTTATATTGATGGGTTTTTGTTTGATTTTTTTTTACTTGATGGATGATGGATGATGGATGATGGATGATGAATGGTGAATTTGGTTTTCCATTGACTTGCTGGTGTTGGGAATTTTTTATATGTACTTTGTGATGGTGAAAGATTTTAGCTTTTCTATCTAAATGATATAAAGTGACGTGATTTTGCGCTTCTTTGTCGATTCGGTGTTGTTTTCAATTCGATACAAGTATATATAATGTATTGAGTAAGTATATGGTAAATGAGGGATTGGTAATGCTGCTACATGATATATACAGCGTGGTTGTTTTCGACTCTTTTATGCACAAACACATGATAATTTGAGGAGTTTAATCGAATTTTCAAAGCTTAAACTATCTTAAATACTTGATCATATAGAATGGAAATTTTTAAAGAATTAGCATGTGTGGGAAAATTCGTTAGCAGAAAGCCAAAGATATCTGATGGTTACAGGGCACTGTGTTGTTAATTGGTTGAAGAAGGGATGTTTTGGTTTTGCGTTGAGGGGGGTGGGTATGGAAACAAATAGAAATTCAGGGCGGAGTTCCAAATATATTGAACTATGCTTAGAACCCCCCACATCCCAGAAACGCAAGAAAAGAGAGAAAAAGGACTAAAAAAAAGGTTTATGTTTGCATCATTTGATTTTCCTTGGGGTCGTTTTTGGATGGACCATTTTTGTTGATTGATATGATAATGTCTGACCATGGTCAGTGTTGCTGCACTTCTACTCATGATTTTATATCCAGATGATAGGGAGGACTGCCCGTGTATGTTGCAACCCGTGGATTATACAGTATGAAGCCCCCGACGATCATTGTACCAAAGTGTATAAAAGAACTCGCGGAACAACTTTTTGAGGTGCACAGAAAAATGGACCATTCGGAGCTGAAGCATAACCTTATTGGCTTGGATGTTGGTAATCATTGATTGCTAATCAAATTCATCCATCAGATGACAATTTTTCTTCTTGTGCTTTCTACTTGCCATGCATGATATGTAACAGGGCTGTGTAGTATATTCCGTAAAACAAAAACTTAAGCAGGAGTACATTGGCCTTTCTGGGAATGAAATTAAAACCTTAAAATCATCAGGTGTTGAGGTGTGTCGTTAAAATCCTAGATCGCTTTTTCTATTTAGTTTCTCCTTTAAGCTACTTGATTGCCTTTTTTCTTCATTGACGATTACCTATCGTTTTTCCTCTCTTGATTGCATTTCTCTTTTTGGGGTTATCTTATTTGCAGATTGCACACACTTTTACAGAACCCCAAGTTGCTTTTACAGGAGATACCATGTCGGACTTCATAACTGAGTAGTAATATTGATGTGCCGAGGGCAAAGATTCTCGTTGTGGAGGTGAATCACTCGTTTAAAGTTCATAGCATGTGTGAGGCTATCATAAATTAGTGTATAATGTGTTATACTTGTAACTTGTTTCCTATCTTTCGTGCAGAGCACGTTCTTAGATGACTCGGTTAAAGTGGAGCGTGCCAGAGACTACGGACGCATACATCTATCTGAGGTTCGTCTCCAGAGTGATTAGATTCGTTACTGCCTGCCTTCGTCAATCTATCATTTTCATTGTATCTATCTAGGCTCCCCCAATGTTTGATATTGTCATATCTGTGCGGTTTTATCTCAGATAATTAGTCATGCAGAGAAGTTTGCAAACCGAGCAATTCTTCTTGTTCACTTTTCCGCTCGGTGCACAGTACAGGTATGATGGTCAGTGCATAGCTGCCTTGTATATTTGTCATTAAGCTATTGATGTTCATGCTTGTGTTTTACCAGGAAATTGAACAAGCTGTATCAGCATTGCCGCCTCCTTTAGCAGGCCGAGTTTACGCACTTACAGAAGGTATTTGATGGCATAGCGAGTCAGCTTCTTTGGTCTTTTCATGACATCAATTTTGGCAACTTAAATTTGTGTGCCGAAGACAGAAGCATATGCCACAACCCACAAGAAATCTTCGATGTGGGCGATCTTCAGCCTCGTGGGTATGATATGCTCACGCAAGATCGAGAAGTGAGTACAAGAACACATAGGCGACCCTATTGATCAAAGGTAAAGAGCTGGGGAAGCCAGTGCTGATTTGTAGCCATACACAAATTCAATGATTCTTTAAGGGTAAAACAGAAGAATTATGAACATTCGAAACTTAGAACTTTATAGATACTGCAATTTCTGTAAAAAAATTACAATTTCACAGAAACAATTCAGAAAGAAGATGAAACATAGCGATGGAAGCTAGTTTTGCACTCAAATTTCAGCCATCAATTTACCAGCTACATTGGCCACAGAACAGCAAAGCCTTGCTTCCAAGGTCAAGGAAGAAACCACTTCGTTTATCGATCTCAGCACTTCGTGAAACTCCGGATGCAACACCAATGCAGAATAATTCTCGTCCACCACCAACCCGATACATTTCGCAACATCTTCAAGCTTAGGAACCCAATCACAAGCCTTCAAACCCGACGCTGTTGATGCCTGAGGAAACCTCTCATACTTCTTCAGCCACTTACCCAAAAACCGCAGCAAGCTCTTCATCTCCTTCCCACTCAGCTTACTAATCGCGGCCGACAACATCACCTCATCGAGGTTCTTCGAAACCAACAGATAATGCAGGCAGAGTTCTGCAGAAGAGAACCCATCATACGCTACCATGAGCAAGACTGCAGCATCTTTCGCAACTCTTAATTTCTTGTCTGAGAGACTCTGATCTCCGGCCTTCTGAGCCGCCGCCAATGCCCGGCTCTCCCATTCCTTCCTCACATCCATGAAGCTAGCATAACTGTCTTTAGGCGGATCAAGGAAGTACTTCAAGATGAGCAGCAACTCCGATGACCCGAGATCAGAAGCATGCTTAACACAAAGACAAAGCAGTTCCGACCTCCTCTTTGCAACGAGTTTCGGAGCCAAATGCTGATAACAAGAATTGGGGAAAACCCCATTTGCAATCAAAGCATCTACCAAATCCCAAATCTCCAAAACAACACAGGCATCCAAAACCAAACCAGCAACATCCTTGCCAATCAAATTCCCAGCTTTCTCAATCAAAACCCTGGAATACCCATCATTCGACGAATCGACCCCCATCGATTCCCCAGCTTTCTTTGTCTCCCAAATGTTCTCGAGAAACGGATTTAGGATTCCCAAGAACTCAACTTTGGTGAAATTGGTAGGGTTTTTGAGCTTCTTTTGGAGCTTGGTGAAGAACTTCTTGCCCGAATCGATGAGCTCGGAATCGGTTTCTGAGATTTTCCATCCGTCGATTGGGATTGCAGCTGCCGAGGCATTTGGATCGTCGGATTTGGGTTTCAAATTCTCAAAAATGGGTTCCGTGTCAAGAACGATGGGGTAGTCTGATGGGGCGGATTGGGTTTGGGATCTGGCCGCGGCTCTCGCAATGACTTCGAGCAACGACATGGCGGAAGAATTGCAGAGCTTACCAAGTGTGGCGTCGTCGGCGGCGGAAAGTGCAGAGATTGGGAAAAAGTTACAGGTGCCGACTGCTGAGTTTTTGTCGAGCAGCGAAAGAGAGGATTTGAGGGAGGAAGGGTTTTAGTTCGCGGACACGAAAGAGGAAATAGGGTTTTAGCCAATATTGGGCCAATTTTTTGTAATTGGGCCTGAAACCAAATGGATCTATACCAATTTTTTGTTGGGGGTGTGATATCCACACCCCTTTTTATTTCCCTCACACCTTTTTAGATTTCAGCCGTCAGATTGGATGAATTAAAGAATATTTAACGGACATAAATTAACAGGGTGTGTGAGAAGTAAAAAGGGGTGCGTGGATAGCACACCCCTTTTTTGTTTAACAGATGATTATATTTGGAAAGATATTTTATTGTTCAATATCACAACAAAGTTACGTCATCATAAAATGCGTTTGGCAAAATTTTATATCAAATTAATGACAATTATATATCATCATCCATCATTTATATGAGTCAAATAAACCTTGATATATATCTAATTTTTTGAGTTAATATAAGAAATAGTCCAATTTATTAAAATAAGTTCAAACTCTTTAATGATAAGTCCAATTATTTTATTATGAATTATTCACTCTTTAATGATAAAATAAAAAGATTTATTTCTTCTTCTTTTTTTGTTATATCTTTTTCTTCATGCTCTAAATCCCAATTATAGTATAATCAACCTATATTACAGGTTAATTATATTTCTCTACTCATATGACAATTTTTTTTATAATCAACATATCACATATTAATATGTCTCACTTATAAGTACATTACGTTTTTGTACCTTTTAGTTGAATTTCATATCTCACTTATAGGTATAATATACATTCATATATTTGTTACTTGAACTAGGATCGTACGTCTGAATTTGTGTTTGTATATTAGTTTTTTGTTAAAAGATATTAAGTAGATTTATTGAAATTAGAAGATATTAATTTATCTCTAATATTTAAAAAATATATATTAAATAAGTACAAAAGAAATAAAAATGGAGAAAATGTAATACTGGACTTAACCTAAAACCGTGTTTATTTTTTAGGCCCATATCTAAATGCCCCAAAATAACATTACCTTAGCATTCCTCGGCTAGAATAAATTATGACTCCCTTTCTTTTGTTTCCTAACTAGAGAAAATGTCGAAAAGGTCAACGGTAGCAGCTATGTCCTACATCAGTGATGTAACTGAACCTACAACTACATGCTTGTTCACAATGAACTGAAGGCGCCGCGTTCTTCCCATCGAGTCCTAATGGTGCTCTCAGGTAGAAGGTGGAGTTTGCCATTGCTTTGGCAGTGGACCAACATCATAGATGATCTCTCTATGGCAAGACCACACCAGCTTTATTGCTTCTGGGGTCCCAATGCCAGCTCCTCTCGGGTCTCCAGCCGGTCCAAACCTGTCACAAATCGTTGTCTGACATATATAACCGCTCGGAGATCTTCACGTGAAGTACTCAAAAGTATAAGAGATTTTGTACTCACCAGTGATTCTGTGGAGCTCCGGTTGTTCTTGCTCTCAGTCCAGCATAAGTAGTTCCATTTACCGTGTTCCCAATAACTTCCTGCAAAATAGACTTTCGGAATAAGGAAAATGGAAATTGCGCACTTGATTTGGGATAAGAAAAATCTGTGATTGAATAGATATAGAGACAAAGGTTAAGCCTTGCCTGTAGAAACAGTGGATCGTTTGAAACGACAGCAGCTGTTAAATGTGCATGCATCCTCTCCAGAGCATCCAACACCAGTGGGAGTTGATCGTTCTTATAGTCGGTGACAATCTGGGTGAAAATATATTAACATAAGTCAGTTACCTTCTAGCTGTGAAGAAGTATCTAATGAAACAAATAAAAAGGATATAAGAAAAACTTTGGTAGCATGTCTTTTCTTTGTTACCTGAAATGGCCCAAAAATTTCTCTTGTTACGAGTTCATAATTCTTTTCCTTCAGTATTTCTTCAAGTGGAACATAAACGGCTGTAGGTTTTATAGCACCATATACAGGTGGAATGGAATGATCCGTCAAAGGTTTGCCCCCAAAGAGTAGCTTTGAACCTGGTATCTGAAGCAATTTATTCTTGTGTTCTAGCATTGCTTCAGTCGTGAACTGCATCAACAACATACGCGTGTAAGGAGATATTTTGTTAAATAACTGAAATTAGTTCGAACATGACAATTAGTGTACGTACTGTAAGGACAGGGCCAATCGTTAAGTCTTCTAAGTTCCTTCTCTCAGCCAGATCTTTCATTTTGGATAGAATTGACGTCTTAGACCAGTTCTGCATAAGAATATAAAACATCAGCAAAAAAGGATAACAAAAATGTTGACAGTTTCGTTGAACTCGAAATTTCTCAACAACAAAGGAATGTATACAGATTCCAGAAGATTTGAAATCAGAGAATCTTTACCTCATGCATGAAGAGCATCGATTGCGCAGAGCATTTCTGACCACTGCACGCATATGCATCCTGATCACAGACCCATGCAACGTAGTCTTCCTGCCATATAGAAAAGAAACAAGATAAATCAATAACGGATGATACTCTACAAAGAAAGAGGTGTATTGTCTAAAAACATAAGATTGTTGTAAGAAACCTCCTGAACGTCAGGCCCTAAGATCTTCCAGTCAAATCCTGCATCTTCCAACTTAACACGACCCTTCAGGTCACTAGCCAACTTATCTGCCACTCTTGAGCTACCCGTGAAAAGGGTCATTCGTGGATTGCCCTGTTGACGCAAAATAAGTAAAATGTTATTTCAATTGACATGTCATAAGTTAGTAACATAACCTCTAGGAACTGCAAATATGCGGATGAAAGCTATGAGCCGAGTCTTTTACACATCACTGTACAGTAGCAGACAATTTAATTCTGCACATTGGACGAACCTCCAATAGTAGCTTGTTCATTGTCTTCCCATCAGAATTTATGAAGTCAACATCCTCTGTCGGTAGCCCACAGTAATGAAGCAGCCTCATCATTTGCTCCATAACAATGCATACCTACAAAAGAAAATGTTTCCTCGCCAGTTAAATTATCCACAACTGAAAAAAAGAATCTAAAAGCTAGTGTTAGACTCAGAAATTTAGACTAGCATACCTTGCTATCGACTTTGAGGACTGGTTTGTTACCCATATAAAGTGCACCCATTAACTGAAGTACAGGAATTTCTAGTGGAAAGTTAAAGGGTGTAATGATTGCAACCTGCAAAAAGAGTTAATATATCCAATTATGAAAATAACAAAAAAAAAAAAAATTGAAGAGCTTAAGGTTTTGGGTTATAAACAAAAACTGAGTATGTTCAGAGATAATGCTTACAGAACCATAAGGCCAACGGAAACCATGACTTTGCTGTCCAAGATGATTTCCAGGTACCCCAAAAGACCTTGCAAGGAAGCGCACCTGCCACATATGTGTTAAACAACTTAAACATGATAGTAACGAAACTTGAAAAAGGATTTTATGTGAATTTGGTTACAGAAATGGCATTGTACTGTGCTTAAACAAAGAGTATATAAATGAAATGTTACTCTACTATTCACTGAAAGCATAAACGTGAACTGTGCTGATGTTTGTTTATAGTGCGTACCTGATCAGCAGAGAAATTCTCCAGAAATTTTTGAGTAACGTAAACTTCACCGGAAGCCTGCTGGTAACTCTTTGGAGCAACCCTTTGTATTAATCTTGTGAAGAAATCAGAAACCTGACAGCCATACAATAAAAATTGTTCAGAAAACTATGATATATAATGTAAAACGGTTGAACTGCATAATCGTAATCCAACAGAAGGAGGTAAAAACGAAGGACACTGTCTTTCTGCTCTACAGTTGTTACCTTTGGCAAGGAAAGCATGTGACCTGCCTTTGCAGATATGTCCCCCAGCATAAGATACCTGCAAAAAATGGTCTATCAGTTGTAATTTTTGTTTCAAATTTTTATAGAATATCGCTGTCGAGGCAAAGTTAATGAAAATCTTGCTATCCTCTTACCATTACACGAATCTATGCGAGTAATCTACAGATCAAATGATGCCTATAGATAAATGAGGAAATAGAAACAGAATGATAACAAACGCCAACCTCTCTGGTGCTTTGAACGGATTGTGAAGACCATGTTTTGGGCACTTGGACAAGCTCTCCACAAATGGCTGCAATAGCAATTCATCAGTCCAAAAACATTAGTTACGGTGCACATATACTGACATAGAACAATCACAGTTTAAGCTAATTATCATGTTGCATTACAAAGGGAAATCAAAATGGGACATGATGAAAAGACACTAGGCACTTTGAAAAGTACCTATAGTATTAACCAAGATGGGTTCTCAGTTGCTTAACAATTAACATATATGCACTCAACAAAGGAATGAGAGATTTGTAAAAGAAGTGAAAAGGAAACTTGTACTGTACAATCTGCAGACATACCTCAATTCCTGTTTCATCAACTTCGCAAACTCTAATGAATGGCTCCCCATTTAAAGGATCCAAAATTGTGTTCCATCTACCAGTGTTCTTCCATTTACCCTGCACTGAAAAAATACAACATTTCCTTTTTCAATGCTTGATTTTTTTTTTTTTTTTTTTTGCCGGTCGGTTTTAACTAGAGGTCCATACACCATTCTATAAAAAGATAACATAGAAAATACTATCAAAAAAGTTGATGCAAGGAAATACACTTAACGAATCAGGTTATAATCGTTCAAGTTTTTAGTCTCCAGTTATAATTATAAATCCAAGACCAATTGCTGTTCCGTGTGCAAAGCACTTTTCATGGGAACCAATTTCCGCTGGCAAATGACACGTACTGCTAAAACGGGAGAACATACCCAAGTTGAGAACTTCAGCAGGCTGTGATCCCGATATCTCTTCCACTTCAACAGTTGCAAAGGGTACCCCGTGAAAAGATCTGCCATAAAACAGGGAAACCGAAACTGTTAAGATTATCCCTAGAAAAGCCATTACACTAAGACATACAAAAAATTGTCAAATTCTTCAACTATACGGCGGGAAATAGTGGTGGCCTAAAACCAATCTCCCAGCATTTCTTTTCAATGATAACACATGCTACTACAGAAATTCCTCTCTTTTCATCAACAATTACATAAATTTACAGGTACAATATGTCTTGAATTAAAAGCAAAATGCATTTTCCAAAGGTAGATGCAACGGGAACATCGATCAAATCATAATCGAAACCAAGACGAAATCAACCATTAAAATTTGGTCTGTTTTCGTAACTGCAGACCAAAACAAACCGTTGATGAATGATGATGCTTAAAAGACATCATTTTTCCAGTTATCTGAGTCTACAAAACTAATCGGCATCGTTTAACCAGCCTAAACAAATCAACTTCCTCATCATCCAAAAACAAATCAAAATTTTTGATAATCTAACGCAAAAGATTGCAACTTTTTTTGCATCCAAAGGCCGATATCAGCAAAATAACAAAACCCAATATCCTAAATCGCATAAAATCCACAAAGCAACGCCAATCCAGATATATTTTTGACGTTTACAACAAAACCCAGCAATTCATCCGGTAAACAGAGAATCACACCTTGAGAGGTTGAGTGAACTGAACCAGCTCAAGGCAGTTTGCGGGGCTCTGGCTCTGAGTTCTCTTGAAACCAGAATCCTGTTCATGGTGGCGGATGCAGAAGTAAACGAAATTTGAGTTTTTGGGTCCTCTCTATAAAAGCAAATGTAAATGGATAAGTTAGAGGTCGAGTTGAAGCTGTCACTGACACTCTCGCGCCGCAGTCTTCGGTTTTTATATTCCTATATTTATGATTGTAATCTGTAACCACTGCTGCCACCTGCCAGGCTGCCACTTCCGTTTTTCGAGTCCAAATCTTCTGCATCTAAAAATTTTTATGGCCTATTCCGTGTTTTTGATTTTATTGAACATGTCAACAATCACACCAAATCAAATTAAGTTTCAAATCTCGAGTCCCAAGATACGCTCAATAAAATCAAAGACACAGAAATATCACAGGAATTTTTTGGTACAGAAGATTTGCTCTCCCGTTTTTCACATCCCAATGGCACATAATCGTAATTTTAAAGTCTAGGTTATGGGGATGGGAATTGGATCCACGTTAGACCTTAGTGTCTCTATGAAGAGAAAGTTACTACAGTAAGTTGTGGTGGTAACAACCACAAGTTAAATAAGGCACGGTATTGTCCCAGTAAGTTGTCTTATATAAACTCTCGGACGGGTTCCGTAGCACAATATTGTTCGCTTTGAGCTTTTTAGTTTCTCAAAGTTTTGTTTTTGGAAACTTGGCACAAAACCTTCCCAATGAGTCATCCATCTTGGAACCATGTATATATAAGGCACATCACCCCCTCCAGTGGCGGATCCAGGATTTTAACATAGGGTGGTCCCAATCAGTGTTCTAAAAATCGGCCTAGGCGCTATGCGGTGAAGCCCCGCCCCGATTTTGGGCAAATCGTTTCAAAAAATCGATCTGGAGCTAGTAATCCTATACGGCTCTTAGGCAGAGGGCTAGGCGGCACCTAGGCGGTTTTTTGGAATATTTTTGGAATGTGAATGGAAAATCATGATCTTTAGCTCTAAAAAGCTCCATCAATATATATACTCTTTAGACCTCATCTCGAATATTTGAAGGATAGTCCCCTTTATTTGTCTACCAAAATAAAAAATGAGTACAACTACATAATGTATAATTCTTGTCTTGAATGCAAAACTATCAAAACTCTTGAGATTTACGTAGATAAACACTATGTTGATCACTTGAGTGACAAGTCAGTCCTCACAACATGCACTAATAAATAAACCAGGCTCCCAAAAAAAAAACTTGCATAACCCTAATTAGGGTTTTGGCATCAAAATGAAGAATGGAAGACGTTTCCAAACCTAGAGGCTAATCCCTAATGCCAAGAAAGATACAAGCCCAATAGGTAGTAGTAAGCAAGAAGGATAACCATGATGAAGGTAAGTTAAAAGTTTATTTTTATTTTTTTGCAGAAGTTAAAAGTTTATTACTGGTTAGAAAAGTTGAGGAATCCCACTAAATTTAATATTTTCCTTTTTATTAAAGTCTCTAAATTGTTTTTTACTTTGGAATGATACAAAAGCCCATCATGTGGAGTTTAGAAGATGTCCAATCACAATGAAATGTAGTCCATAATGCTTTTTACATTTTTTTTATTGGCTTGGCTCAAAACTGTGCGTTTTTGGCCAAGTCATTTTAAAACAAAAAAGTCATCTTCTTTCTCCTCCTGCAACAAAACGAGCAGTGCATCGGCAGCCATGGTTGCTGTTCTCCACCACCACAGCCCAGACTGGGCTGGTTCTCAGAGGTTTCAATAACCCCTTATGTGAGCTTCCGGGTGGTCCTGGGACCACCCCAGTCTCTTAGTCAATCCGCCCCTGACCCCCTCTCTGTTGGTCGATGTGAGATCTCAGCAACCCAACTATGTTTGTTGGATTCTTCAAATCTTGATTGAAGCATAAAATAAAAGTAAGCAACAACAACAACAACAACAATTAACATCAATTAAAAGAAATATGAGTGTTCTAACCAAATACTCTTTGTATTGTTTACTTTTAACAAAAAATTATATTTTTTTTGTATCATTTACTGCACCTTTATTTGTTCCTTTTTCTTTAAAACTAAATTTTTTTTGAGTTTTTTTAAGAACTATTTGCATATCCTGGCTGTGTGGCCTTGTACCAGAAATTATGTGTAGCTTTTTCTACATCGTGCCATCTTATAGATTTTCTTATTGTTTTCTTTACTTTTTCTTTGCTTTTCAAGACGCACTTTTGGCAATTGAACATTCAACGGGAGCTTAGATTAATCACACAAGCATGTGTGTCCCATCTTGTAAGAGTCACAACTAATTTCTGACTAGATTACCACAAGTATTTGAAAGTGAACAAACAAATAGTTTGAATTGAACGCTACGGCAGATTTAATAAACAAGCAACAAGTTTTGACTTTTGACAATAAAAACAAATCCTTCGATGGCCCAAATGCAGCATTATTTATTGTAGTCTGCCTCACAGCCTCACTTTCTTACCCAGTTCTGAGTTCATGAACTAAGAAAAATTGAAGACTAACCAACGAAAAATCAAATTCCCTTTTTATTCAAAATCCAACCCTAAACCTAATCTTAAAATTATTCTCCAATATACAAGTAAATTTAACTAAAACAAGTTATAAATCATAGTTCTTACCATATTAGCACTCTGAACTCTAGAGGATAGAAGCTGGAATGAAGCGAATCATAGTTCTTACCATATTAGCACTCTAAACTCTAGAGGCTAGGAGCTAGAATGAAGCGGAGGTCGGAGGGGAGACCGAGAGAGAGAGAGTCTAGAGAGTGGAGACCAACAGAGAGAGAGAGAGAGAGAGAGTTAGATCTTAGATTAATAAAGTTAAGCAGTACAGACTACAAGAAAGAAAAGATAGAGATTATGTGGCCATGTTATGATGTGATTGAGTCCATACAAAATGTATGGACTCAATGAAATAACCAATTAGAATTTAACATTTAATAAAGTTATGCGGTTTCGGTTTCTGATGGCCGGAACCGAAACCAAACCGTTTTTTCTTCATTTGGTTCGGTTTCAAACTGAAACCGTTTTGAAACCTCAAAACCAAACTGTTTGGTGCGGTTTGATTTCGATTTTCGGGTTCAAGTGCGCACCCCTAGTTAGGTTGCGAGAGGTTTTAGGTTTAAATCTCGTGGATGACAAATTCGATACCAAATTAGGCTGCACATTATATGACTTAACCAAACTCTCCCTCCCCTTATTGTAAAAATATTGATGTACTAAAAAAAATGTTAGTTAGGTTGTTACCATTGATTTAAATATCGATATTATCGGCGAAATATCGCCGATAATATCGATTTTTCGCGGGATGGATATTTTAATAGGTATCCGTGTGGTTTTCGACAAAATATCGCGATATTATCGATAATATCGATAATATCGCGATATTTTGGAAATATCGAGATATTTCGTTGAACGGTGCAATCGGACTCCGATATCGAACGCCGGAGAAGAACGCCGGAGTTGGTGTGCCTATTCCCGAGCCGATTTCGTCCCAAAAACCTTGCAAAAACACAATTTTTAACTTCAATTTCACATATAAGCTTCAAATTTCACGCATGCATCAACGATTCAACATATGTGATGTCGATTTAGGGCTTAGGGTTTCAATGGAATCTCACCTGAAAAATCGATGACTGGGCCAACTCCTTGCTCAGCGGCGCACCACCAGAGACGACTGAGCCAAGTCCGACTGAGCCAGAGCCACGATCAACGGCGGCGAAGGATCGAGAGAGTGGGAGAAGGGGGAGATCTGTGTGTGTGTGGGTCGAATGGAGAAGGGGGAGAAGAGAGGTCAGGCCTCAGAGAAGAAGAGAGAAGGATCGAGGGCCTCAGAGAAGAAGAGAGAAGGATCAAGAAGGGGGAGATCTATGTGTGTGTGGGTCGAATGGAGAAGGGGGAGAAGAGAGGTGTAGTGGGGTTGTAAAAAAAAAAAACATAAATTAAAGAACCGAGAGTTGTGGCTCTCGGCTCAAGAACCAAAAGACAAAGAAAGAGCCGTTGGCTCTTGGCTCTAGGCCATGTACAGATCAGAAACAGATGGGCATCCAATGTTTGTCCCGTGCTTGTGCGCGTGAGGGACAAGCACAAAGGGGAATCCCAGGCAAGCGGTACATATACTTATGCGCGTAAGAAAGTGCAAAGCCCAACCGGGAGTCCAACGGCTACGTCTGCCTATATCCCCCGTCCTGACCCGAGTTCGACCCTCCCGCCTGGCGCCTTTGTGCTTTCTTTTTTCGGTTTTATGTCCAGCGCCTTCCCCAGCTCCAGGTCCTGCCTTCGAACCCAGGTGTGTCCACTTCCCTCTCTTTTCCTTTATTTTCTGTTTGGTTATTGTTTATTGTTTTATGCTTTGTTTTATTTTTCCCTTTTCTTTTTCGTAAAAATAGGTTCTTTCTTTTTCTTTTTGTTGGTTTAGTTTATTGTTACGTTTATTTTATTTTTATTTTTTCCACACCCTGATTACATTGAAGGATCGAGGGCCTCTGTCTGTGTGTGGGTCGAATGGAGAAGGGGGAGAAGAGAGGTCAGGCGCCTCAGAGAAGAAGAGAGAAGGATCGAGAATGAGAGAGAGAGAGAGAGAGAGAGCCGTATGCGTGTGAGATATGTGTGCGTGTGTTGTGTGCGTGTGTGATGGCATGTCTGTGTGTGTGCCTCTGTGGTTGAGTGACCCCATCTGACTCACCTCATGAAATTTTCAATCACTTTTTACAATTGCAGACAATGGACAACGAAATAATAGCATGTCTGTGTGTGTGCCTCTGTGGTTGATTGACCCCATCTGACTCAACCAATCTCGGATCCATATGGGTGACATGTTAACAATTATATGCAAAACTATTTTGGGGTTTTATCATTTGATAACTACTCTTCACAATACACTCACTCTACACCTAGAGATGATGAAGATAGTGAAAATTTTGAACCTCATAGGAACTCTATGTGGTACTAAAGTGTAAAATATTGTACTAATTCATTATATATAAATGATTTATGGTGTGTTTAGACTTCTTTCATTAATTACTACATATTTTCTACACTCACAATGTTTGTTAGCTCGCTATATAATCAACTTGATAATGTTAAATCCATCATGCAATGCATTTCCTTCCAATTTTTTGTGATAAACTAATAGATAATTGACTAAATAAACATCCTGCAAAGTTTCAATAAAAATTTCCAAGTTTTTCTTACAATTTCCGTGGTTTCCATGTTATTTTTATCGATATCGATATTTTATCGATATTTCCGTCGATATTTCCGTGTTTTCGAACTACCGATATTTCCGATATTACCGATATTTAAATCCTTGGTTGTTACTTAGTTTGTTAGGAAAGTTTCTCTTGTATGGATTTTACTTTTACCTCTTTTACTTTCCTGAAGGGTAAGTACAAATACCCTCATCCAACTTATCATTATTACAATCAATGAATATCAATATTCTCAATAGTCCAGAGCTTAGGAATCAAAAAATCTGG
This sequence comes from Crataegus laevigata, assembly GCA_963580275.1. Taxonomy (NCBI): domain Eukaryota; kingdom Viridiplantae; phylum Streptophyta; class Magnoliopsida; order Rosales; family Rosaceae; genus Crataegus; species Crataegus laevigata. Next base: position 4,145,064 of record OY756953.1, on the reverse strand, counting down.
GTCACACAAATTAATTCATGCCGCTGAACTACTTCATACAAACTAACAATTCTGATTTCTTTTTTACACAAATCAAAGACTCGAATTCTTTAATCCCTAGGCTCCGGGCATTGGGTTCAAAGTGGATCCAATTCTGTGGGAAAGGATTAGCATGTGAAGGACACAAAGATGATCTTATTCATACATTCATTTTTATCTCTTGCACACTCTTTATTAATTTTCGTCAAATAAATTTCTAACGACTAAAAATTAAAAAATATATATACAAAAGATAATAAAAATGCGTGTGACTAAACAAGCCTCGACAGGAAGAGAATCAAATTAGAAATGTTGATCAAACAGCCCAATAGAAATAAAGACATCAATAACAAAGTTCGTCTCATGACAATGGAAAGAAACGTGATAAAGGCAACACGCCATCTTTTGAATGTTCAAAGCCAAAGTTCAAAGAGACCAAGGGATGGAGACCATCTGTGAGTAATTTGGAATCATCCTCAATCAACTTTTATATATTGAAAGCCTTCGAATAGTAGCTCTGAGACCATCAGTCAATGCTTAACCTTCAACAATCAATATATTCCACGAATCTACCTGACCGGGAGTACTTTTCTTTCCTTCTCTTGGTGGCTGCGATTGCGAGCCGTGGGATGTCTGCTAGAGGACGATGAAATTTGGTTCTTTTTTTCTTTTCTTTTTTGTCTCAGGGGCTTGACCAGTTCTCTTTGGCGTTTACAAGAGAACTTGTTTGTGGTTGGTGACAAGTACCGCAAGTGCTTCGGCAGCGGAAGAGGATCTAGGTGTTTAGGGTTTCTTAATGTGTTTTGTTGTATTGGGTTCAACTTTTGGGTTAGACTTTTCTTTTATCGTTGTTTTGGAGGTCCTCATGTTGTTTTATGCTTTGTGTGTTTTTTAGCCTTCAGTCTTGTACGTATGGTGTGTTGGTAATAAAATGTTACCTTTTGACGGAAAAAAAAAAATTAGGCCTACGATTCCTTATGTTTAGTTTTTGTTATTCTTATTTAATTTTTCGGACATTTGATATTTCTTGCAAGTAGCAAATGTGTGAGATTGAAATACGATTAAAGTGATATAGCTATATTATATTAGAATATGAGTTAATAATGTACGATATAGATACATGTTCACTCATATTCTAGTCGGTGCATTAGTTATATTACGTAGTTCTTATATAACACAATATTTTTTCTCTATTAAGAAGAAAAACAATTGAACGGTGGAATGTATTTTTATACCTATGTTGGCTTTAACATTTTGGACTGATTTTGAAGTGAAAATATATGTTCCATAGAAGGTTCCTTGAGAGACATCGGATCAACGCTCAAGCCATGGTCAATGGTCGGCAGTCACCTCTATTGACGATCTTAGCTCTTTTTTTTCATTGGTTCCATTTAAGGCTTTTTCTCCTTTTCTTTGGTGATGACTTCTAGACGTACCACAGTAATGTAAGATTGACTATGCTCATCAGCTGATTAATTTACAATAATTGCTCACATTTGAGAATGAAGGGACTTCGTATGTACTTTGAAAGAGTTAAACCACTTCTCGTATTTTGTTAATAATTTTATAATAGAACTTTTTTTCTTTATAACATCATAACATTACTGAGCTAACGTGTTGAGCTCATCGACTCACGTTACCTAATGTGTAATATCCATATATTAATCTTAAATAACTTCACACAAAAGAAAAATTGTTGAGAACATAAATCTCACGTTTGAAAGTTAAGGAACGTTGCACTTCCTTCAAACTATATGGCGTGCATGATCGATCTTGAAGAGAAAATTTTGTCAGCGAGACATCCTTATTCTTCAAGTCGGATGTTTGACGAGAAGTTCCTTAATTGTGAAAACCCTAGTGTCGATCAACCTTTTGAACATTATTGATTGAAACCTTTTTTTTAATCCATGCAGAAAGAAATAGTTCTTAAAATATTGGGATCGTTGGGTTTTTCGTTATATATAGTTCTTAAAATATTTGAGAGCTCACACACCACCTGCTTTTATATTTATTTTTCTTGCTAGATTCCACTTCAATTAAAACAATATCTAGTGGGAAGCTCTCGAACAATTGACTCTGATAAACAACATATATGTAAGATCCGTATACATATATAAGCATGCATTGTTATTAGTTATTTGGTTGGTTGGTTCATGTAGGCATATCTCAGTCATCTAAATAATTCGTTGACTTAATTAGAGTCTTTATGTATCCGAAAATTAAACGAGTAAAATTTACTGTGATTAAAAACTCATAAAGCATGTTAACTTAGTTTGAAGGCATTAATAATCTACATGATTAATTAGTAACATGATTAGCATGAACAGTACTGCTATAATCTTACCATATAATCTCTGCCTAGGTTGTCGACTCTGATCTCTGGGTAATTAATAAACTGATCAGGGCTTCCTCGATCTATAATCTTTACCAATTAATTGAATGATATTTTGCATTAAGTTAATAAGAGGTAAAATTATATATTATGAGGATCAGTTCTAGTTATCTGAACAGATTGAAAGTTACTTAAGTACTTGCTCTAAACTTTTAGCCCCTAATATATTTTCATGTTAGAGTAGTGGAAACAGTCTCTTTACATATATAGTAAGGGTAAAACTATGTATGATAGATGTTCCTCCCCCGACTATCGCAAAGCAAAGAGACTTACTATGTTGGGGTTGACCTTGTTTAGTGTTAAAAGAGATAATTCAACGTACACGGAAATGTGCATGTAGTTGCAATTGCATGATCAACTAGGAAAGCAAAACTCACCTTTAGTTTTAATTATATATAGATATGGATATACTTCATTATCTAAATGAGAAAATATATTGAACGGCATTACGTGAGTACTATTTGATTAATCCCACGTCTGTATATTAACACTATCTTGTTAACAAGTAATAAGAAGATTTCATGTCTCCAGTCTGATATGGCAATTATCTGACCTGAGATAGCTTGATTTTAATTTCTCTTCTCTTATTTCACTTTAGGTGTACTTATTTAGTTGCATTTATAGTATATATTACAAATCTTTGTTTTGATTTCAGAGATTATTTGTATGCTTGCTCTCTATCAATGGAACGATTTAAACTACTAATTTCTTTTCTCTTATTTACAACGAACAAGGATGTAAGGTCTTACAATCCACCTCCCTTAGAGGCCCAACGTCCTCGTCAGCATGCTTCTGGCCAGGGAGTGACTCTGATACCAAATTGTCACATCCCAAACTCAATCCGCAAAGTAAGATATTGTCCGCTTTAGACCATGCCCTCACTGATTTGTTCTTAGGCTTCCACCCAAAACCCGTCTCTCTATAGAAAGGTGGGCATGCATGTACATATAAGGCAAGTCACCTCCTCTCTCTCGAGCGATGTGGGATCTGTAGAAACCTATACTTCCACAGAAAGATAAAGAACTAGAGAGAGAACCATAAATGTAGAGAGAGAAAGGATTATGACAAAAATGATTTTCATTAGATTCATTTCATTACACTTGATTGTATATATATAGCTATTAGCTTTGTACAATAATACCCTTAATGAACTATGATTAATTACACTATAACCCAAGATATCTCAACTAAACATTTTACTGTTATAACAAACTTGTTACTGATGCATTTTCCTCAATACACCCCCTCAAGCTAATATGGGACTCAGCAAGAGTGCCAATAGGAAGCTTGGACTTTAAGAAACAGAACCGGGGCTTAGACAGAGACTTAGTATAAATGTCAGCCAACTGATCTTCACTACAAACAAATTGCACCCGAATAAGATTGGCAAGAACCAACTCCCGAATGTAATGATAATCAAGTTCAACATGTTTGGTACGAGCATGAAAAACAGGATTCGAAGCAAGGGATATAGCCGAGATATTATCACACCATAAAACGGGAGTAGAACACAGAGGAAAATCAAGATCATGAAATATCTTGCAGATCCAAGTCAGCTCAGCAGCAGTGTGGGCCAAGGACCGATACTCAGCTTCGGTGGAGGATCGAGCAACGGTAGCTTGTTTCTTGGCGCTCCAACTAATAAGATTGGAACCAAGAAAGACATTGTAACCACTAGTAGATCTGCGATCAAAGGGACACCCGGCCCAGTCAGCATCCGAGTAAGCAGTGAGATGAAGAGAACCTTTCCGAAACCAAATGCCCTGAGAAATAGTCCCTTTCAAATAGCGGAGAACTCGTTTAGCAGCTTGCAGATGTTGATCCCGTGGAGCATGCATAAACTGACAGAGTTGATTGACAGCAAATGAGAGATCAGGACGCGTCCAGGTCAGATACTGAAGACCACCAACAATAGACCTGTAGGTAGTGGGATTTGATAAGAGAGGGCCACTATGATCCAGCTTAGTAGAGCCGAGAGGAGTACAACAAGGTTTAGAGCCTTCCATAGCTGTCTTAGTAAGAAGATCAAGAAGATACTTATGTTGATGAAGAAAGAGACCCTCAGAAGTGCGTTGGACTTCCAGACCCAAAAAATAGTGCAAAGGCCCCAAATCTTTAACCGGAAAAAGGACACCCAATTTCTGAATGAAAGACTTACAGAGATCAGGATTGGGACCAGCAACAAGAATATCATCGACATAGACCAACACAATGACTAGGGCAGGACCTTTGAACACAAATAAGGAAGCATCAGAAGAGGATTGAACAAAGCCAAAAGTGTGCAGAGCTTGAAACAACTTGTCAAACCAAGCCCTGGGTGCCTGTTTAAGGCCATAGAGAGACTTCCGTAATTTGCAAACATGATGAGGCAAGGAAGGATCAATGAACCCCACAGGTTGAGCCATAAACACATCCTCTTTTAAATCACCATGAAGAAAAGCGTTACTGATATCCAATTGATTCAAGAACCAATTGAATTGAACGGCAAGAGAGAGAAGAACCCGGATAGTAACTGGTTTAGCAACCGGACTAAAGTTATCGTGATAATCAATACCAGCTTGCTGATGAAAACCTTTGGCGACAAGGCGAGCTTTGTATCTGTCGATTGTGCCATCAAGTTTCCTTTTGATGCGGAAGACCCACTTGCAACCAACAACATTCGGAGAACCCGAAACAGGAACTAAAGACCATGTGCCATTAGCATGTAAGGCATTAAATTCATCTTGCATGGCAGATCTCCAATGAGGAAATTTAGAAGCTTGCAAGTATGTAGTAGGAACATAGTCAAGATCAACAGGAAGAGGATGTTTAGTAGCAGAATAGGCCTTCGGTTTGTAGATGCCAGCTTTAGATCGTGTGACCATAGGGTGAGTATTAAGAACACTAGGATCTGGAGCAGAGACAGAAGCACCAGCCAAAGAGACATTGGGATCAGAGATACAGTGATCAGAGAAAGAAGAGACAGGGTGAGAGGCAAGAGGAGAACCAGAGGACAGAGGAAGATCAATAGGAGCTGGAGGAGGAGAGACAGGAACAGAAAATTCCAAGTTAACAAACGAGAAGCTAACAGATGCAGGAGAAATAGAAGACAACGAAGTGCCCTTGTGAAATGGATAAGTGCCTTCATCAAAAACAACGTGACGAGAGATATAAATTCGACCATTGGTGGGATTAAGGCATCAATAGCCTTTATGTTGCAAACTGTAACCCAGAAAGACACAAATCTCACTCTTTGGATCCAATTTGGACTGAACATACGGCTTAAGCCAGGGGAAGCATCGGCAACCAAAAACTTTAAGGCGTGAGTAGTCAGGAGGGTGGTGAAAGATCAACTCCCAGGGAGACTTGAACAACCCAGAAATTGGTAGCCGATTAATCAAATATAGGGCTGTGGAGAAAGCTTCCACCCAATAGAGATGAGGAACCTGTGAAGCAACAAGGAGAGTGCGTGCAGTTTCAACAAGATGTCTGTGCTTTCGTTCAGCACAGCCATTTTGTTCTGGCGTATGTGGACAACTCAGCTGATGAAGAATGCCATGAGTAGCAAGAAAGGAAGTAAACACTGTGGAAGTAAACTCACCCCCTGAATCTGTACGCAGGGTCTTGATTTTGGAACCAATAGAGTTTTCAACATAAGACTTGAAGACAACAAATGTAGAGAAAGCTGCAGACTTAGCCTTTAAAGGGAAAAACCAGCTATACTTGCTGTAATCATCAACCAGTAACATATAATACCGAAAACCATTAGGTGAAGTACAAGAGGCAGGACCCCACAAGTCACAATGAAGCAACTCTAAACAATGAGTTGATGTAGAACGAGAAACACAAAAAGGAAGTTTATGATTCTTTGCAAGAGCACAATCAGTACAAAAGAAATCAAGTGTAGACTTTCCTTGTAAGACAACTTTATTACTAGACAGAAGCTTTCGGAAAATAGATGAAGAGGGATGTCCCAGTCGCTGATGCCAGACTTTGACAGGAGCTTTGACACTGAGAAAAGCCGAAATACCATCCTTGACAATAGAGGTCGAGCTGGAGGATTGAATAGGATAACAACCATCCTTAACCGGTCCCCGCAAAAGCGTCCTCCCCGAAACACGATCCTTTACAATAGATCCATCAGGATCAAGAGTTAATGCACAGTTATTATCTTTTAAAAATTGATAAGCAGACAACAGGTTATGAGTCATGCGAGGAACATGTAAGACATTGTTGAGATGAAAGGAACCATGGGAAGTATTCAAAAAGGAATGACCAATATGAGAAATGGACAGACCTTTACCATCCCCAATATAAACTTTGTCTTCACCAGTGTAAGGAGAGGGAGCTGAGATATTGGCAATATCATTGGTAATATGCGAGGTAGCACCAGAATCAATCAGCCAAGAAGGATTGGATTTAGAGGAGTGATGAGCACAAAAAGCAGCCAACTTTGCTGAAGGAACACGACCAAAAATCTCAGGATTCATTCGATCGAAACAATCAATTGCTTCATGACTGGTTGAACCACAAATTTGACAAGGAACCTTGAAACCAGTATAGGAAGAAGACTGATAATTCCCACGAGAAACAGAAGAAGAACCTCGAGAGCCACGACCATTGCCAGAGGAGCCGCGAAAGAAATTTCCACGATGTGGTCCTCTGTTGCCACGATGTGAAGGACGACCACGATTAGAATTATACCGGAAGGAATTGTGCAGAGGTTGCTGTTGAGTAGAGAAGGCCTGAGGATGAGTGGGAAGAAGAGGTGCCTGAGACTGCACAGAGAAGGCCTGAAATTGCTCAGTGTTGACAGAAGACACAGGAAACTTGCGACGAGCCATAGAGAGCTCCTTTGTAAGTAACAGACCATGGAGTTCATCAAGAGAAGTAGAGGAAATCCGACACAGAATTGAGTCAATGAAGGACTCAAATTCGTCAGGCAAACCATGAAGAGTAGCAGCAATTACATCGCGATCAGAAACAGCAGCGCCAGCAGCAGCAAGAGAATCAGAGATCTCTTTGATTTGCTGTAAATAGTCCGAGATTGATTGAGACCCTTTATGAACAGATTGAAGACGAGAGCGTAGTTGATGAATGTGAGCATCAGAAACTCCCCCAAAACGTTGCTCAAGTTTTGTCCAGAGTTCATGCGAGGATGAGACACCAACAGTGAAGGGAATGATCTCCTCAGATAGTGTGGAATTCAACCAAATAAGAAGATTCTGATCCTTTTCATACCAGAGTTCAACAGCAGGATTGAGAGAGCGATCAGGCAGAAACAGTGGCGGACAGGATTCAGTGCCATCAACGATGCTGAGAAGCTTGTACCGGCGGAGAATCGGCAAGAACAAAGCACGCCATGGAAGGTAGTTCGAACGTTTCAGTTTTATCGGAACCATACTACCGATATTGTGAATCGTCAGAGAGGCAAACTGAGGCGAGGGTGAAGAAATTCCCGAAATTCCAGAGGAATTAGGGTTAGGGTTTGGCAAAGACGGTTCAATCGGAGAAGACGAAAGAGAGGGCGAAGCCATGACAAAGAAAGCAATTCAGAACACAAATTGCAGAGAAAAGAAAGAAAAGAAATCAATGAACATTCAAAGATTTGAGCAAGCGGAAGAGGATCGATCGCCGTGAGGCAGAGCGGCGTGATACCATGTAGAAACCTATACTTCCACAGAAAGATAAAGAACTAGAGAGAGAACCAGAAATGTAGAGAGAGAAAGGATTATGACAAAAATGATTTTCATTACATTCATTTCATTACACTTGATTGTATATATATAGCTATTAGCTTTGTACAATAATACCCTTAATGAACTATGATTAATTACACTATAACCCAAGATATCTCAACTAAACATTTTACTGTTATAACAAACTTGTTACTGATGCATTTTCCTCAATAGGATCTTACATCTCTCACACCTTTTTAATTTTTTAATATTTTCTACACACCACTAACACTTGATAGAAAATTATTGAAAAATTAAAAGGGTGTGAGAAAAGTAATTTGGAGTGTGTGAATATAATCTCCCTATATATATATATATATATATATATATATATATATATATATAAACGATATTGTGGAAGAGAAAAAATTAAACACAAGACTTCAAATGGTAAAATAAATGTCTTTAACTATTTGATTTCAAACAAATTTCACTTGGATCAAATAATATTTATATATACTAAAACCCAGTTCCCCTCCACTGTTCATCATGTGAGAGGGGCTACTGTTCACCAGCAGTGATCTCCCCAAGCTGCCCTCCCATTTCTTCCTTGCCGGGTCTTTTTTCCCTCTCTGCTGCAGTAAAATGACCTCCTTGCCCTCATTATTACCTTTCAATTCTTCGGGGTTCTTCCGTTTTTGGCCACGTGTTGATCATCATGTATATCTTTTTTTTTCCTTTCTGACTCCCTCTTCGATTCCAGTGTTTTTCCCTTACCTAATCCACACCTGGCAGCGATGGTGCGTGCCTTTCCACCAAAAAATAATTAAAAAACCTTACATGATCACACCTGGCAATGATGCATGCTTTTCCACCAAAAAATAATTAAAAAAACAAAAATCTGTTCCTCTCCTCTGCTTTTTCTTTTTCTGCCTTTCCTTTCGTTTCCATCTATGGCCATTTCCTGCACCCCCTTTTTTCTTCTCTCCAGTCCATCGTTTGTATACTTTTCGCCGATTATAAACGTCGGTTTTTCTTGCCCAAAGAACTACTGAGAATTTCTATTCTCTCTCGCCGATTGTCAACGCTGGGTTTTCTAATTTTTTTTCTTTTAGTTTGGTTTCGTAATTTTTTGTTTGGTAGCTGAGAAAATGTGATCCCATGTTTTAGTTTTGATGTTTTTGTGATTTTGGGTACATAGGTTCTTCAGATTTTGGGGGATTTGTTCCTGGGCTCCAAAATCCTACGTGCTCAAGGTAAGCTATTTAAACTTCTAGAGTTATTCAATTTGTAGTTTACTTTAGTTTTTTTATAATTGGAGTTGAGTTTGGTATTGTTTGCGTTTGATTATATTGAAATCAGAGTTTCAATTTGGACTTCTGTTTGGGTTTGATTTTTTTCTTACAGATCATGATTGAGTAGTCATATTAGAACTGTGTGTAAGAGACATATAGGATTGTTAGAGTGACGGCATGTAATATACATGTTACAGGTACAATATTTTTTTCCTTTTTCATTTTGAAAACGTTTTTGGATTCTGGATTTTAGATTGCAGTAAAAACTGAAATTGCAGATTTTGTTTTGTTTGGATTTCAGGCATGAATCGCTCACCAAGACTTTGCAGGGCATAAGGGTACAATTCGGAATGGGGATGTGCAGGTATATATTGATTTGATTTCTGTTTTTGTATTGGTTGGAGCTTTGTTTATGGTACTCGAGTTGTTAAATTTCGTCACAGCAAACATGCTTTTGCTTAGTTGCTAACCCACTTAATTTTTAGGCTCTATTTGCCTTCTCCATTTCCAGTTGAATGAATTGGTTAAAGTGTTTTTGAGGTAGGTGACTGTAAATTATACTGCTTAATGAACGCCTTCCAAGAGTATTTTGATTCGGTCCCTTATGTATCTATGTAGTATCGAACTATGTAACTTTCTTTTGCATGATCCCTTACCGTATTTCTTTGTTGTTGCACTAGATTTAACCTTGGTTTCTTGACTAATATGTGATGGTGGATATGCAGTGCTTTTATTCAAGAGTATTAGAACTGGGACATGGCATGGGTTTTTCCAGCATTATATGTCATGTTATGCTTATGAGATTAGGGTTCTAGCTGAGAGGGTAAGTTCAATACATTAGTTTTGTTTCAATAACTATATATGTGCTTTATTTAGTAATTGGTTGTTGATATGTTGGGAGGACGGATTGACTAAGACTATTACGTGTGGTTTTGTAGACTGTTTTGGTTCTTTATTGAACATTAGAATCATAGAATGTAAATCAATTTTAATGTACATGAGAATAAATTTAATATATTTCACATGTTTAACACAGTTTTAAAACCCGCAGCATCGCGCGGGCTCAAGTTCTAGTATATACTACATGTAATATAAATATAGGGGCTGTTCATGGCCGAGTCTTGCGCTTACAAGTGGACTGCTTGTATTTTAATATTCAATATTTTATGGAATAATGCTTGCATTCATCCTTAGAAGATGAGTTCATTCATCGACTTATTTATATCGTATCTCACCGTAAACTTTCATAATGGGAACGTTCAATCTTCTAATCTCCATTTGAAGATCATCTCTGTAAACAAATCATTCAATTGTTTAGTCATCTAAATGTATGAAATAAATCAACGGTTCATCATAAATACTACTTGGTATCTACACTATTGATTTATTTGATACATTGGGATGGTACGATATCCAGTTCGAATGAATTTTGTAGCGAAGATCTTCAAATGAAGAATAAAATATTAAACTGTTCCGATTGTAAAATTTATACAATGAAATTATGTTACTTGCAAGTGATGAATGAGTCCATCCCCTTTAGAAGGAATGCAAGTAGTATCCTATTTAATTTGGGCAAAATGGGGTTGAGGAGCTGCTTCGTATTGCTTTGCCAAGTAATTTAATGGGTTTCGACGGATTTGCTATGATATGTAGAAAATGTAGTATATTCTTCGATCGTTCTATTCGTTTAATGCCCCGGAATATATATATATCCCATAGTTTGTCAAAGTTTTGAAACACCAAATTTCCCATTTTATTTACTAATTTGTAGAATTGTTATCCAAATAAATTAAATACGAGAATAATTTGTCAAATGACAATGCACCGAAAGTAATCCTAGTTTTATTTAATCCTTTGAAAATTGTACACAAACATTGACTTATCCAAGGTATAATATCAAACTTCACAAGCCAAGGGACATATATATAGGAGTATCAAAATATGAGACTGTTATAACTAGGGGTGGAATTTTTTACCACATTACCATACCTACCGTATTACCAACCGTACCATACCAAAGTTGTGCCAAAAAATGTGTACCACTGGTAATGGTACGGTATTTGTACCATACCATACTGTTTCGGTACGGTACTGGTACTCAAAATTAGTACCGGTGGTATACCATACCTACCGGTTACTAATATTATTAATATTATATTATATATTTATTCATGTATATATATATATATATATATATAGAATTATGTGTTATGTATTATGTAATATTATATTATGTCGTTTGACACTTTGACTCATTTATCCTATTCCTAAAATCTCCACAAACCAAATACTCTTAGTCTCTCAATCTGGTCCCTACTCGACACATTAGAAACCTAGGGCTTGTTCCGCCGTCGCATCTCTCTCATCGATTCATCTTCGTTTCTTGTTTCCGGCGACTTTGTCTTCCAAGTGAGAGCACAACATATGCATTGGGTATTACCACCTTGTATTGTGGGTTCAAATCAGCAAGCCAGTCGTCGAGCACAGCTATGGATATTTACATTTTTGTGGTTTGTTGTCTTACGTTTCTGGTTCATTTGAGTCTCAGCATGCTATAGAAATCATGTCTTATGATTTATTAAGTTTTTACCACTTTGACATACAATAGTAAAAAATCTTGAATTAGGTTAAATTGTGTATATATTTATGGGCTTTGAATTAGGTTAGAAAAATATTAGATTTTGGGAAAACTAAGTGGCGTAAAACAAAGTGGTAATTACCATTGGCATACCATACCAACCAAACTATTTGGTATACCGATATTCGGTATACCAAAAGTTTGGTACGGTAATGGTAATAGATTTTGTCGTACCAAATATTTGGTATGGTAATCGGTACAGAGGTTTTGGTATGGTAATGTACCAAAACCACCCCTAGTTACAACCAATCGCGAGAATCAATATATTGTCATGTATTTATGTTTATGAAAATTATTCAACATATATAACGCGTATACGGTTTTTTATAACTTTTGGTATACTTTGGAGAGCTACATCTAATTCCAATTCCAACATGAATTAATCATGGTATTAACGTTAAGGTCAAATGAATCCAAGAAGAAAAATTCTTGAACTGACCATTATACTTGTAATTAACTCCCATAGTTGACCTAAATCTTAACTTTTCTCACTAGATACAAAACCCTAATACCCCACCCCTGAAAATAAATCTACAGACAATTAGTTTGACCATGATAGCGATCCCCATGTGACTTTTGTAACATAAGAAACTTCAAAGCCTTCAAACTATTCAAAGTTTTGTCTATGGCTAATGCTAAAGAGACTAAATTGGTAAATTAAATGACATAAAAGTTGATCATGATTGGATTACTTAAGTATTGATTAATGTACTTATTTCTTATTGATGATACGTTATTTAGTTTGCAAATTTAGTCTACAAATTCCCTAGCCTTACCCTTTGTCTTTCCTAACATGTTATCTCAAACGTTGACGTTGAATTCTTCTTCTTTGTTTTCTTCCTTTTTAACAAGATTATAATGAAATTGTTTGTAGTATCACTTAGCACTACAGTTTAGTAATCTTCATCTCGACTTTTAAGTAAAAAGGTTTTTTGTTTCACTCTCGTATGTGATGAGAAAACGGGTATCAAATTATAATTGACTTGACGTATAGCATAGTCCAAATTTTCATCTTAGTGTAAATATATCGTTGTAGTATGTATTTCTTTTGCTGCAATTGGAGAACGGGTGCAGTTGACATTTTGTGTGCCGTGGTCATTTAAGTTATTAGCTTATTTTATAATAGTTTTATAAGCTATCTCATCTGATATATGAGTTTAATTAATAATTTCAAACTTTTCAAGGGTTGAGTCAAATATTGCACGCTGTCTATATAAGCAGAGTAGAGATTGAGGAGGCCCTCAGAATATCGAATTAGCAAAAAGAGGATAGAAAAAGAAGAGAAAACTGAAGAAAACAATGGAGGCTGCTTCGGGAAAGTCTAATAGCCATGGAGGATCAGCAATGGAAGAGAAAAGAGTAGTACTTGAATCTAGTAGTATCGCTGATGATCAAGAAGCTGGTTACAAAGAAGACATTGTTTTCAAAGTAAGTGATATTAATAATAATAATAGTAATATTGCGTCTAAAATTTGTTTCTGTTTTCTTTCCAAATCCATCAGAAATTCAAGAAATCTTGTATATATATGTATGTGTGTGCGTCTATATATATATATGGAGATTGAGCTATGTATGTGTGTGTCTATATGTATACGGAGATTGAGCTTGTGATTTTGGGAGAATTAATTATGCAATTTGTGAAGGATTACAAGCTATTTTTATCTTATTCCTACACAAAGAAAAAGATTATGGTATGAGTTTTGATCTATAACAAACGTTTTACAAGGCCAATATTTGTTATGGATTTTAACTTTATATATGTTAAGTACCTTTGAACTTGAAGGAAATATTATCCCTTTTTTCCTGAAATCAATTGTTTTTTTTGTTTTTTTTTTTTTTGTCAAAGAAATCAATAGTTTTTTTTTAATGTTAGCATGATTTCTTGTATCATCTTTTTTTTTCTAGTTCTTTTGAATTTCAAGTAAATAAAACGTGGATAAATATCTCTCATCATATCCATTGGATTTAAATCCATCTCTCACTGATAGGGGTGGGCATAAAAACCGCCGAACCGGAAAACCGAATCGAACCGTGACAAAAAAAACCGTAAAAAACCGCGTTGATCAAAAAAGTCAAAACCGGAACAAAAACCGAACCGAACCGTTTCAAACGGTTCCGGTTCCGGTTTGGAAATATTAAGAATCGGAGGAACCGAACTGAACCGCTTTTAATATAAATTATTGTTTTATTATTATTTTTATATAAATAAGACATTTTTTCAAGAAGATCATGTGCATAAGCCTAATATTTTTCTTCACCTCTCTTCCCCTCCTTTGTTCTTTTATCACTTTTCTCCGCCTCCATTATTTTTCTCCATTCTTTTCCAGTATGTTATGCATTATGTACACTTTAGTTTTAGTTTAAAATCTATACTTTGGTCTTGATATGAGCCTTTTTATCTTTTGATTTATATTTATATGCACACTTACTATCAACTAGTCACAAATCTTGTAGATTTAGTAGTGTAAAATTTGTGGTTGAAATATGTGTTTGATATCATAAGTAAAAAAAATTAGAAAAAAATAATATATATATATAATTTTGGTTAGAACCGTAAACCAGCATGAACCGAACCGAAACCGTTATGAACCGAACCGTACGGTTTTAGTAAAAATTTAAGCGGAACCGGACCGAACCGAACCGTTGAAATTTTTCGATTTTGGTTCCGTTTTGAGGGTGGAATCGGACCGAACCGGACCGTGCCCACCCCTACTCACTGATCTGAATTTTCTCCCCAAGTTATTGGATTTACATGCATGCGCAACTTAATTGATTAACTATATTTGAAGGGTAATTAAATCGTGAGCAGATAAATATTTTTCGTTATTAGAGGTCCTGAATTTAGGGTACATGCATCATCAATCAACATATCCACAATTTGCTTTCATTATTTAACGAAGATGGTGAAGTATTCGAATGGGGCGGTGCATAAACCAGAGCTGCTAATTTGGCCATCTAGCGGTTTGAAGTCAGGGATGTATGGCTTATGGCTGCCTAGAGTTGTATGCTTTTGTTTTAAGTCTATAAAACCTTTGATTCAGATTCGGAATGATCATGTAATAAGAACAAAGCAACAATGTTAATAGGGTTAGCCTAGTGGTGGCTAAATTTAGAGTTCGAAACCGCCTCTGATGTAACCAAAAAAAAAAAAGAAAAAGGAAGCAACGGTGTCCAGTTATTATTAACTCTTACAATTTAACATGTAACCAACGCTGCAGGTTTAATTAATCTTCAATCTTTCAATTTAACTTAAATATCATCAATGAATTTTTATAACCATGCATGTCTGATACTAATTGAACAGATGTCGACCAGAAGTAATATAAAGGGGTCCTCGGCGGAACCTGATCATTCAGTGGCATCTACTTCATCAATCCTAAAGGAACAGGTACTTATGTTGACTTTGTTTATTATCATATATATATATGTATATATATATATATACGAAGAAAATCAATTAAGGGCTAGAGAGAACTTAATTTTCCGAGTTTATTTCTCAAATATTTTATAGGATTATCAGCTTGAATCTGCTAGAGCGGAAATGGGTGAAGTTAGAGAAGAAAACCAAAGGCTGAAGAAGTACTTGGACCGGATAACGGAGGACTACAAGACACTTCAAATGCAGTTCTATGACATTCAACAAAAAGCAAACAAGTCCAAGGACATTGCAATTCCAAGTACTATTAAGAAATATAACCAAGACGAGGAATCCGAGCTTGTGTCACTCAGCCTCGGATCATTTTCTGGAAAACCTAAATGGAATCAAAAGAATGATAAAAACCCTAGCACTAGTCAAGGGAAAGTAGAAAATGAGTCAGATGAAGAGAGCTTGTATTTGGGGCTAGACTGCAATTATGAAGCAGCTAAATCATCAAGTGCCACAACTGATCAAGTGCCCTTGGCAAATCCAAGCCCTGGAAGCAGCCTTGAAGAAGTTCCCAAGGAAGAAGCTGGTAAGACTTGGCCACCAAAAAAAGTTCTCAAGACAATGAGATCAAGTGATATAGAAGATGAAGTTGCGCAACAAAGCCCAGCCAAGAAAGCTAGGGTTTCAGTGAGAGCTAGATGTGACACCCCAACGGTTAGTTTACACATATTAATGAAATTAAGTAGTTCATATGCATGCAAAATTGGAATTTACTAAAGATTGGTTAATTGTAACCATGATATTTTATTTACTAAGCATAATTTTACTTGGACGCAGATGAATGATGGATGCCAATGGAGGAAATATGGACAAAAGATTGCAAAAGGAAATCCATGCCCTCGTGCTTACTACCGTTGCACCATTGCACCTTCGTGTCCAGTAAGAAAACAGGTAATAAATGCATGCACCTATCTGTGTCGGTGATTGACACATCACCTGTCACATAATATGATTCACTATATGGTATCAACAAATATATTGTACAATAATTTCTTGATTTGCGATTAATTTAGGTACAAAGGTTTGCAGAGGACATGTCCATCTTAACCACCACCTATGAAGGAACACACAATCACCCACTTCCGATGTCAGCCACAGCTATGGCTTCCACAACCTCTGCAGCTGCTTCCATGCTATTATCCGGTTCATCATCTTCAAGCTCTGGCAGCCTGAACCCATCAACCACCGCTGCGCACGATCTTCATGGTTACAATTTCTACCTTTCTTATAACTCAAAATCCAGATTCTACACACCCAACTCTTCACTCTCATCTTCTCTCCCAACAATCACCTTAGACCTGACTTCAAACCCTTCATCAACATCCAATTCCTTGTCCCATTTCAACAAATTCTCTTCTTCATCAAGTTCTTCCCGTCAACATTACCCTTCCACCAGCCTCAATTTTGGATCAAATTCTGAGTCCAACACCAACATTTCTTGGAGGACCCACTTACCTCCATACAATATCAGTAACAAGAATCAAATTGCACCACTAAGTAGTCTTGGAATCAGGCAGCAGCCCCTGCAAAACAGCACGTACCAAAACTACATGCAGAAGAATATTAACCCTAACCCTAATCCCCCCCAAGGAGTTCCGCATCAGTTTCAACCAGACTCTATTGCAGCTGCAACCAAGGCAATCACAGCTGACCCTAGCTTCCAATCGGCCTTAGCCGCCGCCCTTACATCAATCATTGGCAACAATAGTACTGTTGGGACAACTGGCACTACTGGAAACCTAGGTCATATTAAGCAAGCAGAAGGTGGAGACAGTAGTATCAGTTTGGCTTAGAAATTCAAATGGCGGGACCCCTTTCCAGGAAGTACTACTACTCCTCCTCCATTCCTTCAGTCACATATAGGGAATAACTGTTGAGAATTAAGCTGCCTACAAGCTTTGGAGTTAACCTGCAGAAGCTAAGCCTGCAGATGAAATCGAAGGATGCTGAGAAGTTTGAAGAATGAAGAACTTGCTAATTGTAGAAAGGAGCCGTTGAGCTTTAAATCTTAACGGCTAGTTCTCTTTCTTGTTTTAGAATGTTTACAGCTGTTTGTTTTGTCTTAAGCAAATGTACTATGCATTCTCTCCCCCGTCCAGATGGATGGATGATATCCTCCGTTGCTCTTAGTGGCCGGAGATGAGTACTATTTGCCTAGAATGTAGGATCGTGGTCCTTGACCAGTTTTGAGGATATATTTAGTCTCTGTAATTGTTTTTCTGAATTAATAGAAAATACACAGCTTTCTCTTCCTCTCCCTACTCTCTCGAGATAGCAGATTCTTTGAAAACCATTTTGTTCAAGTTTCAGCCTTTATCAAAAATATTGAAATTATCATGATGCCTGGTACCATTTCAAACAATAACAGTAGCATTGGATGTGCATCAAGCTATTTGAACAAAACAACTCCAGCGAATTCGCAGCTCGGGAGCTTGATGTTTCTGCCACCTTCATTGCCATTTTCAAGTGCCCCCCAAGAGTGCATCTACATCACCTGATGATACTAGAGACCACAAGAGTTTATAGTTTTTGAATTGAATAATAATATTTATTAATTTGTAAACAATTAATTAATTCAAAACTGAGTTTGATTTTTGTGTATTAGTCTGTCTTTTTAAGATATATAGTGGTATGGTATGGCTGTAAATTGTCTTTATTCTTGGACGTGGATATACGTGAAAAGGATTGACACTGGGATTAGCTGACATAAGCTTTAAAATTTCTAATTAAGTGTATTATATTCATTTGCGTGACCAAATACATCTCTATCACTTTGGTGTACAGTTTTTTTTTTTTTTTTTTTGGGACAAGAATGGATAGTGATTTTTCATTGAGACAATAACAATTACAAAAATCGTTATATTGATATATTTTTTAGTGACGGTACATAAACGCTCTGCATCACTGCAAGAATTGTGAAGTGATGAAATGAAAACGAGGTGAAAAGAAAAATTGGCAAAAGGAAAAATGAAAGGAGCAAGAGGAAATGATGACATTTTTAGCTAGCATGGTTGGTGTGTCATGAATAGTGTGATTATAATTTGTAAAGAGCAAACCATACATTGTATTCCTGGTTCATGTATACAATGTCTTTCTATGAATCTCATGCACGTCGGTGAGACTGTTGTTTATGTACAAGTATGATATTTGATAATGAATCATCAATTAATACTTATCTTCCCTTAATACGAGTATAATGCACATCGAGGGTTGATAGTTGTAAGAACAAGCGTCAGTATCAGTATGGAGAATCGGTTATTGGTTTCAAGTTTGGATAGAAACACATGATAAGAATGGATTACTAATCCATGTTGTTCTAGGATTAAAAGAACAAGAAACTGAATTTACTATGGAAACAAATTTAGTTTCGTAGGATTGTGTTCTATATATACTAGCCTACGTTCTCACAGATATTACGCTTAATTTTGAACTAAGACCTATTATTAGTTTGAGTCTTTTGTTTTCTGGGGAGAGGATGAAGGTTTGTTGTTCTTTGTTGCTGGTATTGATCATGGCATCATCATGAACTGAAGCATCTATATGTATGTTCTCCATATATAAAGGTTGTAAATTATGGTTTGTGTTTTGGTGGTTGTTGTGGCTCATATTACATGATGCTGGATTTCTATGTTTGTTCTAACAAGTTATTCATATAATCATGTGTGAGTGTTATCGTTAATATTACACTGTTAAAATGTGTTTTATTTTACAATGAACTTCACATGCATTAACGATTGACAATTGTTCATGCACTCATCATCAAAATTCAAACTCAAAACTTTACGTGCAAGAACAAATGCTCCTCTGACTCGAATACAAGGTTTGATATTTATAGTCAAATCGTATGACAACCCAAAGATGGTTATGATATGAGAATGGTAGCTCTTGAGCCTCTCAAAGAAATAGAAACACCACAAAAATGAAAAAAGAAAAAGGGTAGAGAGACAATATTCCTCCCTTCACAATGTTAGGAGAAAAGCTGATAAAGAAAGACAAGGCCAGCTATGTAGGGACGGTGCTGAGTAGACCGACCCCAACCACGCCACAAAATTCCCAAATTCTTATTCACATGATATTTGATATAATAAAGCTAATTACAAAACAAAACTCCACCCTCTCTCTCTCTCTCTCTCTCTCTCTCACACACACACAGAGTAGCTCTGTGTTCCTCTCCCCACCAAACCTAATGGCTTCGGCTTCGATCTGATCAAACCCACCTCGGAAACCCCTTCTTTGATTACCATCTTCAGCAACCCAATTCGGGGCCTGCTCGGATCGGGACCTCTTGGAGATTCGGAGCTCCAGGTGAGATAATATTCCTCTAATTTTCCCCAATTGTGTTCATTTTCTGTTTTAATTTATTTTCCATTTTACTGTTATAGTTAATTGATATTTTAGGTGGGTAGCGCATGTATAAACAGAAAGAATCCATTTTTGTGTTGGATTGGGGTCAAATTGTCTAGCTTTATTAGCTTTTTGGTACCCTGAGTATTTGTAATCTGTATATGAATTAGGGTTTTTTTGTTGGTGTTGAATTAGTGAATAAAGTGTGCTTCTTTTTGTTATCATGCATATTTATAAACATCTGAAAAGCTGCTTAATTGAAGTGAAATTTCCAGTTTTTGAGCTTGATTTCAGGTCTTGAGCTTTGAATTTGTCTATACTTAGCTCAGTTGAGCTATCTACGGCGTAATTTAAAGTATCTGTATTGGTAATTTTGTGTTTCCGTTGCGCAAATTGAGTTGCCCCAATATCTGTTGTATGCAATTTGGTGTATAATAGTGGGTTTTGATGTTTTGGCAGGCATTGGAAAAAAAATGAAATTGGTTTCACTCAATGCATAGTTAATCTAAAATACGGTTTATTAAAATGGGTTGATGATATATAGGTGGTAGCAAATTAGCGATGTCAACTCCTGCAAGGAAGAGGCTGATGAGAGACTTCAAGAGGCTGCAACAGGACCCGCCTGCGGGGATTAGTGGGGCTCCCCATGATAACAATATAATGCTGTGGAATGCTGTTATATTTGGGTAAGTTGGAAAAATGCAATGCATATAAGAAGTCTACCGTTGTTTCCTCTTCTATTATGCAACATTAATATTTCATTTTCTCGGTATGTTTAAGTTTGGTTGGATAAGCAATTTCTCGTTTCTTGTCTGGTTTGGATTGCAGTCCCGATGATACTCCTTGGGATGGAGGTCAGTTAATCCTTGCACTGAACTTTTGATTATGTTAATGTGTTTCATTCGTGGGACATTCTATTCTCAATTTTATATTCAGGGTTGAAGACAAACAGCCTATACAGAACTTATGTTATGCTCTAGTTAAATAGCGGGGAATCACTATTTCTGTTTCTTTTGTTTTTAATGAGTTTATACTTTCTTCATGATGAATTATTTAGATCACAGTCGGATGTGTTCTTTATTTCACCAAGTTCTTAAAATTTCTTACTTTCCAATTATAAAATCTGAAAACTGGAACCTGGAACCTGAATAAAAGATATAACTAATAAATTTCGTCCTTTGTTTGTGTAGTTGTGCCATTTTTCTCATTGATGTGACAATTGTATGCATATTTCTCGAGGATAATGCTAGGAAGACAAATTTTTTAAACCAAATGATGTGGTTGTTGATGATTGGATTATTACTTAACCGTTGATTAACGTGCTTATTTCCTATTGGTGACACATCATTTGGTTTGCAAATTTGTTTAAAATTTTGGTCTCCATAGCATTACCCTTCTATTGAATAAGCTTAATTATGTTGAATATATACATTAAATAACTTTGCTTGGAGCCATACAGGCACGTTTAAGTTGACTCTTCAATTTACCGAGGATTATCCAAACAAACCACCAACAGTCCGATTTGTTTCTAGAATGTTTCATCCAAATAGTAAGTTTGAGCACACATACCTTTGACATGAGCATTTCCTTTGTGTTAGTTAACCATTTCTCCTGTGGTTTCTAAATTCAAATTCAAATTTTCTTTCCAATTTGGTCAGTTTATGCGGATGGAAGTATTTGTTTGGATATTTTACAGAATCAGTGGAGTCCTATATATGATGTGGCAGCTATACTCACGTCTATCCAGGTATGGTTTGATTGTGTGCATATCATTGTTGTTTCCTTGGTTATATTTATGAATTCACAAAGCACGTAGCCCGTTATACATGTGGCAAGAAGCATATATATAGCTTAAAACTAAAATCAGATCTTATTCTGGATTTAAAATTTTGTTTCTGCACCTTAGTGTCTCGAGGAAGGATATAGTAGTACCCTGTGAATGTAAACACCACTGTATACGTTGAGAATATCCTTACTGTTTGCATATGCTTATTGCAGTCACTACTATGTGATCCGAACCCAAACTCTCCTGCAAATTCAGAAGCTGCTCGCATGTTCAGCGAGAACAAGCGTGAGTACAACCGAAGAGTGAGGGAAATCGTGGAACAGAGTTGGACAGCAGACTAACTCCATCATGGGAGAGCTTGTAGGACAGTCCGAATTTGTTCCAAGGTATCTATTGAGTAGCATTGTTACTCTGAGCATCATTGTGCAAACTTATCAAAATTTATCCTGCATTTTCATTGTTTTCTTCCCTAATCACGACGCTTAGGATTTGCTTTGTCTTTTAAGAATATGTCTTGCCAGTTTGCCACGGGTGAAGCTAATGTAAAATAGTGTTGTGTATCATTTGCATTGGTTTGTTATGAACTTGGTTCGGAATTTGAAATGAAAAAAAAAACTAGTTTACTGCAATACCAGCAATTATTTTTCGTCGTCGGATCGGATTGGAAACAAGCATTCCAATTCCAATTCAAAGAGTTTCGGAATCATTTGTCAACCTACACGAAAATGAAGCATTATCGTTGCCTGGCATAATCGTTTATCTTTTAGCTCAAGCAAAGTTTGTGAATTTATTTTTATCAGAAGCGTTGGCGATTTAGTTTGCATAAGAGAATGTCATGATTCAGAAAAAATTAAGAAGCGACTAAAAGAAAATTAATTTATAAACAGAAGAAAGAAAGGAAAGAAAATTAATTAGCTAGTCTAATTAGGTTTAGTTACGTGTTTAGAAAGTTTAGGGCCTGTTTGATAGTGTACTTGAATTCAACTTTTTAAACTCAAAAACAATTTTTAAGTTTTAGGTCTTAAAAATTTGTTTGGTATGACTATTTTTAAAAACTAAACTCAAGACTAACTCAAAAATATAGTCTATTCCTTAAAAACAGAAAAAGTGAGTTTTTAGAGTTTTTAAACTTAAACTTACTCATTTCTTTTCTCTCCCTCCTCCCCTCACTCCAAATATATATCTCTTCTACTTTCTTTCTCCTTTTTTTTACTTTTTTTCGTTTCTACTCCAATCCAATTAAGTTTAAGTCGTAAGATTTAAAAATTTTAAATCACAAACCAATCAAGTTTTTGAGTCATAAAGAAAATTGTTTTCAAGAAATGTTCTTAAAAAATGTTTTGAGAAATGATAAAAAATTTCAAATAAGATACCAAACAGGCCCTTAATTGCTCGTATAATTAGTAAAACTTAAGGCTAAGTTGAGGGATGTCCAAGTATTAGGTGATTTTTAAATTAACTACCCTCCTTATTAAATTTTGAAAACTTTAACGAAAAACTACCAGTACTGTTCACTTTAACGAAAATTTACATTTTTACACTAAAAAGTCAATCTTGGTACTATTCACTTTACACTTTATTTTGTCCTTATCGTTACAACTCAAAATTTTCAATTTTTTAAAATTAATTTTTCTATAAATTTTAGGTGATTTTTAATTTAGGATAGAAATTTCAAACTTTTTACATTGTACTTTGAAATTATAAAATCATGTCAATTTATGTCTTCCATTTATTTGACCTTATGATCCTAGGGAAAATTGATGATCTAAGACCCAATTTTGGACAACATAGAAATCACACAAACACCATCAAAATGTGTGGTTGTTTGTAATTTGGAATATGAAGCATTGATCGAAGAGAAGACGAAATTCTCGATGACTAATTCTGATCTATGTGGTGCAACTGTAACTTTCACAATTCACATTAACTTATTAATGAGTTTTATGCATGTCACTCCATCAAATTTAAGGAAGAACAAGATACTTAAATAGACATAAGACATTAGGCAAGAAAATTGAATTTTGTTTGCCAACTTTGAAAATCACTCCAAACTTAAAAGGGTGTAAAATATAGTACAAGCAATATTCTACTGATCTAAACCTAGCAAATGTGATTACAAAAACTCCTGCCACATTTTGCACAATAATTTTCGACTTTGTCTATTCTCTGACGACTAATTTATTGTGCAAATTTTACTAATTTTTTATTTCGTGTGTTCTCGGACAATTATAAATTTTGGGGTGGGTGCGCACCTCCACATACCCTTTGATAATTTATGTCCATTGATATTCTTCAATTCATTCGATCCGACGGTCGAAAATTAGAAAAGTGTGTGAAAAGTAAAATAGGGTGTGGATATCACACCCCTAAATTTTATATAAAAACAATTCAATAGCTAGATTGTAAAAAAAATGTTAAAATTTCAAAGAAATCGGCCGCTGTCCACCACCAATAGCATCAAATTGTGCCCCACTTGTTCACGTGCAACAGTGCAATCAATAGATGTAGTGTTTTTCGAATTAAAGAAAAATGCGGAGTTTTTATGCAAAAAGTCTTGATGCAATTAGAAGTGAAATCATTTGATATAAATTTTTATTTGTTTTGTAAGATGACGAATGTGGCATTTCTTATTCAAAATGAAAGAATCTCGTCTACCCACCTGCTCTAGTGGATTATTGATTGTAAAACTCTTTTGATGTCTTCTATCCAAACTTGAGCCCTAAGTTCTACTGTTTGTATATGAAAACGATGAACTTCCTAAACAAGTAAGCAAACTTAGTAGAGCGGTCACTCGCTCTCTTACTCCAAGCAGAATTAGGAAACTCCACTATACATCTTACTAGTACTTATATATATACATATACACACACATACATACATACATATATATATATATATATAGGCTTCAGACTCGATCCATCATTATTCAGAACTTCCATTAACTAGCTAGTAGCTTCGTCTTCTCCAGAGAAATCAAACCCTAATATTCATTCACTACTCAACATGTTGGTCGACCTTGCCCACAATCCTCGCCCTCTCGACTTCCCATGGCTCATGCTTCCCGACTACCACCGTCACCACCACCACCACCACGACGTTCATGACGGCGCTGAAGCTTACGAAAACCAACACCTGAAGTGTTTCTTCAGCCTTTACACCCACCAAACCCACTGTCTCGAACTGCCCGAGGCTTTCAAAAAGACTGTATGTGGCTCGTCATCCGGTTGGCTAATCTTGCGCGACGAAACCACGTCGTCTGTCACCCTCCTCAACCCTCTCAACCGCGCCCAAATCGCTCTCCCACAGCTCTGCTCCTCTCCGTTTTACGATCAAGACCCTTCACGTGTTCTTCACAAAGCTGTGCTATCTGCAGACCCTTCTCGCAATCCGTTCGATTACAAAGTGGTGGCGATTTTCGGAGAGAAGCGAAGGCTCATATGCTACAAAGCGAGGAACGAGACATGGACAGTGCTACAAGATGCAGGGAATAACTATGAAGACGTGATTTTGTTTAACGGGGAGGAGTTGCTTGCCACTACTGAGATTGGAAAGCTCGTTTCGTGCGATCTTGATGACGATGGCTGTTTTTCGCCGAGCGTTGATGAAATCGCTCCCCCTTTTACCTTCAAAGGAGGCAAAGTTTATCTTGTCGGCATTGGCGGAGAGCTCGCGATGCTGATAAGATTTGTGCAGGACAACCCTCGTTACGGCCATGAGACTTATGACTTTGAGGCTTACAGGTATGATCAGTTCGAAGGCGAATGGGAACCCATCAACGGCTTAGGGGAGTGGACGATTTTCGTGGGGCATAACCACACTACCGCCATTACAGCTCAAGATTTCAAGGGGGTAATAAAACCCAACTGCATCTATTTCACTGACGATAGTTTGGATATGGAAGATAGCTTGATGGTTGGCCACGATTCGGGAGTCTTTAGCATGGAAGACAGAAAAGTTGAGCCACTCGGATGTGATTTGAGTGGATTCATGTATGTTTGGCCGCGTCCGGTCTGGTTTATGCCTAGCATGGCTTGAAGCATGAGTTTCTTTGGATGTTTTTCTCTTTAATGTACCATAACAAATGTTGTTTAGAGCATCAATTCAAAGGATTGATTTAATTTTCATGTTCTGGTTTATAAATGATTACACGTCGATTCAATTAGTTATTGAAGAAAACGCGATTTTGTAACAGATTAAAATCATTTCTTATTTTCTTTTGAATCACGACATACTCATTTACAGTTCGATCCATAACATAAATCACAGGTTATTGTACTGCAGAAAAAGATTAAAAAATCGCATACGCTTCGGATATAAAGAAATCACAAACTATACAAGCTATAAAGAATATAAGATTATGCCAGAAAATAGTACAGACTTGACCAACAAATACTTTGGTTCAGCACAAGACAACACCAGCAAACTATATCACAATAACCAAACAATGCCCGGTTTTAATCCAACGGCAGACAAATACTACTGTTTAGCTTATAAACCGAAAAACTTTGAGCCTCCGAAATCTTTACACAGGAAATCCTCACAATGAACAAAATGAAGACAAACCCAACAAGAACATGAGAACGACATCGACATTTTCTGTATGTTTACACTTCAGTCACATTGATAGCTTCTGTCGAGGGAGCATCCTACAGCACACAGATAAAAATACACTGTCAGTGTTAATCAAATAAGATTTCTCTAAACCTCAAGAAGCCGATTCATTTCAGAAGAGTTTAGAGCAAATCAAATCGTAGTGTAACAAACAAGGCTAACTGATTATGCGAAATCATAGTGAACAAACAAAATTAAATTCACCTGGTTTTCTTTGTTCTCCTGAAGTCCTTCTGCGGTAGGGTTAATTGAGTCTGCGGCAACGTTGAACCATCAAATAATGCACACCAAAGTATCAAGGAAAGATGATTACACATAGGACACACTCGACGCACTAACCTTGTACACAAGCAGTTTGATTTCCCTGCTTCTTCTTCCTGTCCTTTACCTTGTTAGAATCTTGCACATTTGGCTTCTGGGGTTTCTTCACAGTAGACACACGAGCTCCGTTGTCAGATACAGATCCTGAATTCGAAGAACTCTTCACCGAAGATGACCTGGTCCTGGCTGCCGGAGTGCTTTTCAAGGCAATCTCCTTCTTGGCTGTGGCCTTCTCTGGAGAAACTTGAGCAGCTTTAATGTTCAATGACTTGGGTTTCAGTTTCCCACTTGCCATTGTAGAAGAGCAGCTCTTGGCATCATCATCAGAAGATCGAGTCCCCTCTTCGAGCACCTGAGAACAGGTTTCGGAGACCTGAGCCTGCTCATTTACTGCAACACTTTTGCTCTCCAGTAATTCCTTCAGAGGGTCTTCAATGTCACTAAGCTCGTAGCGATCAACGTAAGATTTGAGCTCATAACGCAGTTGAAGAGACTGAAAAAAATTGAAAACGACAGCAAAGTCAGTTCATCTCTCATTGACATGTAATTTATAGTGGATAAGAAGTCAAATGTTCAACAACAAAAGCAGGTGAAATGGGAAATTGTAACAATGGGACACACAAGTTGTACCTCACATTCAGCCTCCAAGGCTAGTTTGAAAAACCCGAGTGAAATCGAGTGCTTGCCAGCAGCCTCAGACAGCTTAATCTGCTGCAGCCAGTAGGATGGTGAGGCCAGAACATTGAACTTCTTCCGGCTTGTTGGTCTAGAAACATCAGAAGAAGCAGGGGAGTCACTTCTCACAGACCTCCTTGATCTAGCCTCGGAAATCAGAGTGATGTTGCCACCAAGTTTCGGAGCCGGAGTAGTGGGCGGCTTGGAAGGAATGGAAAACCTTCGGGTCGGCTTGGCAGGGTTGTCCTTGCCCGAGAGATCAAGAACCCCCACACTTTTACTCATATTTGATGCAGGCCTTCCCCTAAAACATAGTTAACATCCCACATAAACCTCAACCAATTATCGGCCGTATGTTTCTAAGCAAAACCAGTCTGCTTATGCAGAAAATACACAACCATGGTGAAAAATCACAAGGGAATTGGGACTAATCTATAGCTTAACAAGTGACTTTTGTAACCCCAAAACCCGAAAAACTTGACGTGTAACTCTATTCTCTCAAGTGACAAAACCTATCAGCAATTTAGCAGATATACACTGCCAAAGATTGCAAAACAGAGAACAAACTCAGCATTGCTCCAGCAGTACCACCAATTATCCGCACAACAAAAGTTTGATTCTTTTTCCCTAAAATCAATTAACATTTGCTAATATACCATCAAAATTTTCAATTTATGTGAATTGGGGACACCTCACATGCCTAAAATTTCCCCCAAAATTTGATTTTTCACCCCCAATTCGATCAATTAAATGGCTTTGCTTACTGCTATCCTCGAAACCAACCCCATTACCGGATTCAAATTGCAAGTGGAATCATATAAAACATCGGCCCTATCACATCGCCATCATCAAATCATACCTCTTGGTGCCAGAATTGTTAGAGGAGGGTTCAGCGGCCGCCACCGGCGGCTTCTCCTCCTTCGATTTAGTCCCCGAACGGAGAGCATACCGAAGAAGCTTTCCTGAAACAACCCAACACCCACACCCCAATTTCACAACAATTTTCAAAAAATCCACAAAACAAACCCACAAAGATTTTGAATTTACCAGACTGGGCAGATTGAGAAGATTGGGGCTCCTCCATTCGATCGATGAATCGATTGATTTCTCGAAATTCTTCTTCTTTCCTTCACTTGTGTAAGCAACAACGAATCAGACACCGGCTTTTATATTCAATTTCCCTCTTTTTCCATTTTTTCCTCTTTTTTTTCGAGTTAATTGTTTGGGCGGGAAAACTGTAGGAATACCCACAAGCGCACTCAAATCTGCAACACGCGCCATGACGACAGAATCTCCCCTACTCGCGTTCTTATGCGCGCATGTCCTGAACATTCTCCACGTGTCAGAATATTGTTCCCCACAGCGGACTTCGGAGCGGATGGGATCTACGATCTGATGTGGACGCGTGGACGACTCTCGTGTGTGATGATGAAGGTAACGGCTGGCGCCGCACGGGGCCCGTTGATTTTATAAATTTAGGAGATAAAATTCGAAATTTCGAATTTCAAATCGCGAGCCGTTAAAACTGCATTTGCGGTTGAGGATTTAGACGAGATAGACGGAGGGCGTTTTTTCAACTTTTTTGTTTTTCCTTTTGTCTCCCAGTCAAAAAATAAAAAAATAAAATGTTGTTTTCTTTGCGTTGATTATAGAGATTCCGTGATCATATCCGTTTATTGTACATTATGCAGTCAGAAATTATTTCAAATTTAAAATTAAATATAAATAATATTTAACGAAAACTGACTGTACGATATACGATAAACAAACATTTAAAATTAAAATGTCATTTTCTTTTGTCTTTTGGGTCGGACTTGCTTTTGGAATGGGCTTGGACTGCATGATGGGCTAGACTCTCCGGCCCATTGGGCCAAACACGAAATAGGTGTGATCACGCACACGTCCCCTTTGCTTGGTCCATCCCCAACTCCAATAGTTTAGTTAAAAATCAAAATTTGAGTTTTAAACCCCTCAAAGCTTCTCCAATAATTGGGTTTTAAAATGTTTAGAGTTTATTTTTGGGCCAAATTTAGCCTAGAAAATGAGTCAAGGATAGTAGTTGGGTGTGGGACTCGAATGCTGACAATGTCGGCCACTTACATAAAGAGCTTTTATGACTCGTCTTTCTCGCTCCTTTGGGAGTCTGAAGGAAGAGTTTCCATCGATTAGTTTACTTATAAGTAAGGCTTTCTCCAACTAGCCATTTATCTGAATGAAAGTCTTTCTTAGGCGGCTTAGGGAAGACCCTGCGGATATGGATTCCACTTTGAAGCCATAAATAAGTTCCAAGGTCTTCAATAGCTTTTGGGATTTTACCTTTCGAATGTAACTTGATTTGACTGATTTCACTGGGATTGCGCAATGGTTCGCAACGGTTTGTATCGCCTATCGGTTCCATTTTTTTTATCCAATTGTTCATTCCCGGGAAGAGGAAGAAGCAGGGTTCTCGTTTTCTATAAGCAGACTTTGAGACTATACGAACAAGAACTAGATCACACCTAGTGCTTTTGGTCGTTTTAAAAAACGAAGGAGTAGGCCGAGGAATTCCAAAACACAACAATAGACTTGCAACTAGACCAATGACTATTTTTTTATCGAATGTCCCACGCGGTTGGATAATTGGTTGATTTAATTATCCAGATTAAAAAAAATCAAATTTATAAATACATTAACTTCGATGAATGAGATTGAATATGAATTTTATGGGCTAAAAATTCAAGCTTTAACCCCAATTATTAGAGTTGGTCTTATTGGAAGATCTGACAAGTTTGACAACATAAAGTTTTGACTTAAAATTTTATCTACATAAATTTTCAACTGTTATTGAAATTTAAAAACAATAAAACATGTGTCGCATTATTAGTGATATGGATAAGAATATGAAATTGTAACCAATAGGGTCAAAATTTTATCTTACGCGAAATTGTCCCACTAGTGTAGTGTAAATACTATTTATGTTTGTTGGTTGGATTGACAACTTGGTCCTAACTATATACATGATTTGGTA
Source organism: Crataegus laevigata (assembly GCA_963580275.1). Lineage (NCBI taxonomy): Eukaryota > Viridiplantae > Streptophyta > Magnoliopsida > Rosales > Rosaceae > Crataegus > Crataegus laevigata. Next base: position 4,114,893 of record OY756953.1, on the reverse strand, counting down.
CGGCATTGCCATTACCATTGTGGTAGCCATGGCATTCAATTTGATGGTTGGGTTGGTTGATGACATGTCCTATACACGTATATCTTGTGATATGCGATTGTAAATGGTACACCCAAAAGGCCACAAAATTTTTAATATTTCAACAAACCTATTAGATGTAAATGATTTATGTCGTACTACGATTTAGTGTTTTTTTGTATATTTGTAAGTGAATGTTTCATATTCGTTTAGTGTTTAAAATATTTACGAAACTACCACTTAGTATTATGGTTTAGGGGTATTCATCTTTACTTGTAAGTAAGAGGTATTAGGTTCAATTTTATCCAAAGGCGAATTTGAACCACATTATTGTTAGCCCATTGTGAGACTAAGTCAATCTCCTCCCCTTTAGTGTAAATAATATCGCTTGTAAAAAAAAACTACAAAATTGTCGATATTTTCGTAGAGATATCCAAAAAATAAAAAATCGATATGAAAATAGTGGTTAAAATGCAAACTTCATCTTGTATCAGCGAGATATAGGAAAATCAATAAACATCGACAATATTTACCGTTTTACTATAGACGTTTTGCTAGAACCCATTGCAGACTTCGAACTTTTGAATTTTTTTTGAGAATTTTTATCTGATTTCGACTAAATCTGAATGAGTTGATATATCAATCCATTGCAAATTTTCATAATTTTCATCGAAGGCAATCAATATCGATATTTTCACCTATATCAATATTTTAGGCACTGTATTCAACTCCTCTAGATAGCAAGCTTAATATATACTTATGGCTGTCTCATTGTGGTCTAGGCCAAATATTTTTCTATCATTGTATGATAAGTAAAGGAAATGACTTTTGCAATCTTTTTTCTTATTTGTGCGCCTCTGTTAAGAATATTCACAAACGAAAAAAATAGTGTGTAAAAGTCACCGTCATAAGATTGTTTCAAAGTGAGATATGCTCATGGTATGGATAATGGATCTATCTATTAGTTACAACAAACATGTATAAAACAAGAGAGGAGGAAAACAATAGAAAGTGAGAGAGATTTTTGGTCTAATTTTCCCTTCTTTATAGTTTTTATTTTTATTTTTTACTTATATTTTCTCAATGTTGGTGTGACCGCAACGAAAATGACTAATTTTCCCTTCTTTATAGTTTTTATTTTTATTTTTTACTTATATTTTCCCAATGTTGGTGACCCAATGAAAAGGGTTGTCTTGCAAAAGAGGGGGGAGCAGCAAGTCATCACACTCTTGACTCCGTTTGACCTCTGCCGCCTAATCTAACGGACGCAATTAATTCACGCGCGCAACCGCGCCTCCGTTTCGATTTACACGGAAGGATGAAATCGTCATTTCACCATGCTTGGGAATATATAAAGACGCTGGCACCCTTCGTTTCGAAGCAACTGGGTAACTGCACACTCGGGACTGCCAACTCATCGTCTTTTATTCCTACCCTCTGATCCTCTGCGACCACCCCCGTATTAAGCTTACATTTATCGCCGTCGGATTACAATACGACTCCGAATCCAACACATCAGGAAAAGCAATCTGAAAATATCCGGTTTAATTGGTCAATCATGAACGATCCCATTTTGTTGTGCTGGACCTAACCGCAGTTGATTTGTTTTTTGTAGTCACCCAATTTCTGAACTGCAAAGTACAGAGAGGAAAAGGCAAAGGTTGAAGCTTTTTCATATTTTTTTTATACTTAGAACATATTTTTTTCTGGGTTTTCTGCACACTCTCACTCACGGTACATTTTCTCCTTCCTTGTTCTATCCATTTCTGTGAAAATCTTCAATCCTTTTAGCATTCTGTTGCAGAAAGGTCAAATCTTTTTTTTCTTCTGGGTTTTGCTAATTTTGCCTGAAAAATATTGGGTTTCTGTTTTTTTCTTCCTTCAGGAATTGTAGATTTGGGGTTTTGAAGGTCCACATTTGTGAGGTAAGTCTCAGATCTGGCCTAACTCAGCCTTATATATTTAGCAAGTTAATTGAGTTGTAAGATCTTGTGGTTGTGGAGTTTTTAGTTAGATTTAAGTGAAAGTGGTGTGATTTGCTTAGTGGTGTTTTCTGGAGTTTTTGGTCGATGATAATTGTTGTGGAGTAGTTATCTTGGTTAATGTAAGCTAATGGAGCTCTAGGTTTCCTGTAATCTCAGTTGACTTTAAGTGATTGCATTGATGCTGCCATTAATGGATGTTGAGTGTAACGTTTAGTGCATTAGTTGAAGATCTCAATGAGGAATGGGACGTTGGGACTTGTCTTTCTTCAAGGTTTTAGTGAATTTCAGTTTGAAGGCTGGGGGTGTCGGTTGAGATCGTAAGCGAAATGTTTTGAGGATCTCTCCGTGTGTTGCTCATTTGGTGTGTATTTTGATTCGTATGGAAGAACTGGGCAGATATTGAAAATATGTTTGGTTTTTAGAAACTGCGAGATTGCATTGCTTAGTTATTTGTTTTCTTTTTGTCGTCGGAGTGGATGACATCAATTCGGTTTGATTTCGTTTACTCAATTTGCAATTCAGGATTTTTCTGGCTCTTGGCCTTGGCGAGATGGGCAAATCACCGGCCAAATGGATCAAAACGGTGCTGTTTGGAAAGAAATCTTCGAAAGCTGGCATTCCTAAAGGAAGAGAGGTAAAACAATCGTTATTGAGCTGACACATTATTCTAAAACGTTTCCCTTAATGTTGACATAAAGCATACTTCACTTTAATTTTCATAGGTTGCCCTTTGCATCCATGCTATCTCTTCAATTTCATAAGTTTCCCTTTATGTAATTTACGTAATAACTTACACAGATTCTATATTTATGTCTTTCGCCATTGTGTGTAGAAAATTACAAATCAGAAAGAGGTGGTGATTGCTGCCAGGGCAACCGGAGCTGATTATTCTTCAGATCCACCTGTGGCTTTTCATGAAACCACCAACACCATAGATAACAACCGAGACTTAGAATTGGAGAACAGGGAAACTCCACGGGTATTAAGTGATGGAGGTCCAGGAATTCAAGGTACAGAAACACAAGGATCCGCGCCACAAGATGTGGCGCATGATCCTGAGAGAATCAGGCAAGAGCAAGCTGCAACAAAGGCGCAGGCTGCCTTTAGGGGTTATCTTGTAAGTCAGTGAATTAAATTTGTTTGTTTTGTCTACTGCTTATTGTATCAATTTTTTTTTAGTTGAGATCACAAATTACTGAATGAATTGGTATATTATCTGAAGGCACGCCGAGCATTTTGGGCTCTCAAAGGAATAATAAGGTTACAGGCACTTATCCGGGGGCACCTGGTTCGGAGACAAGCTGTTGCTACTCTGTTCAGTATGGCGGGCATTGTCAAGTTTCAGGCACTTGCTCGTGGAAAACGAGTGAGACAGTCTGACGTTGGGCTGGAAGTGCAAAAGATATGCAGTGTGATGCCTCTGGTAAATGCCTCAAATACTTGGTTGTTTATCAATTACAATTTGTTACTGTCATCTTTGAACAAGGGATGTCACAGTCCCCTTCTTTTCTCCATTCCCAAATAGCTTTGGAACTGCTATTGGATAATATACGAAGACATCTAGGTTCATTCACCCACTACTTTGTTGCTAATATCATTAGGCTAGATATTTTTTTAGATTCCTTAGCGCCACTTTTTAATTATATTCCTCATATATATTGTCTATCAGGAGGGCAAGCTAGTGAATCCTGTTGGAGTTAATACGTCAGTTCAAATGGCAAAGCTGTCAGCAAATGTTTTCATTCTCAAGGTAAGTTCAACATTGTAACAATGGTCTAGATTTGAATCATAATCTGCCATATCAGTTTCTGTTTCCGTATCCGGTTTGTATGAGATGTTCTAACAGTTTGGTTTCCTCTTTTCAGCTTCTTGCTTTCTCACCTACTGTGATGCCTCTGAGTTTGCAATATGAACCTGGGAATCCAAATTCAGTTTCAAACTGGTTCGAACGATGGTCAGCAACCCATTTTTGGAAACCAGTTCCCCAACCAAGGAAAGTTCTAGATTCAAAATCTCAGAGAAAGCACCCGGAGGCTCAAACAGGCAGGATAAAGCGCAACAGCCGGAGGCTTTCTTCTGCAAATGTTGAAAGTGTCTCAGTGCAAGCAACCTTTGAATTTGAGAAACCCAAGCGTAACCTTAGGAAAGTTCCTAGCCATCCTACAGATGCAGTGCTGGAAAACCCACAAGTTGAGCTTGAAAAGGTTAAGCGTAATTTGAGGAAGATTCATAGTCCCATTGTAGAGAACTCTGTGCCGGCAGAAAGTGAAGCTGAGGGTATCAAACAGAGTTTGGAAAAGGCATCAAGCACTTTGGTTCCTGATGTTCTTGAAGGCACTAGTAACTCTGTCGAGAAGTTTAAGAAAGAGTTAACCTGGATTCCATCCAGTTGGCCTGATACAGAAATAACTCCTGAACCATTGGCACCAAAAGAGGTATTTAACCTATCATCTATTGATCAAGCTGCAGAAGATCTGAAGCCTTTGGCAGATAGCACTAGTAAAGATGTGAATACACCTAGCACTGAAGCTGCAATTGAGTCGAAGATTTTAACAGAGAGCAATGGTCAGGATGAAAATATCTCATCCTCAAACGGGGTTTTGAGCCAAAAGGAAGATTTAACAACCAATGACAACCAGAAATCTAGCTGGAAAGCTTCTACTCCAGCAAAACAAGAACGTTCGGAGAATGGGTTGCAAAGCAGTTCAACAGTACCAAGTTATATGGCTGCAACTGAATCTGCAAAGGCAAAGCTGAGAGCACAAGGCTCCCCTAGGTTGGCACAAGACGTGACTGAGAAAAATAACTCTACTCGTCGTCATTCTCTGCCATCAGCAACTAATACCAACATCAGCTCACAATCGCCAAGGATGCATCGACTTGTTCAAACAGGTGGCAAAGGAGGAAATAAAAGTGACAAACCTCGGGCAATTTCGAGAGATGGAATTGGTATGATTTCGCATCCTTAATAGACTTATTCTTGCTTTCCAATTCTACATTGATCTGGAAGATGGGGCATAATCTTTCAAACCCGTCGATACATATGCATTGATGCATTGCTTTATTGTTCTTCACAAGGAAGTTCATATTTTTAATTCTCTATTAGAGTTCTCAACGTGCACGATGATTTACCTTATAAAAGGTTGAATTCTGTTTCTAGTACCAATCACCTCGGTTCTTGTTTGACTTTGCAGGAAAGGTAACCCAAACAGAGTGGAGGAGGTGATCGATAAGGTGATTTTCAATATAAAGTGTCACTCATTCGTCTTGGTTCTTTATTTTACGCATTTTGTGATTCAAAGTGTTGTTAAACTGTAACGGCGTCTGTAGTTCAGAAGGCTGTGGTCATCAACCAAGAGCCTCTCGTGATTTGTCCGCGTTTGTGATATTTGATGAGTGAATGTACATCATAGGTTTCATGCATTAAGGTCTCGGACATGGTTGGTTTATTCCGTCTTATGACGCGATTTCTGGCCATTCGTAACGTGTATTGTACAGAGGATTATCAGTTTATCTGCACTTACATGTATGCTCTGCTTCATGCTGCGAACTTGATCATTTGAAATGTTTGCAAGTGACTGACTGTTTCTGTATTTTGTTGTGCCTTGGAGTTTCTTACACAGCTTGTCCGCTCAAAAAATGCCAGGGAAATTATTTCTTTCAATTAAAATATGCAATTAAATAAAATAGGGCGATGATTTTCACATACCCCTTTTAGTCTCTTACACATTCTTGTTTAATTCTGGCTGTTGATTTCGTATGATTTATTAATCTGATGGCCATAAATATAGAAGAGTACGTGTGAAGTTAAAAAGAGTGTAAAAATCACTTCTCGGGAAATATTGGTGAAATTTTATGTGCGACTTATGAGGGGGTTACCAATATTTTTCTTTATCATTTGTATAAACGAGTTTGAGAAACACAGGTAATATCTACAAAAATGATTTTATACATAAAAATTAAGGACGAGTTTTGTATTCTTCTTGGATTTAATTTTTTGTTTTAGAAACTAATAAATACTAGTAATTTAACTACGTTTATCGTTTTTATTAATTAAAAATTGAGTCCAATTAAAATACCAAATGGCCCCTAAAGATTTGTTCGATAACTTGAACCTTAAGGAAGATGGAATATATAAATTAACGCCTCAATTTCTTGGAGCATATTATTATATACGTTCTTAAACAAAGTAGACCATATTCCTGTTCTAATGATCTGATTTCTAGTTTCATTGCTGAGTTGTTGAATTAATGTTAGACATATGTGGATTATTTAAATCAAAGAAAGTTAAGGTGTCTTTTTTCAGAAACTAAATTAAGTCACTCATCCAGTTAAAAACAGAGTTCTTTCACTACGAAAGGTGCCCCGTGGTCTAAGTAGAATTTATCAATTTCTTTTAATTTGTTTCAAATTCCAATTTTAGTATAAAAAATAATATCTTTATTCCCTCTTTCATACGTATTTCATACATTCCCAAAAAAAAACATAAAGATTAAACCGAACGCATTCATCAGCTTGAAGGCCACCACTGTAGCTTATGCAACAAAATGGAACGTGGCTTCATAGGGCAATTGTCACTATTTATGGACCCGAACTTGGGTGATCTATCCATGACCAGGATCAAGCTTGGGTGAAACTAAGTGGAGGTCCGATTGAGAGGTCCACTAGAAATTAGAAATTGTTGAAGAAAGAACAAGATGTTTCTTTTGTCCCTTCCAGGAGATCGGAAAATAAAGAAATAGTTAATATATTCAAGATAATTACCATCTCAATTCATCCTATTTCATCAAATCCGGGATGTGATATGGTTTTGAAGGATGAATTGGATATGAACAGTTCCAATAAGATTTTATTGTTGAACAAAAATCCATTTTTTGATTTATTTCATCTATTCCATGACCGGAATATAGGGTATACACGTTACACCACGATTTTGAATCAAAAGAAAGATTTCAAGAAATGGCATATCTATTCACCCTATCAATAATCGAGCCGAATCTGGTGTATCGTAAGGGATTGGATCAAAAACGATTCTTGAATGAGGCATTCAACTCCAGGGATACGAGGGTACCCTCAAGTCTTCCCTTGTGTGATCAAACAGGTGCTTCCTCTCAAAGGGTTGCTCATTTTTCACTTTAAAACAAATTAGTAATACGGAAAGTGGACTCAACTCTTATTGTTTAACAAAAAAATTGTTACTAATATTACGGTCTAATAAGTTTAGCAGATGTATTATAACATAAGTTTAATTACTAGTATTCTAATTTAGTAATATTTTTTTCAATGAATACGATATCATATTATGATTAGCCTATCACGTTGCTTAATTCAATCGCCCACCTTTTTTCATTGTTGAGAAAAAATAAAAAACAAAAGTTAATAAAGCATTAAAATAACAAAAATTAAAGAAATTCTTGTTGTTGAGAGAAATAAACGCGGCAAAGGGCAGGATGGTAATTTGAACGTAGGGATGGACCATCAGCATAGGATTGGCGTGTAATAACAAAAAGCCGTTTCCTTTCCAAATTCCAATTGCCCATATCGTATCTGCTGCAGCAGCAGCGGTGCAAATTAGCAGCAAATTCTCAGAGCGAAGAAAGTTGCAGCAATGAGATGACAATGATTGAATCTTTAGAGGGAAATTTGAATTCTGGGGTTTTACTGTTTTGGAAGTTGAGATTAACGGTCACATTTCTTGCTTACCAGCGGCCGTAATTCAATGACGGATACATCCCATGGGCCTGCCAGCTTCTGGACTCAGGCCAATGCTTTGCTCAGAAAGAACCTAATTTTCCAGGTCTCTCTCTCTCTCTTCTCGTTTGGGAATCGTTTTAGTTTGATGTCTGAAAACTGAGGAAAATTGTAGAAATAATTTAAAAGTTCGAATGAAGAATTCTGGGTTTTCATTCTTTGCTTTTCCCCTTTTGTTTTCTTTTTCATATGCATTTTCCATTTTTGCCACATATGTTGGAGATTCTCCTACTTTGTCCCACATTTTTACTTTCTGGGTTCGTTTTAGTTTTGTAAGTTATTGGTTAATTTGTGCCAGATTATTTATTTTTGTTATTGATAAGCTATTTTTCTTGTGTATGAGCAATGGTCAATTGGGTCGTTCTGGTTTTTTGAGTTCTACAAATAATGCTTTGTATAAAATCAGATGACAATTAAAGGCCTAAACTTTGAATGTCTCCGCTCTAAAACAATCAACCGTGGAATCAAAGTCGAAGAAAATTGAGTAGATTTAAAAAACGAGTATTGTTCAACTTGGATTCAGACTGATACCATATATGTGTTCATTTATGCAGAAAAGGAATATCAAACAGAACATTCGGCTAGTTTCATTTCCAATTCTCCTGTGCTTATTGCTTGTTCTCATCCAACATTTGGTCAACAATGAACTGGATAAGCCCGAAAACAGGTGTGGTTGCAGTTGTGTTCATACAAACGGCGATGGTAAGTGTGAGAAAGTTTGCGGACTGGAATACTCAACTTTAACACAGGGGCCCAGTTGCCCGGTTCCTGATCCTCCACAATGGCCTCCATTGCTACAAGTGCCGGCTCCTGACTATCGCGCTGTTATGTCTGATGTTATTCCCCATAAAGACTTGCCAAATGTGTCATGTAAGAGGTCAGGATCCTGTCCTGTAACTGTACTGTTCACGGGGAAAAATAAATCTCTCGGAGAAGGTATTGTCCTCTGAATCTCTCACAGAAGGTGTGTTTTAGCATGTCAATTTTTTTATTTTATTGACTTTTATGACTTAATTAGATCATTAATTGTTGTAATTGGACTGACTTTCTTTTTCGCTCTAGTATAATAGTGCTGACTGTTTTCTTTGCTTTCTTGTAGTTTTGGCTGGGAGTATGTTCAGAAGTTCTTCTACTCTGAATGCATCTGATCTGGATTATTTAGCCCGTAGTGCTTTAGTAAGTTATCTTTTCTCTAAGCTGCTACTTTTTCCTTTTATATTGAAGTCCTATTTCCTTTTTTTCATCTCAAATATCATACATTACTTTGTCCTTGTAAAAAATTTCAGCTTTGCTTATGAAGTCACCTCTTATGAAATGTTTCAGGGTTCAGAATCGATGCCTGACTATTCCAACTTCCGTGATCCAGCTTTCAATTCGGGTCTTCCCCTGTATAGTGTTCAGAGCCAATGCTCACAAAACTCTACATTTTCTGTTCCAATTAACATATTATCCATCAAGATCCAACAAGGTAAATCATCTATAATATATCTTAGGAAACTTTAATTCTCTCTGGTGCACATCTGTGCTGCATTCATATGAGTGAACATTGATCGTTGAATTCACTTGAAAGTTTAATTTTTTGTTGCATGCCACCTTAAACCATTGTCTTTGATTTTTTTTTTCTTAAACCAGAGGTTAGATGCGTTCAAGGTTTACATTTGTGGCGGGATAGTTCTTCTGAGATAAACAGTGAGCTGTATAAAGGTTATGAAAAGAGCAATTCAGAGAGGAATATTAATGAAATACTTTCAGGTCATCGACTTCATATATCTGGCCGTGTTGATTGATTTGATTAAAGAACTACACTGTTGACACGAATACTGATGGGTTTTTTCTTTTTCTTTTTCAGCCTATGACTTCTCTAACTCAAATGGGAACAATTTTAATGTAAGCATATGGTACAATTCAACATTTAAGAATGACAGGGGAAGAGGTGCCATTGCTTTGCTGCGGGTTCCACGCTCAGTGAATCTGGTGTGTACCTATAGCTTCTTTTCTTGTTGAGTTTTCTTCTCTGCTACAGATTCCAATAGTGCTAACACTTGTATTCACAGGCATCCAATGCATACCTTCAGTTTGTACAAGGATTTGGTACGGAAATGCTGTTTGAGTTTGTGAAAGAAATGCCCAAGCCTGAAACCAAACTGAGGCTGGATTTTTCTTCTCTTCTTGGTACACTCTTCTTCACATGGGTCATTCTACAGCTGTTCCCAGTAAGTACAAGAAGCTTCTTTCATCCATATTAGGACTTTCTCAAATCTAACAGTCCTATTTGTTGACATGGATTTTGCTTACATCTTTTGATTTCAAATTCAATGTATTGTGGAAATGGTATTTCACTATATTCTGTTCTAATGTATTTGTAAATGCATCTCCTTTGCTCAAGCTTATCTTGATGCTATGTACAAATTTTGATGTATGAGTATACAAACTTATAGTTTCCTTTCTAACCCTTTTCTGATGTAGGTTGTTTTGACATCACTGGTATACGAGAGGCAACAGAAACTGAGAATCATGATGAAAATGCATGGGCTTGGCGATGGGCCTTATTGGATGATTTCTTATACTTATTTTCTTACAGTATCTTCAATCTACATGCTGTGCTTTGTTATATTTGGCTCGGTTATAGGTAATGATACGACTACTCAACTACTATCTCGGCATGGATTCACTTCGATTCCTTTAACGAAGTTGACTTCATTACAGGGTTAAAATTCTTCTCACTGAATGACTACAGCATCCAATTTATATTTTACTTCATTTATATAAACCTGCAAATATCGCTGGCTTTTCTAGTAGCTGCAATGTTTTCAGACGTGAAGACTGCTACAGGTTTGATGTTGTTTATTTATATTCGTATGGAAAGTAGTGGGTTATTCTCAACTTTGATCTAATAAGATGAGTTGATTGACATGCTTCTGATGTTTTCTGATCATAACAGTTATAGGTTACATATTTGTCTTTGGAACTGGGCTTTTAGGAGGCTTTCTTTTTCAATTTTTTGTTCAAGATCCATCATTCCCTAGTAAGTGAAAAATATTTATGAAAATATCTGTCGCTTTGTTTTGTTTGTTTCTGCCAGAACTATTTCCTGTTGAAAACTTATATCATGCAACATATCTTGTACTTCTCAAAGCTCAGCTTCTTATAAGATTATTTTGTGTTGTTGTAGGAGGTTGGATCATCGTTCTGGAGCTATATCCTGGCTTCTCTTTATATCGTGGGTTATATGAGTTTGCACAATATTCGTTTAATGGGAATTACATGGGGACTGATGGGATGCGGTGGGGAGATTTGAGTGATAGCAAGAATGGGATAACAGAGGTATTGATTATCATGGTTGTCGAGTGGTTTGTGGTGCTTCTTTTTGCATATTACGTAGATCAAGCTGTATCATCAGGAACTGGGAAAGGTACTTTCTTTTGCTTCCAACGCTTTAGGAAGAAGAAACTGCCATCTCTTAGGATGCGTGGTTTGCAAAGGCAGGGATCTAAAGTTTCTATTGAGATGGAGAAACCTGATGTCTGTCAAGAGGTAACTTTTTCTTGCACTTAACTTAAACAATAAATCTTCATTGCTGGTATAGTATATGTGATGCAGTACAAATGGATGGTACAAATTGTTCTAATAAATTTTCGGTTTATTTAGGTGGAAAGATAATATTTCGCCTTAATCTTATTGACGCTTATAAGTTGCACTGTTCATGCATGCCTGTCATATCTTTATGTTTTTTTTTCATCTTACTCAAGTTGAGGCTAGAGTTGTAAGCCTGGATAACGCTAACACCTTATGTCCAGAGGGAGAAGGTTGAAAAGTTGCTACTGGATTCAGATACAACTCATTCAGTCATCTGCGACAACCTCAAGAAGGTTTATCCTGGAAGGGATGGAAACCTGGAAAAATTTGCAGTGAGAGGGTTGTCTCTTGCTTTGTCTCGAGGGGAGTGCTTTGGTATGCTTGGCCCTAATGGTGCTGGGAAGACCTCTTTTATCAGTATGGTGAGTATACTCTTTTTAAACTTTAACTTACATACACAAAAATTCCAGTGTATATCAAAAAAGGGTCTTCGATGTTATGCTTTCTTTGTTCTTCAAAACGTTAAAAGTTATGTGTATCTATCTTTCTGCAGATGATTGGTCTCACAAAGTCAACCTCTGGCACTGCATACGTTCAGGGTCTGGACATCCGGACTCAGATGGATGAAATATACACCAGCATGGGTGTTTGTCCACAGCATGAGTAAGATCGAACTTTTTCCTTATGCTTAAGGCAAAGTTTTTGTATAAAGATTTAAAACCTGATTAATTTCTTGGTTTTCCGGACATTTGCTAGCCTGTTATGGGAAACCCTGACAGGAAGGGAGCATGTGCTATTCTATGGAAGACTTAAGAACCTCAAGGGTTCTGTATTAATACAAGTAAGCAGAATCTAGTTATATAGATATAGTCACCACAATTATTATTTTGAGAATAAGATCCTAAGTTTAATTGATATGTCTCACATGCCAATTTTGTTGCTGAAGGCAGTGGAAGAATCTTTGAAAAGTGTCCATCTATTTCACGGTGGGGTTGCAGACAAACAAGCTGGAAAGTATAGTGGAGGCATGAAGAGAAGGCTTAGCGTTGCAATTTCACTTATAGGGGATCCCAAAGTACGTCTTCGTGCTCTATCAAAGCTACTTTGGCTTGAAAGTTAGATCTGTTATCTCAAGATGCTGCTCTACTTATTGCATATTCTTTTACAAATTCCTTGTAGGTTGTTTACATGGATGAGCCCAGTACTGGACTTGATCCAGCTTCAAGAAACAACTTATGGACTGCTGTGAAGCGTGCAAAACAAGACCGGGCAATCATCCTAACTAGTACTCTCTACCCCTTCCTCCCCTCCAGTTACTGTATTGCCAATTATAAAATCTATGATGGCTCAGTATTGTATGGAGTAGTGTTAAGTAACCCGCGCAATGACCGGTTTTGCTTCTGTGTTTACTCATAAATCTTGTTTGCGTATTCTTCAGCACATTCCATGGAAGAGGCGGAGGTTCTGTGTGATCGGTTAGGAGTTTTTGTGGATGGTAGCTTGCAGTGCATAGGAAACCCGAAAGAGGTATCTTAACTTAGTGCCCTAGCATCTGCATAAGATAGATATCGATTTCTAGACACTTTCTGCATAATACCCTTGTTACTATAATGGTGTACTCAGCTGAAAGCAAGATATGGAGGTTCTTATGTGTTCACAATGACAACATCTTCGAATCACGAGCAAGAGGTGGAGAACTTGGTGCGGCGTCTCTCCCCAAGTGCTAACAGGATATACCATCTATCCGGAACCCAGAAGTTTGAGTTGCCAAAACACGAGGTCAGAATTACAGATGTGTTTGAAGCGGTTGAGAACGCAAAGAGCAGGTTCACAGTTTTCGCGTGGGGTCTAGCCGACACCACATTGGAGGATGTCTTCATCAAGGTTGCACTTGGGGCTCAAACCTCCATTGAATTGACATGATTGTCATATTTTTACTCTTGAAATAATCATTTGGATCTCCTGTAGCTTCTGGTACGTAAATAAGTAATGAGTTGATTAGTTTGTATCTGTTGTATATCGGTTCTTTCTCCTTTTGCAGAAGGAGAAAATATATCGTCGTTTCTTCCCTTGTTTTCAGGTAGAAAGTAATGAATTTCGCGTTCCGATTGTTAGTCATTGTTTTGTTCCCGAGCAAAGTTGGGTTGTTCACACTTTTGTAGTGACAAAAGTATGTCGAAATGTATGTCTGGATGGACTGCAGATTTATAAGAACAGAACTTCTCTCTCTCTCTCTCTCTCTCTCTCTCTCTCTCCATATTAGCAACTTCTCTCTCCATTTTTTAGTAAGTTTCGTGCCTTCCTTTTGTTTTTGAATTTGGTTGCTTATTCGGGGTGTTAACATCATAATTATACTGATAATTAAGGAAAAAGAAGAAAAATCTCCACTATAAAAGGGTTGAATTTGGTAAATATATAGGGAAAAATAAAATTGAGATTAGATTATGCTATTAGTTTGGATAATTATAAGGATAAAGATGTGATTATATTTCGATTTGAAAGATCTATGGGCAAGTATTATTAATATGAACTACAAAACTTCCATATATAACATATTTGAAATTTATGTTGGGATGTAATTTATCTAATTTTAGATATTTATGTGTGATAAAAGATAATTAGACATAAGACCATTAACGCAATTAATCATTAGATTCAATCCTTTATATTTTGTTTATCAATTCAGGTTTATTGACTTTTGTTTCACCTAAGCAACTCATTTTATGTGATGATCAGTTAGCCTATTTTTTTCAAACATGTCTTTTATACCCCTTATTAATCGAACTTATAACAGGTTTGAATCTTCAAATCGGATTCTAAATCTTAACGTCCGTTCTCTTCAAATTTGAGGCTTGTTAGTGAGAGAGTCGGATGGTTCACATATCAGTGGCACATGGTAAAAATTAACAATATTAAACCCACTTACGCAGCCTGAGCGGATTACCGCTGGACTATACCTAATTACACGGTGAAAATAAAACCGGATAATCCCTTTAGATAAATTACATCCCAACATAAATTTCAAATATATTATATTTGGTAGTTTCGTAATTCATATTAATCGAAATTCCAAAATTTGAAATCATAACTGAAGTCAAAATTGTAATTGCAAAGTCAAACATAGTTACCTAATTTTCTTCGCAATTTTATCTACATATCACATCCTTATCCTTATAATTATCCAAAAAAAATTAGCATAATCTAATCTCAATTTTCTTCTCTATATATTAGCCAAATTCAACCCCTTTCTGGAAATTTGTTTTTTCCTTGTTCGGTTTTGTCGTGTGTTTATTTTTCATCCACAATGCCAAAGATATATTTGTTTTTGTGTTTTCTCTTGCTTCCGTTGGTTTTCGATTACTCTCAGGCAAATGAAAAGGTTGGAGTTTATGAACTGAAGAAGGGAGATTTCTCTGTGAAGCTCAGTAACTATGGTGCCACTGTGCTCTCCGTTATTCTCCCCGATAAGAACGGTTCGCGGAACTGTGACTTCAAACTGAATATTTTGCAATTTTAAATGCGCTCATCGCGTGATTTCTTTCGTTGTATTTCAGGAAAATTGGACGACATTGTTCTTGGATTCGAATCGCTTAACGAGTACACGGTTAGTTCATGAATCTGTTGCATCTTCTTCGTGTTACGATCGAATTAAAATGGTTGCCTTTGAATGTTTATACAGTTGTTGCATGTATTTGCAGAATGATTCAGTCTACTTTGGAGCCATTGTTGGACGTGTTGCAAACAGAATTGGAGGAGCTCAATTTGAATTAAATGGCGTCCACTATAAGTTGGTTGCTAACGACGGGAATAACACTCTCCATGGTATACATGTTCATAATTTTTCTTTTGGAAATTTAATTCTGGAGTACATTAAGTTAGGTCAGTTGGTCACGACAATGTGTCCACTCTCCATAATTTAGAATAATTTCTTAATTTTTAACTCAATTTACTTGTAATTTTATGTCAGGTGGCCTTAAAGGATTCAGTGATGTTGTGTGGACAGTAAAAAGTCACAAAGAAGATAGCCACATAACATTCACCTATGACAGCTTGGATGGTGAACAAGGTAAAATATAGATTGGATAAGGAGTAATACTTTCAGCATATGTGAGCTAAGCTAGTTGGTCGAGGACGTTAGAATTCTCCTTTTTCGTAGATCAAAGCAGTTTAGAATATCGCTTTGTCAAACAAAACCGTAGCTACTAGTAACATTGTCTGCTAAAACTGCAGGATTTCCTGGTGATCTTTCTGTGTCGGTAACTTACATGATTATTGACACAAATAAACTAGCTATTAGAATGGAAGCCAAAGCTCATAACAAGGCCACTCCGGTGAACCTAGCACACCACACCTACTGGAATCTCCGCGGCCAAAACAGCGGTGACATCCTCTCGCACACGATCCAGCTCTTTGCGTCCCAGGTTACACCAGTTAATGACCA
Organism: Crataegus laevigata; assembly: GCA_963580275.1. Taxonomy (NCBI): domain Eukaryota; kingdom Viridiplantae; phylum Streptophyta; class Magnoliopsida; order Rosales; family Rosaceae; genus Crataegus; species Crataegus laevigata. The sequence goes on along the minus strand of OY756953.1, from coordinate 4,099,122 downwards.
ACTCATCCCCACTGGTGAAATTGTCCCTGTGAAAGGAACACCCTACGACTTCCTTGAGCCCCAAGAAATTGGTAGCAAGATCAATGGGCTGCCGGATGGATATGACATCAACTATGCGCTTGACCCTTCGATTCCCAATCATTTGAGTAAGGCGGCAGTGTTGCATGACAGCGTGTCAGGGCGAAAATTGGAACTATGGACCAACAAGCCAGGGCTGCAGTTCTATACAAGTAACATGTTGGACAATGTGCAGGGGAAGGGCGGGTTTGTGTACAGAAAGCATGCCGCAGTGTGCTTGGAGACGCAGGGTTTCCCGGATGCTGTGAATCACCTGAATTTCCCTTCGCAGATCGTGAAGCCCGGAGAGACCTACTTGCATGTGATGCTTTATAGATTTACAGCTGCCTAGCGAGCTAGCATTTGAGAAATCAAGCAGTTTAAGATACGCCTTTGCAAAAACTGGTCTTGGTTAATAAATTTAGCTCCGCAAAAAGTATGTTATGTTGTTAGACTATTAATTTTATAATGTTTAATGACTCAGATGAGTCGAAGATGGGAAATTTGGGTAGCATCCAACAAGGGGAAAGGTACCAATCATGCACCAAATTGTCTGGTACGAAAACTCGGCCAGAAAATTTGACACCAAACTTTCTCAACAACTTGTACTAAAAGAAAAGGATTAAGAAAGAGAACCAAGAAAAGAAAATTACGCGTCTCAGCAGTGCAAAATTTTATACGCATCAAGAACATAATCTTCCGTTTAATAATCCGATAAGAGTTTGATCACATTTTTGTACAAAGAATTTCTAAAAACTAGCTACAAATAATTTGTCATGAGGATTGGCAGACATCTCAAACCGGCACAGCGGACAGAGGAGGCTCATCTTCAGCCATTTCACTATGCAACTCTCGTGATACTCGTGCGAGCAAGGCACGCGAATCGCTTCAGAACCACACTGCATCTCTTCCAAACATATAACACATTGCTTCCCGCAGCCTTCGATTTTGACTCTCTCCAACTCCTCAATCGATATACTTTTTGTCCGCACAAACTGCAACATATAATCACCAATTGTAAGATGCACTACCATCCGAATAGTCTTGCGGTTCACGTTCCCAGGATGACTGGCGATTTCACGAGCGCGAGTAGAAATCACCTGGATCATGGACGGCTGAACTTGGTAGGGAACCGACGCCTGCGAAAGCATGTTGGATATCACTGACCAGGATGTTATGCTCTCTGTTAGAATGTGGCGTTGCTCCTTGAACTCGTGGAAGCTTGGAGGGTACCTTGAATATTGAGCATACATATCGATCAAGAACTCGGGTTTTGTCGAGGAACCGTCGTCGGCGAGTTCGTTGCTTTCCTGCCATACTTCACAGCTGGCAAAGACTCCGTTCCTTGACATCTTTGAAGAATAAGAACCAGAAGTTGAGAAAAGTAGAGGGGATAAAGAAAGAAGAGATTTATAAGAAAAGCTTAGTTTGGGACTAGATTTGCAAAGGCCTGGTATTATTTATATTGTGGTCTTCTAAGTAATTTGGTTCGGATTTGGCTTGCGAGGCCTTTTTGGTATAAGGAAAGGAGTGACTTTAAAGTTAAGTCAAAACAATGCTAATTAGTATGGTATCGTTATGAATGTTACGTCCTTCTCCTACTTGAATTTGGTTTAACTACTCATATCTTGTAACCCAACATCAAGATATGTGCTGTTTGGAATTACTTACAAGTTCGCAAGGCGAATTCACCCGCTTTCCCGCCGTTGCAAAAAAGGAGGATGTTCTAGAATTCAAGGAAGACTTGTTCCAACGCCCATTTCTTGCTAATAATGTGATGATAGAAGCACTCTCTCTCCTCTCTCTCTCTCTCTCTCTCTCTTTTTTTTTTTTTTTTTTTTTTTCTGTTTAGCCATGATGGACACCTTTATCTATGTAATTTTGAGACACCAAAGAGGAATAGAGGCTCAGCCTAGATTCGTCACAACTACCAACTACCTTGAATTAAACCCAAGACCCTCTTCCGAGTTGTCGGAACTAAAAGAAAGAGAAAGGCAGTTCTTCAATTACTCGGGTACATCTTCATTCGTGATTCATGATAGATCAAGGGACTGCATGAAATACTCCTACTCGTAGGCGCTTGTGTTAAAAATGCGTTTATTTTAAACATGTAGAATTTTTTTATAACAAGTGCTTCTCCAGAATTTACTTTTACGATCAGAAGCGCTTTTAAGGAAAGGAATGACTTTGAAGTTAGGGCAAAACAGTGCTATTAGTATCGTTATGACTGTTATGTCCTTCTTCAATTTGGTGGAACTAGTCAAAGTTAGCATTAAATTTGGAATCAAAATATGCATCGTTAAAAATGCTTATATAGGAAGCACTTCTGTTTATAAGTATTTTTATTATAAACATGAAGAAATTTTTATTAGAATTTCCTATAAAAAACAATTCTACGACTCAAAAGAGCTTTTAAATTTTTGTGCCAAACGTAGCATTAATGGTCAACTGATCAAAGTTTTAAGTCTAAATTTCATCCATCAATATTGCTTATATTAAAAAAATGAAATTTGATAAGCCAATGGGCCTCACAAGTTACAAAATTTTCATGTGCATATTCTTAATAAACCTCAATTGAACTGCTCCCAGGATCCTCTTTTATCACTCCCTTCTCCTTCATCTCCCTTCTTATCTCCTTCACATTATCCCATTCATCCATGGCGGCATACAAATTCGATAGCAGTCCATAGTCTCCGCTGTTTTTCGGCCCTATCTCACGTAACCAGCTCATAATTCGTCTTGCTAAACTACCATCTCCTTGGCCTTGACATGCCCCGAGCAGCATTCGCCATACTATCGTATCTGGTTTATCCGGCATGGTCTGAACAAACTCAAATGCCTCACTCACCAATCCAGCTCTACATAGTAGATCAACCATGCAACCGTAGTGCTCCATCCGCGGTTTTATGTGGTAATCGGTTACCATTGAATTGAAACAATTTTGCGCCGCCTCCACCATTCCTGCGTGGCTGCAGGCAGACAATATGTTGAGGAATACAACCCCATCTGGTTTACACCCTTCTCTTTGCATCTGAGAAAACAGGGCCAGCGCTTGCTTTCCATCGCCTTGCATCGCTAGCCCATGTATGATAGTAGTCCAAGACATTAACGATTTCTCTTCCATGCCATCAAAAATTTCACAAGCTTTCTTTATGTTCCCGCATTTGGCATGCATGTCCATCAGTGCATTTAACATGGCAATGCTCCCTGTACTTCTAAACCCGTTTCTCTCGACATAATGGTCAATCCACTCGGCGATCTTGAAGCTTCGAAACTTCGAGGACATTGAAATAACTCCCAAAATGGTAATCTCATCTGGTTTTATTTTCTCAAACTCCATCTGTTCAAACAACCAGAATGCCTCCTTCAGATGATCGTTATCGCTATAACCGTTGATCATAGAAGTCCAAGAAACCACATTTTTCATAGGCATCGTATGAAATATCCGACGGGCACTTGATAAAACCCCGCATCTTGAATACATACTAATCAAAGCATTGTAAACAAAAACATCATGATTATCGACAAGCTGTCCTCTAATCACATAGCCATGAACTTCCTTCCCTTTCCTTATTGCCTTCAAAAACGAGCAAGAGGAAAGCAAGCTAACGACACTCGACCCATTTAGTCTCAAACCTTCACGGGCCATGGCACTGGCAACTGCAAGTGCCATGTAAGGGAAATTGTGCTGAGAATATGCAGCAACAACTGAATTCCACATGACTAAATCTCTCTGAGGCGTTTCATCAAACACTTGCTGCATACATTCAAGCTCACCGAAAAAACCATACATATTCACAAGGGAAGTTTGAATTATGATCTCAGAGCCAAAACCCAGTTTCAAAATCTGGTTATGTAACTGCTTCCCTTGAAGAACCAATGGCATCAGGCGGCAGGCCTTGATAGCAAACTGAAGGGTATAACTATCCACCTCCAGACCCTTCCCTCTGACATGGGAATAAACCAAAAGCGCTTCTTTTGGTTGATTCCCCGCCAAGTAACCTCTGATGATGGTGTTCCAGGTGTAGGAATCGAGACCCTTGACTCCGTCGGCGATCGACCGGGCGGCGGAGTTCGTGGCGGGGAGGGGAATGGAGGCAAGAGATGCAACAAGTTTGCTTGCTACAGAAGGCTTGCGGACGAGGCCTGTGGTGACGATGCGTGCATGGATTTGATGGAGATGGTCTTTGTGTTTGCATTTTTGCAAGAGTGATGTTATTTCATCAAAAGGGTTGTAGTTTGATTTGATGATGGAGGGTTTGGGAGACATATGGATAAATGTGGGGCATTCAAAATATTGGGGAACCTTTTTTAAATTGTTGAGTTTTAAGTTGGTTTGGGTTTTAGAAAGTAGTATATAAAGGGTTTTTGGTACCTTTTATTGTCTATTCAGTGTCCAATGTTTATCAAACCTGAAATATGTCACTTATTTCAGACCAGACAATATTGTTAGTGATCGATTCAATTATGTTTTTTTATTAGAAGTTTGTAACGGTTTCGCTTGTGGATTTACCATATTAAAAAAATTAAGTTAACTACATTTTACACTCTCAAGGTTTGGGGTGATTTTTAAACTGGATCTTGAGATTTCAATTTCCTCACATTCTCCAGTAAGGTTGCGATTGCGAAACAGTATCAACTTAGACCTTTTGGATATTTGTACGTCAAAATATCTATTAAGCTGATGAGCTTATTTGTCAGTGTGGTGGAAATGTAGTTTACATGTCATCGCAATTACGAGTTTCATACTCACCATGTCATTAAATTTAATGAAGATTCAAATAATTCATTAGTAATTCATTAGATAAAAGGTGTAAATTGATACAATTTTAAAACCTTAGAGGGTCCTCATGATCCATTTTGAAATCAGGAAAAGGATCCTCGTCGGATCCTCTTTGTGGGGATCCGAGAGATCAAGCAATCACAACCGTTCATCGTATATCGTGCAGTCAGAAATAATTTTAAATTCAAAATTCAAAATTAAATACAAATAGTATCTAACAAAAACTGACTGCATAATATAAGATGAACGACCGTGATAGCTTTGATACCCCGAATTCCCACAAAAAAAGATCCGGCGAGGATCTTTTTCCTTGAAATCACACAAAACATGGAGGGTGTGAAATGTAGGTAGCCTTTTTAGGTAAAAATCTTGTTTATGTATCAGATTCTCATAAACAAGGATGTTTGTATCCCCCAAGGAGGTCTGGCATACAAGCAAACAAATTATAAGTTTATCAAATCTTTGTTGGGAAAGCTCAATCACTATAAAACCAGAATTTGCACCATTTGTCACAATTACAAACACATAACACATATCCAGAGTCTACAACAACGCAGTACATGAAAATCGAGTTCAATGAGCAGAATGGGTAGTGGCGGTTGTCTTCTTGAAATCAATCTTGTCAACCTTAACCTCTCCATCGATGAGTTCGTAGACATAAACAACCACACGAAGACCATCAATGTCCATGAGAACAAAGCTCGGGTTGACATCATAGGTGATGCTACTATAAGCGCCGCTGGCAGACCCTGGGTTTATAACGACACCTCCTTCATGTTTATACGCTGTGAACTGATGGGTGTGGCCTGTCACAAGGATATCTACATCCAACTGCCTCTGAAGCATGGCTAGTGAGTCGAGGTCTCCCCATGGAATAACCTACAGAACACCAAATCAAGTTACAACTTAATTATCATTGGGTGAAATATGAAGATTTACAAGGAAAGGAAAAATTGACACGGCTTTCTCTGATGACATTCAAATTTAAAAAGAATGCGACGTGCCAAATGTAAACACCATTGCAGTAGTGTATATAATTGCCTCATTCCAAATAACCGCATGAAATACTTCCATTCATCACAAAGGCACCAACTGTTTAGGCTACAAAAGGAAAAACATATGGTAGTTGTACACCTATTTATCTTCAAAAGAGGTACCAACTCAAAATCTTTCAGGAGCTGAAGTTACATTTTTCTACTCTTGAAGGAACTTCTCTAGGTGGAATAAACAGATAAACTAATGCAATTTATTATTTATCTCTTCGAAATGATCACAGAACACCTTACAAGTACTACTTATTCTTATTTTTTCCTACCGCAAGAAAGAGTGATATGTCTCATGCTGAAGGCATTGTGAATCACAAATGGGCAATGATGAAGTGACATCGTAAGCTTATATTATAACAGGAAACGTGTCCTGAGTTTTAAGGGACTGGTAAATCAGCATAAGTATTTGATCCAAACAACCGGAAAAGACTTGGTGTAGAAGTAATATTAAAAATGACAGTTCATGGAGAAGTAATGTATCACTATCATCCGCTTGGTAACAGGTCAAATGCAATGTCTTGAGATATTAAACATACTTGGTTTAATATAGATAAATTAAGTGAAGAGATAAAGGGGATGTAAACCTGGTGGCCATGACACAGCCCTAGCTTGAACTGACCAATGGTAAGTGTTTTGGTCTCTGGGTATTTTGTCTCTTCATCATACTCACCTCGAGTAATATGCAAGTCGGGACAAAGTGTCTTCAAGTAGTCATGAACTTCCTGAAATTTAGTAGCAAATTCTGAGAAGTGGCATAATGTACGACCAAAATAATTGCGACCTTAAGAAACTTAATAATGTACAGCCAAAATAGTAGTAGTGCTGCAGGAACTAAAAGTAGATTATTAGCCATTGCATGAGCCGTTACATACTTGGAGACCAAGCAGACAAGATGACAATTAACGAAATGAAAGTTCTATCCAGAAATCTAGCAATAGCAACAGGGTATATGCAGACATTACCCAAAGAAGCAGTCGGTATCAAGAAATTCTTCGCGTTCAAAATAAATATACACATGGGTGGATGAACACTATTTCCTATAGTCAGTCGTATCTGATTGACATTGTTTTCTGGAAATCACTCTCAATCCAAGTCTATACAGCAACATGCGCAAAAGTCCGACAATAACCCACATTCAGAATGCCTTTCCTATATGCAAGATATTACTTTCTGGGCAACAAACAAGAGAAAAACACAGCAAAACTTACCCAAAGATCACTTCGAAATGTGAATTAATCAAGACCCAATAACCAAAATTGAAGGAAATCAATGAGGAATTCACAGAATCACAGAAAGAAACATACTTTGATACAAAGATTTCCAGTGCAAATGATGTGCTGGATCTTGCCAGGAACAAGCATGGACTTGAACTTTGCAGGCAGATCAGGTGCCCTGTGGGGTATGTGCAAATCCCCCAAGGCCAACACCAACACCATCCTCACTCACTCTCGCCACTAATCAAAACCCACCTCACAAAATCTGCAGAAAACCCCCAAAAATTAAATATAAAATTAAAAACAAAAGGATTTGCATATGAAATCACAAAATTCCTCTTCAAATGAACTAATTAATCAGTAATTAAATGGGATTTAAGAGAATTGGGATCGTACCTGAGGAATTTTGGTTGATCTTGCAGAAAGCTTATGGCATGGAAATTGTAAAACCTCCTTCGTTGGTGACGAGCTCTCAAATTCTTCTTCTTCCTTTTTTTTCCCTTCTCTTGGGGTACTGTCATTTTTGTCAACGGACGTTCAAAAGGCCACGACGTCGTTTCCAGCCATAGAGCGGGATGCCCAGTTGGGCCTAAGATTTGAGCTTTCATTACAAAACCGAAACTCAAGTGCCCAACCCAATGAGCATACTAAATGGCAAAGAAGCCCAACTATACAAGCCCGAGGCCCAAGACTCCTTTTTTTCAAAAAAAATAAATAGTTTTTTCATATACAACGGCAAGTGGGATGACGTTTTTGGGCTACAAAACGGCTGAATTATAATTAGGTATCAAATTTACTATCTGTATAAGTTCAAACTTCAGACTTTTTATTGATCGAAAACAAGAACTTGAGATCTCGAGGTTGTTTGAGCCAGGTTGTAATTTGGGCGGACCAAGTTAATGGTATGACAAACTTGTCCTTGTTTGAGCCAACCGAAGTAGGAGAAACATAGACTACCACTAAACCGTAAAAATGGAGACCAATAAATCAATAAGTTTTGGTCAAACGGTATGAAATAAATTATGAATCTATTAATGGAGTTTGTGTGGCCTCACTTTTTGCAATTTGGCTTTGTGTGATCCTCGTTATCGAATCTTTTACCACTGGTCTATTGCGGCAGATTCGAACTAATATGGCCCATGTGTTAATTGTGGTGGCTGTGTAGGGGATTTATAACTATTATTTGACGTGTTTTGTTCTCACCGAATCAAAGATTTGGTCACTGAAGAACATGCACCCAGTTGGCACCCTTCTTGTAATCTGATTGTATTTGTGTTTTCTATTAATGAATTATCGTTATCGCTTCGGTTAAAAAAATGTATTTCAATATAATTAAAAGGATGAATTACACAAAACTACCTTAATTATGGGTCGAACGACACTTTCATACCTCATCTTTTAAAAGTGACAATGTCATACCTCATCTTACGAATTTGTGACAATGTCAGACCTCCGTTAGTTTTTCTGTTAAATGCTAACGTGGCTTGAGACGGGACCCATTTCCTAGCCAAGTGGATAAAAATATTAATAAATTAAAAATAAATTATTTTAATATTGTTATTTTAAAACATGTGGGACCCACCCCCTATAATTCTCTCCCTTTTCTCCTCTTTTGCTTCTTGATACGTTCCAACCCTCCCTTCTTCCCTTTCTCCCCTGATGCGTTCCATCTCTCTCTCTCTCTCTCTCTCTCTCTCTCTCTCTCTCTCTCACATCCAATCTCTCTTCACCTTCATTCTTCACCCTCACCTTCATCCATTCTTCACCTTTTTATTTGAAAAAAAATACTCAGATTTGTTTTTTTTTTTTTTGCAGCAGCAAAGGAGGCCCCGAACTCCACGCGTGGCTCCTCTTCTTCCTCCTCATCGTCCAGCTTCTCCACCCAAACCCTAAGACCCCTTCTCCCTAGCCCCTCGGGCTTCGGCCTTACTTTTTTTTTTTAAAGTTTTAAATTGCATATTGCAGCTGCCTAGAGAGAGAAAGGGTGGTGGAGGAAGGTTTGGGGGACAGGTGGGGAAGGGTTTGGTGGCTCGTTAGGGGAGGATTTGGTGCATAAGAGGTGGGCGAGAGATGGGTTCGGACCAGGAAGAAAAAGGAGAGAAATGGAAAGAATTATAGGGGGCGGGTCCCACATGTATTTTGATTATTGGGTGAGTTTAGAGGATTGGGTTTGGGGGGAAGGAGGTTTTGGAACAGAAAGGGGACAAAGGTAGGGGACGGGAAAAGGTGGGTGTTGGGGATGAGTGTTGTTGGGGGCTGCGGGGGAGAATTGCAGATGAGATTTTGGGGATGCAGGTGCCTAAGAGTGAGAGAAGAGAGAGAGGCAATAGACAAGGTTGGAACAGATCACGAAGAAAAAGGGGAGAAAGGGAGACAATTATAGGGGTGGGTCCCACATGTTTTAAAATAAAAATATAAAAATAATTTATTTTTAATTTATTAATATTTAATTAATATTTTTATCCACTTGGCTAGGAAGTGGGTCTTGTCTCAAGCCACATCAGCATTTAACAAAAAAATTAACAGAAAAACTAACGGAGGTCTGACATTGTCACAAATTCGTAAGATGAGGTATGACATTGTCACTTTTAAAAGATGAGGTATGAAAGTGTCGTTCAACCCATAGTTGAGGTAGTTTTGTATAATTTACCCTAATTAAAAGTATATTACACAAATAAGTTTGCGAACGTTTCCTTATTGGATTCTTACATGTTAAGTTACAACTGTGTTCTATGTTATAGGTCAAGAAAGGGTTGCCCATACCCTCTTATGAATTTGACTAAAACCGAAAAGGGTTTCCATATCTAAGACCCTATATATAAACCTAGCGTAGAATATTTACTTTCTAAGCGTTTAGAGTTTAGTCGCAAACTCTGCATATAGATGACGATGACGAATAATAATTGTATCGAGTTTGTGACAGTTTTAAACAACTTTCAACCCTTGATCGGTATTAAAAAAAAAAAAACTTCACATACATGGTTCCATCTCATGCAAGAAAATCATATACATGTATAATCTTTCAATTGACACACATGATAGATGACTCGTTTGGAAGTGGTTTTAAAATGACTGAAAACGTTTTTTAGAAAAATATTTTTGGTTCTAATAGCATTTGAGTTGTTACTAAGAATTATTGGTTCCAAAAAAAGCTTTCAGTAATTTTAAAAGCACTTCCAAGCAAACTCATAATCAGAATCATACTATAAGATCCACATCATGCATGAGAATTGCGTGGTAATGGATATATATCATAATGTAACATGTAAGGTTTAGCTTTGGAGAGGAAAACCAAGCTATCATACACGCGTGAAACACCTGAGCCAAAGCTCATGTGCAACAACTGGCCATATGCAAACTTCCACCATGTTGTACAATGTATATTTCGTACGTTGTGACTTGTCTGGGACTTAACCTTAGTCACCGGCGTGATTAACGAACCATCAACAGCCATATTAATAAAGGATATTTACAAGCTATCGTAGCTAGAACAACCAGCCAGTGTTTGATTAATTTCTTTTATTATTTTCGTACTGTTGCATAGTATTATTATTTCATTTATATTCTAAAGTCACGTAGTATTATTGTTTTGTTTATATTCTAATGTATGTATATTTATTTATAACTGAAAACATTCTCTAAGTCCATCAATTAATTATCATAACATTACTTATATTATAACACATAAGTTAATAATATTAGTAACAACTTTAGAGAGACTATTAACTTGTAGATGAGTGAGTAAAATACTGACTCACTCAAATGGCATGAAAGAAATCATTTAATGTATATATGTCATTAGCCTTATGTGGTTGGTTTAGTGGAAAGCAAGCAAAGGTTTGGAACTTTTAATTTGAGTTTGAACTCTTACGGATACATTTCTTTGGGTAATCAACTTTGCTTTTGCGTATCCTTTTACCTAAGAGCCAAAAGTACGTTCATGTCTCATTTAGTGTCACGACTGTATAAGGAAGGGATTAGTCTACCATAAATGTGTAGTGAGATACCTCTTATATATATTAATGTATAATTGTTGTCATCACGACCTCCAAGCTTGTGCATATGTCTTGGTTGAAGAAAGTTGAGACTCCACCATTAAACCAATTGACAATATGGAGAGTAACCCAACTTACTTATAAGCTCATGCAAGACCCCTCCTCCCATCAATGTGGGATTCACTCTCAACACACCCCCTCACATGGGTGACATGAAGCGAGTGTGGCCGTTTGGCTTTACACGCGAGACAACCTGACTCTGATACTATGAAAAAAGTTGAGGTTCCATCATAAAACTAATTCGCAATACAGGGAGTAGCCCAACTTACTTATAAACCCATACAATACCCATCCTCCCATCAATGTGAAATTCACTCTCAACATTGATCACGTAATTATTTGTTGTGATTTGGCTCATCAAAATATACCAAGACCAATCAATTTAGGTTTCCAATTGATGTTGAGAAAGGAGAAAAGGAATGTGCACAAGTTTCTCAGTAAGTCCAATCAATTTAGGGTTAAGAAATAAGTTAGCTTTTTCTATCCTAAAAGGATATAGGAATCCTATACTTGTAAGACATGTAACCATTAGTCTATATACTATAAATAGGCTTGTTCAGAGCTGTTTATTCATATGAACAACATAGATAGTACAAGGATAGAGAGCTAAGAGAGAGAGGTCTAAAGCAAGGTTTTGTGGGTTTAGAATAAGGATTTTCAATAAGTCCTTGTAACCAAGTTGTTATTCTCCATAATGCTGGTGATTTCTCTAGAGAATCACAAAAGGAGTAGCAAAGTTCGCCAAACCTCACTATATTCTTTGTGTTTGTGTGTGGCGTTTTACTTTATTGTTGATAAATTATTTTGCATAATCACAAAGCATTATCATATTATAACACTAGATACTATCAATGTAAAAGATCAAACTAAGGGGATTAAAATATACATTATCACCCACACAAATTCCATGATGTATAAACAAGTTCTGGATATTGGATCAGTCATGAATGTCCTGAAGAATATGTATATATATGTATGTATGTTATCTGGCTAGTGCATTACCAGTACTACATCGTTAGTAGAAGAAAATGTCAAATGTTGCTTGATTTGCCTACATATAGCTGCATAACATTTTCTATAAACTGGAAGAGTTCAGACTGGAAAAATGATTTTCAATTTTTTTTCATGAACATTTATGTTTAATTATAATTTTGGATTAGATAAAGTAAAGGAGAATCAAATGATATAAATAAACAAAATAAGCAAAAAAGAGAAAAATAGTATGCAAAAATTATTAGGAAAACTAATGAAAAAAGCTTGAAAGCTTTGAGTTTTAATGATAAGGACAAAATAAAGGGTAAAGTGAATAGTACCAGAATTGACTTTTTAGTGTAAAAATGTCGTTTTTCATTAAAGTGAACAATACCGAGAGTTTTTCGTTAAAGTTCCCAAAATTATTTTCCTTCATAATATATTCAAATGATTTAGTTTTTGTTTCTATTAATTAATTAGTTCGATTTTTTTTCTTCATTTAAAAAAATGGGACAACTGATGGCAAACCACAGTTATCTGTTAAAGTATATAGTCAAATAGATAAGGCAGTTAGTAGACCTAGCATTTTGGAACCGACCCGTTAACCCGACCCGAATATTTGGGTGGATGCTTAATGGGTCGGGTCGCTAACGGGTGAACCTGTTAAATAACAGGTCACTTTGGGTCAACCCATTAGCACCCGTTAGTTGAGGATATTTTAGTAATTTCATTAAAGTCTTAACAACAACAAATAAACTCTATGCAAAAAAAAAAATTCCCGACCCGTTAAACTTAACGGGTCGGGTTCGGGTGACCCGTTAACTTAACGGGTTGGATTGAACCCGACCCAAACTCGATAAATCCGACCCATTTACAGGTCTAGCAGTTAGGATGGTTGCTCTTATAATATTCAGTTAGGATTGTTGCTAAGTGTTAGATTCAGATAAGGCAGCTAGCTGAGTATTTTCCTATATAGCAATTGTATCCTTGTAACCAAATAATCATTCAAGAAAATACATGCGAAAATTCATTCTCTCTCTCTTTAAACCTTCTCTGTTTCCTCCTTCTTCTTCTGTAATCTCTATGTTCTATTTTCTGCATATTGCTTAACATGGTATCAATCGCCGTTAAAGCTTGATCAGCTTCTCCGATCATGTGTTCTTCTGCTGTTTTGATTCTTTTTCGTGGTGGTTGCTGAGTTCTTTGGTGGAGTCGTCTTTCACCAACTCAATCATCGGTGTCCAAGCTTTGGAATCTTGATTCTTGGAGCTCCGTTATTAGTTCTTGAAGATCGTTAACTTCCACTATACATTTCTTGTGCTATGCTTGTGTCTTCTTTGTGTTTCTAGCACCTCCGACTACCCATGTATGTGTTTCTCAAGCTGCAAATTGTTGCACATAAGGTGTTCAACCTTTTTCCTTAGTGAAATCTTCCTCTCAATTTTCTCAAAATGGTCACTGCAAATCAGTTGCAAATCTTGCAATCGCCAATTACTGGCTTGATTTCTTCGGTCTCTACATTCGTTTCTGTCAAGTTGGACAAGACCAATTACCTTCAATGGCACTTTCTGTTGCAATTGTTGCTTGAGGGCCATGGCATATGGGATTCGTTGATGGATCAAATTTGTGTCCTCCTTATTATGCAGTAACCTCTGCACATTCAGTACTCCCAAATGGTTCCTCTGCTAGCCCTAAATCAGATGAGTTTAAAGCATGAAAAATGCACGATTATGCTCTGATGTTGCTCCTTACTGCAACATTTTCTTCATCCACAATTTCCTGTGTGATTGGTAGCACGAGCTCGAGAGAGATGTGGGTTCGTCTCCAAAACCATTTTTTCTTACCAAGTACAAAAACCAGTATAATCAAATTATAGACTTATCTTTACAACATGAAGAAATGATCATATTCAATTTTCCAATTTCTTCGAAGAATTAAAGAAGCAAGGGATGGACTTTCTGTTCTTGGTGTCACATTTGCTGATGAAGTCTTTGTGCTCATTGCGTTGAATGGACTCCCTGTAACATACAACACATTTAAATGTGTAATCAGAGGGCGTGAGGGTGTTATTTCACTCGAGAACTTTCGTCAACAATTGCTCGCTGAGGAAGCCAATGTGGATTGTGCTTCTGTGGCACCCCTTATGTCTACTGTGGTAACCAAATTTGGGGACTGTCAGACACAAGGTTCTTTCTTTCCTTTCTCTAGCTCTCAGTTACATGCTGGTTTCAATGATGGTTATCATGCTCAATACAATTTTAGTTCATGCCAATCACACTTAGGTAATAATGTTGATGGTTATAATGATGTGTATAGAAATTTTCGATTCAAGAATCGTGGTAAAGGGAGGTTCCATTACAATAATGGTGCAACCTACAAGTCTTTTCCTGAATTTTCACCTGGAATTCTTGGCTCCCCGCCATCTCCATATTGTAATTCTTCATCACCTGATTTTCCTACACATCAAATTTGTTCACAGAAGGATCATTTTGATGATGATTGTTAACCCAGACATAATGCTCAGTCTTCAGTTTCAACCCCTAAATCATGTCAAAGCACATTGGATCAACAATTCAAACTCAGTTGTCCAGTCATCCTGCAGAAACATGAAACTTCTTTACAAAGTAATTCTGATGTTGAAATTCATACAGTTTATGATTGCAAGTCTGGTTCTCTCTCTAACTTCATTGTTTCAGAAGATGAAATGTATTTAGACGATGCCAAAGACCAAGTTTTGGAATGTATTGACAACGAAGGTACATAATCTCAGTTAATTTCAATGGGTTTACAACTGTGTATTCAAGTGACATTTTCGGTTCTTAACTCTGACAATAAGACGAACATTAGTGTTCCTGCTCAAACTGTTGCACTTGCACATGAGTTCGGAATATTTTATGTATTTCAGTTATGCAATGGTGGATGTTTATTCGATATTTAGTTAGGCTATCATATGATAATTTGTGACAAGGGTGGGGGCACCAGGTCTACGTTGATTTGGCTACTATGGTACACATGATATAGCACTAATATACAAGCTCAAGATGCTAGGAGGGTTTTCTTATTGCAGAGACTTTGTGCGGCAGCAACCTCACTCTCCAATTGCAAGGAATACTGCACTAATGATTCTTTGAGAACCTAATTGCTTCAACCTCATGATTGGGTGCCCGAATCTTGAGTTTGAGGGGGGATGTTAGAGCATATAGTCAAATAGATAAGGCAATTAGGATGGTTGCTGTTATAATATTCAGTTAGGATTGTTGCTAAGTGTTAGATTCAGATAAGGTAGTTAGCTGAGTATTCTCCTATATAGCAATTGTATCCTTGTAACCAAATAATCATTCAAGAAAATACATGTGAAAATTCATTCTCTCTCTCTAAACCTTCTCTGTTTCCTCCTCCTTCTTTTGTAATCTCTCTGTTCTATTTTCTGCATATTGCTTAATCCCTTTTGGGGGCCGAAAAGACTCACAGAGACATTTTTGCCTCTCCTGACCACAGTTAAGCAGACTCACCAACACGCCATATTCAAATGCTACTTATTTTAGCTTATTGATTAGTTCGATTTCAAATGCTACTTATTTTAGCTTATTGTCTAACTAAGAAGGCACACAACATACCATATTCCATTTCAGAATTGAAAAAAAAAAAGAAAAAAGAAGAAGAAGGTGTGAAATATAGAGTGAGCATGCCTGCCAAGTAATATCCACACGAACTAAAAGATGAGAAACTGTAGATAAGAGAACTGATCAAGTCCATTTATTATATCAACTCCATAACACATTACTACAGCTTTGCAAAAGGATTTTCTAGAACATCATATAGTTCATAAATATACTAAACAAAAGCCCTACAAAGATAGCTATGGCCCAGCTTAGAGAAAAAAAAACGATGCCTATTACATAAGCTGGTGACAACGATACTCTGCTGATGAGTTAATCATAGTCTCCTTAATTCCTTCTACTGCGAAAGTAAGCTCCTGATTACAGCAGCTTGGGCAGTGTCAGTTGTTGCCAATAACTCGGAAAGCCGCTCACTTAGATCGTCCACCTCTCTGTGCAAGTTTCTAATGTAGTTGCAAGTTTCCTGTAGTACTGTGGATGCTGAAACCTGTGTGCATATGTAAGTCACTTTGATTAGCATGATATATCACATTCTAGTAACTTGAATTAGCACTGTAAACTATAGATTAACTGATTAACTCACTTCAACTTCCAAAGCCAAAATTTGTTGGAAAATTTTAGTAGGAAAATAATTTTTTCCCGGATATATATATATATATTCTTCAGGAAAGTGATTCATTAAGAAGAAAGAGAAGCCAAAACTTAAGCAAAAACAGTATGAAAAGTACTTATAGTTAATGGAATAGATGGATATATGTACCTTGCCAGAACGTCTACTATTGCGAATCTCAGGAAGAAGCTTTTGCAACTTGGAAACAAGATCATTAATCTGATCGTCAGAGATTCTTGAACCACCGGATTGCCCAGATCTTGACCTTCGGCTAGACATTGCTAAGTGTGAGTTGGTAATGTTAATTGGAGGTATAGGCGAACGGTAAGGTACTCAAAAATCGAGCTGAAAACTAATGTTAACTCAAAGGGACAAATGGGAGGGAGTTATAAGTGTCAGAACTTTTAAGTGCATGAATGTCACAGAGAATCACAAGGTGGATATTCAACTTAGAAAGTGTGGAAACAGAATAAGTGTTGAAGACAAGTTATGGAGCTAAGTTTCTGGTATTTTATAGAGAGAGAGAGAGAGAGAGAGAGAGAGAGAGAGAGAGAGAGAGAGAGAGAGAGAGAGAGAGCAAAAACAGAAGCTGTGGGATGTTGGGTAATGTTGAAGACAATTGCATGAGAGAAGGGGGTGGGCTAAGTCTGTATTTATATTGGGTTTTGAGGGAGGGGGAGAGAGAGAGAGAGAGAGAGAGAGAGAGAGAGAGAGAGAGAGAGAGAGAGAGAGAGAATCAAGTCGTCAAAGTTGCTAGACAGACGCCATAATTGATGTCTCTGCCTTGTATTTTACAAATCCAAAAGACGAATATTATTCGTAATATGTTTTTATATCACATTTTTAAACCTTAAAGATGGTATACATCAAATGTCACCTAAAATGACATGAAAATGTGGTACAAAAATATGGTATGAATAACATTACTCAATTTGAAATTGTCCTTTGGATGTCTCTAGTGAACTCCCTTTGCCTTTACATGTGTGACTGTTTGGGAGATAAACTGAAAAGAGATAAAGCTATAGGTTTGTGTATTGTAAATACAAGCATTTCAAGAGAATTGAATAAGGTTATAGGCTGTCACTTCAAAAAAGTTTTTGTGCATTTTAATTTTTTATTTAAAAAAAAATTAGAAATAGAAAATGATTTTTTTAGAGTGCTGTTAACTTCTCCTTAAAATTAAATAGACTTAAATTGTATGGTTACAATCAAGGTCTGAAATGCCGATATTATCGGCGAAATATCGCCGATAATATCGGTTTTTTGAGTTACCGCTATTTTAATGCTTATCCAATGAGATTTCATCAAAAAATCGCAATATTGCTGATAATATCGCGATATTTTCGATATTATCGCGAGGAAGACGCACCCGACGAAGAAGAAGGAGCAGAGCTGGAAGAGGCGGAGGAGGGCTTACTGAACGGCCAGATGGAGAGGGAGTGGAGCCGCTGAAATCCGCCAACTGTGAGGACCACAGATCTCAGCTGCTGTTTGTCGCAGCCGATGTTGGCCTAGTGCCTGGTGCATATCAGCTCCCAGAGCCGCTCGTCCTCTGCCGTCTTGTGCCATTGCTTGCTCACGCACGACGCCATCCTTCAATTTCCCCTTCTGTTTGTTCGTATTTGCCAATCGAATCCTCCGGACTGCCAATCACAATCACCACCACCGAAATTCCCCCAAATCCCCAAAAACAAACACGAAGTTGAAGCAAACCCAAATTCCAATAGATCAAATTATGGAATTACAGTGCATAATGATTCAAAAATTACCTTAATTTACACAAAAAGCTTCAAGATCTAACAAGAACTGCATATCCAAAGTAGGGAAATTTAGGGAAAAACCCACCGAGTGTAGTTCATCTTCTCGTAAAACCGAATCGAGAAAAGCGAGAGCGACAGATTCACCTCGTCCTTTCCCCACCGAATCGAATAGTCCCCCGATGATGCTCTCTTCATCGAACGATTACAACCCACCAGTCCGAATCTTCCTATCGATCGCTTACAATCGGAGGTTTTAAAGTAATTTTGGGAAGATTTGGTGGGTAATCGGAAAACCCAGAGCCCAAATTGTATAAGCTGTGGGGGAGTGTGGAAAGAAAGGGGTGGGTAACGCGGAGGGAGGAGGAGGAGGGTGGGGGTGGATATAGAGGGTGGGGAATCGAAATCGTCAATGGGTTGCAGAGCACACTTTTTTCCTTTCTAGATTTCTGCAATTTCTGAGGAAGAAGTCGAGAGACTTCTATTACACCCAGGGTTAAAATAAACCAGAAGAGTCCGGAAGGGAAGACTTCTATATTTATATTTAAAAAAACACCAAGGGGATTCGAACCCCTCCCATTTTACTCCTTCAACACCTTGACCACCATACCACTTATGTTTTTGTGAAAATATGTTAAAATATTTACATATTTTCTACACTCACAATATTTGCCAGCTCGTTATATAATCAACTTAAATAAGTTAAATTCATCATGCAATGCATTTCCTTCCAATTTTTTGTGATAAACTAATAGATAATTGACTAAATAAACATCCTGCAAAATTTTAATAAAAATTTTCAAGTTT
This sequence comes from Crataegus laevigata, assembly GCA_963580275.1. Lineage (NCBI taxonomy): Eukaryota > Viridiplantae > Streptophyta > Magnoliopsida > Rosales > Rosaceae > Crataegus > Crataegus laevigata. The sequence goes on along the minus strand of OY756953.1, from coordinate 4,080,201 downwards.
TTCTTACAATTTCCGTGGTTTCCATATTATTTTTATCGATATCGATAATATTCCGATATTTTCATGTTTCTGGACTACCAATATTTCCGATATCATCGATATTTTATACCTTGGTTACAAGCTTACAATGTTAGTTACAACGAGACTGTTTAGAACAAAACCTTATATAAAGAAAGAAAATAGTTCAAGTGTGCTGGGTCAGTGTTGTGTATTGTGTGTATCTTGCGTAATGCGTGAGTCAGATTGAGGAACAACCAAAAATAGGGCTACGTGATGAGCGGTTTTAAGTGTTGACCAGTCAAAGTGATGAACACATCGTGTTCTTTGCCCTAGGAAGGAGACAGGGCCGCCACGTGTCGTCACTGGAGCCAAAGCGTTACACCGACCCAGATCCCTGGGCATAGTGATTCATGACTTCTTATATGCAATCAATTGTGTGTTCTGCGACGGCGTTAAAAGTTTCGGAATTATGTTGATATTGTTGCAGTCCTATTTAAAATAGGAATGTGATTGTGTAAATCCTAGTAGATTAGGAATGTATCTTATATTCCTATTAGGAGTAGATTATTTATTAAGTATTGTAATCCTTATGGAAAATAGTTTGCCCTTTCTACTATTATAAATAAAGGCACAATGGGGTGAATAAAACACACCTCACAATTACACATTTCTCTCTTCTCCTCTCTATTGCCGCATCTCTCTCTCTCTAGGCCTCCATAATTGTTCAGTAAATTATGCCTACAACACGTTATCAGCACGATCTTGACGCTACGCTAAAGAGAGTTTATTCTTCAATCAGGGGAGTATTACGTTTTAATTATTCTTTTTGAGATTAATTTATTATTATTCTGAATTAATCTACATGATATTGATTCAATTTAATTTTTCTTTGTTGAACGTGATACAACGCATTGGAGACGCGATTTTGGCTTTCTAAGAAGGATCTTCTACAAATTCAAAGGCTTTTATTTGTTTTCTGCCAATCAGGTACGCTTAAAATAAAGTAAGATATTTGTAACGACTCTGAAGCATGAAAACATTCCCCATGATGCATGAACCCCCTACATTTATATTTACCTTCCGATATATATATATTGTATATGTTCATATATTTGTTTCATGCATTACGCAATTATGCTATGTGGAATTTGTGAGTCAAAGAATTGAAAATAAATTAAAAGCAAATTTTGGTTTTTCTAAAAACCCTAGGTTTGAAAATTGGGTATTTTTCTTGGTATCACCGTGGGATGGCATCCCACGGATGCCTTTGGACTAGACGCGCAGCCCCTGTAGGGCTTGCTGCTCCACAACCCGCAAGCCTAGCTTGCTGGGCCCCCCTGTGTCACGGCCTGCCTGCCGCAACCTTTATGGTTGCTGGGCTTTGCAATCTCAGCTCGCCCCTTCCTCTGCAACCAGCCCACGTGGCTGGGCTGGGTCATACTCCCGCGCGCCTAAACCCACAGCCAGCCCTAGCATGCGGCTGGGCTTCCCACGCCAGCGACACTTGGGCCTCCTCTCTGGTGACCCCCTGCCAGCAAGCCTAGTGCTGCTGGGCTTCTGCTCCTTGGCCCGTGACAACAAACAAGCCTGCCAGCTTGTTTTTTGTAGGATGTTGGGCTGCCTGCCGCAGCCTTACACAAGCCAAGCCCGCAAGGTATATAATCTAAAATAGCAGCCATCAATTTTCAATGTTGGGCTGCCTCTCACCTATATTTTTTGTGCCCTACTCACGGCACCCAAGCCCAATGTTATTAGGCTATGGTTTTTCAAATCCAATGCTAATTTTTAGCATTCTAAATAATTTAACCCGTATGTTAATATTATTTTGCTTCTACAATCAACCCCGAATGGTCCCGATTTATTGAATTAATTAAAAGTGACTTACAGTCCATTAATCTGATAATGAATCCGAAATTATTGACCTGAAGATCACTTTTGGACATTAACGATTCAATAATTTATTTCTCTTCTTTGAACCGTTGACTCACTTTCGTAGTCCCGAAACACTCACACTTGAGTTCCCGAAGAACCTCAAAATCCACTACACTTCGTTGTATATTGCATTCTGTGTTCTTGCAGGAACCTCTCTTTTATGAACTAAACGTTCATAAACTAAATCGAACCTGTAGTTTCGAATTTAGTGCCTTTGAAACCCGAAGTTTTCATAAAACAATACACCCATGAAAACCTGACGTTTTTCATGAAAATCATGTCTTAGAACTTGAATGTTCTAACTTTGATGCTTATGGATGACTCCTTCCCATAGCACCAATCACAATCTTGTTCCTTCCAATTCAGTGGATTATCGAACCGTCACAAGTTTGATTTTCCTGATTTGGACGTTTCTAATAGAAACCACTTTATGTGGGGTACAAGACGTGAATCTCCACTTGACTATCAAGAAGTTGAGCAACCATTGAAGCCAACAATGGCATGGAAGAGCTGAATAAGCCTCCGCCATGAACTTCATTCGAAGACTTATGCCCGAAACATTACCAATGGAAATACCTCCGAACGAGGATTCCATGGCTCTTTGGCTCGCTTCTACGGACTGTTTAATCATGAAAGATATTGGCCGCAGCATGCCATGATTACGTCCATGAATGAGTACAATTCTGAAGTTTATAAATCCGATTGAATTTTGACTAGAGAATACTTTTCTCATCCTTCCTTATTTCTAACTTGCTCCTAAAGCAACAAGTGTAGAAAGCGGAAGTTTACCAAATTCTCGGATCTGATTACTACCACAATTATATGATAGAATCAGGGCCTGCCAAGGTGTGGCATCATGCATGAAGCGTGATCCTTGGCACTTAAGACCTAAAACTTCAAGAATAAGGGATAGTATTCCCGAACCTTAACCCTGCAGAATCTACTTCCATCTCGATGGAATAGATCATTGGTTATGCACCTGTTCGTGCCCCTACCAATGTTGTTAAGGAGTACCATTCTCGTAGTCAATATGTGAGATTAATTTTGCTCCACCAAACACCGTTGGAAGAGCATAATTTTGACATGGATGGCCTTATTGGCCGAATCCCCTTAGTAAACTATTTACTTTGTGAACATTTTTCCATGTTCTTGGATTCAAGTTTGGTGTATGTTTTACTTATGGATAATCTTATTGATATTGTCCTCGAATATGAGTTAATTGAATCATGTTTCTTAGTACATGTGACCGATTCAATTAAACACGTGATTAGGTAGGAATGTGGGAAAGTTAGTTGTCTGGATGAATGCGTACTACGCACACTAACTTTACACCTAAATCACATCTCTAACAACGACTTCAGGTCTATCCAACCTGATTAAGAGCATTGGCACGCTCCTCGTTGTATGAATGGTACTGCATCACCATTTAAGGGACCTTAAATTCTCCCTGACGTTGAGTTTTTCAGGATATTCGAGATGACAATGATCATAAATGAAACCACTGAAGAAAATAGAGTGAAATATCTTTGCACCACCTCCAAAAATGAGCCTGAAGCTTTGATTTGGGGCTAATGGGTTGTCTCCCAACTAAGAAAATGCCACATGTAGCCGGCCTAGAGCTGGGTGATTGAGCAGTTTACTTGCTTTGGCACGACCATTTGGGACACTTAGGTCGAACAATGATGCTACGACACATCTCCTTACCCGAAGTAAGGATCTTGTGCCTACAAGCACACTTTACCAAGCCTGCTCATTAAGGAAATTGATTTTTTTTATATCATTCCTCGCAAAGATACGAAATCACCTCTTTTCCATAGTGGATTCAAGGGAATAATGTGGACTAATCCAATCAAAATGCGGACCATATAAAGACTTATGGTTTTGATTGATGAATCGACAAACTGGTCACATGTTTGTCCACACACATTACTGCTAAACCTCTTGGCCGATTATGGGTTCACCACCCTACTCATCCTTTAAGGTCCTGGAGACTGGATAATGCCAGAGCGTTTATATCGACGATTTTCGATAAAGTATTGCATGTTGTTTTGGGTTTCTAATTGAACATTGAGTTCCCATGTTCACCCCAAATAGCCTCGCTTAGTGATCATAAAGCGCAATTTAAATGATCGCCCAAATTTTGGTGAACATACCAAGTTTTCGGTTTCTGCCTAGGGCTATGCAATCCTTGTACGCAGTTATGTTGGTCTGCCTTGAGGCCCATTGCCACCCGACCTATATGACGTTACAGTTGGTTACTGGATACGAACATAACGATTTTCGTATTTACACATTTGGGTGAGCATTCCATGTGCCAAGTTGCACCGCCGCAACGTACCACCATGGGTCCTCAAAGAAGGATGTGTATCTTTTGTCGATCATGATTCTCCTTCACACTAGCTCTCTTCGAGCCCTTACATGCGATCTCTTTACCGCTTATTTGCGGGTTGTCACTTTAATGAGACAATCTTCCCACCGTTAGGGGGAGATAAGAACGTCAACGTTCCTGTAGAACGGCGCGAAGTTGCGTGGACGTTGCCCACTATGTCTCATCTCGATCCCCATACCGCACAAGTGTGATAAGCAAGTGCGATGAATTCTAGATTTCAGAATGTTGCTCCAGACGCATTCCTCTTATTTAGCTAAAGTGACGAGATCATATACCAGCTGCAAATATGCCTGCAAGGATATACGTACTTAACGGACGTCGAGTCAACATCCCTGGAGGGTGTGCCGCCCCCGTTGGACGGTTTGGACGCCCCTGTTGGACGATCCGGTACAACGGCGGATAGCCAATCAATCTGTCTTGGCCTGGAGCACGACAGATCATTCGGTTCGTAGGATTCACTTCCCTAGAAGAGGAAGACACGGCACAACTATGAATCTAAACTTGATCGCTGTCTCAAATCATTTCCATCTCATGAGATTAATCCGGATTACTCCCGAGACATGAAGTTCTTGGTCCAGTATACTAGTTTGGATGAGAAAAATGGAATTGAAATGAGATTATCATCGATGATGTTTTCACTTATATGGTAGTTACCGACATAAATGAAAAGCGACTAAGATTAAGTGACAACGTAGAACTGATTGGACAACTAAGATTACAATCTAGGTCAAATTCCTTACCAAAGTGTGTATTGGACCTGTCGTTCCTACACTGCCCAAGGTAACCCTATTGTGTTACAAGTGGGAAAGGAAGCGTTATGAGATGAATGAAATAGTGCGATATGATACACGCCTTATGGCGCAAGGTTTCTCTCAAAACGTCCTGTGATTGATAGTAGCATTATGAAATGTGGTTAGTGTTTCTCCATGGGGATATAAATACGGAGATTGACATGTAAGTTCCTGAAGAATTACATGGACTGGTTCAAAAAGTTCCAAAACCACGGAACACCCTCTTAACTTGTTTTGAGGCGTTCACTTAAATCCGACGGATGTGGTATACCTGTTTAAGTGATTGTTTGATCAGTCAGGGATATGAATTATGCCCTTGCGTGTTAAACTATGAAGTTTTATTCCAAATTGCTAGAGTTACAGTTTATGTCGTTAACACGAATCTCACTAAGACTTTGGAAGAGCTTGAGAAAACTGCCTTGCACCTGAAGATGGAATTTGAGATGAAGGATCTTGGGAAAACTCGTTTATGTCTTGACCTGAAGTTTAAGCGTTGTTCTGACGGTACCTTGGTCTACCAGTCAAACTACACTTTGAATGTGTTACCTTTGAGTATACCTTTGATCGTCCATACGTTATATGCAAATGATACCCTTGAAGAGGTTATGGAATCCGAAATTCCATATCTAAGTTCAACTTTGTGCTTCGTTGTACTTAGCTCGTTGTATTTAGACAGGACATCTCCTTCGCTGTTGATCTTGGTAAAGATGCAGCACCGCGCCTACACGCAACCACTGAATTGGTATTAAAAGACGTACCCTGAAGGTATTACGAGGGCAAATCCCAAGGCATCTTAGCGGATCTGACCCCCTGATCCTCGAAATGATGTTTGCCTTATTGTTATGCTGATGCTGGTTACTTATCAAACCCGCACAAGGCAAAATCCCTAAATGGTTATGTCTTTACCGTTAGGGACATCGCAATATCTTGGAGGTCCATGATATGACCTTAGTTGCGAAATCTTTGAATCGTTCCAAGACTCATCTCACTTCACTACGCCACAAGTGAGACATGGTTAGGAGTTCTTGTTGAGCATGTTCGTAGTACTTGCTGTGTTTTCATTCATCGTTGAGTCCCAACAACGATCCATGAAGACTGTGCCGCATGTATCAACCCGACCAAGCCATGATACATCAACAAAGTCAACGCCAAGACATATTGCGACTACATCTACATCAGCAAAGCATCAGGAGATTGAAGTCATGCAAGCCGATCCCAGACAACCTTGCCAACCTCTACACGACGTCACTGCCAAAGTCAACCTTCTAGAAGCTTATCCGAGGAATTGGTATGCCTAACTATTATATGCAATGCTTGTAGTTCTCATTTGGAAGTTATGTCAAACTCAGGGGGAGTATCCAGAAGTATACTCACTTGATCTTAATGTACTCTTTTTCCCTACAATTAGGAGCATTTTTCCCACTGGGTTTTTGCTACCTAACTAGGTTTTAACGAGGCACCCATCCTGGGCTGATCATACCCTTGAGAGCTCTTCTACTTGCGTCCAAAAGACGTATAGTTTTGACTTAATGCAACTTCTCACTTTTCACCTTAGACTATGGGTTTTTTCCCACCTTGGGTTTTACCATAGCGAGGTTTTGTGAGTTTTACTTGTTATGCATTCTTCCGTTGATTTGAGACTCGCATTCGCCCATTGTGCCGACGACTTCATCAACTGTACCTGCTTCATCACTAAAGACCTGATGCGCCATTTACTTGAGTATTTACACACTCAAGGGGGAGTGTTGCAGTCCTATTTAGAATAGGAATGTGATTGTGTAAAAATCCTAGTAGATTAGGAATGTATCTTATATTCCTATTAGGAGTAGATTACTTATTAAGTATTGTAATCCTTATGGGAAAGGGTTTGCCCTTTCTACTACTATAAATAGAGGCACAATAGGGTGAATAAAACACACCTCACAATTACACATCTCTCTCTTCTCCTCTCTATTGCCGCATCTCTCTCTCTAGGCCTCCACAATTGTTCAGTAAATTATGCCTACAACAGATATATTTTTTTGAGGCAAATTGTCTGCCCTCTCTATTTGGTGTCCTTTTCATGTCATTTTATTTTGTACAGTCACGGTTAAGTTACGTCAATATTTTATATTAATTTTTTTATAGAGATAATAAGACAAAAAGTAATAGGAATATTAAATGTTGACGTGATTTAACTGTGACCGCACAAATAAGAGGGCAGAAGGAGGGCACCATACCAAGAGGGCAGACAATCTGCCTCCTATATTTTTTCAATCAGTCCCATTTTGTTGATGAATTTCAAATAAAATAATGAAGTTTATTTTAGGATTTTTTGTATGTCTCACTCTACATTGTATTTGGACGATTCAACTGTCTATTTTTTAAATTATCTCTCAGATATTATTTCTACAAAAAAAAAAGGGAACCTTTGGACTGTTTGATTAAATGTAGTCATAATAATATTTCTTTGAAAAACTATATTCGTCTATTTTGTTCATTATAATTGTATGTCTTAGTGATTTTAGATTTATCTAATTTTTTGTAAAGTGATCTATGAATGGTATACTAAAATATAAACCGTTTGGATAGTCCAAAAAGTTTACGGAGTAAGCACCACAAGGATAATAAAATTTGAGGGAAGGGGAATTTTTTTAGTAGTATATGTACTTCCTTCTTTTATTTTTATTTTTGTATTCGAGGTTCCGAGTCTTATTAACAAATCGATTATATGAAAATAGAAAAACTTGTCCATGCAACAATTAATTCTGAAGCACATCGATCGAGAACCATATTAAACAATTTAAGTATACACACACACACATCGCAGTAGTAGTATCCAATGATTTTATTTTGATGATCTTGATGATGATGGCGTTGCTCTTCTGGTGATGCACAAGCGCACTTGCTGTGGAATCTTAATTTTAATATACTAAGCATAAATAGTACATCCATAACCAAACTAATAATGTTGTATTAATATATGGATGCAGAAATATAATCAAACTTTAGTGAGAGAATAAAGATCTAACAATGTTGTAGTGATTTAAATTTTGATCAATATTTTTGGAGAAATATAGACAAAACCGAACATGATTTCCCAGACACGTGCTTGTGATGATCCAGTCCATTTAATAGTTGTAGCTACTGGAAAGTTGACCAATTAATTAGCATGCATAAAAAAAATTGTAAATCAAGGTAACTAAATTATTAAGTCTATAAAAATATACTTTACTTGAGAAGACTCTTACCTTATTGGCCCATCAACCTGGAAGGTCCTGATCCTTTGTATATCAGAAATCTCTAAAATTAAACAAATGTTCATAACAAATTGGTTCCTGCAGGGTCAACGTTTCGACTTGCAACATAGCATTCATTGGTATGTAGAAGCACTCAAATATCCATGGCATAGAGGTATATACATATATATACACTGTGTTACTCTAGTTTAATTCCTTTCATGTTTTTTTTCTTCTATGAGTAATTTCATGTTCATATATACTACATTGCAGAAAAAATTTAGCGAAAAGTCTAAATTAACCGTCACAACTACTTATTTTTTACGTTTATCACTAGAATAATGAGACCTAAGTTTGGCGATGACCATAGAGAAAGAAGTTATGATTTGAACTTCATTTAAAAAGAAAAGTCGTGAGTCAAAAAGCAACAAGTTTTGAACTTTAGTAAAAAGCAAATTAAGAATCCATTTTTATGAGTTGAGTTCATTTCATGTTTTTTTTCATGAAAAAGTTTCATTTCATGTGTTTTTTTTCATGAAAAGTTAATCCTCATGTTACATTAAGGGATGTGATATCCACACACCCTTTTTTACTTCTCCCACACCTTTTTGAATTTCGGCCGTCGGATCGGATGAATTAAAGAAGATCTAACGGACAGAAATTAACAGAGGTGTGTGAGAAGTAAAAAGGGATGTGTGGATAGCACACCCCTACATTAATTGAAAACTTTAGTTTATTGAATGGAAGTGTAAAATAATCATTCCTTAAGTTTTAAAGAAAACGCCAAGTAATACCTTCCATTATTTGTAATTGTTTGGTGAGGCATAAACCCTAAACCATAATTTGATTTACAAAACGAAAATTTAGGTAACTCTAACAGAATAACATAGGGTGTATTCAATAGAGATTTTGAGGGATTTTAATTCTTTTAATGAATCTAGGGGTATTCAATTAGGAATTTAAGTGATTCTTTGAAATTCAATGTGTATTCAATCAGAATTTTAAAGAAGTTTATAACATCCGGGTATATTCAATTAGAATTTGATTTTAAAGGATTTGAAAAAGTTGAGGAATTTGAGAGATTTCGTAATGTATTTTAAGTATCCACAAATCTTACATTTCTCTTAAAGTTTTTCGAGAGAATTGAATCAAAATTTTACACGGAATCTCTACAAATAAATTAAACTCCATTAAAATTCATGAATTTATAAATCTATTAAAATCTCTCAAATTCTCAATTGAATACACTATTCAAATTTAACTTGAAAATAAAAATGGGAGTCGAACTTTTCGCTACTTGTACTTGAAGCAACAAGTCCCGAAGTTTATTAAAACTAATGCAAATTACCGGTCGACTTTCATACGAGTTTAATTGATTAGATGCTAATAAATTTTACTGCCATGTGAGTCCACCAAAACAAACTCCGGAAGTATCTAAAAATATAAACGACAAAAAAAAAAAGAAAAAAAAATATATATATACACACACACACATACACATCAACACACAGAGAGAAACAACCAGCAATGATCGATGCAGCTGCTTGATTAAATTTAAATGATTAAAGTTTAGGTGTATGTTAAATAATATATGCTTGGTGGGAATTTAAACCAGTGATGAGAGGACCTAGGGCTCAGCGTGCATCTTGCAGGCACATGACCTTGCGATCCAACGGACAACGCGGACTGTGCTCAAACCTCATTTCTTAATTAATTATCAATTGTTTATGGCAAACTTCCAAACCCAGTTTCCAGTGGGTTGCTGTTTTCAGATTGTGTTTAGAAACAGTTCAGTTTTTGAGACTCCAAGAAAGATACAACTCTTTAGTCTCTCAGCATATGCTTTGTAGTCTGGAGTCAGTACTATCTCCTTGTATTATAATTTAAGCATATTATCTGCTAGCTCACTTAGATGTACTTTTTCATGTCTTAATTATTATTATTGCTTTGCCAAAAGATACTAGAAAGGATACAAACACGGAGGGGATTCTCTTTTTTTTTTCTTTTTTTTTTTTCATATACTTTTATTATTTTTTATTTGTGTGGTTGCAATTAAGCCATATATTTTTGTTTTATTATTTTTATAAAAAAAATTAATATAAAATGTTGACGTGACTTAACCGTGACCATACAAATAGGACGAGAATAAAAGTGTGTGGAAAAAAAAGGAGGAAAGAATCATTCTCCTACAAACACAAGACTTTATGTGCAAAAATGAACTTCTTAATGATTTGAGCTTCAAATTTTTTTTTGCATATTACTTATTTAATTCAGATATATTAATTTATCAAAGTCCCGGTCTCCAATTAAGTCGGTGACTGTAAGCTTAATTAAACTATTTTTAAGGCTAGGTGAGCTTGATTGAGCTTTAACAGTCCAAGTCAAATGATTAACTTACTGACCTGATGGTTTTCATAATAATTAATTCAGAAATTAGGAGTTTAGTACGTGTGATTAGCGATGCACATTCTTCATATCTATGCGAAGCCAGTAATTAATTAAGGTCCATGACTGAAAATACTTTTAGAGCAAATATTTTTCTAATTATCTTTAATAAAAATGCAAGTTAATTCTAGAAAATCACTTGAAGTGTTTCATGCAATAATCACACAAGGTGCTTTTAGAATTCAAAAACATTTTTTTTTTCTAAAAGCACTTTCAATTATTTAAAAGCACTTCGCTCTAAATGTATATATATACATCAACAGACAACTAGCACTAGCACCATCATAATTCATGAAATAATATAATAAAACTTCTCTATAGTGGTACTTTATAAAGAAATGACTTTCTTATAGTCATAAAATTACGGTTCTAATTGAGGCCAGTTATATATAATGAATAAACTTCACATGCATTGTAATAAGTGATAATTTTTTAGATCTCTGTCTTAAGAAACTTGCCTCCACATAGTAATAATCGGAAGAGGCCTCTTAAGGACAATACTTATATCCACTGCATGGGTGCACGTACTTATTCATCCTCTGTAGTTATTGCATTGTCACCATACAAATATCATATACGAAACAATTGATCATATTTATCATCATGCAAATATATCATCTCCACAATAAATTCTTTAATTTGGAGCTCATTTAGTCATATATGTGTGTCGAATTTTTAAGTCTAACACGGAGACAACACAAAAAAGTGACGTGGAACATGTGGTATCGTTGGGCTTCACACGTGGGACAACATGCTCTAAATATGAAGTTCAAAATCAGAGTACATGACCAACAAACATGATGTAAAACTACTAATAATACATAATTAATTGAAAAGAAGGAGAATACTACAAATTTGCCGAGACGGCTATAACCCGTAAGACTACATTGTGACTAACTTGTTGAAAATAAAGGAATACAAGAACTCCTATATATAGAAAAACTAAAGCAACCCTAATCCTTAACACACAAGAAATTCTAATTCTTGGCCCACAAGAAAAATATAAACAACTAATTTTTCAACAACTCTTGTCAAACTCATGGTGTACACACACATGAGTTTTCCAACAAGTAGAGGATGATGCAAGCTCCGTAAGGCGAACAAGACAAGACAAGCTCCATTAGGCGAACAAGACAAGATAAGTGAACTAAACAAGCGAGCAAGTGAGCAATTCAAGATAGATATTCAAGCAAGCGAACAACTCAAGTGAGCAAGCAAACGAGCAATCCAAGCAAGCGAAAAAGTAATCAAGCAATTCAAGCGAGCAAATGAATGAACAATCAACATCAACCACAAGGCAAGCAAGCTGATTCTAAAAAGGAAAAATAATTGATAAACATTATAAGCTCTGCATGGTCCAGCACCAACATTATCGATATTGTATCAACTTAACCACCTATTGATAGGTGTTGGGATCACAAAAGACCTCAGTTGTATTAATTAGGGATGGAACTCTCATGTATTTATTTATATTATTTTGTTATATGACCCATGTGAGATCCTATTCTAACATGCTCCCTCATGAGTAGCCTCACAATGAGTCACTTGGTAAACCAATTCCCACATCGGGACTTGATCAAGCCAATACACCAAAGCTAACGCTAATCTTTTCAAAAGCTTAGTCAATATTTAGTAGTTCATCACTAAAGCCAACACACTACTTTTCGAAGACTTAATTATTCAATAGTCAATATTAGGAAGCAAGTTCGAGCTATATCATTGTAAACAAGTCCACCGTTCATAATTGATATTATTCCAACTTAACCACCTATAGCTAAGTATCGAGTTTTAAGTTTTAACACAAAAGGTCTAGGTGATGTTAGAGGTACAAACTCTCATTAATTGTATAGTATTTTGCCATGTTCTCTATATGAAACCCTATGCTCCAATACATGCAAAGTATTTTCTCTCATCAATGTGAAATTCATTCACAACATTTACTAATGCATGAATATTGAAATTATGTTAATTTTTTACTACGTTTACTAACATATAATGAATAAAAAAAGCATGTGTCTCCCACATTATTTGTAATCTAATACCTAAATTTTATGAATTAGATTGATGAGACAGAGTAGTTGATACATTCTCATACAAGTAAATAAGTCATAAGAGTAATTGAATCTCTCTCAAAAGTTCAATGTAAAAGTTGCTCATGACGTCCATAATATGTATTAGTTTGCAATTGTTCTTTGTGAAATAAGTACATTAATTAGAACAATTGCAAACTAATACATAGATGTTACTTGATGCATATGGTAATACGTAAATGTTGTTAAATTTAACAAATATGCTAAGGGAACTCTCACAAAATGAAAAAAGTTGCTCATGATGTCCATAATATGTATTAGTTTACAATTGTTCTTTGTGAAATAAGTACATTAATTAGAACAATTGCAAACTAATACATAAATGTTACTTGATGCATATGGTAATACGGAAATGTTGTTAAATTTAAGAGAAATGTTAAGGGAACTCTCACAAAGTGAAACTTTTTATGAACATTTTGTTACCTCATGTTTGTGGCTCAATATTTTATAATATTAGCACGAAAATTGACGTTAAACTGTGAAGAAATAGAAAGTTCATGAAAAGTCTCTATTTGAAGAGTGTCCTTTTAACATTACTCTAAACTTAAAGCACAATACCGATCGAAGATTATTGTTAGTTTTGTCCTTGGAGGCAAGAGTTAGGCAATTGCACGTGTAGAACTTAAAAGAAGCATCTTCTCTTCTTTCCATGCATTAGGGAAGAAAACTATGATTTAGTAGTTCTTCAAAAAAAAAAAAAAAAAATTAGTATTATTAATAGAGAAATTATATTCACACTTCAAATTATTTTTTTCACATTTTTAAAATTTTTTAAATATTTTTTACAAACACTGACACTTGATAAATAAATATTAAAAAATTAAAATGATGTAGGAGAAGTAATTTAAGGTGTGTGAATATAATCTCTCTTATTAATAATCACAATCAAAATGTTGGGATAAACACTTTCTTGTTAATTTAGAACGATGCCGACTCAAACTTGATGCGATTCCACCGGTCAAAACCTGCACACGAAGAAAAGTCTAACCGTCTAAGTGAGTTTAATTAAGGTCTAATTTTTATCGGATGTACCCAAAGGGACTTTAATTAAGGTCTAATTGAAGCTATACACTTGTGGGTGTTTCAGTATGTTTACAAATCCTTCTAAGGTTTTGCATAAGGAATTAATTGTGCTAGCTATGGATAGGCCATGACACGGTTATTTTCTGAAAAATAAAAGAGAAATGCTAAGGAAATTCTCTTCAAAGTGAGATTATTCATGAACGCTTTGATGTCTCACAATTTGACGTCAACTTCCATGCGAATATTATAAAATATTATATCAAAAGCATGAGGTGACTGAGTGTGACATCCCGTCCCAAGTTTTATAATACGTTGAAGTGAAATGACGAAAATACCCTTACCTACGCGTGAACGGGTACGTTTGGACACGGAATTGGGTTTTTGGGGTGTCCTAAATCCTTAAACCTAAGTGGGACACCTGTCCCTATACATGCACGCACACACGTGCCAAACCTAATCCTATTTCTTTTTCTGTTCTTCCTTATCTCTCTCGTTCTCAAACTCTCTCTCTCTCACTTCTCTCGACTCCTCCCTACGGACACACACACACACAAACGATCTCGACTCGATTCAAGCTTCAGGTAAGCTTATTCAAGTTCCCTAGACCTTGGTGAACTCGTACATATTGATTTTAAACCTTGAAACCCACGAAAACAACTCGAACCCGTGATTTGAATTTAGGGTACTATTCATATACTTTTGTTTTGGATCGTTTTAGGTGAAACAAAGATCACCACAAGTCCTAAAACATTCCCACGAACCTCGGAGTACCCAGTTTGCAAAGTTTGGACGTCGGAGGTGGTGGTTTCGAAGTTGGCCGAAATTGGAAGGATTCCCCGAGGAATTTCCAGCCATTTTTCAAGGTATTTGAGTTTCTAAACATGTTCTATATTGAATTTAGAGCATGTAGGAAGAAAAACGAGTGAAAAAGGATGAAAAACGAAGAAGATAGGAGGATTTGAAGTTTGGCCGGAATCGGTCGCCGGCGCCGGCGACGGTCGCCGGAAAAACCAGTCCGGCCGGCGACCTGAGGTAGGGGGTGACGGAATATTCCGTCAAAGTTGACGGAATATTCCAACGCCGTTAACTAACGCCGTTAACTGACGCCGTTAGAAGTTAACGGAATATTCCAACGGAATATTCCTTTGCTGTTAGGGAATATTCCCTGGCGCGTGCACAACACGTGACAGCGCGTGGGGGCGCGTCTGTCCGTGCTATTCCTGGCGCGTGAGGGCGCGTGAGCAGTCCAAAAATTATTTTAAAAATATCACGACGATCGTGACGTCGTGTAGGTCGCGTTGGTATATTCAAATGCCAAAATTGACCTTCGTATGAAAAGTTATTTACGTAGGTCGTGTATGTGTTGTTATTGACGGTTTTGCGATTAATTCACGTAT
Organism: Crataegus laevigata; assembly: GCA_963580275.1. Taxonomy (NCBI): domain Eukaryota; kingdom Viridiplantae; phylum Streptophyta; class Magnoliopsida; order Rosales; family Rosaceae; genus Crataegus; species Crataegus laevigata. The sequence continues at coordinate 4,064,916 of OY756953.1, read as the reverse complement.
AGGTGAGACGTATCCGACGGACGAGCGCAGTCATACTAGGCTCGGGGGATACGACCCGTCGACATACCAGTGAGTGGGCTTTTGTTTTCAGTATATATATATATGACGTTTTTCCCAGAAACGTAAATTGATTGAATTACGAATTGTTTGGATGTGATAATTAGATTGCCATGTCGTATGTCTACTATAGTATATGAATATGATTACGATTGCATTCAGTATGCACTGACGCCGAGGACGGCCAGGTAAGTACTGTGGTAGTGCTTGAAATAATGTTATATTGTGATTAGTTAATCACCTGCACCTCGGGTGTTGTGCTCCGCCAGAGTAGGGCCTAGCCTCCACGTGATCGTTCACCTCACGCACCGTACGCTCAACTTGGATCCAAGATAGGTGCCTAGCCTGTCGTACAGACCACAATAGGTGGTTCCGACTCGTTGGTGACCCGCGATTCGTCGCACAGCCTTCACGTGATCGTAGCACAGAGCGTAATATTATACACCTAGCCTGTCGTACAGACCACAATAGGTGGTTCCGACTCGTGTGCAGGATGATAATAAGAATGATGATAATGATAATGATTGATAGGAATTGAGTATGTTTGATATGGCCTAATCTTGAGCTTGATGATGAGTTGTGATATGTAGACGATGTTTTCGTATATACGTTTATATACGTACTATTTTCTGGGAAAAATTATACTGATTTACAGCGAAGGGTTATTTATGGAATTATGAAATGGTTTTGGAAAACTTTGTTTTTGCCCACTCACCTTTTATGTTTTGCGCCCCTCCAGGTACTAGGTAGCGACGTCGTGGACGTTTAGCGAGGCGCTAAGGCAGTTCTGACAGACTACCACCACTTATGTAGGATTTCTTTCACAGTTGTAACGTTTGTTTTAACTTGACTGCACCTAGGATCGGCTCTGTATCATATGTATATTATAAACTTAATTTTCACTACTGCACTTCATACCAAATTCGCTTCCGCTGACGCACACGGCTACGTCACTCACACGTGACGGCCGGCACGCCTCGGTTTCTGGATCGGGGTGTGTCACTGAGAGTCCATAGAAATATTATATCAAAAGGATGAGGTAACTGAGAGTCCATAGAAATTTTCACTTTTGAAAGAGCCATTGACATTTCTCTTAATAAAAATGAGTAAATTGTAGCAATGGTCCCTCAACTTTAACCTAATTTGGAGCAATGGTCCATCAACTAAAAATCTATTACCATTGGTCCCTCAACTCATCAAAATATGCATCTATGGTCATTTTCGTCAACTCTATTAAAACTTCTGTCAAAATGAGTGAGATGCTATTCATGTGAGGCTAAATTAAGGGGCAAATATGGAAAATCAAATAAGAAAAATTGTATCAATGGTCTCTCAACTTTAGTTAAATTGGAGAAATGGCCCTCAACTTTAACCCAATTGGAGCAATAGTCCATCAACTTTAACCCAATTGTAGCAGTGGTCTTTCCAACATAACTCATTTGATAGAATTATGACAGAGTTGACAAAAAAGATCATAGCTATACATTTTGATGAGTTAAGAGACCAATGGTAATGAATTTTAGTGGAAGAACCATTACTCCAATTTGATTAAAGTTGAGAGACCATTACTACGATTTACTCTAATAAAAAAATATGGTTAATTATTTTTTTTATCTTTTAGTATTTATTAGGAGTTAGTTTTTGGTCAATTGAGTTCACATATACTTTAAACATAATAGGATTCTCTCCGGATTCTCTTTGTAGGATTAGGAGGATCAATCAATCGTATCTATTCATCGTACATCGTGTGGTTAGAAATCATTTTAAAATTTTAATTTAAAATTAAATATAAATAGTACTTAACAAAAACTGACCGGACAATGTACGATGAACGGACACGATTGATTGATCCTCAGATCCCCACAAAGAGGATTTAGAGAGGATCCTTGTCTACTTTAAAACATTGTTATAAAAATCACCACCTAGCACCGCCTAGGTAGAGGCAGGTAGTCACCGCCCCGATTAGTGTAACATCCCACATCGACCAACAAAGATGGGGTAATGTGTCTTATATGTACATGCTCCCCTCCCTAGCACGAGGCCTTTTGAGGACTCACTGGCTTCGAATTTCGTGTTCGGATTTCGTGGGAACTCCGAAGCTAAGCGAGTTTGGGTGAGAGTATTCCTAGGATGGGTGACCCACTGAGAAGTTCTTGTGCCGAGTCCCCAGAAACAAAACCATGCGGGCCAGGCCCAAAGCGGACAATATTGTGCTACGATGGAGCTGGTCTGGGATGTGACAGAATGGTATCATAGCCACTTTGTCGTTCAGTGCAAGTGTGCCGACAGTGATGTCAGGTCCCTAAAGAGGGTGGATTGTAACATCCCACATCGACCAACGGAGAGGGGGTAATGTGCCTTATATGTACATGCTCCCTTCCTATAGCACGAGGCCATAGAGAGGGGGTAATGTGCCTTATGTGTACATGTTTCATTCCTATATAGAACGAGGCAGTTTGGGGACTCACTGGCTTCGAATTCTGTGGGAACTCTGAAGTTAAGTGAGTTTGGCCGAGAGCATTCCTAGGATGGGTGACCCACTGGAATTTCTCATGCTGAGTCCCCAGAAACAAAGTCATGCGGGCCGGGCCCAAAGTGGACAATATCGTGCTACGGCGAAACTGGTCTGGGATGTGACAATTAGTCCCTAAGCTTTCAAAAATTAAGTGTGCCTAGACCTGCTTCAAAGTCCGCTTAGCCCGCCTAGCCTGCTTAAACCCGCATAGGCACCCACCTAAGTCACGACTTTCACTTAGATAGAAAATCGATAACTTTCATTTTACACTTTAATTTTTCAATAAAATGTAAAAGACTATTGAATACTTAGATAAACGATCATTATACACTTGTTCCCCATGTTTTCAATATGTTCTAATACTTCATAACCTATATGTCATTTTATTTTGCAATTTGTGTATCTCAATACAATTATGTATTTTTTTAAAGTATAAATACACTTATTTATAAAATAATATAATAAATTTACTTAAATCCGTCTAGGCCCCCGCCTAACCGTTTAGGCGCTAAACCTCAGCCCGCCACCCGACTAACGCCTATTGTCTTTTAAAACCTTGCTTTAAACTACTTTTGTCAAACGTCATAGCTGTTAGCTAGAGGTTTTTACCAAGTTCAGTAGGTTTTAGGTCATGCACTCTTTTCCTTTTCTTAGAGCATTGCAGTTCGGATTGTATATGAAAATGTAGAACATATGTATCTTTTGTTGATTAGAAAGTTCTTTAACAAGCAATTTTAAAGAAATGTAAAATACTTATTTTTACCGGATAATACAAATTACATTTATTCCATTGAAGCAAAAAAATAAAAATAATAAAAAAACACACACACACACAAATTAATTTACATCGCTTATGAGTATAAATGAATTGTAAATGTTACTTTTACATCTCAAATATACATCTTTTAGTACTACTAATTGTTAGGTTATTAACCTAAGTCGCCTCATGTGTACTCTTAATTCATGACGAGCATACTCTATATATAGTGAAATATCAGTTGTTCTTTTGACTAATTTGAATCTTAAACCATATGATGGAACATTGAACCCCACACACACACACACACACACACACACACATATATATATATATATATATATATTGCTTAAGGGGAGAGATCTTTATTTTTCTAAAAAAAAGGGGACACACTCTCCATCGTTGGATTTAACTTTAATGAAATTGTGTGGCATGCGTTTTAATCTCAACCACACAATTTCATTAAAGTCAATCTAATGGTGGCGAGCGTGTCCCCATTTTTTTGAAAAAAAATGAGGAATTGGGGATCCTTCCCTCCCCTTAAGCAATATATATATATATATATATATATATAAACTAACCGCGATGTGCCGCACAATTAGTAAACCCTAGCTAACTAGTAGTGTGTGTATATATATAGGGATGTGTTATCCACACACCTTTTTTTACTTCTCACACACCCCTGTTAATTTCTGTATGTTAGATCTTCTTTAATTCATCTGATCCGACGGCCGAAATCTAAAAATGTGTAAGAGAAGTAAAAAGGAGTGTGTGGATATCACACCCCTATATATATATGCGAGGCAGAGGATGTGCAACTAATTAATTTGATCTCTGTGCTTGTTTAAAGTAAGTTTATGCCAACTTGCAGTTCTAATATTTGCATGTCGACAACATACTTATTTTCTGACAGATCGACCAACGTGATCGCTGGTTTCATTTGCTTTCCCCGATTGAGTTTGTGAGAATACCTGCTACCTACCGGAATGACTCGTACGCGGAAACATGTATGTAGAATGTGTGGCTTGTTTGATCCCTTCCCTTCAATGCAGGGAAATGGTTGGGCAAAATTAAAGAAATCCCCAGTATGATTTCATTAAAACGAAATTTAAGAAAATCCAGCAAAAAATGGGCATCGTGCAATTCTGATCAGTTCTATATACTGACACTGTATAGTGCATAGTAGTGCATTCCCACTTTAATTTTTAGTTTAATTCATTAACCTCCACTTCCACCAGATTAACTTTTCTAGTGGTATATTATCATGCTAGCTTACGTTAATTACATCTCTAATTCCCTTTATTATTATTTTTCTTTTCCCGACAACCAAACGAAGGAATGGAAAGGAGTGATAATGTACTACGTAAACCAAAACAAATTCCAATTTTATTTCGAGAAAAGAAATCCAAGATTATAATATTTAAATGTAGCAATAAACACACATATATATAAAAGAGGTTAAAGTGTTAACTAGTTAGTAATTCAATACGATACTAACGATTTGTCTCTAGAAAGTAATCTCATAATTTGAACTGTTTATGTTTTAAGTTATTATTCTTTATCCTTATAAATTAATGACTCAAATCGGAATTTATTTAGCACTTTAGTTATTATCTCGAACGCTTTTTTGTTTATTAACTTAGTAATTGATTAACGCTACCGTATTACCAGTGTATATCTTCGTTGATCTCTCTTTAGGAGTCGTGTTGATATTGTTTCATTTTGGGCTTCATATGGAGACCTGCAGGTAATATATAGGGCCAGCATCTTGGTTAGACCTTTCCCAAGTAGAAGTTTATGGGAGCCCAAAACTTTGGGGGCTGCTGCCTCCATCCCACCAAATAAAAAAAGTGTAAGAATGATTTTTTATAGATAAATTACATTATACCATCTCGGGTACGTAGGTGCTCAATTGCAACTTCATAAAATATTTTTAAAATATTTCAATCTTATACATTTACTTATTATTTTGTTTTATTTTCATACATTCGTTAAAAACTCTGTTAAATTAACCGTTAAGTGATGACGTGAACCATATTATTACTCACCATCGATCTACAAAGGTACATAATTTTAACTAGGGAAAAGGTCTGGCAGTTGCATTTTCTCTATTATTGGGGGATCTTCAAGTGATTTTTTGATGTTTGCCTGAGGTTACTGATTCCTGACTGATTGAAAATCCAATTTATTCCCAATTGCTCTAAAATAATTTCATTTTCTTCTGTTTTAAATTTCAAAGAAAAAAATTACTTAGTATTACAGTCTAGTGATTTTCTTCTTCATTGATAAGTGAGAGGTATGTTTGATTCTCGCAAAAAATGAATTTGAACCACATTATTTATAGCTCATTGTGAGACTTAGCTCAATCTACAATTTCATTAGTGTAGATAATATCGTTTGTCAAAAAAAAAAAAATATCAAGGAAAAGTGTATTAAGTGGGCATGCTATGACTAGCTCTAGGATGCTTGAATATTGGCATCAAGCTGCCCATAGAAGATGCTTAGCTCTGCGATTAATGGGACTCGATCAAATCTATGTCTATACTTTATATTTTCTTGGGATGTCTTGAAAAACATGTATAACTATAAATATGCAAACATATAATTTTGTAAAATTACTAAATTAGTAACATATATATGTCATTTTCATAGCATCTGATGCAGTTTCTGATATTTTGAAAGGTTCTTTTGTTGATGTGGCCTAATCGGCAGTGTCAAAATTGGAACCCTACTCGAATAGCATTGTCTCGGAAATGAACCCTAGCAGAACTTTGACTTTCATGACGGGCTGCACACAGTGCAATTCGAAGCATCCAAATTTGCTGGCCAATCTTTTCAGAGTGTCATATTTTGGTAACCATCATCAAATGGGAAGATATAGATTCGTCAACTAAATGTTCGACTAAACATCTATTTGAATTCATACGTGTATGACGTCACTGTTACGAGGTCACTAAAGAATTTGTCCTTTGATTATGTGAGACAAATATTGTGAGTTGGAAGATTTTAAACTTGACTTGGTCCTGGAGAAGAAACCTCACGGGTTGAATTCGACACCACCAAGATCATTTGACCTTTCATGCTTCCATCAATGGTCTTCCATTTGCGAAGACTTGTATCCTTGATTTGACTTTGACCTTGCATAAACAAATTTATCCTTGCTCTAAAAATTAAACACAACAAAACAATAACAGAGAAACAAAAACTAACAAACAAAACAAAACACAAAAGAGTAAACGCTGAATTTGTTATATAGATTGATAAGAACTATTCCATGAGTACGAAGCATTACATATAGAGTGGTATTATCCACACACTCTTTATGACTTTGTATACACCTTCTTAAATTATATCATTTTGATCATCCTTAATTTAATCAACCTGACGGCTAGAAAAATATGTCAAAAGTAAACGAGGGTGTGGACATATAGCACCACCTTACATATGTACATGCAAGAATTTAATTTAGAGGTCCAATATGCCATTATTTTGAATGGTACAACCACTTAACTGAGGGCAACAGACAAAACTGCCGAGAATCATATTGATAAATTGTGATTAAATTTAAGATTCCATGATTAATTTTTGTTAGTGAGAGAGGGAGAGGATATGTTTTTTATTATTATTTTATTATTCTTAATCATATTTCTTAATCTGTGATGTGGTCTCCTTATATTGGCCTAAATAAAGCAATGTCATTATCATGAATAATAATGCTAAATGTACTGATAATGCAGGTTTTAACTGAAAAGCCAATCATAATCTTCATTTGCTTAGACTAATTATTCCACGTCATTCATTTCCCCCTTTTTTTTGGTTCAGTAAGTACTCATGAATATAATTATGCACAGGCCACGCAGGCTAGGGTTGTTAATTAGTGAGAGTTATAAATAGAGGTTGCTTCTGTGCTTTTCGCACAGGATTAAAGACGCATGTACAAATGTTACACTTATATGTGTATGCTTTTGTGTCCTTGTTCCTTGCAGTACACGACTCTCATTTGCAGTACAACTAGGGCACAAATTAGTTATTAACTACTTATGGGCATGGATCACATGATGATGTGGTCGTGTGAGTGCTCTCCAAGAAGGGCTTTTCACAAATAAGTTACTGAAAACTTCAATTTATATTCTTTTTACACAAATACTTTCAGAAGGGAAGCCAATACATTCACAATAAAGTTCGATAAGTAGCGCCACTGTATTTGGACTAGCAACAACCATGTACTTATAAAATTATATATCATGATCACATCCATGTTATTGGAATTCGGACACTTTCTTCAACCAAGTGAAGACGCTAGACGAAGAGTTAGTTCTAGTTGGTGAAAAGAATAACCCTTTTAATTATATTATTTCACACGACTGTTCTTTGCTTTTGGCTTTTCAACACCTCTTTTTTTTCTTCGTTCTGGCATCGTGCGGTAAGGCATATTTACATGGGGACGAACATGGTTGCTCATGGCATTGTGGGGTTAGGCATATTTACATTGCCATAACAACCTTGCGAGTAGTAAAGTCACTGTAACAATTACATCACGAAGAAAAGACTGCACCACGTTTGTTGATTTTGCAATTATCAGCAAAAAAAACATTGTTATGAGTCACCACCAACAAGTATTGAGCTTTCTTCATATAGTCATTTGTCATGCACACAAACGAAAAGAAAAGCAAAAAACAGATTTAAAACCCATAAAATCCGACATAAGGTTTTTACTCGAATAAAACCCATTGACTATATTCCACATCAACAAATTCATTAATTATATTTGACTTCACATATTTAAAAAATTTCGATGCCTAAAATACCCATGTTTGAATGTTTGATGTACACAATTAATTCCATATGAATTGTAAGGAAGGATTAATAGTTTTACAAAAATAAAAAATAAAAAATTCATGGCCTATTATATAATAACAATAAAACATGCCTAATAAAAATTCATGGCTTATTTCACACACACATATATATAACAAAAAAAAAGCCTGATATATGTAGAAATTCATGCAAAATAATTTACATACAAAAAATGTTATTTATTCAATGCACCTACTTTTTGAATTTTAAAATGTTAGACTCCATAAAAAAAGCAAAATAATTTCCTCAATATATGTAAAATACATGCAAAATCATTTACCTACATAATAAAGCAAACTCAATATATGCAAAAAAATGTGCCTACATAAAAAATGATATTTTTATCAATATGTTTATGTATTATTTGTACATATAATAATAAAATGTGCCAAATGTAACATCCCACATCGCCCAGGGGAGAGGATCATGTAAGCCTTAAATGTATATTCTCATATTTACCTAGCACAAGGCCTTTTGGGAGCTCACTGACTTCGAAGTTCGTCGGAACTCCAAAGTTAAGCGAGTAGCGCACGAGAGCAATCCCAGGATGGGTGACCCCCTGGGAAGTTGCTCGTGAGTTCTAAAAAAAAAAATTCATGAGGGCGTGGTTGGGGCCCAAAGCAGACAATATCGTGCTACGGTGGAGTCGAGCCCGGGTTGTGGTGGGGGCCCGGGTCGGGATGTGACAATTTGGTATCAAAGCCACTCCTTAGCCGGAAGTGTGTCAACGAGGACTTCGGGCCCCTAAGGGGGGTGGATTGTAACATCCCACATCGCCAAGGGGAAAGGATCATGTAAGCCTTAAATGTATATTCTCATATCTACCTAGCACGAGGCCTTTTGGGAGCTCACTGGCTTCGAAGTTCGTCGAAACTCCGAAGTTAAGCGAGTAGCGCACAAGAGCAATCCTAGGATGGGTGACCCCCTGGGAAGTTGCTTGTGAGTTCTCAAAAACAAAACCGCGAAGGCGTGGTCGGGGCCTAAAGTGGACAATATCGTGCTACGGTGGAGTCGAGCTCGGGTTGTGGTGGGGGCCCGGGTCGGGATGTGACACCAAATATATGTAATAATACATGGAAAATAAATTATCTACAAAATAGAAGAATGTTATTTGATTCAATATTAATTTACCTACAAAATACATTTATTTTTGCATCATAAATTTACATATAGGTAGATTAATTAGTATAATATGTTTGATCATATATGTAGTACTGTGCATACATATGTGTGCGTGTGTGTGTGTTAGGGGTAATAATATGTGCATAATTATTTGTTCATTGTAATTATGGTGAGTAATAACATTTATTGATTTATTTTGAATATTGTGGTAAAAGTTGTAAATATTTGGAGCATTTAGATCCAAGTCTAAAAACATATATATATGGTTTTTAGGAATGAGTCAAGTTATCTAATTACAAGTTTTTATTTCTTTTATACTCATTTTATATTTTCTAAAAATATTAAAAATCAATTAAAATCTTCTAATATTGTGCATTTTCCAACTCCAAGAAATATAATTAATATCTTATAACAAAAAAACTAATATAATAACATAAATCTATTTGCAAACCATTCAACCCTAACTCAAGTAATAAATATATGAATGTATATTATATCTATAAGCCAAATATGAAACCTAACTAAAAGGTAGAAAAAAACATAATATACTTACAAGCAAGATACATTAATCTGCACGTGAAGGTTGATTATAAAAAAGAAATTGTTAGATATATATGATTAACCTGTGATATAGGTTGATTATAAAAATAAAAAATAAAATTTATAAATGGAGTTTGAATAATGATGAAGAACAAGCAATAAAAAAAATTCCAAGAGATAATTATTGATAATTAAATAATTAAATTTAAGAAATTGGACTTATTTTAATAAACTGGACTATTCCTACTATTGGCTCAAAAAATTAGACTTATATTAAGTTTCTCCTAAATATTTTGTAATAATAAGCCAATTACTTTTCTACTTTGCAATCGTTTTCAAATTTGAGTTTTATTTGAATGTTTATAACTAGATGGATTTTTGTTTAAAGAATAAGAATTGTAAAGGTCTATATCTAAAAAAACCCTTATAACAATAACCTATTTGCTATTTGGAATGGATAACGCACGATTGTCACAAAGACCAAATAACATCTTATGACCTATATATACTATATATATAACTGCTAGAGTATTTGCAATGGAGACGGTTTCATGATAAATAAAATATTTGTATGTTTTAATTGAGGGGAAAAAAGGCCCTGCGCATATATGCCATGTAAAGCAAATAAAAAAGGCAAGAAGGCGCATCCAAAGGCGAAATTACCAAACAATCTTTGCTACTTGGAAGTGGATAATGTATTTTCCATACCAAGCATCTTCAGTCTTTTGACCTATTTCAACTGAGTTAGCTAGCTTCACTTCAAGGTGGCATTCATATTTTTATTCAATATTCATTGAATTTAGTGAGTTGTTCAAGCAAATTCAATCTTAATTAAACATCAAACGACGCCCTATGGTAATAAAATTTGCTCTTGCAGGTATATATAATTATATAAGTCGTCTCTAACATAATGATTCATCTAACTAATCGGGAAGGAGAATTATGCAATAATTGTAATGTATTACTTTGTTTCAAAAATATTGAGCATGAGAACGTGCCCCCTCCGAACTCCATGCACCTCTACTCCTCTATATATACATGTTGTATTATCCGCATCCGGGGTTAGTTTCACGAGAAATAACATGTATACATACGATGATATTCAGAGGCGGAGGCAGTTAAGGACTACAGTAGTCCTAGGCCTACCCTCACTTGAAAAATAAGATTAATGTACTACACTTATTTCTATTGCTTTGCAGCCTTTTTGAACAATTAAAACAATTTTAATCATTATCTATTTTCATCTCATAGATCCCATCCCAAAAATAAATATATATTTTGAATGGTCATTTATCACAAAGAGTAGTGCTTTCTGCATACCTTTTTTGTACATTTCACACACTCTTGTTAATTTATGTCCTCCAATCTTTTGTTCATTCAATTTGACGATCACAAATTGAGAGGGTGTATGGAAGGCAAAATGAGGGGGTGTGACCAGCCTCTCACAAATCAATAACATTAAATTAAAACGCATCATTCACTTTTAATTAAAAAAAATCATCTTTCACTTATGCACGAGGAGAGTTTTTACATGTTCTTATTGAATTTCATATATTTAGCCATTCAAAATCCCAAATTTATTGAATAAAGAACAAAAAGGCTTGTAATACTCTATTATTCACTATAAAACATTTGTTTTTATTCTATTCCACCTCTTACTTGAGTTTTAGGGTTTGCAAAGATTTTCGTAATTCTCTCTATTGAGTTTAATAATTCTTTAATTAGTATAGATGACATTATGCAACGATTTCATTGAAATTCGTCAAGAATAATTTTGATTACTATGGATAGATAAAATTATCTATGCATATGTTAATTTTGACTACTTAATTATTTGGACAAATATTATGATGTTTTGCATTAGTAGGCCCCTCCTCACAAGAAATCTTGGCTCCGCCACTGATGATATTGAAAAAAAATACTTTGCATGCATATTACGTAAAACAACTTTGTACTAAAACTAAAAGTTTTAAGTTTATACTCAATACCAAAACGAACAACATATGCTGGACATAGATTAATACTATGATGAAGCATTCATAGCTTTAAAGTTGATTGCCACACTGTTATACTAACATTTTTTACGGAACACAAAATCACACTGATTAATGATTCTGAACATTATTAGTATCAGTTGAATATTAGAGTGCGCGATGAACAAGATTACAAAATAATAAGAATTTTATTGAACAAATGAGAATGCCGAAATGGCTACAAAACTCTAAGAGGCTACATTGTGAATAACTTTCTTTTCAAACTAAATTACAAGCTCTATTTATAGAGCAATAAACCTAAGAAACCCTAATGCATAAATGCCAAAAATACCCTACTACAAAATCAAATCAAATCTCTAATTAATTTACTAAATAAACGTAATAAATTTCAACAGTATCCAGAGTTTCAAAAGTTGATCAACTAAGCACATATACTACATCATATATTTCCCCTGAATACTTTTCATGACCGCAGGGACGAACCGTTCTGAACATTAATATTTGGTGATCGTGCTGATCTAGAATTCTGAGTTTTCTGAGCAACTGAAACACGAGTATTTTGTTTTTCTTGCATGGCCCTCAAATTATATCTTTTTCCTTTTTAAAAAAATATAACCGATGCTCATCCGTAAGGAATCTTAACTTATTCAAAATCAAATCTAACCAAAACCTCCATAAATATGATGACATCTGCAAACTAAAACAAAATGAGGCAAGAAATAAAAGCGAGGGATGCATGCATAAAGGAAAGGTGAAATCCAGAAAAAGAGATTAAAAACCATAAAAGAATCAAATTAAATCCATGATTTATAGGTGAGTTGTGTATTATATGTGGGTGAGATTGAAATAAAATGTGTTTGTTGACTGTAATTCTGATTTCGAAGCCAATTTTTTGTACAAAGTCTACCTGTAGTGTTACACTATATGATGCTGGAATGAGAATTTTTCTTATTTAACACAGACACTTAATTTATAGAGTTAATTTTTTTTTATAGAAAACTTCATTTTAATCCTTAAAAAAGATGAGTTTTAGACTATAACCTTATGTAAGATTAAAATCCAATTTTAGTCCATAGTGCATTTAATCATATCATTTATTTGTTTTATTTTGATGTTTTATTTTTATTTTTATTTTAATGTATTAATTACATTTAAATTTAATTTTTATTTCATTCATCATAATATATTTTAGTGTCTACATTTAGGCAATTAATTTTTTATAATATATATTCCGATAACAATTTTGTATGTTCTTCATTTAGATACATTAATACATTTGAATATTTACATATATCCATCGGTACAAACATATATGTACATTGATTTAATATAATGCATTTTGGTCAATATATAATGCATTTCGTTAAGTACATTTTGGTACACATATTTGAGTATGGACTTTTAGGTACATTAATTCAATATATTATATTTCGGTACATACATTTAGGTACGTACATTTTGGTATTGACATTCAGGTACATAAATTTTGGTACATACATTTCGGTATTGACATTTAAGTACATACATTTCGGTATTGACATTTAGGTATATACATTTTGGTACATATATTTATGTGACATCCCACATCACCCAGGGGAGTGATCCTTAAATGTATATTCTCATCCCTACCTAGCACGAGGCCTTTTGGGAGCTCATTGGCTTCGGGTTCCGTTGGAACTCCGCGAGAAGGGGGCTAGGTCACTCCCATGATGGGTGACCCACTGGGAAGTTGCTCGTGAGTTCCCAAAAACAAAACCGTGAGGGCGTGGTCGGGGCCCAAATCGGACAATATCGTGCTACGGTAGTGGAGCGGGCCTGGGAAGTGGTCCCGTCCGGGCCGGGATGTGACAATTGGTATCAGAGCCCATCCCTGGCCGGAAGTGTGCCGACGAGGACGTCGGGCCCCTAAGGGGGGTGGATTGTGACATCCCACATCGCCCAGGGGAGTGATCCTTAAATGTATATTCACATCCCTACCTAGCACGAGGCATTTTGGGAGCTCACTGGCTTCGGGTTCCGTTGGAACTCCGAAGTTAAGCGAGAAGGGAGCTAGAGCACTTCCATGATGGGTGACCCACTGGGAAGTTGCTCGTGAGTTCCCAAAAACAAAACCGTGAGGGCGTGGTCGGGGCCCAAATCGAACAATATTGTGCTACGGTAGTGGAGCGGGCCCGGGAAGTGGTCCCGTCCGGGCCGGGATGTGACATTTCGGTATTGACATTTAGGTACGTACATTTTGGTACATATTCGGTATTAACATTTCAGTACGTACATTTTGGTACATGCATTTCAGTATTGACATTTACGTACATTAATTCAATATAATACATTTTGGTGCATACATTTAGGTTCATTATAATATATTTCGGTACAAATATTTCGGTACAATCATGTAGGTACAAATATTTCGGTACAAAAAAAAGTCAATTTTATATATTTCAGCACAGTCATTTCTCTGCACTTATGTATTTATATATTTTGTATCACAAATTTCTTTAATATTTTCTCATTTACGTTCATTTATAATTGAAAAACTAAATATGTGCATATTAATAAAATTAAAATTTAATGTGGAGAGATTAAATAAAAATACACATTAAATTACAAAAATTGAATGCAAATTTTGATAAAAGTACATTCAAGGGATTAAATTGAATATTTAATCTAGCACCAAGTTTTTTTTAAAATTTAATCTGTTACAAGGACTAATGTTCAAAACCCCCTTTTTTTTATTACATAAACCCACTTTTTTACATAAACATTCAAATGAATCATGACATTGAATATATTTTTCAATTCGCATAAGTTTATGTATTATGCATACATTTAATGGTATGAAATAAGTTGTATAATAAATGTAGATAATAAGTTATAAACCCAAGGTCAAAATGTCATTAGGGGAATTTTAGGCATCCAAAAATACAAATTAAGTGAAGTCAAACTTAATTAATACTTAGTCGGACACTAGTCATTGAGTTTTTCGTTAAGAAAAAAAATACTATTGTGTGTTTTAAATAAAAAAAATTAAATTTCAAGAAATAAAGTCATATTTTTTCGATTCCATGTTATTATACATACACGGAGCTAAACAAAGTGAAGCTTTTTAGATGTACGATGTATGTACTAGTTAAAAGTAAAGGAAAACTAATGAAAATGGCTTGAAAACTTTGTGTTTTAACGATAAGGACAAAATAAAAGGTAAAGTGAATAGTATCAGTATTGACTTTTTAGTGTAAAAATGTGGTTTTTCGTTAAAGTGAATAGTACCAGGAGCTTTTCATTAAAATTTCCTAAAAGTAATGGCTATTTTGAACATTGGGTAGTAGAATGGGTAGTGCTAATCCACACACCCAATTTTATTTCACATATCCCCTTTAATTTTCGGTTTTCAAAGTGAATAAATTGAAAAAGATTATTGAAAAAAAATATGGTGTGTGCAGGTAAAAATAAGTGTGTGACTAGTACTATCCTGGTAGAATATTTGCTCTGCAGGTCAATGTAAGTCGCCTTTTAAACATAATGAATCATATAACTATAAGGAAAGAGCATTGCACAATAATTGTAATGTATTATTATTTTTATTTACCAAAAATAATATTTTACACTAATTGTGACGACTCGTTCCTAATTTTTTCGAAAAATTCTCCCCCACAATGTAATTTGACGATTTTATCATTTTCGGGAAATGTATTTCTGATGTGGATGTATTTATCTGACCTTAGATTATTTTCTCGCCATAGTAATTTTATTATACTCGTCATTACGAGCACATGCTAAATTCTACAGTGTAGAATTACTGTTTCGGATAGATTACGTTGGATTTTCTTCGTACAAATTCTATCCATTCCTTTCCTTTAAAACTGTCCTATGTGCCTTTATTTTTCACCCACCAATTCATTTTCTTCCCCCTTTTCTGGCACAATCAGAGACCATCACCATCATCACTCTCTCTCCTCCATCCTCTCCCAACCCGTACCCCTCTTCTCTGCAACAAGAGAAAACTTCACCATTTATTCACAGACCAAGCAAACTAATCCCATATTCGAACCATTTTCGACCTCACGAACACAACCATAGAAAGCGAGTTTTGAACATGTAACTCGGAAGGTCCAAACTCAATGAGTTCGAGTTCGTCATGTTTTCAACTGAGTTTCAAAGTTTGGAAGGTCGAGGAAGTTTTCTTGTACCTCCCTAATGTCCCCAGACTAGTTTTGGAGGGACGTTGACGTGAAATAACCCGAGTTTGTGGAGTTACTTTTTGGCCGAGAGCTTCGAGGCATTTTCAGGCCATTTTCATCCACTTTTGGATTTTTGGAAGGTACAATATTGTTCTACCCTTCATAAGCTTCAAATCCATATAAATTTCTTGAAAAATGGTTGAGAAATGAACAAGTTGTGCAATTTAGAAAAAAATTCTATAAACCAGAAAGTTTAGACGGTGGCACCGGCACCGGTGGACTGTAGCGATCGGCAAGGTTCATCAGAGAAGAAGAAGAATATTCTGTCAAAGTTGACGGAATATTCTAACAGCGTCAACTCCGTTAGTTATATTTAATGAAATATTTTGTAAGACTGACAGAGTCAGTCACTCGGACCGCATGTGCCTGCTCATGGCCGTGCCTTGGCCGGCGCGTGGCGGCGCGTACGGGGTCCAAAAATTATTTAAAAAATTTGTGTAGGTTCATGTCGTCGAGTAGATCATTTTCGTATATTTAAACCCTAGGTTTTAGCAAGGGTTTTATTTAAGTTTTTGTATATGTGTTATTAAAATTAATTAAATTAGTGATTTCACATATAGGGGAGGCTTATCCCGATGATGTTTGTGGTCAAGTCAGGCTTGGATGCTACGACTCTACGACTTACCAGTGAGTGGACATTTTGTTTTCATATATTATGTATATACCTTATAGTTTCCATAAATATTTTAAATGGTTTATGCATTTTTATGCCATGCTTCATATATTTTCGAATACTACGAAATGATTGAGTTTTATATTGCATCGTGGCATATCCATATGCATATTACTTGCATATAATTATTGTGAATGATTCTAAATGCTAAGATGAACGCGAGACGTGCATGTAAGTCTAGGAAAGATTATGTGATGAATGGAAATGGTTGAATTGTATGGCATGCTTATATATAGATTGCTCATCATTGCTACACCCCAGGTGAGTGCTCAGCTCGAGGCCAGGCCAGTCCTTCACGTGCATGTTCACCTTCCAGCACTGCATGCTCGCCTTGGATCCAAGTAGGTGCTAGCCCTGTCGTATATGTCACATTTGGTGACTCCGACTCGTAGGTGATTGTGCTTAACGCAAGCCTTCACGTGATTGTAGCACTATAACGATTATTATACACCTAGCCATGTCGTACAAGTCACATTAGGTGACTCCTACTCGTGTGTTAGTATATGACTGATGAGCGATATGTGCAGTCGTACAGGTCACATTAGGTGACTCCAACTGACATATTAGTATGGATTACAACATGATCATATTTATATTATTGCTGATGTTATGTTATACATTTGGACTTACATTTGGCATGCATTGGTTTTTCATACTTATACGTAGAATGATATTTTGGAAACTATACATGTTTTAAGGCAAGGGGTTAGTACGTTTGAAAAGAGAAATGTTTTTATAAACCTTTTTTTTGTGCCCACTCACCTTTTTTTCTTTTCGCCCCTCCAGGTCCTAGATAGCTGAAATTGCGTGGCACTCGAGGAGCTCTCGTTGGTTATGATATTTGTCTCATTTTAACGTAGGAACCATTCTCTATTATGTATTAAGTACATTTGCTAGTTTGATTGCACTACTCTCTATCTATGCTTTGACATTGTAATTTATGGGTTTTATCACTTCCGCACACTCTGTATAAGTAATTTAATTTAAGTTCTATTTCAGTTTTTAATTTATCCACATTTTCACATCACTTGCACTTTGGCTACGTCACCTTCCGGTGATGGCCAGCACTCCTTGTCCCGGGACGGGGTGTGTCACTAATTTACACTAAAGAAAGTGGGACGATTTGAACCGGCGACACATTATGTTGAAGAGCAAGACTCTAACCATTAGAGAAATTCACCACTTGCTTATAATGATTACTTTGTTTCTAAGTTAGCTTTCACGATAAATAACAAATATACATACGTACGATGAAATGAAAAAAAAAAAAAAAAAAACTCAGCATGCATTTTAAAAAATAGCTATCGGAGCTAACTGTATACTCAATAACGTATGCTGAATATATATTAATATTATAATGAAGCATTCACAGTTTCAAAGTTTGATTGTCACGTTCTTATATTAAAGTCTCTTACAGAGCACATCAGAATTGCACTGATGAACTATTCTAAACATTAACAGTTTACTCCGGTGCTGATGAAGTATTTAACGTTCCAAAAGTTGATCATCTTAGCACAAACCACACCAGACACTCCTAAATACTTTTCATGACCTTATCGACGAACCATTCTGAACATTAATGATATTTAGTGGTCGTGTTAATCCAGAATTTTGAATTTCGTGAACGTTCGAGTATTTCGTCTTTCTTGCATGGCATTGAAATTATCTTTATCCTTTTTCAGAAAATGAAACCGATGCTTATCCCCAAGGAGTCAAAACTCATTCAAAACACAACGAAGCAAGCAATAAAATCGAGGGATGCATTCCATAAAGGAAAAGAAGAAATCCAGAAAGAAAAAAAAAAGAGCTTAAAAAAAAAGAAAAAAAAATGGATCAAAAATATAATTTCACAAAAAACAACAATTGCACTCACCAAATACGCCTTACAACGCAGCGTAGACTTGTCGTTTATTTACTCGGACGGGGCCCACCAGAGTTTCTAACACGTGGGAAACGGCCGTTACCAGTTTCGGTACCTCTTGGCCGCAATCCCAAACGGCGACTCAATACCCCGTTGCGGGTCCCACACCAACCTCTTTTCTTTTCTGTAAAAAAATTGAATTAAAATATTATTTTCTTACTCTTTTTTTTTTTTTTTTTTTGGGAAGCATTTTCTTACTCTTTATATATATGTATTATTTAATACATTACTCTCCCACACAGCGAATATAACCAGAAGCAAAAGAGAGAATCTAGAGCTAGAGAGAGAAGGAGGACGAGGAGGACGAGGAGGACGAGGAGGAGGAGAAAGAAGAAGAAGAGCCGGGGCAGAACGCACCGTCTTCTTCTCATCAAATTCGTAAGCTTTTTTTGCTCTGCGTTCTTGTTTTTCTGAAGCTTTCTGTTCTTTTTTAGCCATGGTTTTTGCTTTTTTTGGGGGGACGAGCTGCATGATTTGATGAGTTCCAGGTGGTTAAAAAATGAAAAGAGCAAATGGGTT
The DNA here is from genome assembly GCA_963580275.1 of Crataegus laevigata. NCBI lineage: Eukaryota > Viridiplantae > Streptophyta > Magnoliopsida > Rosales > Rosaceae > Crataegus > Crataegus laevigata. The sequence continues at coordinate 4,045,723 of OY756953.1, read as the reverse complement.
CTTGGATGTTGATGGGAAATTTGAAATGGATCTCTCTGTGAATTTACTTTTGTGAAAGAAACATTCTTTGTGGTTGGATTTTGCTGCTGCATTAACGTCCTGATTGCAGGGTGGGAAGTGGATTAGTCGGTCTTCAATTGATTGTGTTTTCGTTTTTTTTTATCTGGATTTTTTCTATTCAGGAATCGGAACAATAAGATCTGAATTGGGTAAATTTTATCTATGGGAACGGATTGGATTTGTGCATGCAAGTTTTTGATTTCTTACTTGAATTTTCAGCTGTTTTACTTGAAATGGATGAGTGAGGATTGTTTGATAGATATGGATATGCCCTTGATCCGAAATGCATTGTTGCATGTGGTTCTCTGTATGGGAACTTCGGATTTCGGGCGATTTTTTCTGGGATTACTATTAGCAACCCCCACACATGAGCATGTTATATAAGTACTGGAATTTTGATTTATCTGTTATTTTGTGTGTTTTTTTTATATGTGAAATCGTTATTTGTGGTATCATGAGTTAATCTGAGGATTATCTGTGTTTGGCAGATAATTGGTTTGCATTTGGGAGTAATTAAGGCGTATGAATTTACTTTTGTATACTCATCATTGATTTTGTTTTGATGGATACCAAAGGAAGGGTTTCTTCACCGCCGGTCGAGTTGGAGAATTCCAACAAGATGTTGGAAGGTCCTTCCTATCTTGTGTCAAGGGAGTTGCCCAGCTCTTGTGAGCAAGAGAGCAAATGGATTTACAATACTCATCGTGTTATGGAGCTCTCAAACAATAAGCGCCCCATTGAAGACAATGATGAAATCACATTGAGGAAGGTGTGCAAGCTATCAGATGCTGTTCTGGGAGGGGATGTGGTTATGGATCTGAATGGTCTTCCCCCTGCCAAGGACCAGTCAAATGACGGGCATCAGGGAAGTGGCAATTCTGATTCAAGTTCACTGATCCACCAACTTGGCCGGGATATCTCAATCAACTGTCTCCTTCGCTGCTCGAGGTCTGATTATGGCTCTATTGCCTCACTGAATAAGAACTTCCGCTCTCTGATTCGGAGTGGGGATCTGTACACACTGAGGCGGAAAGTGGGCATTGTTGAACATTGGGTTTACTTCTCTTGCAGCCTCCTTGAATGGGAGGCATTTGATCCAGATCTCCGACGTTGGATGCATTTACCTAGAATGGCGTCAAACGAGTGTTTCATGTGTTCAGACAAGGAGTCGTTAGCCGTTGGTACGGAACTTCTTGTTTTTGGAAAGGAAATAACGTCCCATGTTGTTTATAGATACAGCATTTTGACCAACACGTGGTCATCGGGCACTGAGATGAATACACCTAGATGCTTGTTCGGTTCTGCAAGCCGTGGGGAAATTGCAATTCTCGCAGGTGGTTGCGATCCACGTGGCAATATCTTGAACTCTGCTGAACTTTATAATTCCGAAACAGGAATTTGGCTGACTCTTCCTAGCATGAATAAACCTAGAAAAATGTGCTCTGGGGTATTTATGGATGGGAAGTTTTATGTCATTGGTGGGATAGGAGTGGGCGACCAAAAGCAACTTACGTGTGGAGAGGTGTACGATTTGGAGAAGGAGACTTGGACTGAGATACCTAACATGTTCCCTGGAAGAAATGCTGGGGCACCTGAGGCACCTGCTGCAGCTGCGGCACCTCCTCTTTTGGCAGTTGTAAATAACATATTGTATGCTGCAGATTATGCAGAACAGGAGGTTAGGAGATATGATAAGGAGAGGAACATGTGGATCACTGTTGGGAGTTTGCCTGAGCGTGCAGCCTCGATGAATGGTTGGGGACTAGCATTTAGGGCATGTGGAGATCGGTTAATTGTAATTGGTGGACCTAGGGCCTTAGGCGAAGGGACAATTGAACTTAATTCTTGGGTCCCTGATGGAGGCCCGCCACAGTGGAACCTGCTTGCAAGAAAACCTTCTGGCAGCTTTGTGTATAATTGTGCTGTGATGGGATGCTGAGGGCTGAGGCGTCCGGTTTCAGTGGCAGCATCTGCACTGCATGGAATCCTGGGTAGAATTTGCAATCTTCAGTTTTCAAGGAGATGGGATTCCAGCTCGTGGGTAATCTCGGCCCTCCTTTTTGGGGAAATTCAGGTTTTAATTTAGAGTCGTAGATACATTCACAGAAGAAGGCCTGAAGAGTTATTTTCCTTTTTAATCTTTTAAACTTTATTGTGTCTTGTCTTTTTTTTTTTTCCCTTTGGTAACTTTGAGAGTTTTCGGAAAGGTTGGCATCATGTAGAACAGGAAAGGGTGAATAAACTGAAGTACCAGTACATGTTTTAGGTTTTTATGACTATTTTCATAAGTTTTATTGAAAAATTGCAGAATGGTGTAATGGTTCAAATTTTTCATTTCGTTTATTTCCTAAGCTTATATTTCCAAAGTCTCTTTTCCCCTCCCATTTTGGAGGACAGAAAAAAGAATGACTTCCGTTTCTGATATAGATTTATATTCTTATGTTTCTTCTATATGTTTTCACTCACTGCTGTTGCCCAATCTGAATGGACCCTAAACTATAATGTATGTAGGTTGGAGGAACTTCTTTCGATCCGTATGAAGAATTTTAATTTGAATTACCCCTCTTCTTTTTCTTGTGAACTTGATTTCTTTCTTTCTATCTTTTTGTAATGGAAATTTTGAAGTTAAATGTTTATAACACTTTGGCTGCTCAGTTTCATTGCTAAAGTTGAATTCTTTGTGGAAAACTTCGCTAGGCTTGTATATATTTGTCCAGAAAGTAACTTTAATGTATATTTTTCTCGATATAGATGATTAGCCTTTCCATGTTGATCAAATTATATGAACGACATGGAGAGATACTTAAACGAGAACAATATGGTTTGATGCAAATATATATGTATATATTATGTAGTAAATGTGGTTGGTCATTTCAAGTTAAACTGGATCCATCTTTTGGATCTGGTTTATCAAGTTGGAATTGCCATGAGCTGAAGCGAACACAGGACTCCATTGACAATGCCTTTGCTCATTGACTGTGCATCTAATGAAATCCTGGCATTATTTTCAAGGCCTGATGGCATTTTTGAAGCAGAAATAATGATTTATAAGCCTCATAGATGACTCTTGTTCTCAGAGAACTAAATCCTGAAAGCAACTGCACGGTGAAATTTACTTCAGTTTTTTCTGCAACGAGCTCAGATGAAGTTAGATAGTTTTTCGACCACAGGTGAGACTTGTACATCAGGTTTTCCTCTTTCTTGTCATGCTATTTTTCCTTACGTTTTCTAAATGCTTCTGCATTGCATTCCATTCCATCTAAAGTCATTTTAGTGCTTACCATATCAATCTCTACATCGATTTCATTGTCATAATAAGCATGCCCATTTTCTTGTCACGTCCATTATTTGCCGGGGCATAATCCTTTATGAGGACTGCATTACTGTTTGGTTAACTTTCGCTGTATTGTAATCGATGTGAAAGTCTTTTTTATCAGGTTAGTCATATGCTCTTAGGTTTCGTATTTGAGCTGTTTGCCATTGCATCAGTGTATATTTAGGATTTTTTTCGCATCTTTTTCTTTTCAAAAGATGATGACGTGTTGCTTCCGTGAATTAGCTTCTGTACAATTGTGACAACATATATGGGTTTTGTATCGATTTGGTATAGTGTTAAATTTCTTTCCTTGATGAACTTGAAGAAAAGGAAATGAGTAGGAAGCTTGGATTTCTCTTCTGTTTTCACAGTTGAAGATGTTGCTCGATTCAACGAATGTACACAACAAAACTGATGCTTCGGAAAACACAAATTGAGTAAGAGCTGATGCCAGCAACCGCTTCCGCATTGAAAATTGCTGATGAGGTGTTTGCAATGTTTGGTTACATGAATGTTTCCAGGAATGCTGTGGTAAGCGACATTCGTTGCTATTAACTCGTACGTCACAGGCATTGACAGATACATGCATCTTCTTATACATGTGTTCTTTAGCTATAACAGAGGCATGCATTTCATAGACGTGTTATTTAGCTATGATAGTGGTTGCTCTGGAAAACTCTCATGTATGAAACCTGGTTGTTTTTGACTCGGGGCAACGGATTTTGTGACCGATGTTTCTTCGTGTTTACAGGGTCTTTTTCTTTCCTTTCTTGCCGGTGATTAAAATGGCGATCGAAGAAAGTGTTTCGAGGCGTATTAGGAAATTTGGCACTCTCTTTCTCTGTTTGTTTAGGGAAAGAAAAAAGTTGGTGAAATACCACCATATCTGTAATCTCTGTTTGTTTTGGCAATCTCAGATTTTTCTAATTGCACACACAAAACAACCTAACCCTGTGTATTTTGGTCTCATTCCGGCTCATACCTCCTTGAGCTTGTGCCTTATACGAATGTTCGGACTGAAAAAATTCGTGTGTTATAGTGTAGAGCAAAAGAGAAACGGAGATCAATATAGAAAACGAAAGTTTTGTTTTCTTGGTTGCCAAAGATTCATGGTCATTTACCATTGATTTTTGAAGTGATTTTCTAGACTTTAACCCAATTAGAGTAATGATCCTCAACTAAACATATGTGACCATTGTCAAATCCCCTCAGAACTTCCGTCGCAATGAGTCATGTGTCACATATGTAAGACTGAATTAAGGGGCAAATATGAAAAACCAAATGAAAAAATTGTAGTGATGAGGTCTCCCATCTTTAACCCAATTATAGGAATAGTCATTCCACCATGACTCATTTGATAGAAGTTAGAACCTCTAACAGAGTTGACGAAAAAGACCGTAACTGCACATTTTGAGGAGTTAAGAGACCAATGGTCACAAATTTTTAGTTGATGGACCATTACTCCAATTGAGTTAACGTTGAAATATCATTGATACAATTTTCACTTTCTAGTATGCTTTGAAAGTATTCTAATTAAGATTTTTAACCACTAAATCTTAACATACACCAGAATGTATTAATGTTTTCAACTTCAGAATATTATTTATTCTAAAGTACCGCAAAAAATCATAATATTCTTGTACTACATCATATCACAGCCAGAAAAAGGAAAAAAAAAAGAAAAAGAAAACATGAAATGTCCTTTTTATGACTTTTTATTGACTATTTGTACTGGCTCGCACTGCAGCAGGGCGTACTTTTACTGCATGAAAAAAATGAATAAATCTCTGTTGGCAGCCAATCATAATCCACCAGAGAAATTAAAACATAAAGATAAATAAAAGTACAAAAAATCGTACGTTATTTTGTGCAAAAACGGCCAAATGCTGACTCTGCTCTCTGTCTCACGCACGTGGTCCCCACCCATCAACTCCTTTTCAGCTGCTCACGTGGCGGGCTCGCGCGTCGTTGATCTCCGTGTCTGCTGCTGTTGAAGTTGGACTTCAAATCCCACTTTTACTTTTTTTTTTTTTTTTGAACTTTTCCTCGAGCGGCTGTGAAATTCTTTTACTTTTTTACTTTCCGTCAGCATATTTTAATGATGTCAGCAAATTCCATGGAGCTATTTCCGGATAAGATGGTTTTCAAAGCACCTGAAAAGGAAAACGGCAACCTTAACTTTTTGAGATTAATGAAAAAAGGTTAGCCCTTTTGAGCAGTAAAAAGTAAAGTTTGAGAGTTCTGAAGTTTTTTACTGATATTTTGTAGCAATTCTCGAGGCATTCGGCATTTTGAACTCGATATCTTGTGTGTGGTAACTCATGTGAATTGAAGGTCTTGTTGTATCATGTCTCGTTGAAATCAAATTCGACCTAACCGGTTGAGTTACCGTTTCATTCGTCCAGGCGACTATAAGTGATCGTCTTTCCTCTTGCGCTAACCAAATGAATTGATTGAAAATGGAAAGTTCAAAAAAAGGGAATTCATAAAGCAAGAAAGAAAGGGTTAACCAAAATTTTACTCCCCAAGATGTCAATTCTTCAGGTTTCAACCTTATCACGTAACGTTTTGGCAATGTGATTTTAAATACAGCTTCCTTCCAACACTATATCAAACAATAAAAAAAATCAATTTTAATAATCAATTAAGAACAACGGTACTATATTTGAGGTCCTGTGTTCGAGATTATTCTCAAACTCATAAAGACACTAAGGTGCTTACTTTAATAATCAATTAAGAACAACGGTACTATATTTGAGGTCCTTTGTTCGAGATTATTCTCAAACTCATAAAGACACTAAGGTGCTTGCTTACCAAAGTAAGGGATTTTCATGCTTATAGCACACTATTTTAAAAGTGTTTTAGACTCTCATGCTTCTTTGACATGCTGCTTATAGCACACTATTTTAAAAGTGTTTTAGACTCTCGTGCTTCTTTGACATGATTTAAGTGGTCCAAAATGTAAAAGCCTAAAATTGTGGACAAAATTTAGGTGCGTTTACAAATGGTGGGTCGGTTTATTTGCACTATACATAAAAAGGAAGGCAATCCAAGAATGGGATACTGTTAATCTAAACATCCTCACACATGTTTTTTTTTTTTTTTTGGTAGATTGAGAGCTCGTTTGGAAGTGTTTCTGGAATGACCAAAATCATTTATAGGGAGAAGCACAAGGGAAATGTTTCTCCATAAAATCACATAAAAAAACTTCAATACTCATATGCCAGTGTTCTTGCGTGCGGCAAGGAAGCAAACTCAACACTCCAAGATCAACTTGGGGTTGTATGAGCCTAATACAAAGATTCAACTGTTTTGAAAGGGTCAGAAGAGTGAAGTGATCCGGCAGTTAGGCTGTAGAATTTATGCGAAGGATAAATACATAACCTTGACAAAAAAGTAAGCGCAACTATTGTTAAGTCCAACACCAATGTAGTCGGCCTATTTGAGTCCATTAACAATGTTTAGTCAAGCCCAACGTAGAATGATTGAATGAAAAATTGTTAACAACAAAACTTCCCTTCTTTGATCCACCCACTGTCTCATAAACACCCTTAATCTTTGCTTTGTGGTTAATCTAGCTCCACTTTGACGAGAAATTTTCAGTGTGTTGGGAACATGACCCGTATTCCTGATACATTGAAAAATCTCCCTACTTTGATGTCTTACTGACTTGCCCTACATACCAGGCACCAATAACGAAGTCAAAGTAATTCTTTTGTGTGGCAAGTAGTTTAGAAGGTGTTGGTTCAGCATGAAATTGAGCAAGTACAAGAGATCCCTTTTTTTGTGAGAACCATCTCATAGGTCATCCTCACTCAGTACGATAGGTTAATTCTAATGCGGATATCAGCCTTATTTCAGAAAATCTGTGCAAATAATCGATTATAGTAAGAATTTTTTATGATCGGACATATGACATGGACCGATGGTTGGAGCCTATATTTTCCCCAAGGTGGGTAGGCGAAGAGTAGAGCATAACCTTCGTCCAAAAACAAAACTATAGTTGCCCCATTGAAGCCCATTAACACTATTTACCAAAGCCCAAGCCCAAGCCTAACAAAAATTTAATCCACGAATTGACCCGCGCAACTGATAACGGTATTTGGTGGGAGTCAAATTTCAGTCTCCGTCTCTCAACAAGGCGAAAAGCTTCCCAGTCGCTGAAATTCCCATTAAAAACCCTAAAATACCCTCGTGTACCATTCAAATTTCCCCCTCGCACCACCGGTCCCAAATGGCTTGAGACGACCATGGACTCGGCGGTACAGACCTTCCCTCCAGCATCCGACCTCCCGCCCTCGATCGTCTCCTTCCTCGACGACAAGTTTCGGACCAATGAAAATCTGAGTGGGGCTCCGACTCTCCTGTCGGAGCTCCAAGCCCAGTGCGGCGACCTGGATCGAACCCTAATCGACCTGAATCGGAGCCTCGGATCCTCGCTTCTAACTTACGCTTCGTTCTCCGATCGAGTCCACGGCCTCTTAGGCGGCATCAATGCCCAATTGACGGGTCTCGGATCCTCCACCCGCTCTCGCACTTCAGGTTTGTGTGTGCTGGTATTGATATTCAGGCAATTCTGACTGCAATTCTGACTACAATTTTCAATTTTCGGGTTCAATTTCGTTTTTTGTTTTGCTAATTTGGATAACTTTTGTTTTTAGATGGAGAAGGAAAGGAGAGGGCGGAGCAGATATTGGGGGAGGAGCTACCGGCGTTGGCCAAGGAAGTGGCGAGAGTTGAGTCGGTTCGAACATACGCAGGTGCGTTTCTTGGGACACAATGGAACTGAAATTGGAAAATGAACTGATAAATTTAAGAAACTAGATTTATCTGAAAAGCTTTAATTTTTCAGATTATAGTTGTTTTACAATTAGCTCACTTTGTTTGAATCCAGACCGGAAATGTATAACTGAAGGATTGTTCTTCAATCCCTGGATAATAGTAAGATCAATTATGAAATACTACATTGATGGTTCAATTGTTTGTGGTATGATCAAATATTGTTTTAGGCAGTAACAGATTGCTAATGTAGAACCATGAAGCTGAATCTGTTCTGTGAAACTACGAATGGCTCGATACTAAACATGAGAATCCCGGTTCCCATCCTATTTCTTAGGGCCCGTTTGATAAATATTTCATTCTTAGTTTTTAGTTTTCATTTTTTTTTTTGTGCCATAGATGAAGGAAAGGTATGTGGGAGAAACGAGGAATGAAGGAATTTGAAAGAAGGATGGTGTGGTGGAAGAAATGTGTGTGAAATGACACACAAAATGAAACTAAAAACCAAGAAACTGAAAACAATTTCATCTCGTTCGTTTTGACTTTCAAGTTTTTGTTTTCATATAATCTCCATTCCTCCCTCCTCCCTTCATTATTTTCCGTTCCTCACTTTTCTCTTTTATTTTTTCCTCTATCTCTAGCACAAAAAAGTGAAAAATTAAAAATGAAATAGTTATCAAATGGGCCCCTTAATTAGTAGAAATGTCAATGCCTTCTTAGTAATGGTTACACTAATTGTTGGACTTTTTCAAAATCATGCAGCCAAATTTGTTTTTCACATTTGGGAGAGATTTTTTTGTTAATGTGAAGTTGTCCTTAACTTCTGAAGTACTTCCTCCATACTGTGTATTGGGTTCGTTTGCCACTTAGCCTCTGTCTTCTGTGTTTTGTATGCCTGTACTACATTTTGTTTCCTAGCATTACTAACTACTGAGAAGCATAGTACTATCTGTATATTCGACATCAAACTTTCTCACAGTTTTTTGGTCCTTTATTTTTATCTTCAGAGACTACATTGAAGCTTCAAACTATGATTGGTGATATTGAAGATGCTGTATCTTCTACCATGAAGAAAAACTCGTGGAAACCTTCAGCAAGACAGAATTCAGAAGTAAGTACCCTTTGTTTGCAAAAACAAAGTAATTTAGTAATTACAATTTCTTATATCCTATTTATTTTGCAAAGTCCTCATTTTTTCTCTTGGCAGGAATTGCGTCTGGGTGCTATTAAAACTCTTAAGTTGATAGAAGATGTTTTAACTTCAGTTACAAAGACACACCCTCAATGGGCACATCTTGTGTCAGCAGTTGATCACAGAGTAGATCGAGCTCTGGCTGTTTTAAGACCTCTTGCTATAGCAGATCACCGGGCCCTGCTTACTTCCCTTGGATGGCCACCACCTCTTGCCACTTTGAGTTCCTCAACTCCAGATACAGGGAGATCAACTGAAGTTCTGAATCCTCTTTTCACGATGCAAGGAGACCTCAAAGACCAGTACTGTGAAAACTTTTTAGCCTTGTGTGGCCTCCAGGAGTTGCAGAGACGAAGAAAATCGCGTCAACTAGAGGGCTATAATCGCGAACTTGCTCTTCACCAACCACTTTGGGTGATTGAAGAGCTTGTAAATCCTATATCATTAGCATCGCAACGCCATTTCACAAAATGGGTTGACAAGCCAGAATTCATATTTGCTCTAGTCTACAAGACCACCAAGGATTATGTTGACTCTATGGATGAATTATTGCAACCACTGGTTGATGAAGCAATGTTAACAGGGTACAGTTGCAGAGAAGAATGGATTTCAGCAATGGTATCATCCTTATCAACTTACTTAGCAAAAGAGATATTCCCAAAATATGCTGGACAACCAGATGAAGATAGCGTAATGGGTACTCAGTCACAGGCTAGAATATCCTGGCTGCATCTTATTGACTTGATGATATCTTTTGATAAACGAATCAAGTCTCTGATAGAAAATTCTGGAATCTTGCTTTCACTTCAGGATGATGGGAACTTCTTAAAGGTTTCTTCTCTATCCATTTTCAGTGATCGACCAGATTGGCTTGATTTATGGGCAGAGATAGAATTAAATGATATACTAGATAAGTTGAAACCTGATACTGGTGATGAGAGAAACTGGACCATGAAAGTCCAAGGAGCGGCTCTTTTATCTGATACTGAAGATCACAAAGCTCCTGCAATTTGTACTGCCTATCTTCGGTGTTTATCATCTGTGGTTGATCATTGTCGTTCATTACCTAGCATCTCTATGAGGTCTAGGTTTCTGAGATTAGCAGGGGTGCCTATTATACAAATTTTTTTGGAGTGCTTACTTATCAGATGCCAAGAAGCTGAAGGTCTGACTGCCTTGACCGATGATGATGGCCTAGTTAAAGTTGCAAACTCCATTAATGCCGCTCGCTACTTTGAATCTGTTTTAAAGGAATGGTGTGAGGACGTCTTTTTCCTTGAGATATGGTCAGTTCAAAGTGATCAACCGGGAGAATCCACTGATGATCAAAGTGGTAATGTCGAGACAGTGGAAGGTCTTGAAAGTGGTATTTTTCATGAGGAGATTGTAAAGTTGGAAAAGTTTAGAATAGAGTGGGCTGAAAAGTTGTCTGTTGTTATATTGAGGGGATTTGTTGCTCAATGTCGAGATTATACGAAGAACAGGAGGCAGTGGCAAGAAAAGAGTGAGGACGGTTGGGCAGTATCCAGATTTTTAGTTGGTGCTCTAGATTATTTGCAAGGTAAGATATCAGTTGTAGAAGCTGATTTGAATGGGATAGAGTTTGTCGGGGTGTGGAGAAGTTTGGCAGCTGGGATTGATCGATTGTTTTTCAGCAGTATTCTAATGAGCAATGTTAAGTTTTATGATAGCGGAGTTGAGAGGTTTGGTAGTGATTTGGAGGTTTTATTTGGGGCATTTCAGGCTTGGTGTTTGAGGCCGGAGGGCTTTTTCCCAAAAGTAAGGGAAGGCTTGAAGCTGTTAAAGATGGAAGAAGAAAAACTTCAAAGTAGTTTGGCAAGAGGGGAGAAATGGATGAAGGAGAATGGGATTAGACATCTGAGTGAAACAGAGGTAAAAAAGATTGTGAAGAGTAGAGTTTTTACGAGTTGAGGGCTCCCGAGTGTTTCGTGTTGTACATGATTTAGGAACCGTTGGACTGACCCATTCATTTTTCATAAAACAGAACACAGTAAAGAGAAAAAGGTATGCCATTTTATTTTCGGAAAATAGGTTGTGTTTGATTATTGTTAATTCAATCATTTTTTGTTTTGTTTTTTCTGAAAAATTGCTCAAGAATTTTCATATCGATCCTCTCAAAATTCAAATAAGATTGTGAATGATGATTCTTTATGCCATCTGCTTGAATCTGGTATACGAGTTTGAGAACTCGCGGCAATGGAAACGATCGGAAATCTTCTGCAAATAGAAATTGTTACTGATGAGTGCATGATGTGTTGGAGAAGGTATTTTCTTTCGTTCTTAAACTTCATGAAGATTTCAAGTTGAAATGTTTTCAGAATGGCTTTCGCTGCATAGAGTGTGAATTGAAATGTCATATTCTCATGCAATTTCATCACAATAATGTTTTCAGATTGGTTTTTTTTTCCTTTCTTTTTTGGGATAGTTTCTGCTGCGGAATTGGAGGATATCTTGTCATTTCTCTTTTTTATTTTGGGTCTTTTGATATGGGTCCAATTTTATAAGTCTTTTTTGATATGGGTCCAAAATTGGAGCTAAATAAAAAGTAACTAAAAATTGGACCCATATCAAAAGAGACTTATAAAATTGGACCTATTTCAAGTTTTTTTTTTCTTTTCTTTGTGCAATTCATGCTGGTGTTCGTTTAGACGTTCGGAGGGTCTACCTCGGGTATCTTGTCAATTTAACTGTCACTCAACGACATGGAGTAGGACGTTGATGTTGTTAGTAGGTACCTGGAGTTGAAGTTACGGAAAGGGATCCTCTGCGGATCCCTTCTACCAAATTCACCAAGGCCTGCAATCCGGACTCTTAAAATTTGATCTAACGGTTAAAATTATTATAACTTTAAAAGTAAATCTCTGTTTGTAACTGTTTGATAAAATTTCAAGAGTTCGAATTGATTAACTAAATGAATATGGTGGAAGTGATCTTGAGATGATTCATTTCCAACTTGACATAATAAGGTGTAGCAATGCTTATGGGTGCCGGGGGAAGGCCGTTGGCATCTTCCATGGCACTGAAAAAGATGGACATTCGGCCTTGATCCTACTCTGTTCCCTAACTTAGAAGCTACTAACCTAAAACGAAAAAGGAGAATTTATTGTTTGGTACGTTTACAGTACAGTTAATAAATATGGATATTTTGTTGATATTGTGTTTATATTTGACGGAAATGTTAGTAATATAAAAAAAAATTTCGAATGTAGATTTGGTATCGGATATCAGCCAATCATTTAAAAAAAACGATATTATCAACACTAATACTATGTTTGGATGAAAAAATTTAAGATTACTAAGGAATTTTAAAATAATGGAAATTGAAATGACAGAAATTTATTTTTTAGAATTTGTGAATTTTCTTGCTTGGTTAAGCTAAAAGAACAATGGGATTGAATGTGGAATTTATTATTTTTAAACTCTCAATCATAGAAATTGGAAAATGACGCATATTTAAATGGAATTTAAACTTGAGAATTGGAGGTTCCAAATTCCAAGTTTTTCTTCCCACTACTACAAAATGGACTTATTGTGTCACTGGGTGATGTCGTTTTAATGTAATATAGTGGCGGATAAGACATTTACGACACCTACTGAACATGACGTCAGATTTACTATCACTTGTAAGCATCATAAACTGTTTATGTCGCTTTTAACCGACATAAATATTTAATGTCGCTTATAACTGACATACCTTTTAATAATTTTAAATAATGGTGTCGCTTTAAATAAAACAGTGTTGCTTTTAAGCGACATAAAGTATTGGTGTTGCTTATAAATACACTAATTATTGTTTTTAAATATTTTAAAGCCGGCCTCGATTCTGAGCAACATAGATTTTATTTTTTTAATATTTTGAATCCTGGTGTTGTTGTAAGCGACAGAGCGATTGTGACGACCCGTCCCGAAAAATCCATATTGACGATGTGAAATGTCTTGCATGCCCTTGAGTGACGGGTGTATACTGATGCATGAGTTTTATAAATGGGCCAATTGCATAATTTACAAAGTTTTGGGGACAAATGGAAATTTTTTGAGATATTTGTTGATTGGAGGCTTTTAGACCACTCAACCAATCAGACTCTCTCAGACTCTCTCTCTCTCTCTCTCTCTCTCTCTCTCTCTCTCTCTCTCTCTCTCTCTCTATACCATATATGTATGGCACACCCATAACCCTCCCCAAATCTCACAGATCGAAGGAACTAGGACCACCATCGTGATCCTGAGGTCCTTGCGAGCACAGTGACACCCATTTCAGGTATGAACTCCATCGTTTTCAAGTCGAAAATCAAGCACCGAAATGGGCATTGTTCATGAACTTTTTATGGGTTGTGTTTTAGGCAAATCTGAGATCACCACGAGCCTTAAAATGTTCCCATGAGGCTCAGAGACTATCGTTTGCACAGCTTGGACGTCGGGATATCACTGCACGAGTTTGGCCGGTTTTGGAGATTTTCCCCGATGAGTTTTCAAAGGTTTTTCGTGATTTTTAAAGATATAGACTTGTTCCTCATTTGATTTAGAGTATGTAGGAAAAAAAATGGGACAAAATGGTGCAAAAATGGCCGAGAAAATCCAAGTTGCAGGTTCCCGGCGCTAGTGAAATTTTCCGGCGAGCTAGAGGTAGGGGATGACACGTGCCAGGCACGTGCTGCGCGCGGGGGCGCGTGGAGCATCAAAAAATTAATTTAAAAATATGTTGACGTCTGTGACGTCGAGTAGGTTGTGTTGGTATATTCATATGCCAAAATTGAGTTATGTATGAGAAGTTATTTCCGTAGTTGCGTATATGTGCTTAAATAACATATTTTTAGTAATTTCTCATATAGGTGAGATTTATTCCGAGGACGAGCGTAGCCAGGCTAGACGTGGGGGCTACGACCCGGCGACCTATCAGTGAGTGGGCAGCTATTTTTCCGTATAACCTACATATATAATGATTTTCCCAGAATCAGCTTCTAAATGAAAAGTACGTTTTTATCGACATGCATATAACTTAATATTGATGCATGAGTATTCATATATACATTTCATGCATATGTTGGTGCCAAGGACGCCAGGTAAGTACCAGGTAGGTACATGTATTGTTGAGAAAGAACAGACCATATATGATGAGATATGATGTGATATGTTAGCTCATTAACCTGCACATATTGTTAGTGCTCACGCCCAGAGTTAGGGGCACAGTCTTTCACGTGTCGTTCACCTCCCGCACCGCATGCTCGCCTTGGATCCAAGTTAGGTGCACAGTCTTGTCGTATAGACCACCTTTGAGTGGGTTCGACTTGTAGGTGACCCGCGAATCATTCGCACAGTCTTCACGTGATTGTAGCATTAGAACATTCTTTATATTGATACAGTGATGTGATGATGACCTCATGAGGATATTGATGTATGTGCAGTGTATATATGTGATGAGATTGAGATGTTATGAGCTATATGTACAGCCGAGGGTTGAGTTGATATCTAGTAGATATATGGTTATCCAGATGCATCGCATTATATGGTTTTTGAGATTCAGAATGGCTATTCAAATGCATTGCATGGCATATTATGAGATATGTTTGATAATGATTAATGCTGAGAAAGTTTGTGATATATACGTATGTATTATTTTCTGGGAAACTATACAGGTTTTACGGTGAGGGGCTATACTTTTGAGAAAAGAATGATTTTGAAAAGATTTGTTTTGCTGACCCACTCAATTTTGTTTTTCGCCCCTCCAGGTTCTAGATAGCTAGAGTACCCGTGGTGGCTAGCGAGGACCATTCGACAGTTCTGACAGACTCATTCTTATGTAGGACATCCGTTGGTGTTATTCGAATTTAGTCATTAATGCTTGACTGCACTTTGACTTAGTACTCTCTGGTTCTGTATAAGTACTATAATAACTCTCTAGCACACTATCTCTTTTAGGTTGCTAGTGGATTGGTTTTAATTAGTTCGTACTCCGTTAATGATTCTTGCTTCCGCACTGTGCACTTGGCTACGTCACACTCACGTGACGGCCAGCACGCCCCACTTTCGGGTCGGGGTGTGTCAGCGATGGTCTTTTATATATTCTGCCCCGTGTGTATTCTTCTTCCTCTCTCACAATTTACAAAGTCTCCTTTTTCACATCTTTCTTCTCTGTTCTTCCAACTTCATTTGTTCGTTTTTCACAAGAGTAAGTTTTTCTTGCTTCTAATATTTTTATTTTCTCTTCTTATGTTTAATTTTTATTTACAAACTCTTTCCTCTCACATCTTTCTTCATTATTGTTGAACATCTCATATTGTATGACAAGGATAAAATTATAAAAAAGCTTGGTGGCGACATCATGGTGAGCAAAACATTGGAGAACAGAATGTGGCAATTGGAGAAAAAGAAACAGGAAATGAGGTGGCTGGTATGCATGATTTTCTTAATGATGTATTTGTCCAACCATTTACAAAAGAAGTTATTGGGCCGTCTATTGAACCCCTTTATTAGGGAAGGGCGTCCAGAAGAGGTGGAG
Source organism: Crataegus laevigata (assembly GCA_963580275.1). Lineage (NCBI taxonomy): Eukaryota > Viridiplantae > Streptophyta > Magnoliopsida > Rosales > Rosaceae > Crataegus > Crataegus laevigata. The sequence continues at coordinate 4,029,859 of OY756953.1, read as the reverse complement.
ACTTCTTTTAGGTTGCTTGAAGAGGCAGATCAAGATTTGTGGTCAAGTTGTAAAGGGTTTAAGAAATTGGAAGCATTTGTAAGACTGTATCAGATCAAGTGTTTAGCGAGAATGCTAGATGAGATCTTCACCACTTTACTGGAGCTAATTAAAAGAATGTTGCCTGAAGGGGATTGTTTACCTGGATGTTCCAGTTAGAGGTTTTTCTGGAATGCTTGCAAGTGCTCCATTACATGATGAAATGGCGAGGATTTTTAGATCACAAGAAAGATCTGAAGAAGGATCTCGAGAAGGAGTGGGGTCACATTTTGGCCCCAGCCCTGCAGAGTAGTGTGGTTCGCTTTCTTGTCGGATATGTATGACACTTGTGCTAGCATTTATAGTTTCTATTTTTTTTGTAAGTTGTATTTGTAATGTCGGATTTGGTGTTTGTTATGACTATTGGGTTTTGTATGTTATGTGAAATGTAAAATGTTTTTGTTAGTGGTTGACTTTGCCTATATTGGAATTATTTTCATATATATTTTTTTGTAATTATTATTAATTAAAAACTGAGGAAGATAGTTAAATTTTATATTCTTAATATAAGTAGTGTTGCTTATAAGCGACGTCAAACTGAGGACGATATGTTAATTTTTTTTTAATATATGTAGTGTCGCTTATAAGCGACGTTAGCTCCTAGGTAATGGCGGTTTCTTCCGACATCATCTTGATTATTTTATTTATTTAACTCAAGTGATGTCGGTTGTAAGCGACACAAAGTGTGATATTTTAATTGTTATTTATTACTTGATGTCAGCTTTATCTGACATCATGTTAGCTTTCTATGTCGCTTTAAAGCGACATCAGTGCTTATGTCAGTTTTAAACGACGCCGTTGTTCCTTTTTATTTTATATTACTTTGCTTCATGGTGGCGGATTAAGGGGCCTAAGCGACGTCAATACCCTTTTGTGACGGTAGCATTAGTGTCGCTTCCTTAATTCGACATTGCATGATTTAATGTCAGATTTTTACCAATAATCAGACAGTCAGTGGCTTTTCTTGTCATTTTTAATCTGACAGTAATATCCCCTTTTGTAGTAGTGTCCACGCAGAAATTCTAAATTTCTATGTTTATGAACCCAAACAAGGGAATTGATGCATGTTAATTTATAAATTTTGTTTTTTTTAATCCAAACTCCAAGTTTATTTTCCTCATCCAAACACAGTGTAAAAGGAAGGGAAGTGGACTAAGCTTTACAATATGTTAGTAATAATGTAGTTCGAATTCGCCTTTGGCGAGAACCAAACCCAAGACCTCTCACTTACAGGTGAAGAGAAATAGTACTATATCGTAGTACTGAGTGACACCAGTCAATCACTCTACCAGAGAAAATCTTGACACTAGTTAAAATCAATCTTTAATTAACAATAGACATTTTAGCCAAAATGGTCTCTGAAATTGATATAACTCCTCACTTTGATCTCTAAATTTGAAATAGATAGAACTGATTCATGAGTTTGTCCACTTTCAGTTATTTTGGTCATTTCATAAAAAAAATATATTAAATAAGGACCAAAATGATAAAAATATCCTCAATTTAATAAACAATTGGCCAAAATGATTTGACAAAAATTGAGGATATTTTTATCATTTTATTCTTATTTAATGGAGATTTTTTACAGAAGTAGCAAAATGATTGACAGTAGACAAACTCAGGGCTAGTCATGCTGATTTTTAATCTCAGGAACAAAGTGAGTAGTTATGCCAGTCTCAGGAATCGGTTTGGCTAAAAAAGCCTTAATTAACAATATAATGTTAGGCTTAGTTGCACAAATAAACCAATAATTAAGCTACCTAATCTTTAATTAACAATGTTATTCATGTGTGCATTAGAAGAACAACTTGTATGACAGATTCATTGCTATGGTGGCATTTCATACTAATAACATAAAGACATGTAGAAAAAAACCAACATATGTTCTTACATTGTATCTCGAGAAATATGATCGAGCCAACTAATCGTAGTAGCTAATGTCTACTACTAGACTGCAGGGTGCGTAGCATGATATAAAGTGTATGGCCATGCAATTTCCACCAAATCTTTTGCATGCTTTGTGTTTTCATATGCAAATCTTTCTGGAACTTGTGAGTCGTGAATCAAGCTATACAGAAGCTAATGTCCACTACTAGACTGCAATTAATCACTGCAGAGGTCGTCTTTCATGGATGGACCACTTGAGAAATTTATATTACCATGATTGAGTCATGGTCATATACTTGTAAATGAGCCAGACAAGAGACTGATGTGTGATGGCAGGTGGATTAATTTGATCACTCCATATATACGGTGAATCTGAAGGGATATAATTTACAGTTTTCCTCACCTTACACACGCTATCTTTGTCCATCGGCACCTTGCATTACCATCTTTGCAAACTCGTGTTTATTTCTAACTTTGAATTGAATAATTCAAAAGAAAACAATAGAACGTTGGAGAACAATTTAGAATTTTATTAACATTTAACCAAATTTGATATACTTAGCATTACTCAAATTTAAATATGTTCGACCACATATTCACCCCATTTAAGAACTATATGAGTATTAAAGTCTGTCGTTTAGGACGTATGCCCTAACCAGAATTGGAATTACTTCTCGTGGTTTAGGGTTGGCCTACTGTGTTTTTTTTTTCCTGTGCTAGCTCGAAGGACATTCTACTGCACTGTATCTTCTGCACGATACAATTAACCAGTCGTTCTCATGGAAGTGCCACGTGAAAGATGCAGAGTATGTTAGTGTTTGGACGGTACTGTACACGAGTTTTGGGTACGGGAAATTTAGGGTCCAAAATGAGGAGGGTTGGTAAATAATGCCAAAGAGCGATTTCTTGGCATTGTCCAGGCCAATTCCTCACCACCTCAGGTGGCGCCTTCATAAACATGTCTGTTTAGTTTAGTCACTCGCCCACTTGTGCTTGCTTTGTCACATCACTTCGCGAGAAAAACTTGCCTATCGCATGCTGCATGTACATTCTTGTATATGTCGCCGACTTAATCATCGAACCTACAGTTCCAACACCTTCAAAATCACCATTCGAGTTCTATATATTACTGCTCTCAGAAATCTTATTTTTCCTTGAGTTAGTTTGGTCGGTGAGTAACTAAATTCTAATAAAATTACCTCACGGAGCATTCGCTCATTCTCTTAACCTGTCTACTGCACAATCGTAATCAAAGTGAATACACCAGTCAACAAATTTAGGGTTGTACAATCTAAATATTGTTAAACTTTGGTTTACTATATGACATTTTCTTCAGGAAAAAAAAGGGTAAAGACTGATTGGACTGCATATGATCACGCTGATGTGATAGTTCCTAAGTTCAAAGAAATTGCTCGTATCAGTAATCATAATAATAGAGAGAGAAAAAACATAGCCAATCATACAGGCTTGTTTGGGCTAGCGAATAAGATTTGCTACAATGTTGCACTATTTAATAACAATAACTCAGCTACTACGATTAGTTGGCTCGATCATATTTCTCGAGATATTATTATCATTTAGCAGCATGGAGGAAGGGGAGACTGCAATTTTTACGTGAACGCTAAAGTATAACGTTCTACCGTTGATGTTATAAGCTCGACGTGGCATGTTTAAAACAAGACATTAATCATGTCTACCAAACTTTGCTGTCATATTAGTTATTACTTAGCTAGAGAGAGGGCACTATCCTTTAAAACTATTGGTGTCCCAACTAGTGTAAGACTCGACATAAATGTTTAGTTTACGACCTTTTTTATTTTTCTATGTTTTTGTTTTTCTTGAAATGAAAACATGAAGAGCGTCACAGTACTGTGATGTTTAAGCAACTCACTCATTTCAAAAGCGTTTTTTCCACAATATTTATTATTTCCCAACTTCAAAACCAAATTAAACAAAGTGTTTTCAGTAGACAAGAGAGGAGCAAGAATCCGAAAAAAATAAAATAAAATAATAATAATAATTAAAGATAGAAAGGCAATGCATGAAACAAAGAAACCCCATCGACCTTAATCATAAAGTATCTTTTGGTAGTAATGTAACATCTAACATTAAACAGGGTGATTAACAAACTAAAATAGGCCAGTTGTCCAAAATGGGATTAGATGCGATGCCCTAATTAAAAACCATGTGAAGGTGTTTGGCTATTTTGATGATGATTTATTTATTTTTTTTAACCAACGATATTTTTTATACTAAAGGTGTGGAGAAATAGGTTAAGTTTTACAATTGGTTATAAATAATGTGGTTCAAATTTGCCTTTAGCGAGGATCAAACCTAAAACTTCTTATCTATAATAAAGAAAAATATCATTAAACTGTAATATTAAATAACATTTTAATAATTCTTTTTTATTTTTTAACCAAGAAATGAGAACCTTGGAGTACCAAAATGTTGTTCAAATGGGGACTTGGATCCTCTCCGGATCCCCTCCATGGGGATCCTAGGGATCAAGCCCAGTGGACCGTTCATAAAAAATCGTGCGGCTACAATTAAATGATTTTTATATTTTTAAAAATAAAATAGTTTCGTTTTGCGTAAAAATCATTTAATTGTAACCACACGATTTTTTATGAACGGTCCACGGAGCTTAATAAGATCCCCATGGAGGGGATCCGGAGAGGATCCAAGTCCTTCAAATGGGGCCTCAACGGCATACCAACATCGTTGGTGTCTTATTCTCACGATTTTAAAAAGCAGCTTAGGCGGGTCCATTGACGGCTTTTGGGGAACGAAAGTGCAATCATGGGGCTCTAAATTTAAAAAAGCACCTATCATATAATATTTATAGGGGTGTGATATCCACACACCCCTTTTTACTTTTCTCATGTCTTTTTGAATTTCGGCCGTCAGATCGGATGAATTGAAGAAGATCTAACGGACAAAAAGTAATAATGGTGTGTGGGAAGTAAAAAAGGGTGTGTGGTGGATAACACACCCCTATTTATAAGTAAATGTAATAATGCTATATATTACAAAAATGTTGCTTGTATTAGCACTTAAAATGTCATTGTGCATTTTCATAAGTGTAAACTCATCTTTTTAAAATATAAAAATTTGGAGTGTTAATAACAACACCTTAAAAATAATTTTTTTTCTAATTTTATTATATAATAATGTTATATATTCAAGTAAAACTTTAAAGTTGGAGTTTTTGAAGCTTTTTTTTTTCTTATTTGTTTGTTTAAAATTGAACTGCTTTTGATTATTTAGTTAAGATTATGTTTGTAGCTTTTTTTACTTATTATTTGATGACATTTATAAACTTATAATCAATGAGTCCTAAAATTTGTTTTGATTTAAGTTATTACTTTCTAACACCAATCATTGTCCTATTTTGTTTGGAAAACTATCTAATTAAAGATGGACCTTTTATAAATTTTGTACCTGGCCCTCGAGACAGCCCTGGCGAGGAATAGGCACTAGGCAAAGGTCGGGTGCTCCGATTAGAGCTTAGGAGTTTAGATTGTCGGTGAAGCCTCTATTTAATCAATTGTAGTCACTTATTTATATGTTTTTATTATTATATAATAAAGTTAATTAAAATTAAAAAAAATGTCTAGGCGCTTATTATTATATTTAGGTGCTCCGATTAGCGCTAGCTGTTTTTAGAACCTTGGCTTATTCTTACTAAAAAAATTTGTGGCTCGACCTCGCTTTCCCATACTAAAAAGATTTGTATCCACCTTGCTTTCCCACTCTCTTTTTAAGCAGCTTTGGCCTTGTACTTAAAACTTCCCCCCAACCATTTGATAGTGTAAAGAAGCTAAAAGCTATAAGCAGAAAATAAGCAAAAGTGCTTCAGCCAGCCATGTCAAGCAGAAGATCATCATCATCATCATCAAGAACTTCTAAACCCTCAGATGATGAGATTAAGGAGCTCATCTCAAAATTACAACCTCTTCTTCCTCAGCTTCATCATACGCGTAATGCTCCGGTACAGGAGATAGTCATGCATGCATTTGTAACTAAAGCAAACTATTGCGAGTTTTCTATATTTAAGGTTTTTACAAATGGAATTCTGACGGTTTCAAATTTTACGCAGGTATCGGCATCGAGTATTTTGGAAGAAACTTGCAGTTACATAAAGAGGCTGCATAGGGAGGTGGAAGATCTGAGCCAAAGAATATCTCAACTCCTGGATTCTGCAGACATCTCTGATGTTGATGAAGAGCTTATTAGAAGACTTTTGCAGCATTAATAATCTCTCTCTCTCTCTCTCTCTCTCTCTCTCTCTCTCTCTCTCTCTCTCTCTCAGGGCTAGCAATTTTAATTACATGAGTTAAGTTTTGGTTGGACTATCCAACCAGTGAGAGATTATATATATGAGGAATACATATATATATATATATATATATATATATATCTGTGTATATATGTTTGTAATCTTCAGTGTACCTTCTGATATCTTATGTGTTGTTAAAATGGTATCTAGTCATTGAGCTACTCCAAACTAAATATTAAAATAATTTTTGGTCCCACATATATCGTGATTTGCTGCAATATACTGACCAGAAGCAATGACTTGGATTTACAATATATAGTATCATAAATCAGTCATTCAATGTTTAGGAGTGAAAACAAGAAAATGAAAGCAATCACCATGTTGTTGTCAGCTAAAAATGGATCTGAACCTGTTTCAATCAGGGGAGTATAAAGTTGAAATGGTAAAGTCTGGTTATTACTGTTAGATAACTCCATAATTTGGTACAAATGTTAAAATTTTTAAAATTAAAATACAGTTGGAACATTAAACTGGTAATAGGCTGTATATATAAACTAAAATTTTAGTGTTCCTTCATTGACGTCAAAGTCTTCTTGAGTTTTACATATATCCGTTAATCGCCAACTTAGAATCCCCCTTCCACCCAAATATCTTGGTTTTTATTTATTTATTATTATTATTTATTATGAGAACGGTTATTAGCGCTCCAACCAATCCCGCAACGGAGAGGAACCTACCTTATTAAAAGCTTAAGATTATTAACCACATATATCAGAATTAATTCCAAAAGAGTTTTATTTTTTTTAATTTTTTTTAGTACATGGAGGGAGAGTTTGGCTAACCCACGTAATGGGTGGCCTAATTTGGTATCGAATTCTTTATTCACGAGATTCAAATATAAAACCTCTCACTTCTAAACAAAAAAGAATATCACAAGACCGTTGGATCTAAATATTTACATTTTGTTCATACATACATTCAAATTTCACAACTGGGCAAGTGCAAATATATCAATAAATGAAAAACACAAATCATACAACAAAAAAACTTCATTTATAATTGACGAAGAAAAATCAAACGGAAGACACTTAACACCTCTCAATTTTTTTTTGTTTATACAATTAATTTAGTGAATTGTTATTGGCACTATAAAAATCTTATTTTGTACTCTAAAAATTTTATAATTAAAAAGAAAATTACACTTGCAAAGAGTGTAAAATAAATTTTTTGAAGTGTGATAACTTTTCTTTAATTTAAAAATAATTAGTGGAGAGGAATATTGAACTTGTCTAGAATTCCCTTAAAGTTGGCCACAATTGCATCCACAGCCGTCGATCCTATCTCCTCCAAACCATCCAAGCACGTCTCCTGATCCGGCTGCTTATCCACGTCTGTATGTCGTTGACTTTATATCCGGTCAACGCCTTCTCTCCCGGGCCCACCCTCATCGCCGACGCCGAGTCGTTGACCCGGTTCATCGCTTCCCCCAGCTGAGAAACGCAGTCCTGGGTCGCCGCATCGGAGTTCACGGTCATGAACAGCGCCGAGAGGCGGGTGAGCTCGGCAGCGGAGATTTCGAGGGAGAGCTTGAAAATGGCTTCTGGGTCGGGATTTGGAGAGCTGTTGGGGGCGGATATGGAGGTGAAGCACGAGGCGGGGTACTGGGTTACGTTGCAGACGTTTTTGATGGTAGACTCGGCCTAGTTGGAGAGAGATTGGGGTTGGGACTCGGCGGGTGACTGGGTAGTGGAGTGGTGGATGACGGCGACGATTGCGAGGGTGATCACTAGTGTTATTCAATCTTCATCCTCTTCGTCTGCGTCTCCGCCAGCAGCCTTCTTAGCAGCCGCCTTCGTGTTCCTTCGCTTCACTCTGCCAGGGCGTCCGCCGCCTAACGGGCTTGTAAGCGAGAAATCGATGTGCTTCTCGGAGTCACAACTCACCAGGAATGAGGGAATGTTCACCACTTGCCTCCCAACTCTGTCCACAATAAAAGAACAAGGCATAGTGAGGATGAATGTTCACCTTGCAGCTCAAGCAACCGAAACAATGGTTGGTGTTATATAATATGTAAACAATGTGATCCATTCAAACACTAGAGCATCTTCTCTACTAGCAGAAATCGAAATAAAACATGAAGTACAACAGATATCGAATCATCAAAACGATAGACTCCTCCAACTCTATAACATAATTAGCTCTAAGTTTTTCCTTTCTCCGAAAAATCAACAATCCGGCACGACAAATCGTTGGTATAATAACAAACCATTTATCAAGTACTTCCATTTGTTTCTAGATCAAACATGAAGCACGAGCAAATAGAACACCTTTCAGTAGAATTAATACCGCCACACTGAAATGTAAATCCGTAAATGTGATGCACCAAAATATACGCATTTTCCCGGACATTATGCATTCACTTGAGATTGACCATATAATCACAGTGCATCAGTGATTTTAGATCAATAGGCACTAAATCAAATAAAAGCGCAATAAGAAATAAGTTTACCTGATATGCCTCTGCCTGATGAGCACACGAGCATGATGGGGTCAGAAGCTCCCTGGCATTGTTTCGGATACGGCTCAGGGATGCTCAACCCTCCACAGCTCTCTCTTGGACCGAAGCCCGTACTCACCCACGAGCTTCAGCTCAGCATCCAACCGTTCCTTCTAGTAGGGCGGCGGGGCTTCTTAAACGTCTTGCCATCTAAAATTTTCACAATTCAGAAAACTTTTTCATAGTTTACCATTACAAATTCGGAACCAAACACTAACCACCTGAAATGTACCTTCAAATTAATTCCGTTATAAAAATAAAAAAATTGTCATCGACCAATGTAAATTCACATACTTTGAAATGTAATTCATTTAACCCTAAAAATGTAAATCCGACATCAGGAACAACAAAATTTTCTCAATGATCTCGATATAATAAGTATCTGAGAATATATATATACACAAACGTGCTCGCGGATATATATATATATATATATATATATATATATATATATATATTGTTAGACGAAGTCAACGTGAAGTTGTTATCACCGCACCTTCAGGAGTTTGATTTACTTCAAACTCTTATCTGTCTAGCCATTCCTAGTTTATAGGATTTGTTTTTCAAATATTTGGCGTAATCTAGGCTGCGCATGTAATCCTTATAGCTTTCTGTTTGTATTTTTAAACTTCCAAAAGTTCCTTGTATCTAGGGTTTTCAAACCCATGCTGTAATCTTCAAATGATTATAAATACATGCATCCCAATTTTGATGGGCATGCAATTGAAGTGAAACACTCAGCTTTCTTAAGTCTTACATGGTATTGAGCCATATTAATTCTAACGACTAAGATCCATTTTTTTTCGACACGCTTCAATGGCTGAGAACATCGTCAATTTTTCCAATCCCCACCCCATGTCTTCCCCCTCCATTACCAATACAGCAAACCCTACCACCAATCCATTTAATCCATTTTCCATTGTTGTAAACATCAAGCTTGACCGGACCAACTACCCACTGTGGTTGGCTCAAATTCTCCCTATTCTCAAGAGTAGAGATCTAATAGGATATGTGGATGGTACATTGGTGTGCCCTCCCAAGGAATTGCCTGGCGTGACTACTGTGAATCTAGCATACACTGCGTGGGTTCAACAGGATCAAATGATCCTCAGTTGGATCAATGGCTCCTTGACGGTTTATGTACTCTCTGTTGTGGCAAGCAAAGGGACTGCTTGAGCCACATAGGAAGCCTTGAAGCAGAGGTATGCTTCTACCTCACAAAATATAATATTGTTTCTTAGAAACAAGTTGTTGCAGACCAAAAATGGCGATCTCTCTATCACGAATTACTTGGACCGCATGAATGCCATAGCTAATAACCTTGCCCTAGCGAGGCAACCAGTGAATAATGATGAACTTGTGCAGATTGTGTTGAACAATCTCGAACCTGCCTTTGAAATGACGGTAAGTGCTGCTCAGGCTCGGGATTCCCCTATTACCTATTCTACTATTGAGGCACTTCTATTGACCACCGAGCGCAAAATGATGGATCAGAATCCATCCATGGCTGATAATCCACCTATTAATGCTTTTGTTGCTGCTTGAGGCCGAAGACCCTCGCGTGGAACTGGAAGAAATACATCCCTCTTTAATCGTGGACTTCCTTCTAATCAACGAGGATACAATCCTCGCACCAACAATAACCAGCGCAACCAGCCAACTAATGGTGAGAGGTTTATGTGTCCTGGAGAACGTATTATTTGTCAAATCTGTGGGAAACCCGATCATCTTGCTCTTGATTGCTACCAAATGATGAATACTGCTTATGAAGGTCGCATTTTTGCTAAAAGGCTCACATCAATGTCCTCATCGCCTATCACCTTGAACAAACAATCGAATGGTACCTGGTTGTTGGATACTGGTGCTAATGCTCATATCACTTTTGAAATACATAATTTGGTGAATCCCAAAGAGTACAATGGTAATGATACTATTGGAGGTGTAGGTAATGACTTTGGCATCCCTATCTCTCACTCCGGTTCAAATCAAATAGATACTAAAACTTGCTCATTTGATTTAACTAATATCCTTCACTGTCCCACTGCTTCTCAAAACATAATATCTACCTTTAGATTTACATTAGACAACTATTGCTATTTGCTAATTTTCCCTCATTTTTTCCTTGTTAAGGACCTTAAGACCCGGAAGACGCTTTTCCGAGGGAGATGTGAGAATGGGTTATACCAATTTCCAAGTGGCAGGGAGATGTGAGAATGGGTTATACCAATTTCCAAGTGGCAGTAGACAACACAAGTATCAAATTTCATCTTTTGTAGGGATTCGGTGTTCAGTCCAAAAATGGCATTCTCGGCTTGGTCATGCTGCCAATTCAATAATCAAGTTTTTTATTTCAAATAAAATGGTACCAATTCATGGTACTACTGATGTAAGCTTTTGTGAGTCGTGTCCCTTAGGAAAGAGTACTAGGTTACCTTTCAAAGTGTATCAGTCAGTTTCTCAATTCTCTTTGGAACTTTTGCATTCGGATGTCTGGTCTTCTCCAATAATTTCTAATGAAGGTTTTCATTATTATTTGTTGTTTGTGGATGATTATTCTCATTACTCTTGGATTTTTCCCCTGAAAAACAAAAATGAAGTCTTTGAAATCTTTGTAAAATTCAAGGCTTCTGTCGAGAATAGGTTTAATCTTTCAATAAAAACTCTTCAATGTGATGAAGGTGGAGAGTATAAAAGCCATGCTTTTCAGAAGTTTCTCATTGTAAATGGAATTTCACAACGTTTTTCATGTCCTAAACATCATGAAAAAAATGGAATTGCAGAAAGAAAACATTGACATATTGTTGAAACAAGCATAGTTATGCTTTCTCAATCTCAAATGCCTAATAAATTTTGGTTTGATGCATGTTCTACTGCAACATATTTGATAAATACGCTGCCAACTAAAATTTTATCCAATGTGTCACATTATGAGAGATTGTTTCGACAAAAACCAAAGTATGACATGTTGAATTTTTTTGGATGTTGATGCTTTCCCAGGTTAGTGCCCTACACACAAAATAAACTTCAATATAAATCAAAAGCTTGTGTTTTCTTGGGCTATTTACTGAATCATCAAGGCTACAAATGCTAGGACTTGTCCACAAGACGAATTTACTTGTTTTGCCATGTCCTATTCGATGAGGATTTTTTCCCTTTTAAGGGACTCACATCTTCTTCAGAAAACATCAACACCCAAGGTAACTCTCAATCGCCTGACATGTTATTTACATTTGATTTGCCTAATTGTCCTACTTTGCCTCCACCATTTACACATCCCCTTGCCGTACAATCTGCCAACCAATCACCTAATAGCACTCTTATCGCCATAAACCCCCCACAGCTACAACCTGACCCAAACTCTACCCGTGCCTTACCATATCCCAATCTTGAAACACAATGTCCTCATCTTCCATACAGCTTATCCTACCCTTGAATGAGCAAGTCGACGTATCCATATCATTTGTGTCAGAGTTACCTGGTGCTACTGCACTTCCAGAGCATCATATGGTCACAAGATCTAAGTCTGGAATTCAAAAACCTAACCCTAGATATGCTATGCATGTTACTGTTGACCACTATTCTATTAAACCAACAAGTTTCACTCAGGCTATTAAGTCCCAAGAATGGCGGAATACCATGGTTCAGGAGTTTAATGCGCTGTAATGATGTGGGACTTGGAGTTTGGTTCCGTTCAATCCACACATGAATTTGCTTCCCAACAAGTGGGCGTTCAAGTTGAAATGCCGTGCATTTGGTACAATTGAGTGCCATAAAGCTTGGCTTGTGGCAAATGGGTTTCATCAGAAGGTTGGTGTGGATTACACCGAAACCTTTAGTCCAGTTGTTAAACATACCACGATTAGGTTTGTTCTTAGTCTTGCAGTATCAACATGATGGCAGGTTAGACAACTAGACGTACAAAATGCTTTCCTGCATGGTTTTTTTGCATGAAGATGTGTATATGGGCCAACCTTTGGGCTTTGTTGACAAACAGTTTCCCACTTATGTTTGTAAGCTTTAGCGGAGTATCTATGGCCTTAAACAAGCACCTAGGGCCTGGTTTCATAGATTATCAAACTTCTTGCTTCAACTTGGCTTCTAAGAATTAACATGTGACTACAGTTTGTTTGTATTCAATCAGAAAAGTGTGTACTTAATCTTTTAATCTATGTGGACGATATCTTAATCACTAGAAATCGTCCTCGACAGATTTCCAGGTTAATACAACGTCTGAAGACCTAATTTTCTATGAAAGATTTGGGACTACTAAATTATTTTTTGGGTGTGGAGGTCAAGTATGATGGTACTCATATGCACCTTAGTCAATATAAGTATGCTTTGGATTTACTAGCACGTACCAAATTTACAGAAGCAAATCCGATCTCCACTTCTGTTCCATCAGGTCAAAAACTCAGTGCGTATGTTGGTGATCCATTTGATAAACTAGAGGTATATCATAGTGTAGTGGGTGCCCTATAATATCTCACAATTAATCGTTCCGACTTGTCATATACGGTCAATCAAGTGTGCCAGTATATGCATTCCCCAACAACCACTTATTGGATGGTAGTGAAACGAATTCTTCGTTACTTGAATGCCAAGCATAATCATGGTCTTTTGTATAAGCCCATAACTGTCACACTTTCAGCCTTCTCCGATGCGGACTATGTAGGGAATCCAGATACATGACATTCCACTGGTGGTTTTTGTAATCTAGTGTCGTGGAGTTCTAAGAAGCAAAAATCTGTGTCTCGGTCTAGTGCAGAAGTCGAGTACATGCAATTGGCTTACACGACTACTGAACTTTCTTGGTTAAGATATTTATTTAGGGATCTTCATTTACATCGTGTGCGACCACAAATTTGGTGTGACAACATATATTCGATTTCTCTAGTCTCTAATCCTGTATTTCATTCACGAACTAAACATTTGGAAGTTGATTACCATTATGTACAAGAGAATGTGGTACGTGGTCAATTATTGGTTAATTATATATGTTCATAGGATCAGCTTGCTGACATGTTCACAAAGGGTTTGTTTTTGTCTCGATTTAAGTTATTAGTATCCAAGCTTCAAGTGGTTCCTCCACCTGTTAGCTTGCTGAGGGCTGTGTCAATGTGAAGTTGTTATCATCGCACTTTCAGAAGTTTGATTTACTTCAAACTCTTATCTGTTTAGCCATTCCTAGTTTATAGTATTTATTTTTCAAATATTATCTAGGCTGCGCATATAATCCTTATAGCTTTCTGTTTGTATTTTTAAACTTTCAAAAGTTCCTTGTATCTAGGGTTTTCAAACCCATGCTGTAATCTTCAGATGATTATAAATACATGCATCCCAGTTTTGATGGGCATGCAATTGAAGTGAAACTCTCAGCTTTCTTAAGTCTTACATATATATGTATATATGGGATTAAACATCAGAGAAAACGAGAGGGATTACAGCTTCGGTAGAAAGAGACGTGAACCATGACTGTGCTCCGACAATGCCAGTTGACCTTGTGCTTTGACGTGGAAATAAAAACTAGTTTTCTAAGCTCTGTCTATAAAGAAAGAGAAGCTCAAAAACCCTAGTGAAGTTGTTGGCTGGCTAACCTAGCGTCGAGTCGAGGCTTGCTCTCCTAAGGTATTCATTACAAGGACCTATAAGAACCAAATGCTTATTAGCTACATGATTATATTAGTTCAGATTCAAAGGTTTAAAATATTTGACAACTTAATAAAGAAAAACAAGATTGTTCATGGATTTTAAGTTGATTTTACTTTATTAAGTTGTCAAATATTTTAAACCTTTGAATCTGAACTAATGTAATCATGTAGCTAATATGCATTTGGTCCTTATAGGTCCTTAGAATGAGGTGTGTTTGTTGCACCAGACTCTCTCAGACTAGACTAGCTTTAGGGACTAAGTTAGATTGGCTTAGACTAGACTAAACTGGACTGACTTAGTGAAACGTTTGGTGCAATGTCGGACTAAGTCACGGAAATCCCATTTTTTTCTTCTGAAATCCAATTTTTTTTTCAATATTTTACTATTATTAATCTACAATTATTTTTTCTCACTCACTCTCTCTCCACTCTATATATCTTTCCTTTCATTTCTTATGTATTACATCGTTTCCGTTGAATTGAACTTTGTACTACATCTATGTCTTCTCTCTCTTCCTTTCCTTTTTCTTCTCCCAATTTCAAGCTTAGTCAAACCTTTCTTTTCCCCTTTCCACCCCTTGTCCTTCTCTTTGGGTGTTTTACAATTCCCAAATTTGGTATTTTTGCAATTCCCAGATTTGGGGTTTTTGCAATTCTTAGAGGCCTAGCGAGGTAACCGGTGGGGAGTTAGAGACGGTGGTGGCTTAGGGTTGGAACACTTGGATTTCTTGTGGGGTTGTAAGACCCTTTTTGAAGTCTTTGTCATGGCCGCTCCGACTCCAAGCATGTAGAAACGATGGTAATTTTTAGTGAAGAAATTCGAGACGGACTTGAATTTCTTGGATTTGTTTCCGTCAAACCCAGTTGAAGGCGAACGCAAGAGACGATCTTACATCTTAGTAGTCCGAAGCATTTTGGGGGGTCTCGCTAAGACCTCATAGCAAGGTCATTAGTCCCTGCGAGTCCCACCTTATCTCATTAAAACTAGTCCCTACCAGTACCAAACACGAGACTGGACTAAGTGTTAGTCCAGTCCAGTCCAGTGATAGTTAGTGAGGGTAAAAAAACTCGCCCTAAGAGAGCAAGACTGGCACTGAGTGATATCAAATTACTTGCTTTCATTAGATGGGTTGACCCATATTTTATAAGACGCGCCAATTTTACTTTAGGGCTTACAGACTAA
This sequence comes from Crataegus laevigata, assembly GCA_963580275.1. Taxonomy (NCBI): domain Eukaryota; kingdom Viridiplantae; phylum Streptophyta; class Magnoliopsida; order Rosales; family Rosaceae; genus Crataegus; species Crataegus laevigata. The sequence goes on along the minus strand of OY756953.1, from coordinate 4,014,224 downwards.
GCCCAGCTTTTTATTATGCCCAACCCAATAGAATTCATCCATCTCTCGTTTAAAACTGCTTTTAGAGTAAGCACTTTTGTTAGAACTGCTTTTATTAGGAGCACGTTGAATGTAGTTGTGGATTCTTGTGAATGCTTCTTCGGTGCTTTACTAAAGGCTTCTATAAATCAGAAGTACTTTTAAGTTTTTCCACCAAACCTAGTTGATATAAACCACTTTTAGCCCATCAAGAACAATCCTAAACTTGTCCACATTTCTTTTAATTTTACCCAATCGATGATAAAATGAATAATTTCGAAGGTCAATTTCAACTTAGGTGATAATTCAAGGAGTCAATGGCAATTTACCTTTTTTTATACCTCAAGGTCCTTAACCCATAAAGAAGGGGAAGGTTTTCTCTTTCCACACATTTTTACTTTTCATACGTTCTTCGCAATTTTTGGTCGTCAAATCGAATGAATTGAAAAAGATCAATGACCATAAATTAACAAGGGTGTATAAAAAGTTAAAAAAAAAGTGTGTAATTAACGCTATCCATTCATAATATGAAAGATATATAGGTGAAACCGACGAAAGCTATAAAGGTTGCAAACTTGCAACCACCAAGAGTTGGCTGCGGAAACCCTAGTGATTTTGCTACCAAATCTGCATTCAGTTAGGTACACACAAACACTATATATATATATATATATATATATATATATATATGTTGTTTAATATGATATCCAAGGCACCCATCATATCTATCATTTCTCAATAGAGTTCATGGATTTTACCAAGGTTTTAAAAGATGCTAGGCGTTAGTCGGGCGGTGAGCTGGGGCCTAACGCCTAGGCAGCTAGGTGGGGTCTAGTGTGACAGCCCGTCCCAGATTTTTATATCATTATTGTGAAGTTACGAAATTGCCCTTGAACGTTGGGTGCGTAATTCTGAATTTTGCTAAAGGTATTGGTCCAATTATACAATATCCTAAAGTTTTGGGACCAATGGGAACTAAGAAAATTATGTGTTGTGATTGGGTGGTTGGATGAGTTTGGACCACTCATCACACTTCTTTCTCTTCTCTCACTCCCATGCACTGTCTCTCTCAGTCACACACTTTCTCTCTTTCGAACTCTCTCTCTCCTTCATTTCGTACGGACACACCCAAAACCCCTTGAAACTTCACAGATCGAGGACATAAAGACTACCATTCTGTTCATCTCGGCCATACGAACTCACTGGTATCATTTTTAGGTAAGGAAGCTCTTGTTTTCACGTAGAAACCATAACCCCCGAGTTATGTACTGTTCATGCAATTGTTAAACGTTGTGTTTTTGGGAATTCTAAGCTCACAGGGAGCTTTGTTAGGTCCTCTAGAAGCTCAGAGAAGTTCGTTGGGTGATTTTGGACGTCGGGAAGCCCTAGTTCGAAGCTTGGCCAATTTTCTCGAATTTTCCCTGCGAGATCCCGTAGTTTTTAAGGCTTAAAAGAGGTATAAATGTGTTCTATCCTTCATATGCTTCATTTTGGTGTAAAAATCATGAAAAATGGTTGAGTTTTGACAGAGATACAAGGTTTCAAAAATTTCCCAGATTCCGACGTCGGCGACAGTCGCCAGAGTCTTAAGGTAGAAGATGACGGCATATTCCGTCAAAGTTGACGGAATATGCTAACACCGTTAGCTAACTTTAACGGTTTCAGTTAGAAGTTGACGGAATATTCCTGGAATATACCTGATGGCGTTAACTGACGCCGTCAGTGTGCCTGTCACATGATCGCACGTGGGGGCGCATAGGTCTGTGCGCCTGCCGGCGCGTGGAGGCCGGAAAAATTATTCTAAACATATATGCGTGTTCGTGACGTTGTGTAGATCACGTTGGTATATTCAAATACTAAAATTGAGCAATGTATGAGAAGTTATTTCCAAGGTTTCGATTATGTGCTTAAAATAACGTTATTTCAGTTACTTCTCATATAGGCGAGACATATTCAGAGGACGAGCGTAGCCAGGCTAGACTTGGGGGCTACGATCTGGCTACTTATCAGTGAGTGGGCAGTTGTTTTCCGTAAATACCTATATACTGCTATTTTCCCCAGAAAATGAACTTAAATGATTACGTTTTGAAATGCCATGCAAAGTATTTATTTATTTTAATTATGCATTAGTGATTGCATATAATTATGATGGTGCTGCAAACGCACAGGTAAGTGTCAGGTAAGTTATTTATTGCTTATGATGAGAATGAAATGAATGATGTGATGTGATGTGATGTGATGAGAGCTCATACACCTGCACCTTGATATTAGTGCTCCAGCCCAAAGTTAGAGGCATAGTCTTTCACGTGATGTTCACCTCCCGCACCGCATGCTCGCCTTGGATCCAAGTTAGGTGCACAGTCTTGTCGTATAGACCACTATAAGTGGGTTTAACTCATAGGTGACCCACGAATCATTTGCACAGTCTTCACGTGATTGTAGCACTAGAGCATATTATTCTATATACAGTGATATTGTGCAGACCACTAGAGATTGATTATAAGCTATGATGAGATTGATTATACATGATATGATGAGATTTATTATGAGCTATATATACAGCCGAGGGCTGAGTTGATTATTGAGATTGATTATGAGCTATATATACAGTCGAGGGCTGAGTTGATTATTGAGAATGATTATGAGCTATATATAAATTCGAGGGCTGAGTTGATTACCTGACATTCAATCACATTCAAAGAGTTATGATTAGAGTTTAGTTGTGATACTTTGGCGTGGCATGCATACATATTTTCCAGCATGATTTCGAGATTTATATATATGAGTATATACTTTATTTCTGGGAATTATACAGGTTTTACGGAGAGGGGTTATAACTTTTGAGAAAAGAATGATTTTGAAAAGATTTGTTTTGCTGACCCACTCAACTTTGTTTTTCGCCCCTCCAGGTTTTAGGTAGTGTTCATTGGTGGCATACGAGGATCTCATCGGACGTTCTGACAGAATTCACTCATGTAGGACCACATTTGGGTGTCAATTGCATTTAGTAATTTCTGCTTGACTGCACTTAGACCATTTATGCTCTGGTTGTGTAAACACTATTATTTCTCGCTCTAGCACACTATCTTAGTTAGGATTGCTAGTGGCTTGGTTTTAATTGGCTCGTACTTCTCCTTATTAATCTTGCTTCCGCACTGTGCACATGGTTACGTTACGCTCACGTGACGGCCAGCACGCTCCACTCTCGGGTTGAGGTGTGTCATCTAGGAGAACACCTAGGCAGATTAGGTTGATTTAACTAAATCCGTTATATTTTGTGTAAATAAGTATTTGTTTATACTTAAAATATATATAATTTCATCATAAACTACAAAACAGAATGACATGTATATTATGAAGTATTTGAACATAATGAAAATATGGGGAACACGCATATAATGTGTGCTCATTTAAGTATTCAACAAGTTTCTTACAATTTATTGAAAAAAAATAAAATCCAAAATAAAGGATATCTATTTTCTGTCTAAGTAAGTTGCAACCTAGACGGGTCTGGGTGGGCTAGGCGGGTGCTTATGCGGTCTAGGCGGGCGCCTCAGCAGGTCTAGACCCCTTTTCTTAATTTTCAAATGCCTATGCATTAATTGGGGCGGTGGCCAGGCACCTAGTGCCTAAGTGGAGCTAGGCAGGGATTTTTAGAACAGTGAATTTTACTTACATATATGTGCATGCAATCTATCTAAAAAGTATGAGATATTATGTCTTTTTTCTTCTAGTTTGCCATGTTAGTGCACAAAAGATTCAAAGCCTTCACACTTCAATGAAGCATGTCTCAACCATAGTTTTTGTAATAGTTCTTATTCTGTTTGGAATTGCTTATGTACGAAACATTTGTGATTTGTGCTGTATTTGTATCAATATAATTTGTCCTGAGAATACCAAAAAGACATTTAGAAAATAGAAACACTTCTAGTTATTTATGACCAACACTATAAGCAACAATATTGATCATCTAAGAGCGTTTTTAACCGTTGTAAAAGCAGTCCGGAGCATGCCTAAGGCCATCTCCAATTGAAGGGTCCAGAGGGCCAGAGGGCCGAAAGTAGCCCAAAAATCGTCTCCAATCAAGGGCTAGGCCAAAAGGCTCTTGGGCGCGACGAAATTTGAAAGGGCCAAAGGGCTGGCCCCTTCCAGCTAGCCTCGGGCTGGCCAGAACTTTGTTAAAATGTGTCGGATTTTCTATCAGATATAACCGACATGAATAATTTTGATTATTGCAATCGTGTCGATTATAACCGACATTAATATTTTTTTAAATTCTATTTTTTTTTCATATAACTTATATTTCACAAAATTTGTTTCATATTTTTTTTTCAATTCTATTTTATTCCTATAACTTCTATTTTACAAAATTTATTTCATATATATATATTTTTTTAATTCTATTTTTTTCCTATAACTTCTATTTCACAAAATTTGTTTCATATTTTTTTTCAATTCTATTTTTTTCCTATAACTTCCTAAGCCATTATACAACATTAAATTAAATTAAGTAACATGAAACAACATTAAACAATATGAAAACAACATTAAATAACATTAACCAACATAAAAACTATACAACATAAAAAAAACATTTAACAATATGAAACTTAAACAACATTTTTTAAAAACATAAAACTTAAATGCCTACTCCATACTAACGTCACTTAACCGTTGGATTTGAATTTAAGTTGTTATAGTTTTTAAATTTCCTATGTCCCTTTGGCCATCGGTTGGAGACAGAGACAAATATGACCCTGTATTGTTTATTAAAATATTAATACCTTGGAGGGTCAGAAAGCTAAAGCGAGCCCTTTGGCCAGCCTTCGGTTGGAGATGACCTAAGTTGGGAAACAGATTGGACGGCAGGCTTTACTTTCGAGCATTGCTTGCTCACAGGAGAGATGCCTTTTGAATTGCCAATTCCAATTCCAATTTTCAATTAAATAACAAGTAAAATAAAAATCTCAATTGCTGTCTTGCTTTCTCACTTTTGCAGGCCATCGTCAATTTTGGACAAATGGAGACCCAAAACTTAAATTATACACACAGCCTTATAGATTATTAACTTACAAAAATAATAGAATAATATTAGGGAGATCAAAAATTTAAATCAAATTTTAAAATTAAATGATGTGCTACCGGTAAAAAATAAGCACGTTCATCAACACTTAATTAATAATCCAATCATCAATCACCAAATTTAGGGGAGTGTATTTAATTGGGATTTTGAGGAATTTTAATTTTTTTTAATGAAGCTAGGGTATTCAGTCAGGAATTTAAGTGATTCTCTGAAATTCAATGTGTATTCAATCAGGATTTTAAGATAGTTTATAAAAATCCTTAAAAATCTAGGTGTATTCAATTAGGATTTAAAAAAAAGTTTATAACATTCCAGATGTATTCAATTAGAATTTGATTTTAAAGAATTTGAAAAAGTTGGGGAATTAGAGGGAATTAGAGAGATTTTTTAGTGTATTTTAAGCATCCATAAATCTCACATCTTCCCAAGAGATTTTGAGGGAATTGAATCAAAATTTTACATAGAATCTTTAGAAATCAATTAGACTCTATAAAAATCCATGGATTTATAAATCCATTAAAATCTCATAAATTCCCAATTGAATACACCATCCTTAGTTTAAAATTTTGGTCTCTCTAACACAAATGTCAAAATGTTGATTTTTAATTCATGCAACATTTTTCATTTGTTTCGCATACCTACCGCACTATTTTGGGACTAAATTTTACAAAAGACATTAATGTGCCAATTACAAGGCGATCTGGTTAGAACACTACTTGGTTGCTGCAAATTCAACACCAGCTCGTGCTTTTACCCACTCACAGATGAATACGTATCCAAATAATTAAGGGTGAAAGGCTAATTTAGTTCATGAATTATTACCTTAGTGAAAATTAGGTCTCTAAACTATTTTTTTTCTTCAGAAAAATCAGTTCTTGAATTATAAAAATTTGCCAATTACATTCCTAATATTATATTCGAAGCTACTATATTCAATTTTCCATCAATTTAAGTCATGTTACTTGCATGTGATACACATTGAAGGCTATATTGATTGTTTTTCATAAAGAAATAGTATATGAAGTTAATTTTGGAGAGTAAAATGGTAGTTTTTCATAAATAAAAAATAGTGTAAGTTAACTTTGGAGGGTAAATTAATGTTAGATTCGCAACCTATATAAAATGTGAAGGGCTTATAGGCGAGAAAATGACAGCATTACATTCTAAAGTGTGCCAAGTGACTTAAGTTGATGAAAAATTGGATAAAATAGCTTTGAATATAATAGTAGGGATGAAATTAGCAATTTCTAATGAATTTAAGGACTTATTTTATCGAAAAAATAATTCAGGGACCTAATTTTCACTAAGGTGATAATTCGGAGACTAAATTGGCACTTCAGCCAATAATTAATGGAGGAGGATTCTCTCCTCATTTTTTTCCATACACTTCCATCCTCCTCTGTTTTGTGTGGTCACGTTTAAGCCACGTCAACAATTTATATTAATTTTTTTATAGAGATAATAAGACAAAAATACGTAATTTAACCGTGACTATACAAACAAAAGGAGGATGAAAGTGTGTGGAAAAAAAGAGAGGAGAGAATCCTCCTCCATAATTAATAGTGCAAACACCAATTAAACATGTGTCTATATGTAAGTTGAATAAAAATAGGAGCTACTGTTAAATTTCCGCACTCAAGTAGTGTTCTACAACTAATGATGCTCGTGAAAAAAGTCACCATCAATCCCACGAGGCATCAAACAATAAACAATTCTCATCAACCACAAAAATATAAAAAAATCTAGAAAAAAACAAGATAAAATAAAGGGGAATAAGCTAATAAAAAAGGGGATTAAGCTAAACTAATATAAAAACAAAATAAAACCCTCTCTCCTCTTCGCACGCTTGAATTTGCCAAAGTATCAAAAAGTTCCCTCATTTCAGTGCCCGCCAGTCGTGCAAATTTCCAATTCCGTTTCTTTTTCTCTCTTCTTTTTCACCATTCAATTTCCATCTTCCATCAGTTTCTCATAATTTCCACATTCGTTTTTTTTTTTTTCGATTTTTGTTTGAATTTTAATTTTTTTTTTCTCGAAAGGCCGATTACACCCTAATCCTCATCGGTTTAAATACTTAAACAAGGTTTGTGTCTTGTCCGACTCTATTTTGGCATTTTCTTATCTCCTTTCGGCGTCTCTGGGTCTGTGAAAACTGTGGAAGAATTGGGAAAAATCTGGGGGAAGAAAAATGGCTTCCAACATTGGGATTATGGACAGTGCTTACTTTGTTGGGAGGAATGAGATTTTGACGTGGATCAACAATCGCCTTCAGCTGAATCTCTCTCGCATTGAAGAGGTTCTCTCTTTCTCTCATTTTTGGGTGATTTTTTTGGGGATTTTTGAGAATTTCGTTGTTGAAAAGAAACGATCTTGATCTTGGGTTCTTCTGTCTGAGCATTACCCATTTGTTCAATTTGTGAAACGCTTTCTGGGTTCCTTTTTTTCTATATTTTTTAATCCACTAAAATTGGGTCCATTAATTCGTAAATGGAAGTTAATGTATGACCCAACTGAACTAATTGTGTTTATGATTGGAAAGTTGAATGCTTTATCTGCTTTGAAATATGAAAGTTTGTTAATTGTGCTACTTAGGAGTTGACAACCTGTGTAATTTTGTTGACCCATTTGATCAGAGGTGAAACTGCAGTGTGGGTTTCTGTTGTGTTTCACAAATTAAGTGATAGGAAGTAGTATACTGCTTCTGGTTGAGCTGTGTATGGGGTGAGTCCGTGTCTCACGTCTAAACCTTTAACGTCATTAACCCTTGTCTTGAACTCAACTCAGAGTTTCGCCTTTTGAATAATTTATAGCAGTTCTGTACTGGTCGTAACATGGATGGATGGATGGAACTAAAGCAGCTTTTGCGGTGAAAATTAAATTGTGACTGGCATTCATTGGTTTGTTCCCTAGGATATGCGTCACATTGTGCGATTTTGATCCTTTTAGTTTTCTTATGAAACGAACACTAAACTTGTATTTATAACCGTGCAAACAAATGTGGCTAGGCTGCATCTGGTGCTGTGCAATGTCAAATGATGGATATGACCTATCCTGGTGTTGTTCCAATGCACAAGGTATCTGCGTGCCTCTGCATCTTTTATTTATTTGATCAGCACATTGTGGTGGGATTAACATTTTTATTGCCGGACTGGCACCCCCCTTCAATTTCCTTCTATTTGGTTTATTGCAGGTCAATTTTGATGCGAAAACAGAATATGATATGATCCAGAATTATAAGGTTCTACAGGAAGTATTCAACAAGTTAAAAATTGAGAAGGTATTTTCATTACGATGCTTCTCCACTCGTCCTTTTTTCATAATTGGCTTTCGAGGAATAACCTTATTTTGAAAGTTATTTACAAAAACCTCCAATACATGCACTCACTTTTAGAATAAAGAATTATCCAAATCAAAATTCTGTTTGTAGGGCTTGTATTGATCTTCACCACATATGGGAATACTTTATCTTGTATACATGAAAACGTATGATATAGGTGCTGGAATGAATTGTGGGAATTCTTTATGTCTCGGAACTGTTCATAAGGTTTTGTAGGTCCATATTATGCTATGGTGTTGTTTGATCTAAATTGTCTCCCACTCATTTGTGGTACCTTTACAAGTTGGTTGGTCTTAACATTATTTGGGCTATTAGGAAAAAGCGAATATCACTCTGCATGACCAGTTTTCTAGGACAACGCCAGCATTTACATGTGTTGAGAGATTCTTTGGTATTAATGATCGAAGAGTAAGGTTGAGATGTACCTCTACTGTAATTCTGTATTCCAGTATGGTTCCATGACTTGGGATTGTTTGTGATATTGCAAACTTTAATATAGGTGAGTCAGGAAACCAGACGGAGGTAATCTTTGGAACAAGAACAACCAAGATGTTTGTATTCTTACCGATCTCAATACTTGTGCAGCATCTTGAAGTCAACAGGCTAGTTAAAGGCAGGCCTTTGGACAACTTGGAATTCTTGCAATGGCTGAAACGCTACTGTGATTCCGTAAATGGTGGCATTATGAATGAGTATGCTCGTTTTTCTTACATTTTCCTCTCCTTTCAAAGCTTTGGGTTCGCGTGTGTTGGTATTACATCAATGCCCTTTTTCTTACATTTTTTTCTCCTTGTAGAAACTATAACCCTGTGGAGCGAAGGACTAAGGGTGGGAAGGATCGGCATCCCAAAGGTGCTCAGAAAATCTCAAAATCTCTGCAATCAAGCAATTTACATAACCCTGGCTCTGGAGATACAGTTGGTCTTAATAAGACCTCAGGTCAGATCCCCTCCCCCCACCGAAAATTTTATTTATACTCCTTTTGATTAATTTTTAAGACCTAAGAGTGCTTCTCATTGCTTGATGCTTATTTCTTTAGGACGAAAGCAAGGGAGACCTTATGCAGCTGCAGGCGGTGCTAATTCTTCAGAAGTTCAGGCTTTGTCTAAGGAGGTATCAGTATCTTGCCTTGTCCGAGGAAAATCATTCCTCTCCTAGTATCTGGCTTTGGCTGTGGAATTATTCATCTTGCTTCATAATTTTGTCTGATTCCTAATAGTTTTTGTTGTATACTTCTGTTTTACAGATTACAGATCTCAAGCTCTCTGTGGACCTTTTGGAAAAAGAAAGGGACTTCTACTTTGCAAAATTAAGGGATATTGAAATTCTTTGTCAGACAGCAGAGTTGGAGGATATCCCGGTATGAATTTCTGACGTGTTTTTCATATATAAGTCTATGACTTGTAGTTTTGTACTCAATGTATACGAAATACAATCATGTTCTTGCATGGTATTCGTACGATGTATATTTCTGTCCTGTTACGATGCCTTTCATAGTGCATCTTACAGCTGACGAAAGAAGTTTGTATTTGCCGGACGTTACATCTTATAATTTCTGAAGCAAAATATAGGAATTGTTAATGGATCTTGAGATTATGAGTACTCGACTTCGGTTTTCTTTTCTTAGGGAGCTAGGTTATATCTTTTTCCTTTTCTCCTAGGCTGGCATTTCTTGCTAGTATTGACTAGAAAAAAGTCCGTCTGTCCGTCCGTCCTGCTCCTGTGCTTCTGCCTCTGCCCCTTCCTCTCTTGAAATTGAGTGATTTAGTAGGTTTACGCGTCTGTTTGTGAATGTTGGATGTTGTTACCTGATCTGGTTAACCAACTTATCGTCAATTTCGTGCAGATGTCGGTGGCAGTGAAGAAGATATTGTATGCAGCTGATGCGAAAGAATCACCACTTGCTGAAGCGCAGGAGTACCTCTACCAAACGCTAAACGTCGGTGAAGCTGAAGATGAAACCGAAGCAGAAGCTGTAGCCGAAACAGAAACTGGTCATTGAGTTTTGAGGCCAACATTGTAGGCCATTGCCTGTGCTACACGCTAGCGTCAAAGCGGGACGATGAATTAGCGGTCTCTGTCCGGGAATTGATGAACTTGTGCGTTCTTGTACGTGTGCTGATCAGATGGTTGTGAACTGTAAGAAATTAGATCTTGTTCATAATTGTGCTAGGCCTTCTAGCTTTTGTCAAATCAACCCACTTCTCTTGAAAGTGCTTACTTTTTGACCACTTTTGATCTTTGATAAGCAATTATTAGTTTGTGCATCGTATTGAACTGCTTAAGAGATGAGCCTCTTATGCTCAAACTGTTACAAACCACGCCGGATGTTCGAGTTTCACGGTTAATCCCGCTCAATCTCGGCTTATGTCAGGGATTTTCTATGCTGCTTCGGAGTACCGGATACTTTACAAGATTTTTAACAGTTAGGTCTCTAGTCAAAAACACAAAAATCAAGATCTAACGGTTGAAAATCACAAAATATCCTCTCTACTCTATAGAGCACCCTAAGAATCAGGCAAATGGACTAACTGAATTTAAGAAACAAAGCATGAGAAAAAACGTCGTCGAACCATGATAACTACATGTTAATAAACTAGGAACATTCAGTATCCTTTACGAAACCGAAAGATATAGATACGCTATCAGCTACGGAAAAGGTAACAGCAACATTGTCTTCTCTACAACACCGCGGGACGAGATGCAAAGAAACGTACCACAACTAATACTCTCTATAGTACTTGAGGTCCTCGTCAAAGACAGATCCCCTATGGTAGACGGATCCCCCGCTCCTCTGGCTGTTATCAGCCTACACAAACGGACAGATCACGTTAAGCCAGCTTGCGAAAAATATTTGTTGATAATTGCATGCCTGGGAAATATTCAGTGGGATATGTAACATTATAAGTATATTACTACGAATTGTTCGAATGTTAGGTTTAATAAGCATACCCTGTGGATGATCTTCTCGAAAGCTTCAGTCCCATTCTCTGCAATGTATTTCTCCGCAGCAACTAAAATGTCGTCTGGTTCATCCTTCTTCCTCGGAACATACCAAATGTTAATTTTATGCGGGTTGAGAAAGAAAGGTCGGATATAATGTTCATAAACATACGCAGCACCATTTGTGTATGGGAGGACCAACCAACCAGTCGCAATCAGCTTAGCGTACGACCAGATTGGAATCCTACCAGAAAAGATCCGAACATTAACACAAAATTATATCAAATGCAGCAACGGCACATCATTCGTGAACTATAACAGCTCGAGAGTTAATTGAATCTAACGCAAGATAACTGTTTACAGCCCCGAACAGGGGGACAAGACAACGCAAACCTAGCAAACTCAAACAAAAGTTTTCATAAATCTTCCTTGAAGCACGAGTAAAAAACTAGTAAAAGTTCATCACACAATTGGAACCACTTTTCTATGCAAGTTCAAGAATGTAAATGCAGCAAGATGAAATCTTCACTCGAAAACTTAACGAACGATCTCATACAACGAATCTACATTTTCGGGGTCTCGTATCTTAAGCAAACGTAATGCAAGCACATTCAATGCAAACCCGGATTACAAACAAGCAAAAAAGGAACTAAATTTCGAAAGTAGAAAATAATTTACCACTCAATGACTTTGGCAAAGGTGAGTTCAATCAGAGTAATCATAGAATACAGAATCCAATAAGTCAGCCATTGGCGATCGTCGGTCGGAGACTGCGTCTCTATCGCTCGAATCGACGCGTACCTGTCGAAAACAACCCAAAATTCAGCATCCCAGTTCAAAAAACTTCAAATTAAACACAAAAACAAAGCAAAAATAGATAAAAGTGGAAAATAAAATTAAAAAAAGTTGCAGTCTTTGAACCCAACTTACAGGGGATAAACAAGGCTAAACACAGGCCTGCAAGAACAACAACAACAAAAAAAAAAAAAAAACCCATAAATCAAAGTAGAGAAAAAAGGAAAAAGATCAAAACTTTTTTGCTGGGTTTGGAAAGTTTGGTAAAGTAAGTGAGAGAGTAGGAGTGTGGGTGTACCCAGCAAGAACGTCGAAGTTCTTGAGAAGCACTTTGAGGAAGTCGCCGGCGCCAGATCCCATCTCCGGATTTCTCAACGCAACTCTATCACCCTCTGAACTGAAACTATGAGCTTCTGGAAAAAGTGCTTCTGGAATAAGCTAGGGTTTTTTGTCGGTTTGCGTGTGTGACAGCGAACGGGTCGGTTGGGGGAGAGAGTGAGGAGCGGACAGGTGTGGTTAACAACTTAAAACTTACAACACTACCAAATAATGCGTGACGTGGCAAAAGCAAAAGTTTTGATGAGGAATTTATTGGGTGGAGTCGCGCTCATGGGAGTTACTGTGGTCCTCTTTAATCAAAGGACAATTATTGAATCAAAGAGTGCATGCTTGTGTGGGGACTTATGGGGGGCGGCAAAGGTTGTCCGATAGATTTTCAAGTAGATTGTCCGAAATAACTCCCGATTTATTAAAATTTCTGCTCTGGTCTATGATATGCACTAGGTAAATGAGGCGTTGAACGTACGATCAAAGATCTAACAATCAAAGATACAATGATAAAAATCTAACGGCCAAAAACCACAAAATACAGAATATCCGAAGCATAATAAAGTTTCAGTACAAATTGAATACCAAATTCCGTAATACTGAATACCGTCGCTATTTCTTCATTTATTTCTGAAATACACAAACTACAACATATGGGGCACTGTCATATACCCAGCAAAAGGTGAAGCATTGCACATAGATCATTTCGATTACAAAGTTTACTTGTTACTAGGGTCGTTTTCACCACTTTGTCGAAATCCTTTGCCTGCGGTTGTTTTCTCGCCGAGAAGTTGGAACGGCCAAGAATCCACCGTGGTTGGGTACCTAGCATGCGGTTTGCTCACATGTGAGGTGGTATTAGATGTGAGATGGGCTGCATCCGGCAGTGGATAAGGTTGGAGATCGGGGCAGAGGGGCATAACAAAAACAGCAGGCGCTTGCTGCAAGCTGGGTTCTTGAGTGTGCAAACCAAGGCAATTTCCGGGGAAATGAGAGGCAACTTCTGGTCTCAATTCTGCACAAGGTGGTGCATTCAGGTCCGGTTTAGACTGTGCCACCCTCTCCTGTATCTCACTTTGGAATTTCTCAATCTGAGTTTCCAAGGCAGAATTATCGTCTTTGAGCTCATTCTTCTCGACGGTCATCTGTTCAATTTTTAAAAAACTTTCATGAAATATGATAGCTTAAAGGAATGCACGACTAGATGTAGATGTGCTTCTCAGTCCTAACGAAGATGGATGTATAGGGAATGATCCAAAGAGCCAAGTAGGAATTTCGCTAAGATATCCACATACCTAAGTACATATATAAAGTCTAAATGTTGTACAAAAATTGAAGGAGCAAAATGTTTACGGGGTGAAGAAAGTGTCGGGTGTCTTACATAGTTCGATTCAGACAACAGGGATGCATTTTCCTTCTGTAAGCATTCAATCTGACCACACAAGTCCTTTAACAGTCGAGTAGCTTCACTTATTATACAGGCCTTTCCACTGTTCTGCTCATTCAGTTCTGCACAAGAGTTATCTCAAATTAAGAACGACCCACCATCATATAAAAAAAAATTACACCAAAAACTGAAGCTAATTATCAATGTAAGATGAACTGCAGGCAAAAACAAAATTACAGTGAAGTTCGCATAAATAAACGAGAAGTTACCAAGGGCATCAGCCAGCTCAAGAAAAAGCTCGTTAAACTGCTCACGCTTCCGTCTCTCCCTCTCAGCCTTGTGGATTCTCTTAGGAATTTTCCCCTGTTTCTTTATTCCAGGACAAGCCCTGCACATAAAACAGCCTCCTAAACATCTAACCAAGAAATCTGAAAGCTTTTTCATCCAAATAAACAGTCATGCTATATCCGCAACTCTAAAGAACCTCACACAAATTGATTATGGCCAGAGGATATATTGTTAGAAGACCTTCTTAAACATTTTATAAAGCACAAACATATCAACCGTAAACTGGTGTGAAGTTCAAAATCAATAAAAGACTAGTGCTCATTATATTTTTGTTGAAAAAAAAAACACAATATTACCACATCAGAAAGAGAGTTAGCCGAAGTACATCAGATTTATGAACAGGATTTAAGTGCTTGCTGACAATATTCCACCCTATTTGAATCCTCTGGTCAGTTAGAAAGGCTAAAAGTAGACACCACTGTTAACCTCGATAATGCAAGTCTACCAACCATAGCCATTCTTTGGTTGGTAGACTTGCATTATCGAGGTTAACAGTGGTGTCTACTTTTAGCCTTTCTAACTGACCAGAGGATTCAAATATATATATATATGTACTCAAAAATAAAAAAACCATAGCCATTCTTTCTTTCTTTCACATAAATACCAAAAAGTTGAGCACATTTAATCCAAAATTATCCATCACTAGTTGCAGCTATTTCTATTAAAGCTAATTCATGATCGGTAACTAGTGAGCAACACATCCAACATTCCAGAAAGTTACGTAGATTTCACCAGGTACAAAGGATATATTGATGCTAACATACATAGCCCCTGTAACTTCAAACAACATTTCAGAAATCGCATTTCTGCATTTTCATTTTACAAATCGTTTTCTGAATGCTACACTAATTCGCATCAAGTTTCTAAAGCAAGACAAGTTTTACCGCTCCTAAGTACACGTGAACTTCCAACCTCTAATTGATACTCCAAGCACTAGATCCAATCAAGATAGTAGAAAACTGCTAGCACACGTAAGAATGCTTATACAATCATGCCAAACCTAAGATCTCTAGAACTGACCGGCGTACTGATGCCTCCATTGCCACATTACCCTCGCCAGCTGCCGGCACAGGATCCGGTGAACCCATGATCATCTCGATGAACTGAATAAGGCTCTATAGCCTACAAATCATCCAAACAATGCGTAAATTTTTGCACTTCCTTATATAAAGCATGCTGTGTTTAACAGAATCGAAGTACACAATCAACATTCAAAGTGAAAACCTAGTTTTCTTTTCCCCCTAACTACTTCTTCTACCTCATTGCCCACTAAAAATTCAATCAATTGAAATTATATTTACATTTTTCCAGTTGAAAATCATAAATCCAGCTTAGCAGATACTAAAAACTATTAAATTTCAGAATTAGCCATTAAAATCAAACCCAAAATCCAACAAAACTACAAAAGATTTATGCTTTTCAGAAATTACATACTTCCAGAGACGCTAGATCACAAACAAATCAACCATATTGAACAAAAATACAAACAAAAAACTGCATAATTTGATCAGAAAATGTAGAATTACAGATAATAAACCCTAGCTACCTGCAGATGGAAATGGCGGGAACAAAAAATTGGGACTTGGATCAAGAAAAGTTGAGGAATTTTGAAGGAATCTGACAAAAATTGGAGATTTTATATATCCGGAGATGAAATGTAATGGACTGAAAGAGGTAACTGTTACGCTTGGCGTTTAGGGGAGGAGGAAGACAGAGTCCGGCGGGAGAAAACGAGGCAGCGTAGGGCGTGTGGCGAGCGCTTGTCTTTTTATTGTGTAATGAACCCGGACACGCAACCTTCTTGTGTAGAGAGATTTTTCAGCGTCACGATATACAGAGTAGTACATCACGTATTATTGTATAAATAGTAAGATATGTGTGTTAAAATGTTAATAACTAAAAAAATAAAATTTCTTATCACTTACATAAAAACACTTGGTATACCACTCGTGTTTCTGTCACATAGAAAAATTTCTCCTTCTTGTGAGCTGTGGCTTGTGTCTCTTTGTATTTTACGATTTTCTTCCCTCGTGCCATTTTCTTTACATTTTATCATGTCTTGGTTAGTCTTCTCCCTTTCATGTTAATTAGGAATTGCACTCTATATGTGATCACGATTAAACTGATTCACAACTTACGAAGTATCAAACTCAGGACCTCTTGTTATTTTCTTTAGAGGGCTATTATCCGTACCTTTTCACTGAACAACTTGTCGTGATTTGTCTTGGTTAGTGTTTGATTACATGTTAGTTTTTAAGATGACACATGATAGTATCTCAAGCAAACAACGAGATGCTGTATGATAAAGTTAAAACATATGGCCAACGAGGATCAATGGTGACAAATTGACGTTTGACTTTAGCAAAGAAAATGTGCACAGTCTAAAATTAAAAGAAAATGACAACAAGGACTTGTTTGGCAAGAGAGGGTTGTGGCATCCACAAGGAAGCATACGTATTTTTTCAGCGTTACTGAACGTGACTGCAATCTTTTAATTTGTTTTAAGAGAGTTTAAGACGCTGAAATGCTTCTGTGAGTCTTTCCGGTTCTTAAAAAGAATGGATAACCGTGACTTGTCACCCATTGTTCTTCTCTTTTTAAGAAAAAAAAAAGAAAAGAAAAAGGAAAGCTTAGGCGTGTGCCATCCATGAGAACGTCCATCTACAGGACAATGAATGACAGTGATCATGTTGTCACCCCAACTAGATGCAGTGGATGGATGCAGTGAATCTTACACCTCAGTTTTCAATTTCTTGTTCTACACTTACTTCATATTTATTTATTGGTTCTCTTTGTCACCCAGTACTACGAACTTGTGGTATTTCTCTGCACTTGTAAACGAGAGGTATTACATTTGAATCTCGTGGATGTAGATCGATACCAAATTAGAATGTCTATCGTGTCACTTTAGTCGAACTTTCCTCTCTTCCGTAGTGTAATATATATCGTTGTAGATTGTGTATCGGTATTCGCAGAGGAATTGACGAAATCGTGGTTTCAGGTGGACTTGGGCTCTCATTATTGTGGGAGAAGCTTTTCCAACAGTGATTTATGGAGAGAGGCCACTTGGGCGGTATGGCGACTCTCCGACAGTCAAGCTGGTCGCTAAATGCTCAAACCACTCATCCAACCTACCTTCTGTTGGTGCTCTTATGCCATGATGCGTCGTTTATGTTTGCTAATGTTCTGCTTTCAGCGCTCAAGCATGCACCATTTTAGTATGTTAGGTGCCTCGCATCGTATATGCCATTACGCGTTCCTTTATCATAAGGTACTTTCAAGTTCGAGAAACGTTCATCAAGTCCACACCATCAATTATTTGCTTTAGATTTTCAGTTTGGAAGAACAAGATGCGAATTTACACGGCAACACAGACAACCTGCTTCGTTGTAAGACGACTAACTTGTAAAACAAGGCGATTTAAGGACATATCCATAGCTAGCGTTATATACTTGAATTTTGGGTTTATACAAGTGGAACTGGCGAATCGCGATGTCAACTTCTTGAGCAGCCAAGTTGGAAACGGCACGCCTTCATTCTTCCGTTCAATGCTAGAGCCAAAACGTCAAATTCCTCCACATACCAGAGCTCGGATAGTACCTGAATTCAATTGATTTTAGAGGATCTTGAAAGACTAAGATATTATGGATACACACATGCCATAAATTACGTACGTAGAGTGATATATACGGCATAACAACTCACCTCAAATCCTTGGAGTTCGTTGTTTAGACGATGAACAAGCTCTTGGAAGAAGTGGATTTGATCTGAAGTATTAGATAGCACCTGAACACGACAAAAACTGCGTAAATAACAGAACCTACATGTACATAGATGCAGTGGCAATCAATATTAGAATGATATGAGACATGTTTCTTCAACTCTAGTCGATGAATTGTTCTGGATTGATCTTAAAAAGAGTTGTCAAATTTCACGAACTATGAAAATCGAAAAGCAATTAGAAAACTCCTATTTTCTGCAAAGATTAGAATTACGTTTGGGAATAAAATTTTCAGCAGATCGCCAAATAAATTGGAACCGTAATATTAAAACAGGTGCATACGATGCCAAGCAATGAGATAGGCAACTAAGAGTCATTAGATTTACTACCTTGGATGATGCTTTTGGGTGACCAAGAAGCCTTGCAAATGAAGTATGAAGAATGGCAGCATCATACTGCAGGAGACAACGGCTGCGGATTAGCAAGTGCTACAAGCATAAGATACAGGGGGAATTTTACTGTCAGTCTACCAATCATATTTCATAACGCACTAATGAGGGGATCTGCGATGCCACAATGAGTTCCGCATCAGGATTTATCATGTATTTCTTGTAGTTTAACAAAATTAGATTAATGCACCTTCAGACTACTTATCCTTTCATAGAAGATATTTAGTAATAAGAAGGTATTCTTTGCTGCAAATAACTTTTGCCGGAACACATGCGCTCCACAGACAGCCTATAAGATAAATCAGAAGGGAAGAAGCTTCGTAGCAGGAGAGAGTGACCTCAAGCAAGTGTTACAATCGTTCACTTTCAAACATATATTAACCATTAAAACCTTGGTTCTTCCATGATCTCAACTCATTAAGGGTAAGTCTATTGGTAAACTTAACAACTCTTAGTTTGCATAGTATTGGGCTACGGTACTAGTCTAAAATGAATAAAGATAGTTATATGGTTCTAACAAGTTGCTTTTCTGGTGCATGTGGAAGTGCGGTCCTCAGTTTTGCTCGAATGGTCATAGGATCTGATCCAGAGGCTACCTACAATGATAAAAAAAGAAGGTAAGTACAAAAGATTGATTCCAGAAAATAGTTTCTCGGTTATATCGTTCCCTTGATGGTTATGAAATTGCGACCTTTCTAAAAATCTATATTTACAAGGATCAAATATTCTTATATGACATACATTACGAACAGGAAGAAATAAAAAGGTGAGTATATAGGTTAACGAAAATAACCTGCCAGCACCCAAGAAGCACACCTGTTGAGGTCAAGACCACTGTGTCTAAGACAATTTTCAAAGGGCAGAGACCCTGTGCAATAGTCCTAACGGCAGCTGCTTCGGTTTCAATCTGAGGAAAAATAAAAAACAGGGTTAAAAAACTAAACTGACGTTTAAATGCAAATTACAAGATGTTACAAAACACATGAATGGCTCCAGAAGTGCAGTCTACCTCGTCTTGAGTAGCAGGAACAGGTGAAATATGATGCGAGGCATGAAACATACTAAAATGATACAAGCTCGAGTTCTGAAACCAGATTGCTAGCCAAGATAGACACATAAGCATACCAACAAATAGTAAATGTGCAAGTTAAAAATAGATAAATGACTCTGTTATTCGTAGCTATGATCATATAATCTGTCAAAGACATTATAAATTGGCAAACAGTAGCGTACCTTTATCGAAGTAAGGATCGAGTATAGGTTTGAGCGCCTTCCTGCAACAAGCCAAGCACGGATACACGACATTAACGAAAGAGCATTAAGCTAAAGCTATGAAAATTGTACCTAATCTTATAATCTTGCAACAAAACGCCTCCCCGACCAAAATTTCTACACTTTAATGTGCACGACGTCAATTCTACGCTCCACCCCGAATCACACATATAATTAATAACCAAAACAATACATACATTGCCAATATCAGCCCTAAAAATTGTTTCTTTCCCATGCCATCATTGACCATTCGAATTCGAAAACACAGTGAAAGAACAAAGCTAAATACTTACGAAATCGGAAGCGAGTCCTGCGTGCTCAGATACAACACATTAGCACGAACAGGAGGATTTGCTGCCTACACAGAACACACACATGATAAAATATCTAATTAGCCAAATATCCAAAGTTTAAATCTTTAATCAACGAATCAGGATTACCTTAAGTACAGGTGCTACAGATCCATCCCTTATCGTAAAAATATCAGAAAGTGACAGAGACTGAGAGGTTCGGCCGCCGCGGTTGAGAAAAACTGGTCCATGGTCTTCCAAATCCCGACCCATCCGATCGTATAACACCGACCTCCGCTCTTTGTTCGAAATTACAGAATCTGCAGCGGCAAATTTTGATTTAAGTAATTTTCTCAGGAACCAAACAGAAGATAGTGGGAGAGTGAAGGGAAAACCAATTGGAATTTACCGGAGGCGGCGGAGTAATTGCGTGAGGAGTCGTAGTTCTTCCAGAGGACCATTCGGAAGAGAGTAGAAAAGCAAGCGTAGAGGAGCCATATGAAAACTACGGTCTTGGAGCGATTCATTCCTCCACGTCGTCAGCGCCACCCTGCCCATCACCGCCGTGTAGCCGTCGCCATAGCTCACCAGTGTCTGCGAAGCTGGTAACTTCCTAGGGAGAAGCTGGTAACCGTTTTTTAACAAGAAGTACAGAATTACTTACACGAAACGGCCCGATAAAGGGTTAGTTTGATATTGCTGTGCTTTGAAAAAAAGCGCTGCTGTGAGAATAAGCGGCTGTGCTGTGAGAATAAGCGGCTGTGAAATAAAGCCAGCAGAGTGTTTGGTAAACTTTTTTGTAAAAGTGCTTTTGAAAAAAAAAACAGTATGATAGTGTTTGGTAAACTTTTATGTAAAACAGCTGTGACTGTGTGAAATGACTAAAAAGGGTATAATACTAAATGTGCTATTAATTTAATTTTCTTAACAAATAAAGGTGAATTACTAAATACACTTTATTTGTAAAAGAAAAATATTTATAAACTTTATCTTAAATATTAATTAGTATGACAAACTACTTCAATTAAAATATTTTATAGCATCGCACATCACTTCCTTGTACAAATAAAGGTGAATTACTAAATAAACTTTATCTATAAAAGACATCTTTGTTCATCCTAAACATTCTATAGCATCGCACATCACTTTCTTGTAGTACTTCCATTAACCAAATATTACCTGTTTGGAAAGAATTCATACATGAAGTTTTGTGGACATGTTTTATTGACAAGAAGTTTTTTTGTTCTTCTCGCTTTGTTCCAATTTAGTGGTTGATTAGGATAAATGTGGTTGTATTTAGGTAATATATATAAATCCAAAATTTCAATTTTTGGTCTGTTAAATTATAATAAAATTGAAAAATTAACAAAACCAAATTGGTCCATCGATCATCACTCAAATTTTATAAAATCAAAGGAGTTTTGTCGTGAATGTTTGCAGTTTACAACCTTGTGCTACGATTTCAAAAGGAAGGCACAAAATTACTTATTTTTCAAGAAATTTAAGTTTTGTGTTCTTCATTTCGATTCAGTATTAACCAACAATAAGACTCAAACTCAAGAACAAAAAGAAGGAGGGAACAAGATTCAAGAAACGCATTCGTGAGAATAAGCGGCTGTGGCACAAGAAGGAGGGGACTCTGATTCAAGAAACGCATTACATTACCAATTACATGTAAAGATTAGAGTTTAACAAAGAAACAGATTGCATAATCTGCATGTATACATCCATAATAACATCAATAAAACGCACGCTTACACATCGGATAAACTAGATTGATGATTTTACACTAGTTTCATATCAGAGGATTCTACAAACCACTCTTCATGAGAAACTGGATATTTCGCCTCCGAGAGATGCATAAAAATGCGTATTCATTCGCTGTCAGCAATATCCCTGTCAAGCGTTGAGAAATAATTAATAACAAGCAAATCCTAGTTTTTCCAAGTGAAACACTATCAGTACACAATACTCAGGGGAATACAGCCAAACAAAAATCACGAGACCCACAAGCAATATCACCAACAAAGTGCAGAAAAACAGAGCAAAATCCAAAACATGTAATCAAAACCAACAGACCCAAATGAGATAATATTAAAAACTCAACATCTCCCTCGATTTTGAGAATCTGGGTAATTGAAAAGACACAGAATTTATGAATTTCGCCACATAAAATCAAAACTTGAACACTTGAATAATGAATCTAGAGAGAGAGAGAGAGAGAGAGAGAGAGAGAGAGAGAGAGAGAGATACCTCTTGAATGCAATATTGCTCAAAAGGGGGAGGTGGAAGCAGATAAATAGAGACGGATCTTTTGTGTTGAATCGCCAGACCCGCATGACAAATCAGAAGAACATTTCACAGATCAGATGCAGAGCAAAGCATTATAAGAAATTATCTCTTACCTAAACCCAAATCAGAAGCAGACCTTCTAAAAAATTGAATAGAGAAGTAATCAAACTTCTCTCTCAATTTATCTTGTTTCCTCCAAAAACCCTAATTTTTTCCCCAATTCATTTTTTCCACAAACCATATCACCTTCCCCATTTAATTTTTCCCCACCCTCCATCCCCAATTGTTTTTCCCGACACCCATACCCTTATCCCTTTGCTCTTCCCACCCCTCTTTCCCTCTCAATCTCCCATCCCCAAATTGAAAAATCCAAACAAATTAATAACAAATTTTTACAAGAGAAGCTTACCAAAGGAACCTGGAGAAACCTGGAGAACGAGAGAAGGAGAGAGATCGCTAGTTTTTGGAACGAGAGAACGAGAGGACGAGAGAGTGGTGCAGTTTGGGATGTACGCGAGAGCTCTGAAGGCGATAGCTCTGAAGGCAAGGCGAGAACTCTGAAGGCGAGAGCTGAGGGTAATTGTGGGTTATTGAAAGTTTCATTAAACGTGGCACTGTTCATCCGTGTTTTCAAAATAAGCTGTTTTTGGAAGCTGCTATTTGCAGCTTCAGGTCTTCTTCACATTTTGGGCTTTTTTTCACCCTTAACTTCGAAATAAAGCTGTTTTTCAAAGTTTACCAAACAACAAAAATCTTCACAGCTTTTTTTCATCCCAGCTTTTTTATTAAGCACCTCAATCCCAAACTGAAGATAGTGGGAGAGTGAAGGGAAAACCAATTGGAATTTACCGGAGGCGGCGGAGTAATTGCGTGAGGAGTCGTAGTTCTTCCAGAGGACCATTCGGAAGAGAGTAGAAAAGCAAGCGTAGAGGAGCCATATGAAAACTACGGTCTTGGAGCGATTCATTCCTCCACGTCGTCAGCGCCACCCTGCCCATCACCGCCGTGTAGCCGTCGCCATAGCTCACCAGTGTCTGCGAAGCTGGTAACTTCCTAGGGAGAAGCTGGTAACCGTTTTTTAACAAGAAGTACAGAATTACTTACACGAAACGGCCCGATAAAGTGTCGTTTTCCTCAAGTTAACATTTGGGGTGCGTTTGTTGCATCGGACTGGACTAGACTAAGCTGTACTGGCTTAGACTAGACTAAGCTGGACTAACTTAGTGAAGTGTTTGATGCAGTGTCAGACTAACAAGCAGGATAATTAACAAATTCTAATATTATATTATTTAATCCATAATTATTAATATTTTATTTTTATCCTTTTTTTTATCTCTCTAATCCTTCCTTACCCTCCATTCTCTCCCTCTTTTTCTCCATCTTTTTCTCTCTTGTCTGTTCCAATCTATTCTTCAATTTGGTATTTTATATGAAAATTGGTTGTGAAAAATATCTAGTCCAATGGCTTTCGAATGTGAGTGGTCAAGGAGCAAGGCGAGAAGGAGAAAGAGGACAGTCTTAGCTAGTCCCATGGTTTTTGAGGGGTCTCACTAAGACCAGCTAGTCCCTGATTTAGTCTAGGCTAGTGAGACTTAGTCTCATTAAACCTAGTCCCTGCCAGGAACAAACATGGGACTGGACTAACCTTTAGTCCAGTCCAGTCCAGTACCCTTTAGTGAGGGCAAACAAACGTCCCCTTGGTGTCATGTTAGTCCGGAACAAAATCATCACAAGGGGTGTAAGACTGTCTACAGTAGGTCGGAAAAAGTGAATGCAGTAGGTCGGAAAAAGTGAATGCGATATTAATATATTGTACTCGTATAATATTCACACTTTTATTATGAGCCGAAAAGTTTAAGTATGATACTAATATATTGAGTTTATATTAGTATAACAATAATGGTATATATAGGTATCAAACTTAAATTACGTGATTCTTATATAGTATTACATGCACTCAAATTACTGTGAAAGGCCAAAGTGTGCAAGTGTTCACACAGGTTTAATTAACGAAGTCTCGTTTTATGTAAGTTATCTTATAAATCAAAATTATATAGAGTATAGATAGCTGATGACCCATGTTTGCTCTTGCAGCATAGTTCATCTCTTTTTATTATCTGTGTTCCACCGAATAACTCTAATTTTGAGCCATAAAATTCCCTGCATTCAGCAATCAAGTGATACGATGAATGGGTTAAGAGTCACATTCCAAACCAATAGTCTCCCTAACTGCTGATTTAAAGTGTTACATTTCACGCAAAGAAAAATAATCATTAAGAGTGAAAAATGAAAATTTATTCACTCAGTTTTACAATTTAATGGTATTTTTCTTTATAATTGTAAATTTGTGGTTTTAGGTTTAATTTCTGTAAAATCGTGAATGACAAGTTGGATATCAAATTTAGCCCTAGTTTGGTACATCTTAAATTTTTTTTAAAGCTAGAATGAAAAAAAGTTGCTGCCAGAATTGTGTTTGGTAACTTAGCAACAAAGCACTTATTTCCAAAATTGCTGCCAGAAACAGCTGGAAAGTGGAAGCAACTATTTGCTGCTTTCAGAAAACGGCTTTTTATAATGGAAACACGGGTGAACAGTAACGTTTAATGAAAGTTTTCAAATGCCGATCCTACCCTCTCGCGTCTCACTTCTCTTCCTTGCTCTAGCATCTCACTTCTCTCCCTCCCGTCTCAGTCATTCGCTCCCAACTCGTCACCCCAAAACCCAATCTCCAACCTAAAACTTCCTTCCTCCCAATAATCGCTCTTGTTCTCCAGGTCGCGTTCTCCAGTTCCGCGTCCTTCCTCTGGTAAGCTTCTCTTGTCTAAAATTTCGTTATTTATTTGTTTGAATTTTTAAATTTAGGGATGACAAAGTGAGTGAAAGAGGGGTGGGAAGAGCGAAGGGATGAGTGTATGGGTGTCGGGAAAAAAATTGGGGATGGAGGGTTGGGAAAAAATTAATTGGGAAAGGTGATATGGTTTGTGGAAAAAATTATTTGGGGAAAAAAATTAGGGTTTGTGGAGGAAACAAGAAAAATTGAGAGAGAAGTAAGAAAAATTGATTACTTCTGTGCCCGCAACCAAGCTTGTCGTTCGAGCCGCTCGAACCGAGTCCAAAGGGATCTCTCCGCCCGCAACGAAGCTTGTTGTTCTTTTTAAATTTTGTTTTAATTATGTTCAAGATTTGTTTTTTATTTTGATTGTTTGGGAATTGGTTTCAGATTCTAGAGCCTTATTGGGAAAGTTTGGAAATTGGAAGATTTTGAATTACATCCTGCTATACTAGTGAGTTCTTGCTTTGTGTTTTTTTTCAATGGTGTTTTGGATGGTTATTTTTTGTTTGATTTTCTTATTATCTGTCAAGTATTGGATATTGGCAATTAGTTAGAGTGGACTTTAGATTAATTAACATGAATGATGGGTTCTTAAATAACAACTGCAACTGCAAATGACATAACAATTGCTATTTTAGTGGAAATCAGAGGACATTATCTCTTTGTATTTTCTGTCAGGTTTCAAAGTATTTGCACTGATGTGCTCGTAATGAAATCGGGGTTTATTTTTAATTTGGCTAATAAGTTACTTTCTGTATTAGGTAGCTTCAAATACTACGCTGCGTTCTTTATTCATCGGTACTTTGTCTCATTGATTTTGTTGAGGAATGAAAATCTTTCTGCAATTCAAGTGATGCTTCCAATTGTTTTTTACTGATCTAAGAAGGCATATTCTGGCAGCTTCAGGTGCGGGGTCCTGTTTGGCGGGATCCCGATCGTAAGAACAGCGTATTACACTTTTTTATGGCAATGGGTTGATGCTTCTAGGTTTAGGTTTTAACTCTTGGGGGTGGTTTGTCACCCAGAACCTTAGCATTAAAGCCTAAACCCTGAATCACACATGTTTGCATCTTTTCTGAAGTACACTTCCTAATCTCTGGATGCTGTCTGAATGGAGCCTATAGAAGTATATACAAATGCCTGGACGTGCTTGACATATTAATGCACATACATGTGTTTATACGAGAGTGTTTCTGTTATGGTGTTTTACTGCTAATTTAATGTGGCTTTCTCTTATGTTTTCTAAATTGAGATATTTGGGGGGTGGGCATCGGGGGTATTTGAACGTAGTATATCCTCGTTAGAGGAGAGTTGTGTCCTAGAACTTATTTCTGCACCTACTTACATGCTATGCACAGGTTCTTGCCTTGGTGGGTGACCAGCTTGATTATGGAGAGAACATATGTGTGGTGCGGTACTAAGCATCAGGTTCAATGAGGATATATTGAGTGTCTGGAACCGGAATGCTTCTGATCATCAGGTTGGTAACGTATAACAATTTGCTGCTTGTGTGACTAGTCTTTCTGTGTGTGTGTGTAGTGTAATCTGTTGACCTTGCTTTTGTTGACCAGGCTGTAATGGCTTTAAGAGATGCGATCAAGCGGAACTTGAAGCTTCCACACTGCTATCTCATGGAATACAAGCCACATGATGCTTCGCTGCGCGACAATTCATCTTACAGAAACACATAGTTGAGGGGCTAGATTGATGCCACCAGATAAGAGCACTAGTTTCAGAAAAGCTTTCTGGAAGGCGACTGATGCACAAGCCACGACCAGAATCGGTAAAATTCTTGCATGACGAAAAGGAGATGTGCAAAGTCTGGAGACTTATAATTGGTGGCAATCTGTACCTGAGTATATCTGTACTAAATTAATTTACTGATGGATTATCAAATAAATTACTGGCTTTATCAAACAGATTGTGCATGCTTCCTTTAACCTGTCTACGTCGGATTTATGAGAACATTTTTGCTCACCACAATAAACTATGGTGTATTTTACCATCATCTTTAAAGCTTGACATCTGTTGGCAAGTTTCATGAATGCGTCTAATTAGACTACTTTCAAGTACATTAACAATATTGTACTGATGAATCCTAACTATTCAGTCTAAAATATTTCAATTTAAGTAGTTTGTCATACTAATTAATATTTAAGATCAAGTTTATAAATATTTTTCTTTTAAAAATAAACTATATTGAGTAATTCACCTTTATTTGTTAAGAAAATTAAATTAATGGCATATCCAGTATTATACACTTTTTGGTCATTTCACACAGTCACAGTTGTTTTACATAAAAGTTTACCAAACACTATAATACTGCTTTTTTATTTTTTATTTATATTTATATTTATTTTTACCAAACACTCAACTGTTTTATTTCACGGTTGCTTATTCTCACAGCACAGCAGAAACAATTTTTTTTTCAAGGCACAACAATACCAAACTAGCCTTAGTCACTCAGTTTTACGTTGTCCAGCTTAGTGCCTAAATAATATCCACATCTTACATTCAATAAGAAATGCTACGTTTCATCTGTTTAGTGTTTTATTACAAATTGTGTTTTGTTGTGACATATGTTCTTATCAATATGTGATTGTGTAAATCCTAAGTAGAGATAAAGTAGAAATCCTTTGGGATTTAGAAGATCTTTCCTAATAGACTTTGTATTACTTGGAGAGCAAGTTTCTCTCCTCCTAATTACTATAAATAAAGGCACAATGACTGGGGAACAGAACAACACAATTCCTCAAGACTATTCTCCAATCTCTCTTCTTCTCTTTGCCGCACCTCTCTAGAAAATATAGGCCATAACACGTTATCAGCACGCTCTTCACGCTGTGCTTAGAAGAATTTAAAGAGAATTTATTCGTCTTCAATCAGGGGAGTATTATGTTTCAATTATTTTTAATTGATTAAATTTAGATTTTTATTGAATTCATATACTTCTATTGATTCAATTTATTTTCTTATGTTGAACATGATACAAGCTTGAAGATGAAAGCCGAAATTTTCTACATCAAACCAGTTCATTCATATCATCACGCAATCATGTTCTTCAGAACAACGGCATTTAACTCGATATTTTGCAGCCCTGATAGCATGAACATTCACCATGATGCATGACCCAACTTTATGTTTAACGTATTTTAGATTCTACATAAATTGTGTATGCCTCATAACCATAATTGCTGAAATTATGTGAATTTGATATTTTCCATGAATTGAATCTTACATATGTACATGCATTGAAAATATTCTTTTGCATATGCATCAACGTAAATATGTGATTCATTGAAATATATATGAAATTATTTGTCTATAATTGAATTTGAAAAAAATTGGATTTGGGGAATTAGGGTTATATTCGAACCCGTGCCTTGGCATACTGCCAGGCCGCACGCCACCAGGCCTGAAGCCTGCATCAGAACCCAAAAGCCAAGAGGGCCTGCAGCCCTCCATTGACACAAACCCGAGAGCTTGAAGCTCTCTCATTCCCAGAAAACCCACGGCACCATCGACGGTGCCCTTGTCCATATCGACCACGAGACGGCCTGCAGCCATCCTATGAACGTTTTGTTCACGTTGACGACGACCAAAAGTCGTCCCACACTGGAATTGGACTGCGATTCATCGGGATTTTTCTATAAACCCGATTCGAAATTCTTGGGTTTTCACAACAAATATCGAGATTTTTTCAAATCTCCGCTCCTATTTGAGTTTTTGTCAACCCACGGGTTTATTCCAACCTTGGCAAATCCGTCTGACACGGCGCCGCGTTCCCGGTGTTCTTCCCCGGCGCACACACCCAGCCCTGGCTGTGATGTTTTTCCTCAGACCCGAGCCCTTTGGGCTTCTGTCCCCTCAACCCGTAAAGAAAAAAAAGAAAAAAAAACAATTTTCTGGGCTCGCCTATTGCGGCCCAGCCCGAGAACAAAGAAAAAAACGTTTTTTTTTTGTTTTTTGGGCCTGCAGCCCGTGCCATTAACAAAAAAACAAAAAACAAAAAAATATTTACATATATATTTGTTTTCCTTTTGGGCTTGCTTGCAGCCCGAGTTAATTTTTTTTTTCTTTCTTTCTCCTTTTTTTTTGGGCCCCAAATGTTATTTGCCTAATTATTTTTAGGCCTAATAGGGTTTTTGTATTTTTTTCCCCACACTTTAATTTGGCCCGAAATCCAAATAATCAAATAAATTAATTCAATTATAATTGTAAACCTAAAGTTATATTTTTACATATACTTGTTGTATATTTGTTTGCATATATATTGCGTTTGATTGCAGGTCTTATGAACTTAAAGTTCATACTTTCGAACCCGAAGTTTCGAAAACGTGCCATAGAAACCTAAGGTTTCTTAATGAGCAACACTCATGTTGAGAGTCGAAGTTCTCCATGCTTAAATCCGTTTAAACCAAACCATGTCTTAGAACCTAAATGTTCTAACTTTGATGTTTATGGAAATTTTATTTCCTAAAACACCAATCACATTCTTGTTTCCTCCATTCAGCGTATTGTCGAACCGTAACAAGTTCGATTTCACTAATTTGGAAGTTTCGAATAAGAAACTACTTTATGTGGATACAAGACGTGACACCCGCTTGACTATGACTAGTTGAGAAATCATTGTAGGCAGTTCTTCATTCGAAGACTTATGCCTGAAGCATATCAAGTGGAAGTACCTCACTAATGAGGACTTCATGGCTCTTGGACTCGCTATGGACAGTTCCAATCACGCAAAGATAACTTTTTTTGCCTGAAGCAAAACATGATTGAAACCTTTACGTCCATAAATAGGTACAATTCTGAAGTTTATATCCGATTGAATTTTGACTGGAAGAAAATTTTTCTCGTCCTTCTATATCTAATTTGTTCCTGATGTAACAGTATAGAAAATAGAAGTTTACCAAATTCTCAGATTTGATTACTACCACACCTGTGAGAAAATGGTGATACCTTGCTTTTACAGGGATGCACTGAACACTAATGCTCTGTTTCGGCAGAGGCCTACCGAACCCAAAATTTGGGTTCGTCCCTCTCTCACAATCCAATTTTCGAGTGTATTTTCCAAACATATGGTAGAATCAGGCCTGCCAAAAGGTAGTATCACGCCCGAAGCATGATCCCTTGCACCTAAAACTTCAAGAATAAGGGATAGTATTCCCGAACCTCAACCCTGCAGAATCTAACTCCGCTTTGACGGAATAGATCATTGGTTATGCACTTTTCAGTGCTTCTACCAATGTTGTTGAAAAGTACAATTCCCGTAGTCAATCAATGAGACTAATTTTGCTCCACCTAACACATTTGGAAGAGCGAAATTTGACATGGAAGGCCTATTGGCCGAACCCCCTTGTCTTTTTGGTTTATTTTATGAATAATTTATTTTGTTATCGGATTTAAGATTGGTGTTTGGATGTCACTATTATTCTCGAATAAAAGAGTTAATTAACGAAGATTACCACATGTGACTACAATTAACTCATGCTTAGGTATGTTTTGTGGGGAAGTTAGTTGTCTGGTTCTACGCTAACTTCATACCTAATCATCCCCTGACAACATTTTCAAGCTTATCCAACCTGATTGTGGGGCATGGCACTGCCCTATATTGTCCAATGGTATTAATTTTACCATAAAGGGAAGCCTTATACTCACTTCGTTCCGGCAGAACGCCTTTTTGAGCTTTAAGGATATTCGAGAGTATTATTACCATATTGAAACCAATGTAGAAAAATGGAGTAAAATTCCTTGGCATATCACCATTTTGCACTTTCTACGAATATAGTTAAATGCATATTCTAGAGAAGATGGAACGCTTAACGAGTGGATTACACCCATTCAAGCCACTTTGTGGCTGGCCAAAAGCCCGCGATTCCTAAGGAATTTTTGATATAGATGTACGTTTGGGATATCTAGGATGATTTGTTATGCGCCGTTTAGGGCATCCTTTTACCAGAAGTAAAGCAATCATACCTGGACACGTATTATACCTTAGCACCCTCCATCTTTTTACAAAGGATTCAAAAAGGGACATTTGTGGATTGATTCAACCACCTTACGGACCATTTATATACTTTATAATATTGGTTGATGCTTCTACACGTTGGTTACACGTGTGACTGTTGTCCACAAGCTGCATTCTCCACACTGGTAGCTCAGATTAACAAGCTCAGGGCTCACCACCCTGATTATCCGATCAAATTTATTTGATCAGATAAGTTGGAGAATTTACATCGAAATTTTAATCGAACACTTTAAATCTCGATGGATATTGCATGTTGGTTAGGTTTTTGAAGTTGAACATCCAGTCCCATGTTCATACCCAGAACGACCCAGCAGAAGCATTCATTAAACACCTTCAAATGATTGCGTGGTCGACTGGTCATACGTACCAAAGTTCCCGACCTCTGCTTGGGGCCATGCAATATTGCAAGCAACCATGTTGGTCCGCCTGAGGCCCGTCACGACCCAACCTTATAAAGCGCGTGTCAGTTGGTTACCAGATACGAACCCGACATATCGCATCTGCGCGTCTTTGGTTGTGCGGTCTATGTGCCATTTGCGCCGCCCTTACATACACAAGAACAAAAGGGTCCTCAGGGAAGGATGGACATCTATGTCGGTTATGATTCTCCTTCTAATATTCGTTACTAATAACCTTTGCCAGGCGATCTCTTTACCGCTCATTTTGCGGATTGTCACTTTTATGAGACAGTCTTCCCGTCGTTAGGGGGAGATATGAACGTCACCGTTCGTAAAGAACGACGCGAATTATCGTGGACGTCCCCACTATGTCTCATATCGATCTCAATCTAGATCATCAGAGTTTAACTAGACACTTCCTCTGATCTAGTAAAAGTGACGAGATCACATGTACCAGCTGCAAATGTGCCTGCAAAGATGTGTACCAAATGTACTTCGGACCTTTGTCCTGACAGTAGGAACGCCACAATTGTGGCCGACCCTCGTACATTGGCGGCTAGCCAATCAATCTATCTTATGCCAGAAGCATGGTTGATCACTCGGTTCGAGGATTCACCTCCCCAAAAGTGGAGGAACGTGGCACGAACGAATCAGCCCATCGATCGCTGTCTCAAATCTTTTCATCTCATGAGATTAAATCTGGATTACTCCCGAGACCTGAAGTTCTTGGTCCAGTATACTAGTTTGGATGAGATATGAAATTGGAATGAGATTATCATAGATGATGTTTCATGTATATGGTAACTACTGATATAAATTAAAAGCGACGATAACGAACCGCATTCCATTGATTAATGTCGATGTAGAACTGATTGGTCAACTAAAAGAATCAATCTATGACAAATGAGATGAATGAAATAGTGCAATATGACGCATTGGCGCAAGGTTTCTCTCATACGCCATGTGATTGATTGCAGCATTACAAACGTGGTTGTAGTATCTCTAGGATCGTGATATGAACCTACATGGAGTTTCCAAAGGACTTATATGTACTGATTCAAATAGTTCTAGACCACAAGAACACCCTATCGTTTCTGATGAGGTCTTCACTTTACGGATGCAGAACTATCCGGGCGGATGTGGTATACCCGTCTAAATGAATATTTGATCAGTCAGGGATATATGCCCATGCGTGTATAAAATCCAAAATTGCTAGAGTTGAGAAAATTAACTCGCATGTCGGACTATAAGATGAATGATCTGGGGAGAACTTGACATTTCCTCGACCTGAAGTTTCGAGCTAGTTTTGATGGTATTCTGGTCCACCACTCAAACTAGACCCAGAGGTGTTATGTCTAAGTATACCCTGATCGTCTGTATGCTAGATGCAAATGAGACCTTTACGGAGGGTATAGAGCATAAGATTCCATATTAGAACGTGAGGCAGCCATATCTAAGTACTATTGGCGTTTGTTGTACTTAGCTCAAATGCACTAGGTCAGACATCTTATGTGCTGATAATCTTTTGGCATAAAGCAGCACTGCGCCTAACACGCCACCACCAAATTTGGTGTTAAAGACGTTTTTCCGTTACTACGGATTTGGGCTTATTCCCTATGCATCTCAGAATAGATCACACCCCCTTGATTTTCGGAATGATGTCTACCTTGTGGGATTCGCTGAATCAGACCGTTTATCTGACCGTACAAGGTACATTCCCGCATGGTTATGTCTTTACCATTAAGGAACACCGCAATATCTTGGAGGTCAACCAGATAGACCTTTTATTGTGAAACCTTTGAATCGTTCCAAGACTCACTATGTCTCATCATGTGAGAGATGTAGTCGAAAACTCTTATTAAGCATATTCAAAATCCCTGCAATTTTCATCCATCGTTGAGTCCCAACAACGATCCATGAAGATAACGCTGTATGTATCAACCAGATCATGATACATCCAATAAGTCAACACCAAGCATATTGTGTCTACATCAGCATGAGCATCAGAAGATTGAAGTCAAGCAGTCCAATCCCAGACAACCTTGCCGACATCTACACAGAGTCACTGCCGAAGTCTACCCTTCTAGAAGCTTGTCTGATGAATTGGTATGCGTAACTTTCTCATTTGTAATGCTTGTAGTTTCATTTGGAAGTTTTGTCAAACTCAGGGGGAGTATCCAAAAGTATACTCACTTGATCTTAATGTACTCTTTTTCCCTAAGATTAGGAGCATTTTTCCCATTGGGTTTTTGCTACCTAACTAGGTTTTAATGAGGCACCCATCCTGGGCTGATCACACCCTTGTGAGCTCTTCTACTTGCGTTTAGAAGACGTATAGTTTTGACTTAATGCAACTTCTCACTTTTCTCCTTAGCCTATGGGTTTTTCTCCTACCTTGGGTTTTGCCATAGCGAGGTTTTGTGAGTTTTACTACCTATGCATTCTTCCGTTTGTTTTGAGATTCGCATTCGCTACTTGTGCCAACCAGACGAGCCTAACTGCTTCTACATTTGCCTGAAGATCTGATGCGCCATCTACTTGAGTATTTGCACACTCAAGGGGGAGTGTTGTGACATATGTTCTTATCAATATGTGATTGTGTAAATCCCGAGTAGAGATAAAGTAGGAATCCTTTGGGATTTAGAAGATCTTTCCTAATAGACTTTGTATTACTTGGAGAGCAAGTTTCTTTCCTCCTAATTACTATAAATAAAGGCACAAGGACTGGGGAACAGAACAACACAATTCCTCAAGACTATTCTCTAATCTCTCTTCTTCTCTTTGCCGCACCTCTCTAGAAAATATAGGCCACAACATGTTTATGTTGTATATGGAGTTGTTGCCTTGTTTCTTTTCTGCATTTTTTTTCTTCTGTTTCTCATTCTCTTTAAATAGCTACTGTATCTATCATTTGTCACTTGAATAACAGTATGGAACAAATCAAGGGAATGTGTTTGTAACTATTGTGGATACAAATTTCTTCCTCTTTGTTCTTGGACAAAATTGCACCTACAAAACAAACAGCACCTTAGGTCAAGGCCAAGAGCTTCACGCGCCCACAATGAATTGCCCTGGGGGGGTCTTTAGCCGAAGAACCTCCGATGCCAAAGTTAGAATTTTGAGGGAAAATTGTTTGGAGAATTTAGAGAATTTAACAAGAGTGTACGACTTAGGTTTTGGAGAAAATGAGGGTGTCTATATAGGGGTGTGGCTGGCCCCTTTGGGAGGATGCAAACCGGTCACTTGGATGGTTTTTTGTGTGAGATTCATGATTTGTTAGCTAATTAATAAATTAATTAGGTAATAAATCAATTAATTAGCTAATTAATATAATTAGAAAGGAATGATTTGGAGGGTTACCTTGTGGAGAAGGTTTGATGAGGATAGATGAAATAGGTTTTGAATAAATACCTATTTTGGACACTTTTGACTTGATTGAAGGATGATTGTCCACTGCTCGCACATAGGAGTTCCGGTATTCCTCAAGGGTAATTTTATCCTTTTTACCCTATAATCCACGTGTCGCCTCCATATTTTTCTTGATTATTTTTGGCTCCACAAATGCCTCTACACCTGTTGGGCTGCTCGCAGAAATTTTTCCACTGATCGTGAGGGTTCGCCTGTTACCGAGAAGCCTGTGATTGACATGACTTCTTCCAAAGGGAAGAAAAATGAAGTTGCTAGATCTGAACCTATGACGCCTACCATGTCGAGAATGGCTAGTACGATTGATGATGGGATTACTTAGCGTAGAGGTCCTGTCATGCTCCAATATCGAAGTCTGCACCAAGACGTCTGTTAGGAGGTAAGTCTGGTTCACTTTTGGAAAGGCTTGCTATTATGATGAGCAATAAGGTGGACTCTGCTGCTAAAGTGGCGCCAAGGCCCATTCCTCATGCTGTTGAGACTAACTCGCCTGCTGGGAAGAAGAAGACTGCTAGCGTGGGCAGCTGTGAGAAATATACTAAGCCTATTTTTGGGGAAGCTGCTGAGATCTATGCATTTTTGAAATTAGATCTGCATAAAGACATGGACGCTTGTGCCAAGTTTATTGATGGCGTTAGAGGAGTTGTTTGCCCAAGTTCCTTTGCGAAGCATACGACTGATTATAGGAAGACTGCCCTACTTGCCATGGTGCAGAAGACAGTTATTCTGGCAACCAAGTCTATGTTCCTTGACCAAAAGGATACCAAGGCTGCCAATGAGGTAGCAGAGGCTGTGGCAGCTAAAGGTTATTCTTCTACCGAGAAGATCAAGAGGTTGGAATCTGAGCTCATCGCTTTGAAGAGGTCTAATATCTATTTCCCTACTTCTTTGCAGCTTAAGATCGCTCACCAAGAGATCATTGACTTAAAGACTAGGCTTGACGCGATCTAAGTAAAGTATGATAATGCAGAGAAGAAGATTGGGTGTTACATACCTCTTATTCAAGTTCTTGAGCATGCCATCTCTGAATTACGCTCCCCTGCTTATGCAAAGGATAAAAAATTGATTGCTGCTTACAGCCAAGTGATCCACTTTAAGAAGGTCATTGATAGGCTTGAGCCTCAAGTGTTGGAACTCTAAGGTGCTTTAAAGATCAACGATAGTCTGAAGAAAGAAGTTGAGGAGTTGCAGCGGGTCTGTGCTTGTCTGCTCGATGAGAATGAGCAGTTGAAGAGTGAGAAGGCTAGGTTCAAGGCTTCGCTTACTCAGAGTCAAACTGATTTCTAAAAGCTAGCTTATGTAGACTATCTATTCGGGCGACTGTTTGACTTTGAGTTTTTTGGTAAAGACTTCGAGACCTTTTATATTTCTCCAAAGGACTTGCTCGCCTTCACTTTTGAGTCTTCTATTGGTGAAGTAGTTGGAGAAGTTGGTGCACATGCTGGGCCAACTGGTGGTGAAGCGCCAGATGGTGCTGCTTCTGAAGGTGTGGCGACCGAGTAGCTATAGGATGTCCAAGCTATTGAATAGTAGTCTTCTAGGTAGCCTTTATGATTTTCTTTGTTTTTCTTGTTGTTTTTACTTGAACTCATTCGGTCTTTACTAGTTATTTATCAATTTTGCTAGAAAATTTAATAAACTTGTTTCCTTCTTTTTTCTCCATCTTCGCTCATTTTGTTCATGCCCTAACCTTTAGACTTTATAGGCTAGTGGCAGACGTGCTACTTTTCTATAAGTAGATAAGCTCGCATAGCCTATGTAGCTATAAGTGTTGGTGTAGAACTTTGCAAGGTTGTTAGTCATAGGGTTGGCAACCGGATGCCTTACTTACAGAAGCAAACAAGTCCGCTTAACCACTAAGCTGTTAACCTTGGCTTCCTCTAATTTTGTAAGTTGCGTAGCAAGTATCACAACACTTTAGGACTTGGTGTAGATCGTTCCACGCTTGGCAGAGGTAAAACTTATCGACTAAGTAGCATGTCGGAAATAGATAAAACTTCATATATGTGCACTAGCTTATTTAACCTTTCACAAGAATATGCGGTTGTATAAGTCTAGCGCTGCTTTACTAATAGAAAGGCAAGTTCTAGGCAGTCTTCTGGAAATCATAGGCTACTTTAGTGCACTCAGTAACAGCTTTAAGGTTCCAGGGCAGCCGTCCATCAGGTGTACTACGTAATGTGCCCCCTCCGTCTCTAGGGCCCAGTTCCTTAGAGATTAGGCCAAGAAACCTAAAATCATTCAGTTAGCTAAGCCTTGAAAAAGACCATTGTGGCTACTTTTAGGAATCCTGGTGCAAGCCATCGTGCATCTAGTTATACTAGGGCAGCCTGGCTCATCCAATTCTCGATATTCGGAGTGTAGAGTTTATCCTCCCGCTTTAAAGAGTAGACCCATGTGGGTGTCGAGGGATTGGTTTACCCTCTCGTATTGAAGAGCATGGTTGGTCCCTTGGGGGTGCAATTCCTACAATAAGTCTTTAAGAAGGGTGCAATCTTCTTTTGAAGTACATGGGTGATCAGTTGTTGTAGACATATAGTTGAGCCAAGTTGTAAATTACTTCTGAATTTCTCATTGAAAAATGAGTGAAACGAATGAATAACTTAGTTGTAAAAGACTGAATGGCAACTGGATAGTCCTCGGCTTGCGAGGTGGTGCCTATTGAGCTCCTTGAGTATTTGAGTCTTGATATAGTGGGAGGTCACACATGGTTCTTTCTCAGGTTGTAGGCGTTCTATTGCTTCTCGATCTCTTTATCGTTCATGGTAGTAAGGGTTTAATTACCCTTATCGCCTGCTCTGCTGGTCTTGTACGGACTTCCCAGATGGGATCCATTTTTTTAGAGCCTTCTCTACGGGATAATGATGAAGGCTTTTCTTAGGACTAGATCTATGGGTTTGAACTGCCGAATCATGGCTCTTTTATTATAGCTGGAGAGAAGTTACTGCTGGTAGGCTACAATGCGGGTGATGGTTTGCTCGCGTTTCTCTTCTGCCAAATCCAAGCTTGTGGCCATCTTCTTACTGTTTTGTTCAATACTTGGTAGTAAAGTGCTGATGCTTGGCACGATAATGTGGGGAGGAATGATGGCTTCCATACTAAATTCCAAAGAGAAATAAGTTTCACTGGTTGCTCGTCTTTTGGCAGTGCGATACGCCCATAGACATCTAAGGAGTTTGTCTGACCATCTTCCCTTCTTGATAGTGAGGGATTTCTTGAGGTAGTCGATGATCGTCTTGTTGGATGCATCAGCTTACCCATTACCTTGAGGATATCTTAGCGTAGACATATGCTACTTGATGCCATACTTTCGGAAGAACTTCGCCAAATCTTTGCCTATGAATTATAGGACGTTGTCAGTGATGATGGATTGAGGGATACCAAATCGGCAAATAATGTTCCTCCATATGAAGCGCTCTATGTCCGTCTGAGTAGTGGTCGTTATGGGCTTTGCTTTTACCCATTTTGTGAAGCAATTGGTTGCCACAGATGTCCTGCAATTCGTGGGCAAAGATTCGGCATACACATGTGCTGCTCGATTGCTCACTACATAAACGGCCAAGGACTTGCATGCGAAGGTAGTTCACTGGCAGGCAGTACTGGTACCAACTTGTAGCGTTGGCAACGGTCACTCTTTTGTACTAACTTCTTAGCATCTTGGTGCATGGTAGGCCAGTGGTAGCCTGCGTTAAGAGCCTTATATGCTAAGGATTGGCCTTCAAAGTGATTTTCACAAACGCCTTCGTGAATTAAGCTTAGAACCTTCAAGTCATCGGGAAGTGCTAGGCAGCAGAGATATGGTCCAGTGTAAGATCTTCAGATGAGAATGCTGCTCTATATATAGTAGTGTGCTACCTTTATTTGGAGCTTTTTAGACTCCAACCTTTCCATAAGGAGTGTGCTATTGACCAGGTAGTCTATAATAGAATTTTACCAGTTAGGAGTTGTACCAACTTATGACACCTCAGCTGCCGACTTCGCCTCTATGCTTGGCTTATCTAGATACTTCACCAAAATAGAGCATTTGAGTTAGTGGTCGAGAGCAAAGCCTAGGCCGGCTAACTCGTCCGCGTAGGCGTTGCCTACCTGCAGAACTTAAGTGAAAGTGTAAGTCTGAAATGCCTCAAGTTACTTGCGTATACCTTTTCTAGGTATTACGCCATACTTGGATGTTTTGTCATGTACTCCCCAGTAGTTTGGCTGGTGATTAGCTGGGAATCAGAATGAATTGCAAGCTTCTTCACCACTAAGTCTTTTGCCATTTGAAGGCCTGCTAGTAGGGTCTCATACTCTACTTCATTGTTGGATGCTTTGAAGCCTAGAGTGATCGCTTGCTTGAGCATTAACCATCTGAGGTAACAAAGACCACGCCTGCTTCCGAGACTTTGTAATTGGATGCGCCGCCGACATGCAAATGCCAGAAGTCTTTATTGGGGGAGCAGGCGAGCGCTAAAGTATGCTCGGCTGCTTCTGGGGCGTCGTTGGGCCACTATGTTGGGTCGCCTAGGCTAGGCGTGAATTCTGCTATGAAGTCCGTCAAGGCTTGGGCCTTTATCACCATGCGGGGTCAGAAAACTAAACCGTATTGGCCAAGTTATAACGCCTAGTTTATCACTGGTTGTGAAGCGTCCGGACCATGTAAGATTGATCGTAAAGGATATTGAGTCATGACGATGACTGTTTGAGCTTGAAAGTATGGTCTGAGCTTTTGAGCCACAACAACTAATGCCAAAATTAATTTTTCGATCTTCGGATATCTAGTTTCTGCATCGAGAAGAACTTTAGAAGTGTAGAATACCGGTAGTTGGGCATCCAGCCCTACTCGTATGAAGGCAGAGCTCATTACTACTTCTGAGATTGCCAAGTAAATGTATAAGTCTTTCACTTAAAACTCAGCTAATCGACTCTACATACTTAATACTCAGCTAATCGACTCTACACACCTGAAAATACATGTTTAGAAAAATGAGTGAGCATAAAATGCCCAGTAGGGGTTTTTTAGTAAGTCTGTAGTCATTTAAAATTTATGGTGCATGCCAGAAAGTAATAAGAGTGATTAGAAACCATTTATATTCATTCCCACGGAATCCAACAATATTCAAAACCATTTATATTCATTCCCACGAAATCCAACAATCTGAAATATGCTCTAAAAATGCTTGGAAGTAACATATGATAGAAAAACTAAAGTTTCAAAGCATTAGTAGCTTTGATAATAACGGTACAACACACAAGTTCAAAGTCACTTCCTTTGTCATAAGGATAACAAAGCCATTATCATTTAAAGAAACACAAACACAACTAATCTCAAGGATTTTCTTTTATACCAAACAAGTGACTAGCAAATTGGAAATAACTGTAGTAATACTTGGTCAATTTACGTATCACATGTATTTATCACTTTGATAACTCATTCTCACAGCCCACACATGGAGCTTTCCCCGGGGAACATTGGGTCATTGTGCCCATAATTAACAACTTCACGGGTCATTGTGCCCATTCATTCATTTCTCAACATTCACAACTGCACAGGTATTATACTGCTTTCCATCTACTTTCACAATTTGAACATTCGTATCAAGATGCTTCAAAATTCGATATTGAGTAAAATAAGAGGCATGCACATCAAAACAAAATCTTGAAAAATCATTTCAATCACTTTAAACTCACCAAAGTTGTAGCAATGAAATTCGAATCATTAAGATCAAACCATAGAGAAATATTTGCTTCACTTCTTTCACATCATCGAAAAAGGAAAACATTTTAAGTAAGCTTCAAATAGTGATCAAATACCAACAAACTTTGATCAAGTAAAAATGAAAAATGAAAATACTTTTATGGTTAAAACTCCCCTACCTTAACACAATTTCTTGATATTCAACTCCCAAGGTGTTCGTCGACTTGTTCCGTAGTCACCTTGTCCTTCTCTTCCTTATCTATAAGTAAGAAAAATCATCTCCCACTTACCAACGTCAGCTTTCCTTTTCTTTTTCTTTTTTTTTTCTTTCTTTTCTTTTAGCTCTTAACTTTTCAAGCCAAAGCTTGATCTCAAAAGTAAGAGAACTTTTAATGGACCAAAGGCTAATTGATCTAAATCTCAAACAATGCAATTTGATTTTGCTAATAATGGCCGCAAGTAATCCACTCGTAATCACCACCTAAAATTTTTGGGATATTACAGTAAGGGAGGTAACGTGAGATACTTTTTCAGGTCTTGGAAAGCTCTTTCACATTCATCATCCTATTTGTCTCGTTGCGCCCTCTTGATGGCCTTGAAAAATGGC
This sequence comes from Crataegus laevigata, assembly GCA_963580275.1. Taxonomy (NCBI): domain Eukaryota; kingdom Viridiplantae; phylum Streptophyta; class Magnoliopsida; order Rosales; family Rosaceae; genus Crataegus; species Crataegus laevigata. Next base: position 3,972,993 of record OY756953.1, on the reverse strand, counting down.
TTGCATCGATCGGTGAACCGCGAGAGAAAGCGGTTGAAGGCGGCTGCTTGTCCGACCAAGTTTTGGATCTTCTCCAAGGTAGCTGGAGACTTCATCTCTAGGATCGCTCGATTTTGCTTGGGATGTGCTTCAATTCCTCGTTGGGTTACTAAGTACCTAATGCGATGATTATGCAAACACACAAATTAAACCCCCTTGTTGACAATTGTAGTATATATGCAAGTAGGGATCGTTCTAAACCGGGGATTAGGAGGGATTGCTAATCTATATAAAATAAACTTAGAAACACTAAATAAAACTTTAAAAATACAAATCTAAAATCAAAACACTTAACTAGATTCAAATGATTCCAACGAAACTAGAATAACTCAAAATAAAACTAACAAATAAACTAAAACAGATTTTAGGGTTGTTTTAGGACGTGAATTGAATTTAAAAGATTCAAATTATGAAAATTAACCAACTGTAAACTAAATTAACTCAAAGAACTCAAAAGAAATCAAATAAAGTAGATTCAAATCAAAGGACATAAATTGTAAAAGGGGGATTGGGTTTTGATGAGAATAACTTGAAAATAAACAAATTATAAACTAGACAAATTTAGACAGAAAATATGGTTGTTTGAATGGATGATGGATTAGCTAGAGGGTTCTCCTCCACACATGATACACTTGTACATAAACTAATTTTTAGTTGTTATTTTGATAACTTATGAAACTCAATACTCCGGGTTAACTGTGATAGCACTTTTTTTAACCTTCAAGTTCTCCTTAAGTTAATGAATTGAATGGGAAAGCGCATATAACAATTCAAAACATTCTTCAAAAGTTCCATACGTGAAAAGCACAATAGAGATACAATCAAAGATCATTAAGATTCATGAGAACTATAAGTATTGATGAGGCATTCGTAACTATGAAAAGCATGATACTCTTGCCAAGAATTCACTTAACACGATTGTGGATAACAACCTTCACTACTTATGAATATAAGTTCATAACGATTAGGTGAAATTTCCTTATATTCTAGCATCAAACTTATGCATGAAAACTAAGCGTGCACTCTTAATTAACATACACAAATAAGTTATCAATCAAATAGTTAAGCGAATTGAAATCACAAATTATTAAAGCACAACCAAAAGTAATTAATTCATAATGCAAATGTAATCATGGCTTTGAATCCCCCTAGCAAAAGGGGGGGGTTTAGTTCCTCATAATTGTAAAACAAAGGTAAATAGATTTATACATTGAAAATAAAAGAAAGAAAACACCTAAACGCTCCAACGATCCTCGTTGAGTGGCAAGCACATCCAAGCACTTTCATTCCCTTCCTTTGCTACGGCACAAGGGGTGGTTGTGGGTTGAAGGTTTGGTTGTATAGAGGAATGGATAGGGGGATGTATGGTGGTGTTTAGGATGGGTAGGTAGGGGTAAGGCTAGGATAGTTTAGGGAGTGTAGAATGGAAGTGTTGTGTGAATTCGTGTCTTTGGCCTTGATGGAGAAGCCTATTTATAGGCTTTGAGAATGAATCACTACCATCCATTTTCTTGGTGAGAATGAATCACCACCATCCATTTTTGTTGGTGAGAATGAATCACTACCATCCATTTTGTTGGTGAGAATGAATCACCACCATCCATTTTTATGCTCCACATGCATGCAATCCATTTCACCCCAAAATAGCTCCAAAATGCACCAAAATGCACTTCTTTGCTAACTTTGTTATTTAGAACCTACAAACACATGAAAATAGCTTAAAACATTATAATAAGATGAAACTAATTAAGTAAATGCAAGGAAACAAACTAATAAAGTCACATAAATATGTTCCTATCAGTACCCTAGGAATCGGCTTGAAGATACTCTAAACGTGCACTTTGTGGGATTGAGCTTCATCTTGTACTTTCTAAGGATGTCGAAAGTTTCCACCAAGTTGCCGATGTGGTCTGACCGCTACTTGCCTTTCACCATGATGTCATCGACATAGACCTCTATGGTTACCCTAATTTGCTTCTTAAACATCATGTTTACTAACCTTTGGTAAGTGGTTCCCGCGTTCTTGAGGCCTAAAGAGCATAACATTGTAGCAGTAGGTGCCTTACTCGATCATGAACGCAGTTTTCTCATTGTTGAGCTCATATATAGCTATTTGGTTATAGCCAGAGTACGCGTCCAAAAAGCTGAGCAGTTGGTTCCCAGGTTCCCAAAAGTTGAATCTACCAATAGATCGATGTGGGGAACGGATAAGGATCTTTTGGGCATGCTTTTCTTAGGTCGGTGTAATCTATACAAACCCTTCATTTGCCCTTCTATTTCTTCACGACTAGCATAACGTTGGCAAACCAAGCTGAGTGTGCTACCTCTTCTATGAATCTGGCCTTCAATAGCTTTTCAATTTTCACTTTGATGATCGTTACTTGCTCGAGCGTGAAATGTCTACTTTTTTGGATTACTGGTTTGGCAACGAGGTTGACGTGTAGCTTGTGGCGAGCTATCTTAGGGTCGATCCCAAGCATGTCGGAAGGTGACCATGCAAAAACGTCACGATTTTTCTTAAGGAGTGAGCTCTTTATTCTCGGTTGGGCTTAGACGTGAGCCGATTCTAGCTGTCTTTTTTAGCTGCTGGGGACCAAGAATGATGTCTTCGACGTCTTTTTTCAGTTTTTATCATGTCTCGTCTGCTTTGGCGCCATCTTCTTGATCCGCTTGCTGTAATTACTATTTGGTAGCTTCTTCATCCTTTTGGACCTCGGTAGCCTCTACAGGGGTAAAGGTTCTCTGCTTTGATTCCTTCAATACTTGCACAGTGCATCGTCAAGTGCGGCCTGGTCAGACTTGATCTCTCTGAATCCATGCGAAATCAGATCTTTTAATATTTGACGGAAGTGACGGCATCCAGCTTGATCAACTAAGGTTTCCTAAGAATCCCATTATAGGGAGATGGGTCGTTTACGGTCGTGAAGGTCTGCTTTGAGACAATTGGTGATGTTTTCACGTCAACTGTGATGTGACCGATGGCAGTCGAGGTGTGCCCGTTGAATTCGGTGAGTACCTCTGCTTGGCGTATGATTGTGTTTTCCAGACCCATCTTTTGAATGACTGAGAGTTGAAGTAGATTAACTGCACTTCCATTGTCGACCATCATTTTGTCAATTATAGCATAGGCTAGTTGGACAAATACTACTAGTGTGTCGTCGCGTGGAAAATCGACACATTCTGTATCCTGCTCGGTGAAGCCAATGATGGGTTCGAGTTGAGTGTCAACTGCTTGGACCTGTGAGACTAGTAAAACTTGCTGGATATTCTTCTTTTTGGAGTTGTTAGTTGCCCCCAAGTGCTTAGATTCGGCAAAGATGTCATTGATCCGAATCGTTTTGGTTAGTGGTTCTTCATCGTCGTCTACATTCCTTCTAGGCTGCATAGCTGGCTTGTCCAAGTATCTGTTGACCTTACCTTCTTTCACAAACTTCTCTAGGTAGTTCTTCCAAGTGTAGCAGTAGTCGGTTGTGTGACCAGAACCTCGATAGAATGCTCAATATTTGGTGTGATTCAACTTGGAAGTATCTCATTTTGATTGGTTCGGCAGCTTGAACCATGGTTCGTTCTTGATGTCATGAAAGATTTGGTGGATCGGGATTGAAAACTTAGAGTAGTTCTTGGTCGTCGGGCCTTCCTTGGCCATGGGTCAATCCCTACGCTTGGCCTCCTACTTGCTATTGCCATAATACTTCCTGTCCTCCTTCTTTTGAGCCACTTCCGATTATCTTCGGTTTCTCTACTTTAAACCTCTTCACATAGTCGCAGAGTGACTCTTTTGGGTTCTTCTTCACATTAAACAAGTGGTCGAGCTTTTTCTTGATTGAGCGATATGATAAGTATTCTTTGGTGAAAACCAAAGAAAGATCATCAAAACTCCGGATGGATTGTGGCGGCAAGGTGTGGAACCAATCTTGCGCCTCGCCTTGCAAAGTGGTGGCAAATATCTTGCACATAAGAGTATCGTTGTTTCAGTAAATGACCATTGTGCTTTGGTAATGTTTCAAGTGTGCCTCTCTAAATCTCCATCTCTTTTAAAAGATGTGAAATATGGCATGTTAAACGTACGTGGAGGCTCTGCTTGCTCGATCTCGTTCGTGAAGGGTAACTTGCTCATGTTGATTATGTCACATTGTAGTGCTTCATCGACCATTTCGTTGCATTAGAAATTACACAATCGCTTGTTAATGACATCTCTACCTCTTCTTGAATTTGCCTTTGTTGGGGTAGCGGAATTCTCGGTTGCCCCTAGTCTTGACCTGCTGGTTTAGGCTGCTCTTTTACACGCTCGGCTTGTCTATGCCACAGCTACGGTGCATAAGGTAAATTCATAACAAGCGATGAACTTATTCGTATGTTGGTGGTTAAACTTGAGCCGGATTGAGTGACTGATTCTCTTCGTCCATCATGCTGCATACTCCAATGAGGTATGGAAGATGTTTCTTGCGGTCCTAGTCTCGAATGAATGCTTCGCTTGGAAGGCTACTCATGTTGACCATCGGAGTGTGGTCCCAACCGTGAGTGTATACTCGTTCTGGGGCTTAGTTGAGAGTGCACGCTCCTCTGCGCGCTAAGACGAGAGTATACGCTATCTTGGGGGCCTAATCGGGAGTGTACACTGCCCGAACGCTCAGTTCGTGGCAGGTTGAGTGGCTGCTTGCTAGAATGCTACTGGAGAGTTTCTTCGTCTGCCTTTGCCCTACTTCGATACACCTCATCTGGGGCACGTTAGATCTCGGTGCACTACAAGAGTTGATTCACCAAGGTCTTTTGTTGTGCAAGGGCGCTCGTCAACTCTATGACTTGTCGGGACAAGTGTTGTTCTCCATTCGAATTGGAGAAGCTTGGAAGAAATGCACCTCCTTGAGTAGTAGAAGGGTGGTAGACTCTGGGCACAAGATTTGAGTTGGGAAATGTCAAATCCGCTGAGAAATGTGGTAAAAATAACCCCGGTTCAATCGTATATCCTGAAATTTGAAGCCGGGATGATTGAGTTAATCTTGGGCCGACTTGGGCTGCTTAGGAAACGACTAGAGTAGGCTGGGCCACTGGAATATGCTGCTCAGCGTGTGGTGTATGCATGCGCAAGGTTTGGGCTCGCGTTGGGTTTGGGCGACATGAGCCGGCTCAGCTAGGGCTTGGGCCTTTGAAGGTTAAAGTGGCACAGTTTGGGTCGTGGCCTTAGAGTCGTAGGTTTTGCCAAAAGTGGCTGCCGTGGTGGCCACCGTGGTGGTTGCCATGGTGGTGCCTCGTGGGGGTGCCACTCCACTCACCACTATGTTGAGCCTTGTAGATCGCTGGGCCCTGATCCTTGAACGTTGGAATTTCAATTCGTCGAGGTTTTCGAATCTCTTGTCATTGTACTTTTCTTTTACGTTTTATCAAATAATTTTTAGAAATAAAAATTCCAAGAATAAGAACGTACGAAACAAAATCTACAAATAAGCAAAGAAACAAAAAAACCTTAGATGTGAGAGTCTTCTACGAGTGTGTGACTCAGCTCTTAATGAAAGCACCAATTTGTGGATGAAAATTTCTTTTTCCTTGTTCTTGGACAAAATTGCACCTACAAAACAAACAACACCTTAGGTCAAGGCCAAGAGCCTCACGCACCCACGATGAATGGGAAGGCTTTGGCCGAAGAACCTCCGATGCCAAAGTTAGAATTTTGAGGAAAAAGTGTTTGGAGAATTTAGATAATTTAGCAAGAGTGTATAACTTAGGTTTGGAGAAAATGAGGGTGTTTATATAGGGGTGTGGCTGGCCCCTTTGGGAGGATGGGGACCGGCCACTTGGATTGTTTTTTTTGGTGAGATTCATGATTTGTTAGCTAATTAATAAATTAATTAGGTAATAAATCAATTAATTAGCTAATTAATATAATTAGAAAGGAATGATTTGAGGGTTACTTTGTGGAGAAGATTTGATGAGGATGGATGAAATAAGTTTTGAATAAATACCTATTTTGGGTACTTTTGACTTAATTGAGGGATGATTGTCCACTGCTCGTATGTAGGAGTTTCGGTATTCCTCGAGGGTAATTTTGTCCTTTTTACTCTAGAATCCACTTGTCGCCTCCATATTTTTCTTGATTATTTTTTGCTCCACAACTATGATGATCTCTATGAATGTGAGTTGAATTTTGTATGTAATTATATGTAGCTTACAATTTGGAAGAATGCGACCATTATTCTTCACTATGAAGGAAGTTGATGATGGTCGTATTGCGTATTCACTAGCATGCCATTAGAATTGTGGGTTTTGGAGATTGCGTGTCTGCCATTTCCATTTTGTAAGATGATGGAAATGTATTTGGTTCATTTGGCCAGACTGGTGATAGGGAAAATGGTTTCGTCGCAATATCTTTGTATCAATGAGTTTCAAATTGTTGTTGAGAAGGAAGCCCTGTGATCAATACCTTACATTCAACTGTTTATGTAGTGGAAACCAATAGGACCTTGGTTTTGTCTTTGTCAACTTCTGCTTCGTGCCCTGAAGTTTCTCACGTTTCGTGTGACTAGGTGAGTGCGTGGATTTTGAGCCGAAGAAGAAGAGGAGAATGTGACTAGCATGAAAAGGCCAAAACAAGAACAAATTGGCCAGTTTCTTCACTAACTATTTATTTCTTCAAGTTAAGATTCTTGATTTTCTGAAACATAAGTTTTGGGAGACAATTTCGAAAGGGTTGTTAGTTGATGGGACAGTTTACTCTTTATTCTAATAAGAATATTACACCATAATACAAAAAGGACGAAAAATGATTAACTTGTGTTTGGGCTGAATTTCTGGATTTGGTCTCTTGCATAGCTTCTCGGGGCTCTGGCTCTTTCTTGCATGTTAGGCAAGATCTTGGTTCTTAGTGTGCTGCAATACGAGTTTATTGTTAGTTTGAAAGGTGCCTTTGTGGGGTCTTTGGTTTAGGTATTGAGGCTTACAATCAAAACTAACAAGGATCTGAGCATGTCACTATTATCTTTGTATAATAGATTATTGAATGGAGGTGAAATAGGTTGGTTACTTGCGCCATAAGTTATTTAGACTTCTTGTTTATCAAAAGATTGTCACAAATAGGTTAAGTCTGTATAAGGTTCTTTTCTTGCCTTGTAAACAAGGACTTTTAATCCATAACATTTGTATGTCTAAAATGAAGGGAGTTCAGGGTCCTTCTAACCATTTTGTTGATCAAATTTCGTTTTAATGAAAACAAGTTCATTGACTTATCCATATTTGATTGTGGATGGAACTTTTAAGTGTAAAACAACTAAAAATGATTTAAAAACATGAAGGAAAATGCACTAAATAACATATCTACTATATGTAAGTACAAACAAAAGAGAGTAAGGCAAGATTTAACCTTGTCGGGTAAGGTTTGACTTCTTACAGCCACTTCTCTTTATGTTTACAGGGGGTTTGTATACTCTGGAGGATGAAATAAAAGGGTTCTATAAGAGGGAATTGATACTTCAACATTAGGAGAATGTAGCAGAGCTTCTAATGTAGACAAAAGATGGCTTTCTATAAGGGAACTATAGCTTAAAAGGACAGGATCTAGACAAAGTTCAGCTTTCTGGTATCTTGCTTACTTGAGAGCAAAGTGGGATGTCTTTTGATTGATTGGTTGAATGTCATTGTCTCTGGTGTCCCTCTCTGCTTTTATAGACAATTTGGCTCGACTGTCTAAGCTTTGCCTTTAGCTGATGTCTTTTGGAGGGCAATAAGTCATCACCTATTTACTCATCCGTGCCTTGAAAAGTATTTTTTGGCTGGTGGTGAGGTGTTTTATGTTGCCCATCACTTCAATCATAGACATATGGCCTATGCTTTCACTGAAATAGCTTCCAATTCATCTTGGGCCCATCGACTTGCCCAAGCCCAGTCTTCTATTAGTTTTCGCATCTTTGGGCCTTCATTATTACAAAGCCCAATGTCAAATATAAACCCAAACATATACCATGGCCATCTCCTTCTCCACGTCTTTAAAAGATTTGGATTAAATTATAATAAGAGAATCGAATGATAAAAATAAATAAAAGTGTAAAAGAGGAAAATCGTTTGTGCCAAAAACTCACTTCTGATAAAAAAAAAAAAACTCATTGTGATTGAGTATACATGAAACAACCTTTGACAACTACCATTGTCACCAATTTGTTATGCCCAATCTTGGAGGAGATTCTTGTTCGTGTCGATGATATCTCTCTCTTTTTTTCACACCACATGAGGGCACGTAATGTGAGAGATAATGAGAGTATCTTGTTGTATGCTAGATTGCCCTTAATGTCGGACACCCAAATCCGTAGTCTATAATTCAAAGTTGGTTAACCTTTGGATTGAAAAAATAAAAAGCAATTATCAACTAACATATATGAGATGAGTGTATGAGGGAAAAAGAGGAGTTAAAATCATTTCTCCCCAAAATTGGGTCTAATTCAACTGTGTGCTAGGCTGCACTACCTATATTGTAGTTAGATGAATTAACCAATGATACTTATAAAAAAATAATTTAGTTGGAGAGGTTGATCAAATTAGGTGTTTGTGTTTTTTTAAACATTTCCGTAATAACATTAATTCGTTAATGTATCTAAACTAGTCATGAAGTAGTCATCCAATATATCTTCATCATCACATGACTTCCAATTCATGACTTGTCATCCGTAATAACACCCAAGATGTTGCTCTACCGAAGTGGAAAGTTCTAGGTCGTATTATCGCAAAAAAGCATGACATTTAAGGGTGGATGTGGATGTGGTGGTGGGTCATTTGATCCAATTTTCTTGCTGCCCAACAAACAATCCTTAAGCTAAAAGCCAGTAGTTAGCTAGGTAGGCACATGTGACATGCCACTCCATCTATTTCCATCAAAAAAAACGAAAAAAAGAAGAAGAAAAAAGTGAACTCCCTACGTGGAAGCTGGGATTATAAGATTTTCTGGGCCCTAATAATCAATCACAGGAAACGGGATTAGAAGTGATTTCATGGGCCAAATTAGTAGAATATTAATAAGGTTTTGATTTAATTCCCAAATGAAGGGGCAGGGTTGTTGGTTCACTCAGGAAGATTTCATGCATGGCTAAATAAGTTTAGATGGTCTAATCATGCTACTTCTGGCATAGGATCTATCGAGATGTTCATTTGCTGGCTGCATGCATGGGACCATCGGCTGTGTCGTCGACAGGGTTCAAAACCATGTGCACAATATGTGTACGACCCAGACCAAGTTATATTTTGCGATGATGGGTTTGACACAGATTTCTCACACAACATTAAAGATAGTACATGCCAAATCACAGTACTTGTCATGATCATCAGTCATGACAACGAACAACGTCCAACTAATAAATATCAGGATATCTCTTAAACGTGTGTTTGCTGTAAATTAAACGTACTTTTTAACTGAAATAATATTACAACGATGATCCTCTCGGGATCTTTAACTTCCTTTACTCGTACAAAAGTTTCGAAGAATGCTAACGAATATTAACAAAACAATAACGTGTAATAAGAACTAGTCATGACTGAAATTCGATTCTCCATAAATATTTTAGCTTGCAACTTATGCACAAGGGTTTGAATGTCATGAATAAGTGAATGTAGACGCATATGTAGATTGGAAATGGTAATCACACTCTCTTTATCTCTTCCGGCATAGGCCTTACACATTCTTGTTTGTTGTTTTTGTTTTATTTATTTAATTTGAAGTCCATGTTAAATAGGTGTATAAGCAAAACAATTGTGTGATTATATATTTATATATCATTTTCCATAAAACCATTTGGCCAAATTATAGCAATGATCCCTGAACTTTATCCCTAGTTTAATTTTAGTCCATGAACTCTTATTTTAATTTCTTTAGTAATCGAACTTAACAATGTATTGCATCATTGATCTTTTTCACTAACGCCTCTTTTTTTTTCTGTTTAATATATATTCACTTGATTAAAGGTGATTTTGTTAGTTTTGATGTGTACATTACATCTTCAAACGATGATCTACTACAATATCCTCTTGTTCCAAACCAAATACAATCTCAATTATAATTTGGCTAAATCTTACGAACATGATATTTATTCGATATGGAATATTTAAAAAATGTCTAATCTGTTACGTGTGTACACCTAGTGAGATTAGATTTTATATTAGAGAAATCTGCATATTTAATACACGATAACAACAAGTAATCACTTTACACTTGTTTTTTTGTGTGTGTAGTTTATTCATCAAAGGATCGCTAAGAATATATAAGAACAGCGATCGATGGCCACCAATTAACTAGAGCACTACCAAGAGTTGCATTGATCCCTATTAACCCAAGACTCCAAGATTATGCAGACCAGGGAGCCCATAAAAACTTAATCAAGTGTGTACATTAGTTCTCAATTTTCATAAATCGTAGCTAGAACCTTTACCTTGCTTTCAAGTTTCATCCAGTTCATTCTTTCTTTCACTCAATCGCATTTTGACTACTATCAAAGGACTTTCTAGTATGCACTAATCTATACACCGAAGTCTATGACTGTTGAATTTTTGTTTATTTTATTCTTAACTGCACATTCAATTATCAAGTATTCTTATGCATGTCATACACTTAACCGTAATGTAGTTTTCATGATTTCGTTTTACAAATTAAACAAACCCCGCCAACCACAACCAAACCACCATTAAGTCATGTAGGATAGGACATTACTAAGATTGATTATGTCATGTGCCCTCTGGCAAGTGTGATTGGCAATCGTCCTTTGTGTGATTAAGAATATAATCTTTAGGTATATATATGTGGGTATCAATCAAATTTGTGGAATCCAATTGGTGCAAAGTGTACAATCCTTGTGTTAGTTTGTTCTTGAAGTTTTTAAAAGCACAAATAATTCATCTACTCCTATAAAAAGAAAGAAAACAGAGTAGTTCTATCCACATATTCATTTTTATTTCACGAAATCTTTTTAATTTCTGACCATCGGATCGAATGAATTCAAAAAGATCAATTAATAAGAATTAACAAAAGTAATTAAGAAATAAAAAGAGATGTTTGAATAACAATAACAATTTATAAATTTATGCATGGTTTGCTAACTAGAAAATTCTTTAAAAAAAAACCTACCCTTCATTGAAGAGGTTTTTCAATTCGTACGTCATATATATTTATACAAGTTGTGAGCTAATTAGACATAAAAAAATTAAAAATTAAAAAATTAAAAAAAAACCTTTCCTACATATATATAATGACAGATAGCGTAATGGAGATAGATAAAATCTCCCGTCCATTAATGAGAGAGTCGGAGACCCAATCATTCAACGGTACCCAATCAAAAGGTCGTTTCATAAAAATAAAGGGTCGAGATTGATTGAAGAGATAGTGGGCCACGACACAGTAGAGTTATTAAATAATTTTAGAACTCACCACCGATACCCTCTATGTTGTCAGCAACTGCACCATTAAAAAGAAAAAAGAAAGAAAGAAAGAAGAAAAAAAAGATGAGGAATGATGCACCTGTTTGTCAGTGACGTTGTATATCGGTTTGGGCAATGACCAGCATCCGGGTCCCGCCACCCGAGCCAACACCTGGAACTGATAAGGTGAGGACCCTACCGTCCTATTACCCTTCCCCCCCTTGGCTGATAATTTTATGTCATTGATGCAGTAAACCCTAGAGATTCATGGCAGGAGAGATGAAGAATCAGAATGATCAAAAGGCTGTGATTTTTTTTTTTAATCCTGCATTTTTCAGTAAAACTACTACAGCTACTGTTTCATCCCTTTCACAAGCTACCCATTTACATGAACGCAAACATGGCGGTGGCCTAGAGAGAGAATCTAGAGAGAGAAAGTGAGAGGAAAAAAGAGAGAGAATCCAATTGTTAGTTAGGTAGGAGACTTACCATATACCATGCAAGTAAGTCATTTTCACCAGCAGAGTCAAAATGCATAAATTACGAAGCAGTTTATACTGCTTCGTCCAGCCGTTCATTTACATATGATTCATGGTATGAGTCGGTTTATCCTAAAATTTCGATGAATTACTTTTCATGAAAGATCAAAAGAGAAGAGAAAGGAGAGTTGATCACACAAACAATGATGACAGTATACTGTGATTAATCGCCAGAAATTAGAGAAATACGAGAGCAGCCAAAATAATTAACCCATGTTAAAAAATAAGTGTCGGTTTTTCTTTTCTTTTCTTCAAACCCTAACAAAACCTCTCTTCTCCCGGCCATATCATACTAATCACACAAAAAAATTGGGAATAAATAGATAAAAATAAACCTCAGAATTTTAAGAGCAATCAATCAAACCTCACGTGTGTTGTTACAGCAAACTACTACACATGTGGGAAGAAATGACGACCACCAACGATGACCGTGAACATAAAATCCGACCGCCATTCGCCCGCTTTATGAGTGGTGACTAGTACTATCGTGCCGATCGTCGCCCCCGCCGTGGTGTGAGTGTGAGCCGCTCGCCTGCTGCGAGTCTGAAACACCTGTACCGGACATGTGCCGGTACGGATTGAGTCCAGCGAGCATATTCAACTGCCCGTCGCTCATGTTATCGCCATCATTACCACCACCACCACCGCCCGAGCCACTCAATTGATGTTGATTAGGCAACACGGTGACTGGGGCGGGGAAATTCATAAAATGTAAGCCACCGGGCATCGTTCCTCTATACAGTCCACTGTTGTTGACCGAAGCTGGAAAAGTCCAAATAGGGTCTCCGCTCATAACTTGGTTGTTAGAGTTAGCCAGCATCCAAAAATTAGCCGGAATCTGACTGTGTGGGTGGCTGGCCGGGACCGCACCAGTGCTCGACTGCAATAAGTACCCTCCTCCACCACCACCGCCGCCACCTCCCATTTGATTCAAGTCCTGCTCCGGCGGCCGACGCTTCCTCCCTCCCAAGCTCCCCTCCCCTGCCGACGCCGCCTCCGAGAGATCTAAAGACACAGTATCCCGGAGCTCCTGCTTGGCTTGCAACATGGAAGCGTGCATGGTGTTTGTTTGGAAGTTTAGGAGAGTCGAAGAGCTGTCAGAAGATGAGAGGCCGATGCCCTGAAAGAGGCTCCGCCGCTGGTTCTGTTGGAGAGAGAAATTCGGGCTGTAATAAGAGGATCTTAGCTGCGAGGGGACCGACATGCTGGAGCCGGAGCTGCGGAGTGAGATGTTAAGTGACGTGAAGTTGGCGGGGATTGTGCCGGTACCGGTGGCGGCGATCACGGCGGGCTCGGCCTGCTGGAGAAGCCACTCAATGGTTTCTCCGTCGGACTTGTGACCTAGCTCGCGCGTGAGCTGGAAGACTCTGGCGGCGCATAGAGCCGGCATTCGAATGCGGCGGCCTCGGCCGTCGACTTTCGTGTGGCGGTCCCTGGTGGAGGTCCGCTTGGGGGGTGGCTTTTTCGAGGGCTCGGGGGAAGAAGCTTGGAGAGCTGAGGTGGTTGTGGCTGTGGCAGTAGAGGCGGTGTTGTTGGTGGTGGTGGGGTCGACGGTGGTGATGGCTAGAGAAGGGTAGGGGGAGGTGGAGTTGGAGCAGGAGGCGGCTTCTTGGTGATCTAATTCTTTTTTCTCTAGCAACTGGAAGGGGAAGTTCGGACGGTGTTGATGTTGTTGTTGATAGTGGTGGTGGTGGTGGCGGAGTTGATGATCGTCACCTCCTTCCATGATCGCATGGGAAAGAGAATTATGATCAGTTTGTGGATTTTGTGTGAGAAGAGTAGAGAGAGTGTGGAAGAGAGAGGGCTTAGTTTAGTATAATTGGGTTTTGGTGGGTCTCTCACTCAGCAGCAGCTCAACTCAGCTCTCAGCTCTCTTCAGTCACTTAGTTACAGTATTTTTACAGGACAAATCTGTTTTTTTCCTTCTAAAAATAAATAAATAAAAATTATCTGGTTGTTTGTTGGCTGGAATTTGTGTATGAAAAAAAAAAAGAACTGAAATTTTGATTTAGATGATATGTTTTGTTAGAGAGTAGCTAGAGAGAGAAAGAAGTATGGACTAAAATGGTCCTTTGGAGAGAGAGAGAGAGACAGAAGATAAGGGAGGGAGGGAGGGAGGGAGCGAGGAAGAGAGGGCTGGGCAGGCAAGCTTTAAGCAACAAAGATAATGAGTGGGAATTATATGGGTGAGCTTTAAAAAGCAATTTTTTTTAGGAAAGAAATTGCTTTGTTGTTGTGCTGAGCTTTTTCTAGCTTTCTTTCTTTTATATTGTAATTGTTTTTTAATATATAAAAATAAAAATTACACAAGTGATGGTAAAGGAGGCAAAAATCAAACTCAGTATTTCATATGCATAAATAAATATTCTTAAACACTTAGATCAATTGCAAGCATCTTTTTTTTTTCCTTTTCCGTAGAGGAAAATACCCAAATATCCATATGATCAAACAGCTAATATCAAATCAATTAATATCTAGTTTTTTATTTAATTATTAAACACAGAACTTCAGGTACATGCATGGATAAATAAAGAATGTTTATTAGTATTTCAAAAATCTCATTATACACTCCTCACAAGTATATTTTTATTTCTGATTATAAAAAGTTTAGGGTGCAAATGACAATATAAATACGCTTAAACACTTATCAGTTACAACCATCTTTAGTTTTTTTTTCTTCTTTCTATTCCTTAGAGGAAAATATATGATATGAGTAAATTGTAGCTATGGTCCCTTAACCTTAACTCAATTGGAGCAATGGTCCCTCAACTTATCAAAACGTGCAGCTATGGTCCCTCAACTAAAAATCCATTACCATTGGTCCCTCAACTTTAATTCAATTGGAGAAATTGTCCCTTAACTTTAACCCAATTGTAGCAATGGTCTTTTCAATATAACTCATTTTGACAAAAATTTTGACATAGTTGACGAAAAGAACCATAATTATACACTTTGATGAGTTGAGAAACCCTAATTGTATAAATGGTCATTCCAACATAGCTTATTTTGACAAAATTGATGAAAAGGACTATAGCTACACATTTTAATAAGTTGAGGGACCAATGGTAATGAATTTTTAGTTGAGGGACCATTGCTCCAATTTGATTAAAGTTGAGGGACCATTTGTACAATTTACTCCCATGATATAGATCCTATAAAAAAATTAATATCTAAATTTTTATTTAATTTTGAAAATTTTCAAGAGGGAGAAGAAGAAAACGGGAATCAAACACAAGACTTCAGATACAAAAAATAAGTGCTCTGAGCTGCTTGCACTACAAGTCTAAAACTCCTTTCGAAAATTTTCATTCTGTGGAGGAAAATATCAAAACATCTATTGCCAAATACCCAAACATCAAATAACATTTAGATTTTAAATTTCAATTTTTTAGGGAATTTTCAGCATATGAGGAGGAAAAGGGGAGAGGATGAGGGTGAAGGGGTTCCTTGGACGTCCCCTTTGGCTCAGACTCTCCACGTGAGGTGCTCCTTTTATCATTCAATCCATAAAGACAATGGTGGCCGAGGTGGAACCCAACCCCAAGTCAAAAAAAAATTTAGAGACTTTGAAAAAAGGAAAGATTACATAAAGTGGGTCCCGGTCTCATTCAAGTAATCATTTCGTTTTGCCTTTGGCCCTTCCTTTTGCTCTGCACCTTTGCCATTTGTTAGTTGCTGGCAAGGGAACTTTGGGATCCCTTAAGTCCACCAGTAAAATATCTTTAAACTTACCTCCCCCTGATCTCGATCCTTCTTGCTGACTGTTGCCTATTGGGCCTATAATCTTTGTTGGCATTAGGGTTTAGTCTCTAGGTTTCAGACGTGTTCCATTCTTCTCTTTGATCCAAAACCCTAATTAGGGTTTGCTTATGCAAGTTTTTCTTGGGTTCCTGTATTACTTATTAGTGCATGTTGTGAAGACTTGTGACTTAAGTGATCAACGCAATGTTTATCTATGAATTAACCGCAAGAGTTCTAGTCTCGGATTCATGACAAGAGTTATATATTATGAAGTTGTACTTGTATTTTTTATTTTGGTATATGGATAAATGGTATTGAGTTTAGGGTTTTGGTATTCCTTATTATAATGTGGTTGGCCTATAGGTTCCGGTCGAGTTTCGGAAACATCTTCAATTCTTTTGTATATTTTGATTCCTTTTATGTAACTAGGCTTCTACCTTATTATGCATGTTGCGAGGATCTGTTACTCCAACGATAAACAAATCATTTACTTACGCATTCATGATAAGAGTTTTGACCACAGGAGTTCTGCTACCTCTCGCAAACCTACATTTTGTACCATATGACGACGGTTAGGTGGTATTAAAAGTGTTTGGTTTTGGTGTTCCTTAATAGATGCTAATGTGGGTTACCCTTCGGAACAAGCAGATGGCCCTGGATGATCAGCAGTACTCCTTCCTAATTTTAAATTACAAAACATTCAGAATATGTAATCATGATCGAACAGAGCTACTGGTTTTATGTGCAGGCTGCAGGCCCATCTAAATCATTTTGGTTTTCTCTAAAGAATCTGTGTTAAGGTTTGTTTACATTCATGCTGGTCCATAAATCCACTCATTTGACCAATCTACTTAATTAAATTAATGAGTTAATCAAATTATAAACCCCATTGGTTTTCTCTTTTAATCCATTTGCATCATTAATTAGACCAAAATATAAAATATGAAAGAATATTCTGTGTATGTTGAGCTGAATTGATCTGGATATTGAGCTTTATGCAGCTGGAAAAAGTTGTATATATATATTTGCAGATTACTTGCTATAATATCTGAAAATTGCCAACTTAAAATTGATTGGATGCTTTTATTGAGTATCACAGCTAATGTAATCTGCTCCACACAACATTTGATGTGATATACTTAATCTGATGGTATTGTTGTCTTTTGCAAATCAAATGAACACGTGGCATAATCTGATTTGGTAGTTTAAATAGGGAGGTGCTAGCACTCCGTTTTACTTTTCATACACCCTCTTCTATCATTTAATCATCTTCAATTCATTCGAACCGACTGAAAATTAAGAGGATGTATGAAAAATAAAAGGGATTGTGTGGATGGCACAATCCCTTAAATAAAGAAACCAGATGAATAAAGATGTCGATGATGAACTATTCTAGATACATAGTTACCAATATTGCTATATCAAAGAAAGCAAGTCTTAATCTTTATATAGCTGGCTTTGAATTTCTCAGGTTTTTTGTCAAGTACCAATTTACAACAGAGAGATAATGACTAACATTTTTTACAGTTTCTTGACCTGATTATCACAACCATTGTTGATTTTTCATGCCCTTTATTTTTTTTCTTTTTCTTTTGTATGAATGATTTGCAATGCCTTCAATCTTTACGTATATTTAAAGTTTTGTAGGGTCACTTGGTTTATGATATTTGCATAAACATATTAACTATCAACTCTTGGTTTATGATTAACTATCAACTATACTACAATTAAAAGGAAAAGGATTTTTAGAACTCCTTGTTTTCTTCTTCTGACTCTGTTTTTTTGTTCATTTGTTCTCTTTTATTTTGATTAATTTATTCAATCAAATGGCTAAAAACAAAGAGAAATACAAGAGGAAAAAATGTGCAAAAATCAGTTTCTAGTTAAAACTTTGCACATCATCGTTTGTTCTACAACAGTTAGGGTTTCACTTTATTATAAGAGGTATTTGACTGAAAATAAAAGGTATTCACTGAAAGTAAATATATATCCTGATCAATTCCTAATACATTTAATAACTTCCACCCCACTAGTTTAATGACTTTTTGTCTTTCTAATAAGTTGAACGAAATCTAATGGGGCTCCATTTGAACAAGTCCATTGTAGCATGTGGCAACATCTGATTTGAGATGGCAGAGTTTACTGTACATGACAGCACTGTGGGGTTACTGTCGAGAAATGTGAACCAGGAATTAGCAAAATGTTGCCTTTCTTTGAGACCACATGCCTTGCCACTTATGTAATGCCATTGAACGAGACAGCTTACCATCTTCTTCAGCTGTGCAATTGTTAATATCTTATGGAAAACTAGAGTCCTCTTGACATTGGCAACTTTCTGGATGTAAAAGTTGAAACCCTAAACCTAAATTCAAATCAAATAAAGTTCCACGCAACATATTAATCTATATAGCCTATGCTAAAAGCTTAAAACTCAACCTGAAAGCCTTATCACACTAAGTAAGTTGGCTATAAGAGTGTGCTTCCTTCTCTGCACTCACGTTTAGATCTCTCTCTCTTTGAAATTTAGATTAATTTAGCGTAGATTATTCCTATCGTTTATCAACAAAAACCCAAGAAAACTTTGTCCTACAAAACCTGCTAAGCTAGTTTTTATTAGTCTTTTGTTAGGGTTTTTCATATATATATTCTTCTTAGGCTGCTTACTATTGGTTGCGTCCATACAATATCACTATTGGAGTTCGCATAAACAAAGAATTTAAGTTGTTAATCAATCAAACACTGGTTGGTTTATTGGGAAACAGCTTAGCCAAGAAAAGAAGTTTTCACACTTGACTCGGGGCTTGTTTTGCTTAACCAAAACACTAATCGAAGATTGTGGAACTTGTTGGAAGCACAGAAAAGAAACCCTAAAACTTTTCAATTTAGAAGCATGTAAATTGTTGGAAAACTTGGGTCTAAATTGCTATATTAAATCACATAAAAATTTAAAAAAATAATTCATGCAATTGTATATCAAAATTAATGCGTGCACATGAGTAACCAATGTTAAGTGAACATGATATAATGGACTAGAAAAACCTAGAAAATACGGTCGAGGCAAGTGTTGGACACTTTGTCCTTCAGACAAGTTTACACCCTACTACGGTGCTCATGGTTGATCAGCGCATGTCTCCTAAGATACAACGACCTCGTCCTTGTAATAGTAGCACTCTAAATCACAAGACTCCATGAACCACAATTATGTTAAAAACTCTCTCATATGGACTCAATGAGGCTCTCTAATATTTAGTAAACTCTATGTATGATTATGTAAAACAATGAAAAATTATTTTGTGATTATAGGGGGCTTCCCTATTTATAGAATGTGAGATACCTCTTTGAAAAGCATGTGACTATTCATGAAGAGTTAAAAGTTGCAACTCTTCATTTGAGTAGACACATCTTTCTACCAAAAGGCTCCACTTCTAATTTCCATTCAATTAATAAATTCAATATAATAATATTATTATCAAATATTCCAACAATCCCCCACATGAATGGAAATTGACTCAATACCATGCAAATGACAATGCAGACACTAGAGAGAGAATTTAGTTGCAAATGACAATGTAGACACTAGAGAGAGAATTTAGTAGGAAAAGTACCACATTGAGATAGGTGGCTTTTGGCTTTGAACCTTTCGTAGAATTACTATCGGATTTACTTGGCTAATCAGTGAACACAATGTCTTGAACTGCTCAGCCTTTTGTGTAAATCAAGACAATAACAATCACACAATACCCTTCCAGACACCCCGTGGTTGCTTGGTTGTGTTCATTTTGGCTCTGAACAATTCTTGGTTTCTCATGAGTGCTTTTAGAGAACTAAGCCCTTCAAAAAATTCTCACAGAAACGGCCCCGTTCTTCACTTAAGATAGGTGACTTCCCATTAAGAGTATCCTGTAATACCCCACTTGTTATTTCCAAGTATAGGAATCATTAAAAGCAAAGCTTATCCTAAATACGCTGCAGATAGCATTGTTTCATCATTCAGTTGTCCCCTTGAATATAGATCTTGGGATTTCCAGTCAACTAGGTGTTAACTACATTAGAGAAGTAGCAAAGATGAACAATTATAAAATCAAGAAATGAAGTTTTACAGAGAGAAGAGAAATGTGAGAAAGAAATGAATGAAGGTTTTGCATTAAACTCAATGAACTAACTTTACTATCTGTTTACAATAACTATATATAGCTTACTAGAAGACTAACTAACTCTTTGAACTAACTATTACATCATCCAATACTTTACAACTATTTTGATGAGCTGGCAGAGATGAGTTGGCAGTGATATATTCAACATCCCCCCTCAATCTCAACTGGGTTTCCCTGTTTGAGATTGAATGAGTGCTTTGACAAATGCAAAACTATGAAGTGCTTCTTGTCCATGTACTCTTAGCCCTGCTCCCATCATCAATTAATCCTCTGTTCTTGGTGTTTAAAGTTGTCTTCATGCATCTGCATCATCTTAGCTTGCAAATGGTAACAATTCTTATAACCCTAAAATGTCGCAGCATTCGATGCTTGAAACGTTCCATATAAACCTACCTCTAGTTTATTATGAACATCCTTTGGGAAATTCAAACGGAAAAACCCAAATCAACTCAACATATCAAGAGTCTCAAGTATGCTAGTTGGGAACCAAGATGACAAGAATACTGATTACTCTTACCAGTCAGAACATACACAGGCAAAGCAGTTTAAAAAGGTTCCACACGAATTCTTTGGTTCTGGTGCAATAGTTTCCTAGGTCAACCAAACGAGTATCCACCTCCTTAGAGGCCGAACAACTTCCACATTAACCACAGAAATTCCTATTGTCAATATCTCTGTAAGCCCCACTTTCCTATCAAAGGAAATGACCTTCTCTGATATACTTGT
The DNA here is from genome assembly GCA_963580275.1 of Crataegus laevigata. Classification (NCBI taxonomy): domain Eukaryota; kingdom Viridiplantae; phylum Streptophyta; class Magnoliopsida; order Rosales; family Rosaceae; genus Crataegus; species Crataegus laevigata. Next base: position 3,952,409 of record OY756953.1, on the reverse strand, counting down.
TGTCAACCAATGCTTTTCATCAAATTCTTTAGCCTTGTTCGTGGCATCTTGTCCACTAGCCGAACCCTTTGCAAACATAAATGATTGTCCACACATCCAAAAGTCTAGAACAACCTTTTAATACTCAGCAAGATTATGGAACCATTTTGTATGCAGAAGCCTCTATTTCCAATAGAATACAGAATCAAAAAATAACCTTTTATAAAGTTGTAACACACCCTCATGCCGATTATAACAATTCCTTGCGGGTCTTCGTGGGATTTACCGTCAACAATCTTATTCAACTTGGCTTTGGCCTTGAATATTTACAAAAACAAAAAATTAACAAACTATAATGTGGCATCGGCCTTAACTATAGCACCACGGGATCGCCCTTTGTGGATTTTACCAAAAAAACTTCTTTGAACAATGGCATCGGCCTTCACAATTTCAACAACTGAAAATCAACATCTATGTAGGATTACCCTTCGTGGGATTTACCTACTCAAAACACGGGATTACCCTTCGTGGGATTCACCGTTAACAACTTATTCTACCCTTCGTGGCATTTACCTATTCACATCACGAAATTACCCTTCGTGGGATTTACCGTTTACAACTTCTTCAAACTTCATCATATAACCAGACTTACTGTAGATTCATGCTAACAACTAAGTTGGTTAGACTCGACATTATAGGCTGAGATAAGGAAAAATTACTGCACAAACTCCTCAACAGAATTGTAAACAATCAGTGAAGCAGAGAGACAAGAATTGGATACTGCAAAACTTCCTGAGTAACTTCGACAATGAACATAAGAATCCAAGAATCCATACCTATTTCACCAAACATATCAAGATTTGCAGAACCATCAAACCCAATAAAGAGACTGAGCAGAACCAACAAACATATCAATCTTGAACCCAAACAACAAGTCAACAATTGACAACTCTCTGAACAAGCAACTTCATAAATCTCTTCAACTTCCAACATTTCTTGCAATCAACCTTAATCATATACTCAAAACCCCAAAACAAATCATATAAAACTCACACCAACACTCCATAAAATTTCATTGACCTAAAAACACAAACATCTTATGTGCAGAATTGAAGAAACAAAGAAATGTAACAACCTGATTCCAACAATGCCACTAGAAAATATTATAGCAAGATCATCAATATGAGAACATCAACTAGACTCCAAGAACTTCAAGAACCATACCCAAATCCAGTGCAAGTCTAGTAAAACATTATGGAAGGAAGAAACAGAGAACCATACCAAAATCTGCAGATCCTTCACGTAAAAATTTTGAGTTGGGAAATTCAGAGATCCATTTCTTGATTTCCAACAAACAATACAAAATCATGATGAATTGGTTCTCATTCTTCATCACAGTTTCCCGAACCGGCATCGTATCAAAGCCGTCCATGTCGCGAGACCGTATGAGTCTCGTCTGAGAATTCTATGGGTCGACTCGACGGGTTCAGACGCGAGAGCTCAAAATCAAAAGATGATTCAACGAATGGGTGGCTGTGGTTTGAGGCAGAGACGATCAAGGCAGACCCATCACAATGTTGCGACGCCAATGGAGTTAGCAACGTCGTTTTCTTTAAGCGCAAGGACGTCCTCACTGGCACAAAGGACTTTGGAATTGGGTGAGAGGAGGCGGAGAGCTTTAGTTATTGGAGGTAGTGAAGGCGTCGGTGGAGAAATCTCCAAATCAGAACAATCAACCCAACAACCGTGGTCGCAACAATCGCAGAAAAATCAACCCAAGCTCGTGGAAGCATAAAAATTTTAATGGAAATTTGAAGAGAAACTAAACTAGAAAAAAAAAATGTAAACTACTACAAAGTGAAATCACCAGAATCCATGGCGTGAGCCTAGTGGCTCTAATATCATATTAACTACATTGGAAAAGTAGCAGAGATGAACAATTATAAAATCAAGAAATGAAGTTTTACAGAGAAAAGAGAAATGTGAGAAAGAAATGAATGAAGGTTTTGTGTTAAACTCAATGAACTAACTTTACTATCTATTTACAATAGCTATATATAGCTGACTAGAGGACTAACTAACTCTTTCAACTAACTATTACATCATCTAATCCTTTACAACATTTTGATGAGCTGGCAGAGATGAGTTGGAAGTGATTTATTCAACACTAGGTTGGGTTGCCATTATGGCGATTCTTAAGACGTAGGCTTTTAACCCATTCCCCTCGATGATACAACTTATTCTCTAGTCAAACCTTTAAAAATTGGTACCACTAGGTTGACTACTCATTATATGGCCATCACAAACTTTATATCCATGCATGGAAATTATTTCCTTTGAGAATAGTTGTTTTCCAATGTAATTCCTCCATACATGCGTTCAAACTTGATAAGTAATATGCTAACACTTGAGTAAACTCCGCCACATTTAAGATATTTATAAAAAGGTCCCCAACCTTGCCATACCTTAAATAATTACTCAGTACAAGAGATGACATTTTGATTGTCTTATGCAATTAGCAAATTATATTTCCATTCTTCTTAAATAAATTTCATATCTCAAAAATAGATAAGCTACCCCCACAATTCTTCGATAATTGTGGTTAATTTTAATGTCATCGTTAAATTGATCACCTTTTTTCTTTTTCTTTTTAAGTAGGAAACAATTAAGATAGACCTTATATATCTATCTTCTTAGGCCTTCATGCCTCACTAGACATTATAGGAAAAACACTTCTTGGCTTTTATCCTTTCATTCTTATGACTAACATCCATGACCATTCATATGCTTACTTAATAAGAATCATCATGTCTAATACATTTTTTTTTTCAAATATCCCACGTTTTAATGTCTAGTCTTTTCCTTTCCAAAGACCAAATGTTTTGACTTAAAACGTCACTTTTATTGTCACAACAGAATGTCAAATTGATTTCTTTATGAATAATCATGAGTCGGGGAAAACTTACTTCACAGTGACATATCATATATCACGCTGACCTTTGGATAGTCATGTATGTTCATTTGTTTAAAACAAGAAAGGTTGTGTTCTTAAATCACAATCATTTGTAAAACAACGAAAACCTGAAGGATCATCGCCACACTATCTTTATACCAATTCATGAGGAAATGACAACGTTCAGTGATTACCCACTGGGTTGGCAACCAACCTTTCATTGCAATGCAACTGATGTACATTGCACAACCATTCAAACAGCCAAATGTAATAACAGCATATGTATAAATCTCAAAACAATATCCGAGATCGAACAACAGACATGAATAAAAGGCCTTTACTGTAAATGTAGCCATACCAACGGTAGTACATAACGTTTAACATAATATTCAGTGCCAAAGATAAGTATCTTATGTGAAATGCATGGTAAATCTATCCAGTCTAAACAACGCAACTTTTTAGAAGATAGGTTTTCCCTACACACCAATCTTAAAATCCTTACACACTTGAGACTACTAGAACAAAAGTTGTGAAACAAAACCTTTATCCTTTTGCATGCATATTTCAGAGAATTGAAATTAATAAACTCATTGTCAACAAATACATGAATTTAACTAGTGTAATGTCAAGAAATAAAATGCATATCTGCAAGTAAATATATTAGTATAACTTTTTTGTGCCATCATTACTCGCACAACAAGAGAAAATCACAATCAATTTCAAAGCAATGCATGACCAATGTTGTCGCGAAAATTAAAACCCACAAGCCAAATTATAATAGCAATAAACCAATAAACTTGTAAAGAATATTTGGTTCAATTAACTATAAACAAACGAACAAAATAATGATGAAAGGTTACGAGTTGGCATCTTTTGAATCAAATTAACTTGCAATATATTTGGAAACAGTTAACATATGTATTGTTTTATGCAAAATTGAAAATCAAAACATTCTACTATGAAAAAGAAAATCTACGCAGAAACATTTACGATAGAATATTGTTCTCAAACAAACATAGCAATCAAAACATAAACTTGTCTTAAGATTGTTGAAAAACTTGGGTCTAATTGCTATATTAAATCACATAAAAATTTAAGAAATAATTCATGCAATTATATATCAAAATTAATGTATGCACATGAGTAACCAATATTAAATGAACACGATATAATGGATTAGAAAAACCTAGAAATACAGTCGAGGCAAGTGTTGGACACTTTGTCCTTAAGTTTACGCCCCACTACGGTGCTCATAGTTGATAGGCACATGTCTCCCAAGATACAACGACCCCGTCCTTGTAATAGTAGCACTCCAAATCATAAGGCACCATGAACCACGATTGTGTTGAAAACTTTCTCATATAGACTCAATGAGACTCTTTAATACTTAGTACATTCTATGTATGATTATGTAAAACAATGAAAAATTACTTTGTGATTATAGGGGGCTTCCCTATTTATAGAATGTGAGATACCTCTTTGGAAAGTATGTGACTATTCATGAAGAGTCAAAAGTTGTAACTGTTCATTTGAGTAGACACATCTTTCAACCAAAATGCTCTACTTCTAATTTTCATTCAACTAATAAATTTAATATAATAATAATATTATTAAATTTTCCAACATAAATATATATATGTGAAAAAAAGAGAGGGGTTTTTGGTTATGGTCTTTAGATTGAGAGTAGTAGAGACAGTTGGAATCTTGGCCTTCATGTAGGGCTGGAAGTTGCACTGGAATATTTTGAAAACGGAGGGAGTTGAGTCACATCACTTTCTCAGCTTTTTGTCTGCCTCTATGCCGGACTCTTCAGTGACTTCATCATCCTCAATAAAAGAAAGGAAAAAGAAGGGGAAAACCCCCTCTCGGGATCCCTTCTGTGATCCACACATTCCCCTTTCTTCTTCTGCACTGCATCTGCATGCAATATTTATGTGATTTATGTATATCCCTCATCACCACTCATCACTATTTACTTCCCTATGATAAGTGTCAATCATGATGAGCACATCCTAAATCTGGCTTTGTTGCAAGATTTTTATGTGTTAACTAATTCCCAAGAGAGTTTGTCACATATTTATGTGATTTATGTATTTTAATTTGTGATTATGATTTTTCATATGCTAATTTCTTAATGGAGTGCACCAAAATGAAATATTATTGAGTCTATGATGATTAATGAGTTATAAGGGTTCTACAGTATGAATTTGATTGCATGAATACTTACGTATACAATTAAATGACATGATATTGACCTATACCCTAGAGAATGATCAATGAACCTATCGATCGATCAATCTAAAATTTGCAACTGCATTTACCTGCAACGGATTAGGATTCGAGAAAATTATGTTTTCCATTTTCCATTTCCAGGGGCAGGTTAAATTTGAGACTAGGCTCTAGGCAAGCACGTTGCTTTGTGGTTCATAAAGTTGTTTCCGCTTAACAAAGGGAAACAGTTGGTTAAAAAAAAAAAAAAAAAAAAAAATTGGTTAAAAAAAAACAAAGGGAAACAGAATTTGAAAGTCAAGAGGGCTACTCCACTAAAAAATATATCACTTTTCTGAACTTGAAAATTTTTAGTACTTAGCTGCTCATTATAATAATCAAGTAAGGATAAGATTATACCTAATATATATATATATATATATATATATATAAGAACTGTATCTAAATCGTACTCAAATGTGTGAATAATTAAGTATATATTCCCAAGCAATAGTGTTGCCTTGCCTCAGCAAGAAGGAAAGATGATAATTTTGATCGAGCAAAAGATGATAATTTGTAGCACCAATGAGTTTTTTGAGATGGATTGTTGCTTTTGTTGCACCAATGAAAAAAGTCAGATTGGATGACATTTTGCTGTCCTGCCAAGTTGCTAAAATCCATGGCTACACTGAAAATCTTATCCCAACCAAACTTAGGGAAGTCCAATCAGAGCATAGCAGCTAAGCATGAAAAGACAATGAACCAATCACACTATCAAAATATCTGCCTTGGACAATGGACAATGGACAACGGACAATGGACAACACATGGATAACCGCTATCGCAATACTAACGTCTCGAGCTAATTATATAATATAGCAATATTAGTAGTTACACTTTCACTTAATGCTGTATCGTGGCATATCACTCTACGTACTTGTATAGTCGTGTCTTATAAATTACTTTACAACACATTCTCAACACGGTGTAATTTTGGCTTCCAGTAATTAAATTTGCTTTTCCTTTTATTTTACATCTTGTCTCCGTAATACAGAAAATTCCAAAATTTGATAAATTTCATCACTGCCACCATCACAGGACCACTGTAGACAGTGACTAACCATAAGTACAATTTTTTTTTTCCTGGAACAAGATTCCCTCTGAATCTAATAAAATTGAGTCTGTTGAGCAGATGATCTGGGCTATTGAAATTTGATCCAACTGTTACAAACAGGAATCCTTCGTTGGATCAAATTTCAACAGCTTGAATCGCCTGCTCAGCAGACTCAGTATATATGAATCTGGAGGGGATTCGGTTCCTTTCCAAGTTCACATTTGTTCGCAGGTTGAATTAATTAACTAGCAATAAACTTCAGATCATCGAAGTATGCGGCCCACACAAGCAAAATGGCTTAGGTAAGCTTAAAAAGCTTCAATTTCCCCCATTTTAATAAATAAACTTCTTGGTCTTAGATAACGAAAATTCTTCCGTCATTTTGAATGTCACAATAAAGTTATTTCAAATTAATCACATATTTAAAAATTTTAGAACACATAAATTATGACACTGTGTAGTTGATTAAGAGTACAGTCGTTGTTGTATCCCGAATAATCAAATGTTTCATAAAAAATGTAGTAAAAGAAAGATAAGAAAGAAAAAGCATTTCCTTAAAGAATATAACAAAATCTCTTACCTTTTACATTTACTTTTATAGTGCTTGGCCTAAGATTTGATATGAAAACAATCTTACTTTTACACCTCATATCTTTGTTCTTTTTCAGTAAAAAAATAAAAGCAAAAACCATAGGCATCGGATCCAAAAGAGTACTAATTGCATCCAAATTTGAATTAATATATAATAAAAAAGCAAAAAAGAAAGAAAGAAGAACTCAACTTAAACTTTTTAGCTTCATAAAAATTACTATAGAAAAGCAAATTTGGGTTTGTCCAAGTTAATTGTGTGCCATTCCCTCATGTTCGAATACCAGCTTATTTCTTAGCTTAGATAAATTTAATGTAAATTTTTCTTATAAAGTTATTATAAAAAAATGAAAATTTCAAATTAACAAGAATGTCTTTAGCCATTTGAGGTATATATTTAATTTCATTCTCTTTCTGCATGTAATGAAAAGGCAAAGAAATTAAAAATAGATGACATATATAGTACGGGTGCATCATCACGGTGATATTATGCGCTAATGAAATAAGATGTGTAAATATCAATCCACATATTCTTATTTTATAGGTATAAAACGGTATGTAATAATATATCCAGACCATATAAGTTGTTATGCCACATATAAGATGACTGCATTTTTTTCCTCCGGTGGTTAGAAAAATAAAAACAAGTGCACGTGCTTGTTTAAGGGCATTTATCAACTTTGTTGGCTGTGAAGTGAAATCCACATGCTTGCGCCAGTATACATTAATCATTATATTTGTAGTTCAGAAATAAAAAACTAAAGGGTTCCAACTTAAAGTCTAATTCAAAATCCAGTCTAAATTAACCAATTATGCAAATTAAATCTTACTCATCGATATTTAGCAGGAATATAAAGAGTGCACGCACAATGTAGAATTTAACGAGGTAAATCTTTAACGATAAAATTTTCGTGCTACCAAGCTAGAAAACACTAAGAGAAAAATAAATATAAAAAAGAATTACAAAACTCATCAACTAGACACTCATACTAGCTGGCAACTTTGTATTCACGCTTTGCTACTTGATCTCTCTTCAGCCTTCAAGTGAAAGTGGCACATTTTTTTTCTTCCAATTAAGCTTAAATAAAAGTAACATGAAAAATATTATTTTTCTCTTACAAATACATGCTGTCAAAAAGCCAAAGTAGCAATACCAAATTCAAGAACCATTTTCAGTGAATGGTCCAATTTTTTAGAATAACCTTGGTAAAAGCACAACTAAATAATAAAAATTTTACCAAAGTGAATGCATCTACTTCCTTCTAGGGTTTTGTTGGGTGCAAAGACCAAAAATTTCCAATGTGACGTCATACTGTCATGCAATGTTAACGTGTTATAATATGATTTGACGATATTATTGATGTATATTAATACTACATGTTATAATATTACGCGTTTCCGTATTAAGGATATATGCGGGTAAAGAATAAGCAATACATTACGCATTCCCCGTGCTGTAACATATTTACATGCATGACGGTTTTGTCACGAACAGAATGATCCACGTACTTAATATGCATGCAAGATGGTCTCTCACAAAAACAATGCCTAATATATTGAGAGGCATCTAATTAGTTAATTAGAATTACAAAACTCATAAGCCAACCTCAATTAACCCTTTTCTACAATGGCTCTCGTTTTGCTTCCTGTCTCAATAATTTTCATCTTCCTAGCTTACAAACTCGACAACCAGCAAAGATTTACGCTGCCTCCGGAACCATATCCATGGCCGATCATCGGAAACCTTCACAACGTGGGGGTGGTTCCATGTCGGTGTTTCTTTGATCATGTCGGTCTGGTTTGGTCCGAATATTCACGTTGTGGTCTCGAACCATGAATTGGAAAAGCAAGTGCTCAAAGAACATGATGAGAAACTAGCACATAGGCACAGGGACTCGTACATGGCTAGGATCACAAAAAATGGTGAGGACCTTTTGTGGGAAGATTATGGTCCTCACTACATAAAGCTCAGAAAAATTTGTATGCTTGAGATTTTTTCTCCTAATAGTCTTGAAATTTTCAGACACATTAGAGAAGATGAAGTTAGAGCAATGGTGCGGTCCATTTTCGCAGATTGTAACAAGTCCGATGGAAAATGTTTGGAGGTCAGAAAATACTTGAGATCTGTAGCTTTCAACCATGTTACAAAGATGGTGTTCGGGAAGCGGTTTGAGAAGGAAGAGGGGTTGCTTGACCAGCAAGGTTTGGAGATTGTGGAGATTTTGGATGGTGAAAAGAAGCTTGGCGCATACCTTCCAATTTTGGTAGATATTTGGTGGCTTAACTGGGATTTTCGGTTTCGGAATACGGAGATTTCGAGACACGTGGGGCGCAAAGACAGATTCGTGCAAGTGATTAAGGAGGAGCATGAGGTTAAGGGTGAGATTAGCAGTGTTGCCGGTGCCAAGCAACATTTCATGGGAGCATTGCTTGATCTTCAAGAAAAGTATGAACTTGGTAAGGATAATGTTGGAGGATTAGTTTGGGATATGGTCATTGCAGGTGTGGACACAGTTGCTGTCTCAGTTGAATGAGCCATGGCCGAGTTGATCAAGAACCCGAGGGTGCAGCAGAAGGCCCAAGAGGAGCTCGACCGCGTTATCGGGCTCGATCGGGTAATGACCGAATCCGATATCTCAAGCCTTCCTTACCTATAAAGTGTTGTCAAGGAGGCACTGAGGCAAGCACCCTCCAACCCCACTGATGCTACCTCACAAGGCAAATGCCAATGTCAAGATTGGTGGCTATGATGTTCCTAAGGGAACAATTGTTCATGTAAATGTTTGGGCAATAGGGCGCGATCCATTCAATTTCCGACCTGAAAGGTTCATCGAACAAGAAGACATTGAGGCAAAGGGTCACGATTTTTGGCTTCTTCCGTTTGGTACAGGAAGACGAGTGTGCCCAGGACCACAGGTAGGCACCACCCTTGTTACATCAATGCTGGGTCACCTTTTGCATGGCTTCTGTTGGACATTGCCTGAAGGGGTCCAGCCCAAGGAGATCGACACGTTCGAGGGCACAGGCTTGGTGAGCTACATGCTGATGCCTTGACAGGCTGTCCCAAAAGAGAGATCGCTGTCCCAAAAGAGAGATTGCCAGCACACTTGTACGTGAATTAGGTAGTGACTTCCATACACCCGACCCCGAGTGTACAGAAGGGGTATGCGGAAATTATTTCTCGATGAATTAATACTGCTAGAATTAAATAATAAAATGATGCCAAAGAACTTCCAACTCCATAATATATCCTCATTGAGGCATTCAAAAACAAAGGGAAAAGACCATTCTAATATTGTCATCTAGAGACCTGCATATCAAGGAGAAGCCACAAAAATAACCCCATCGTAACAGAGAAACGCCACGGAGAGGGTAACAGCAGAGTCGGAAAACCAGACTGGCCTACGAGAGCAGTCGGGCACCTGCATGACAGAACGCTGTCAAGAAAGAGTCATGATGGTCACCCCCTTGTAACCTTAAGACTTGAACTTATCGACTACTGTAGACTCACTTTACACAAGCTGTTAACAAAGCAGCAAATGCTAAAAGATTTGAAGACCCAGATGAATGTTTATTTTCCGTCATCCTCATCACCATCTTCATCATCATCTTGGTCATCCTCATCATCGTCAGAGTCGTCGTCTTCATTCTTTCCCTGCAAAATAGTCAAACCTTAAAGATTAAGATATGGCATTTCCTGCAATAATTTTCATTTTCATTTTAGTTATAACATATCATCAAGGAGCTACATATGTTGCGGGACAGTTCAAATGGAAGCACAGTAAACAACGGCATACACACAACTACTAAAACTATTTGAAAGGCAACTTGATATATGCCTCCAATTTACACAGAATCTAGATGAACGAGAACTCTATGAGAATACATTTACAAACATGAATGTAGCAATGCAGGAGTTGCACAGTATCATATCACTAACATCAGTTCACCAAAATTAGGCGGTTCACTTTTTCAAAGATGCCAAAAGCTACAAGTATGGGTTCCACAAGCATATCCTAGACCACCTACAACTTTAACATGCAAAAGGCCTAACAGGATTCTGCTTGCGAGGTTCAATTTATCAACATTTCTTACACATTTATGTAGTTCATGGCAAGACATAATAATGATTAGGTCAGAAAATAACATCTGAAATTTATCTTCATTTTTTAATCACGTGGCAAAGCTTAAAATATCTAGGCTTTAGAAAGTAGTGAGCCTCAAAATCTTCGTTTATGCCACAAACATTTAAGCTTTAGAAAGTACATATTCCATTAGCAGTTAACTCTAGCATAAAGGTAGTCTGTATTTGGAGTATTTTCATTTTACTTGACATATAAACCCAAAAGAATCTACATGTACCTCTTCATCAGCTTCCTCATCATCAAATTCCTCATCATCATCAGCCTCCTATGTCAAAGCGGACATGAACTACCATTAGAAAATTAAGCAAGCAGTAAAGCTTCTGCAAAATACTTAAGTTATGCTTGAGTAATAGGGAAGTAAGGTAACGCAGAAGTTACATGGTTGAAATAAGTAAGAGGATTGGGCCACAAATCCTCCTTAATAACCTCCGCAATCTGCAGTATGAAGTGAAAGTTGAGAATACAAGAGTAAGAAAATTTTGAGATTGATGCATAGCCCTTGATACCATATTGAAATACAACTAGAAACTAACCTCGTCATGAATGTCATCCTCCAAAATATCTTTGTGCTGACTATCACTGAACCAGCTAAAGAAGCTGTAAAGAAAACAACAAGGGTTGGAGGACTGAGGTAATTCGAAAAACTAATGAAAGTGTTTTCACGAGGTTCATCCTAACAGGATCCAATCACAAACCTTTCCTCAACCTGAGGCCGCTTGTTCCCTTTCTTATCATGATTAACTCCATTAGGAATGCCCTTCACAAATTAGGTATGCAGTAAGTTGTAATACCCTATCATAATTAACCAGAAGATATAAATTGAATGCAAGAGAAATCTTATACCATTCCCTCTTTCCATTTTATGGATGTAGCAGTAACTTTTGTTGCTTCATCAAGAAAAGTAAAGGTCTTCGTAAGCTTTGCGTCTTCAAAATAAGGATTGGGGCTGAACACCTGTTTTTAAATAATAAACAATGGTTACAATCTCAATATACACTGTAACTGAAATAAAACATAAAACACGCCTTAATACAATTCAAAGATAAAAAGGCAACGTAAAAGAGAAAACTAACAAATGTGATGGCGTAACCAGATTTCACGTCCTTGAAGTCCTCAACTTCCAGAGAAGTTAGATGCTTGAAAATCTATGAAAACAAAAGGAACGATGAACCCAAACTACTAGAAATGATGAACAAACAAGAATCAAATCTGAAAGCTTAAAAATAAAGAATTTCCAAGATTTCGTTGATTATGGAAGAGCAAGAAGGGGCTGCAAGTAATTGAATTGCATAATCAATGACCATCAACAGATATTTATTATTGACGGATTAATTAAAGTTATAAACAGAAAGATGCATTAATTAATTTTGGAGTCACATGGGAACAAATGCTAACCTTTTGATCCTCTTCAGTCAAAAGTTCACTGAGCGCGGGATGGCTCAAGAACTGCAGAGTAAGAAGAAAATAAATTATTTAAATACCAATTAAACATAATAAATTCTTCCCATATGCATATAAATAAGGATAGATAACTTACAGCAGTTAACCAAAAGTCAGGGATGGACTTGATGATATCATTTCGCTTATCGTAGACCGGCCTGCGTACCTCATTATACTTCTGCTCCACTTCCAGGACTTTATCACTGGCTTCCTCATTGATCTATAAAGCATTCATAAGAAAACATTAAAATCAAATGAACAAGGTTTGTCCCCTGTGATAATCCATAAGTCCAAATTGATACAAGTGAATTATAGCCACTAAAACAAGTATGTCTCAGGGCTTAAAAATGACCCCAATTCGAAGCAATACGCATTTTTATAAGAAACATAACTCATTTAAAAGAGAACAAAGCACCACACATTCATATTAATGAAATGCTTGGCCTTACAAACAAAGCCACAAAGTACAAAATATAGCATGGGTTCAACCCCACCTCAATCAAATTTAGCCTAGCCTTACAAACTACAATTAAATTTAGCCGCTATTAGTTGTTTGGTTAAAATAAACATGAAAAATGGGAACAGAATACAAAATAAAATAACTCTATATTTTCCTTAATCGAGTTGACAGTTTATGCACTTACGTCACTCGTCGCGTGCACAACCCCGCCCCATTATGGAATAGAATAATTGAATTTATTGCTGAGCTGGTTATTCAAAGCCAACGATTGGCTACCAGATTTTGTCTTCGTCTAAAAGATGATCGGCTACTCCCCAATCTCCAGTGGTCCTTGGCGCAAGAGCGCTTGATCGGCGAGTTATTATGCATTCTTTCAACAAGATCAACTTTTTGTTTGGGGTCCAAGACAAAAGTGAGGAACTGCCGTCTAATGCTGATTTTACCTCTCGTAAATTCTTCTCAAAATAGGCAAGGTTGGACGAGTGCTATTATGATCAAAAGCTACCAAAATCATATGTTCTTCTCTATATTTTCATGCATTCAAACTTCACAAAATGTCAAACCTTAAGTTATTTTCCTTCCCTTTTACTCTCTAGTCAAATGTAACCCAACCTACGGTAAGGAATATAAACAAACAGGGAGAAAATCTTATAACCAAAAGCAGCAATCCAAACTTCACAAAACAGAAACACATTCCACAGTTAACAATTGCAACAATTGGTTAAGAGCATCCAGTGAATCGGGGAGTTCCCGCTTATGGCCGTCTATATAACAAAGCGACTATAAATTCTTAAAACAAAACAAAATCCAATTTTCTACCAAACCAAGTAAGCCACCAACAGATCCTTTTCTGGGTTAATTTCCCTATATCCAGAAAACCAAAACCCAAAAATCGAATCCCTTTTCGACTCATGCATGCCCTCGAAATCAATTGAATTTCAAAAACAAGAACACAATAAACCCTGAATTGGCAGAAATTTCCCAAACAGAACATCACCGAAACCGAAACCGTTTTCCGTTTGGTTCAATTATGCAGGCACAACAAGGATATGCAGAGATAGGTATGAAGGTACAACCTTTTCGAGCTCGTCTTGGACCTCCTGCAACTTCTCGATGGAGAGGACGAGCTTCTCATCGATGTGGTCAGCGTTCTCATCCTCGGGTTTCTCTGAGAGCTTCAGCTTCTTGCCCTTGTCAGCCACCATCTTTCTTCGAGCTCTGAATTCTGATGCTCTCTCTCTAAAACCCTACCGCTCTCTCTCTCTCTCTCCTCTCCTCGAGTGACAATGCGAGTGCGTGTGAGAGAGTACAAAAGGGGTAGGGTTTTGGGGGGGGTTTATAATCCGCTGCGGGAAACCGACGGTTAAAGTACGGACAATGAGCCACTCAGCTATTGACATGTAGTAATAAAAGATGGGTCGACGTTTGACCGGCCCATAAAACCATATTGGGCTGGATCAAATGCTTTAAAATAATTACAGGCCCATTCTATTATTTTTTTTTTGGTTTGGGTCAGGCACATTGTAAGTATTACTCAACTACCGAAAGAAAATGTGATTGACAAAAAAAAAAAAAAAATGTCATTGACAATCTATAAAAATCATTTTCCAGTTCTATAAATATATTTTATTTTGGTTATATGGGGTGTTACTACATCTTATGATATGTGTAAATGACATGTTTATACCATATTATATTAAAAATATATATAAATATTATAACATGAGTAAATTAGTAACAGTGCTAAAATTCCCCTCAAGAATTACTTGTCTTAAACAAAATCAAATGTGTTTTGAAATACATAAAGAAACTGTATTGATACTTACAAAATCCATGTGAACAAGTTGGTTATTTCATCAATAGAAGATGGGGATTTGAAATCTGACAGAAAAGCAAATATTTAATACTGTTATAAAATTATTTGCATAGGTAACTTGTCAACGTCCTGATTAATTGCCAAACATTTGAAAATTAAGAAAGGATGTCCAGACCTGACTAGACGCCTACTTAGACCCCGCCTAGGTCACGACCTTCAATTAGACACAAAATAGATAAATTTCATTTTACATTTTTATTTTTTAATAAATTGTAAGAGACTTGTTAAATACTTGGATGTCCCCACTCTCTCTCCATCCCGTCTTCACCCTTTTTATGTCGTGTCCTTTTACTCTATTTCTACCCATAAAAACTAAAAACAAAATTGTAATCAAATTTATATATACTAAAACCGTGTAGGGGCGGTTTTGCCCCTCGGTTGCTGAGCAATTTTTTGCATTCTTTTTCATTGTGCAGTAAGTTGGCAATTTTGCCCAAGTCTTATATCTACTGCTGCGTGTTAGTCCCACGTGTTGGCCATCGGGATCATTTGGCCCGTAGTGTGCACATGTTGGCTTGGTTTTTAATAATTTTTTAGTGTTTGTTGAGCCACAAACCATGTGGCTTAATTTAACTCTCATTTTTTAAATAATTTGTTTGTCCTGCCTTTAATTTTAAATTGTTATTTTTTCTCTCTCTATCTCATAAATGTTGTTGCTTGGCCTCCGATTGTTTTAATTTTTTGTTATACTCTGCTTTTTGGGCATCTGTCTTTCACGTGTTGATCATCGTGGGGTTCTGTTCAGAAGCTGGTTGTTTTATTTTTTTATTTTGCTCTGATTTTTTAGCCTCTGTCTTCCACATATCGATCATCAGGAACTATTCTATTCAGAGGCCTTAATACTTTTTCTTTCGTTTTCATCGCATTATCTCCTTACTTTTTCCTTTTGTTTTTCCACTTCTCTCTCTTTCGCGCTTTTCTCTTTCTTTTTTAGTTTGTTGTGTTTGCCTTCTCACCTTTGCTCCCGCGCTTCGCACGCCGATTTCTTCACGTCTGAAGTCTTGCCGTTTTGTGGTTAGTTCTGGGTTTTTTCGTGTACCAGTTTTTGCTGCATTTGTGGTTAATTTTGTGTTTAGACTTAGGTCATTTTTTTTTAATTTGGGTTTATGTGATTTTGAGGGTTTAGAGTTTATTGTTTCCTCTGGATTTTGTGGGGGTGAGACTTATAAAATACTGAGTTCTGTTTTTGTGTTGGGATTTTGAGTGCCAGTGCGTGGTTTCATTTTGATTTTATTTTTAGCAAATTGTGCCCCGTCTTTTTTTCGTTTGTGTGTCATCGTTGTCATTATCGGTGTATGATTTGGTTCTGTTTTGTATTTTTAGGAAACGGTGCTGTTCGTTTTTTCCAGCTGTTGTATTGCCGTTTTCCGGTTGGTTGTGCTTTAGGTATGTCGTTTTCTTTTTTTTCTGCATATTTTTGCTTATTTTATGTTATGGTTTTGAAAATAAGATGATGCGTTTTTTAGTTCATGAAAAAAGGGTGGTATAAAATAGCTGGGTAATTTGTCAGTGTTTAAGTTTTGGTTTTGTTTTCTTAATCCTTGGTCAATTTTTTGTAGAGATTTTTTTTATGTGTTTCAAAAGAAGATGAAGTGTATCTTTGATTCCTCAGAATAGGGGTAATGCAGTGAAGTGCCTATGGAATTTAATTTTCTTCGTTTAGTATGCAGTTAGCCTACAACTTATCCTATATTTCAACCAAGAGAACAAATCAATTTAGCTTACCGAATAAATTATAGTACCGAGTTGCAAATTCCACCCTAAATGCTGCCCGTCTGTCCATACTAAAGCCTATGATTCAAACCTACTTTTTCATTTTGTTGGCTGAGAGTTGTAAAAATTAATATTATGATATGGTTAGTGTTTTAAGGTTTCTATATAGATTATTTCTAAATTGACAAAAAATTTGTTTGGCTTGATTTGCTAAAATGGAAGATGAAGTTTCAACTCTTCTTGATCGATTGATATCGTATAACAAGTTTGTTAAAATTAAAGTGATTAAATTTCTATGGTTTTGGAGTTCATGTGCTCGACGAGTCATGCATTGTGCTGTCAATGACACTTATTCACAATAGTTTTAATGCATTGACATGCTTGCTTAATAAGATGGATCGTTCTTGCTTAATAATGAATCACACGGTTATTTTCTTATAACACGAACTAAGAAATGTTTCTTTTATCTCTCGAGTTGTTAATTGTATTGCTGTGTTATTGTCCTAGACTAATATGATATATTTTTTTGTGGTTTAAGCTTTCTATATAAACTCTTTGTAAATTTAAAAAAAAAAAATTGTATTTGATTTGGGTAGGTTAAATGGAAGACGAAGGTCCAACTCCCCATGATAAATTGGTGGCTTATCAAAAAGTTGTCAAAATTAAAGTGCATGTCTGTAGAATATGGAGACCAAAATTTCTCAGGCATGGGTGATAAACACATAGCTAACAAATGTTTCTTTTATCTCTCGAGTTGTTAATTGTATTGCTGTATTATTGTCCTAGACTAATATGATATAATTTTTTGTGGTTTAAGCTTTCTATATAAACTCTGTAAATTTTTTAAAAAAATTGTATTTGATTTGGGTACGTTAAATGGAAGACGAAGGTCCAACTCTCCATAATAAATTGGTGGCATATCAAAAAGTTGTCAAAATTAAAGTGCGTGTCTGTATAATATGGAGACCAAAATTTCTCAGGCATGGGTGGTAAACACACAGGGCTCCATTGTATTTTAGTTGATGAAAAGGTTAGTAATCATTTTTTTTTAATTTTACAAAATTTAGTTATAAACATTTCATGTTCCATGTTAATAATTAGTTATTTATTTTAATACACATGAGATATTTTTTGTGCTCTGTGTAGTAAATATTCTATACAATTTATTTCTAAACTTTATATTCTCCAATTCTATGTTGTGAAGCAATATATCAATTTTTATGCTTACTTTATGTAGTACATAGTTTTTTTTTTTACATGTATTCTTCTCCTTTAAACTGTTAGTCACAATAGTTTATTGACTTTTGCTATTTACTATCCATATTCCTATTTAATATTTGTCATCTACATCTATTTACATGTTATTTTAAGTGTAAAATTCAGTACCATACACTTATCTGCCAAGTTTTTAATTATTTTTTTTATTCTTTGATTGTCAAGCAACAAGCTATTGCGGCATAGATGAAATGGACTATGAAATAATAGTCCCAAAAATTGAAGCAAGTGCTTGCTATGAAATTAAAATTTTCGGATTAACAAGACAAAATGTCAGTATAGAGTTGTGCCACACGATACTCACATCGTGTTTACTTATAAAACACATAGATTTTCTTCTCTGTCATTCAAAAAGCTGTCCCAGCCAATAGTTATAGTTCTCACAAGTTTGAAAGTTAAACTGTTTGTAGGTATTTAGTTCAATCAAACTATTTTTTTTCTCTCTCTTCTTTCTAATCTCTTTAACTATTGAATTAGGTTCAATTCTGTATTTCTCTGCTTCCAAAACTTTGTTAGATAATTTTATTTTGTGTTAAATTCTTTATGAGAATGGACAACAACAAAATTGTTATGTTATGATATTACATTAAAGCCAATTATCATTCATGCATGTCATCTGTTTCTTTTATATTAATATCATTCTTGCAACATTATTATGGATGTGAGTTAGTAGTTTTTCTAGCCATTAATAAATATATTTCAATTAATTATAATCAGAACTAACTTATGAGATAAAACAATAATGCAGCCGGTGAAATGAAAAAAAAAAAAAAAAACCCTACTATACAGATCACATTTATCAAAAAACATGATGTTGCCATAATAAAGATGTTACACAGACTTTGTTCAATTCACCAAAATTAATTTTCATATTGTTGTTTTTCGGTTAAACATGATTTGTTGTGGTATACATATTCTCAAATCTATAGAACTCTCTTACACTCTATAAGTTGCAGTTTACATTTTTTTTTTTCTTTCTTCAAATGCATGTAAAACTGTTTGAAATATGCACTAATCCATCGTTTTGTCCTTTTTTTGTCTTCATTTTTATTTAATACACAAAGAACATCATTTTGAATAGCACTGGCTCAATGCTTTTCTTCGTAGATCCAGACATTACAGAATTAAACTCATACAAATCAGTATGAGTCCATTCGTCCCCATAAAATCAAAATCATGACATGGCTAAAATTCTTTTAAAAAAAAAAATATTTGACTTACGTTCAATGTTAACTATTACAGGTTTTCAGCTTGGCCTCACCTTATTAGAACACTTTCTCCTTCTTCCAATCAGGCAAATTAGACATACATTTTACAAACTGGAAAAAAGGTGACAATCGAGGAATTGGGTTATTTGGATCCTGACTTATATAAGGTATATCAGTAGTTAGATTTTATTGCATTGAACCAAAAATGTTTGAGCTCTTTTTAGCTTCTTTAATCAAACTTATCTATTTACTAATTGTAGTGTGCAAATATAAATTCTAAAATATTTTGCAGAATGAAACGTTTTTGTGCAAAGCGTCAATCAAGCGTTATAACACAAGATATGAATGGTGGTACACCGCTTGCGTTACATGTGCAAAACAAATGTACAAGGATCCGACTAGTGGTCAGCTAATTTGCCAAAAGCATCCAAATCAAATTTCGACTCCTTGGAAATAACTCTAACACGATATTTCAATTACATTGATTAATTGTTATCTTATGCCTTTCTTGCATTAAGATTTGTTGCTCATTTAATATTTTCATGTTTGAGAAAGTATTAGTAACTCTTAAATAATAATTGCTAACTATTTAGATAAATGCAATCAAACTTTGGACAATGAAAGTAAAATTTGTATAATACAGAAAAATTATCGTTTTTAATGATTCAACTGCAGGAAAGTATAGATTCATTCAAATTTGAAACACAGTTTCATGTAGCCATACTTTTATTTTTTGTATGCTATATATTAACATTAAACTATAACATTAAAAAATTTACATTAATCCGGTTCTAAACTCATTAAACAATTTATGGTTATGCATTAAATTTTTAAATGAAGGTACAAAGTGTTCTTGGTGCTTGAAGATGATACGAGTGAAATCAATGCTCTAATTATTGGCAAATCAAGTGAAAATGTTTTTGGCATGGCCTGTAAAGATTTGATCTTCAATCGATTAGCAGATCAAAAACAGTTGCCAAGTGAATTTCTTAGACTAATAGGCCAGAGGAAAAATTTTCACCTCCAGTTTGGAAGCAGGAGAAATTCATTGAACTCAAATGATTTCCTCATCTACAACGTTTCTGAAGACCTTAGCATCCAACCAGCAACTCCACAGTCCATTAGCAAAGAAATTGCAATCTCTTCTACAACGGTTTCATCTTCCACTGCACCTATTGAGACAACTGGGGAATCACATAAAAGAAAAAGAGAACCAGTTAGAAGAACGCTTTTTACAGATTCTGAAAAAAGGTTATACTCTGTATAACATTATTTTTAACTACATATCAATCTAATCCAAATTTACTTTTCCGATTTTTTTTTATATCTTTAACGCAGTGAAATAGAAGAGATCTCTGAAGCAAATGTGCAAGATTTCGATCAAGTTCCGATTAAACTGTTGAAAGAAAAAAAAAATCCTTCCCAACTAGCTCAAAAACAAACGTTGCTGCACAGAAAGAAAAAAATTAGGTGACTTTGTTTTCTTACTGCTTCTTTCATACTATAAATCTATTCATGTACAAAGCGTATTCCATGTGTATTAACATTTACTTCTCTTTTTGTATTTTTTTTCTTCCAATTATCCAAATTTTTTATCTGCAGTGACTACTCCAAGGAAAAAAAAAACTTTTGCTGCTCTACGGAGGATATTATCATCTGTTGTCCAAAATAGAACAATGTTGACTAATATCTTTTGTCTGTAAATAGTCCTTGCTAACATGAATTCCCCCCTTTTTTTGGTGTATAGAAACAATCTGTTGTTTTGAAACATTTTATCTTCAAATGGTGATACCAATCAACATCTAGGGTAGTTATCAAAGGGAAATATCAAGATAACCACTTTTGGATGTGGATGACAGAATAGTTGATAATGCCTTCTATGTATGTAGTATAAATTTAGACAACTTTGTAAAAATATTTGCTCTATTTTATATCCAATGTTTATTTCAATCTCTACATATTTATATGTTAATGATATAATCTATTGTTATATTTTCGCTCCCGCAACAACGTGCGGGTAAAATTTACTAGTGGTCTCTAAAAGATGATAATTTGATGATAATTTATTTGTTTCTCAAGTATAACCCTGTCGCATACATAATGCCAGCCCAGATGCGAACTTCAATGCACTCAAGGGTGACAAGGGACTCAGCAATCGGTCTTCCGATCATGGACAAGTATTGGAACTTGCTGATGAACAGGAATCAATCTGAGAAGCAATGAGTTTTTATTAAAAGCATTGAACTTCACACACCACAGTTTTATCAAAGATTGTTTTTTAGCGTGACGGTGTGATCATCGTCATAGGATGTCAAGCTCGACATAGGATGGAAGATAAATTCTCTGCTTCCTTAGATTGTCTGCGTGCAATGGACATAGAATGTCAAGCTGGAGAAATTTTTTCCAGTGCCCGATATTCAAGCGGATACTTCAAATAAGTTGAGGGACACGTAAAAATAATCATTTCTTCACTTGTACTATGACAGTTTGGAGTATCGCTTGAATACCCGATGCTTAAAAAAATCTCTCGTTTTCCAAAAAAAAAAAAAAAATCTCTCGTCAAGCTGCAGAAGATTTCAGGAAAACAAACTTGATCAAGGCTACCAATTTTTTGATGAGGAATATCAAATATGCATCTCTTTCACCACAGGTTGTCCGTTGTTCAATCAGATCTGTTTCGTCCCAGAAAATATGTAGAGATGGAAGTTTCCTACGCTTCTTGATGGTCTCAAAACACTGAACATATATTGTTTAATTAGCTTGAGAGACTCTCTGTTTTTGTGGCTGTGCCTCCTTCCATAACAATTAGTAGATACCATCGTTTAGACCTTGTAAATCATAATATAAGACGTGAAATAGTAACATTGTGCAACGTTGTGAGAATTATTAGCTTTTTAAGTAAAGTTTATAGCACAGAACATATATTTTTTGTGGGAGTTTTACAGATCAAATCATGAAATATATGCAAGAACTTCCACATCAAGCATATGAACCAATTTTTCAGAAGCTGCAGTTTTTGACAATAATTCTTTCTACTACTACTAGGAGGCTGCACCATTGAATGAATGAATAGCCAAATTCTTAAATTTGGGTCCATATTTCTCTCTCAATCCCTAATGTCATTTTGCTGGTGTATCATCTAATAAATATATATTCCTTCCTTTAAGATAAGATTGTTAGAATGTGTGGGACGTGTCAATATCACATTTGATATCATGTCAGAATGTGAGCATTCAAATCCAAAACTTATCATGTTTGAAATGGGATTTGAAATCAAAGTTCTCGAATCTCAATAATCCTTAAAATTATTGTATGGACAACTATCTCTCAAGCACAAGTTTAGGTTCGGTCTCAAAGAAAAAATAAAACGTGCACTTGACGTAGATTCACATACCAAGAATATGAGATTGCCCCTTTCATTATGGAGTCACACATGTATTTTATCATTCGAGCTTTCTGAAATGCAATCAATAAGATTTTTTTTTAATATTGACAATGCATGGATAGACAGGTAAATGCTCTTAACTACTTAAATTAAACTACACGCCTTATATATGTAGAGAGACTTAAGATCATATAACTATTTTGTGAGGCTTTAACTCCCCGATGCGAAATTCTTACTCTCATCAGACAAAAATCTTGTTGATATTTTACTTGTCAACCCTAGTTTCTATTACATGAAAGGGAAATAAGAGAGCATGGGACCCACCTTTAGTTGCAAGATAGTTACAGAATTGAATGTTTCCACCCAACTTGCTAATATGATATATCATGTGTTGGGCGGGTCATTATGTTGATATTCCTTAACGGTTCATCCTTCTCATCAATCATATCTAAATCACAAGAAAATAAAAATGTGCGATGATCAATTGAAGATACTCAGCTCGTTAGATGTAAGGAGTTATGTAAGGTATATTTTGAAAAGCACAACAATAACAAGACGTTAGGATCACGATACAATAAACCAAATCAACATGAAATAAAAATAAACTTATATGTATAATACAGTAGATTTCTAGATGACAAATGAGTCTTCTACTCTCAACAACCAAAAGTGTTCTAACAAAAATAGGGTTTGCTCAAAATGGAATGCATGTATTGTGAGAGCAGGGACACTCTTAATATAGTGGTTATGGTTCCTCTAAATTAAACCACCTTTTAAGTTAATAAAGAGATACACCAAATTACTATCGAACTTAAATGTTGTCCCACCAAAAAATGTACAATATGTCTTACTGAACTAGGGTTCCAAATAGTTAACTAGAGTATCTTGGTTCCATGATTCTTGTCAATCAAATATAAATCACGATGAGAGTCAAATAAATTGGAGACTAACTTACTTGACTTTCAAGTAATTCGGTTCTCAAAATAATTCACAACTCAAGATGAGTCTAACAAGTTATTTTAGCTGTAAGTAGGTTCGGTACGGATGACTCGTTGACAAGACAGAAGCATTTTATCTAACTGTGGTAAGTTGTGATTTTTCTCTCAATCATGTGCCCATGTCGGGCTGCAAAGAAAGTTTTACGGCAACCCCGACGAATGAGTGCTAGCACTTTCTGAAGCATGACCTCCATTTGTAGGGCCATTTCGTTTCTTGTTTGAGACATAGATTTGCGGACTACTTGCCAAAGCAGCTGCTGTTAAAGTCGTTTAAAAAGCAGCTTCTGTTAATAGTCGTTAAAAAAGCTCCAAAACATGAATGGCCAGCCACTTGCAAATCAAGAAAACAAGATAAACCACAACTAAAAAGGTGGGGAAATTGGTTGGAAAACGGCCACGGAAGTGTGGAATCTCTGCTCTCAATGTTTTTGGGGTGTTTTGGCTATGAATGACATAAGGATATTTTAACCGGACAACACTGATGTTGTTCCCAATTTAATCGCATGCGCAGTTCACTTTGCGTGAAATTATATGTTGTATTTTAGTTTGTCAAATTTCCAACGTGAGACTTCACATTCTTCAAAGGCAACAGCAAGACTGTAAATTTGACCTATTGGTAAGGTTTGATTCTTCATTAGAACGTATCCTTTTTATGGTATAAATTGAGTTCATGTAATCAACTACTGGAAATGAAATACATGAACAAGATAAAACCAGAAAGTGATCATCTTGAACTTTGAACAATTTAAAGTTGCATTTTTAACAGTTTCAGATGGTAACTTTCCCTATTTACATTGAAGGTTCCAACCTTTGAGCAACTCCTACTGCCTTGCCAGTCGTTGTTGGAGCCGGTGTTCAACCCTTTACCGCCATTTTCTCCATGCCGGTCTCACTTGAGTCATCCCCGGTGGCGGATGCCATAGGTATCCCATTCCCCGAGAGGTTCTCTATCTCGAACAAATCCGAACTAGCATCACTCTCCGCATCTTCATTCATCATTGGAGCTTTCGGAATGGCATCCCAATTTAGCATGGACAATCTCCTCTCTAAATTTATTGCTACATTGTCTCCCTTCATACTTTGGGATCCAAACACCTCCAGTGATTTTCGTGGATCTTCGTCTTTCATTTTCTTCTTTTCCAACTGTGATTTAGCTGCCAATTTCTTTGCACCGGAATTCAAATTTGTGAATGCAAAATACTCTTCCTTGTTTGATCTTTCAAAGCTAGAGTAGTAAACCTCATCCCTCGCCTTAAATCTTGGTTGCGGCTGCTTAAAGGGATTGTGATCAATATTCCCAACATTTTGCTCCCTAAAATCTTTATTTCCGCGACCTCCATGCCCGGCATTCATCTCATGAATATAAATGGATTTCTTATCTGAACACGATCCATTGCAGATAAAACTCGAAAAGATATTGATCCTTCCATTTCCCTTTTTCTTCTTGCCCTGAGACGGGGTTCTCAGCCAAGGTAACAAGCCGGTTTGGCTGTTCCAACTCGCTTCAGAACATGTACTCGGAGTTCCTGGCCTGCTCTTTGGTTGCTTGTGCTTCTGACCACCTCTGTTTTCTTCCCTCTTCTGCCCAAGTTTGCTTGTGTCATAGTCCACAATTCGTGGACCGTCATCTTCCTGCATCATGTTGAAATATTTCTCCGCGCCAAAGACACTGATTTCACCCTCCTCACTCTTCGTGGCAGGAGGGGGATTCGAAGTCTGAACTGATCCTGCAAGCTTGAGTACAAAGTTACCTTCTGGTCTGTTGAGGTAAGAAGAAAATGAAGCGTCCCGGGTATGAGTACCGGTCTTGGCTTCTCCTTCCATGGCTTCTTCTGAAGCTTGATGCTCAGAGTCTGGTTAAAAATTTAACAAAGGGAGAAAGCACAAAACTAGAAGAAGAAAAAAAAAATGAGCTTTGCTGCTTTGGAAAGACGGAGCTTTTGGAGGGTTGGGAGATTGACTAGGCTTCCTGAGAACCAGTTTCTATTAAGTAGGCTTGTGGGAGGGTCCTACGTTCTTGGGGCTTAATTGCAACCATTCCACAACCTCTTTCCCTCATCACATTAAATGCCTTGTACTCTTCATTTTGTCACTAATTAATAAACGAGCGAAGGACTTCCATGCAACGGAAATGCAGAGAGCTGGCCCTAAGGGTAGTCAGAGTAGGTGCCCGCCTAGGGCCCCCACTTTGGAAGGGCCCCCAATTTCGAGGCAGAGCTAGGCAAGTCTGGACGGGAATGGGCGGGGAGCTATGCGAGCTTATATGTAAACACCGAAATCTGGAAATTTTTTGCAAGGTCGACCTCGCTCGAGGAAGAAGACAACCATATTCCCAACATCATTTTAATTGCACGATAAGATGGTCACACCATCTTTTTTTATAGCTGCACATCTTTTCCATTTTAAATAGTCTCCACCATCTTAGTTTTACTTTTTTGCTTCTCTCTTAAATATCACCTTCATGTTTATTTTTATGGGGTTTTATTACCCTATTTTAAAATCATACCACGTATATCTTTATTAGACCATCTCCTATGGTGACCTAAAATCTAAAAACATTTAGCCTAGAAAATTTAGGTTTTAGCCCAAAAACAACTTTTCTGCTCCAACCCTTTTGGTCTAAAATTTTAGCCCAAGATTATCAAAGAATAAATTAAGGCTAATTTTTTAAAATTAACTTTAAAAAAAAAATCATGTAGACTATCCTAAATTAATTATAGGAACATTTTAACCTAAAAATATTTAAATTCTAATAAATTTTGAAAAATCACTAAATCAATACATGAAAATCATGATAAACCATATAAACTTAATACAAACGACATTTAATAAACCACATAAACTTAATACACATGACAATTAATAAACCACTTAAACTTAAAAAAAAAGACAATAAATAAACCAAATAAACTTAATACAATCAAAAACTCATAAACTTAATAATGATATTCACCATCTTGACTTGGTGATGGACTTGGGTGATAGTCTTGAGACGAATCATCATCTTGAAATATACTCCTTGTGGCATTCCTTAGTAAAATGTCCTTTTGCTTACCACGTAAGTATTTATTCCTCTCTGAATTGTATTTGTCGAGGTCCTCCATCATCAAATTAATTTCGAACCTTTCTTGCTCCCTGTCCCCTTGTTCCTTCATGGCCAAATGCATTTGGGCCGATTCTTCTTGCCGAGAGATATGGTTTTCATTCATTCTTACCATTTCGCTAACAAATTGTGCACGTATCGGATCTTGAGACTTCCCTTTTCTCTTTGCTTCTTTTTGCTCATCTCTACCCAGGGGCCTTGCTAAAGAAGATATTGGGGTCATTTGTTCGACACCTTCATTGTCGGCAAAATTCACACCTTCATTGACATCATTTGGGGGTGGGGCTTCACTATGAAATAATGTTCCCCATTGTTGGTCCGCATCTGTTCCCCACCTCGGACAATCCTTGAGGATGTTCCAAGTATGATGCAACTTAAAAGCTTGATTTTTTTAGTGTAGTTCTTGTCTTGTAAATTGCCATTGCTTTGTCACCCTATGCAACAAATATATAAAAACAATTAGTTGCAAAATACTATTATGTACATGACAAATAAAATATCAACAAAGAAACTCACAATTTCTAAGACGCCCTTTCCACTAGGCATGTCAACCATGGCTCTCTCCAAGTTTCCCTTCCACAAAGTGCATGCTTTGTTGATAATCTTCCACCAATCATAAACACCACCAACTTCCCTTCAACCGGCGTTGGAGTTTTCATGGAACTAATCAACGATTTTACCCCACAAAACCTTTCTATTTTGATTCGTGCCGACAGCCCCATCTTCGCTAATAGAAATCCATGTCAAACATAAAGCAATATCTTTTTCAAAGGTCCAATTACGACCTCTAACATGCTCTTTTACCATCTTGAAAAATTTGGAAATGAGAAGAAATGGTAGAAAGAAAAATTAGAAGAATTGTAGGAGAAAAGTGAGTTTTGTGTGGATGTTTGAACAAATATATAGGTATTTATAGAGTTTTTGGTTGAATTTTGAGTTAAATAATTTTTTTTAAAATTATTTTAGCCGTTGGATTTTAATTTGGACTGTTAGATCTTTTTTTTTTTTCCGTTAGATTTGATTATATTTGATCTAAGCCATTGGATTCAATAAATATATAAATATAAAACTAAAAAAAAACATTTGAATGTGGACCGTTGAATTAACCAACAGTCCAATTACCACCACCACCCGATGAAGAAAAGTAGCCGTTGGCTACAGACAAAACTTGACAAACTAGGGGACACACCCACGTGGGTGGGGTCTACCTCGGTTGAATGCAGGTTGAAGGCCTTGCGTGCTGTGCATGGAGCAAGTGACAGAGGGCAATTGGGCTTCACAGCCCAAGTTTCAATTACAGAAGCTGGGGTCCACTCCAATTTGTGGCCTAAACTTGGGCTGGTATTTGACCTCCATTTGGGTTTAGGTTAATTTTAGGTCATGGGTTGGAGTGGATTTTTTTTTGGGGGAGGGGGGGAGGGGAATTATAGGTTTTAGCCTATTGTTGGAGTTGGTCTTATGTACCTAAAAGGCTAAAACTTTCACCTTTTTGAAAAATGACATTACATGTTCAAATTAATTAGTTTATATAATATATAATAAATTATTTAAATCTGCCTCGTCCACCTAGGCACGTATACAAAAATTATTATCCTCTTCATTCCAGTATTTTCCCTAACTGTAAGATGTTGTCTCTGTAATCCAACCATTTATTCATTCATTTATTGAATGTACTAAGTAACATTGTAACAACACAAAAATGATTGGAATTTGGCATACTGGGTAGGGACTTCTCTTTCGGTTTGATTTGGTTGAAAAATTAGATTATGTAAACTTAATAAGTGCATTTGCATCTAAAAACGCGAGACGGGGTAATATTTGAGCAATGTTTGTATATCTTTCTTTTTTATATATATTAATTTTTAATGATATTTGATGTAGAGATAGATTTTTCATGTATTTAGTGATTTTTTTTTGGTGTCAAAGTACAAAGGGTCGGAAGTCAGAGAACTCTAAGGCCCCAATTCGAAGACTCGCCTAGGGCCCTCAAATTCTCAGGACCGGCCCTGCGAAAATGCTGTTGTGTTAGGCAGTATTCTAAAAATCGCTAGGTGGTAATCAGGTGACCAAGTGGGCTGCATGGAGGATGTTTCAACTGGGAATGGGTTGCGTTGGATTGATTTCAACCATTGGGAAACAATCTCTTATTTATCCTTATTAACAGTCTCACATACAAGACTGAATTTAATGGAACTATTAATGGTGTTAACAAAAAGGACCATAGCTACATATTTTGATGAGTTGAGGGATCAAATGTCACAGAAATAAAGTTAAAAGACCATTGCTCCAATTAGGTTAAAGTTAAGGGACTATTGCTACAATATCCCCCTTAGATAAAGCCATGTCGTTTCTCCAAATTGAAAAAATTGCTTCTTCTTTCTCGCGTAAGAACCCTATCTGCCTTCTGCAACTTTACTTTACCCCTCGCTGCCGTTATCTTGCCTAATTTATAAGTGGCAATTGCAGATCCGGTGAAGGAAGAGGCCTGCACATGCCAAACCGTCCATCCGCCTTGCCCTCCTAGCCTTCCTAGGCGGCCACTTAGGTGCCTGAATGCACTGTCTACTTGCCGAGCGCCTAGGCGCCAGTGGCCGGCCACCGAGACCCATTTTTAGAACACTAGTGTTATGATCCCAAGTCGACTGACCATATGAAAAAATTAAAACGCATAAATGTTCGCGACTAACTTGAAATGCTATTCCAATGATGTCCCCATAAGTTTTAACAATATAAACATAGCGTTGTTTTGCTTGCAAAGCCTCCCAACTTTCCAAACCAAAAAGTAGTATCACATTATGCAGCATTTCTTTCTAGTTCAGATTATGCCAAAATTAGAATAAGCAAAACATGCCAATTTGGTATTAGCCACACTGTTGATCCTTAATCGACAAGCAGGTCGATCTACAACTACAAGTAAATGTTATATATATATAAGGACCAAGAAAATGAAAAAAATGGCTTAATTAGGGGTGAGAACAAGGCAATGGACAAAAAAAGCTGTACGAGACGCGCCCCTTTTGTTTCTTACTCACTCTGAGGTTGTAGAGTTGTCATCACCCGCAACCCAGTACCGTTTAACCGCAAACAATACCTTTTCGGGAACAAGAGGGCCGTCTTCATGGTCCACCATTTTCGGGTTCCATCTCATTCCTCTCACAAGTTTGCTCACCTTGACAAGCACATCCATGTGATCACGAAATATCACTGCTCCTTCAGGCCGTAGAATGCGATCCATCTCCAAAAGAATGTCTTCAGCATCGCACCTGCATTGGTCTTTTATTAGTACAAAAAGAATCGAGTGCCTTTGATTGATTTGCAATCGATATTAACACAAAGGCTAAAAAAAGGGCGTACTTATCCTTGTACAAGCTGAAAACGCCATTTGCGTGAATAAGGTCGTATGTCCTTGGATACGTGGAGAAGGCTTCACACCTGGTGGAAGATGAAAAGATTATCAAACAGAATAGCATGTCAAGAAAACATAATTTACGAAAGACAGGAGCAAGACTCTGGATGAATGATTGGTTTTAAGCAGCAAGACAGATGCTATTTTACGTCCTAATCCTCGGGATATTTAGAGTCCAGTTTGCAAACATGATTGTCGCAGAGAACAAACAGAAAAGAAATGTTTGATGATTACCAATCATGATAAATGCCAATCAATCCACGTTCAAATATAACTCCCAATGTGTCTTTCTCAGCTATTGTCGGCATGACATTCATAACCCACAATTTAGGAGAGTCGAGAGCAGCAGCAAAACTTCCCAGACCGGCATTCATATCCATAATGTTGCGGTACCTTCCTGTATCCATTAGCTTGTTGGTCCTCTTATAAGCATTTACGTGTTTCTTCCATGCCTTATTGTCCTCCTGGAATGTCTCAGCAGATACATCTGGGATAGAACCACTAGATATTCTGGAAGGTAAAGCATTAAGCCTCTCCGGGAATGGCTTCCATGACCCACCAGCATCCTCATTAAAATCTGAAGTCTCGGGAAAAGGAGTTACACACAACTCCATCTTCTTGTACCTACAGAACAGAAAAAGGTTAAATGCTGCTTTGGAAATGGCAAAAAGTGCTCAAATTAGACTGATAACCAACAAATGCTCAATCAAAATTGTAAAAGAGTCAGTAGATCAAATGAAGTGATATACCAAACATCATCGGCATTATTGGATTCACACATATTTGGTTGGGGATCTTGGTCACGACGATACTCGGAAGTTGTTTGTTTCCTCCAGATGGCAATTTCACCCTTCTCATGCTTCTTTTCCCAGTTAAGAAGTTTTGCAACCTCTTCAATCTTCCTCTGTTCTTCTTCAAGTTCTTCTTTAGGGCGCTGCCACGCTACATAATTATTCCTCCAGTTAATAGGAGGACCCGAAAGCACCCAGTAACCACCAGGTCTTAGAACCCGATCAACTTCCATCATGTACATTCCATCTGCAGTAGAAGTTCAAGTAAGATTCCATGTTATACATGATATCCTTACCTAAAATTATAAATAAAAAAAAAGCTCTCCTTTTCCCACAAAGAAAACGGGGAATGAAAATCACTAAAATTTCATAAAAAAACAATATCAGTGACTAATTTATGAGCATCACCATTTTCACCCCATGGAATCAGGCAACGAGAGCAGTGAGCCATGTCAAAGGCCCTAGAAGGGTAAGGCAGCTTCATGGTTCCGAGAACGCCAATAACAGCTGGAACACCTCTTTCCAGAGCAAATTGAACTTGTGCTTCATGAGAGTCTCTTGGTGCAAATGACATTGCTATAACATTCTTTTTAAACAGGTAGGCACCCCAGCTGGCAACCTATGAAGTATGAACAAACATGGGGGACAAATCAAATGGAAGAAGTAAGTTGCATAGGCTAGATATAAATACTAAAACAATCTGCAACGAAAGCTCAGTGTTTGAGAATTGGGTTGTAAGTTCCAACGAGGGACGAGTACAGATGTATTTGAGAATAGCAGTATTAACAGCCAAGACATTTAAAGGGGTGGAAAAACGAAAAAAGAAATTGAAATTACCCCGCATCCAGTGTCCAATGCAGTTCTAACCATCCCATTGTCCATTGGGATGACACCTGCAAGTTCATTGATATATGCATCTGCTCCGTGAGGAAACTGTGTTCCACCACCTGGAAACCTAAACACATTGCCCTCATACTGAATCCAGTTCTGAACAGCCTTCTCAACTGTCAGGCTCTTATAGGGAGCATTGGCGTAGGGTACATAGTCACGGCTTTGGGGCCATCGAAATGGAGTCACATATCCTTTGGGTGCCGGAATAAGACAATGTAGCTTCTCTTCTTCAGGAGGACAATGTCTTTCCCTGTAATTCATATTTTCCCGGGGGAAATTCATTGCTCGCATTTGATCTTGACAGGGAGTGTAATCAATATAGCGATTGTTGCATGATTTGAACTCTTTGACAACTCCTTCAGAACCGTCAGTCCCAGAATGATGGGTTACAAGACTGGATATAATACTGCAGTCTGTATGACTGGTAATATCCATGGCTATGCTATCTCCCTTCCCAAAACCACTTCGCTGCCACACTCCCAATATGTAAAAGAAACAACACAGGCTAGCTAAAACGACAATTGACATGGAGCTTCGACTTCTGTTATCTCCTGAGTTCCCTTTTGTCGCCATGATGTGCCTGAATGTTTTTTGCGATTCCCCAAACCAATTAGGACATTTTCCAAATAAATGAAAAGAAATATAGGGCAGATCCTTACATGTATTAAACAAATGGAGAAAGTATGTTCCATATTCTATCCAAACTCCACAACTACTCGACTACCTCGATGAGTTGATGTACACTTATGTTGTAGACTGTAATCCCCACCGAGTCCTTTTCCCATACAATTTATATTACTCATAAAAAAATATACCGAGACAATGACAAGGAAACCTATCTATACAAAAGCCGGCCAATGATGAACAATGGCCACTAGAATAGCATGCATTACAAATTTCAAGAGCATACTGCGAAAAACAAATCAAATTAGTTCAAATTTTTCGAAAATTTTATTCTCAAAACCAAGCAGTGGCATTCTACGATTCATGTGTTGAAAAACATGTCCACTAGACCTTGTTCTTTAATGTAACCAACGGCAATAGACTAAACTAGCAAATATAGAAAAATTTAGAAACACACAAGAATTATACTGGTTCGACAGAACTTTTGCCTACTTCCAGTTGTGATTTCTCTAGCTCCTTTGATTAATAATAGAGATTACAGAACTTTAGCAAACCCTAGAACTAATCTCAAAACTCTCGGTTGTCTTTGGCTGTTTTCTCTCTAAAAATTAAGCCTTGCCACACCTTATTTATAGGCATAGGGGAGGCCAACATGTCCCAAGGCTGATTGAATTCCGATTTCTAAGTGGACTAGGAAATTACACTTATCCAAATCCAAATAGACTTCTAGAAATCCAAACCTAAATTGAATAAGGAAAACTGAAATTCTTTCCTAATCCCTCTAGGACAAGAATCGGTATACCTCTAATTTTCCTAAACCAATTAGGACATATTTGACGAGGCAAAATCCTAACAATCTCCACCTTGGTGAGTCAAACCAAGTCTTGATCGTTGCACTCCAGAGTATCTTTGAACCTTCTTGAAGCAACTCTGGAAATCTTCAAGAGTCTTCACCTTGGCAATCTTCTTCTTGCCTCATTACACCTCAAGTGAGGAGGTGCTCCACTTTAATCAATCAACGAGATTGATCAAGTTCAAGCAATGCTTGAACTTCTTGGCCGGCACTCTCTTTGTAAGGAAATATGCGGCATTGTCATCCGTATGAATCTTTTCAATCCAAATTTCCTTAGACTCCACCCAATCTCTAATTCTATGATATGTTGCTTCAATGTGCTTTGATCTTCCAGAAAAAACTTGACTATTTGCCAAGTGAATGGCACTTTGACTGTCACACTTAAGCTTCACACAACCTTGAGTGATTCCCATTTGACTTACCAAGCCACTAAGCCAAATCAATTCTTTTCCAGCTTCGGCCAATGCAATATACTCTGCCTATGTGGTCGACAAAATTGTAATTGGTTGCAGTAGTGCCCTCCAACTGATTGGTCCTCTTGCGCACGTAAACACATAACCAGAAGTTGACATTCTCTTGTCCAAGTCCCCTGCATAATCAACACCCACATATCCTAACAACCCTACACTTTCCTTTTGCCTCTCAAACATAATCCTTTGTTGCCAAGAACTCTTCAAATAACGTAAAATCCACTTAACTGCATCACAATGTTGCTTTCTTGGATTTGCCATATATCTGGAAACGACACTGATTGCTTGAGTTATGTCGGGACGTGTGCATACCATTGCATACATGAGGCAGCCCATGACATTAGCATATGGCACCTTCTTCGTTACTTGTTGCTCTTCCTCGGACTTAGGACACTGTTGCCCACTTAACCTGAACTGAGCCGCCAAAGGAGTCGAAACTACCTTTGCTTCTTGCATGTTGAACTTCTCAAGAACCTTCTGAATATACTTGGCTTGTGATATCCAGATCCTTCCAGCGGTCTTATCTCTCTGAATTTCCATGCCAAGGATCTTATGTGCAACACCTAGATCCTTCATATCGAACTCCTCACTCAACATCTTTTTCAAGTCTTGAATTCTAGATTTGTCTTGACAAGCAATTAGCATGTCATCCACATATAGCAATAGCAATATGATCATCCCATCTTGGAAGACATGATAGTACACGCAACACTCATATAAATATCTTCTAAAATTAATTATCAGCACGAATGAATCAAACCTCTTGTACTATTGTCTTGGAGATTGTTTCAGGCCAAACAGGGACTTCCTTAGCTGATATACTAGGTTCTCTTTCCCATATTCAACAAACCCTTCTGGTTGAGCCATGAAAATTGTCTCCTCTAGATTCCCATGAAGAAATGCTGTCTTCAAATCCATCTGTTCAATCTCCATGTCATGCTGAGCTGCCATTGCTAAAAGCAGCCTGATAGAAGCATGCTTGACTACATGTGAAAAGATCTCATCATAATCCACCCATTCCTTTTGTGAGTACCCCTTAGCCACGAGCCTCGCTTTGAATCTCATGACATCTTGTTCATGTAGTCCTTCCTTTTTCCTAAATACCCACTTGCATCCAACTAGCTTTCTGTCTTTGGGCTTAGGAACCAACTCCCAAACAACGCTCTTGTAAAGAACTCCATTTCTTCTATCATAGCACTTATCCAACTATCCTGCTCATCACTTGCTATAGCTTCTCGATAAGTAGTCGGATCTCCTTGACTAATGTTAAGAGCATAATTAATTCATCTTGGTCAAACCCAAATCTGTCAGGTTTCTTCTTGTTCTGATTAGGTTTGTCCAGTGCTATGCATCTCTGGAATGTAGGTGGATTGTTGGTTGGAGTTTGAACCCTTTGGGATGTCTAGCGGATTGGAGTGCCTTCAATATGTCCTGTTTCTTACTCCACCTGATTCCTAACTAGTGAACAATGTTGATGCTCTTCTTCTTCCTCAAAACCATCAGATTCGGCCTCTTGCTCGATTTACTCCACTTGAGCTTCTTCATCTGAACTAATTAATGGAATCTTTGTTGCTTCAATTTCAGCATCGTCCGTCTTCTCCCTACTCCTCTCGACTTTATTCAGAGGCATGGTTGTCTCATCAAAGACAACATCTCGAGTAACAACTTTTTTCCTGTTGTTGAAATCCCAAAGCTTGAAACTCTTAACTCTTTTCTCAAAACCTAAGAATATGCAATGTGTAGACTTCGGTTTGAGCTTGGACCCTTCATCACTTAGAATATGTGCATAAGCACTACAGCCAAACACCTTGAGCTTGAAATAGTCCACCGGCTTCTCAGACCATACCTCTTCTACACTCTTAAAACCGAGAATTGTACATGGTGACCTATTAATCAAATAACTTGCATGATTAACAGGCTCTGCCCAAAAACTATTAGGCAATCTTGCATGAAATCGCATGCTCCTTTCTCTCTTTATAAGAGTTCGGTTTATCCTCTCAGCAGCTTTATTTTGTTGGGGATTCTTCTTTACTGTAAAGTGCCTTATGATGCCTTCCTGCTTGCAGTAACTAATGAACTCATTACTCATATATTCACCTCCATTGTCACTTCTTAGGTACTTCATCTTTCTTCCAGTTTAATTCTCGGTTTCTGTTTTCCATTCCTTGAACTTTGCAAAAACCTCATATTTCTGCTTCATGAAATAAACCCAAACCTTCCTAGAAAAATCATCCATGAAAGTAACAAAATATCTAGCTCCACCATTTGATTTAGTTAGTGCAGGGCCCTAAACATCTAAGTGAATATAACTGAGTTACTCCTTACTTCGATTATCTGCACTGCTACTTGTGAATGATACTTTTGTTTGCTTTCCAAGAACACAGAATTCACAAAAGTCCAGTTTACAAGATGACATGCCTTCTAACAGACCTTGCTTGTGTAATTCTTGCAATCCTTTTTGGCTTATGTGCCCGAGCCTATGATGCCAGAGTTCAGTCTTGTCTTCTACACTCTAATTTACAAAAACAATTGCGTCCCAATTAACTTATACAACTTATTGGGTTGTAGGTAACCCCGCATTACCACTAGCGATCATTTGGTTACCCTGAGTCTTCCTTTTTTAGACTTGTACCCATAACCGGCCTCATCTAAAGTAACCAAGGAAATCAAATTCTTTCTTAGTCTAGGGACATACCTGACGTTCCTCAAAGCTCGTATCATCCCATCGAACATTCTGATTCGAACAATGCTGATTCCTCTTACAGGACATGACGAATCGTCCCCCATTAAGACTTTCCCTGCTGATTTCCTTGTAAGTATCGAACCATTCTCTTACGGCACACATATGAAACGTGCATCACATATCCGAAGTCTAATTTGTGAAAGCCTTGGAATCCGATGTTATTGAAAGAAGCTCCCCATCACTCTCATGATCGGTGACTACACTAGCTAAACCTGATCTTCCTTTCATCTTGGCTTTCTTCTCTTTCCAAATCTTGCAGTTCCTATTTTAATGATCGACTGAACAACATTCGAAGCAACCTTCCTTCTTTTCCTTTTTCTTCTTGGATTTTGACTTACCTCTGTTGCCGATTTTCTCTTCCCTTGTCTTTTCCCACCCCCTCTCCTTGCCTTTGGCATAAAGGCCTCGAGAGCTTTCAGTTATATCATCAAGTTTAGCATATGATTGAAGAGCTTGAATTACGTCTTCAAGCTTTAGGGACTCTTTTCCAAACATTAGAGTTGTTCGAAAATGCTTGAAAGACGAAGGTAGAGACCTTAGCAAGATGATTACCATATCATCATATTTGTAAGTTTCTTCGACCTTCTGAAGATTAGCTATGCAATTCTAGAACTTGCATATGTGATCTTCAATATCACCTCCTTTTTCTAGTCGAAGTCCGAATAGTTCATCCTTTAGAAAAAGTTTATTGGACAAAGTTTTGCCCATATAAACATTCTCCAACTTTTCCCATGCTTCTTGGGCATTCATTTTTTTGGTGATGTGTGACCGAACTGATCTTGTGAGATCGATCTTGATGGAACTCTTGGCCTTCTTGAGAACCTTAGTCCATGTTGTTTTTGTCATGTTTTCAGGCTTCTCACCATCAAGTGCATTGTCCAAATCCTGCTGTATCAGTACGTTCTTCATCATCCTTTGCCAGTCCGTGAAGTCATCCTTACCGTCAAAGGGCTTTAACGCAGGTTCTGGATCCACATTCATCTTCCCTTTTGACATCATAGAACACCTTGATCGTAGCTCTTGATACCAATTATTGAAAAACACGCCCACTAGACCTTGTTCTTTAATGTAACCAATGACAATAGACTAAACTAGCAAATATAGAAAAACTTAGAAACACACAAGAATTATACTGGTTCGAATCACCGCTCCTTTGATTAATAATAGAGATTACAAAAACTTTGCAAACCCTAGAACTAATCTCAAAACTCTCGGCTGTCTCTGGTTGTTTTCTCTCTAAAAATTAAGCCTTGCCGCACCCTATTTTTAGGCATAGGGTCGACTTACATGTCCCAAGGCTGATTGAATTCCTATTTCTAAGTGGACTAGGAAATTACACTTATCCAAATCCAAATAGACTTCTAGAAATCCAAACCTAAATTGAATAAGGAAAACTGAAATTCTTTTCTAATCCCTCTAGGACAAGAATCGGTATACCTCTAATTTTCCTAAAACAATCCTAAACCAATTAAGACATATTTGACGAGCCAAAATCTTAACATCATGAGCCGACCTCACTTAGTGTGATAAGGCTTGGTTATTGTTTTCGAAAATTTCTTTATTTGGAATCTCGAAACCAACCTCTCGGCAACGACTAGCACAACTCCGAAGCTCAACTCGACGCATACCAAATTACACATTGGTCGAAACACAAATCAGTGAATCATATATCTCATCGAATTGCAATTCCAATTTTCAGTTGTTCCCCATTTCCGTTTTCTTCTTAGTCACAGACTCACAGTCTCATAAACTCGAAATTAACCAACAATTTATCAATTACAGAAACTCCAAAAATCAAGAACAAAGCACACCACAACAAAACGAGATTCAAACAAACTAATAAAATTATCAATTAAATCCCATAAAATAAAATAATCAGAGAAAAATGCAGAATGCATAAATAAACCCAAAATTCATATCCAAATCAAAAGAATCGAGGGCTCTTACGGATCTCAGGGAGCGAAAAGCACGAATCTTTTTCGGGTTCAATCAAATCAAACGCAGCTTTCACCTCCCGCAACCCGTAACCCACGACACAGACGGAGACATCGAGAAAAAAAGACGACAACTTTATGCGACAAAATGCGGCAGAAATCGTGGGTAGCGGCTAAAGTCTGACACGAATTTGATCTCGGAGGCGGCACGGGCGGCTCTGCCGTTGTTCTTCTTACGCTGTTTAACTGGAAAGACAAGTACGATGAGGCCGATGATGCTTTGTTCTTCTATGTGTTTGCACACACGCTTCCAATTCTGGTCTTTTTGTTTGTTTGTGTGTGTCGACGGACACTGTTTACTTTAAGATCGCATGTTTTTAAGGCATCAGAGGATGATGATGCTTTCATCCAATCAGATCCCGCCATTTTAGTTCCCAATTGGTTGGGACCCGCGGCAACATGAAAACATGAGGAACCGTCCTGGGGCAACTACGTCATCTTGGTTAAATATAGCACAGATAATTGGACCAAAGATGATAGCTTTGCTTTGCCATGGCAAATTTGAAAAGGTACCGTATGAGTAGGTAAATTTGGTGAAAATCTTTAGTCTACCAAGAGAACCACGTCATCTGTACGTCCAAACACGACTCTTTGTATTGTGATAAAAGAAAGTTTGTGTTGTAATTTTGGTATAAATATGTTTAGTTTAGTAACATGTGTGTTCGTACAAATGAAGTTATATTTTTAGAAAACACAAAATTTTCTCGTAAATTTTAATTAAAACTCATACAAATAAAAGATAAAACAAGTCTAAGCCTATAGTGAGTACTAGTTTTACCAACACAATAAAACATTTAGGTTTAGGGTTTTTTAATTACGATTTAGAAATATAATAACTCAACTCGAGGTACTCTCGATCATTTTTACTGACGCAATAAAAACTTTTAGGTTTCTTTTATTAAGATTTAAAGTTACAAGGACTCGACTTGAGACATCCTCAAACATTTTTTGAGCCCTCACAAATAGTGCTCGAACCTCACTCAAGGACACTCAAATCTCTCTCGACTAATTAAAATTCTTAAAGTTCAAACAATTCAGCTAATATTTTTTTTTCCTTTTTTTACATGATTATGAAATAAACTACGCTCAATTTAAAATCAAATTGAAGAAGACGAACGCAAGCAAACTTACTTAATTCACATCTGCAATTGAGGTAAAAATGTCGTTAACTAGTCTAAAGATTTGTGTAGTTTCCAAAATTTATCCTTTGCCATGTTTTCAAGACAAAAACCTTTTGACAAACAAAGAAACCGGCAGTCTGATTCGATTGATGAGCGCTTCATTCCCCCGCCAAAGACAGCGACTTTTTCATCTTCTCCACCAAAGCCCCGCGGTCTTCTCCTCCCAAAACCTCCTTCAAATCCAGGCCCAGCTCACCACCACCGGCCTCCTCCACTCAGACCCCTCATGCCTTCTCTCACTCCTCAACCTCTCTCTCTCAACCCCTTCAACTCTCCGCCACGCCACCGCCTTGTTCACCCACGCACAAACACCCAATGCCGCCGCATGGCCCGTCATGGTCCGCCGGCTCAGCTTAGACGCCGACCCTTCTCGGGTTTTTGCTTTATTCAAAGAAATGCGGAGGCTAAAACGTAATGACCCAGTTTGTGATCCTTATGTGTTTGCTTCTTTGACCAAGGGTTGTAGCAAATTATCCGCTTTTCGGGAAGGGAAGTCTGTGCATTGCCAAGCTGTTAGGATCGGTTTGGATTGTAATGTGAATTTGTTGAACAGTTTAGTTAGTTTTTATTCGTGTTCGAAGAGTTTGGTGGGATGTGCTTGCATTGTGTTTGATAGAATTCCTCAGAAGACTGTTGTGACTGTAAATTGTATGCTTTCTGGTTTTGTGAAGAACAGCTTGTTTGGTGCGGCGTTGGATTTGTTTAACCGAGTTTTGCATTGCGATTTTGGTTTGGGATTGAAGCCGAATTATGTTACTTTGGTTGTCTTGATTTCAGGGTGTGTGGATTTTGATGAGTTTAATGTAGGAAAGGCACTTCATTCATGCTGTTATAAGGCAGGTTTGGATTCGGTAAACGAGGTTTGTAATGTGCTTATTAATTTGTATTCGAAGTTTGTGCGTATAGATGAAGCTGGAAGGATGTTTGATGAGATGCCTGAGAGGGATTTGGTTTCATGGAATACCATGATTGCAGGATATGCTGGAGTTGGTGATTGTAGAAGAGCCTTCTTTTTGTTTAGAGAAATGAGAGCTGGGGACGTTGGATTCGATAGAGTATCGCTGATAAGTTTGATTTTGGCTGCTTGTAAAAGTAGAGATCTTGGTATGGGGAAGATGATTCATGGGTATATGACAGCTAATGGAACAAAAATAACTGTAGCTATTCGGACTGCACTGATTAACTTGTACTCCAAATGTGGACTAATAGCGTATGCTAAAAAAGTTTTGGATGAAGCACCGGATGACAACATTGCATTGTGGAACTCTATGATCCATGGATATGTCGAATGCGGTCATAATCAAGAGGCATTGGGGCTCTTCAGTCAGATGCAGTCTAATAAGCTAGAGCCAGATGAAACAACAATGGTAGGGTTAATCTTAGCTTGCCGAAACTCAGGGGATTTGTCTAATGGAATCGACATTCATTCTTACGTAGAGAGTAGTAATTGTCATCAAGGGAGTACTGTTCTGCACAATGCTCTTATAGACATGTATGCAAAATGCGGGAGCATGACCCGAGCTAAAGGTGTGTTTGATAAGATGCCACGGAAAGATGTAGTTTCGTGGACTTCAATTATAGTTGGTTATGCCATCAACAGTGAAGGTAAGGAAGCGATTCTTGCTTTCCAGAGAATGTGTGCTGAGAAAGTTGAACCAAACTCTGTCACATTCATCAGTGTTCTATCAGCGTGCGATCACGCTGGTTTGATTGATGAAGGTCTGAACTTGTATAACGCATTGTGCAAGGCTCACCATATCAAGCCCACAATTGAGCACTGCGGATGCGTGATTGATATGTACGCACGAGCAGGAAGGCTAGAGGACGCCTACAAGTTTGTGAAGAGTATGCCTGTAGAACCAAATGCAGTTGTTTGGAGGATGTTGATTAATGCTTGTAGAGTTCATGGCGATTTTGATAGGGGATTATGTTTGGTCAGTGGATTCACAGAACTAAAAACACTGCATCGTGGTGCCGAAGATCATGTAACTTCTTCCAACATTCTTGCTGATGCAGGAAGGTGGGATGAAGTTCTAAATGAAAGAAGCTTGATGGCAACAAGGAAAGTGTTGAAAGTCTCAGGTAAAAGCTTCATTTCAGATTTAACAGAGTGAACAGTTATTGAGCAGCGAAAATGATACACCGAATCTTCTTCCTTTTTTGCTCTAAGGCATGTTTAAAGATTACAAGCAATGAAAATGTAACTTGTATATTTCATTCATCTTTTGTTCTTTTGCTCCTTCCAAAAATTTCCCTTAATCGAAATCCAGAAAGCATTCTCCATCATCATCAAGCGTACCCCCACTTACAGGCGTCCCTTGCGAAAACTTCCCATTTGAAGCTGTTTCTAATTGATTATCCACCATAAGATGTTTTAATTCATCGCTGACGTGCTGCACCCTCCCGGTGATCTCCAAGCACAAGCCTTTTGTTAGCGTCTTGTTTGCCTTTCTGCCTTGAACAGGCTTCTTACTAGGGCCTGGATCCACAAATACTGGTTGTACTTTAAGAGAAGGGTTTGGTGTGATGCGGTTCACTTCCCTTTCATCTCGGGGCCTCAATATTCTGCTTTCTGATTCTACTTCAGAAGCTTCGTCTTCATTTACAAGGACCTGCAGAACACAAAATATTAGACGGGAACAATGCACGTTTAGGGATATGCGGGGTCAAAGCTGCAAAAGCGACATGGAAGAATAGATATTCTCATGACAAATTTAACCGCTGGAGCTAGAAAGGAGTTGAGAAAAATCAGCATGAACAAGTCGTTGCCAATAGTGTCCAGCAGCAGCACTCGTAAAAAAAAGTTTTACAACAAATCGTACTTGTACAAGCACGCAATCAGCGAAGTTATAATTACCTTGCGACCAACCAAGTCAAAAGATACAACTACTTTACTTCGTTTGATCCGCTCAGCTTCTGCAATCTCCTCCTGCTTCTTTGTCAGAAGTTCCTTTTCCTGGAAGTAATAAAAAGAGGTTTAGGGATGAAACGACTGAATTTAACATACACAAATTTTGTTTACTTAATTTTTGCAAAAAGAGATAGAGGAATTACGAACCTCCTTTGACAACCAACTATTCCCCTCAATTTCATAGTAGTCACTTTGGTCATCAATAACTGTAGTTCGTGCTGCAGAGTCTCGGTCATACTCAACGAGTCTCTTTGCATAAGCTTCTGCTACTGCTTCAGCATCTGATGTGGGAGCGAAACTTTCCTCCAAACCAGCATACGTGCTGCCTTCCTTCAGCACAAGAGCTCCACAAAAAATGCAAGGCCCCTCGCCCTCTTGCTCACAGACTATCTTCCCACACGATAAACAATTGCTCACAAGTCTGTGGCGACGGGCTTGGCATGAGCATGGCTTCCCCTGGTTGAATACAATTGATCCTTTGGAAACCTCTGCAAGTGAAACAACTTTCCCAGCTTTCTTCTTCTTAGAGTTGCCTTGGTTCGTGTTATTTGTGGTTTTTGACTCGCTGGTCTTAGCTGGAACCTGCTTTGAAGTTGTCTGATCACTGGGGTCTCTAGCCACTTTCGGGGTTTTCAACGGTTTCTTTGACCCGCTTGCAGAACCTTCATTTGAGGGCGGTTTAACATAGGCATGCAAACTTGAGGTTGGAACAAGGCGGGCGCTGCTGCAAAGATCTGAGCGACCTCGTTTCTGTAGATATTCCTCGATCACAGATTTGCCCACCTCCTGCCCAATGATGTTCTGCAAGGAAAAACATCCAATCTCAAATACCAACATACAAACATGTACATCAGACGCGGTTCTACAAGTAAACGAACTACACAAACAATCATCTCATTCTTCGGTGCAGTGACAGTGCAAGATTTCATAGATGAAAGATATACACTAGCATTCGTCTCGAGTCCGGTCCAAAACAAGAACCCCATAAGACAAAAGGAAATGCTCAATTGTTCCAGTTCCGGTCCAAGTTGTTTGCCAAATTTTAAATGTACTCCAGCAAAACACCAGAAATTGTTAATTTGAATTTCCCAAAACAACAACGGAAGCTTTCTCATCCGAACCGAATTGCTGAATCACAATCCCAAATTGCAATCAAGAACTGGGTTAAATAAATAAAAAAA
The DNA here is from genome assembly GCA_963580275.1 of Crataegus laevigata. Classification (NCBI taxonomy): domain Eukaryota; kingdom Viridiplantae; phylum Streptophyta; class Magnoliopsida; order Rosales; family Rosaceae; genus Crataegus; species Crataegus laevigata. The sequence goes on along the minus strand of OY756953.1, from coordinate 3,908,919 downwards.
CCAACAAATCCAATAGCAATATAAACATCATCTCTAATTTTTACACACACAAATTCTAAGAATCTGCACAAAGTTATTGGAGAAAAAGTAAGAAATTGGGCTTACGTCGAGGTACTCTTTGGCGTCTTGAGGATCGGCAAGCTCACAGTAGGAGACCAAACCCGATATCATATCCTTATCCAAACCCCCCGTTTCCATCTTCCGGCATAGATCCACCAACGCCTTCTCCAGCCATTCTCCCGCCGCCCCCATTTTCTCTCTCTCTCTCTCTCTCTGAAAGTTTCAAGCTTTCTCTCTGCTTCGACGATCGGAGACGAGGACACTTGTTTTTGGGTCTGGCAGCGAATGGGATTTTAGTAGTGCTCGGCTCGGTTCGGTTTGATGTGATTTTTAGTAAAATCAAAACTAAAATTGTAAGTTTTTGCGTTTTAATTTGGTGCAATTTTAAAGCTAAAACGGAAATGAAATCAACCCATTTAGTTCAATCCGGTTTGATTTTAAATGGTTTTGGTTTGGTTTCATTGTTTGAAAAAAATTATTATGATTACTAGTTGTATCTCATTTCATGCAATTCAATATAAAAAATTTGGTGTTTGAAAAAGTTATTATGGTTACCTAATGCATTATGAGCAGTGTTCTAAAAAAGGGTCTAGGCAGCGCCTAGCAACCGAGGCGTTTTTGGGCAAATCAGGTGGAAAAATTGAATTGGGCCTAGACGGGCTAGGCGGTCTAGGCGGCCCTAGGCGGTCCTAGGCGGTCCTAGGAGGTTTTTTAAAATATTTTTTTAATTAATTGTGTGTTTTTTTTTTTGGTTTCATGGTAGTATACTTATGGAAATGGTGTATCTAATTTGCAAATGATGGATTTACTACAAGTTCATCCAATACTTACAGAAATAATGTACCTAATTTGTATTTTATCATTATTTTATTATCTATACAAGTATAATTTTTTTTTTAGGTGTCAATATGCACTTATTTACAAGAAATACAAGAAATTTACCTAAATCCGCCTAGGCGCCGCCTAGCCGTCTAGGTGCTAGGCGATTGCCCGCCGCCCGACTAACGCCTAACGTTTTTTAGAACCTTGATTATGAGATTACGAAATATAAATTGTTCATCCAACTCAATAAAAAAGTTTCGGTGTTTCAACTTACCTTGCATCATTCAAGTTTCAAATCTTTGTCTTTCCCTTTCCTTTTGCACACTTACTAGCCGAAGGTTTAGGAGGTATTTGAACTTGTGAACGGACTTGAGAAGTTGATAGTTGGGAAGACCTTGCACGTTGTAAATTTAAAATCAATGGATGGGAAGCCATTGATCCTTATGAACTAGAACCTTTTGATTGGCTTGGAAGGGGCAAATTCAATTCGTGTAGGTGTGTGTATATTGGGCAGAAACCTATCTAGTATCTAGCTATTATTCACATGTTATAAGTAAATTTAATTAAAATAAGTTATAAATCATGGTTCTTACCATATTATAGCACTGTGAACTTTAGAGGCTAGGAGCTGGAATGAAGGTGAGGCCAGAAGGGAGACCGAGAGAGAGAGAGTTAGAAATTTAGATAAATAAAGTTGAGCAGTATAGACTAGAAAGAAAAGATAGAGATTATGTGGAAATATTATGATGTGGTTGAGTCCATACTAAATGTATGGACTCAATGAAATAACTAATTAGAATTTAACATTTAATAAAGTTATGCAATTTCGGTTTTGGTGCGGTTTTCAAAAACCAAAACCAAAACCAAACCGTTTCCAACATTGCGGTTTGGTTTCAAAACCGAAACTGTAAAACCAAATTATTCGGTCTAGTTCAATTTGATTCGTGTTTCAATTTCGGTTTTCAATTCCAAGTGCCCACTCCTAGATTTTAGTGATGGTGTAGTCGCTCATTCATTTGGCACGAGCATTTTCCCTCTTGGGGCCCACTATATAAGATGACGTGGGGATCCAATTTAGGGAAATTTTAGCTACAGAAACCATTACAATGCATCCCTGCGTTCAACTTCAGGAGTAACACCATGACTCCACATGCTATCTAGGCCAAGTTTCCCTCTGCATTTGTAATGCTTGGTCTCCAATTAGTTGGCTTTTCGAACCAGCCTCTGATCTGCTTAATCCCAAATTTACACGCCTCGGCATGTTTCTTCAAATCTATGTGCAGTAAGAACAAGTGTCCCATGTTTCATTCCAATGTGAGACTGTATTTCGCTATACGGAACCATTGAAAACATGGAATGAGAAACCAAGAATGAATCATAGCATGATTATAGTTCACACAAAGCTCAAACCAGGCTCCTTCCTTCATCCCACTGGCCTACATCTGCATACATGTTAGAAATGGAGATATATGCGCCGGGATCCATTGATGGCTCCAACTCCATAATCATCTTTTTAGCAACTAGCCTTCCAAGCTCCGTATCGCCATGAACTATACAAGCCGCTTGCAGTGTTCCCCATATTAAAGCATCGGGTTTAATAGGCATATTGTCAATGAATGTTGCAGCCTCTTTCAGTCTGCCTGATCGACTAAGAAGATCAACCAGACAGGCATAGTGACGGTCACCAGGCTTTAGCCCGAAGTCTTTAACCATTGAATTAAAGTAGAAATAAGCTTCTTCAACCAATCCGTTATGGCTACAGGCAGATAAAAGTGCAACAAAAGTCACTGAATCAGGCCTGATTCCTTGTTCCCTTAAAAGATCTTATGCTCTTAAAGCCTCTGTGCCTTTTCCCGTGTTGAGCATAGCTCATAATCATAGCTGTCCAACAAACTAAATCTGGCTTCTCAATTTGATCAAATGCTTTGAGGCAATCTTCAATGCTTCCGCACTTTGAGTACATTGTCACTAGTGAACTGCCGACAGAAACATGTGAATTGAAGCCAACTTCGTGATGTGAGCATGTAGTTGAGTCCCAATACTTAATCCATTGAAAAGTGCAATGGCCCCAAGAATGGATGAGATTGTGTAGGAGTCAATAGTCAAACCCGACATCAAAATATCATGGAATAGCAGAAGTGCCTCTTCGACATACCCATTTTGGGCATACCCTGAAACCAAGGAGGAGCATGCAACCTCATCCTTTTGGGGAAGCATATCGAACACCCTCCTCGCCAATTCTAGAGCACCGCATTTTGAGTACATGGTCACAATTGCCCCACCAAGTATTCCTTGTTCAACTTCCATGCGAAGAGCGTGACAATGAATTTCCTTACCAGTCTGTAGGGAACACAAAGCAGAACACGCAGTTAGAATTGCTATTAAAGTCATCTGGTCAGGTACAATTCCTTCTAATGGTATCTCTCTATATAGCTGAAGGGCCTGTTCTGCACAGCCATGTTCCACAAAACCTGCAATCATCGAGGCCCATGAAACATTGTCTTTGTCAGGAATTTTCTGAAAAACTTTGTAAGATTCCTCTAGACTATCAGACTTCGAGTACATTGTGAAAAGAGAACTACCAACAGAGACATTAAATACCAACCCACTCTTAAGAGTGTAGCTGTGGATCTGTCTCCCTAGATTTAAACAGTCTACAACGCTCAAGACGCTGGAAGAACAAAACTTATCGGGTCTCATGCTTTCCTGTAACATTCACCGGAACAATTCAATTGCCCTTCCAGAATTTTGATTCTGGGCAAAAGGAGATATTATTGCTGCCCATGTGCCGAGATCCTTTATATTTTCCATCTCTCTGAACACCATCTCCAATAGCTCAACTGCTCCTATTTTTGAATATGGGTTAATTAACGCTGACCCCACAACTGAAGCTGAATACAATCCAGATTTCAAAATCAAAGAGTGAATTTGGGTGGCCTCTTCAGTCATGGATGGTTTAGCACATGCAGTAAGTACACTCGTAACAGTGTACTTATTCATTTGCTCTCCGATTTTTCTCATTTCTCTGAAAAATTTGATGGCAGAAATAGAATCGTCCTTATAAATAAAACCGGAAATGACGGTGGCCAAGAAACCACATTACGGGTTGGCATACGTGAGAATTCCTTGACAGCTTCATTCATTTCTCCACAATTGGCATATAAATCAACAATAGTAGTCCCAACAAAGACATCTTCTGCACCGCGTTTTATCACCAACCCTTGAACTTCCTTCCCAACTTCAATTTCTTCAAGTGCAGCACAAGCGGTTAAAACGCTAGAAAATGTAAAACTATTTGGCAAGAGGAATCCACGACACATTTTCCGAAAAAGATGCAACGCAACCCTGTTCTCTCCCTTTCTCACAGCCCCAGAGATAATAGCATTCCAAACCACAACATTCTGGCATGAAACATCATGAAAACCCCTCAAAGCATCTTCAAAGCTGCAATTTTTCGCAAACAAGTCTATCATTCTAGACTGAACATAACCATTCGAAAAGAACCCATTTTTCATTGCAAGCGAATAGACCTGCTTCCCAAAAATAGGAGCTTGCAAGGCAATCAAGCCGAAAGAACACTCCCAAAGGCAAACTCATCGGGCCCAAAACCCGAAGCATGCATCCTACAAAACATTTCCCATGGCTTCTAGAATAACGAAATGTTGTTATAACCGGAAATCATGATATTCCATGAAAAAACATTTCGGTCAGCAATTAAATCAAACAGCTTGAGTGCATCTACCATGGCAGAAGACTTACAACACAAATCGAGCAATGAATTCATGAGCGAGATATCGGATTGAAGTAAACCGGTCGTGATCAAATGGGTGTGGAAGATTTTAGTGATTCTAGCATTACATTGTCTTGATTTTGCATAACCATTGAGGAACTGAAGGGGGTCAAATCGACTGGGAATTCGGTCGTTTTTTAGTTGGAAAAAATATGAGTTTTTCGCAACGGCAAGAGAAGATAGAACTTGAATGTGGAGAGTGAGATTGTTTTGGGGGGGGGGGGGGGGAGATTTTGATTGAGGAGAGAATTCATTTGGGTTGTGAAGAGGAAAATAGTCACAGACCTTTTGAAGAAACGCGGGAACGCGTCAAACCGTAATAAACTAACAACACACATTTTATTGTTAATCTAATGCTGGCGTTCACATATAGCAAGACGTCAAGATGGCCGAGTTGGTCTAAGGCGCCAGTTTCAGGTACTGGTCCGAAAGGGCATGGGTTCGAATCCCATTCTTGACAATTCATTTTTCTTATTTTTTTTTAATTTTCCATTTTTGCTGCTACTTTTTTGTACAATCGATATTTAGAGAAGAGAAAACTGAATTCGAGTGTGAATAATTTTGAGTCTTTTAACAGTCGATATTTAGAGAAGGAGAAATTGAATTTGGGCCTCGAGTGCAAAAAATTTTGAAAAGTGCAGTTACTAATATTTTGTTAGTTAACGGTTAAATTTCAAAGATCATGCCTTCCTTACTCCAAAAGCACATCTGAGATCATTTGTTTGACTATAGTCTAATAGACTTGAACCCAGAAAACTAGCCGTTGCTTGTAGTGGGAGAGAGGGAAGGCGTAAACGGAGTAAAACTACACGGGATGAGGGCTAGTACTTACTCTAAGAGAGTGGAACTGGCTCTCCGGCTTAAAGGCGTACGAGTACACAGCAGAAGATTTTGAGCAAGACTGCAAGAGCGAGCTGCTACTCGAGTACGATCCAGTTCACACGAACGTTCCGGTACTCGTCCTAGACTACATTGATGAAACTTGGAACAGTGCTCCTAAAATCCTGCCCCAAGATCCTTATGGACGAGCCGAAGTTCGATTCTAGGTCCCTTGTATCCAGAAACAGGTGAGTCAGTATCTTTGTTTTTATGTCTGTCTATCTTTTCGATCATCAGCATGCTTAACTCCGTTGATGCAGTTGTTCGAAGGCACGAGCCAAGCGGCGAGAAGTCAAGGTGAAGCACAAGAGAAAGCGCTCGAGGAAGTGCTTGCGGCTGGGAGCGTTTGAAGAAGGAATGGAGTATCTTCACGGCTGAGATTCTTTCACCAATGGCGAGATTTCGGCCTCCTGGACATACTGACGGTTGCAACGTTTGGCCCTTACAAAGCATGAACAAGCTTGTTAAGCTCCTTCAGTTTATCAAGCAGACGAGTCATGCTCGATCACATTACTCAACCATGCTATGCGACGGTGGAACTAGGACGGGCAAATACCCATTGGTTATGGATAATCGCGGTTACCCGCCCATTTAAATTAAATGGTTACGGTTATGGGTAACCGTTTAGATAAATAAACGGTTATGGGTATAACCGTTTACCTGCGAAATTTAAATGGGCGGTTATAGGTATTAACCGCGGTTATAAACGGGTAACCGTTTACCCATTTATTTTATATATGTAAAATTAACACAAACAATTTTCCCTATCAGACAAAACTTAAATCAATGTTATTGACTATAATATAATTACTCTAGTATCACTGATGTTTTCTGTCAGTCTTGAGTTCTTTGCTTGAGATCTTTGATTCTTGCAAGTTCGTGGAACTATGATGGCTGTGTTCGATTGAGTGCAATTTCATCAACCACGAATTTGAGTTTGATTCTTAGAGATAATGCTTGAATTAATTTGTGTGTTAGCATTGATCATGGATTTGTTGAACATGTCCAGTCGTGACAGCTGCTAATTAGTCGATTTTGTTTTAATTTGGTCTCTTCTCTTTATGTAGGTGGATTTGCCAAAAATTGAGTTAGAAGATGATGGTCTGATTGATGAGGATAGTTTGTTGACAAAGGAGGATAGGAAGAGACCGGATCTATGTAAGGAATCGTGGTTCACAAATTATTATTATTTTTTTTTTGTGTGGATTTTTTCCAGAGTTTGTCGAAAAGTGGAGTCAAGTGAGATTTTCGCTCTGTACTGAGTAATGTGCTTTTGCAGCTGTTGCAGTTACAATCCCAAGTAAACCACCTTGCAAGAAAGTAGAGATGGTAGTCTCCCACCCGAGTAGATTTGAACATTTTAATTATTGGAATGGTATAAAGACTTAAAAAATTAAAATATGGAAATGTATGATAAATGTATCTATAACAGTGTTTGATTGTCAAAAAAAAAAATTATGACAATTTTTTTTTTAATTTTCAAGTTGTTAAAAAACATGTAGACAGGTGAAAAAAGAGAAATGGTATAAAAAAAAAGATAAACGGGACCTAAAAAAGGTAAATGGGTAAACGAGTATTAAACGGTTTTGGTTAAATGGGTATGCGGTTATGGGTATGGTTAACCGTTTATAAACGATTATGGGTATGGGTATAACCGTTTAAGCAATTACCCAACGGGTAAACGGTTATGCGGGTATGAGCATAAACGGTTATGGGTAAATAACCGCGGTTACCCGCCCGCCATAACCGTTGCCCATCCCTAGGTGGAACCCGTTGGCTACGTAATAACGCCTTAACGGCATATTTTCGATCTGTATCCATCCGAATCTAATACATAGTGTGCACACGAACAAAGGAGCTGAAAACGTAATAAGAATATTTGAGATGATACTGTTAGCTAAGAAACTCATTCAAATTTAACGGAAAGATGACAACAAATTATATGGTTCCAACAATTTTTCCTCATCTCATAATACTAGTCAAAATTTCTCGCCTGCATATCGCGGAAATAGTTCACTTTCTATTTGCTTTTGGACGCCTGCTTTTCTTTTGCCTTCTGAATCTTCAAAACCTTCTTCACGATCTTCTGCTCCTCCACCAGAAAGGCTCGGATGATTCTGCAATACCAACAATTACAAGAAATATAGTCGGACGAGGCCAAACAAACCACACAGCTCGATAAGTAAAACTTCTAGAAATACAAACCTCTCTCTGACAGCTCCACCGGACAGCACACCCCCATAGGCACGATTCACGGTCCTCCTGTTCCTTGATAGTCTAGACCTCTTATATTCAGCGGGTCTCAAGTGAGGAATCTGCATATGGCGGTGAGTGACAACTTAGCAAAGGGTAGGCTGTGCCACAACATAGTTTCTCAAGAAAGGAAACAGAAAGCAAACTATAATTGGCAGGAAAAAGGAAATACAACGTGCTTTGTATCATCAATATATATCAACATGGCATCCCTAACATTCTGTAAACCACTAATTGTGACAAAGTTAACCTCAACATGCAACAATCTAACTCCTAACCATACATATGACCGCAACCATTGAAAAGAAGAAATGGCACAAAATTTTGATTTGCAGTATTAGCAACAATATGCGATAAACAAAAATGCTTAATGTGAATCCTTGTTTTCCTAATTAGTAATTACAACACCAAGTCAATACTATATACTGTACACATTTCTTGCTGAAAACAATAGAAATCAGTGATCAAAAGACGGAAAACAAAGTTAGAACTTAGAACCAAAACAAGTCATAGCCACAAACAATGAACTCACCCCTTGGATTCTCTTTCCGGTAACAGGACATTTTGGTCCACTTGCTCTCTTCTTACTGGTCTGATACACGAGCTTTCCACCTAAATATCAAAGCACAGGTATAAGCGAAACCCACACAAAACCAACGGAATACAAAACTTCATAATACAATTAAAACGCAACTGCAGGAATGAATAGATTATGATCCCAAATAAAACTATGATCTATGACATACAAATAGAGCAAATAAACTAAAGTTCAGCATTGTTTCAAACATTTCTCCATTACTACAACTCAGAAACCTACAATCAAACGGGCATTTAGCTAGTCGAAACCAGTACGGAAATGTAACCTTTAAAACCAATTATACGGTAACCATCTCACTCTTAGAAATTAAGACTTCATAACTGTAAACAACGCAGCTTCTTATTTTCATCAATTTTGAAGTCCCATTTCAATTTTTGCTCATTATCTCAAATCAAGGAAATTTCATAAAAATTACACAAATTTTCATACTACTAGACTATTTTGTGAAATTGGATCAAGAAAAATTATCTCAAATCAAGGAAATTTCATAAAAAGAACACAAATTTTCATACTACTAGACTATTATGTGAAATTGGATCAAGAAAAATTATCTCAAATCAAGGAAATTTCATAAAAATTACACAATTTTTCATACTACTAGACTATTTTGTGAAATTGGATCAAGAAAAATTATCTCAAATCAAGGAAATTTCATGAAAAGAACACAAATTTTCATACTACTAGACTATTATGTGAAATTGGATCAAGAAAAATTATCTCAAATCAAGGAAATTTCATAAAAAGAACACAAATTTTCATACTACTAGACTATTATGCGAAATTGGATCAAGAAAAATGATCTCAAATCAAGGAAATTTCATAAAAAGAACACAAATTTTCATACTACTAGACTATTATGCGAAATTGGATCAAGAAAAATGATCTCAAATCAAGGAAATTTCATAAAAAGAACACAAATTTTCATACTACTAGACTATTTTGTGAAATTGGATCAAGAAAACAGCAGCATCATATCATTTCTTTACAAAAATAACATAAAACCCCAGAAATTAAATTTAATTAGCCAAAGTAAATGAAGAACACTCAAAGTTTGCACTTTGATTACAAAAGCACCATCATTTAATCTCATATGAACATATAATTAACTATGTATTAAGGATAGTAAAGATACCAGGGGTTTTGACGATCCGATGCTGGTTCGACTTGGTTGCGTAGCTGTGGCGCGTACGGTATGTGAGCCTCTGAACCATCTTCAACCTCTCTCCCTCTCTCTCTCTCTCTAGGTTAACTCAGAAGTTCAGAACAATGTATTGGGGGTAGAACGAGAAAGTTCAAGCCCTGGAGGTAGAGAGAGAGGATATTCAGTTACCCTAGGATCCAACGGCTGTCATGTGTTCTCTTTCAACGGTCATGATTTCTACTTGTTTCCTTTTTTATTGGCTTATTTGCTTATATACCCTTATGGTTTGATGAAAATCCCAATTTGTCCACTAAAACTTGTAATTTATAGATTGCGATTGATGTCGGGAAGTTTTTCCCGCGAAAAAGCCTGAGCCTTTGAGTTATGGAGCACGAGAGCTGACAATGAACACGGCGGAGCAGCTCTGCGTGTCTCTTCTGAGCAAGTGCAAGACCCTCAAAGCCGTGAAGCAAGTTCACGCCTTTGCATCCAAGACGGGCTTCGACGCCCATCCCTTTGTCTTCGGCAAGCTCCTCCTCCACTGCGCCGTCACAATCTCCGACGCTCTCCACTACGCTCGCCGCCTCTTCCTTCATTTTCGAAACCCAGATGCCTTCATGTACAATACTCTCATTCGCGGGCTGGCCGAATCGGATACTCCGCATAATGCGCTTGTTGTGTTTGCTGAAATGCGTCGGAAATTGACTGACCCGATTGATAGCTTCTCTTTCGCGTTCGTACTCAAGGCGGCGGCGAATTGCGGGGATTTGAGAGATGGGATGCAGCTGCATTGTCAAGCTTTGGTTTGTGGATTTGATACCCATCCTTTTGTTGGGACAACTCTGATTAGTATGTATGCTGAATGTGGGCGTGTTAAGTTTGCTCGACAAGTGTTTGAGGAAATGCGTGAACCAAATGTGGTTGCGTGGAATGCGATTCTTACCGCGTGTTTTCGGTGTGGGGATGCGAAGGGTGCGGAGGCGATGTTTGGCTGGATGCCTTTGAGGAATTTGACGTCTTGGAACATTTTGCTTGCAGGGTATGTGAAAATGGATGAGCTTGAGCTTGCCAAGAAGGCATTTTTGAGGATGCCGATGAAAGATGATGTGTCTTGGAGTACTATGATTGTTGGGTTTTCTCAGAGTGGTTGGTTTGATGAGGCTTTTGGGTTTTTCAGGGAATTACAGCGGGAGGGAATTAGACCAAATGAGGCGAGCTTGACCGGGGTACTCTCTGCGTGTGCACAAGCTGGCGCATTTGAGTTTGGTAAAATTTTACATGGTTTAGTAGAGAAGACTGGATTACATTGGATGATATCAGTCAATAATGCGCTCCTGGATACCTACTCTAAATCTGGAAATATGGACATGGCTAGGTTGGTCTTTGAAAGAATGCCAGAGAAGAAGAGTATTATTTCTTGGACTTCAATGATAGCAGCGCTTGCAATGCATGGTTATGGCAAAGAAGCAATACAAATTTTTCGTAAGATGGAAATGTCTGGAATTAAGCCTGATGGTATCACCTTCATTTCAGTCTTGTATGCTTGTAGTCATGCTGGTTTGGTTGTCAAAGGATGTGAGTATTTCTCTAAGATGAGAGATTTGTATGGTATAGAACCAACAATTGAACATTACGGTTGTATGGTAGATCTATATGGTCGAGCTGGTAAACTGCAGAAGGCCTACGATTTTGTACATGAACTGCCAATATCTCCTAATGCTGTTATTTGGCGAACTCTTCTTGGGGCTTGCAGCATTCATGGTAATGTTGAGTTGGCAGAACAAGTGAAGGAAGTTCTTTCCAAACTTGATCCCGACAATTCTGGTGATCACGTTCTCTTGTCAAATGTATATGCTGTTGCAGGGAAGTGGAAGGATGTTGCTGCTCTAAGAAGATCAATGGCTGACCAGAGGATTAAGAAAGCTCCAGGATGGAGTGTGATTGAAGTTGACCGGGTCATGTATAGTTTTATGGCTGGTAAACAATCAAATAAAATTACAGAAGAGGCTTATGAGAAGCTACGGGAGATAATGTTAAAACTTAGGGTTGAAGGAGGCTATGTTCCGGAGGTTAGGAGTGTTTTGCATGACATAGAAGAAGAGGATAAAGAAGATTCAGTTTTCAGGCACAGTGAGAAACTTGCAGTAGCTTTTGGGTTGGCAAGACAGCGTGAAGGAACGATTATAAGGATTGTGAAGAATTTACGGGTCTGTAGGGACTGTCATACGGTGATGAAGCTGATTTCTAAGGTTTATGGAGTGGAGATAGTGGTGAGAGATAGAAGCCGTTTTCACTCCCTCAAGGATGGCTCTTGTTCGTGCAAAGATTACTGGTGAGTGGTGATTGACGAAGCACTTGAAGAAGTGCAGCTCATGTAAGTTAAGAGAGACCAAGGCCATGGAAGGAAAATACTGACCGTGATTCACAAAGACAAGACGGAATGCCAAGAATTTGGCTTTGAGTTGTATCATTGATTGAAAAATTCGACAAATGGTTCAATGGAAGCAAGGAAAATCATGAATGCAATGTAGCAATTGAATTGCTGCTAGAATAGCAATTAAGTTTACTCAATTGGTTTTTAACTTTTGGTCAACAATTATGTATAATTCTTTGAAATGTATAGCTTTTGACCCCCCAAAATTGTACAGATTTTATGTGCTGGAAACATTCTTCAATGTTGGAACTTTTCAAGATTTTTGTAAGTATCTGCATCAATTGAGCTTCTGCTTGGAATTGCTTTCGTAGGAAGAGTTGAATATCAGAGTGCGCAACGAACAAGATTACAAAATAATAGAAATATTATTAAACAAACTGGAATGCTGAAACGGCTACAAAAAACCTAAGAGACTACATTGTGAATGACTTACTTTCTAATGAATAACAAAGCACTCTATTTATAATAAACTAACCCTAATCTCTAACAAAACCCTAATGCTAACGAGCTAAACCCAGAAAACCAAACATTTAAATAACCAAAATACTAATATTTTCCAACACCCCCCGTCAAACTCATGGCGGTATACGACATGCATTTGCAAACAAGTAGATGCGGACTGGCTCCATTAGGCGGACAAACAAGACAAGGCGAACAAGTGACCAAACAAACAAACAAACAAACAAGCAAACAAATGAACGAACAAACAAGCATGCGAGCAACAAACAACCTTTCTTTTAGGGCAGACAATGCAAAATCAAACTGGAGGTCTGTGGCGCATAGCAGGTTTTGGACGGAACTGACCAGGTGGGATTGGTCGGTGGGGTGGTGCGGGTTTGGACACAGCAGCAGTGGGTTGAGTAGATGGTGGCGCGGTGTTTCAAGCAGGCGAGACTTGGTGGTGCGGCGACGATGCAGCATCGATAGAATCCATGGAGATGGAACTGGGTGCAGGTTGGTGGCCAATATGGATCTGGCACGATGCAGCGACTGATGCAGATTCATGGTGGTCTTGTGCAGATTGCGGGTAAGAAACAATGGCAATGATCCACGGCAAAGACGGACAAATTGATACTGAACATAAGCAGATTAAATCTCAAAGGATCAAACCTGCTTTGATACCAAGTTGAATATTAGAGTGCGAAACGAACAAGATTATGAAATAATAGAAATATTATTAAACAAATTGGAATGCCAAAACGGCTACAAAAACCCTAAGAGACTGCATTGTGAATGACTTACTTTCTAATAAATAACAAAACACTCTATTTATAATAAACTAACCCTAATCTCTAACAAAACCCTAATGCTAACAGGCTAAGCCCAGAAAATCAAACATTTAAATAACCAAAATACTAATATTTTCCATTAGGAAGCACTTGTTAATTCGTGAAAAGTTGTGGCATTTACAATTTTCATGGGGTTTTTTCGAACTTTTGTGGTTTTGATACAATATTGAAAAGAAAAAAAAAAATATGCAAAGGAGTTAGGTGAGAAAATTTAACGTTTGGCGGGAGGGAGGCCAACGGCACCACCATATGAAGAAGTGAACAAACTTGTATCTCATTTGGTGCGGAGTGATATTTCCAAAACTTGTGTGGACACTAGTGATATATTCACATCTCTCATTCCGTGTGCTGATTGCAGAACTGAGATTCTTTGACATTTGTCTACAGAAGAGAAACCAGTGGTCAGCATCTTCCTCTCAATTCCTGCAACAAATCCATGGCGCTCTCTGCAGCATTCTACGCACCTTCACAGGCGTCCCGTGCTCTTTTGTTCCGAACCCGAAAACCGAATTTCTCTCAGACTGCTTGCTTCCAGAAAACCCTAACAGTTAGGGCTTCAACCACTCTGGAAAACTACTCCAAGCTCCCTGTGGGTGAGAAATCTATAGCCCCATCAAAGGTCAGTGATCGAAATTTTGAAATTTCACGTTTTTCTTTGTTCTTACATTGTCAGTTTTCACATGGGTTTGGAATCAATACGAAGGTTTTTTTTTTTTTTTTTTTTTACCATGCTCCTGAATCGTAATGAATTGGAAACTTGAGAAAATTGAATGAATTTGCTATTGTGAGTTATGGGAATTCTCAAAACTAAGCAATATGAACTCGGAATTTTGGTATGTTTAAGCATTAAAACGTGTAATTTGATGCTTTTTTGTTAGGAAATTTGATCAAAAATAAAATTAATCTCTCGTAGATTCATATCGAAATGAGAGATTGGATGTTGAAAAAGATTTAAATTAGTTTACTTTCTGAATGTATTGTGTTGAAAGTTTGTATTTTTGACACCAAAGGGACTCATTATATCATCAACCTCAAACGCGAGCTAATGTTATGCTGGATTCCATGCAATATCGTACGATTCTATTTGATATGGTAAGAAACAGCATTTGGAAACTATAATCTGGTCAGCCATGTCTTCGTGTTCATAATTTGCGGAATTCAGCATTAAACGTTTTGTCACCTTACCTCACAAATGATTGTACTTTGTTTCAGAGCAATAGTTGGCAATGGAAATTCAAGGAAAATTCCATCAACATCTACTACGAGGAGCATGAAAAGGAGAGGGAGGGTCCTTCTAAAAATATTCTTTTGATACCAACCATTTCCGATGTAAGCACTGTTGAAGAATGGAGATCAGTAGCAAGTAATCTTGTTCAGCAAGACGGTAATGTTAATTGGCGAGCAACCATTGTTGATTGGCCTGGTCTGGGGTACTCTGATAGGCCAAAGATGGACTACACTGCTGATGTGATGGAGAAATTTCTGGTTGACTTCATCAATGCACCTGATGGTCCTATAAGCGGCTCAGGTTGATGAGTAACTACTTCTCTTCTTTAAATTAATCGTCAGTTATGATGATATAACATTTGTTTAAATCTTTTTAGCAAGATGTATGCTAGCCCTGTTGTTCCATCATGCATATGTTACGTAGTCAACCTTGTTAAAAAGATATAGTTTATTTGAAACCGTGATCATGCTTCCCAACCTCGTCTAACAGTCTCTTGATGTCAACCAGAAAATGACTTTGTGGTATTTGGAGGAGGGCATGCAGCTACTTTAACTATTCGTGCTGTAAAACGTGGTGCTGTGAAACCTAAAGCCATTGCCGCTATTGCACCCACATGGGCCGGTCCCCTTCCTATTGTGTTTGGTCGAGATTCTAGCATGGAAACTAGGTATTTTATCTGAAACTCTCATATATATAGATGTGTGGAATTATTCTTGGTCTTGAGACTTGAGGGGTAATAGATAAAGACAGTAAATTGAGGATAACTATTCTGGAGGAAAAGTGCTGGTAATGCTTCCCTTGCTTCTATATGTTGCACATAGTTCGTCCATTGTTAAGATTTTGATGTAGATGTCTTCAATGGAAAGTGTTCCTTTTCCTCGAAACCATATTGAACCACCAGATTTATTATGATCCATGAACCTGATTGATCAGTCCTTTTGTTAATATTTTTTTTGCAGGTATGGACTGCTTCGAGGCACCTTACGAGCCCCTGCTGTGGGCTGGATGATGTATAACATGCTTGTCAGCAATGAAAAATCAATTGAATCTCAGTACCGATCACATGTCTATTCAAATCCTGACAATGTGACTCCTGGAATTGTCGAAAGTAGATATGCGCTGACAAAGCGGAAGGGAGCTCGCTACGCACCCGCTGCTTTCTTGACTGGCCTCCTTGATCCTGTACAAACCCGAGAGGAATTTCTTGAACTCTTTGCGGATATGAGCAGAAGGAAGATACCAGTTATTGTCCTCTCAACCGAAGGATCTCCAAAGAGGTCAAAAGCAGAAATGGAAGCTCTCCGGGAAGCTGAGGGAGTAAGTAAGTTTGTCGAGGTGCCAGGTGCTCTTCTTCCTCAAGAGGAGTATCCTGCTATGGTTGCAGAGGAGCTTTACCAATTCCTGCAAGAAAGTTTTGAAGTCAACAATTAGTTTGTTTTTGGTTTCCGTACTTTACAAACTTGCTCAAACTTACATGTACTTTTCTTGTCACCAAAATTATACGCAATTTATCCGCTCTAAAATACTTCAGATTCCACTTTTATAGCTTTTATTTTTCAGCAGCTATTGACACTTCGAAATAGTCATTCCGCACCATGTATCCTTCTATCTAGTATTTTAAAAGAAGAGAAATACAAAATGAGATTTTTAGAGTGATTGTGATGGCTGGTAATTGGCGAACCACAACCCAACTAGCAGATGAAAAAACTAGCAAATGGCCCTAGGCTGAGGCCTGAAAATGCTAGCCCAGAGTAAAGTCCCATCCAGGATGAACCAAAAAAGTTCTCTTAGTAAACAACTTTTTTCTTTTTTGGTCAAGCAGGTCGGAATTCATCAAAGATAAACCCTCATGATCCTCTCGCCGGATCCACTCTCTAGGGATCCCACAATTCTATCCATTCATTATATATCGTGTTGTCAATTTTCGTTAGATACTATTTATATTTGAATTTTAAATGATTTCTGACTGCACGATATATAATGAACGGACACGATTGTGGGATCCTTAGGATTCCTAGAAAATGAATCCGGCGAGGATCCTGGTTCAAAAATAAAACATTACAAAGCCAACCAATGGCCCAAGATAAACAGTGGGAGGCCTAACTCGACACCGACAAAGGCCTAAAGCTGAAAACAAATGACAGAAAAGAAAACCTAATCTCCATCGAGGGGGAAGAGCCTGCCGCCGTCAAACTCTAACCAGCAACCACCAGAGTGACAGCCATGGTGCATTTGGTACGGGACGGGACGAGGCGTTCCGTCCCGCGTTTGGTACGCCTAAAACGAGTGGGACGAGGCGTTCCACGGGACAAGTTTTGGATGATTTTTGGTTCCACCTCTCCCCCTGGAACGAGGTTGTTCTACGTCTGTGGGACAGAAATTTTTAACATTTTAGGACAACAATGCCCCTTGTCTTTTTCAAAATTTACAACATCCGTCCCATCCTATTCCGTCCCGTCCCGTTCCGTCTCGTCCCGTCTGCGTACCAAACGCACCAATTAGAAAGTGGATTTGCAACGAGTCAAGCACAACCAAAATAACCCAAA
Organism: Crataegus laevigata; assembly: GCA_963580275.1. Lineage (NCBI taxonomy): Eukaryota > Viridiplantae > Streptophyta > Magnoliopsida > Rosales > Rosaceae > Crataegus > Crataegus laevigata. The sequence goes on along the minus strand of OY756953.1, from coordinate 3,891,879 downwards.
AATAAAAAGAAATTCCACATCAAAAGGCAATAAGACTGCTTTTAAGTGCGTCTCACCCTTGTGGGTGTGTTGTTTTACACGACAGACACAAATAATAATATCTACTAAGATTTCTGTCGCTCCTAGTACATGGCTTTTTTTATCTTTTGGTTTTTGCGTACTTTTCGACGCCGGTGCCCAAAAGTAAAACGAAAATCTAGTAGATGATTATTGGACCCCCAGCATGCATCAATCAATCAACATTAGCTTAATTATCGTCTGTCTCTGTTGAGAGGGCATGGATAAATAATGTCCATAAGCTGCAACTACTTGGTCGATCCTAATGAAATTAGCTTACCTACGACACTCATTTAATATATAGCCGTAAAGGTTTGGTTAGTCCATATGTAGTTAAGAATATATTAGGGTTTTGGCTAATCTTATCATTTTCTTCTTAATGTCAAGTGAGGCCGAAAATAAGAATCAAATTCTAGTGTTGAATGTATAATCAAGCTAGCGCAATGTTCTTTTGATTTGGAGGTCGTTTGATAACTATTTCATTTTTATTTTTCGGTTTTTAATTTTAACTTTTTTGAAAACTGAAAACATGAAACTTTGTTTGGTATACTACTTTCAGTTATAAAAAAAAAGTGAAGGCCAAATTTTGAAAATTCAAGAAATTAGACTGAAAACTAAAAGTAGTTAGCAAATAAGATTTCAAATTAGTACAAGGGCTCGCTTGTAAGTGTTTTTAAAATGACCGAAAATGTTTTTAGCGAAAAGTTTTTGGAATCAATTCTTAATAAAAATGAAAGTAAATCCTAGAAGAAGCAATAGTTATGTGCTTCTTTTAGGAAGCATTTCAAGTGCTTTTGGAACCAAAAAATATTTTTCCTAAAAGTTTTTTCAATCATTTTAAAAACACTTTCAAACGAGTCACAGAGAAAATGCACTTCAAAAAACATTGTCAAATTCATTCTTGTCTAGTAAGATATAGATTAATCTCAAACTATCGGATCGTGTTATACCATAAAGTAGGAATTCACATAGAAAATGCACTTGTAACTTTGAAAGATCCAAGTCCAAAAACAAACATATACAATTTGACGGTAAGGGGCGGGCGATCATATATTTCAGAATTCATATATTATCATAAATAATCCCAATGCTAGGGTCAAAACCTTGTAGCTCTTCGAGATCGCACCACCAGCAGCGTAGCCAAGATTTTTGAATAATAGGGTCATAATAACACATTGGGGTATTTCGTCGAGCATCTAGTAAGCACTTACCAATTTATGTTAACATATGCTGGAAGTTTATGCCAACATATATTGACAACTACTATTATTTGTAGAGATTTGTCGAGAGTAGATGTAGGATACAGTGGAGTAATGTTGAAGATTGTCAAGGCTTTTCAACTGAAGTATTTCCTACAAGAAGAGAGAAAATGAAGACAAATATGATAGAAAAAAAAATAGAAGAAGTAGGATGAGTAGGTTGTAAATTAGTTTGTCTTAACTATTTATAGAAGTCAAATACAATATAAAAACGAACATACATGGGGTTTTTAAAGTTTTTTAGAGTCGTTAACAACCAATAACTCCATATTGGTTCTGTCATTGCCCATCATATTGAATCAATTGTTAGGCAATCAATTTCCAGACGCGGCTACAATTTAACCCTTCACGTGGGTAGACACTTTCGTTGGTGATCTGATATGATCTCCAGGCTTTCATTCCCTTCCTCGACGTTCAATTGAAACAAAAGCCTACCCAGTCTACCTTTATTTCATGCAGCATGACACATGACTATGATGAGAGATTTTTCAGTGTGCTTGGAACATAAGGTGGTACACCACGTGTCACTATAGATATGATGATACTCTTGTGTTAAAAACTTAATAACTTGAAAAATAAAACTACCATCCACTTATATAATGGCACGTGTCACGTGTGTACCATCCGTGCTCCAGTCACATTGAAAAATTCCTCCACAATGACCAATGAATCATGATTGGATTTAGTATACTTTGATGGATTAGATACACTCACTAATTATCCACATCAGTTTATTTTTATCGTATTTTATCAAAATTGTGATAAATACCTATTTATTTATTGGATTATTTTTACTTAATTTTGGAATTAAATATAAAAACTAAATATTGCTTCTCTATTCTTGCTCCTAATGTATATTTCATTTATTTTCGTATACCTCATCACAGGTTAATTGTGTTAATTAATCTATGTTGTAGGTACTATATATATCAACATTATATGAATTTATAAGTGTATGGAATATAAAATTTCTTTAAACTATTTTCATGGATGATAGGTAAATTAAGTTTTTTTTTTTTTTTGGGTATATAACTGCGTCACAAGTTAAATGTATTTTATCAAACTCTAGTGTCACATCCCGGCCCGGGTGGGACCACTTCCCTGGCCCGCTCCACCACCGTAGCACGATATTGTCTTCTTTGGGCTCCGACCACACCCTCACGGTTTTGTTTCTAGGAACTCACGAGCAACTTCCCAGTGAGTCACTCATCATGGGAGTGCTCTAGCCCCCTTCTCGCTTAACTTCGGAGTTCCTACGGAACCCGAAGCCAGTGAGCTCCCAAAAAGCTTCATGCTAAGTAGGGATGAAAATATACATTTAAGGATCATTCCCCTGGGCGATGTGGGATGTCATATCTAGTATAGGTATCATATATGATGATATATAAATTTTCTTTTAACTATTTTTTATTGAAAGTGATTAAATTTTCATATTTAAGTATTTATAGGTACATATATTAAAAAATTTAATTAAAATTGAAAGATAAGAAAACTGGACTAAATTCAATAACAACTAAAAGTTTTAGACTTAAATCAAAGTACCCATTAAAATACTACTTCTTGGATTGTGGGCTCCAATTTACATCTAACAAGCCAATCATAGAGGACACGTGTTGATTTCTTCTTCTTCTTATTATCTTTTGAGTAAGATAAGAGAAGGACATCATTCCAAAGTTTATAGTAAGAAGGAAAACTTATTTATTTATTATCATCGACAAATTATTTCTGTAAATTATCATATAAATGACTAAAAAGTATTCAAATTGAGTAAATTTAAAATATTTATATATAGATAATAATAATAATAATAAACAGTTCAGATTATAATATTTATTCTTCCTTTATTGGGTTAAACTAGACTTTCCTCCTTTACTAGGGATGAGGTAAACCTTATCCACAGTCTATACATGCTTGGGTGATTTGTTTTTTATTTTTAAATGAATTTGAACATTGAGCGCCATACCCAAGTAGTGCATGCCAAGTCTACGTTTGTTGGGTTCACAACTTCAGACACGAGAAAGCTCACCACTAGAACAATTTTTGGGGTAGCTATGTTCCATCATATTGCACAGAGATTATTGGACCCCCAACATGCATCAATCAATCAACATTAGCGTAGTTATGATTTGTCTCTGTTGAGAGGGCATGGATAAATAATGTCCATAAGTTGTACCAACTCGGTCAATCCTAATGAAATTAGCTTACCTGACACTAATTTAATATATAGCCATATAGGTTGGTTAGTCCATATGTAGTTAAGAATATATTAGGGTTTTGGCTAATTTTATCATTTTCTTCTTAATGTCAAGTGAGGCAGAAAATAAGGATCAAATTCTTGTCGTGAATGTATAATCAAGCTAGCGTAATGATCTTTTGATTTGGAGATCATTTGAAAACCATTTCATTTTCATTTTTCAGTTTTTTATTTTAACTTTTTTGAAAACTGAAAACATGAAATTTTGTTTGGTATACTAATTCAATTAAAAAAAAAGGATAAATTACACCATACCCCCTCATGTTTGAAGTCTATTACAATCTCATACAACACCTTTAAAACATTTCACTTTCATACATCTAGTATCATTTTATTTCAAAATAGCACATCCGTTAGATTTTCCATCCATTAGTCTGTTAAATGCTGACGTGGCTGCCATGTGGCAAAAAAAATAATTTTTTATACATTAATAATATTATAATATAAAACCTATTTAAATTTTTTTTTTAAAAACACGAAACCCCACCCCACCATCCCCCCCCCCCCCCCCCAAAACACCTAACCTGGAACCTGCAACAATAAAAGAAAAAAAAAACCCAGAAATCATCTTCCCCGACCCACCCCTTCTCCCATCCATCATCACCCACACTAAAAAAAATCCCTAAAATATGAAGGTCATGGTCTAGGTGGATCACAGGCACGAGGAGAGGGGGTCTGCGGGTCGCGGTCGGGGGGGGGGGGGGAGGCGGGTGGGTCGCGCCGGCGGCTTCTTCTTCTTCTTCTTCTAGGTTGCAACTTTTTGGGAGTTTGGGGGAGGTAAGGGGTGGGGGGGGGGGGACGAACTGGGTTTGGGATTTTTTTTTATTTTTTTTCCTTTTCTTTCTCCTTCTTCTTCTTCTTCTTGTTGTTGCAGGTTTAGGGATGTGGGAGTGGTTTCGTGTGTTTTTATTTATTTTATAAATAGGTTTTATATTATAATATTATTAATGTATAAACAATTATTTTTTTGCCACGCGGCAGCCACACCAGCACAAATGTGGCAGCCACGTCAGCATTTAACAGACTAATGGATGGAAAATCTAACGGAGGTGCTATTTTGAAATAAAATGATACTAGTGTATGAAAGTGAAATGTCTTAAAGGTGTTGTATGGGGTTGTAATAGACCTCAAACTTAAGGGGGTATGGTGTAATTTACCAAAAAAAAGTGAAGGCCAAATTTTGAAAACTCAAGAAATTAGACTGAAAATTAACAGTAGTCAGCAAACAAGATTTCAAATTAGTATAAGAGCTCGCTTGAAAGTATTTTTGAGATAACCGAAAGCGCTTTTGGCGAAAAAGTTTTTGGACCCAATTCTTAATAAAAATGAAAGTAAATCCTACAAGAAGCAATATTTATATGCTTCTTATAGGAAGCACTTCAAGCGCTTTCGAAACCAAAAAATATTTTTCCTAAAAGTGTTTTCAATCATTTTAAAAACACTTTCAAATGAGCCAAAGAGAAAATGCACTTCCAAAACATTGTCAAATTCATTCTTATCTAGTAAGATATAGATTAATCTCAAACTATCGGATCGTGTTAGACCATAAAGTGGGAATTCACATAGAAAATGCACTTGTAACTTTGAAAGATCCAAGTTCAAAAACAAACATGTACAATTTGACGGTAAGGGGCGATCATATATTTCATAATTCATATATCATAAATAATCTCAATACTGGGGTCAAAACCTTGTACCTCTCCGAGATCACACCACCAGTGGCATAGCCAAGATTTTTGAATAATAGGGTCATAATATCAACACATTGGGGTATTTCATCGAGCACCTAGTAGGCACTTACCAATTCTTGTCAACATATGCCGAAAGTTTATGCCAACATATGTCGACAACTACTATTATTTGTAGAGACTTGTCAAGAGTGGATGTAGGATACAGTGGAGTAATGTTGAAGATTGTTAAGGCTTTTCAACTAAAGTATTTCCTACAAGAAGAGAGAAAAGGAAGACAAATGTGATAGAAAAGAAGAAGAAAAAGGATGAAGAGGTTGTAATTCAGTTTGCCTCAACTATTTATAGAGGTCAAATACGATATACAAATGAACATACATGGGGTTTTTGAAGTTGTTAGATAAGGACAACCAATGACTCCATGTTTGCTCTGCCATTGCACATATTATGGAATCAAGTTCTAGAAGCGGCTACGATTTGACCCTTCATGTGGGTAAACCCTTCCGATGGTGATGACCTGATCTCCAAGCTTTCGTTCCCTTCCTTCACGTTCAATTGAAACAAAAACCTGCCCAGTCTACCTTTATTTCCTGTAGCATCAGATTGTGACACATAATTATGACGAGAGATTTTTTAGTGTGCTTGAAATATGGGGTGGTATACCACGTGTTATTATACAGATAGTGATACACTTGTGTTAAAAAAATGGGTTAATTATACTAACACCCCCTGACATTTATTGAGTTTTTACAAAACTCCCTTATGTTTGAGAGATTACACAAACGCCTCGTCACGTTTTAATTCACTTTCACATAACCCTTGCAGTTAAAGTTGTGCTAATAAATTGACAACTTTACCCTTATAACTAATTATTTAAACAGTAAAAAAATCTTTATAATTATTAAATATCAAACAATTCCACTATTTTATTTTATTTTATTTAAATTGATAGTAGCTTTTGTGATTGGTTAGAAAAATTGGTTTGCTAATCTCAGTTGCAATAGCTCCACCATTCACTATTAAATTAAACAGTTTGTGCGACGAGGGACATTTTGTCACGCAAAGCATTCTTTGGCCACACATACACTCTGGTGATCAAAAAACTGTCACGCAAAGCTCGTGAAAAAAGACATTGCCTGGCGAAGATATTCAAATTCGTCGTGCGACTAAACAATTGCAAGACGCTTTACTGGTCGTCACACGAAAGTTATACAGACAAAGGTTTTCATCGTATGATATAAACGGGGTACAAGTGCATTTGTGGGTAATTTGTCTCAAAACATTTGGCGCGACGAAAGTTATAGGATGCGCGACGAATAATAAAACACGCTTAATTTTGCGTGACGACGACTAATTTTTAATAAAATAAATAAATAGAATAAAAGGAAAGAAAAAAAAAGAAAACAAATTTTATACTAATGACAAAAAAAGCAAATTAATGAATGATTTTTATTTATTTATAATGTATACAAAAATGTACGTACAAATATAAAGTTTTTTTAAGGAACAAAACTACGAAAATAAAGAGGCAAAATCTATAGGCATGTCATTCAGATGTGCTTGGTAATCTGGCTACAGGTTGAGGGTAGGGTCGGAGGTCGACGGGCCTAATTGCTGTGCTTGCTTGGTGTGGAAGGGCTGTGAGGGCGCTGGTGTAGAAAAACTGGGGAGATGTATTCCAGAGAAACTGAGGGCTTGTACAAGCATTGACATTTGAGACTTGTACGATGCCAGCTTACTCCTCAGCCCAGCAACTTCCTGCGTCAAAGCGGTAACCTGTCTCTTTGACTGCGAGGATGAGAGGCTCTAGTCTCCCGCCGCCTGACATTTCCCATCCCTCGACAATATGTCCCTGGCCTCCGACCGAAAGTCTGGTCCAACGTCTCTGTGACGATGTGAAACCCTGCATCCTTAGGGGGATCCACATACTCGATCGGCGTGTTCAGGGGAAGCTGGGAGGCGGACTCCTAAAGCACCACCTGTCCCATTTCCACCATAGTTGCCTGTGAAAAAAAAAACATGGATTATTAATAGAAAACAATTTGAAAGAATTAGTATAAATGTTTAATGCATAAGAAAGTACTTACATGAAGGGACTAGGTCAACTCATTCCCAGGCCAAACATAAACGTCAGCAAAGACGTCGATCTCTGAAAATTTTGAACCCTTTTAAAATCGAAAAAGATAAGGAAAATGTTAGTACAAAAAAATTATTAGTGACATTTTAAAATTGGAAATGAAAGTTGTAATATATACCTTCCATCGCGCTTCCATCCTATAGGAGAAAAGCCTCGAACCCGAATGGTGGAGAAGAGTCTTATTCTCTCGATTGATCTTGTTTGCCTTCGCCTTCTTCTGTTATACAAAAAATAAACGTATTAGTTGTAACACTTAAACAAAATTAAAAAAATTAATAATAAACATTAGTAAAAATTAAAAAAAGTAAAATGAAAAAAGCCGTAATTAAAAACACACCACATATGTCGGGTTCTTAAAATGACCGCAAAGCCAAACCCAACTATCTTGCCAATCTTCCAACTCCTTCAGACATCCCTCCGCAAGAGCAACCTGCGGATCATCAAACTGTTGGAAATATTGGTGCAGGTCACTCTTCCACTGCTTGTAACGTTCAAAAAAGAGCCGATTGACATACGCGAACATGTCTCCGTCCATGTCCTCCAAATTGTAGTTTGTCTGCAATATAACAAATATTTTAAAAGTATTAGTAATAAAAGACAGTAATAAATATAAATATATAAATTTTACATGAAAAACATTAAAAGGGCGATGCTACTATTCTTCGTCTCATCCGGCATCGCCTTCCAAGGCTTCCACAACATAGGGCAAAAGGTCTGCACGACATGCCCAATGTCGTGGGCCAATGCACTATGCTGCTCCGCCGTTGGTGTTGCCCGATGTCGCTCATCGTATCCGATTGGGATACGACCGTTGGTCACCCAGGTGACCTTCGCCGGCTTCAATTGCCGATAAGGTCCCCGGGTGTTTTTCTTCGCTGCAAAGAGATGAAAAAAAATCATTCACCCAAAACTAATAACAAATCCTACTAAAATTTCGGCATAACCTCCCCTATAATTAAAACATTTCCCAAAACCCTGAAAATAACATAAACAATATGCATATCCAACACAATGATCACAACAGTTTAATAAAAGGTTCGGAACGATGACAACTTCTTAATCCTTACATGACATAACAAATTGAACCTAAAATATATAAAAAAAACTCAGTTAACATAGGAATGAGGGAGTGAATTAGGATTGTATACCTGGCCGTGTACCGGAGGCAACGGTTGTGGACCTCGATGGCGACATCTGGTCCATAGTACGGGGGGGTCAGTGAGTTTGTTGGGTGCTAATAGGTAACGCCACCGAAGAAGTCAACGATGCCTATGCCTATAGGACTGGAGGACTAACTGAGTCAACCAAATTAATTGGCCTATGGTCCATCTCTGCCGGAGCAGTGACAGCAGTAGTAGGTATAGTCGTCGAACTAGGTGTAGCCGTCAGACTAGGTGTAGAAGTCATCGGCTTCCGAGTTCTAATGAGGTGAGACATCTAAAAAATTGGAAATCAATTTGTTTAGAAGAGATCAAGAAGCAATTGAACCAATACTACTAGTCCTGCATGGACCGAATACAACACATGCACTATTTAGAAGAGATCAAGAAGCACCATTTGAATAATCATATATATATATATGTGTGTGTGTGTGTGTGGTTGCACTTATATCGTGACTCCCTACTCCCCCGGACCTCCTCTCAATTGTTGACAGCTCACCACACCCCACTCACCTCCCTTACTTCTGTGTCTCCCTCTCTCCTTCACATAAATTTTAAAAACAATTTCACTTTTTCTCTTACTCTCTTAACTCTTTTTTGAAAACCCAGCGAGTTTATCTCACTTTCTTTCTCAGCTCTGTGCACACTGCACAGAAGGCGTAGCAGCATCAAGCCAACATCACCATCGCCACTCTAGAGAACTTCACAGAAAATGCTAGACCACACCAGACTACCATGTTTTATCTCTCTCTGTTTCTATCTTGTTTTGCATCTCTCTCCCTCATATCTTTGCAGACATCAAGATGGTGTAACGGCAACATCACCATCACCGCTTAAACTCGCCACCTCAATGGAGTTCAACTGCATTTCGTGCCAGAAACTAAGATCTTGAGCTGTGAACTCAAAACCAAAGCACGAAACTGTGCACATTGTTGATGCACTGTTCTCTGTGTTTCCTGGCAAATTTCCTTTGTTCATGACCAAAATCTAGGTACAAAAATGTACAATAGTTTAGAAATGGGATGGAGTTTCGAACGGAGATACAGGGTAAAAACCCAACACCCTAGAAGTCGGCTTGCAATCTAAGTAAATCATGTGCAATGCAATCTCGTAATTCTAGAATTCTTCCATATCAAGTTTCACCGAAAAAATCTTATAATCATTGATTATTATTCAGATAACGGAGGTAAGAAAAATTAACATATCATTTTACTGTAATTTGAACTTGTTCATAAGTTGGTGTTAGTAATTAAAATTGCATTACCTTCTCCCACATGAATCAGAAATCCTATTCAGCAATGGACCCTTCAGCCAACAAATTACACACAAGAGGACACAACTTTAAGAAATTCCCAAACACCGTTTTATCAATATCGCAATTCTACAAAAACCCAAATTTCCAATTCGATTAAGTTCACTTATTACTAAGCAAAACACTTGCAGTAATTTATAAACAAATGCAACAATAAAGGATTAAATTTGGTAACAGGGGTTGTTCTTTTGAGCAGAATCATGAAAATTGAAATTATAACAAAAATAATAAATCGATTACTTGATTGTATAATAACATAAAAGGGCAAATTAGAGGCCGACGAGTGAATGCTTGAAAAAATGACACAAAAATTAATCAGGCCTCATTTATAGAGACTCTCACTTTACAAATTAATCAATCAGCCCCAAATTTGTTGCACCTACTAACCCTAATTCCCAAAAACCCATAAACAAATTAAAACTAACCAAACAGAAGACAATGCAAGGAAATTCAGTAAAGTACCAGTCTTAGTAAACAAAAAATAAAAGGAAGACATAATTAATTACCTAATTTGGGGTGATACTCGGACATGGTGTAATGGTGAGAGAGATCGCGAGTTCTTCCGTGAGAGAAACTCGCCCAAGAAAGAGAGATCGCGAGAAAGAGCGGTGGCCGTATGGTGAAGGAAGGTTGGAGAGTCACGACGGCGGAGAGAGGGATGGAGAGAAAGACAGATATACAGAGGAATGAGAGAGAGGGTTTCGCGTATGCATGGGAAAAGGAAAAAAAGAGAAGTTAGGGGAAGAAGAGGAGTCTGGATTAAAATATAGAATATTGCGTGACAGAGTATTTGTCTCACAAGGATAAAAACTCGTCGCGCAAGTTTTTTAAAATTTCCGCAAAAAAAAAGCGCCTTAATTGAAATTTCGAGCATTTGCGCGACGAACACTATATTTCGTCACGTAAATATACTTTGTGCGACGAAATATAGTGTTTGTCGCGCAATGTTCCTGCCTAAATTTAAAATAACTGTTAAATTGTGATTTTTCATTTCTAATCGTCGAAAAGTTTTGTCCCCTTAAGAAATTGAATGGTATGTATATTTAAGCCGATCCAATGGTCACCAATTTTTAAATTTAATTTAATATATATAATTATTATAGTTTTTAGGGGTATAAAATTGTTAAATTTTTATATATATAATTATAGTATTTTTTTAGGGTTATAAAATTATTAAATTAATATTTTGCTTGTGCGACCAAAAATTGTTATGCGTTGTGTAATTATGTTTTAAAATGGTTTAATAATTTTTTTTATTTTGTTTGCAATTTATTATAAAATACAAACAAAACAAATTTATTTACAAAGTAATTCACATATAAAATGGGAATCATTCATACCATTTTTTCCATCACTCTATATAATGCATTAACCATTTCATGTGTTTTACAAAAAATGGTACAAATAAATTGCCTTAATCTCCATCCGAACTATAATAACTTTCACTTTCATCGCTATCATCATTTTCAATGTCCCATTCCTCATCATCGATAGGTACGTCACCATCGTCGTTTGTGCACAGTGGACCATCGTATCGTGGAATATTACCGAGGTCAATTGTGATCGACTAAATTGGTATTTCGATTGATGACATTCCTTTTATCTGAAATGGTTCTTGTATAAGATTAGTATCTCGGAGTGTTTCCGCACCACTTTCCATGAAAGATTCAAGACGTTGGTCAGCAACATTGTTGATGTCATCGTTAGTACGGTCTTGTTCTAGTATAGCATACACATTCATATGATCCATCTTCTGAACGAACTTTCAACCCCTCCCGGTTTTAGGGTCATCTAGATACACAATTTGTTTTTCCATGGTTGCTAATATGTAAGGGTCGTCATCGTACCAAGTTTTGGTAGTTTTCACTATTAGTAATCCATGATCTGTTTTCACACTTCCATGCCTATTTGGGTGTGTATCAAACCATCAGCACTTATGATCACTTGGCACCGGTCTTTATAAAGCAATTGCACGACACTTTTTAGTTTGCCATAGAATTCAATGTCTGTACTTTCGCCTCCTCTAGGGACATGAACACTGCTGTTTTGTGTACACAACTTGTCATCTCGGGCACCTGCTAAGAACTTGACGCCGTTGACATGGCAACCCGAGTACAATTCAACGCGAATTGGTCCGAACACCAAGTTATATAACTCTTCATTGTATGCGGGGGAATTCAATGCTTTCAGTTGATTCACCTAATATTAGAAAAACGTTTAATTTTTTTAGTTCGAGCAACTTAATTGGTACAATATATATGTCCAATACAAAACACGTCAAACTTACATATTCAAGAAACCACTGCGGAAACAATTCACGGTGTTTATTGGCATACAAATGTGAAGGATGTGCCTGCTTCATCATATTTTCATGCTCGTCTAGGTGTGAAAGTGTCTTGTCACAATTGTTGAGTACGAACCAATGTGCTACATCCATGTTCTTCTTAGAAAACGACTTGCCACAAATCGGATCTCTGAATGGTTGAGCCATCTGGGCAAAAACTGAAAGTTTCTCCTTTCTCACACCCCCGTCATTATTGCAAGGAGAACGATTGAAATTTGTCTCAACATCCTTTAAATACATTCCACAAAATGTAAGTGCCTCATATTCACCCAAGCTTGTATAATGGATCATTCGGGCTTCGCTTTGTTTCGTACACTTTTCTTCAAGTCTCCGAGAAGCTTGCCAAAAGAAAATGATACAATACACATATTACTAATTGTAATATATTTAATATCGATTAATAAAAAAGAATAGGAATATATACATTTCTATTGGATACATCCATCGAAAGTTGACTGGTCCAGCAAGCAATGTCTCATCTGGTAAGTGAACCATCACGTGTATCATACTTGTGAAGAAACCTGGAGGAAATATCATCTCAAACTTGCATAGAACTTGCACAATGTCAGGGCACAACTAATTAGCGTTCGTTCTTTATAAGGTTCTTGACGTCAATTGCGAAAAAAAACTGGACAACAACATGAATTGTTTCACTACATCGACTGGCAAAAGATGTTGAATACCCATAGGAAGTAGGCGTTGCAGAACCACATGACAGTCATGACTTTTTAAGCCAGCTAATTTACCCCCGTCAACGTTCACGCATCGTGTGATATTTGAAGCATACCCATCAAAAAACTTTACAGACGATAAAAATTTTAAAAATTCTTTCTTGTCATTCGGTTTCATTGAAAAAAATGCAAGATCCCTTATGGCTTTATCATTGTCCCTATTCATCCATAAACCCCGTCGTATTCCCATTCGTTCCAAATCAAGATGAGCTTTGATCGTGTCCTTTGTCTTGCCTTCAATATCTAGAATTTTGCTAACCAATGTGTCAAATACATTTTTCTCAACATGCATAACATCGAGGTTGTGTCTCAATTTTAGTTTAGACCAATACGGGAGCTAAAAAAACATAGACTTGTGCGTCCAGTTCATATGTGTAGAAGGTATTGTCTTACTGACATTGATCCCGAAAGGAGCAAAATCCAAACGGTTAAGCTGTTCCAAAATCTAAGCACCAGACCATTCTCTGGGTCTGAGGCGATGCTCTTTATCCTCGTCAAACTCTTTATCTTTCTCTCGCCACTCGTGGTCCCAAGGTAACCATCTTCGATGACCAAGGTAACAAACTTTTCCAGTGTGCCAACTAGATGTTACGTCTTCCTTGTATACAGGGCATGCCATATAACCCTTAGTGCTCCACCCAAAAGCCATTGCATATGCGGGGAAATCGTTCACAGTCCACATCACTGTAGCCTGCAAAGTGAACATCTTGCTAGTACATTTATCGTATGTGCGCACACCGTGTCTCCATAAATCTTTTAGCTCATCCATTAACGGCCGTAAATATACATCAATTGACCTACCAGGATCCTTAGTTATCAATAGAGTCATCATCATATATTCTTTTTTCATATATTTCCATGGTGGCAAATTATATGGAAATACAAAAATCAGCCAAGTACTGTGGTGTTGGTTTAAAACCCCAAACAGATTAAATCTGTCAGTGGCAAGCCCCAATCTAACATTATGAGAATCAGCAGCAAACTCGGGAACGTTCGATTGAATTCATTCCATGCCTCCCCATCTGCAGGATGCCGCATCACATCGTCGTCTACCCGTTTCTCCTTATGCCATCTCATGTCTTTGGCAGTATGCGCAGACATATACAATCGCTACAACCTAGGTTTCAGGGGCAGATTACGCATGACTTTTTGTGGGATCTTAGTCATTCTATTCTGAGATGTCATTTTGAACCTCGACTCATTGCATACAGGGCATTTATCCAATGTTTTATACTCTTTGTAGAATAAAATACAATTATTTTTACAAGCGTGAATTTGTTCATAACCCAATCCAAGACCTTTCAACACCTTTTGTGCGTTTCTATGGTCTTTCAGCAAACAATTGTCCTTCGGAAGCATTCTCTTGAAAACCCCCTAAAAAGTAATCGAAACACTGGTTCGACATATGATACTTTATATTTCCATGCATTAGTTCCACAATGGCCGCGAGAACGGAAAAGCTTTCGCACCCCGAGTATAACTCTTGGTTGGCATTTTTTAATAGTTTTTTCATATTGTTCGAACTCTGCACTGTGCATTGGTGTAGGCACGTCATCTTCCCCTTCCTGATTGGTGTTTGTCGATACAAATGGAAAAGCATCATTTATAATATCCATGACTTGTTCATTAAGATCCACAATAAGTTCAACATTATCCACTATTGTGGCATTTGAAGACGAAGCATTGTCTAATTGTTCCCCATGATGGTTCTAAGTATTATATGTCTCAATCATTCCATTCCTTACTAAATGAAATTGAACATTTTCTATTGTCTCCCTTAACGTGTTGTGGAATGCATTTTTTTGGGTTCTGTATCTATTTGGGTTATGTGTACGTGCAAATTCAATAAAATCCTCAATTCCATCCAAGTATTCGTCCGCGCATCTATTTGGGTTCTGTATCCACGTCCTGTCCATAATTCCTGGAACCACAATAACAATACAACAGTCACAACAACTTCATACAAAATGATAATGTCACCTTATGCCTCCGGTAGGGGTCATATCCCATTCGGGAATGCATAGTCATGTCACGTAATTTATGGCTATCAGATTAGATTTCGACGTGGATGAATTTCGGCTACATCTCGATACAATTCTTCAGGTGTACAACCCGAAGAACTTACAGAGATGGTACCGAAATCTCCACAACCGAAACCTAATCCTTCAACCATAAACTACGCGTCATAACAGTACATTCCCAAATTGTCCAAATAATGGGACAATTCAAGAATTAATTGAACCACAGTCATGCTTTCGCATCCATGCGCGAAATCTAACCAATCCTCGAACGGGAAACTAAGTTTTACTAAAAATAAAAAACAAGTACGAAGTTAATTTCAATTAACAATTAACTCCGTACATCACAACACATATTTGTACGTCAAGTACAAATTTAACAACATAATATAAATATAATTTCATAACACAATATAAACATAACAAACTAAGTTCAAAAAAAATTAATTAATTTAATATGTTTAAAAAATAAAACGAAGAAAGTACCTTCTCAATCGTTATCCACCAATCGATAATCACACACAATATCCTTATAGAGAACAAAATTAATGGTGTTAGTATGAATTTACATTAATACTTTTATCGTAACGACAAAAAACGCTTACCAGACACACCGAGATAGCTCGATCAACCTAGAGAAGAAGATGGAGGGAGTAGTTTAGATGATGAAATTGATGAACGGTTTTGCGCGACAAAACATATGTTAGTCGTGCAAGAAATCTTTGCGCAAAAGGGTTTAGGGTTTAGCGACTAACATAGTAATCGTTGCGTTTAGGATATTTTCACGACGAAATCAGCCATTCATCGCGCAATGCATTTTGTTATTTATGTTTTCCTTCTTTATTTGTATTTATTGTAAATTTTTATTTTATTATAAATCAAAAACTCAAACCTAATTAAACATTAAATTAATTAACAAAACTAATGTAGTAACCCAAATAGAAATTATAATTAATACAAATATTAATACTAATCCACATAACATATATTTATTCATTAAATTAAATATAAAGTCCACAAAATCTTTTTTTTTTTATAAAAAAAAAACAACCCTCGTCAACTTCAATCCTCCTTCGCTTGCAACACATCAAACTTCCACTTCTTGAACATCTGCTTGAAAAGCCCATCCACATAAATCCGTTGCTTCTCATCGGTTTCATCAACATCTCAATGAACCTACATTAATGCCAATAACAATAAATTATTAATTTAAAAAATATTACGTTTTAACAAAAATAATTTTTCATTATTTACCATAAACTTACCGATAACTCTCCCAGCATGGACTTTTTCAACTCCTCAGGGACCTTTTTCCAAGACTCAAACTTGGCAGAACAATCCCTCTGCACCAAATTCCCAATGTCATAATTAAATTCGGCGTACGCCTTAGCCAAATTTTTGCCTTCAAAGTATGGCACTTGCTTCCGTCGGTACCTCTCTACTCGCACTACAACTTTCTTTTTGCTAGAACATTTCCCAGAATCAGCTATTCTTTTTTAAACAAAAAAAATTTAAAAACTTCGACTCTAAATCGTGTTTATATAGCACTAGGATAACTTTGTGCGACGACATATTCATCACACAACCATACAAGCCCGTCTCGCAAAATTCATCATTAATGCGCAATAAATTGGAAGGTTTGAACGCAATCGGACTACGCTTTGCGCGACAAACACATGTAGTTGTCACGCAAAGATACCTTGCGCGACGAATTATCGTCGCTCAATATATTGAGCGGCGAATTTTCCGTCGCCCAATATATTGTGCGACGAATAGAATCAAATAATTGTAATTACAAAGTTTACGTAACCATAGATATCTATATTTACGTAAACTTTGTAATTACAAACAAATATTCACAAATGATTTAATACCTTAAATATTTATTCTAAAATTAATTAATACTTTAAATATTTATTCTATAAATAATTAATACCTAATATATTATTCTAAAAATAGTTAATACCTTAAAATATTTATTCTACAAATAATTAATGTCTTAATCCATACAATTATTTTCAGCATAAGTACGCTATTCATTAAAGATTAAAAACACATATAAACCATAGCTAGGGCGCTTACATTAGGCCTCAATAAAAAAAACCGAACAAGAATTGAAACCTAATTAAGTCCAAATACATAAATTAGAAGAAATACAAAACATAAATTTTAAACTACTATTTGGATGATCCTGCTCCATTCTGCAAGACTTCATAACGCCATCGATTGTAACCTCCTTCCAACCCATTATCCAACAACTTCATCAATTGTTCTTTCGGTTCATCATCAAAAACATATTTACGCTATTACACATATATACATATAATTAATTCCAACATATAACTTAAAATTTCGCAAACTTAATTATTGATTCATCAACAATATACTTACTAATAGTTCATCCATCTTCACATTTACCGGCACATTTTTCCAAGAACGCCACTCAGCAGTGGGCCAATTATTCCCCATAGCTACAGCAATTGCATGAACAAACTCAAAATGCTCTCTCATATCATGCGGGTTGGCGTCGCGCACACTCTCATTGATGTTTTAATCCGCCATCTCAGCATGAATAGAATTGTGAAGAATAAGCCGAACATAATTGTGAAGAATAAGAACGGTAGAAGCGCCTATTTATGCAAAGTTAGGATCTTTACGTGACGAAGGCTTTGTCGCGCAAACATCCGTATTAAATATTCTTCGGATTTACCTAATTCACCTACATTGAATGGGCAAAAGTCACTGGAACTTAAGTGACGATATTTGTTGCGCAAAAAATACATTTCGTCGTGCAAGTTTTTCCTGCCAAATTAAATTACCTGCGTTATCTTTAAGCGACGACAACAAGAATTCGTCGCGCTTAGTACTCTTGAGCGACGAAACTTTCGTCGCGCAAGTTTATTTATTTATTTTCTCTATCTTTTCTATTTTGTGCAACGAATTGGGTTTTATGTCGCACAAGTGAGTCTTATGCGACGAATTGTTGTTCGCCGCGCAAGCTATTTTTTCTACTAATGTTTCCCAATTAGGCAGCCAATTGTGAGGTTGGAATAAGTGGGCGGGTTATGATGAGAGAATTCCTTAATTTCTTTCTACTTTTTCGCGCATCTAGGTTGCAAATCCACTGCTGCTTTTATAGATGTTGAGAATGTGTCATCAAATAACTCATTTGCTGATACAGTATTAAGCAATCATCTCATTCAGTAGCTCAACCATCGGCTTTGATGATAGCCCCAGAACTTGTTTGATTTGGTTAATTATGGTATACCACCATTTCCAATCACACCTCCTATATTTGTAGTTGGACAAAATAATCGAATAGAAAATTCTATTTTAGAGTGCTTTATCTCTTGGAGCTGAGTACAAGAAGCGTGAACTGTCTCCAAAATCTCCCTTGTACTCCCCTCTAGAACCTGTATATTGCAACATCATACAACATTTTCAAAACATTTCACTTTTATACCTCACGTACTATTTTATTTTAAAATAATACCTTCGTTACATTTTTCATCCATCGGTCCGTTAAGAGCTGACGTGACTATCACATGGCTAAACACTTAATAAAAAATTTAAAATATTAAAATAATTAATTTAAAAAAAAAGAACCCAGAAACCCATTCCCCTCGACCTCCCTGCAACTCCCACCCTCTCTTCCTCCATCTCCACCTCCCTCCCATGGCCAATTCACCCCAACCCCACCACTAACCCAAAAGCATATCAAGGCAAAATCCATACTTCCCCTCGCATTTCCTCCCATTCATCCACCCATCATCGCCATAAACTGCCCAAAAAACACCACCATGTCGATGTCGGCGTCCATGGATTCCTCCAATTAAGCAACCTGTAGAATTTTTCTTCACCAAAACCCCAGAAGGGCCAACAGATCTCACACCTTCGTCCATCTACATCAACCGCCCAAAAAAAAACCCTAATTTTTCAAAACCCTGCCCCTAACTTTTCAAAACCCAATTGTCCAATTGAAAAGGCAAAGGAAGATTTCATAAAAATCTTACCTCGCCGAAGAGAGAGGAATGGATCAGAGAAGAGGTGGCTCGGGTGGGCAAGGGGTGGGTGATAGGGGATGGGAGAAAAGGGTGCTTGGGGAAGACGAGGCAAACCCAGTCTGGATAGTGCGTGGTGGACGGAGACTAAACTCGGCATCCCATTGAAGAAGAAAAAAGTGGAGGAGAGGGAGAAGGTGGGATGGGGGGCTGCGGAGAGGTGGGGGTGGGGTGGAGCGGAGGAGAGGAAGTGGGTCGGGGGGGGGATGGTTTCTAGGGTTGATTGTTTTTTTTTTAATGGGATAAATATTATAATATTTTTAATGCATAAAAAATTATTATTTTTCCATGTAGCACAAATTTGGCAGCTATGTCAGCACAAATGTGGATCCTATATTTGCCACGTAAGTGACTAAAAGGTTGGGGGGGGGAATGTGGGTCCTTGAAGGGGTAAAATAAAATTTATCATTTTTTATAGTTATCATCTACAATTTATTTCTATAAATTGCCATATAAGTGACTAAAAGGTATTGAAACTGAATGAATTTAAAAATATTTATATATAGATAATAATTATAAAAAAAAATAATTATCATCTACAAATTATTTCTATAAATTGCCATATAAGTGATTAAAAGGTATTGAAACTGAATGAACTTAAAAATATTTATATATAGATAATAATTATAAATAAAAAAAACAATTCTGATTATAATATTTATTCTTCCTTTATTGGATTAAACTAGACTTTCCTCCTTTACTAGGGATGAGGGAAACCTTATCCACAATATATACATGCTTGGGTGGTTTGTTTTTTATCTTTTAAAATGAATTTGAACATTGAGCGCCATACCCAAATAATCCATACCTCATATCTGTGTCTCTAGTGCATTCCAAGTCTACGTGTGAGATGGAAGAACAAGCTCCTAAATAACTTTGTTGGGTTCACATCGTCACACACGAGAAAACTCACCACTTGGATTGATGACAAGGAGGACAATTTTTGTGGTAGCTATGTTCCATCATATTCCACATAGATTGGCAATGAGTAGTGGTTGTACTTGACTTAATTTCAACAAGTTTTGATTAATTAAAAGGGACATGTTGGATGCGGTCCTTAACTACCAATGTTCTTTGATTAAAACCTCCGTAGTTTTTAGTTTTTGATCAAAATCCCTAACATTAATGTAATAATGTATTTATATGTAGGTTATTATATTTTTAAATTAAAAATAAAATTTGTAGGTATTTATATTAATGAGATTATAAATAAACCCATAATTTATGGGATTAAAAATATTAAAGATAAATTATACTCTCCAATATATTTTGTGTGTGTGTGCGTGCGCGTGTGTATATATATACATGGGTACGTTCATCAAAACTAACCAAACAATTATTGTACCAAAACAAGGGTACATTTTTCAAAAAAAAAAAAGAAGAAGATATTAAGCTTAATCATATTATTAAATTTCTTCTATTAAACTTGACATGGATACATTCTTAAATCAACGAAATAGAATGTGACACCCCCACCCGAAATGTCCAGTAAGACGCCGAATCGAGCTGTGCTGGCCGACACCTGGAAGGTGACGAAGCCATAAAGTATGGTGATGTGGGAAATGTGAGTAAATTTAAACCTAAAAGTGCCTAATTACCAGAGTATACTGGTGAGCGGGAGCGGACCCATCTCGCACGTGATGACAGAGTATAAGTAAAGTACAGTAAAGTGGGTAAGAATTATAGCCTCAAAGATAGCCACCAATCTTTAGTTTTGCCAAGAATCCTCGTCGATAAGAACTTCGGCAACTAAAACCTGGAGGGGCGAAAAACAAAGTTGAGCGGGTCAGCAAAACAAATCTTTTCAAAATCATTCTTTTCTCAAAAGTTATAACCCCTTTCCGTAAAACCTGTATAGTTTCCCAGAATCAAAGTATATACTCGTATATATATAAATCTCGAAATCATGCTGGAAAGTATGAATGTATGCCATGCCAAAGTATCATAACTAAAATCTCAATCATAAACTCTGTGGATGTGATTAAATGTCAGGTAATCATCTCGGCCCACGACCGTATATATAACTCATAATCAATCTCAATATCAACTCAGCCCTCGACTGTATAATAAGCTCATAATCAACTCATCATATCATGTATATCAATCCTACACACATATCATAAACACCACTAGTGGTCTACTCATCATCACTGAATATATATAAGTATGCTCTAGTGCTACAATCACGTGAAGACTGTGTGAATGATTTGCGGGTCATCTACGAGTCGAACCCACTTATAGTGGTCTATACGACAGGACTGTGCACCTAACTTGGATCCAAGGTGAGCATGCGGTGCGGGAGGTGAACAACACGTGAAAGACTGTGCCCCTATCTCTGGGCTTGAGCACTAATATCAATGTGCAGGTAAATGAGCTCTAATCACATCACATCACATCATTCGTTCTCATTCTCATTATAACCATTATCTAAACTTACCTGACACTTACCTGTGCGTCCGCAGCACCATCATACAATATGCAATCACTAATGCAGCATTTAAAATAAATGAATACTTTGCATGGCATTTCAATTCACATAAACGTTCATTTTCATTTTCTGGGAAAAATAGTAATATATAGGTATATACGGAAATATAACTGCCCACTCACCTGGAGTCCACGCCAACTCCCTAGCACAACCATTGAGCCGTCAAAATGATCGGCGCCTAGAACAATTATTAAATCAAATCTTGGAATTTGAATCGATAAAATATACAATTTATGTATAACGCTTTCCTACAAAATTAGATCCGGAAGATCCGTGTATCAGATTTTCGATCCGCCACTTCTACAGATACACATTATGTCTCTAGGACATTATCCTAAAGTTTCATCACGATCCAACGGTTGGATCTCCGCCAATTACCAAAACCAAATGGCGATTAACATTTTATTTTTCTAACTTACAAACCCAATTCAGGAAGATCCGTACGTCGGATTTCCAATCCGTAAGTTCTTACATTCTTCAAATATTATGTATCACAACATATCAAAGTTTGGTGACGATCCAACGGTCGGATCGTCGATTCATATAATCGCCTATTAACGTATCATAACTAGTTTAGGCTCTAACGTTCAATCTACGCCATTCAATTATCAAAACTAAACTCAAGGCATTTAATATCACCTAAAAACAACGTTGGCAGCCCTCAAGCCACGCGCCACCGCACGTGCCGCCGCGGGTGGCGGTCGGCCACCCCGGCTAGCCGGAAAATTCAACTTTCTCCAAAAATTCTCAAAATTTTCAGAATTAAAGATCTTAATGAGTAGAACAACTTTCATACCTTCGAGAAAGTCCAATTTGGACTGGAAAGCCTTCCATTTCGTCAAACCCGCCAAGAATCCTAGAAATGGGTGTGTTCCAATTCGACCTCCAAATCAACTCTGATGCTCCATCCATTGCTTGGGCTTTGTTCCTGGGTTCTAAGGGAGTCTAGTGGTGGCGGCAATTGGAAGAAATTGTTTCAAAATTGATGGATTTCGACTACAACCCGTCACGCACCCACGGGTGTGTTTGTCCCCATTTCAAGACCAAATTCCATGATTTAAGGGGTGAAATGAGAAGAAGGAAGGTTATGGAGGGGTTTCTAGGTGGTGGTTCGGTCCAATTCGAGGGAAATCCGGTGGAAACCCACAGGAAAGTATGAAGAAACGGGTCAAATTCGCGGGTCAAGGGGAAACTCGATTTCCCTCCTTTTTTCTCTCCTTTCCTCTTTTCTCTCCTCCCTCATTAGTCCACTCCTTCTCTCTCTTCTCCTAATTGCTCCATTTATCTCCCTTATTCTCCTAATTTCCTTTTCATCCCAACCATCCATTTTATTTACCTTTAAATCTGGGCCACACATGTGGGCACCCCAAAATTTTCTCTACAAAATCTGAAACTCTCCAAAAATAATTAAATTACTAAAATGTCACCGACTTCAAACGTTAATAACTCCTTCGTTATAGCTCCAAATTGCGTTCCGTCTGCGCATATGCGTCCGTAGCGACGAGTACTTCGAGAATATGCCAAGAAGACGAACCTCGCATGTCACTACAAGGCGGTCAACAAGTCAAACTCCACGTCTTAAGGGCAATAACGTAAATTCACTTATTAAAACTATAAAAATCATAATTTTTTAAGGACGGGCTGTCACAGAATGTACCCATATAAGTTTAGAAAATAAATTAGACATAAGATTAAATGAATTTTATATAATAAAAAAATGGGTACATTTAATATTAAAAAAGGGTAAATTTTTCATATAACAAATTGGTATATTTAAGAATGGGTACATATAAGATTAAAAATTGCAAATATTTTATAAAAATTTAAGGGTACAAACTTATTCTAATTTTATTTTTATATTTTGGAAATGTTTGAATTGAAAATTAATTAGGAGTTTAATAAGGGTGTGAGTATTAAAACTCTAAACCAATTACTAATTTTTATTATAAAAATTATGTAACTTACATGAAATTCATTAATATATTAATGCTAGGGACTTTAATCAAAATCTAAAAACTAAAAAGATCTTAATTAATGAACATTAGAAACTAGGAACCGCATACTAATTTTTCCTAATTAAAATCTTAAACTAGGCTAGCTAACTGAAAGGTGCTTGCCAACATGCATGGGTATATCGAATGGCCCAATGAAACTAGAAAGCATGAAAACATGAAAAGGACGTGAGTATTATTAGCACGACCAATGATGCGGCCTTTGTTGGATACATAGCTAGGTAGCCTAAAATATTGAGACAAGTTAACACTCTATTTTTTTTTTCTTAAAAAAAAAAGTTCAATTAGTGGCTTCGTCATGCCAGTCTACCCTTTTGGGAGTTAGAAAGACTCACAGAGGCATGTCAGCCTCTTCCTGGTCACCATTGTGTGATTCACCAGCGCCATAAGTCAAACTCAAGACGTGTCATGTGGAATATCGACCACTAGACCATATCGTGATGGTTGAATACTCTAAAGAGGTGGAATTAATAATAAGTCATCATCTTTGAATTAAGATCATTTGAGATCGATGATAACTATGTGATTTTATTTGTGTATGTAATGAATAGGATGATAACTATGTGACATTATATGTGTATTGTGCAAGGTTCTAAAAGACGCTAGGCGCTAGTCGGGCGGCGAGCTGGGGCCTAGCGCCTAGGCGGCTAGGCGGGGTCTAGGCGAGCGCCTAGGCGGACTAGGCGAATTTAATTAAATCTATATATTTTGTGTAAATAAATGTCTGTTTATACTTAAAATATATATAATTTCATCATAAACAACAAAATGGAATGACATATATATTATGAGCTATTGGAACATAATGAAAACATGGTGAACAAGTATATAATGTGTGTTCCTTTTAAGTATTCAACAAGTCTCTTACAATTTATTGAATAAACAAAATGCAAAATGAAAGTTATATATTTTCTGTCTAAGTGAGTCGCAACCTTGGCGGGTGTCTAGACGGGTCTGGGCAGGCTAGGCGGGTGCCTAGGCGGTCTAGGCGCCCTTTCTTAATTTCTAAACGTCTAGGCATTAATCGGGGCGGTGGCCAACCGCCTAGCGCCTAGGCGGGGCCTAGGCGGCGCTAGGCGGGGATTTTTAGAACAGTGGTATTGTGTCATAAATAGTGCGAACGAAGTGAATAAGGAAGCTAGCCAATAACCGCATAACACATTTAATTTGTTCGGATCAAGAATTATCCAAGGTCTATGGTCTCGTGTCCCTCGACAAATACATCGCAATCCTCAACAATTACAGACCTCCCTTGAACCTTCTATTTGTGGTCATCACAATGTGAAATGCAGAAAGAACCCGAAAATATCACAATAGAGAACAAATACGACTACTGCCTACAATTTTGTTAAGGCAAAAAAAAAATAATAATAATGGAACCAACTTTGCACTTCGCCGCACTTAATTTTTGAGTTTGAACAAGAAATTGCCACACAACGCCAAGAAAAATACAACTCTTTTGTTTCCTTGTGTGCCACTCATTAACATATAGGGATGGAGGTATCTTTCTTTTGTGATGCATGCCTTTTAGCATTGTTCGTGTCCACAACTCCACATCGATCTTCCCGGCCAATAAATATATTTGTTATCACATTCTTTTTTAAGTTCTATCGTCCTCTGTTTCGACCATGGCGAGCCTTAGCGCAACCAAAATGTTGTTCTTTTGTGACCGAAAAATCATGGGTTTGAGTTGTGTAAACAGCTTATTTGTAAGTAAAAGTAAGAGTGCGTACGATAGACGTTCTTCCTCCCCCTCCCCCACCCACCGGCCTTACAAAACAGAGAAGTTTGTTGGCTAGGGATTGAGCAATGTGAACACTCTCCAGTTTCTGTGATTAAAATTCAGTAATTGCCAATTTGTTTGTATTTGCATGTATGTGTAAATCAATTGGGGAAATGGGGGTCAACATTTTCTTGTTTTCATTTTTTTTATTGATAATAAGTTCACTTGTTTCGTTTGCCAAGAAGTGGTGGTAACTGACTCACTTATATAGGCGATATATGGATCTATATGAGCTTTAAATAGACCTAGAGGAACCATTCAAACTTGAATATGTGTGTATATACATGTATATAAGCATTCACAAGTGTGTGGGACATAAGTTTTGCTTAACATGATCAATTAGGTTCGAACTTAAAAACTCTATTGATTTTGAAAAAAAGAATAAACTAGTTCACAATACAAAAAGTAGTTATAGATTTTGTATCTCATCGACTATTTCTACAAGCGATTGTATTACTATACTCAAAATATCAACATGAGTTTATTTTTTATTACTATACTCAAAATATCAACATTGTCGTTCCATCCTTAATATAACACATAGAAAAATACACTATACATCTTGTGTTTCCGATAATCATAAAAAAAATTCCCCTATGTGGGGAAAAAAAGAATCATGTAGAGATCCAAGATCCATATTAGAAAAGGGTTTGGCCACAGTTTACCCATTTTGAAATTAATCTAATATACAAAACTCGAATCACTTTGCAAAATAATCAACCTGTAAATGTAGTTCACATTGCACCTCATTCCTCATAGCCCCAAACCAGATTGAATTCGAGACTAATTCATACATACATACATATATATATATTTTTTAAATCTGCGAGCCTATACTATATAGCTAGCCGGTGCTCAACTCTTTGCTCCAGTATATATCGCCTTCATTATATATCCAACATTCTCGGTGAGTAGTTGTGGGTTCACATGCGGTTTGGTAATACTATGGCAGCATTTACCATTCAGCTTGGGGATCAAATCTTCTTTCATTCTGTGTGTGGCTTTTATGTGATCCTTATTATTGATTGACACGTGTTAATAAATTTAACTAGTCTTAACTTTGTTATCATAAATTTAACATGCGTCAATCTATAATAGAGGTCACAAAGAAGTCACACACAAAATATGTACAGAAGACACCAATTTAGTTTATCCATGTGACAATTAATCCTTATGAAATTCAGTCACCAATTTTATTTGAAAAACGGTTTACTCTTCTGCGTGTGCATTCACATAGTAAAAATTGACAAGCGAACTTCCTAAATTCAAGATATCTATACATATGGATGATACTAGAGAGATCAAATTTTTGGTAGTTGATGGTTGAACTCCTATAAATCATTAAAAAGGGGACTCAATCATCAACTACCACATCATATGATTTACAATAAATGGTCTAAAATTTTAGTCCATGTAGCCTTTTCCTTTATACAAACAATATTCTTAAAATAAATTCATTAGTTTATATTACGAAAATAGAAATTCAAATTAACTTGTATGAACCAAAAAAAAAAAAAAAAACACACACACACACACACACACATTATTCTAAACAAGGCTGAGCTCAAGCCTCATATTTTATTTAAGAGTAATATCAAGTAGACTAAATTTATAAACTATAAGATGTATTACCAAAAGCTAATAAGCACGTTAATCAATACTTCAGTAATAATTCAATCATCAACAACTACGATACATAATTTACAAAAAAAATTAATCTAAAAAGTTGGTCTCCCTATCATTACCCTTTATTTAACATCAAATATATTTTGGTAAGCCATTTTAACTGGGCTTATTATATTTTTTGAGAGAACGTACGATAATCATTGGATAGAAGAAATACGTACATAAGTGAGGATGGGGTGCTAACAATGGGTCTCAATAAAAACCTTGTCGAGACTTTCAACCCGATCGAAGGAAAAAAGAGTGTCCCGCACCAATTAAATATGAAGACTATCATCAATTAACAGATCATTAATAATATCAGGAGGTTCTTCAAACCAAGAAAGTGGATGATCCAACGCAAGACTCTACCTTGCAAGACGATGTGCCACTATATTAACAAAGAGAATTGTATTAATATGTAATTTAGATTTATATAAATCATTTACTTAGCTTTTAGCTTTTTAGTAGCTACCTGATTTTTTTAGTGCCTTATTAAATTGAACTGGGTGAGTTCAAACTAATGTATCAAAAACCTTTTATCTATTTAAAGTCTATTTTTTTAATTTAAAAAAGTCTATTTATAGTCCACCAATTAAAATGTCTTCAGTAACATGCATAACTCATATATCCAGAGCAATCATATCTATTACTGGTTATTGTATCAAATTACAGAGATTTATCAGTTTTCATGCGCGATTTAATGTGATGTAAGTGGAGTTTAGTTCACTCCTTTTCAGACGAAACTGATCAGAAAGTCAGGCACAAGACTCTCTCATTTTATGGTGAGGATTATGATATGATGGTCCCAAACCTTAACTACAAATTAAGAGCACATGTAGGCACTTGGCTATCTCCCAAACAAATAACCGAACCAATCAGTTTCATATGCATACCCAAGACCGTCGGATTAATATGTAAGTTCTTAATCTGTGAATCCTATTATAGATAATAGGTAAAATAACCACCATGGAAGTTTTCATAAGTATAGGCATGCAGTACCCGATCGGCACCAGATAAATCATGGGATCATTGGGTTTTTATCATTGAGCATACAAAGAGATGAAGTTGAAAAGCTCATGATGGTATACATATGTCGATTGTGGTACTTGGGACCATCATATCATAATCCTCAACATAAACTGATTGTGGTATTTGTTTATATAGGAAATCCTTGTATCCATTGAAACTGTGAAGAAATTATTGGAATAAGTCAATATTTAGGAAAAAAAAAAAGAAATGTAAATATTTTGTAATTATTAGAGTCATGTTTTAGGAAGGATATTGTGTCTTTTATTTTGTTTCCTTTTGTAACAAGGATTGTATGTACCTTTTATTCAAAATTGTGAAATACATAAAAGTTAAGCCGTAAAATTCTATTTGTTATCAAGAGCTTGTTTCGATCCAAATCCTAACTGAACCTGTGTACTGTTGTGGCTGTAACTAAGCGTAGCACCGTAAACTTGGCCTGGTTGGTTGTTCTCCGTGTACGGTTGCTCGTTATCTTATTGGAGATTACCGTGTGCTCTGCTGCGCCGTCTGACTTGCTGTGTGGGAAACAACAGTGCATTGTCTTTTGCTGTTGTTGTTGACCAAAACAATTATAAAGGGTTTTCTACTACTGCTTGCTGCCTTATTAGAGTGTGTAAGTTGTGTTGGTAAAAAAAAAAGGAACTGATGGGGTTGCTTGCTGCCTTGGGCAACGTTTGAAAGTTGTGATCTTGACAAGATCATCTTGTGTTTTCCGTGAGTATTGCATCAAAGTAATAGCTGCTGACTGTTTTCGTTATAGAGAATTGTCACAACAGTATTGTATACTTGTTATTGTGCTTTCTTGCTTCAATTACCTTGTATTGGTATAATTGTTGCATATAAGTAATTATCGTGTATTGTAATCTCGGGTGTTATTAGTATGATGAATACAGGTTGGATTTTGGATTCAGGTGCAATGGATCATATGACGTATGAAGATTCTCATAGAAAGTGTGTGGCAACAGCTAATGGTACTACTGTTGTTGTTATTGGAGCGGGAACAGTGTCTCTTACACCCTCTCTTCCGTTACATAATTGTTTATTGGTTCCGTCATTGTCCCATCACTTATTGTATGTACCTCAAGTCACTGAACAATTGGATTGTGTTGTAGTAATGTATCCTTCATTTTGCTTGCTTCAGGATATTCAAACAAAGGAGATCATTGGGTGTGGCACTAAGAGAGAAGGGCATTGGGCGTGACACTAAGAGAGAGGGACATGCATCATTTGTCACGTAATAGTAATCTACAAAAAGTATTGTTATTGCATCATTGTTTGGGGCATGCATTGTTTGATTATTTGAAACATATATTAATTGATTTGTTCAGTGGTATTGAAGACTCAGAATTAAAATGTGAAGTGTGTATTTTAGCCAAAAGTCATCGTGTTTCATTCCCTCCAAGTATGAATAGAAGATCGTTTCCATTTTCACTAGTACACTATGATGTGTGGGGGTCTTCCCCTGTTAATACTACTTCGGGAATTAGGTTGTTTGTTACTTTCATGGATGATTGCACTCGTATGACGTGGTTGTATATGTTGAAAAATAAAAGTGAGGTTTGTGATTTGTTTCGTCTATTTCAACAGATGGTTAAAACTCAGTATTCCACTGATATTAAAGTTTTACGTCTGACAATGGTGGAATGTACATAAATTCTGAGTTATCCTGATTTCTACAAGATCGTGGAATTATTCATCAAACTACATGTCCTCATACTCCACAACAGAATGGGGTTGCTGAGAGAAATAATCGTAATATCTTGGAAACTGCTCGTGCCATACTTATTAGTGCATCCGTACCTAAACGTTTTTTGCCTGAAGCCATTACTTATGTTGTGTATGTGATTAACCGTATGCCATCTCGGGTTGTTGAATTCTGTACACCTCTTCAAGTATTGACGGAACATGTTCCTGTAGTATCCACTAATACCCTTACTCCTCGTGTGTTTGGATGTGTAGCATATGTTCATATTCATAAGATTCATCGTAGCAAATTGGATCCATGTGCCATTTGGTGCGTTTTTGTTGGGTTTGCCTCCCAACAAAAAGGGTATAAGTGTTATCATTTTGAAACTCGACATATGTATGTGACTATGGATGTTACTTTTTCTGAATCAGAGTATTTTTATTCTTTGATCCCATCACCTTCAGATCACCAGGGGGAGAACACTAGTGGTGATCAAGTTGATATTGGGTGGTTAGAGGTACCAGAGGATGTGATATGTAGTTCAGGGGGAGCATGTGTTGACAACAAGGATGAAAATGGGACACCAGTCTCTCGGCAAGAAACTGTCAAGAATGATATGGACCTTCAGCTGCTGCCTGCCGAGACAAGTGCAGGCTTTCGGGAAGGTCCTGTTGAGGAAACTATAACAGTCCATCAACTTATTGCCAAACCAAGTACTTCAAGGGAAGAAATGTCGCATGCAGAACCCACATCACCCTCTCTCTAGCTCGATAGTGCCACCCAATGTGTCTACTCTGAATATCCCTGAGGTAAGTACTACAGATGCTCATGTAACTAATCCAAATAATGATGTAAGTACGTATAAGTTGTTGCCAAGGCAAAATCGTGGTGTTCTTCCTAACAAGTTTTGTCCTGAAGAAAAAGTAAAGTATCTAATAGCAAATTATGTGTCATGCAAGAACCTTGCACCAGAACACCAAGCCTGGGTAAATAATGTGGAAGCAATCCAAGCACCAACCTGAGTTGAAGAGGCCTTGAAAGATCCTAAATGGGTTGCTGCAATGGATGAAGAAATGATGGCACTACACAAGAATGATACATGGGAGGTAGCGGAGCTACCTAAAGGCAAGAAACCAGTTGGGTGTAGATGGGTCTTTATGATCAAGTACAAGGCAGACGAATCAATAGACATGTATAAAGCAAGGTTAGTAGCAAAGGGTTATACTCAAACTTATGGTGTTGATTATCAGGAAACTTTTTCTCCAATAGCAAAGATGAATACAGTACGAGTTCTGATTTCTTTAGCTACAAATTTGAATTGGCCACTGAAACAGTTTGATGTGAAAAATGCTTTTCTTTATGGGCACTTGGAAGAAGAGGTATACATGGATTTTCCTCCGGGGTACAATGTCGAAAGGAAAACTGGAGTATGTAGGTTGCAAAAGTCACTTTATGGACTTAAGCAATCATCTCGTGCATGGTTTGGTAGATTTACTCAAGTTATGAGGAGGATTGGGTATTATCAAAGTCACTCGGATCATACATTATTTGTGAAGCGAGAAGTGGTAAAGTGACGGCCTTAATTATTTATGTGCATGACATGATAATAACAGGTGATGATTCTAAAGAGATGATGAAGTTAGAACAAAACCTTGCAGCCAAGTTCGAGATGAAGAATTTGGGAGATTTGAAATATTTTCTTGGTGTGGAAGTCGCTCGGTCATCTAGAGGTTTTTTCTTGTCTCAACGTAAATACGTTTTGGATTTATTAAAAGAAACAGGTATGCTGGGATGTAAAGAAACATTATTTGGGGATTTATCCAAATGAGGAACTGGTTAACAAAGGTAGACATCAAAGACTAGTGGGGAGGCTGATTTATTTGTCTCACACTCGTCCGGATATTACCTATGCTGTAAATGTGGTAAGTCAATTTATGCACTCACCTAGTGTGGATCATATGGCGGCGATAATGAGAATCTTGGCATATTTGAAGTCTGCCCTAGGTAAAGGAATTTTGTATGAATGTCATGAACATATGAGGATTGAGGGATTTACTGATGTTGATTGGGTAGGTGATGTGACTAATAGAAGGTCTACATCTGGGTATTTTACATTGGTTGGAGGTAATTTGGTTACGTGGTGGAGCAAGAAGCAGAATGTGGTATCACGGTCTTCTGCTGAAGCCAAGTATAGGGGTATGGCACATGGTGTGTGTGAAATTCTTTGGCTACGGAAATTGCTTTGGAGTCTCGATTTTAAACAAAATAAGGCAATGAAGTTGTATTGTGATAATAAGTCTGCTAGAGAAATTGCTGAGAATCCAGTACATCATGACAGGACTAAGCATGTTGAGGTTGATAGACATTTTATCAAAGAAAAGCTGGAGAAAAAGATTGTGTTGATCCCGTTTGTGAACTCAGAGGAACAACTTGCAGATATTCTTACCCATGCCGTGTGTAGTAGGAGGTTCGATGACTTGCTTGTCAAGTTGGGCATGAGTAATATCTATGCTCCAACTTGAGGGGGAGTATTGGAATAAGTCAATATTTAGGACAAAAAAGGAATGTAAATATTTTGTAATTATTAGAGTCATGTTTTAGGAAGGATATTGTGTCCTTTATTTTGTTTCCTTTTGTAACAAGGATTGTATGTACCTTTTATTCAGAATTGAAAAAGTTAAGCTGTAAAATTTTATTGAAATAACATCAGTGAAATACTCTCTCATTTTCTTCGATCTCTCTTTCTCTCTCTAGATTATGTGTTTACGATTTCTCTCTCTAAAACATCATTGTTGACCTTCAAGCACAAGATTGCTCATTTCAACATGGTATCCTTGCCGGGGAAGGTTTCTTCTCTTCGATCTTGATCTTCTCTGCTTCCGCATTCATATCTGTGGTTACTATGGTATGTGATTCATCATCTCCATTGATAGAAAATTGTATGAAATTTAGTCGATCTCGACTTTTGATTATTGCACATAAGATGTTTGTTGAAATTGATGTGTCAATTCTTCTGTGATAATCTTTTCTGCAAAATTGTATTCACTTTTTCTTCAAGATAGATCAAGAACGTTCTTCAAAAATCCTAATTTCTACAAGAAATCTTCTCTAATCTTCCTTTCTGCTTACAAGATTTAAGTCAACATGGTGACTGTTGCACAGCTACAAATACTACAATCTCCAATCACAAGTTTAATTCCTAATGTGTCTACTTCTATGATTGTCAAATTAAATGATACAAATTACCTAGTCTGGCATTATCAAATGCAATTGCTTCTTGAAAGCCATGGAATTCCTGGTTTTGTGGATGGCTCTCACAAATGTCCATCTCGTTTTCTTGATAATTATGATGTTGAGGGTATAGAAACTGAATCATATCAAATCTAAAAAATGCATGATCGTGTTGTCATGCAAATCATTGCAACTCTGTTTGTTACTGTTTTGTATCATTGGTTGCACCAACGCAAGTGAGATGTGGATGAATCTTAAAGATCGATTTTCAACTGTTACAAAAGCCAGTATCTTTTAGCTGAAAACTGAGCTACATAATATTAAAAAGGGATCTGAATCAATCTCTCAATATGTGCAAAGGGTTAAAGATGTTCGTGATCATTTGGCTATTATTGGAGTGCCATTTGATGATGATGGTGATATTGTCATTATAGCGCTTAAAGGTTTACCCTCGGAGTAAAATACCTTCATAACAGTCATTAGAGGGAGAGACAATATTATTTCACTTAAAGATTTTCAAACTCAATTGTTTGCAGAAGAAGCTACACTTGAAAAATCTCAGTTGACTGGTTTTTTTGTGCCTGCTAGTGTTACTTGCAGAAAGTTCATCAAATTCAACTGATTCTCACAATCCATCATCCCAGTATCACATTGGTAGTTTATCTTATTCCAACTGTACTTCTGGAGAGTTTAATAATGATGGACCTAATTTCATCTCTAGAGGATACAATAATGGTGGCAATGCTTATAATTCTGGATGATATATGGATTCTAATTTTAGATGAAGAAATAAAGGCAGAAACAACTATGGCAGTTCAAGATTCTCTGGTAATAGCTTCAATTATAGCCCTGGAATTCTTGGACTTGCAAGCCCCATGTCTCCACATGTTCTGAGCATAGTAATGATGTACCAACTTGTCAAATTTGAAACAAGAGAGGTCATATTGCTTCTGATTGCTTTCATAGACACTCTCCCACCACAGTTTCTTCTTCTCATATGCAATGCCAAATTTGTTGGAAATTTAGGCATTCTACTATACAGTGTTATCATAGGGCAAATTTCTCATATCAAGGCAGGTCACCACCATCAACCCTATCTGTCATACATGTCAATTATCAACCTTCTACTCCACATGAGCAATTTTGGGTAACTGATAATGGTGCAACTTCACATATGACATTAGACTTGGCAAATCTCAATCTGGCATCTCATTTCATAGGCAATGACACTATAACTACAACTAGTGGTTCAGGTTTGCCAATATCTCATACTAGCTCTTCCATTTTAAAAGTTCCTAAATATGCTTTTGAATTGAAAGAAATATTGCATGTTCCCAAGTTATCTCAAAGACAATCATTGTAGGTTTATATGTGATGAGTTTTGTTTATGGATTCTGGACAAGATCACATGGATAATATTTCTCCAGGGGTTGTGTAGAGCTGGATTATACCCAATTCCATTTCAAATACCTTCATCCATACTCAAGCAAGCATATCAAGCATCTCACTTACCTACACAACATCACTACCTTATTGGTCATCAAGTCAGTACATTTTTTTGGCACAACAAATTATGCTATCCTTCTAATGTTGTTGCTGCAAGAATGTTAAACCAATCTCAGGTTCCTTTTTCATTAAATCAATCTATACATGTATGTGTTTCTTGTTTAGAAGGGAAAATCACCATTTCCTTTTCCTGCCAATAAGACTGTAAAACCCCTAGAAATCATTCACAGTGATGTGTGGGGACCCTCTCCTACATTGTCAATTGAGGGTTACAAATTCTATGTTACTTTTATAGATGAATGTACTAGGTTTACCTAGATATTTCCATTAATGAATAAAAGTTAGGTGTTTCAAACATTTGTGCAGTTTCATGCTTTCTAACTTAATCAATTTTCAACTGTAATTAAAAAAATTCAAAGTGATAGTGGTGGTGAGTATTGTAGCAATAATTTCAAATAGTGTTTACTTAACCAAGGTATCATACATCATAAATCTTGCCTCCATACTCCTAAACAAAATGGTCTTGATGAGAGAAAGCATAGGCACATTGTTGAAACTACTTTAACACTTCTGCATACTTCCAAATTACCTTCAAATTTCTGGTTTCATGTTTGTGCTACTTTAGTGTACTTAATCAATAGAATGCCATGCACTACCTTATCCATGAAATCTCCCTATACTTGTCTGTTTGGCACAATTCCTATTTTAACACATTTGAAAACCTTTGGTTGCAGCTACTTTCCTTTGTTAAAACCATATAATACAAACAAACTTCAACCAAAAACTACACAATGCATTTTCCTAGGATATACAAGACAATACAAATGTTACATTTGTCTACAACCAAACACAGGGAGATTTTATGTGTCTCAACATGTTTTCTTTGATGAAAATACTTTTCCTTACATGACTTTGGTCTCCAAACCAACAACACCACCATCTATGTCACAACACACTCCTACTCCAGTTATTCTTTTAGTTACAGACATTAATATTGTTGTTTCACCACCTCAAATATCTTCATCACTATCATTGTCACAGACACTTCATTCATCATCATCTGCATCATCAACCCCTAGTGCCTTAGAGTATTTTAGTGAACCCACTAGAGCTTCAGAGTCTTTGAATGTTCCAACTTCAGCTCCAGAGTTGTTCAAAACCATGCCAATCCCTACTACCTCATCTAATGTTTTAGAGTTCTTTTCTACATCTCTAGAATCTACAATAGCTAATAGTCCCACATCTCTATGGATCCTAATTTTCAACCAAAAAGTCTCACAGTTGTTCTTCCAATACCTACAGTTAGTCTTCATCCAAAGGTGCTAGTGATCCCGCCCAGTGTTAGGGCACAGTCCTTCACGTGATGTTCACCTCCCACACCATATGCTCGCCTTGGATCTAAGTTAGGTGCACAGTCCTGTCGTATAGACCAATATAAGTGGGTTTGACTCGTAGGTGACCCATGATTATTCGCACAGTCTTCACATGGTCGTAGCACTAGAGCATATTTATTTTACACTTAGTTATGTTGTGCAGACCACTAGAGGTGATGCTGATTTGTGTGCAGGATATTTGATATGGTTGAGATTGATTATGAGCTATAGATTCTGCCGAAGGCTGATTTGATACCTGACATTCATATTTATTCACTGAGTTATTTATGGCATATCGTTGAGATACTTGGGCATGGTATACTCCTGGCATACTTTTGATTATCACTATTGCTGAGCATGATTTTGAGATATATATATATATATATATATATATATATATATATATATATATATATATACTTTATTTCTGGGAAATTATACAGGCTTTACGGCGAGGGGTTAGAACTTTTGAGAAATGAAATGATTTTGAAAAGCTTTGTTTTTACCCACTCACGCTTTCTATTTTTCGCCCCTCCAGGTTTTAGGTAGTGTTCGTTGGTGGCTTA
This sequence comes from Crataegus laevigata, assembly GCA_963580275.1. NCBI lineage: Eukaryota > Viridiplantae > Streptophyta > Magnoliopsida > Rosales > Rosaceae > Crataegus > Crataegus laevigata. The sequence continues at coordinate 3,855,518 of OY756953.1, read as the reverse complement.
CGAGGATCCCAGCGGAAGTTCTGACAGACTATCACTCATGTAGGACCACCTATGGGTATTATTTAAATTTAGTGCTTTTCTGCTTGACTGCACTTAGACTATCTATGCACTGGTTGTGTAATCACACTAAACCTCATCGCTAGTACCTTCCTCGGCTAGTGCTTTTATTTAGCTTGGTTTTAATTCGTTTGTATTCCTCTTATTAATTTTGCTTCCGCATTGTGCTTATGGTTACGTCACTCTCACGTGACGGCCAGCACGCCCTACTCATGGGTCGGGGTGTGTCAGTTTGGTATCAGAGCCACTTCTTGGCTGGAAGTGTGCCGACGAGGACGTCGAGCCCCTAAGGGGGGTGGATTGTAACATCCCACATTGCCCAGGGGAGAGGATCATGTAAGTCATAAATGTATATTCACATCTCTACCTAGCACGAGACCTTTTGGGAGCTCACTAGCTTCGGGTTCCGTAGGAACTCCGAAGTTAAGCGAGTTTAGGCTAGAGCAATCCCAGGATGGGTGACCCATTGGGAAGTTCTCGTGTGAGTTCCCAAAAACAAAATCGTGAAGGCGTGCTCGGGGCCCAAAGCAGACAATATCGTGTTATGGTGGAGTCGAGCCTGAATAGTGGTGGGGGCTCGGGTCGAGATGTGACATCGCACTTAGAACAATAACAGAAAGGATATCTATTTAAGTGTTTTAGCTTTTTTGTGCGATATTTATGAAATTGAGTATTAAATTTTGGCTATTAACGATAAATACTCCATTTCGACATCTCCTTTGGAGATGCTCTAAAAGACACGAAAATAACAGATTTTGGGTCAACACGATAACTAATTGGGTCACACAATAAGAACCCATTAATAGCGGGTCCTTAATAGGTTTACACGAGGGTGGTATGCGGGTAACCTGTTTCGACACGTTAAAAAAAAAGTTATTTTGATGATTTTAATTTTAAACTACTAATAAAGCTTACAATAAAATACAATAACCATGATGTATATGTGTATATAGTATATATATTAAATATGTATTATTGTATTATTATTCTATATAATCTAAAAAATTTAAATTTTATTTATTTATTTTTATAGTAGTGAGATTAAAAAAAATAAAGCACATTAAAAATATTAAGTAATTTAAAAATACCAAACACATTAAAAAATTATAATAATCAATTTACAAGTGCTAAAAAATGTAAAAAAAAAATATGCAAATGCCCGTGGTTGAATCCTCTACACTTTGAGGATGGGTACATCATTGTTTGAATATATAAGACCATACAAACCCTCATGAATATTATTTTTAAGGGAGTACAAAATAAATAAAATTCATAATCATTAATGTACAAGTCTAAAAAATGTGAAAGCATATATAAATGCTTGTGATTGCATCCTCTACGCTTAGACGATGGTTACATGGTCGTATAGATTTTTAAAACCCTCCAAATCTTATGAATAGTGTTTTTATTTGAGTGCAAAATAATAACTATTATTATTGTAGGAGTGAAAAATGTAAAAATATATATATATACAATCACTCATAATGAAAACTTTACGACTTTTGTGAAAGGGTCAACTCTAAAGTCCGACACCATAAACCATAAATCTTATATTTAAATTTAACTATCGATTGTCGTTTACATTTTATTCTACTCACCGAATTTCAATTTTTAGATTTTCATTTTTATTGATTTAAAATTTATTTTCTTTAACAATAACTAGTTGGGTCATATTACCTAATAATGTTAACAAGTCGATTTCGGGTTGGGTCATATTACCCATTCACTTTAACAGGTGTTATGAAAACGACGCGAGCACGAAAAATACGACACGAATGCCAGGTCACACCCAACCCACACCAAAATCATGCACAAATCACGTGAATTGGCGTTTTACAAAAACACGTGCACAAAATAATTTTTGTATTAATAAGTATTTGGTCACAATCTCCGTGTATCTACTTTTACAAGACTATTCCTTAGATTCAATCTCCAATCTTGAGTTTGATCCAAGCATGGCAAGTACTTGATCTTGAACCAAGATGTGATTTGGTCAAAGACCGTCGAGGCTTGATTTTGAACAAATCGCGAGCACGAGTAGTGTCACGTGGTGGGTGATCTTCGGCTTTGGTGGTGGATGAATTGGCACATGTATTTGTTGTGCTCGTGGATTCTCCACGAGTTTGGTGAAGAACATGTGTTTATATTTTAGTATTTACCTGGGTCAAATAGCTTTTTGAACTTCTTCAAGGCTTGAGTTTGCTTTGTTTGATCTAAAGCCGCTTAGCATTTATAGGCAAATGATTTTGTCTTAGTTTAGAATCCTCAATCTGAATCCTGTGATTTGTGGGATTGATTTTTTTATTTGATTTAATTTGAGTTAGTTATTTAATTTAGTTGTAAATCATAATCTTTGATTTAGAAAATTAAACTCTAGTTGATATAATTTGGTCAAGTTAGGATTAATTTGTCCCCTTTGGTACTTGATTTGATTTGTTGACGGATATTTCAAATGCTGACCAGTGTCACTCTTAACAATCCATACAGTTTTAACGAGTCATAATGTGCGCCAATTTGTGACATGCCAAAATTCAATTTGTTAATGAACATTTATTTCACCAAAATTTACATCCCTACAAAATTGATCGAAAGCAATTTCACGACGATATATGTATGTACTGCAAACAAAAGCTTAAAAGCCTGCAATTCCCTTCCCCACTCTAGTAATGAATACAAGATAAGTAATCAATAACAGTACTCTATTAATGAATACTAATTACTTGGAGGGCTTCTTAAAATAATAATAAAACATACTCAACATAGAAAATGCATACGCAAAATAGAAAATTTTCATGAGTAGAGCATACTTGTGTTTTTTTTTTCTTTTTTTTTTTTGAGGAAAGAAAATACTTAGGTTATATATAGCATTTCACATGTTATAATATAAACAAGCAATTATAAGAAGAGAGACAATTTTGATATGCAGTTTATTGATAAAACATAAATACACGAATTAAAATGTTCGTAAAATAATAAAACTATGTAAATGTGTTCCAAGTATACCGAACAGCATCTCTACAATACAATACACGGCATAGAAAGAGAGGCGGTGCCATACCCCCATTGAATGCCACACACGGTTTTGTGAGAGGCGCATAGAGTGCGAGAGAGGGAAACAAATGGTAATGAGTGAGTGAGGGAGCCTAAGCATAGCTGACTTTTTGCAAGGGAAGGCAGTGAGTAAATGCTGTTTTGCTGTCCCTTTTGACTCCTTCTTTTACTTGCTTTGGTCAGCACTCAGCACTCACCACAGCCTTCTGTCTTTCTCTCCTCCTCTCTCTCTCTCTCTCTCTCTCTCTCTCTCTCTCTCTATGAATATATCTATATATATATATACAAGACAAGCCCAACTCTCCTGCCTTGGACACTTGTTTTTGCAATCCTTCGTCAGTTCAGAGAAGAAAAAGAAAAAGAAAGGAAGAGACAACAAGAACTTCTCTTTTTATTTCACCTTAGAGATTTGTCAAGATAAAAATAAACCTTTTTTTTTCGGTTGCCTCCAATCTTGTTGTGAAATCAATAATCTTGGAAGAAATCAGAAAGTGAGATAATCCAATTTCTTCATCTCTTGAAGCTAGCTAGTGGGAATTAGATTATTGGAAATTATGGGAAGGCCACCTTGCTTTGACAAACTTGGTGTGAAGAAAGGGCCATGGACTCCAGAGGAAGACATCATATTGGTTTCTTACATTCAAGAACATGGTCCTGGGAATTGGAGATCAGTTCCTACTAACACTGGTAATTAATTTTCTATATATTATATTTAGCTTAAACTTTTTAAATTAATTTTAGCTGAGCTACTTTGAATATTCAATTAGTATTATTTTTGGTAATTAAATTATTTGTGTTCACTGTGTTTATTTTTGTTAATTGATTATTCTTTGTTTTATTCGAGCTAGAAGGTGGAAAAAAAACAGTGTGCATGCGGAAAAACAGTCGGGAGAAATCACTTCCCCATATTAAATTCTTTCTTCGTTTAGATTTTAGACCAGTACTATCATGCATCTTGTGTAAGTATATTGGTACTTTTTTTTTACCTCTCTTGTTTTGGTAATAACTGGTTTCAGATTGGGGTTGGTTTAATCATTAAAGTCATGTACTTATGACCTGGTACTGGTTTGTCCTTCTTGGAACCAGTACTGTTTACAGATGCATGGTCTGATTGTATTGATTTTTGACAGTAATTTTATTAATTTGGTCGGAATATTGGCAGTAATTTTAATTAATAACTTCTTTTTATAGGTTTGCTGAGATGCAGTAAAAGCTGCAGACTTAGGTGGACTAATTATCTCTGCCCAGGTATCAAACGCGGTAACTTCACCGATCATGAGGAGAAGATGATAATCCATCTCCAAGCTCTTTTGGGCAATAGGTATAACACTTCCCCCCATCTCTACTTTTTGTTTTTTTTTTTTTATAATTAAAAACTTGAAATAAAACATTACATAGAGATCCTCATCGAATTTTATTACTTGACAAGTCAAATCTTAATCTAGAATTATTGCATCCGGAAAATTACTAAACCAAATAGCTTGCACCCCATATCTACTTGTTGCCTATATTTTTTTACTCCAAATTTGAATTTATATTTTTATATGTTTGGGGCATGAATTTTATGGATTTTGACTTGATTAAAGTATTGTTAATTTATTATATCTTTTGTTTTTGGATATTGGGGTTAGATACTCTTAAATCCCAGTAGTGAAGTTCTATATTGTTGTTTGATGACATATTATATAGGGGAGTGATTTTTTTTTTTTTAAATTAGGAGAGTAGAATATATGGAAGTGATTTTTTTAATTTGTGTTTTAAGTCGGGGAAAATTAAAAATAGAATCATTGATCTTGTTTTGTAATTCCATAAATTTGATGATGAAATTGTTTTAATGGGTGCAGATGGGCAGTCATAGCTTCATACCTTCCTCGGAGAACAGACAATGACATCAAAAATTACTGGAACACTCACTTGAAAAAAAAGCTGAAAAAGCTCCAGACAGGGCTTGATGGTCATGACCATCACAACAACCAGGATGGTTTTTCAGGTAATTCACATGATCAGCCAATCTCCAAGGGTCAGTGGGAGAGAAGGCTTCAGACAGATATCCACATGGCCAAGCAAGCTCTTTCTGAGGCTCTTTCCATTGACAAACCAAGTATTGTTAGTACTAGTGCTACTACTTCTCATAATCTTCACTTGCAAGACTTGAAGCCCTCCATTAATATTGGTAATCACAATATTAATGATAACCCTAGCACTAGCACAAGGCCTCACCAAGCCTCCACGTACGCATCCAATACCGATAACATTGCAAAATTGCTCGAAAACTGGACGAAAAATTCGCCGAAGGTTTCCACTCATCAAACAAACTCGGATCAGACCAATGCTGATCAGATCAATTCCTTCAATAACAACAACAAAGGTGGCACTACAACTAATAGAGGTTGTTCAATGACTACTTCTAGTGAAGGGGCGCACAGCGCAACCACTACGCTGGATCAGGCTTTCGATTCGTTGTTCAGCTTCAACTCATCCCCATCTGATGTGTCTCAGTCCATGTCAGTGGATGAGAACAATGCAAATTTCACAGCAGATCAGACAAGCTGTCTGTTTCAGGATGAGATCAAGCCCAATTTGGAGGGACAAATCCCTCTCAAATTGCTGGAGAAGTGGCTCTTTGATGATGCTGCACCTCATGCCCACGAAGACCTAATTTACAAGTCATTAGAGAATGGTGCAGCCTTGTTTTGAAAAGGAAAAAAAACAAGATCAAGTATTATATTAGGGTTTCTTTTGTTTAATTTCTCTGAAAGTTAGGCTTTCGAGCTGTAGCTAGCCAGCAGCCTTGTAGTACTCTTTTTATTTTGTCAACTAGCCTAAGCAGAAAGATATCACCACCTTAAGCAAGAAACAGAAAAGTGTAAATTAATTAAAAGCATATCCATGTTTACATATCTGCTTTTGTTCTGGAGAATAATGAATCAAGCTGTTTAATTTCATCTTTTTGTGGACCTTATTGGTAGGTTAAAAACTGTGTATATCTATTTAATTCCTCTTGGTTTTTACATATTTCTTGTGCAGAAAGTATGGGAATCATAATATTGGTTTCCCCTCAATCTATACATATAGGAAAAAGCTTAATTCCACAGACTAGGATTAGGGGGATTCATGAATGATGTGAAATGCGAAGGAGACTCTTAAAGTAGGATTCTCTATGGACGCTCTGCCACGTTACAGTTTAATATCAATTTTTGTGTCAATATATAAAACATTGTTCAAAAAACATAAGGTAGTAGAGAGTCCATGACTCTCACTTTTGAGAGTCTCCTTAGCATTTTCCCACCACCTGCAAAAGTATGGATAAAAACACTTAAAATACTTACAAGAGTATAAGGTAATAGTAGTAGAGCAGATCTAGTAAGGTCATTCTCCACAAGAATCGAATGAATAATTTATGTCAAACCAAATCTTAATTAATTCTTTAAAACAAAGTTTGAGAAAAAAGTTGATTTTGTGATTCAAAATAATAAAAACAAATTTTAAATTAAAAACATAAATAAATTGCAAAGTAGAGAAAACAAAAGAAAATAGTTTTGTAAATCAAGTTAAGCACTAGGGTTCTGCCGACACCTTAACAATCTTACGTAGTTCTTCTAATTACTTATGACTTACGCATTCATAAGTATGCCCACTTGGACCCCCAACATAGAGCGTATATCAAACATGCAACCCGTCTGTGGTATTTAGTTCAAATCTAAACATGCATGACTCATTAAGTTTTGTGTAAACCCTCTGAAAAACCACACAACCCTTAAGACGTGGTATTCATCCTAAGTGAAGTTGCACATATTAACCACAAGAAGCCTCCATCAATTTCAGGGACCAACCTCCGACCAAAATTGCATCAAATTACTTTTCTAAATATCCTAATGGTGATCAAGCATCATGACAAGGAGATAGTTTAAACATGGTGATTAATAATTCATGCATGCATAATATCATAAGCAAATTGAAACGAAACTACATATTCTTGTTAAGGCTTGTGGCCTCGCCCTAGCAAAAGAAATTAGTTACGAGCAATCATAAAACAAAAGGAATTTTATTAAAATAGAAAAAGATAGAAAACACCTTGAAAGCAAAGTATTGATGCGTTCTTCTCCTCCTCTTTCTAAAACCCTAATGGCTAACAAGCCTTATTTATACTACTCCATAGTAAAATCCTTATTAGAAAAGGTCTTCTAAAAACTAGGAAACATAATAACTTTAGAGAAACTAGAAAACATAATTCTAATCAAATATGGCAAATCTGTCCGGCCACAAATCAGCCACATTTTAGACCTATATCTACTCCAAAACCTGCCCAAAAATAGCTAGATTTAAAGCTTGAAATCTTCTGAAACTTCTCCAGAAGGCCACGTTGGGCTCCAAAACTCGCAATTAAGCCCAAAAACGTTAGTTTCCAGAACCGCACGCTGCACATTTATTTCATTTTCATAAATAAATCGCATTATAAAAAAATCTAAAACTTTGATACAAACAAGTTGAGAGACACACGAACATTCTCCAATTAGAATTACTCCAAAATTCATCTGTTTGACCACTTTTTGCTTAAGAGGAAGTCAAATGTCTTATATTGAAAATATAATTCAAAATTTCAAAATTCTCACAAAATACTTAATAAATTAATAGTAAAATTAGGGCAAAATACATAATATAACGTCAACTCATTAATATACCATGACTGATATACGGTTTAGTACTACGGTTTCACTATTACATTGGTGTTGGCAGGAGAAATAAAGTTTGTTGCAATTGGTAGGTTCAATATTACTAATCGCATTCATTTTGTTTAAACATATATAGTTTGTTTGGTTCTAAAAGAGTTAGGCCATCTCCAACCGAGGGATGGCCAAAGGGCTCGTTTTAGCTCTCTGGCCCTCCAAGATATTAATATTTTAATAAACAATACAGGGCCATATTTGTCTTCGTCTCCAACCGAGGGTCAAAGGGCCATAGGGCTTGTTTTAGCCCTATCACAAAAAACCGTCTCCAACCGAGGGCCAAACATAATTTATTATTTACATTTAAAAACTACAACAACTTAAATTCAAATCCAACGGCTAAGTGGAGGATGAGCGAGATGGGTATATTAATGGAGAGTCCGATGACGACCAAGAAGATCCAAATAGGTCAAGAAGAGCTCATGCAAAAATATATGATGGACCTAATTTGCCTTTCAATCTAAGAACTGGTAATATCTCTATAGATGAGTACATGAGGCGCTATAGAATGATACATTCTCGTGCCACAAACAAGTACCTACAATAAGATCTTGTTGCACATCTTTGGGCCAAAAGAAGCATGGGGTAGGTGTTTAAGTTTTATGTTGTTAAATATTTTTTAAAATGTTGTTTAAGTTTCATGTTGTTAAATGTTTTTTTATGTTGTATAATTTTAATGTTGGTTAATGCTACTTAATTTGTTTCATATTACTTAATTGAATTTAATGTTGTATAATGGCTTAGGAAGTTATAGGGAAAAAATAGAATTGAAAAAATATATAAAAACAAATTTTGTGAAATAGAAGTTATAGGAAAAAAATGGAATTTAAAAAATATATATATATGAAACAAATTTTGTAAAATAGAAGTTATAGGAAAAAAATAGAATTTAAAAAATATATATATGAACCAAATTTTGTAAAATAGAAGTTATAGGAAAAAAATAGAATTTAAAAAAAATATGAAACAAATTTTGTAAAATAGAAGTTATAGAATTTAAAATTTTAAAAAATGTTTAAATTCATAAAAAAAAAAAAAAATGAATACAACCGTTAGCTAACTCAGCTAGCCGTTGTATTCAAATTTTTCATACTATTCATGTCGGTTATAATTAATCAAAATTATTCCTGTCTAGCCGTTACCATTCGTGTCGGTTATAACTTATAACTGACACTATTGCGATAAACAAAATTATTCCTGTCAGTTATATCCAATAGTTTTAAGCAAAATTCTGGCCAGCCCGGGGCTAGCTGGAAGGGGCCAGCCCTTTGGCTCTTTCAGATTCCGTGGTGCCCACAAGCCCTCTGGCCTAGCCCTCGGTTAGAGATGGTTTTTCAGGCTATTTTTGGCCTTCTGACCCTCTGGACCCTTCGGTTGGAGATGGCCTTACAGCCTGTGTAGCTAAACAGTACTTATTCAACATTTATACCATATCCATTGCACTAGATCTTGTGCTTGTATGCTTGGATTAAATATCTGCAAAACATCATATATATAACTAACCTTGTACTAATTTATAATATATTTCTCCATTAACAAAACAAAACTTGTATTATTATATATTAAGATAGATTAAACTCTATCTTTGCATAGATTTAATCATCATTGGAATCTCATTAATTTCTTATTATTCTGTTTTTTCCTTTTTGCTACAATGAAGGTAAGAGGGAAAGAGGGATTCTTCGGTCGTTGAGTGTGTAAATGCTCTATACCATTACACTATAAACTTATATTGTCTTTATATATCATGATACAAAAGTCACAACAAATTTATAATCCTAAGTTATGTTATTATTTGGTATGTTACGCATGTGTTGAGAAATTGATTCGTTATAGATATCGGAGTTGGGTTCCAAGTCTCGCTCAAGCAACAACAAATATTAAAAACCCATTGTAAATCTCGCCCTAGAGCACTCTAACCCGCTTGAGTGGGTATTAGATTTTAATTTGTTCCAAGTGTGGCACCAATTTTGGTAAAGTAGGGTTTCTTTCGGTTACATGGCCTTTTTTGGATTCCTGTTGTAATTTGATTTTTTTTTTTTTAGGGAAGTACAATAATTCATTGCAAGCAAATTTAGAATACAAACAAACTGATAATAGTGTGCATACTGGGCCTCAATAAAATCTTGCCAGGAATTTCACTCCGGTCAAAGGAAAGAGTGTCCTGCACAACATAAAGGACCTATCCTCAAATGTCAATACATAAACAAATTTCGAACTATCTTTGAACAAAATATGCAACTCAGGGGGTCTTCAACCCATTAAACTGATTGGTTACAAAGCTTTTCGACCATTTCGTGCAGTGAGCGCCAACCGTGCATCAAAGCTTTCGACCATTTCTTCCATAATCCTTTCCACAAGCTGCAACTCAGTCTAAACCACTGGCAGAGAATGTCTCCAACAAATTGGATTAGTTGGACCAACATCCACATAGTATCAGTAGGAAACCTATGCTCGCAGAACTACGAACACAAAATCAAGGTAACTCAGCGCCATCGTCGTAGACGAAGCAGTCGCTTCTCCTAATGAAACCTAAGAAGACCTAGGAATAGAAATTTTATAAGAAGACCATGACTAAACTAAAATAATTAAAACCAATCCATTGACCCATCATCACCTGCAACTAGTGCAAGTCCGCTGCACCCAAGAGCCAAGCCTGCCAGAGGAAGGCGAAGCCACCACTAAACAGTTGAGAGGACCACATAACACAGAAAATCAAGTCATAGGGGGATCTGACTTAATGAGTAATCTACTCCTAATAGGAATATAAGATACATTCCTAATCTATTAGGATTTACACAATCACATTCCTATACTAAATAGGACTGCAACAGAGTGCGATTATTTGTGTTCTTTGTGTCATAGTCACGTGACTATTATTTGGGTAATAATAGTCACTATTACGCGGTAATTAATTATTGTCGGCCATAACAACTAATGGTGCTCTAATAGAAAGTTAGTTGCACTTATAAGGTGAAATTTTTTATTATGTAAATTGACAACAAAACATAATCATAGCTAATAGCCTAATACCCACGTTTTTGACATTTTACAACAGTTTTTTTTTTTAACGATATTATCTATACTAAAAAATAAGGACGGACTTTAGCCTCATAATGACTAGTAATAATGTAGTTCAAATTCTCATTTGGTGAGAATCAAACTTAAGACCTGAAACCTCTCACTTACAAGTGAAGAGAAATACCACTAAAATGTAGTACTAAATGGCTACCACTGTTTTTTTTTTTTTTAATAACTTGCAACACTTGTTACTCGAACAATAGCTATCATAATACACCGTAACAGTGACTATTGCGTTTTAAACTGCACGCACTAGACGACGTTGTCGACTTGGGAATTCTTTGGCCCAAAACTCTTCTCCTTCAGAAGAGATAGTTAGGTATTCCTACTAAAATAACCTAAAAAATAATAACACTAACATCATCAACACATACTACGTACATAGGGGGTAGTATTCTTATATTGATATGTTCATACATACAAGACGTGGAAGATTGATTTCCATTAAACTAGGCGTATGAATTATTTGACAGTACTTTTAAAATGACTAAAACCGCTTTTAGAGAAAATGATTTTGGGTTCTAAAAGTACTTAAAATGTTTTCCTACAAAAAATATATATATATATATATACTTGCAAGAACAACTTTCAATGTTTTTTTAGAATTCACTTACATTTTAACTAAGTATTAGTTCCAAAAACTCTTGCATCTATTTTAAAATACCTTTAAACGAGCACATAATTATCACCACTATTACTAACATTCTCTACATTGTCCATATGTGTGCGTGGTGAATTTAGTCTCCATAGTTAATTTAAACTCAGGTTTGAGATATAATCCAAGTGGCAAGAAGTCAATATTATAGTCAAAAGCACGCAAGCTGCATTGCTATCATTTCATACCCCGGATTCTTATATTCCTCAAAGAAGTGCTAATCAGTAATCAAGATTAAGCTCGAGCAAAAGTAATAAGATTAAGCAACTAGTAATTAAGGGCCGACAAGCACAGGCGAAGCTACGTAGGAGCGAAGGGGGGCGACCGCCCCTCCGCTCGCCAGAAAACAAAGGCACAAGCGACGCAAGAACCCCCCTGGTTCGGCCGGAAACTGGGAAGCACTGGGGCACGGTGGTTCTGAACCCAGCGCCGCTCGGGAAGGTTTTTTTTTTAATTTTAAAATCCAGGCCAAAACGACGTCGTTTTGGGCCTGGTAAAAAAAATTTTAAAATTTTTTGGTAAACGGCGTCGTTTTGCTATGATCAAATAAAAAAAATAAAAAATTAAAACAAGGGGACCACTGGTCCCCATCCGTATCTCCCAATCCCCACCCACCCCGTTTCAATTAAACCCACCCACCCTACCCTTTTCCCAGAACCCGTCCCCCCCACCCCAACCTTTACTGTCCTTTTCCCCCACACGACAAAATCCTCCTATCTCCCAAATCCCACCCCGTTTCCCTTTTCCTGTTCCATTGGTTGTTGGCCACCAAGACCAGACGCAGCACACGCACAGCACAGCACAGGCACTGAGGCACAGTCGCTCCAAATCCCAATTAAGGTAAAATTTTAATTTATTTCAAACCCTAATTGATTATTGAATACAAATTTTTGTTTAGTTGATGTAGGAGGATTAGGGTTATACATTTTTATATGGTTATTGATTATAGATTATTCATATGATCTAAATACTATGATTATTGAATTTTTTTTTTGAAGTACATAAAAGAGGATTGATACATAATTAGGGTTATACATTTTTTATATTGGTAGTCTACATACTCTACTCTAGGATAAAAATTGAATTGTTGATTATTCATATGATATGATTGTTGGTATTGATTAATTAAATTCGTAGTCTACTCTAGAACTAAGAGTCTAAGATATATTTGTTTTTCTTTCGTTATACAGTTACATAATGGAACGATATTATAAGAAACAATGCTTAAATTATTCTCCAAATATTCCGGATAGTCCTCCTATTCCTTCAAATATTCCGGGTAGTCCTCCTCCATCTTCAAATATTTCGAGTAGTCCTCCTTCTAGTATTCCGGGTAGTGCACAACAAAGTGAGATTACTGAGTTGGATGAAATATTAGATAATCTTCATGCGGACCCTGGACTGAGACGTCGAATGCTTGATTATCCACTCAATTGTCGTGAAGCAATTCGTAGATACTACCTCCAAAAGTGACACGCCCCGGTCCCGATGTCCTGTAGACATCGGGACGGACACGTGCTGGCCGACACCCGAGGGGTGACGAAAGCCATTTAGAAGGTATAAAAACTAGAATTAAGAATTTAAATTGCACATTTAATAAGTGTTTCAGGAACGTGTTCAGAACATACATCTAATTTGAATTAATACAAGAAAGAATATAAAATTGAATACACCAAAAAGAGTAGTTCCTACACCGAGAGGACTCGAAGATGCCAAATGCGGAAGTGCCTCGACGCCGGGATTGTATGCCTCGTATCTAAGCCCTGAAGGGGGCGCAAAACAAAGGTGAGTGGACCAATTTAATATACATATAAGAAAACAGTTATCAACGTACTATCCCCCAAGTTAGAAAACCAAAACCTGATATATAGGTAAGTTTTCCTACGCCTACCATATAACACAGTATTTCCATCACGACTCATAATCATAATCACATTTTGTTTGTACAATATCTCAATTCAGATCAACACGCAAGGTAATACCCAAATAACAGCTCATAAGTATAGAGTCATAACCATATCAGAATAATCGCTAGTGAATGTCCAATATAACACTTCAGGCCCCATGCCAGCTCCCCGTCCCTGAGCATACAGTCAGAGGAAACCACACTTCAGGCCCAATGCCAGCTTCCCGTCCCTGTACTCGAAAGTCAGAGGTAACACACTCCAGGCCCTATGCCAGCACCATAACCGTCGCCCGGGATGGACCGGAACCCTATCCCTACATCCCGTAGCGGAAATGGACCACTAGGTAGTATCAGATCAATGCCACATATATTTATTAATCTCAACATTATATTTCAGCATTCAATACTCAAACATCGTATCACACTATTCTACACTCAAGCATTTCACTCATATAATTTCTTAAAATAAAGTAAGTATTTTTAGAAGGGGTCCCCTCACAGTACTTAGCCGTCCAACGCTGCACTGCTAGCGAACATAGAAAGCCACACTAGTTGCCCCTAAGCACATAAAGGGTACAACCCAGTCAAACTCTATTTTAACGATTTAATTTGGGGAAACGGACCTCAAAAACGGGTCCAGGACGTCGAAATTAGCCTAGGAGGGGTCCCGGACGGAACCCGAAAAAGTCAACCGAGAAAGTCAACGTTGACCGTTGACTAGTCAAAGTCAAAGTCAACGTTGACCGTTGACCGGGTCAACGGTCAACATGTCAACCGGGTCACGGGTCAGGTCAACGGGTCAGTCAACCGGGTCGGGTCAAAGTCCACGGGTCAAGGTCAACCCGGATCTGGGTTGGATCCGGATTTGGGTTAGGGGTTTGGGTCCACATGGGTTTGGGCTTGGAGAGTTCGACCCAAAAGGGGTCTCGGGTTTTAGGGTTAGCCCATAAGGGCTTTAGGGTTTAAGGGATACGGGCCTGGGGCCCTGATTCAAAGAACCCAAAAGGGTTTTGGGTTAAATAGGTCCGAGCTTAAAGCCCTTAATAAAACCGGCCCAAGGGCCCAAATTGAAGGAACCCAAGGGTTCCTTGGATCTCAGTTACACGGGCCAAAGGCCCTAATTTCCTTCGGCCCAAGGCCTTTTAAAGCCTAAGGTTTTGGGTTTTAACTAAACGGGCCGGAGGCCCCTAATTTCTAAGGCCCGAGGCCCTAATTAATTTTAGGAAACCCAAAACTAAAAATAATGCGGGCTAGGGTACTGGGTTAGGTGCAAATGGGCCTAATGCCCAATTACAAAAGCCCAAAGGCCCTAAACCCTAATTAATTAACATAATAAAATAAATAATTAAAATGAAATGGGCTGGGCTGGTTACGGGCCTAAGGCCCGAGGGGGTTTGGGTTTCGGGTTCTGGCCCAAAGGCCTGAGTTGGCGTCGGAAAACCAGAGGAACGCCGGAGCTTCTACAGCTCCGGCCAACTACGAACGGGGGTCTCGAGCCCCGATCTACCTACCAAATTGAAGAGCGAAGCGAGGGGAGTGTCTAGGTACCTTCAATTCGAAGAGATTCCACCGGAGACAACCGGAGAAGCCTACGGTGCTCACGAATTCGTCGGAGAAGGGTGTACACACCCCCGAGTCGATCTCGACCTAAAACTCACAGAATTTCACCAATTAATTTCTAATTCCTAACCCCACACGCGAATTAAGTGAAAAGGGAAGTCGATCGGAGCTTACCTCGTCGGAGAGAGGGAGAATCGCCGGAGAGTTTTTCTGGGGTTCTTCTGTCTTCGCCGGAAAGTTTTTCTGGGGTTCTTCTGTCTTCGCCGCGACGGGGAGAGAAAGAGAGACGAGGAAGAGGATGAGGGTGCGTGATGGTGTGCGTGCGTTCGATGGCGAGGTCGAGCGAGAGAGGTAGGAGGAGGGAGAGTGAGGGGGGTTTACGGGAGGGTGCAGAGATGGAGAGAGAGAGAGAGAGAGAGAGAGAGAGGTTCGAGAGAGTTGAGGGACAGGGGAGAAGAGAGAGGGACAGAAATGAGAGGGAGGGCTCGGGGGACCAAACCGGGTGGGCCCAGTGGGCTCACCATTTAAGAACCCAAAACAATTTTAAATTAAAAAGGGTTTAAGGACTAAATTGAAGGTTTGTAAAACTTTGGGGATTAAAATTGCATAATAGAAAAGTGTTTTGGGGGTAATTTATAGGATTTAACATAAAATCGAGGGGCGGGCGTGTCAAAAAGGAACCTTGTCAACCTAAGTCTCACATCATGCCAAGGAAAGCTAGCAACAATCGATGTTTTATCACAGGTTGGTTTGATAATTTTAAGTGGTTGGAGTATAGTATAGCAAAAGATGCTGCATTTTGCCGTTATTGCTATCTTTTTAAATGTGATTTTGATAAAGCGGGTGGTAGTGGAAGTGATGTCTTCACTGAAAAAGGGTTTACAAATTGGAGGAAAGGACCCGAAAATTTTAGAGTCCATGAGGGAGGTGTTGGAAGCCTTCATAATAAAGCTATGCAACAAGCTAAAGACTTGATGACACAAAAACAACACATTGAAACTTTTGTGATCAAGCACTTTTGTGATCAAGCACACTGATGAAGCTCGTGTTAATTATCACACTTTACTGAGTGGAGCACTTGATTGCACAAGATGGTTGTTGCGACAAGGTTTGGCTTTTCGTGGGCATGATGAATCTTTGAAATCGAGCAATACGGGTAATTATATAGAGCTTATGCAATTTCTTGCCGATCATAATGAGAAAGTTAGGAAGGTTGTGTTTGAGAATGCTCCCAAGAATCTCAAGTATACTTCTTCCGATATTCAAAAGGATCTTGTTCGTGCTTGTGCTATTGAAACTATTAATGCAATCACTAAAGATATGGAAGGTGCATTTTTTTCTCTCTTGGTTGATGGATCACATGATGCTTCCTCTAAAGAGCAAATGGCGGTGGTATTGCGTTATGTGAACAAAAAGGGAGAAGCAATTGAAAAGTTTTTGGGTGTTCAACATGTCTCCTCTACAACTAGTAGCTCACTTGAAGAGGCCATTGAGAGATTGTTTGCTACAACAAATTTGAGTATGTCCAAGTTATGAGGACAAGGCTATGATGGAGCTAGTAATATGAAATGTGAATTAAATGGTCTTAAAACAAAGATTTTGAACAAATACCCTCAAGCATTTTATATTCATTGTTTTGCACACCAACTCCAACTAGCTCTTATATTCGTGGCCAAGGAAAATGCGGATGTTGCCAATTTCTTTATCAATGCTAGTAGTTTGGTGAATCTTATTGGATCTTCGTGCAAGCGTCGTGATGCATTGAGAGAGAAACAACAAGAACAAATTCAGAAAGCTCTTGATCTTGGTAATCTTGAAACGGGTAAAGGGTTAAATCAAGAAAGTAGCCTCATGCGTCCATGTGATACACGGTGGAACTCACATTATGGTACTATAGTTAGTATTATTATGATGTTTGAAGCCGTGGTGGAGGTGGTTGAATGGATTAAAAGTGATCGCAACCAAGATAATCTTGGTGAAGCTACTAGGTTATTCAAAGACATAAAAACTTTTGATTTTGCGTTTCACCTTTTGTTGATGAGACTTATATTGGGAATTACAAATGAGTTATCACAAGCATTGCAAAAGAAAGATCAAGATATTGTGAATGCGATGGCGTTAGTGGAAGTATGCAAGCAAAGACTACAATCCTTGAGAGATAATGGCTTTGGGGACTTGTTTCATGATGTAGAAAAGTTTTGTGAGGAGCATGATATTGTCATTCCTAACATGGAGGATTTGCATTTCGTACCTGGAAAATCAAGGCGTAAAGCTCCAAAAATCACAAACTTCCATTACTATCGTGTAGACCTCTATTTTCAAGTCCTTGATATGCAACTAAAGGAATTGAATGATCGCTTCAATGAGGTAAACACCGAGTTGCTTCTTTGTATGGCATGTTTGGGTCCGGTGAATAATTTTGCATCTTTTGACAAAGCAAAAATTGTTCGTTTAGCCCAACTTTATCCTCAAGATTTTGATCGTATGGACCTCATGAATCTTCCAATTCAACTTGACAATTACATTCATGATATGAAGATGCATAGTGAGTTTTCATCATTGAGAGGAATTAGTGATCTTGCAAAAGAGTTAGTGAAGACCGGGAGGTGTGAAAGCTATATGTTAGTGTATAAGCTTCTTACATTGGCTTTGGTGTTACCGGTTGCAACCGCTTCGGTGGAGAGAGCCTTTTCTGCTATGAAGATTGTGAAAACATCATTGCGTAACAAAATGGGAGATCAATGGTTGAGTGATAGCATGCTTGTTTACATTGAGAAATATGTATTTGCTTTAATTGATAATGAGCCTATTATGCGACGTTTTCATGACATGAAACCTCGCCGGCAACAATTGTAATTTGTTTGTATTAATTAATTATGGAAGACATTACCATATAAAAAAATTTAGTTGTTACCATTTTTCTTTAACCTTACATTTTTTTTAAGTTCGCCCCTCCCCTCTAGAAATTCTGGTTTCACCACTGCCGACAAGTGAGACTTCTAGTTCATGAGTGATTTCTCAAATACAGCATTACTTTTGAATTATTTTCTTCATAATTACAAGCCCCTCTGGGGCAAACCCTAATCTGTTAGATGGTTTTCTACTCAAACCTAATATATCGGTCATCGGCTATTGGTGTCGTGTTGGTTTTATCTTTCATTGTCAAAATTCCCATTCTCATAAACAAGAGTGGGCTCTGACGACACAGGAAAATCTAAAGCCAAGAGTTGCCTTGGAAATATGCAAATTGAAATCTGACGTGCACAACATGTACAGTGTTTGACTTTTTAAATTAAATTATTATCTTTAACACAACGATATAATGTTTGTTTGGAAGTACTTTTAAAATGACAGAAAACGTTTTTGGTGAAATTGATTTTGGGTTTCCAAAGCACTTTTAGTGTTTTTCGGAAGAAGCACTTTAAGTGTTTTTCTAGGATCCACTTGAATTTTTATTAAGAATTAGTTTCAAAAGCATTTTCACCAAAAGTGCTATTAAAAAAAGGAGATAATCTACTCGAGAATGAACTAGGCCACTAACTAAATATCGAACTCAACACATATATAACATGTCACCGTTATTCATGTGAGTCAAGCATAAAATACTATTAGTAGTAAAAGCATTGGATTTGGAGGAAGGATCGATGCTGCAAATGCTTTATACGTGCATGAGTCTTTCATGAACAGTCTTTATCCTTCTCTCCTTTCGAATTGGCAACGCATTTGCAGCCAAAATTTATTGAAACGCTGCACATGTGCATGCAGCTTGCACAGAGATTCACAGACTAGCTGCTGACTCTGCGATCTTCAGTAGTTTTCAACTTCAAAGCTACAAATTAAATTGTTACTTACTGCTAGGCCTATATTTTTACAGAACTCCAAGCTCCAATTCAAAGATAAGCGGAAGCTTCGTTTGAGACAGACATCAAAGTAGTGCATATGCGTGGACCGTGGTAGAGTAATGGGTGTTTAAGCCAAAGTCATGAGAACCCATGTTCCTCGCCAGAGTGACAACCAAGCTTAGCTTGCTTTCTTTCTCACTTTTTCCATTTAATTGTCTTGAATATATTGATTACTCACTTAAGTACACATCTATTAGTTATTATAACTATGCCCATCACAAGTGGAGTGCTAACTCAAGTGTCATTCATGCGCGCTTGCGCGTCAGAGTCTTGCTTTTCTTCCCATGACAATTATCTCGCTAAAAAATTTCCCATCAGTTGGACAGACAATAAAGACAAAATTTCCCTATCCCATAATAAAGAAAAGAAGTGGGACACAGAAATTCAACAGTTCTTTTGATTTTTCTCAGACTTGAATCCTCTCCTGAGCCCAAGGAGAGGATCTTCCTGACCAAGGATCTAAGACCGTTTGATGAAAATCCAACAACTATAATTATTATAACTTTAAATGGATCCCCCTATTTTGGATCTTTGGTCAAGAGGATCCTCTCCTTGGGCTCAGGAGAGGATCCAGGTCCATTTTTCCCTATCAAATATACCGATTGATTGGACAAAACCATGTGCATCTTTAGACAAAGGAGTTTAATTTGCTATCCCAACATAACACCTGAATAAGTAAATCATGTGGTACATACAAGTTTTCGCAAGTAGATCGATCTCCACAAGACACAACTAAGGTGGCGTCGTCAGGACGAAATTAGATATTTGTATGAATGGGGCATCTTTAAATAATAAGGTCACAATTAAAATTTTAAAAATTTATTGAACAAAACATTAATATATTAATCCATAAAGTTTTTCATACAATATATTAAAATATTCCTCGAATCATTTTCATATTTTGAAAGTGTTGCATGATAATATCATTACCAATACCATTAAATCTCTCTTTATAAAAATAATCATGTTATCGTTCATCCATTGATCTCTAAATTAAAAAGCTAAATTCTAAATTGAAATGCCAAAAACAAATTAATAAAGTAAAGTCATATAAAATACCTTGTGGAGTAAAATTCTTGTGTTGAATTTTGATAATTGATTACTTGAACTCCAACTGTCTATAAAACTCCAAATTCAATTGAGTTTTGGTTGAATGAAAAGGGGAAAAATCTGGAGAAGATGAGGACTGGAATTGTTTTGCCGTATGTGGTGGGATGAGTTTTGTGTAGATTAACTACCTAGGGCTAGGAAAACGAGGACGCACAATTAAATTAACTATTAATTAAATTGTCATCAGATAGGGTATTGGGGATGCAAAATGATAGACTAGTTTAGTTGCCTACCAATTTTTTTAATTGTAATTTAATTAGGGTTGTTTATGCAACCATACAGGCATCTTCCCCACCCCCCCGGCCCCCGCCCCCGGGGGTGCGGGTCTCTGCTGAGCTTTCGATTGTTCTGTTTCATCACCATAAAAATGGCCAGCAAATTCTAAATCATATTCAATTCATGCTCTATAGCTAGACCAAAAGTGGGCACAATTAATTCCATCACTAATTAAAAGAACATATTATTTGATATTCTTTTACCCATTTTATATCTTTGAACTGATCCATGTCATGTTAGATGCATTAATTTACAGTACTTGTGCAGAGTATGCTTATAAAATAAAAAATAAAATAAAAACATGTTTTCATTGTTTTTTGAATTACTTCTTGCCTGTCAGTTAGGTGTGTGGGATTGGGAGTAACACTAAGAGTTGTAAGATATGAGATGAGAGGCAGAAAATGGGAAAAGCATAAAGTAGGGTGGTGGAGGAAAAAAAAGTTTTGCTCCATCTTTAGTGACTAGGATAACACTGGATTGTACACCTCACAAAACTTAATGTATGTTGAAGTAAGAAACCATAGATTGTTCGTTGTGCCGAGAACGCGGTCTGATACATTATGTGTAATAATACAATTGACAAAAAAACTTAACAAAAAAAATTCAACCAATTGTGTAATGACGATGTACTGGGCTATGTTTTTAGCATTTAAAAAAAATCTCCCTAGAACAAAAGCTAACTTTAAGTTTTGTCCAAATTGAAAGTAGAGAGTGCAACCGTACAATTTTGTGGGTTTGTATACAAAAGTAATCCGGCCCTAAGTTATTGGGCTGCTTCAAAACAAATCCAGGCATTCCGCTAAGCCCAATTATTGGGCTGCTTCAATAATTTTCGTTTATCATTTACATTTATTCTTGTGTGTATGTTAACATGTTGATATAATGTTGTCCACTAAGTCCCTCTGACTTGTTCATCAGAATTGTTATATGAATGGTTGCAATACTAGGTGGTCGTATAGTCACGATTTTGACATTATTTTTTTTCCAGAGGATTTTTGGGTTGTAATTTTTTTAGATTTGCATGTCTTACTCTTCAAGAAAGAAAAAAAGATGATCGAAAATTTCACTTTTGACTATGTCTCTAACAACTGCGTTCTGTTTCTTGATGTACGGGAGAAAGAACAACATGGGTATACTTATATGCGTAGCTTTCTCAGTAACCGTCCGACAGTCTATATTTAGGGATTGGATGGAGGTGACATCTCCCTTTCGACTGCGGTGGGGGGTTGTAATTGGTTGGAACTTGAACAGAGCTTGGGCCATGAGGACCCAATGGCACTAACTAATGAGTTCTATTTCTTGATCACTTCATCAGTATTTTGTGTACTTATTTACTTTTATTAGATTACTCATATGATTATACAGATATTATGTTAATTTGTTCCTTCAGTGTGATTTGGTTCCTAAAAACGGTGACACAAGGTTGGTGTAAAGTACTATATATCAGGTGAATCTCTTGCATTTGTTGCTGGCATCAGAATTCAGAAAATCTTATGACAAGGTACGTACCTTCTCTTCATCTTGATGTCTTTCATGCATGGTACGTAGTACTAGTGAATTGAAAGAAAAGTCTGCCAAGACGTTAAAATACCTTTTGTGTTATTTTTGCCTTTTGCTCGAGGCAGGAAACATATAAATTGCAGTCGTAAAATATATGTTATAATTCATAAAAAAAATATTTGTTCATTAACAAAAGGATAAAACAAATTGTTCTTTTAAATAACGAATGACAATTATACCTAGTCCAATGAGCACTAAAGCTGACACATTTTTGTGCTCCTTGCTTCGTAGTTTGCAAGGTTGCCCTTATTCCAGGGGGAAACGAAAGTGCACCAAAGTTGTTTCAACTCCGTACATCAATTCTGAAACAGATAACGTGCTGAAGATCTAATTGTTTTCATCATATTATATATACACCATCACTTTTGCATTCTATTCTTAATGTGATGATTTTAGTTAACCTTCACCGTTCATTTTCTAGACTACATAATAATCTCAAAGTATTAAATAAGAATTGCTTTCTCTCGTTTGAAATAACTTTTCTTTAGATTTTATTCCTTTCTGGGCCTCGAGCCTCTCGACTTGCAACGTTTTTCTTTGTGGTTCATAATCCTAATTCCACATGTTCCTCAGAATCCCAACCCAAGTTACCAACCAAATACACGAATGGAACCCCTCATCTAGTTCCTACAAATCTCCCAAATAAAATAAAATTGGGGATGGAGATTTATAGGGGAAAATAAAAAATTAGTACTTGAAATGTAATGTGACTATGTGAGTGTATGTTATGTGTGTCAAACATGGGCATAAGCCTAATCCCATTCATAATGGTGGAGCATATAAAAAATTGGAGGAGTTATTAAGTAGCTAGTGGGGGTGGGTACATGGTCCTCTCAATACGAAGAAAAACTTTAGTTAAAATCTAGTAGTGGGGGGCCTACGCTCCTTAAATGTCCAAACATGACATTAAAGGCAGTGCTTATATAAAAATTTTAATTGGCAGATATATATAATATATTTATATTTTCTCTCACACATTTTGACGCATTTTTAGGGCACACTTTGTAATATATTTTAATGATCTATTCGTTTATCTTTTAGGTCTTCCTTTAAAGATTATTTCTATATTAAAAAATCATCTAAATTCGAAACCGAATACTTTTGAATTAAATAGTAGTCGTTTTAGTGTTTTTATAAATCTGTAAACATTCATTTTCTTTATTACAAATGAATGTTTTAATTGTTTTCATTTGTCTAATTTTTTACAAAATCATCTATAAACAATGTTCTAAAAAAAGGCCTAGGTGCTAGGCGGGTTAGAACTAAGGCGATTTCGTGCAAAACGGCTGGAAAAATCGGCTGGGCTCTAGGCGGGCTAGACAGCTAAGCGGTTTTTTTTTTTGAAATTAAAAAAAAAAAACATAGATTAAGTCTTACATTACTATATTTCCTTATTTTCCTCCTATTTTGCATTTTATGTTGTTTTAAATTGTGAACTTGTTGTACATGTGTCATCCTACAATACTCCTCACTATGGTTATATGGCATATATGCTTAATGTGTTTTTAAATTTTGGACTTGTTGGATACTCTTTTTTCATTTTATCATTCTTTTATTATCTTATCCATGGATTTCATACAAGTATAATATTTTGTAAGTGTCAATATGCACTTATTTACAAGATATACAAGAAGTTTACCTAAATCCGCCTAGGCGCTAGGAGCTAGCCAACCGCCCGACTAGCGTCTAGCGTTTTTTAGAACCTTGTCTATAAATAATGAATTGAAATATAGACGGTTTAATTCTTGAGTAAAATTACAGAATGAAAACTACAAAAAAAATGTGTCAAATTATTGTTAAAAAAAATATGCGTCTCCTGATCTTATATATATGTTGTGTGCGTATCGTGCTAATTGCTAATAGATGATCTTTGTTGATGTGTTTGGATTGATTGATGGGGGCAATTGGACCTTCCACCATCTAATTTATTTAGGAGAAGATGCTATTTGTCTACAACAAATTCCCTGGCTCCATAAACTACTTTTTCATATCAAATAATGTGAGTTAGTTTGTTCATTTTGCAAGAGAAAGTTGATTTGTGGACCCTAATTTGTTCAAGAGCATCTCATTATCGTAGGAAAAAATTGAATAATTAGAATATAATATTAAAGAGGGGGACTTGATCATGACTTTGTTTGATAATGAATTCATAAGTCACTTAATTCATGGTGTGTGTGATTAGTTAGTGCAGAACTATATAATAGGTTAAGCTACATAGAAGAGCTTTTCTAAATTTTGCTTTTTTTGGCTATAAAACATGCAATCTTGAACTTTTACTATAAAGAAAGCAAATCAAGTTTCAAAGACAGATTTGCATTGGGGTTTCTTGCCCAAAGTACTAATTACATGTTTGCTCATATATAGGAAAGCTACGTAAAAAATTTGGAACGCTTAAAACCGAATAAATCATTTCCAACTAAAGTCACATCAAAATTGAAAAACCATGCCCCAAAAATGCAAGAGAGAAGTAAGGGTTCTAGGATGAGACATGAGAGAAGCTTATTTGCACTTGATCAGGTACCATTACTATGATATTTTAAGCAAATCAATTATTGTTATGTATCATGTGTTGTATTTTGTTCACATAGCAATGCGTGATATTTAAAAGTGTCGGTTATTAGTTCTCCTCTAGCTAGATATACCATGATAGTAACGTTAAAGATCACATTTTTAATGGATATACAATGTGTATCAAGCACTAAGTCCCGAAAGATCAATATGATAGAAAATAAATTCACAATGTATATCGAGCTGACATCCTCATTCCCCGAACCTTGGAAATGCCGACTCTAACAAATCGAGACCTCCAGATCTTACACCCAAACTAGAGACCCGAGACTCCATTCCCCGGACCTTGGAAATTAAACTGTGCCAAATTGATTCCATTACTTGATCTTATTGTCTTACAATAATCTCATATCACTTTGTAGTTGGCAGATAATTAAATAATTAATGGCTTATTGCCTAATTTCAAGTAAATAATTATAAATTGTACATGTGGTTCACGTTCATAAGATTCAATAACCGACCGACCAGGCAATGTCTCTGAAACATTTGATGTGAAAGCCGAATCCAAACCAATATCTGAATGCCAGGTAGAAGTTTCATGTTGTACGTTGAGAGTTAAGATTACCCTACCTCTTGACAGGCCAACAATGATTTATCACAGAAAAATAGAAGTTTGTGGTTGGCTTACTCCGATGTAAACAAACAAATCAATCCCTGCTCTAAATTTGTTTTTTTTCACCAACTGAAATAAAAAAAGATAGGATTACTTATAATAATCGCATATATAATTGAGACTCTGACCATTTTGTGGAAACTGGTTGATTGACAACCACATCTGTCTTTGTCCCTCGATGATCGATCACTTTAATACTTTAGAAGGTGGCAAAATATAAGCATATGTTATCGTCCCAGTGTATCTGTCTCACCCTTGTTCCTCACATTGATAATTTGATATGGTGGAAGCTCGTCGTGCCTACTGGCTTGTGTACTGCATCCATTACTCTTATTGCTTTTATTGACCACCCCCAAATATGGTGGTTTTGAATTTAAGTTGAGATTTGTGTAAATTCATTACACAAATTTTGAAATTTAAACTCATTCAACAATAATATATAGAGTGGTGAGGAAAAATATTTTTAATTTTATTACGCGAATTTTTGGTTTATGCTCCGTCAATGGTATAGTTATGGGAAAAACTCACTATCTACACTGCTAAATATAATCAAAATAAGTTAGCAAAGATAATCCAGGTAAGTAAGATATAGCCCTAGGTCTCAATGTCAGGAATTTCTTATATAATATCCATTTGGCTCGTAGTTTTTATTATTACCTGAAATTGAGGTTGTGTTTATGATGTATGTTATCTCATTGATTTGGGGTTGTGATTTGTGTAAGCTTTGAACGTTGGTATATATATAAGTTGCAGTGGGGGTTTTAGCTTCATTAGTTGCAATGGGGTTTTCTGAGTTCCTGTCCTATAGGTGATTTATTTTCTGTCGAAATGATGCAATTGGTAATTTCATGCATGAAATGAAACTCTTGTTCTGTAGTGTAGGTTGCAAGGACGTAAGTGTTTTTCCAGTTTAGATATCTCTTTGATAGGTATGTTATATATGGTTTGGGATGAAAATAGAAAGAAATGAATGGTTTCTCTGGTAGATATATGTTATATATGTATAAACATGCCCGCGGCAAATTCAGCATATACCAAGAAAAGCCTCGACTTCAGCCAATACTAAACAACAAAACATATGAAATTAAACACAGAAACTAAGAGCTCATTTGTAAGTGCATTTAAAATGATTAGAAATGTTTTTTTTTTAAATGTCTTGGATTCTAAAAGCACTTGAAGTGCTTTCTAATTGAAAATGTGTGCCTAATGGCCATGATGAGTAAAATGGGTATGAAAAGAAATAGTAAATGACTCATCACCTCAAATCAATAAAGTTTGCAGCTTGTTTGGGATCATAGGGATCCCGTGATCTTAACCGTTCATCGTGCGGTCAATTTTCGTTAAATACTATTCATATTTAATTTTAAATTTTAAATTTTGAAATAATTTCTGACCACACAATGTACGATGAACGAATGAAATCACGGGATCCCTAGGAAAATGATCCGGCCAGGA
The DNA here is from genome assembly GCA_963580275.1 of Crataegus laevigata. Taxonomy (NCBI): domain Eukaryota; kingdom Viridiplantae; phylum Streptophyta; class Magnoliopsida; order Rosales; family Rosaceae; genus Crataegus; species Crataegus laevigata. The sequence goes on along the minus strand of OY756953.1, from coordinate 3,828,997 downwards.
TCCTTTACCGTGAAATAGTATTGGTAAAAGGATTTAATTTAAATTTTTAAAATTTTTGGGTTTTCCCTAAAATGCATTTGATGCTTGAATTGATATCAATAAGTTTTCTATTCTATTATTCATAGACATTAGTTCTTTATTCATAGACCTAACTATGATATATTGACTATTAATTTACTATAAATATTTATAATTAATTAATCTAGAAGACAAAGTCATCATAATACATACCTTTCTTTTTCTACTTGTAGTCTTATTGTATAAAAATTGATATCTTTAAACCTTTAATCAAATTTTCATTTTGAAAGGGGATTCGATTTGAAGAGCATCTTTTTGATGTTGAAATGTTATAAAGTTATGATTGTCCACGATGTGATGCAAAGAGAAAAGAATTGTGGTCACTTTCAAGAGCGTGGGCAATGCTCTTAATAATTAATGAGGTCCTCTCTAGATTCTTTTTATGAGAATTTTGAAAATTTTCAAATTGTGTTCGTTTATTATATATCGTACAATTAATTTTTATCATATACTATTCATATTTAATTTTAAATAAATATATTTAAAATAATTTTTAATAATACGATGTACGATGAACGGACACGATTTGAAAATCTCCAGAGTTCTCACAAAGAGAATTCGGAAAGGATCCTCATTCCTTAATAATTAGATCTTAGGTTCTTAGACAAGAGTTGTTGACACAGTTTCAAGGGCCCTGGCAACATGACTTTAACCTATCAATTTGGACCCATGAAAACCAAAAAAAGAACTAGAATCTGGATAATTTATTGGTCATTCTGTGCTAAACAATCCTCACTAATTCGTGTACATTATCTAATAGCCACATTATTGTCACATATCTTATAATTAAATGTTGACAAGGGAAATGATAATATTATTTTTTTAATCTTCTGCAAATTTTTTCTTAATTTCAACTGCTAAACGTGTTTGATTTGTTCGCTTCAAACTTTATTTTTCTCACTTTCATATTTGACTTTAATTAAAAAAAACTATTGTGTATAAATCATTTTCTATCGATAAAATGTAAATAAAAATTTCATTTTTCTCGCACAATAGTACTAATTAACTTCAAATTAAGAATTGATTTTTTTGTTCATTTAAATGTCTGGAAAGATAGTTGAGATATCATTTCAAACACCAACCAAGTTAGCTAGGGTTTTCACTTTAGTACTTTACATTGATTTTTATGTAAGGACAAAATTTTCTACGTTGAATTCCACTATTGATATGAGAGTGAGCCGCGTTTACAGTATGGAGGAAACTTTTATTTAAACGTCCAAAAGAGATGGTCGCAATCTTTTAATCAAACTTCACCAATCTTCTACCTTTTTATTTTGGCATTATAATTAAAGTTGCGATCAATTTTTTTTTGTGACTTGTTGCACAGTCCCTAACCGACAACATGAATTATATGTCGAAGGATAAATCCTTGCTCTCTTTATTAAACCCAATAGGCACATAGAAAATTCCCCTAGGGTAAAAACAAGGGCTGCTTGATGCAGTTTATTAGTATTTTTTATTTATTTATAAATAATAGATTTGAAATTCAATTTTTATGGATGACTAAGAGTTTTAAATTACACTCTTATAAATAACAAAGGTTTTTTTTTAGTCAAAATAGTCATTGAGATTTGCATAACATGTAACTTTAGTCCGTAAGATTGTCCATCATCCATCATTTTGGTCATTCCATTAAAAAGCTCAGATACCATTTAACGGAGTTTTTTAATGGGATTACTAAAATAATAGATTGTGGACAATCTCAGTAAACACTTCTATGATTTTAAATCTCAAAGACCAAAGTTATATGTTATAAAAATCTCAGAAACCATTTTGACCAAAAAGCCAATAAGATATCAATTAATTTAACCAAATCCTTCCCCCTCCTTATATTTCTTTCTTCTACGCTAGTGGCTCGCTAGTGGTATACCGCGCACTAACCTGTATAAATATACCTGCTAGGGTTAGGGTTAAGTCACCAACCGACTAATACAGTGCGCCCCCAACCCCCCTCGTTTTGTGAGCTCCTAGGTAATCCTTGTTTGGATCATTAAAGTACTGAATATATAAAGAGTGCAGAGTACCGTACTTGTTGCTCTCAAACATCCAATTACATCAACACAAAGGCGGATTAGGGTTTTCTGAAGCATGAAGAAGCGCCAAGTGGTGGTGAAACGAGATGGATCGGGGAGGAGCTCAAGTACTTCATCTTCAATGGTGAGAACTGTGAGGTATTGCGAGTGCCAGAAGAATCATGCTGCAAATTTAGGAGGGTATGCTGTTGACGGGTGTAGAGAATTCATGGCAAGTGGTGAGGAGGGGACGACTGAGGCTCTTTCATGCGCTGCTTGTGGTTGCCACAGAAATTTTCACAGAAGGGAAGTGGAAACTGAGGTTGTTTGTGAGTATTCTCCACCCAATTCTTATCGCTAATTGTGTACTCAATAATCAAATGAATCGTGTATATAGGGAGAAAAAGTGTCTTTTGATTTCTGAAATTAACTGATTGCGAATTGTTCTCGAATTGTGCATCGATATCATTGTCGACAGATAATTGATTCTATTAAGAGGTAATCAAACTTTTAATTTGATCGTTCAAAAGAAATAAGTTTCGATTGATGTTGTTTACATGTACTTGAGATATGGTTACGGCTTCAGAAACTAATACATCATGCTGTGTTTGCCCTTGAATTTCTTTGAGAATTTGTCGAAATGAAACTACCATTGTTCAACTATATTGAATTTGTTGGCATAATACAGCAACATTAGGATAAAATATACATCAAAACCAGAGGGGAAAGATGGGGGAACTTCACCAGTTTCCTACCAATATATTGAGTGAAACAAGGATGATTTTTCTTCTTCTTCTTCTTCTAAGGATAGGTGCATCATAATAATCAATCTCCTACATCATATTAATCATTTTTAGCTCCAGGACACTGATCATTTATTTTCCTTTTAAAGTGAATATGTTATAACTTCTTAAAGGCCCACACATCCAATCATGTTAGCAGCACATCCTAAAACCTATTTAATATTGGTTCAACAAAGGTAAGCTTAAAATAACAGAAATTATAATGCTGTGATACTGTGGAGTGCCCCTCCTCTCTACTTTTTGGTGGCCATCCGCTGGAATTCGTTGGAACCAAATAAAAGAGATAATAATGTAAATTAAAAGCAACAGTTTTATTAAATTAGCTAGTGGAAACTACACTTCGTTATATTTGGAGACATTTGGCCCCTTCTTTATTTTATTCATGTTTGTACCGTTGTATAACTGGCTGTGCACAAGCTTGACTACCTCTTTTTCATAACTAATTCAGCTAATTAGTGGCTTGCTAGCACTTGAGTAGTAATATTGCATATTTAATTTATAAGGTTATATGGACTGTCTTGACTCTTGATGGATAAAGTCTTCTTCAACTCACTGTGTTTCGTTTGTAATAACAAATATTATATGTTTCTCCACCCCTCCAATATTGTGTCCGAATTTAGCATGGATTTGTGAGATCTCTTAGGTAATTAGTAGGGAGACTTTAGGGCATGTAAGAAAGTTCTGCAAGCTATCGATCATATGAAGACTTATATTTAGGGCTTTATAATATGCAAGTTAGATTATGTCTCATGCATGGTTGTAAAGAACTCACCTTGATGAGATTTCTTTGGTTAGAATAATACTGGTGCGGATATGTGAGAAGCACTCCTAGGCAATTAATATAAAGAAATTAGGGCAAGCATGGATGCTCTCAATGCCACTAGCTACATATCGAACACATGAAGAATTTAGGTTATTATTTTAAGGGCTTCTCACAAATACGTATGTAACAACTTCACCTTCAACTATACTACTTCAAAAGAAAATAAAGCAAACACACACGTGACAAGTGGTTATGGTAAGCAGTTTTTTCGCTAATTAATTGGTTTTATAAGGGCTTGTGTACAAACAAACGAAAAGGTTACTCCTTTGTGATCGAAATGTCACTGGTTTGAGTCATGGAAACAACTTATTTGCAAAGTAAGAGTAATACTGAGTACGATAGATGTTCGCCTTTGATCTTCAAAAAGTAGGAAGCCTTGTTGGTTTGGGATCACCCTTTTTGTATTATTCTAATTACTATTGTAATAAGGAATCGATATTAAACATGTGTATCATCAACAAACAAAAGAGCAAGTGAGATTATAGCTCATGCATGGTTGTAAAGAACTCTCCTTGATTAGATTACTTTGGCTAGAATATATTATTAAGTACTTGTAGTGCTAGTGTTATAGACATCAAATCTCAACGGCGTCACATGAATTTTATCTTTTCATTCAGTCCAGCAGCAGAATCATGACTGCAATAGTGCTGATTAGATGTGGGTTGAGTCATGTCCAATATATGTAAACCCTACAAGTAAATTGGATGGTGTAGTATTCCAGTATGATCAGTAGGTATTAAGCAATACAAAGCTTAGCTCGAACCAATATATTTATCAGGCCCTTTATGTAAAAAGGATTTTCAATTTTTTCAAAAAATAGGGATTAGTTGTAGAACCCACTCCATATCGAACTTTAACGATTCGAACCGTCTATTTTGTAAGTCTCGATTCATAGATTATTTTTTCAAAAATTTAATTCAATCCAAAACCATTTGCTTATTTAATTATCACAATGGAAATTTCATTGTTTTTTATATAATAAAATGTTCGTCAATTGCTTTAAACTCAATTAGAAGTCTCAAATATTTTCAATTTGGCTAATATTTTGCAAGAATGATCTAAGAGGTGCAACTTAAAAAATAGACAATTTCGGATCATTGAAATTCAATGTGATGTGTACCCCACAACTAGTGTCCATTTAAAAAAATTACAAGACAAGTGCCAATAGTGTAGTATATTGCACTCTCTAATCTGTTCTATAAGCCTAATGCTTGTATATGGTTGATTATAATTGAGACGATTGACATGTGTATAAATGTCCAAATCATAGAGATTGTTATTTGGCACTCCAAATTAGATAATTCTTCATTCTTCTCCAAACGCAATTTCTCTTATATATTTATAAAAGAGGAGTTCGTGCCATATGAACATTTTAAAGTACCCAATAACAACTCTCAAATTCTAAACAGCATCGTATATGTACGGATCTCATATTAATACATACAGCTCGTGTACGGATCTCATATATGTATACGTACAGCTACACAAAAGTAGTATAAAATCAATAACTAAGTAGTATTCTCAACATGTGCATTACTTGATTTGGGATTTGGTGCTTCAAGCCAATGCATATGGCTAGGCAATACAAGCATGCTGTCGTTTCCCAGTGGCAACAAAAGAATCAAAAGCTATACCAATATTTTTGTCCAATACTGGCGGGTGGCATGGCTCCACACTTAATATATATATATATATATAGCTTTCCGTGAGCTGGTCCAGTATGCTATGTCCTTAAATTTCATAGCTAAATAATATCACCACCCCTTATATAATAATTTACATAGCAATGAAAAATGATTTATACGAGTGCTGAGGGAGAAAAAGAAGAATATATAAATCATTTCCCATATAAATAGGTAACCAAAACACAACTCAATTGCCACCCTAAGTTCGAAGTTCCAACTAATTGAAAATTGGGAAGACATTTTAGGAGAACTTCTCATATGCAATTATGGATACAATCTTATCACACTTATGAATTGCCAACTATTAGTCACCCAGGTTCAGGTCCATAAGTAGCGACAATTGTCATATGAAGACCTGCTTTCGCTACGGCTCTAGTGGGTTTTCCTTAACCAAATCACTGCCTATGAATCATTTACTTATTTTTTCATCACATATCACATGACTATGAGTTATTGGGTTATAATATTATGTTTATATCGATTTATTTGTTGATAAAATGATGAGTTGAGATGAACACATGGATGAAAAATAGTAACCTGACCTGAACACAAGTAGATTGCCACCCTAAGATCTAAGTTCAAACTTATTAAAAATTGAAAGTCATTTCATGAGAAGTTCCCACATGTAACCGTGGAGACGCCCATTACTTTTTAATACTTGTTATGTGACCTGGTCAAATTCATAAGGCTATCTCCAGTGGAGAGAGTTAAAAGTTTAAAAGTAAAAAAATGGCCAGAATTGTCTCATAAGCCATCTCTAATAGATAACTAGACTATAATTTAATGGAGACCACTAATTTATGTTTCGGCCGAAATGGCCCTCCTCCCAACCAGTTTTATGTGGCCCAGTAGTAGAGTTGCATGGGACCTGGATCCTCTCCTGAGCCCAAGGAGATGATCATTCTAACTAAGGATCCAAGACCGTTAGAATAATTATTATAACTTTAAATGGACCCCCTGTTTATAGCCGTTTGATGAAAATCCAACGGCCTTAGATCCTTGGTCAGGAAGATCGTCTCCTTGGGCTCAGGAGAGGATCCAGGTCCAGTTGCATATACACATTTAAATCCAACAACAGGAAAGGACAACTGCCAGCTGATGTTAGCTATTTGCTAAATTTTTTTTTAGGTGGAATTCAAAAAAAAAAAATTCTAATTTTTTCTTATAAATACATATCTCATTTCCCACATCTTCTTCACCCTTACAAACTATCTTACCTCATTTTAATCCAAATTTTCATATTCTATTCACCTGAAAGTCTCAAACATTATTTTGATAAACACACCTCTCTTACCTCTTCCAATTATTTGAATTTACATTTTTCAAATTTTTATGATAAGATATTTGGAGACTTACCCATTTAGCGACAGGTGGCACTCAAAAATCATGTATGAACAATCTTATTTTAATACGGTATTTTGAACTAAATTAACCAATAAATTTAAAAAGTAAACTTAAAACTAAAAAAATTACTAAGAAAGCTATGATTAGCCCCTTTGGTTGAAAATGGTATATGAATATGGTCGAACACTGTCCATTTAAAATAACATCTTGTATAATTATAATTTTGAATAGAGCTGTGTTTAGCCCCTTCATTTGAAGATGACCTAAAACGCCTCGGTGAGAGAGATAGAAGGAAAACAAAGTTGTACCTGAAAAGTGACATCTGACCAGACCCATAAACTACATTCATGTCATTTTGGGAGTAGGTGATCAAAAACAAAAAGACATGAAGGTATACCTGTGGGTAGCTAGATTTTGGATTTAGCAAGAGAAAGGGCAAATGGTAGGTAAGTCTCATGGTAGGGATGCTATGTCCACAAATCCAGTGGGGCCATACTTGGGCTGAACTTATGTTGGGCCCCTACAAAAGGGTTGCTTCATATTATAGGCCCAATCACATGCTCTCATAGGCCCACCACTATTTTTGGAGCCCAGTGAAAAAAAGGCCCTTCATTCACTTCAGCCCTCTCATGGGAAAAGACACAAATATACAGTAAAGGATGGGATTCCGAATGTCCATTACTTACGGCACACGACGTGTACTCCTGTCGTTTCGGCTTTTTAGTCATGTGCTCGGTTCAGATAAGGTCACATGTTCACATGGCTCTCGATATCAAACTCCTCCCGTGGGCCGGTCCCACTGTTTCAATTATTGGGGTCCCATTATTTTTTCATCCTACATTTCGGCACACCGTAGTTTCTTGACACCCAACCCTAAGATCTTGCCACGTCATCTATGTTGTTGCATCAATTCTTCGTTCTCCAAGTGGAGAAATTTTTTATTGTAACGGAAATATGAGTGGTACACCACGTGTTTTTATGTAAGTGATGAGAAATTTTATTTTTTAAGTTAATAACTTTTTAACACACATATCCCACTATTTGTATAGTGACACGTGGTGTACTATCTCAAGTGCCGGTCACACTGAAAAATCTCTCCTTTAGGTGGGGGGAGCTCATTTTCCACTAACGTGAAAATATTTTTACTGTACAGTACGATTAATCAAAAATGTTAATTCTTTTTATCAACAAATGATTTTTTGTAGAATAGTTTATTTGGTTTGAAAATTTGCTAATCATGATTCGTGTCTAACGAATTTAGAATCCTGGTACCTAGTAACATTCTCGTGATGAACTTTCATATTTGATTCAGTTACAAAATATTCAATTAAAGTTAACAAAATATACCTGAGAATATTCCTCCTAAGTTCGACCTAACCCGCTTTAGAATCTTAAAGAAATATTTTCAGGTATATTTTGTTAACTTTAAAGATGGATGATGAGGTCTACAAGTTAAATGATTTTTTATAAATAATTTCTAAATAATAAAAAAAAAGTTCTAATTATAATTTGATAAATGCGATGGAAGCCGTTTGTTTTGATAGGACTGCGGTGTATGATAGTGTAGTGTGTGGGTTCACGTAGGATTCACATTTTTTTTAGGTATTTTATAATTTATTTGTTATTCAAATTTATTGATATGCTTATAAATGATGAATCTTTAAGATCTAATTGCCCGACTGGCTCTGTTTTTGTGGACCTGCAAGTAACGACCTTCCCATGTTACTACAAATCAACTGAAAAAGCTACCACATCTGTGGAATTACAGTTCAGCCCTTCCAAATACTATCCACAATATCGCATGCACCTGTGTTACTTACGTACACTCCTATTTATCTTCTTTCCTTGATCTCCTGCAATATATTCGATCCAAAGCAAAAAAATGTACATGTATATGCAGAAAAATGAAACAAAGACAAGCAGAAATCATTTTTAAGAAGAAAAAGAGAATGTTAAACAATGCACAAGCCTGCCTGACTAAAAAAAAAAAAGATAACAGTTGAATATCTCTGACTACCGAACACATTTTAGGCTTTATCTCTATATCTAGAAAACGAAAAACTGTTCTCTTCGCTAACGTGGACAATTTCGGAATATAATTTACACAATAGGGCAGTATTCAATCATGGCATCTGCCCTTCCCCCTTCAAAGATATCTATATATATTTATAGCTAACCCTAACACTCACTCTTGCATTCTGAATCAAGCCCCACACAGAAACCAGTCCTCTTCTGCATCTTTCTTTCTTCCTTCCTTCCAAAGAGGCAATGGCAATGGCTAAGCTTGTCTGCTTTCTGCTGCTAGCACTCCTTGGGATTTCCATGGCTGCAACCCAGGTGAGTAGTCCCTCTCCTCCAGCTACACCAACACTTTTTTACCATTTTACCCTTGCTTAAGTACACTATTTCTTCATCATTTTCTATATATATTTGTTTTCCATGTTTGTAGGTTATGGCAAAAGAAGAAGCCCGGAATCAGTTGGACAGTGTAAGAAATTTATGAATAAATGCAATATTATTTGAATACTATGGCTAGAACTGGCATTTTATAATAAAATGTAATTTTTATATTCTTTTCCAGGGAGGATATGGTCCTGGGAGTCTCAAGAGCTACCGTAAGTAACATCTATCGTTTTATTTTGAATATTTTTTTTCGTAAATTAGGTTAGTTTAGAAATATTTTATCGAAATATTGACAATTTTTAGCGTGGAATTACCAGAATGCCCATCACAATGTACAAGGAGATGTAGCCAGACACAGTACCACAAGCCATGCATGTTCTTCTGCCAGAAATGCTGTGCCAAGTGCCTCTGTGTTCCTCCTGGCTTCTACGGCAACAAAGCTGTGTGCCCTTGCTACAACAACTGGAAGACCCAGCAAGGGGGACCAAAATGCCCTTGATCAACACTACTGATTAATCCATTTTTACCAAAATAATCAAAGATTTAAGTACCCAATTTCATAAGTATTAATTTTGAGATTGTGATCTTCTTCTCTGTAAAGGTCATAGGTTCAGTGACCTGGGAATGTTAGTTTAATTGCAGTAGTCCATTGCTCCTTTGGGAATTGGGATATTGGTTGTTAAACACCCTTTTCCAAATGTGAGCGTTGACAGATAAATTTATGGTTTATTATGTTAATCAAATGAGATTATTTCATCTTCTTTCTCTGCCACAACTGCCGATTTGCACTGCAGTCCATGGCCAAAAAGTCGGTTGAGAAATAAAAAAAATAAAAGAGTGTTGTTATTCTCATTTCAGTGTCTTATTTTTCAATTCAATTTTTAATGAAATTTCTAATTACAAGTTTTCTTATTTGTAAAATAACCAATAAGGACCTTAAAAGATATATAATAATGATATGTTGAGTGCGAAAGGTAACAGGAACCTAGACTTACATTGGGTTGTGAAAGGAATGCAAATTATGTAAGCCGAATTCGCGAAAAAGACAAGGATAAGGATAGAAGGAATTTTGGAACGAAACGGTGCGGATGCTCTCCCTTTCCAATTAAAGGTAAGCACTAGCAACTAATGATGATTAGATATTGATTGTAGCTATTAGAGTGCATAATTACACACAACAGAGCATTTGAAGGGTCATTTATTTACTAATAAATTATCGTCGAGGAGACTTTGTTTTTGAAATTTCAATTTTTTTAGTAATAATATTAGGTGGGGAAAAAGCATGTTAGAGGGTATTTCAAAAATAATGAGTGGAAAAATAACATTTCAATTTTTTAACTTTTTATGTGGGGTAGAGAAATAGGATATTGAAGTAAGTCTAATAGTTATCAAAATAAAATAAAATAAAATTTTGTAAGTAGCACTAAGGGTACGTGATTAAAAGTTTGTACGTAAGTTGCACATAATGAGCGCGATTAAGAAAGATGTCTTGTATATGCTTACGTGTGCAAAAAAGCTAAAATGATATAATTACACAAAATTCTCAATCCTTACTTAGGAATTTTTTAATGGAAGACTACCTACTAAATAAGAAATTGGCTCTGTTATCGTGACTCTTAGGCTATCTCCAACCGAAGGGTCCAGAGGGCCAGAGGGTCGAAAATAGCCCAAAAACGGGTCTCCAACCGAGGGTTAGGCCAGAGGGCTTTGGAATTTGGGAGGGCTCCACGGAATCGGAGAGGGCTTGAGGGCTGGCCACTTCCAGCCAGCCAGCCAGCCCCGGGCTAGCTAATTTTTTTTAATTCTGTCGGAATTCCTGTCGGTTATTAATTAATAGAAATATATTACTGTTAGTTATAATCGACAGTGATATATTTCTATTAATTAATGTATCTTATTCCTGTCGGTTATAACTGGCTGGAATTCTTAAGAAATAATTCAAATGCAACGGCTAGTACTGCATTTGATTTTTTTTTTACAATTTTATTATTATTTTTTATTTACAAATTTTTTTATATAACTTCTATTTTTTCCTATAACTTTTATTTTACAAAATTTGTTTCATATTTTTTTAAAATTCCATTTTTTCCTATAACTTCTATTTCACAAAATTTATTTCATTTTATTTTAAATTCTTTTTTTTTTCCTATAACTTCTATTTCACAAAATTTGTTTCATTTTATTTTAAATTCTATTTTTTTTCCTATAACTTCTATTTCACAAAATTTGTTTCATTTTATTTTAAATTCTATTTTTTTTCCTATAACTTCTATTTCACAAAATTTGTTTCATATTTTTTTTAAATTATATTTTTTCCTATAACTTCCTAAGCCATTATACAACATTAAATTAAATTAAGTAACATGAAACAACATTACTTAGCCGTTGGATTTGAATTTAAGTTGTAATTTTTAAATAATAAATTATGTATGGCCCTATGACCCTTTGGCCCTCGGTTGGAAACGGTTTTTTGTGACAAGGTTAAAACGAGCCATCTGGCCCTCGGTTGGAGACGGAGACAAATATGGCCCTGTACTATTCATTAAAATATTAATATCTTGGAGAATCTTGGAGGGCCAGAGGGCTAAAACGAGCCCTCTGGCCAGCCATCGGTTGGAGATGGCCTTAAGTCTCTAAGTGGGGTGTTCAAGAGTTGAAGTTTGGCTAATCCCAACACTTTCCTCCTCTAATTCAAAATGACATTACCCTTTGAATCTTTGATAATTTTAATATTGAAAAAAAAAAGATTTAAATTACTCGATAACGATATTTTTCTTACTACACACGCAAATTTTCTTTTATGGTTCTAGAGATTTTCAATACTTTTCTTGCTGCGCACACAAAAAATTTAAGAAACCCAACCGTCGCATTTAAAAAATATTTATGAACTCAATAAATAGTAAGACCATTTTCACTGACTAAGGGTTCATTTGGATTTGATTTTAAAATAACTGAAATTACTTTTAGAGAAAATATTTTTAGGTTCCAAAAGCACTTAAAGTGCTTTCTGCAAGAAACATCAGTTATGTGATTTTTCCAAGAAGCACAATAAGTGTTTTTCTAGAATTTACTTGTATTTTTATTAAGAATTTGTTCTAAAAACATTTTTATTAAAAGCGTTTTTAGTCATTTTAAAAACATATCCAAACAAACTTTAAATATATTTTTTATACTCTTTAGTTACAAAATTGGCCCAAAGAAAAAAAGGCAAACAAGTCATATTCTTTGAGCCTCGCTTGAAGCCATGCCTCACATTTTTTTCATACCCTATCTTATTTTCGTCGTAGACTTCAGTTTGCATTAGAACGACTAAAATGACTCGTTTGTAGTCTCGGCAGTGTGCAACGACGGTGAAGCCCTCTCTTCTACGTACTCTCGCACTTCTTCTCAGCTTCTTTTAATAATTTTAAAAAAAACTAGCTAAAAGTTCAAAAAAAAAACCTTAGTTTTAATTAAAAATGAAAAATAAAGGTGTAGTAAATACTAAATAGTACCAAAAAAATGTAAAAACGCGATTTTTTTATTAAAAGTAAACAGTACGTTTCATTCAAACTCCCAATAATTTTCTGTGGTCTCCTAATTGTCTCCGTTAAATTTGGTAACAAATCCAACTTTAACTACTTTATTAGGCAAGCAATTAAATGAAAGTTGATAATAATTTATTGCAATTTCTGGCAGTCAACAATTTCACACACCATCTCAAGAAATTTGAACCCTATTTCTCGCAATGTTTTCTGAGCAAAAACAAAGGCCATTTTTTCGCAATTTTATTTGTTTGGACACTCGAAAGTTTTACACGTAATACAGTAATATTCCCATCAAATAATGTAATCTTATTTTTATGAATCACTGCTCACAATAAAAATAAATTTATTTCATGTAAGTTCTTCGTCGACGACACTGATAACATGACATCGAGCACACCATATTAGAACTCAAGATTCAAAATTTGTAAATTTATTTCAAGTAAGTTGTTCGTGGACGGCACTGATAACATGAGGACGAGCACACCATAGCAGAACTCAAGATTCGTCATGAGCTTTCTGTTCTCCTCGTGAACAAACAAAAAGATTAGTACAAAAATGTTATTTTCATGATTTTTCAAATGGCATAGATCACAAGAAAGGTTTAGAAATAATAATAAAATATTCATCGATTTTGTTCAAAGGTCCCCTTCTATGTTTTAGAATAGCTTCCTCCTCCAAGCTTGGTCCCTTTTGCAAAAGTCTGAAAATATATATCTGCATGCCATGGAGTTTCAGAATCCCAGTTCATCAGGTGCAATCTTTTTTCTATTTCTAATCGACCCTTTTCATCAAATCATATTTCTGTAAAAACCCAGTTGAAATTTTTTATAAATTTTAATCCTTTCATGCTTTTCTGTTCTTTTTTCTGCTGCAATTTTTCATGCAGTAAAACTGCTTAAGAATCCAAATAATGCAGTATGCTTAAGTATTTATTCATTGTGTGTGCAGATTTATCACTTTCTCAGTTGCTCTGGCTATGATATTAAGAGAGAGAAAGATTATGGTATTTTTTTAAAGAAATTGAATGTTTTATGTCTAGTAAGTTCACAGAATATAGAGATTTATTTTCCATGAATTGAATCTTGATGGTTGTTGTTTTTAGAGATTTTAGCGATTTTGGTTACAATTGAGCTGCTTTGTTAAGAATCTGAACCGAAGGGCATTGAGTTTTTAGGAGAGTAGCATTGATTGCATTCCTTATGTTTTTTGCAATTGCAGTTGTTATCTTGTTCAATTTGCAAAACTCGGTAGAGTTTGGTTGCCTGAAGTTTCATAAATGTTGGAAAAGAGTAGGATTCCATCGAAGTTCTTTTTCTACTTGATAACGATTTCGGTGTTCCTTTTAATCTCTTCTTCTGTCTTCCTACTTCAGTTTAGCAATACTTCTTTTGCACCCACAGTGTTTAAGCTTATTGTTCTTAATGGCACATACTTTGAGCCCCTTGTAAAAAGTAGGGACAAAAACCTTCCTTCCTTCTCTTCCGAGGTTCCCCGAGTTGATGCTAAAAGATCCACAAAAAGATGTGAATTGGGATGTCAAGTTTCCAATTCAAGCAAGAAGTTGGGATCTTTAGAAAAAAAGAAAATGGTTGCTTGTGACTCGACGCAGGCTCTCTTGAGGGTGTTTATGTATGAGTTGCCTCCAGAGTTTCACTTTGGGTTATTGGGTTGGAAGGGTAAGGAGAATCAAACATGGCCAAATGTCAAAAACCTGAGTCTCATTCCGGCTTACCCAGGTGGCCTGAATTTACAGCACAGTATCGAATACTGGCTCACCCTTGATCTTCTATCATCAAGTATCCCAACTGTGGTTAGACCGTGCACGGTAGTCAGGGTGCACAATTCAAGTCAAGCAGACGTTATTTTTATCCCATTCTTCGCATCCCTGAGTTACAACAGGCATTCTAAGCTTCGTGGAAACGAGAAAGTAAGTGTGAACAAGAAGTTGCAGGGCAAGTTGGTGCAGTATTTGATGGGTCGGGATGAATGGAAAAGAAAGGGTGGAAAGGATCATTTACTAGTTGCTCACCATCCAAATAGCATATTAGATGCAAGAAAGAAGTTGGGCTCTGCCATGTTTGTGCTTGCGGATTTTGGAAGATACCCAGCTGAAATAGCAAATCTTGAGAAGGACATAATTGCTCCTTATAGACATTTGGTAATGACTGTTCAGAGCAGCAAATCACCCTCATTCAACGAACGTCCTATACTATTATATTTCCAAGGAGCAATATACAGGAAAGATGTATGCTTTTCCTTCACTTACCTCTTGTCATGACATATACACCATTTTAATTACATTGTATTTGGTTTAAATAGGATGATAAGGGTGCTAAATACATGACGAAATTTGTTTCAATGAGCTCATATTACTCTGAGTTTGATCTCAGAATGAATTATCTGGCAATTAGGAAATTCTTAATAGGGATGTCTCGTTAGCTTTATATTTTCAAAGCTCGGTGACGATTTGAAATAGATGAGCAGATAGTTTACTGTCATTATGATGGCATTTTAATACATAAACTACTCCCCAGCGTAGGGCAGTCTCCACAACGGATTGCTAACTTTATATAGTATGGCAATACATCCTGATTCCATTGAAGCATACAAAGTGTTTGTATCATGATTGACGTGATCTATTTCATGACCCTACTTCATCTATTCTGATTTCCGATGCACTTTTGTCATTACTTCTGGCTCTTTGGTTTATGTTACCCAAAAGCTGGTTGCTTTCATTCTTCTTTTACATCATTCACTACATTGTTTTAGCACTAGTCAGTTTTATAATTGCTAATATCTTACTTACGGTATTTTTACTTTAAACTAAACCAGGGAGGAATAGTACGGAAGAAATTGTATTATCTTCTTAAAGATGAGAAAGATGTACACTTCACTTTCGGTAGCGTTCAAGGGCATGGTATTAACAAGGCAAGCCAAGGAATGGCCTCTTCAAAGTTTTGCCTGAATCTTGCTGGTGATACCCCTTCCTCAAATCGCCTATTTGATGCCATTGCTAGCCATTGTGTTCCTGTAATAATTAGCGATGAGATTGAGGTACCATTTGAAGATGTCTTAGACTACTCACAGTTTTGCATATTTGTTCGCTCATCTTACGGTAGTAAGAAGGGTTACCTACTGAATCTTCTTCGAGGAATCAAGCAAGAAACATGGACCAAAATGTGGGAAAGGTTGAAGGAAGTTGTACATCATTTCGAATATCAGTATCCATCCCAGCCTGGTGATGCAGTTGATATGATTTGGCAGGCAGTTTCTCATAAGAAATCCTTCACACAGTTTAAATTTCACTCCAGACAGTTTAAATTTCACAGGAAGAAGAGATATGACAGGTCAACTTCTGGTATAAGAACGAAATGACACTCACCCATCTGAAAGCGTTTCAAATGTTCAAAATCACTAAGATCTCTTGACCTTGCACCATCGGGGAAACATCAAAAATTTGCCGAAGGCAGAGTACAAGGGAGGTACAGGCTAAGTTGAGAACTTCAGATATGTAAGGAATTTTGTTTTTGACAGTATATATTCGCACACATCGATACTGGTTTAGTTGTAGTTACGTAATAATTTTCAATCCAATTATTCATTTGTGAATATCTTTCAACGAAGAATTAGTTCTATCGTTACAGCTACTATTCGCGAAATTTTGACTGTTTTGATGAAACTAAAACCAAAAAGCAACACTGGAAAAGGCAAAACTATTCACAACACAGAATTGTAAAATTCCTTTCCTTTTGTAGGGAAATATCAGAAATGCATGTAATCTGTGAGAGCTAGCATCATCATTCTCTCAAAGTATTCATCTATTGGTTAGGACCTATGTTTATACAATACAGATGATGCTAGCTCGATGATCGGGTTTCTTCAGCTCAACAAAAAAACTTTCGACTAAAAAACATACGAAAACATATAATTCAAACAAAAGAGGATGCCCGCCACCCCGTTGAACATTTTTGTATTAGTTACAGCCACACCAGCTTCTTCTTCTGCCTGCAATGCTCTGTTTTTGGCATCTTCTCCCCCATAGCAAACTGCATCAGCATGTTGTCAACATCTGTTGTGAATGGGGTCAGATCCTCTTCCAACTTTTCTTTTGTTCGATTGATTCGCATCGAATGTCATTGCGGGTGCAGGTGCCAAACTCATCTTGGCTTCCATGTCCTCTACAGCAACAGCCTTAAAAAGATGCAAGCTTTTAAGAAACGGCAAGTGCCCTTTGTCCCATCTGAGAGCCAAGTCCCTGCTTCTTAAGGCGGAAACCTTTTCGGGTTGAAGAGCTAGAAACCCAATGCAAACAAGAAGAAGAAGAGCCCTTCTGTA
Source organism: Crataegus laevigata (assembly GCA_963580275.1). Taxonomy (NCBI): domain Eukaryota; kingdom Viridiplantae; phylum Streptophyta; class Magnoliopsida; order Rosales; family Rosaceae; genus Crataegus; species Crataegus laevigata. The sequence goes on along the minus strand of OY756953.1, from coordinate 3,811,987 downwards.
AACCAAAGCCCCCATGCTTCTGAAGCTATCTGTGTTTGATAAGAGAATGAGGAGTAGTTTTTGTTATGGTTTCAATCCCTGTGAGAAGAAGCCAAGGGAATGTCTTTTATGGGATTTGGAGAACTAAGGGCATAAAGCACAAGGGGAGGCCCCTCAGAAGAAGGGTAGGCAGAACATGTAGGGAATATTTAGATTCACCACAATCATAGGCAGCCTGCCACAGAAGCAATATATAAGGCTGTTTTAGAAGACTCTTGACAGGTTTGAATCAGAAGTTAAGTTGGAACACTCCTTGGGAAGCCAAGTATCTTTTTCTCTCTATCATTTGCCTCGCTCTTTTTTACCAAACCAAAGACCAGTTTTGTGTCTCTTGAATGCTTTTCCAACATGCCACCTCATCTACCCAATGCTGATGTGCAGAGTTCTTATGGGCTCCTCATCTCTTCAAAATCTTCGGTCGAGCCGCCTGATCACGCGGATGGTCACCAAAATCACAAAAGAACGAAATTCTCTGTATTTTAGGAGAAAATTTTGAGTAGAGATACTTGATCACGTCATCTGTAAGACACCTTTCACAAAAGTATAAAATAATTCCACCTGATCCACATTGATCTACCAGTGTCTAAATGCTTTAATAAAACAATCACATCGAAATTCCTATCGTATTTTGATCTCATTTGGTCCCATATCCCACCCCGCCTAAAAATCTCTTACACACCTCACCAATGCAGCAGCGAGTTCCATATTTAGATAACTAATGCAGCAAAAAAAACCATCAAAAGTAGAGCTGTTGGAGTAATGGTAGGGACTAGAAATCCATCCACCAAAAAATAAACCAACCAATAGCAAAACTTGATGCACCGAACACTTGCTTTAAGCTAACAACTTGCTTTAGAATTCCAAGCTCTTCCCTCCATGCACCAAGAAATCCCAGTCCTGGTCTCTTGTGCTGAATGGAATCCCTTTATGCTTTTTCTTTGCCCTCTCTTTAAATCGCTTATCTATGAAAACCATCTTCATTTCCCGTTGCAGGCATGAGTTAAGTCAGCTAATCAGAGCAGTGTTCACGATCCTTTGAAACCCAGTTTGAATTTCTTTTTTTTTTCTTCGGAGATTTGAATAGTTGAGAATATCAGTTCGAACTGGAAATGGAAAGAACAATATTGAAAAAGAGTCTCCGTTGGAGTACAAAATCGATAAGGAGTTGGACCGGTCATGGTCCAAGCTGGACATGAGCTTTGAGAGCTGTATTAAAGTAAAAGAATTTGAATGGAACGTTTGCTTTCCACAATCATCCTTCACCATCACATTTCACTTTTAACAACTACAACAGAAGATGACAGGGTTTTCTTGAACAATCACACTTAAAGAAAGCAACGGTGTGTAATGCATCTAAAAGCTTGAAATCCCAAATCATCATTTTCCAACCAGATTGGCTTCGACTAGAGCCTTTCCTCCCTCAGTGCCGAGAGCAAAGCGAACTAGCCGTTGGCGCAGTCGGGTTAAATAAGAACAGGATACCGATACACGATGCAAGTAAAGTTGATGTTTGGCCCAAAGAATGCATCCAAAGATAGTTGCAACTACAATCAATAACACACCTCTTTCGACAGCAGTTTACCGTAAGGAAGGAAAGTAGTGAGCTTGTACAGAGTAGGTAAAATAATTCGATTACATACACGACAGTCAGAAAGCTAAAGCCTTCTGATTTTCATCTTTAACGCTTGTTTATGCTACAGAAACAACACGCTCATATTTCCAGTTCCAGCATAATCCTCTTCACCGAAATAGAACATTGCCATGGTTGAAGAACACCAAATCATTGAATTGGCTCCTGATGGGGAGTCACTGCAGGTCCTGGAGCTATTGTGAACTGCAAGCCCCCGCGTTGCCCTGCCTGCAGCATAAATGCAACCTCAGTTGCTGCAAGTGCTGCTGCTTCCTGGATCAACAGTAACATATAAACAAATTAGCATGTAATTAAAAGAACATGTTAAAATTTGCATTCGCGACCAGAATGCTTCTTTGTCCGGAGACATGATTCCTGCTTTCTTTTAGTGCACTGGGAAGCATGCCAAAGCCCATTCAAGCTTCGTTATGTAACCAATCTAAGAAACGATATCTCATCTCACCAAGGATATATAAAAAAAGTGATTATTCTTGGGTTTCTCAAAGACAGCAGAGGCCAGAACTTACCTGTCTTTGCCTTCGACGTTGTAATATGCTGATGGCCCAAGCCATAATGTAGCACGGGAGAAGAAAACCAGCAGCCCGGAGCAAGAAAAGCTGTTAACATTTGATCATTTAATTAGATAGTGCAAAAATCTGGAATGATACAAGACACATTCAATATACTTATGCCACTTACAGAAAAAAAAGTGGATGCATCATCATCGTCCCCATCACCATTAGGGAGGTTCAACGCATGCCTCAAGAGGAGAAGAGCCATTAACTGCCAAGAAACATGAAAGGAGACCAATAGAAATTAAATTAAATTCTCTTATTCAACTGAGAGGAGAGCATGCGCTGAGGTTTAAACTGTGAATGTGCATAGCAACAAGTTGCAGGGCCCAGAACAGAACCTGCAACTAGTTACACTAGTTCAGAATGACCATAGAGAAAAGGTGCACTAAGAAAATATAAAAGTTAAAGATTAGGGATATTTTTTATAGCTGACAAAAGCATCAGCTAGGTTATCCTCATCGTCTGATAAGATCCACAAAAAATAAAATCAGAAAGAAAATGCGACGACAATGTCATTCCAACATGGGCTACCATAAAGAACCACACATCATTAATGTTGACAACTATGGCTTACAATTAGAGCAACAGAGCGGCAAAAGGCTGCTCCACTAGCATTTGTGTCAGCATACTCATCATATTCGGCCTCTAGAAAGTGACGTTCAGCCGCTGCCATTGCTAATAGTCGAGGATCACGCAAATCCAAAGGTGTACCAGAGATAAACCTGTATATTGTATTGACCTCAAGAAAATGGTAATGCAGAGAGACGGGCGAAGCTAAAGTGCCCAAGATATAAAAACAAGCAAAGTCCATATCACATATAGCCAAGTGCTAATTTGCAAAAACGAAAGATAAAACGAAAAAAAAAAAAAATCCTTACTAACAACATGAACAAGGTTGCAAAGCATATGTAAATTCTAAACTTGCCTGATGTCAATTGTGCTATCTTCAGACTGTGGAGGAGGTGGTGGGGCAGTATAATCAGGTTGGTATGACTGCATCAGAGAAACTTTTCGTAAAAGCCCACTCAATGACTTGCAACTCATGAATGGAAGAAATTCATAATAACCAACTGAAATGACCAAGAGGTTACCAGCAAATGCTCACATGACTTTAATATATTACACAGATGCATCATCGTAGTTTGTTGATAAAAACCAAATATCTTCTCATAATACAACATTATATTTCATCCTTTCCAGAAAAGAAAAGGAATGACTATTGACTAAGATAGCTTCAAAATATGTGAAGTTGTTTACTTATATGAACATACATCCCTGAAAAGTATTAATCTCGAATATAGAAATGAATGGAACAGATTCTCTACTTAAAATCATTAAAAAATGACAATTGCAGATGGTAAGGATTCTAGAAATTTACCTGATGACAAATTTCACAAATTATATCCCCCTTCTCATTGCACCATCGTTGGACACATTTCCTATGAGCGAACTGAATGGAGAAACGGCAAATAGAAATCATTGTCATTGGTTATTGACATATAATATTAGTCTAAGACGTCACTGAAGTTGGTTAACAAACATAAGATAATGAGCATGATTCGGACGTTAAAACAACTAGTTTGCAATAAAAACTTCATATAGAGCTAAGATCTCTCCGTATGATCAAACCATAAATAAAAGGGATCAGCAAAACATTTAATGGTAGGACTTCAAGTGCACAAACTGATTTGGGCATATAGCTGACACTAACTGCAGTAGAAAAGAATTTCCGAACATCACTAACAACTATCCAATTTAAACACTCAAGCGTACCTACTGCAAGAGTTTCTCTATCATAAATCTTGACGCCTTTAAAAGAAAAAAAGGATATGTATCAATAAATCAACATACTTTTAAGCTACCACTGCAAGAACAGGGGACCTCCAAATTCTTAACGCTATCTTCTTCCTGGCAAATGCGACATTCAACCGTCTGAATCAGAGGCTCTTCTTCTTCAGCTATAGCCTTCTCCCCGACCCCCTTAACATCAATGGCACAAGTGGGTAGCTCAGCAGATTGGGAGCTTGAACCCTCTACAGAAGATCCTGGGGTCTCACTCCCCTGCAAGCTTTCAGTTTTTGTGAAGCGGTCAACACACAACACCAGGTGATCACCCATTCACACTCAAATTAAAACTCCTGCATCCACAACACAGAGAGAAACTTCAATCATTTCAACACAATCTCCTTAAGAATACAATAAGATGCACCACATTGAAAATTAGGAATGTAGAAAATCACGATTATGCGTTCGATTGATCACAGAAAAAAAAAATCCTGCATGTGAAGAAAAATTTAAGGAATCTTAAATCCTAATTCTTTCAGAATCTAGACCTAGAAGAATGAATGGCGAGGCATTGACCCAGATTATAACATTCTAATTGAACTTCTCTACTATCCTCCTCAGTTTTACGGGAAACCAAGCCGCTTTCAAATTGCTACAACAGCTCGAACTTGAAGTTCCACTCAAAAAGGTTTGAATTTCGAAATCTCATTTCCCTTTTCTTAAACCACCTTTACAACAAAAAGGCAGAAAACCAAACATTAAAGCTTAAAACTTTCCCAAACTACCCTGCATTCGAATGGTTTCATCCGCATGTTCGGATGCTAAGAACATAACATAAAAGGCCAAACAAAAAGCAAAGGAAATCAAAGAATCTAACATTGGCCCCATCTAATTTCACAACTATAACCTAGGCAATAAGAAAGTCAAGAAAAAAGAATCACCTCCTTTCTCAGCCACCAAGCAAAAAGCCCCCCACTTGCCGAATCCCCAAACTTCCCCAACCCAAAACACTAAATCGCCACTCGAATTTCACAAAACTCACCGATTCTATCCAATTGCCGATACAAAAACCCAAAAAAATCACAACCCAGATCGGAATGCAACAACTTTATGATTCCCAACACCGAAAAATACAAAATATACAGAAAAAATAAACTCTGAAAATTCAGAAAACGGAACTTATAAGAAATTTAAACAAATTGGGGGAAAAAGGAGAATCGAAATTCGAAAGCACCTCTGACAAGACCTGGAATTTGAGCTGTGCAAGCGCTGAGAAATTCCTCTCTTGTGAAAAAGTCTCTGGCTTTTAACCTTTTGCCATTCCACGAGAGACAAAAAGTTAAAATTTAATTTAATTTAATTTCTAAAGCATCAGGTTTGGGTTCGAGGGGCCGGGGGACGGTAACGTCCATCCAAAGCAAGGGTACAATCCTCTGTGGGTTCGGTACCAAATGGAGGGTTTTAGGAAAATCGGCACCGTTGAGTTAGACAAGATTGTGACTTGGACGGTCCAGCTGTACTTCGTTCCTTCCCCTGCTAGCGGATTTAGCGCTTGTTTTAACAGTAAACGAATAGGATAATGCCATGTCATGAAAGGAAATATAAACGAGTTTTGTTTTTGTTTTTTTTTTCTGTTGTTTTCTTTTTTTGTTGGATAATTTTTTTTTTGTCAAACTTCTTTTTTAATCATAAATACAATTTTTTTAGGCAGATTATTTTTAAAACCATGTAGGAAGGAATCATTTCCAACCAAAAACATATAAATGTAATCAATTTGTCGGGGAATTATTTTGTGCAATTTATTTTATACAGTAACAATTATAAGACTTGTGGTTGAGTTAAACTTTTATCCTTGTTGGCGGGTGCGAAATTTGTAAATTTTTGTATAAATTTATACATATAATAACTTACAATTAAATGATATAGTAATTTTGAATTTTTCATGATGACTTGTGAAATTGAATATTTGAAATACAAGTGGAACCCCACTTATCGGTTCATGTTCATATGAGTTGACTTTATGAACATATGAGTTTTTTTTTTTTTTTTTTTCTGAAAAAAAAAAAGAGATTAGCTGACGGTTTTGTTAAGGCAGTTCATTTTGTCAGATGCTAGAAAAATCACACATGCATTTTAGCCTTTTTTAGCTACTATCGTGCGATTCATTAATACTAAAAGTCAAACTCAAAACGTGACATGTGAAATACAAATCTAAAAAATGTTATCAACTATTAGACTCGTGATGATTTATGAACGTATGAGTTGAATCTCCTAGAAACACCGGATAACGTCATAACTTGACTTTTTACCCTTGTTGAAACAAGTGTGCAGATTTTGTGAACCCTTAACTCTGTGCCAATAAGATTTTTCTTTGGTCAAAACCAAGAATTCCAATGAAAGATGTAAGGGAATATTATTTAAGAAATTTTAACGGAAAGTGTCCGAACTGTTTATTTTAAATATAAAAAAATCACATTTTTACAATAAAAAAAATTAATCCTGATACTATTTACATTATTTTTTATTTTATTTTTATCGTTATAACTCAAAGTTTTCAAACTCTTTTAATTAGTTTGTCTTATTATTTAGAGAATTTTAAGACAATATTATTTAAAGAGTTATGCACAAAAATAGTTGGTTCGAAATTTTAAATAAAATGGAGTCACACTAAACAAACATTAAAAAAAATAACGACCAAGTCTTAGGTTTTTCTTGTTGATAATAGTGACGGTATTGATGATAACGATGATAATTGTTTGGATCCCTTTCATATTACTTTTAAAAGAAACATTTTTGCTCATAAGTTTTTATTTCTCTTCGAAATGCTATTATTACAAACAAGTCAGAAATTTTTTGGTACAAGTTCAAGTTCATCACTTGGAAGTGTTTCTTCATGAAACACCTCGCATGTGCTTCTCCAAAATGATATGCGCCTCTCTAAAAAGTAATAGCTCATTTAGAAGTGCTTTTGAAATAGTTGAAAGCACTTTTGGTGAAGATGTTTTTGTGCCAATCCTTAGCAACAATACAAGTGAATCTTGAAATGTTTCACGCAAAAAGCGCATAACTGCCACTTCTTGCACAAAAAGTTCAAATGCATTTGAAATCCAAAAATATTTTTCCTAAAAGTGTTTTCAATTGTTTCAAAATATTTTCAAATGAGCCTTAAATCTATGACCTAGAAGAACTTTTTAGCTGTACTCATGTTTTCAAATGGAGTTACATGTATATGGGAATATTTTCAAATTTCGTGTGCGGATCATGATTTTTTCACAAAAGAAAAATAATAACCGGGTTAAGATGGAATTATTGAGCGAACCGGATTCCACCTCAAAAGAGGTCACGTATGCTATATTCTCACCAACACCATCATTTTCAAATCTTTTTTGTGAGAATATTAGGAATTCGTGAATTGTGTTTATTCATCGAAATCCTCACAGAGAGGATCTCGCAAGGATCTGAATTTAGGCCATCTCTAACCGATTGTTGGCCAGATGGCTCATTTTATTCCTTTGGTCATCCAAGATATTAATATTTTAATGAACAGTACATAGCCATATTACCCACCATCTCCAACTGAGAGTCAAATGGCGTATGACTCGTTTTAGCCCTGTCACAAAAATTCGTTTCCAACCGAGGGCCAAATGATCATTGGGCCAAACATAATTTATTATTTAAATTTAAAAACTACAACAACTTAAATTTAAAAAGAATGAAAATTATGTGAGAAATGGTGTAATGGCTTAGATATTTATAAGAAAGAAAAGGAGAATTTTTTTAATTCATAAAAAAAAAAATCTAACAGTAATTAGCCGTTGTATTTGAAATTTTTGGCCTACTATTTCTGTTTAACCAATAAGAATAATAAAAAATCTGGCCCAACACGAGTCTGGCTAGCTAACTGGATTGGGCCAGCCGATTGGCGGATTTGGCCATTTTAGATTTCGTGAAACCTACAAGCGCCCTGACCTAGCTCTGAATTGAAAATAATTTTTGAGGTATTAATTTCGGTTGGAGATCACCTTGTACTCTCGTACATATAAGCAACACAAAATCGTAGGGTTTTGGCTTCACACACAATCACAAAGATGGCAGAGCAACTAGCCAAAACCTCGGAAGCCACCGCCGCCGCTACCGCTGATGGCGCTAAACACATGGACTTAGAAGCTTCAGAGCCTGCTGCGGCTCAAAATTGCGACGAGGCTGAAGCCATTAATGGGGAGGCGGAGGCAAACTCGAAGCGGGTCAGGGACGAGGAGGGGAGTGAAGGAAACGATGCTAAGAAGACGAAGGCGGAGAAGTCGCCGGAGGAAGAACGGTTGGAGGAGAAGTTAGGGGAAGGGGAGAAGTCGGGTCGGGTCAGCTTGGGTCCGAAGAGTTTTGGGTCGTCGGTGGAGATGTTCGATTACTTCTACAAGTTCCTCCATTACTGGCCTACTGATCTCAATGTCAATAAGGTACCCAAAACAAAGCTATTTGATTATTCTTAATCTTTTCAGCCCTACTTTTCTTTTGCTGAAAGTTAAAGATTGGAACTTTCTGTTAGTGTATAGCAATATAATGTATTATTTATTCAATTTGGTGTTTTGTAATCGAGATTAATTAGGATTTGGGAAATTTAGTTTTGGGTTGTTTGCTTTCCTTCGTTTGGATCATCAACTACTGCGGATTTGGGTATTACATAGTTTTATGAAATAAATTTTAGTTAGGATTCAGCTACATATGCTAATGCGGTATTACAAATATGTTTTTGTTTTAATCAGTGAATTCGGAGTTGTTACATTTGATTTATTCAATCCGATTGCTAGAAAGATCGATGGGAGGGGAAGAAAATAAGAGTGCAAAAGTCACTTTGCTACAAAAAATATTGGTTTCGAGTTGAATGTTATGTTTCGAATTTGAGTGAGTATTATTCATTCATGTGTTTGACGATATAGTCTGTGTGAATGTGAATTCTCTAAGAATTTTGTAGGAAGCTCGATGATGGTAGTTCTTTATTCAAAATTTTCAAATTCACTGCCGTGGTCTTTTGCTACATGAAGCTAGAATCTATTCACATCACTCTGGATTTTAGTTCACCGAGTTGAATTATATTTAAACAATGAGATCGGCTTTAGAATTTTCAACTAAAAAGTGATGAATTTTCTAAGATCTGTGTAAAATGGTTGTGATTGTGGCGTATAGCTTTGATTTTGAGATTGCTTCGCTGCCTTACATTATATCTCGGTTTATTGGATGAAGTTTTTGATTGAAATTCTTGTTAATACTGCAGTATGAGCATCTGGTTTTGCTCGACTTGCTTAAGAAGGGTCATGCCGAGCCCGATAAGAAGATTGGTGGAGGGGTCAAGGCATTCCAAGTTCGGATCCATCCGTTGTATAAAAGCAGGTGCTTCTTCCTCATTAGGGAAGATGAAGTTGTTGATGATTTTAGCTTCAGGAAGTGTGTGGATCAGATACTTCCCTTGCCCGAGAACATGAAAGCAAACGCTGATGCGAATAAAGCCTTAGGTGGCAAGGGTGGCAGGGGTGGTGGCAGTGGCGGAAGAGGAGGCTGGCGTGGTCGTGGAAGGGGTAAGCCGAGAAACTAAACTGAAATATCAAGTTTTCTCCTTGCTGGCGGGCGTTTTGCGTTTAGCCGAGCTTCGAAGTAGAAGATTTTTGGACCGCTTAAATTACCTCCTTTTTATTGCACTAAACAGTTGTATTATTCAAATTTTGATTCTTAATGGCTTCTTTCGCAGTTTCTATTGCGATTAATGTACTATGTTTGCACACTAATACAAAAAATTTAGGATCTCAGCTGAAATCATCAACCTTGCTGTAAAAATACACTTTTTCGAAAAATGGTGTTTTTGTTATGGTTTAGATGGTGATACCACATTTCTTTGTAATGCTTGGTCGAGTTCAAGGACTATTGCTCCTAAACAATTCTTTCCGTTAGAGCATATCAATCGAGATGTATAAAAGTCACATTAGGCCATCACAAATCAATGGCATTTGGCCAATATTAGCCTAAATTGAATAACATGTATAATCTCCAACCAAAGGGCATTTTGATAAACTTTGTTGGTGCATGTAGGTCCACCATCAATATCACCGTTATTGTCTCCATCTAATTATCTATCGCTAGGTGTGAGATTTTATCATAAAAAGTCTCCTTGATAATAGCATTGGAATATCCTATATATAAGTTAGGTTGTATTTTGTCATATGACGATGTGAGAATCTATTCTCCAACACGCTCCCCCACAACGGACCACACAGTGTCATAAGTAGCTTCAGTCTTCAATGTGTTACTCTTCAACCCCTGCTGCCAATTTTCGAAGGCTCAATCATTCAGTAGCTTCAGTAGCCTTAAGTTGGAGCTAGTGCATCTTTCAAAAGCCCAACTTCAAGAAGTGTGTTCGAGTCCAGTAAATTGGGACAATGACATGTCCAAAGAATTATATTTTTTAGGGCTAAAATTGTGACCAGGCTCTTACTTTTCCCCATCTTTACATCTTTCTCATTGGAAGACAACTAAAATATACATTTTTGAAAATGTAAAATAAGATGTAAATGTGACTTTTACAATGGCACCACCCATCTAGCCATCCTCCTCGACAACATCCCAAAGAACCCAGGTTCCAAAACCACGACTGCTCAATTCTCTCATCTTCGACAACACCACCACCATCGTGACCACCATCACCCCATCACCGCCGTCAAGGACATTGCTACCAGCCACCATCCCTCTAAAATTTAGGTAATTTTGAATTAGGGTTTTGTTATTAATGTGAATTTCTGGTGTAGGGATTTTAGGGTTTTTAAATTAGAATTTGTAGATTTCTGTTTCTATTTATGAATTTTTGGTGTAGTTACTACTATCTGTGAATTGTAAATGTTGAAAAAGTTTCGGTACTAATATGGAAGTTAGTTAATATCTGTGATTCAATTAATCTTTACACCAACTATATGTGAATTGTAAATGTTGAAAATGAGTGACTTCAAATTTCAGATTTTGGTTTGTTCTTGTATATGGATATTGTATTTGCTACAAAAAAGTTTCAGTACTCAAAAAAGGAACTCTGGTTTTATTCTGATGCCATTTGGGGTAGCAGTGGATGATAAAATCATGCCACGCCGATGTGGTTCAAATTTGAGAGTTTCCTTTGCATTTCTCAACTATTTCAGAAGCCAATCTAATTTGCAGACAAGTCATAGTTTTTTTTATTTATGAAAAGGTGATTATGATGAAACTGAGGCATATAAACTGAGCTCTAATATAAAATGTTGGAATGATAAAGTATGTTGGAATGATCAAGGCCCTTTTGACATTGTTCTGCATAAGGTTAGGAAATTTCCTTTAATCAGTTGCTTATCTTGTTCGGTTCCAACCCGTATGACGAGGGATTTAGGAAAAGTCTTCTTCCCGCTGTATTCATCAACATTTGACCATTCATACCCACTATTGATTTTGGTCTGATAAATGTAGATGGTAAAGAGTAACTCATACATTTTTATCGTTTCTCTCTTGCAGCTGTCTGGAAAAGAGTGGCGCCAGATTGTTGAGGTTGGTTTATGTAAATTTCATCATTTTATAGCCTTAAGAACTTATATTCTGGACTGATTTGTCTTGAAACCACACTTGCTGCTTAAATTCATTATCTTCATCTTGTGCATGACATCATTTATACATTGCACTGGATGCAGAGTACACAAAATGTAGAGTACACACCATTTGCTCATATATCAAAATTTCAGCTTTGAATTAATGGATTCTGTGCTTTTTATGTGTGGATGCTATACATTGTTTAATTATTGGCATTAAAAGGTCAAAATTGTTGCATGCAATGTGGTTTTAGATTGTTGGATATAACAAATGACCACTCAACATTTCTACTTTGTTTCCTTATTGGATGAATAACATTTTGTGGTAATTTCATAAAATTGGTGTGCTTTTTTTTCTCTTTATTTTATTAATGAATATACTTACATTATTTAATTTTTACAGATTTTTATATAATGTCTCAAAGTTAAAGTACTCCTAGTACTAATGTAGCATCATTTACGGCTACATTCAAAATCATCAATGCCTCCCCCAAAACCCTCATTCTCTAGAAAAAGAAAAGTACCAACTATTCCAAAGACAAAACAACCAACTATATTAGCTTTACTAGAGAAATCTTCTTCTGAGAAATCTTGGGTTTAGGATCATGTCACTATATGTACCGTCTCGGAACTACAAGAAGTAGAAAATGATGGAAAGAAAGAGATAGTGGAGGTACAAGCATTGAAGGCTAAGTGTAACCATTGTAACGCCCTTTTTGCATGTGATACTAGTGGGGGTGGAACTAGTACTTACATTAAACATATTAATAAACATTGCAAGAGTTATAAACCAACTGATGAGTTGCAAAAGGTTCTAGGTAGTTTTTGACCTTCTGAGGACGTTAAAAACATGCTTGTTGCTAAAGGTTGGAGCCAAGAAGAAAGTGTGGATATTGTTGAGTATATTATGATCGACGATGTACTTTTTAGTGTTGTGGAGAGTGACAGGTTTAGGCAGATGATGTGCAAAGTCCAGCCTAGATTGCGTGTTCCATTTCGGAAAACTATTATGAGGGAGTTATTCAATATGTATGATACCATGAAAGATCAGTTAAAAAAGGAGATACACAAGCATAAAGTTAGTTTGACTACTGATACATGGACAAGTGTGCAAAATTTGAAGTATATGGTGCTAATAGCTCATTTTGTGGATGATGAATGGAATATGCACAAAAGGATTCTAAACTTTTATTTGATTTCAAGTCATGAAGGCAAAGAAATAGGGAAGCTGATTGAGCAATGTTTGGTTGAGTAGGATATTGAAAATGTGATGTGTATCTCAGTTGACAATGCATCGGCTAATAAGGTGGCAATTGAGTATGTTGTTTGTAAAATGCAAAAATGGCCTAATAGTAAAATCATTATGAATGGTAGATTTATGCATGTGAGGTGCTTAGCTCGTATTATCAACTTGGTAGTGAAAGATGGGTTGAAAAGATTAGATACAAGTGTGGATGCTCTTAGAAATGATGTGTGGTTTGTGAAATCAAGTCCCCGAAGGTTTAGTAGTTTCAAGAAATGTGTGGAGAATGAGAAGTTGGATAGTAGGGGTTTAGTTATTATGGATGTGCCTACTAGGTGGAATAGCACATACATGATGCTAGAATCTTGCTTGAAGTTTAAAAAGGCATTTGAAAGGATGTGCGAAGATGATGAAGCCAATATATACTCGACCTATTTCAGGGAAAAGGTGCTTAATGATGAAAGAGAAGAAGTGGCGAGTAAACAGAAGGTTGGACCACCTAAGGAGGAAGATTGGGAAGATGCAGAAGTGTTTGTGAATTTTTTAAGGTCTTCTATCTTGTAACTTTGAAAGTTAGTGCAAGTAAGTATCCATCATCTAATACAGCTGTTCATGATGTCATTGCTATGGAGAACGAGATTGAAAAACATTTTTAGCCTGAATATATGCAAACTGGAAGAACAGTGGAGTTGGTGCTACCTACGTGATATGACAATGAGCATGAGAGCCAAATACCGAAAGTATTTTGGTTCAATTGAGTCCCTTAATCAAATTTTTGTAGTTGCCATTGTCTTAGACTCAAGGTTCAAATTGAGGCACTACATGCACTTGTGTAGAAAACAATTATAGCTTCCTGAAGAAGAGATTCAACAGAAAAGTAATGAAGTGAAGACATTGTTGAAGATGATGTGTGATGAATATACTCAACAAGATTTCGGTTCACAAACACAACAAAAGAGTAAAGAAGATTTGGTTGTTGACACTACTTGTTCAAGGGTAAAACAATCATCTTCTAGTGTACCAACATAAAATCTAGTGATATTTAGTCAAATGATTGATGATTGGGAGAAGGTACTAGAAGACACTGGTGGATGGGTATCTCCTTGACACTTTAGAGAAAGTACAACATGGTCAACCATTTGACGTTTTGAAATGGTGGAAGTTGAAAGGGAGGAGCACATATCCCACACTTGCTTTGATAGCGAAAGATGTATTGCCAATTTAAGTGTCAACAGTTGCTAGTGAGAGTGCATTTAGTCAAGGAAAAAGAGTAATTGACCCATTTAGATCATCTTTCCTTCCTCAAACAATGGAGTAATTGATATGCCTCCAAAACTGGTTAAGAAGTGAACAAATTAGCAACATTGAGTATAAAGCAAGTCCGGCTCAGCTTGAATTTTATCAAGAGTGTGAAGAAGGCAATTATTTTGTTTTGTATAATTTGGTTTATAACTTTATATTAATTGTTGTCTTCTTCTATTCATTTACAATTAACATGCTTTTTTTGTTCTTTGTTGTAGAGTATAAAAGAAGAAAAGCAAATACTATATCTACAAGTTCAACCATCTCACCAAGTGTTCCTGAAATTGAAGCTCCTCAAACAACTCGAACGAATAAAGGAAAATGAGTTGCGGTAGTATTTTAAACTCAAATGAATAAACTTTAAATTCCAATGATTCAATGAGGATAATATGATATTCGACGTTAAAAATGTCATGTTTATACTTTATATTCTATTTTTCCTTATAGATTCAATGAGGAACGTTGTTGAAACTTGGATGTTGGATGTGGTTTCGGATGTTAATTTGAAATTTATTGCAGATGTCATATTTATGTTATTTTGGATTATTTGATTTTGGACTTTGAAATTTGGATGTCTTGGACTCTCGGATATTTTGTATGTTAGTTTAATCTTCAGATGTCTCTCGGATGTTATTTTAAATGTCTCAGATTTAATGTATCGAATGATGTTTGACGATGTAATGTTGTTATTTTGGATGTATTGTTAATCTATGGACTTGAATGATGGACTTTGTAATGTTTGGATTGGATGTGAACCTGTGCAAGGATTAGGGACTGAATTTGTGCAAAATCTACACATTGCAGTGCAGTGGTGGATTCAGGAAATAATGTTTGGGGGGTCAATAAGGATAGCGCGCGCAACGCGAAATTTTTTTTTAACAGAAACGGCATGCATATCGTCATTTCATCGGGTCTTGGTAGGATAGCGCGACCAGCTACTCCAAAATCCTAGTTCAAAGGTCCTGAACGTTCAAACATGGAGGAAGAGATTGCTTCAACTTGTCGGTCTTCTCGGAATCAAACACACAAAGTGTGTAAAGGTACTTGTAGCACAAAGGCACCTTAATGGCAGCAGCAAGGGAGGAGATGGAGTTGAGGGTTTGGGGGGGGGGATTGAGTTTGGAACTTAGGGTTGGAGAAGGAGAAAACAAAAGAAATTTGGGGGTTTTGGAATGCAAGCCTTCGAATCTGTGCAAAAAAGGGCTGAAAAGGACACGGTGGGAATTTTTGTTTTTGTTCAGACCTGCCCAGGACACGCTGGGCATTTTTTTTTGTTCAGACCTGGCCCAAAATGACGTCGTTTTGCCCAGGTCCTTTAAAAAATTTCCGCTCGCCAGCCTTCGTCTTCAACCTTGCGCTGGGAGAGAGTCTGTTCTTTCGGGCCTTTCATTGAATAGGTGGAGTGCAGCTCCACGAGGTCGCACCACGGCTCCGGCAGCTCCAAGGGGTCGCACCAACAACTTCAAGGGACCTATAAGGTTAATTCCATGGCGTCCAAGAGGTCGTGTGACCCCTTTGACCCCACTGTGGATCCGCCTCTGTTGCAGTGTGCACTAGTAGTGAATTTGTGCTGGGAGTGAATTTGTGCAAATTTTAGTTTTTTTTTAATAAACGAAAAAAAGACCCGTGGACCCAGCCCGGTTCATGCCCACCCCTAGTATATAGCCTATGACCCTTGACTGGAGATGGCCTAACTCTTCTAAGTTCTAATTGGCCACCACTCATATGCAATAATAAGAAAAATAAAAGGTCACTTAGTACTACAGTCTAGTGGTATTCTTCTTTACTTGTACCTAAGAGGTCTCATGTTTGATTTTTATCAAATGCAAGTTTGAACTATATTAGTGTTAGCCTATTGTGAGGTTAAACTCACCCTATCCCCCTTAAGGTATGTAATATCATTTGTTTAAAAATAAATGAAAATTGCTGCTTAATTAATCAAACTATTCCTAACTGATGACAGAAAATAAATTCGACATGATATAGTATCTCCCTTCTCTTCCCACTAATCATAACTTCAGAAGTTCCCTTCTATCCTAATAAATTTAATGAATGAGCCATTAATTTGTAAATGATTATTGATACGTTACATGCATCCATATTAAAACCCAATCCACAACGTAGTGTAATTAATCTGAGCAAAGTTATTTTTCACAATTTGAAAAATGAACAAAAAAACCACAAAAAATTATACAGCATAATCTTATTTTTCAAAATTAAAATGGATAGGGTGAATCAATTTAATGCCATATATAAAGGAAAATAATATGAGACTTCTATAAAAACTTTGTTGGAAATTTCAACTTGTATATACACAACACTTTTTTTTTTAAACTTTAACGAAATGCTCTCGATACTGTTTACTTTAACGAAAAACTATATTTTTACACTAAAAAATCAATCATGGTACTATTCAATCTATCTTTTATTTTATCCTTATCATTAAAACTTAAATTTTTCAAATCATTTTTATTAGTTTATTTATTTATTTATTGTGCTTATATATCCTTCAACTTGTACAGATGAAAGGGTGATGATCCTGAAAATTATTAGGATTTTGAAAAATAATTTGTTCCAAATGACGAAGGACAAACGTAATAATTGCAAAAGGTAAACAAACGTGACTGGAAATGATAATCATGAACATATGGATAAGGCTACAGATACTGCCCAGATTATGGTTCCAAGATTGCTAATACTCCAAGCAATATAGGTAGCTACCGTAGCTTAAGACGGAGAAATTTTTAAGTGTGATTGGTACACGGATGGTACACTATGTGTCATTATATAAATAGTGAAATATGTATGCTAAAAAGTGAATAATATAAAAAATAAAATTTTCTACCACTTATATTAAAATATGTGGTTTATCACTTGTATTTCCTTCATAACATGTGGTGTACCACACGTGGCAATCATGTTATAATCCTAAAGTAATTATATTGCAGCCAAAGAAATTACAAAGAAAAGAATGATTTCAGTTGAGTAGAGTATGGCTAATTAGCAAAATCAAGAAAGAAATTAGGGGAGAGAGGAAGAATTATCAAAACAATTAACTGGTGTGGCGGCGCACGTTCGTGTAGGCTAATGATCATCACGAAGCCCTCCTAATAATCAATTAAAACAAATAATTATGTGTTTAGGAGGAGATAATATCCTCCATTAATACATCTTGTAACTCTCACTGGGTAATAATTAGGCACGCACAGTGAACAATGAATGAATAACACTCCATATTCATGCATGGGATTTTTATCCATGCGATATATATACCCACTACTCGTCTCTTCTCCTTCCTCCTCCTGCTGTACATTCTCTCTCTCTCTCTCTCATCAAATGACTACTCATTCACCAATGGGTTGGCTGGCCAAGTACGACGTCGTCAAAGATCTTGGTGAAGACCCATTTTTCTTCCCACATCAACCTACATTTCCCTCTGTACATGATTTCCGGTGTGTGAATATTATGGACTTTTGCATACACACACACACATCTATATATATCGTGTTTTACTTTTAAAGTGTTTATTTATTTATTTCTTGTGGATGTTAAATTATTTTAGGGGGTATGCATGCGATTGGCAATTTGATTTGCCAATAGTACAAGATCATAGATTTCCTGATCCTCTTCCTTCACTCGAGAGCTGTGTGAATATTGATCCTATTTACTCCTCACTTGACATTCCACCAATCCGAACTGTATTGCAAGGTGTGTTTCAGTATTACGGTTATTACTTTTGACGTCTTTGATGTACAGTTAAAGTTAATCTAATGAATAAAAAATTAAGCAGACGATGAAATTTTCTTCGGAAGTGGAAACGCGTTGTTTGGAGTTAATTCTAATGATTTATGTGGCGGGTTAACTGAGATTAATCACCATCATCATCAGCAATTTCAACAACAGCAGCAACCTCCATTGCTTCTGACTTGCAAGAACGATGAAAATGGCATTACGGACATGAACGATTCGGGGGAAGAGAGGGATAAGGCGATTAGTGAGAGGCCACACTCTTCTAAAAGACATAGATCATCAAGCTCTTCCCTCTCTTCCTCCAAAATGTTGTCAAGACAGACCATTTCCCAGTACTTCTACATGCCAATCACTCAGGCTGCCAAGGAACTCAACGTAGGGCTAACTCTTCTGAAGAAAAGGTGTCGAGAGTTGGGCATTCGTCGTTGGCCTCACCGGAAGTTGACCAGCCTTCAAACCCTAATCCGAAACATTCAGGTTAATAGGCGTTACATATTTGTACGTGTTCGTGTCTGATTCGAAAAAAATGAACGTGTACCGATTATATCGTTTTTATGCATGCAGGAGTTGGAAAAGGAAGGAGAGGAGGGCGAAGAGAAGCTTCGAAACGCGATCGCGTTGCTGGAGATGGAGAGGAAGCTGCTGGAGGAAGCGCCTGATATGCAGCTTGAGGACAATACGAAGCGTCTAAGGCAGGCATGCTTCAAAGCAAATTACAAGAAGAGGAAGATCATGGGGACGAGTGTTATGGAAAAATCACAATCATCTTTTAGTTGCAGCAACATTCAGTATCCAACAAGTTCGATGGATGCTAACGAGGAAGACGAAGAAATCAAGTCTCTATTGTCTGACTCTTTTTCCTCGAATAACAATGCATGCATCACTCTTTTTTAAATTTTAATCAGTTGGATTTTCTTTTTTAATTTTAATTTATTTTTCATGCTTTTTTATTTATTTATTTTAATTTTCCTCATTAGACTTCATGTTTTTCAATTTAATTTTAGTGATATATTATGAGTGTTTAACTTCATGAGCAATGGGGCTCTGAATTGAAGACAGTTGGTCCAAATCCAAATCCAAATTTATGTTATGTTCTGTTTTAATACTTAATTTGCACAAAAAGGAAAATTCGACTTTAGCACAAGTTATTTAATTTTGAACTTCTTCCTCAATAAATTGACTGAGATAATGACATTTTTACATCATACTATACGAAAATTCTAATGGCATTTTTACTATAAAATGTAAATACATGGTTGGGTCTCACAATAGAGTCCACAAGCATCAACGATTAGAAATCAATGATGCAAGTTACTTCCAATTTTCTACCAATTCAAGGGAAAAAAATTGCATAGTGTAGCTCTCTTAGAAGGGTAATAACAACGTGAGCAAGATGTTATTAACATCCAAGTGATCTCATGCTTTTGCAAAGTTGGTCGAACATGACATATGGTCAAGTGATTAGGCGAAAGATCCTCCCATTCGCGATATAAACAGTTATACTTGGCACTTTGTATTGCGTTTGAAAGAATAATTGGAAGTGTCTCAAGCTCATAGAGGCACTTTTTGAAGAAAAAATTCTTCTTGAGGAAAGCATTTTCAAGAATTTGGCAAAAGCTTTTTAATAAAATGTTTAACTTTAACCAGGCAAGAGAAGCCCAAAAGTACAACGAATGCCAAACACCAGCAATCCACCAAACAACAAACAGGAAGCACATAGGTTAGAGTACCCGACACTCAAAGCAAGGCTCAAAGTGTCCCCTCTTGCACTTCCCACACAAAATTAAGGTGGGCAAGGTAAACCATCCTTATTTAAAACATTCACAAGTGAAGATGGGGGTCGATCAACCCAAGACACATCACACATCTCCACACACCTGCTCGACGCCAAATGGTCAGTTGCCAAATTGGCTAATCTTGGAATCCAAGACCAGTGACAGTCATGAAAAGTCATGAAAGGCTTCCCCAAGCTTGACACACTTCGTTAAAATAGGAAAAGCCTCCCATTTGCCTGCAGAGATTGAGCCCCGCAAACATGAAATAGTTTCTTGAGAATCAGATTCAACCATCACATGAGTAAGACCCAAAAAGAGACCCAACTCACAACCATCCTGCAAAGGCAATGCTTATGCCGTAGCCACACAAGGCGCACGAAGCTTTGTTTGACGAGCTGCAAGAAAGTTCACCGAAGACCCCCGCACCACTGCCCCCGCATATCCAGTGCCTGTAGCAACATTAAAACTTGCATCAACATTGATTTTAACAAAGGGAAGGTTCGGCGGCAACCACCTAACATGTCCCTCGCTAGGAGATGATTGTTGCCCCCGCCTACAAAATGTTTAACTTGTTTATAATAAAGGTTTAACGTGTTTATAACAAAAAAACTTCTAATAAAAGTACTTACGAGCAAAAGTATTTTCTAGATATCAATTCCAAACAACCCTCAATCTCTTGAAATTTGACACTGTACCTTACCAAAAAAAAAAAAAAAAGTTGACATCTTTGCTAGCGAAAAATGACAGCACTCTCAGTCGCAACCAAAGCTGAAACCTCGTAGCACCAACTACTTCAAACCTCTTCGCCAACCCGTTTGCTGTCCCTCATCAAATCATGCACCACAAAATCCCACCTCCTCCAAGTCCACGCCCACATCCTCCGAACATCGCTCGTTCTGGAACAGGAACCCACCATTTCCTTCCGGTTCTTGTCCCTCGCCGTCGCTCTTTCCCCATCAAAAAGCATTACATATTCCCGCCAATTCTTCGACCAAATACCAAAGCCGACGGCTTTTCACTACAACAAAATGATAAGAGCTTACTCCAAGAGCGACTCGCCGGCGGAGGGGTTTTTATCTGTTCAGAGATTTGCGGCGGTGCGGCCTTGTCGCTGACTCTACGGCGTCGTCTTTCGTCATCAAGTCTTGCATTAGAGTTTCGTCGTTGGTGGGTGGGATTCAGGTGCATGCTAGGATTATGAGAGATGGGCATCGATCAGATAGTCTTTTGCTCACCACTTTGATGGACTATATACGATTTGCAGCAAGTATGGTGAAGCGTGTAACGTGTTAGATGAAATGCCGAAGAGAGATACTGTGGCTTGGAATGTGTTGGTTTCCTGTTGTTTGCATAATAACCGCACGAGGGATGCTTTGGGTTTGTTTGAGATTATGCAGAGTGACGTTCATAGGCGTGAGCCTGGTGACGTTACGTGTTTACTTGTGCTCCAAGCGTGTGCCAGCTTGAACGCGATGGAGTTTGGCAAACGGGTTCATAAGTTCATCGAAGAACATGGTTATGGTGGCGCTTCAAATTTGTTTAACTCTCTTGTATCGATGTATTCACGGTGTGGGAGTTTGGATAAGGCGTATGGGGTGTTTAAGGGAATGCGATATAAGAATGTGGTTTTGTAGAGTGCGATGATTTCTGGGTTGGCGGTGAATGGTTATGGTAGAGAAGCTATTGAAGCGTTCGGAGAGATGCAGAAAATGGATGTTTTACCTGATGATCAGACTTTTGCTGTGGTTCTTTGTGCTTGCAGCCATTGCGGTTTGGTTGATGAAGGGATGATGATTTTTGATCCTATGAGCAAAGAGTTTGGGGTAGTGCCTAATATCCATCACTATGGGTGCATAGTTGATCTTTTGGGTCGTGCTGGTCGACTTTGATCAGGCCTATCAGCTCATAACATCGATGAATATGAAACCAGATCCGACAATATGGAGGACCTTACTCGGGGCTTGCAGAATTCACGGCAATAATTCCCTTGCGGAACGAGTGGTAGGCCATTTGATTGAACTCAAGGCTCAAGAGGCAGGAGATTATGTCCTGTTGATGAATATTTGCTCTTCAGCTGGAACCTGGGAGAAGCTAACAGAATTGAGGAAGTTTATGAAGGAAAAAGCAATTCAAACTACACTGGGATGTAGCACGATTGAACTAAAGGAGTAGCGCACGAGTTTGTTGTGGATGATGTTTCACATCCGCGGAAGAATGAAATCTACAAAATGCTGGATGAGATTAATAGCCAGTTGAAGATTGCTGGTTACGTTGCAGATGTAACATCTGAAATGCACAACTTGGGAGCAGAAGACAAAGGGGCTCGTCCCCTCTTACTACCACAGCGAGAAATGGGCTATTGCTTTCGGTGTCCTGTCGACTAATCCCGGCACGCCAATCAGAGTGGCCAAGAATCTCCGCATTTGTGTTGATTGCCACAATTTCGCAATGGCTCTCTCAGGGGTTTATAACAGAGAGGTAATTATTAGAGACCGCACCGGTTTATCATTTCCGAGAGGGACGCTGCTCCTGCAATGGCTATTGGTAGGAAAACTGAAGATTTACAGAAGATGAGCATTTGGGAACAATTTTTTCTGCATTTGTGAACAATTTTCTACCGATTCAAATATCGAAAATAAGAAAGCATGTAGAAGAGGAAAACAAGATATTGCAATTGATAAGTTATGAATTCACCTTCATTTCATTTATTTTCTGCATCAGAAACTAACCCTTGCATACACGCAAGATAGAAATACATGATATTCCTAAAAATTCTTGATCGACCGGCCAAGTTATTTCAAAACTGTCACTACAAGTTTCCGCCCGCAAGAGAAGGCTAATATTCTTGAATCTACAACAACAGAAGCAACCCTATATTTCCTCCGAAAATCACTTCAACATAGAACACTGAAAGGATACCGACTTCATTCTACAAAACTGAAAGTAGTGATGCAATGCTAAATCCGCACAAAAATATCTGTAGATCATTCATTAGAATGAGGTAATAGAAGCTTTCGATAATAGCGACCTAAGCAGTCACGGTCTGCTTGTTGGCAAAAGCAATACCCTTCTCAATGCTGGCTTTCAGTTCCGGCTTGAGTGCTTCCAACGCCTTTTGCTCATATTCTGTCAAACCTTGGAGGTCAGACGGTATGAAAGCTTCAATTCCGTTCCTTCCAAGCTTAACCCTTGATGCAAAAAATGGAAGCTCGGTCAGATCAGACGCT
Organism: Crataegus laevigata; assembly: GCA_963580275.1. Taxonomy (NCBI): domain Eukaryota; kingdom Viridiplantae; phylum Streptophyta; class Magnoliopsida; order Rosales; family Rosaceae; genus Crataegus; species Crataegus laevigata. The sequence continues at coordinate 3,789,069 of OY756953.1, read as the reverse complement.
ACATAAGAGCACTCATAGACATCCCCATCTCCGTCCAGTGCACGCAGAGATGACTCAACAAATCTGGCTGCTGCATATGCCATTGACAATGTTGCGGACCCAGCACCTGCCTTGGCCTCTACAACCTCGGTTCCAGCATTTTGGATCCTAACAGTTAGCTGTTCAACTTCTTCGTCAGTGAGGCTGACAGAGGGTTTTGTCTTGGATAGCAGGGGCAGAATAGTTATCCCAGCATGTCCTCCAACAACCGGGACATCAACATCAATCAGTTTCAGATTCTTCTTCTGGGCAACAAATGTGTTCGCCCTCACAACATCCAAGGTAGAAACACCAAAGAGCTTCTTTGGGTTATAAACACCCTTCTGCTTCAGAACTTCGGCAGCAATTGGCACTGTGGAGTTCACCGGATTACTGATAATAAGAATGAATGCATCAGGGCAGTTATCTGCCACAGCCTCGATCAAGTTCTTCACAATGCCGGCATTGATGTTGAAGAGGTCATCGCGGGTCATACCGGGCTTTCTTGGAACTCCGGCAGGAATGACCACCACATCCACACCTTTCAAGGAATTGGGCAACTCGGCAGCTCCGGTGAAATCACGAACTTCAGAAGGAGTGTTGCAGTGACTCAAGTCAGCAGCAACACCCTTGACATTAGCAATATCGTAAAGATGCAGGGAGGAGACCAAAGGCGACATCTTGATCAGAAGAGCCAGTGGCTGACCGATCCCACCGGCAGCTCCAAGAACAGCTACTTTATATGAGGCCTGGGGCTGGAACAGAGACTGAACCACCTGCGCTTCCTTGTGGGCTTTCCGAGCGAAAGAAGCTCGAAGAGCTGAGGCGGTTTCTTTGCCGGAGAAAGAGGTCTCGGTTTCACAATTGAAAGATGCGGTCGCCTTGAGCCCATTGAAAGAGCTCTTGAGAGGGCTTTGGGAGTTGAACCTCAAAGCACAAGGCCTTAACTGCTGAAACGCCGCCGCTTTGTGGCCGAGGGAACAATTGGTTCCGATGGAAAAGGGAGCTGATGATGTTGCTGCCATCTCTCACGCTCTGTAGCATACAGAAATCCAAATCGAACTCAAAAACTCGAATTCAAAACACATAAAAAGCATAAAAATTTGACATCTGAATTCCGTTGCACTCCAACCCAATTCACCAAATGAAAAAATAAATTCTGGGTCATGTCTAAAACAATAAAAAAAAAAAAGATTTCAATCCATTGCTCAGATTCAGAAGCAAAAGAAGTGAAGAACTACACAGCTGGGAAAACTCGAAAAAAAAGCTATTAGATCTGAAACTATTGCTCATAGATCCATGAGTGTACGAAATAAACAAAAAAAATCTTCAGAAATAGGGTTGAAAAGTTCATACCTTGAGGAAGATGAATGCTAACAACCAGAGAGCTACGGAGACGCGAAATGGACAAGGGAAGGATTTAGAGAGAGAATATAAGAGGAGAGAGAGAGAGAGGGTTTTTGGACCTTTTGGGGGTTTGGCTATTGAGTTCGTGAGAAGCCAACAACCAGAGAGCTACGGAGACTCGAAATGGCCAAGGGAGGGATTTAGAGAGAGAATATAAGAGGAGAGAGAGAGAGAGAGGGTTTTTGGACCTTTTGGGGGTTTGGCTATTGAGTTGGTGAGAAGCTCCGCCAATGGGCCTCGGATGAATCCACGTTCCACACCCTTTTTTTCAATTTTTTATGTGTGTATACAGTGGACCAGTGCACATCGAATATCTCCTGCCGTTAATCTCCTTCGAACGGATGCGATTATTAGAATAAAAGGTTAATCTCAGTTTATTATTTTGAAATTTTATAATTTTTGATATTTATCACATGAAGTTTTTTTCTAGAATAGTATTTAAAGCCATAATTTTAGAATATTTTTATACATTCGTTAAGGTTGCTGTTCAATCAATCGTTAACTAATGACGTGGTGCACACATGAATAATGACTGAGTTTCATGTGGCCATTAAAAATAATAATAATAATTAAAAAATATTTATATAATATAAAAAAATAAAAACCCTAAAAGATACCCTCCAATCCAATCTCACCTAGGGGTGGGCACTTGAAACCGAAAACCGAAACCGAAACCCGAATCGAATCGAACCGCACCGAACGGTTTGGTTTTGCGGTTTTGAAACGGTTTCGGTTTCAAAACCAAACCGCGGCAAACAAAACGGTTTGGTTTCGGTTTTGGGTTTTCAAAACCGCACCGAAACCGAAACCGCACCATATAATAAATAAATGTTAATATGTTATATTTTAAACTTTTTAATTACTTCAACTAACTAGGTTATAGGTTTTATTTTTCGGTTTTGGGTTTGCAACTTTGCATTTCGACTTCTAACTTTCTGAGACTGACTGCTTCTGCTTGCTTGCATCTCTGCGGCTCTACCTCTGCCTTTGCGACGGTGCGACGTTGGCGACTGTGCGACGTGGCTGATCATTGCCTTCGATCTCTGCGGCTCTGCCTCTGCACTTCGACTTCTGCAAATCACTGCCGCCTCTGCGACTGCCTGCTTGCATGCATCTCTGCCTCTGCGACTGCGACGTCACTGAGAGTACTGCTTGCCTTGCATTCCCAGATCTCATTCATCTGCAACCTCACTGAGTGACTGAGTCACTGCTTGCCTTGCATCCCCAGATCCCCTTCGTTCCAGCTAATATGGTAAGAACTTTGTTAATGTTTTCGTTTCAAACTATTATCTCAGTTTTGTCAATAGAATAGATCTCTGTTAATGTTTTCAATCTATTTTATCAGTTTTGTTTCAAACTATTTTGATGTAATGTTCTTTAGATCTCTGTTAATGTATTCGTTTGCACAGTCGGTTGTGAAAGGCAATATGTCTTTTTGTGTTTTAGAATGAAATAGAATAGAATATGCTTTGAGTTTGTGTCAATTTTATGATCTGAGTCTGAGTTACTTGTCGAATCGTGTAAGCTGAATTTGTTAAACCACATATATCCATATCGTTATCGTATCCCCATTTATTTCTTAGTTATTTATCTCAAAAAGAAGTTTGGGTCTTGAAAGATAATTTCTGAATTTATTGCTTCCATTTTCGAAGTAAAATCTTCAATTCAGAGTGCTGGTTAGACGTTATAATTTGGATCAGATTTAGGCTTTTTTTTCTTTGTTGTTCTTTAATACAGTGATACCTCAAGTTTCTGTTTCAATTTCCATTAAGGTTATAATGATTTGGTTTTCTGTTTGTTGTTGAAAAACCTCTCGTTATGCACAGCACATAAGCAACATCAAGGTCCAGAGCAACTGATTTCTGTGGATGAAAACTGTATTTTTTGGACGTATTTTCCATTTTCTCTTATAGTGCATGTATGTATAGTTTGAAATTTTGTGGACTCGCATCTTTCCTTTCAATTTGTATTTTATTGTCCAGCTGAACTTTTGAATCCTGAAATTTTAATCCGTCCTATATACAACCAATTTTTTGGAACATGGCAGGATTTTTTAAATTGTACATTTTTTTCTCAAAAACCATTTGAAACCGCACCGAACCGAACCAAACGGTTTGGTTTCATTTCGGTTTTGGCTTCAAAACCGCACCGCAAAAAGTTTCGGTTTCGGTTGTGGTTTCACTCGAAACCGCACCGAACCGCACCGCGCCCACCCCTAATCTCACCCTTTCAATCCCCAGCCACACTTGCTGCGAAAAACCCTTTTGTACTATGTCCCTTTAGCGCATTAAACTTAGCCTTGATCTTTCGACCCCGTCTCCTCCCCTACAAGTGCATCCTTTCGTACCCATCTCCCTTAAACCACTCTTCTCTATCCTCGCTATCCGCATACTCCTTCCACCCCTCGAAAAACTCCAACCCGTCAGGAGGTGGCGGTAGGACGAACACGAAGGCTAGGTCGTGGTTGCCGGTGAGGAAGATGTGCTTCTGATTTGGGCACCTGAAGGGCAGGGAGACGAGAAAGTCGACGACTTTTTTGGTGTCCGGGTCGCGGTCGTAGTAATCGCAAAGGAAAATGATGAGGGCGGTGGAGAAATCAGATGGGTCGATGGTGGATTGGAGATTGGACCAGAGTTTTTGAGCTTGGTGTGGAAGTCATGGGTGTCGTCGATGCAGCACACTATTCTGGGTTTTGCTTTTGGGTCTGACATTGAATTTGTGTGGTAAGTTTGAGTCTTTGAGGCTGATGGCAGTTGCGTTGGGAGATCTGGAGAGGTTGAAATTTGAGAAATGGGGATTATATATGTGGTGATGTTTAATGGCGATGGGGTTGGATTAGAGGGTGGCTGGCGATGAGGGTTGATTGCAGGAAGTGTGGCTAGGGATTGGATTGGAGGGTATCTTTTAGGGGTTTTTTTTAATAAGTATTTTTTATTAATAATAATTAATAATTTTTTTAAATATTCATGTGGCGCTCAGTTATTGTCCACGTAGAGTGTCACATCATCAGTTAATGGTTGATTTAACAGCAACACGAAAGTATCTCAAAATTATAACTTTAGGTACCACGGTGGGATGAAAAAAATTTCATATACTAAATGTTGAAAACCATGAAACTTCAAAGTAGTAAATTGAGATTAACCTTAGAATAAAATAAGAATAACTCAACCAACCTTTATTGGTAAAAATTAGCTCTTTGCTACAAGTAGAAGGATCATTTATACTCGAATTGTCACTGTGACGGTAACTCAAATAATTAACATATAACTTTCAACATACAACGTATTATTAGTTTGAGATACTATCACAGCGACATTTTGGAAGAGAAATTCCGCAACGACCCTAAAACAAGTGGGGACTTAGAAATTTACATAGGCTAGATCTCAATGGTAATTTCTAATTTTTTTTTTCTTCCAAGAATTTGCACTAAGTTATAGCCATGGGAGCCTATGGCTAGCTCCACCCTTGCCCTGGAAGTTATGACCTTCTGATAATTTGGTTATAAACATCCCGAATTAGCACGTTCTAAAAGACTAGGCGGGTTTATAACTAAATTGAAAGTTCAAAGGATAAATCAGAATAAGGCCTTTTAAGTTAACACTGATATTGTACCTCATTACACAAACATGGAATTCCCACAAATCTGTTGGGTTCAAAGAGTTTATTCCTCATTACACAAGGAAAAAAAAAAAATACAAAAATACAAAAAAAAAAAAAAAATTACACAAACAACAAGGCTTCCTCCTTTCATACATTAATTTTCTCCATCTCCCTCCTAAGTGCATTAGCCCTAACCAAGCTCCCAATGGTATTCACAGCCAACTTCAAATCCTCCCACGGATTCCCCGGCACCACCCTCTTGTACAAGTAGCTATCGAACGTCATCTTCTGCACGTACTCATCCGCACACATCTCCACAAACGCTTCCCTCGCGGGGTTCGACCTATAGAACACCTTCTGCAACACATCCAACACCTTGTAAGTAGGCCAATAGGTCTTGTCCCACTTCTCCAAGTACGTCCTCAAGTCCGCCTCATTCACCATCCTCTTCCCATTCTCCGACCCCTCAACTATTGCCTCGGCACACATCCTGCCACTCTTTGCTGCAAAGTAGATGCCTTCACCAGAACACTTTGTTACATACCCGGCTGCATCACCAACGAGTGCTACTCTGCCTGCCAACCTTCGTGGCCGGGGGTGTTCTGGAATTGGATGTGCCTCCACTCGGAGAATTTTGCCGCCTAGAATCTTGTCCTTGGCTCTGTTTCTTGTTGCTAGTTGGAATTTCTTGATGTCTCCTTTGTGTGTCACAGTGCCGGTACCAACTGCTACATGGTCACATTTCGGGAACACCCACCCGTAAAAGTCTGGCGAGACATCATCGCCGACATACATCTCAGCGAGGTTTTCATAGTACACCATCTTGTCATCGGGGATTTTGATTCTCTCCTGAAAAGGCCGAAACCAAGAATTTAATAAGAACGAACCAAACATTGAACCAAATCAACATCTAATGTTACTCCATAAACTTTGAATTTGGTAATCATTTAACAACATACACAAGAGCGCGGTCATAAAATTCGAGAAAATTTCAGGTTTCAAAGCGGTTCGCGTGTTATTAGCACAAAATTTTCTATAGTAGCCACATTTTCATGACTGATGACCAATGCATACCTGAAAACTATATCTCAATTTCGAGTAATTCATTGATAATTCTCTTACCGTTCATCAAAATTACTGGCATAATGTTAATTAACAACTTCAAATCACATGCACTGAGCCTAGTTCATTGACAAAACACCAAACTCTGCAAATTGATTGCGATTTCAAACACAAAGCACAATAATTGACTGCAAATAATTAAGTAGCAAATTTCAGCAGATGTGAGTTAGACTAGTTTATCGGGCCCATTGCACTAGTTTGGGTTCCCCTTCAACCGAATTCGAGATTAGAGTAGTTTAGAATATCGCAATTTCTTAAAAAGAGAAAAAACAAAGCAAGTACACAATTACTTACCTGGAAGGCAATAGCATACTCGTAATCACCAGCATCAATGCTCTTAGCCACTCTGGAATTCGCCCCATCAGCTCCAATCACCGCATCAACCTCCATTGTCTTCTTCACGCCGGCGCCGCCGGCCTTCCCGTCGTACTCCGTGTAATGCAGGACGTACGGCGCCTCCCCATCTCCCGGCTTATCCATCTTCAAAAACAACCCATTTATCACCGTCGCGCCGTTCTCACTCGCCCTGTTCCTCAGGTACTGGTCCAGCACCTCCCGCCTCACCATCCCAATGTACTCGTGCGGCTTCAGGGTCTGCCCGATGTCCACCGCCACGTTCGACGGCGATATCATCTTCATCTTGGTGACGCGGCGGTCGATGATGTCCAGCGGGAGGTCGAACTCGCCCACCATGCAGAGCGGGATGGCCCCGCCGCAGGGCTTGCAGTTGTCCATCTTCCGCTCGATGAGGAACGTCTCGACGCCGCCCTTGGCTAGAGTTTCTGCAGCTGCTCCGCCGGCGGGTCCGCCGCCTATGACGGCGACGCGGAGGTTTCGACCAGTGACTTTTGGGCTGGTTTTGGCGGCTTTGACTTGGAGGGTTCGGTGGTTTGGAGAAATGGGTTTTGCCTGGATTGTGAAATGGGGTTTCTCCGCGGCGGTTTGGCGGAGGCCGATGAAGGATTTCAGGGCGATGGAGGCCATTTTCTTGGTCGGAGCAGCTGAAGCAGAGGAGGTGGAGAGGAGGGTGGGAGTGGCAATAGTGTGATTTAATTTCTTATTTTTATGTATTTGGGGGATATGGTTTGGGATATGAGTGGGGAAAGTGGCCGTTGGATTGGGGGAATGGAGGGCTGAGACTTTTCGTGGATAATGAGTTGGGATTTTTTGGATTTTTATTGATTTAGGGAGGGGGAGGTTTGGCTTGAATTGGAAATGGGAGGGGATGACATAATGCCACGTTGTCTACATTTGTAGAGGATTTGTCTGGTTGTGTAGATTCTGGTAGACAAGTCAGATATCTTTTTACATGCAGCCAATGGTGGACTGCCACGTCAGTAAACTAACCTCTATGTGTGGATCTGATTTTTCGGTGCAATAAATATTGCAGTGGGGCTCTCTCTCACTTTTTCTTTCATTTCAATTTGAATAATCGCAATTAAATCATGTCAATATCGTACATTTTTTTTTTCGGTGCAATAAATATTAGAGTGGAGCTCTCTCTATCTCTCTCTCCCTCTCTCTTTTTTCTTTCCTTTCGATTTGAATGATCACAATTAAATCATGTCAATATCGTACATTTTTCTTTTTTTATAAATAAAAAGAGAGAGAAAAAGTAAAGAATGTGAGATGAGAGAATAAAAAAAAAAAAAAGAGAATCCTACTCTATAAATATTACATAATTTGACAAGCACTGTGCACAACGTATGGAAACGAATTTACACATATGACTGACCGGCGATTACTAGCTACACGTACGCCGGAAGCTCTCTAAAAAGTCAAACAACCATTGTCATTAAGTTTTAATAGACTCTTGACTCAAAAATGAAAAAAAATGATAGTGTTATCAATAAAAAATTAACATGATAATTCAAATTATCAATTATCACATTATATAATTTATAAAATATGATTTAAATAATAATTTTCTCAGCCTTATTTTTTTGCAAAATATGTTTTCAACTTCTCGAAAGTGACTTGGCATTATTTTGCAAAATAATTTTCTTAGCATTATTTTGTTGCATCGGACTATCTCGGCCTGAACTAGCTTCTAAGACTAAGATGGACTAGCTTAGACCAAACTAAGCTTGACTAACTTAGTGAAACGGTTGATGCAATGTCGAACTAATAAGCAGGATAATTAACAAAATCTAATATTATATTATTTAATCCATAATTATTAACATTTTATTTTTATCCCTCTATTCCTCCCCATTCTCTCCCTCTTTCTCTACCTATTTTTCTCCCTTTTTCGTTTATATCTCTTCATCCCTAGATTAAACCTCTCGATTCCAGCCTCTCTCTCATCCCTACCTCTCGATTTCAGTCTTTATCTCTCTCTCCTCCATTTCTCTCTCTAGCTCTGCGCTAGTCGAATGGAACCCTCACGGCTCCATTTTTTTTTATGAGTTGCAAGTTTCTCAATGAGTTTTCCAACTAAACCTCGTCGGATTAGATGAGGTTTGCACCACTAACAAACTTTTCCCTATCTCTGGTCCCATATTCGAGCTTTGCATGCACGATCTGTCATGGATTCGAAAAAAACCCAAATCGGCCGAGACTTCCAGGCCATTTTCCGGCCACCTCCAGCCACCTTTTGGCCTCAATTCAGGTAGAATTGTAATCCCTTCACTCCCATCTTCAATTTGGTATTTTATATGAAAATTGGTTATGAAAAGCATCCTATTGTTTTCGAGGGTGAGTGGTCGAGGAGCAAGGCCAGGAGGAGAGAGGGGAAAAGAGAGGACAATCTTTGCTAGTCAAGTGGTTTTCAAGGGGTTTCGTTAAGACCAGCTAGCCCCGGATTTAGTCTAGGCGAGTGAGACTTAATCTCATTAGACCTAGTCCCTGTCAAGAACAAACATGGGATTGGACTAATCCTTAGTCCTGTCCAGTCTAGTATACTTTAGTGAGGGCAAACAAACGCCCCCTAAAGGCTAAAGCATCTAAGTAGGATCATAATATTAATTAGACGTGCCGTTATATATATATAATTTTTTTTGGAACAAACGATATTATTTATATTAAGAGAGATAATGAGGGTTTAAGCTCACTACATGTTAGCAATAATGTGGTTCAAATTCGTCTTTGAGGATAATTGAACCTAAAATATCTTACTTACAAATGAAGATGAATACTACTAAATGTGCCATTATGTTTTATTAACAAATATATTTGAAATATCAACATCAATAATTCAATATTTAATCAACTAAATAATATTGTAAAAGCCAAGTATTCTTGTAGTGGTTGTTGAGTCAAAGGAAAATAAAAGGGAAAATATTTGGTAAATGTTTTCACCTGGCTGGTTCCCTGGCGCAAAGTTAGAAATCTTGTTGAAGAACCACTACATAGTGGTCTAGTGGTTAGGGACGAATTTTAAGTTTGTGTTCCACACATTATGTTCTGAGTTCGACTAATGTGGTTGGTAAATCACATGATGGTGGTCGAAGGAAGGTTGAAATACTTCTGTGAGTCTTTCTGGCCCTCCCAAAAGATGGACTGCCGTAACGAAATCACCCGCTCGTCTCCTTTAAAAATGTTCTTGTTAAAATAGGGAATTAGGGGAAAAGATAAGGAATTAAAGATTGTTGAACTTCATTTCTATGAAGAAAACTTAGGAAATGAGCCTACATAGTTAGCCAACATGTTGAAAGAGAAGGCCAAATTGGTTGGTAGGTGAACCCACACTTATAACATTTTCACAAATGCAAAATCATCTTGACTCATAATTTATTTTCTTAAATTGTTTAGATTTCTCTTAAGAAAAAAAAAAGGTGCGTAAATTATTTTTCTAGAAAAATACGAGAGTATTTGGAACGTAGACACGCACTAAAATATTAAATAATTGGGACTTTAGGGACTCATACTGTTGTAAACTTGTACATAAATATAACTTGTAACAAAAGACAAATCATGGTTAGTTGCATTTAGGTACGACTGAGTAACAGTTAGTTCATCAGCCAAGCTAGCTAAGCTACCCTCTCTGTTTTTCCCAAATGCACCATAGAGTCTCTAGTCCTTCTTCCCAATTTTCCCAACTCAAATTTCACACGAAATCTTAATTCCCAGTAACCCTTCTACTTATATATTCTCCCACGTTGTGTTTAAATCCAAAACCCAAAGTCGTCGATTTCACATAGGAAGGTCTAAAAACACCTGCATTTCTCAAGTTTTTTGAGCCATGAAGTTCACAACGTTGGCAGCAATGATGGTGGCCGTGGCCGTCTTCGGCCTCCTCATCGATGGCCACGACTGTAAAATCGTGCAGTTTATATTCGGGGACTCCCTCTCCGACGTCGGAAACAACAAGTACTTGAGCAAGAGTCTCGCCCAAGCAAGCCTGCCTTGGTATGGCATTGATATGGGCAATGGACTGCCTAATGGAAGGTTCTCTAATGGCCGTACCGTTGCTGATATAATAGGTAACGTATGTTGTAGCGGTTTCGATTCTGTGCATGGCGTCCTGTCTTTCCTAAAGATATGACATGTTGGTAAAACCTCGGTTACTCAAACATAGAATTTGTTGTCGCGTTTATTTTTCTGCTAAACTTGTTTGTTTGTTTAGGTGATAACATGGGGCTCCCACGGTCACCGGCCTTTCTCGATCCGTCTTTAAATGAAGACATGATACTCGAAAACGGAGTGAACTACGCCTCTGGAGGTGGTGGGATTTTGAATGAAACCGGTAGCTACTTTGTAAGTTGCGGCCTTAAATGTAACAAAAACACATAAAAATTGAGCTTTCAATTAAGATTATGTGCGATTTGATAAAAAATGTGTTTGCAGATTCAGAGGTTTTCGCTCTACAAGCAGATCGAGCTTTTTCAAGCAACACAAACACTTATCAGAAGCAAAATCGGTGAAAAAGCAGCGGAGAAGTTCTTCCAAGACGCTCGTTATGTGGTTGCTTTAGGCAGCAACGACTTCATTAACAACTACTTGATGCCTGTTTACAACGATTCGTGGAGTTACAATGATCAAACTTTCATGGAATACTTAATGGGAACGCTAGAGAAGCAACTTAAGGTTAGAATTATCAGAGTTTATCGTAATTTCTACCAGATGATGTAGTTATTTTCCTGACTTGGGGTTTTCGTGCTTTCGAGCAGCTGTTGCACAGCCTAGGGGCAAGGCAGCTGATGGTGTTCGGGCTAGGACCAATGGGTTGTATTCCCCTCCAAAGGGTGCTAAGTACATCTTCGGGTTGCCAAGATAGAACAAACAAACTAGCTCTCAGCTTCAACAAAGCTGGTAGCAAGCTTATGGAAGATTTGTCCAGCCAGCTTCCTAACGCGAGCTATCGATTTGGTGACGCGTATGATGTCGTAAACAATGTGATCAGCAATCCAAACGAATACGGTATGTTAAGACGCAGCGGAAAACATGTCATATATCTACTTGTTTCTCTACTGACCATTTTTCATTCAAATTCCGACCGTGGCAGGATTCAGCAATGCGGACTCACCGTGCTGCTCATTTGGAAGAATTCGACCGGCTTTGACGTGCGTCCCTGCATCAGTACTGTGCAAAGACAGAAGCAAATATGTGTTTTGGGACGAGTACCATCCATCGGATAGCGCAAACCAGCTTATTGCCAAAGAACTCATAAAGAAATTCGGTTTCTCGCGCGTTGATGAAACAAATGGTTCTTCCCCTGCACCTGCCATTGCTCCATCACCAGAGGGATAACTTGTGGTACAATCAAGCGAGCAGTCTCCGCTGATTACAATTGCTTTCCTAAAGCAACTTCATACTTCACAGTGATTATTAAATAGCTTTTCGCTTACAACTATTGTTTGGTTTTGTTAATTCAAATATATTTGTTTCTGAATCTTCACGATTTTGCGAATAAAGTTAAACATATTTAGCATCAATCCGCCATGAACTTTCGACTCCCATATAATTATCAACATAAAACATAGTTTCTACATATTTAGTAAGATCTGCACACCTCCTCGTGGGTACATAATATCTTGGAGTCCTACTCCATTTACCGAGGCACTAACCCTAGCATTACGGAGTTGAAAACACTAGCCCCTTCCCAAGTTCCAGCGTGCAACCCAGCTTCTTTTGCAATCTTTGCATGCACGTACTGGTTTACTGGGATTGTTACGACTGAACTTGTCAAATGTTGTGTTCCTGCTATCACAACGAGGGCAGGCGTGTTGATTATTGGCTCAAAACAGATCAAAGATTTCATAATCATTTCGGCTACCTTTGTGGTAGTGGTTATTGGTTGGCATGCTACATACTGCATGTGGGAGACAAACAGGTATGGAGATGGTATGGAGATGCATTTCTGCGTTGGCATCTAACAGAAGGAGATGCACAATGCGTTGGCATCTAACAAAAGGAGATGCTCAATGCGCTGGCATCTAAAGGACCTTGGCCATTGGTTTCATTGAAGAGTCATATTCCTTGGCTTTAAAAGGAGAAGCTGGAGCAGCCCAGAAATAGCAAGGAAGGAGAAAAGTATAGCAAGAAGCCATTCGGCAGAGAGAAGAATCCTCTCAAATTGTTTTGCTTGTATTTTCTCTTCCTACTGTAAGTGTGTGAGCTTGGGTTATTTGGGTCTCCGAGAAATTGAGTGATAAACATCATTGTATGTTCTCATTGATCATAGTAGAATACTCCTTTTGTCTCCAAACTGAATGTAGGCATTGCCGAACCAGTATAAACCTTGGTGTTCTTGTCATTATTATTTCCTTTATTTGTTGCTAGTTTACTAGGGTTTATTGTTCCACTCACACTTGGTTGGAGCTTCCGCACAACAATTGGTATCAAAGCCCAGTTTTTTCGACTAGGATTTTTTTTTTTTTTTTTGTGGGAGTGGAAAAGAAAAAAAAATTTGGCACTGTATTCCCGTGAATAGTGCCGAAGAAGATGGCTGGAGATGAAGATGAACTTGTGAAGGGGAAGGCATCGTCTTCGTCGACGCCTACATCAAATAGACACCAAATTGCTACTACAAGGTTAGAAGTTGATAAATTCAATGGCTCTAATAATTTTGGTATGTGGCAATGTGAAGTTATGGATGTCTTGTATCAACAAGAGTTGGATATGGTTCTGGAAGATAAACCAGAAGCTATTGAGGACAAGCAGTGGACACGAATTAATCTTCATGCTTGTGTTGCTATTCGATCATTCCTTAATAAGGAGTTGAAATACCCGTATATGAAGGAAACTTATGCTAAAGAGTTATGGACAAAATTGGAGGAAAAATATATGACCAAGAGCGCAGAAAATCGGCTCTTCCTGAAGAAGCGACTCTTTCGATTTCAGTAAAGTCCAGGTATTTCTATGCATGAACACCTCAATGATTATAATAAAATACTTGCTGATTTAGCAAACCCTGATGTAAAAATTCCTGACGAGGACAAGGCATTATGTTTGTTAAATTCATTACCTGATGATTATGATCATTTGGCAACTACTTTGTTGTATGGAAAAACCGAGGTGAAACTTGATGAGGTGTCTGCGGCATTGGTGAATCATGAGTGTCGTAAGAAGGAACTAAAGACTCACAATTCACAAACCGAGGCACTTGTTGCAAGGGGTCGAACAGTGGAAAGAAAATAAGGGAAACAAGGAAAATCTCGTTCAAAGTCACGAGGGAAGTTTCCTGCTAAAGATGAATGTGCCTTTTGCCGCCAAAAGGGTCATTGGAAGAAAGACTGTCCCAAACTGAAGAACAAAGAGAAGGAGAAAACGGGTACTGAAGCAAATATTGCAAAATCTGGAGATGATGATTTCGAGTTTGCTTTAGCTATTCATCTACTGGGGGTCACTCCAAGGAGTGGATTTTGGATTCAGGTTGCACCTATCATATATGTCCCATTCGGGAATGGTTTTCTAGCTTCGAGGAGCTGGATGGTGGAGTTGTCTTGATGGGGAATAATAATGCTTGCAAAACACAAGGGATAGGCAAAATCTGTTTGAAAATGCATGATGGAACAGTCAGAGAATTAAGTGATGTTCGGTATATTCTGGATATGAAGAAAAACCTTATCTCTCTGGGAGCTTTAGAATCTAGGGGTCATAAGATCACCATGAAGGGAGGAGTTCTTAAAGCTGTGTACGGGGCACTGGTGGTGATGAAAGGTATAAGACGAAATAACTTGTATTTCTTGCAGGGAAGTACAGTTATTGGTGGAGCAGCCGTCACCGAAGCTACTGATGCGGATAGCACAAACACCACGAGGTTATGGCACATGCGTCTTGGGCATGCTGGTGAAAAAGCGTTGCAAGGATTAGTGAAGCAAGGCTTATTGAAAGGTGCAAAGGCATGCAAACTAGAATTTTGTGAGCATTGTGTGGTGGGTAAGCATGGCACTGCTATTCACCACACTAAAGGCATTCTTGATTATGTTCACATTGATGTTTGGGGACCTTCCAAGAATGCATCTTGGGGAGGTAGCCATTATTTTGTCTCCTTTGTTGATGACTTCTCTAGAAGAATATGGATATACACCACAAAGCGTAAAGATGAAGTCTTGAAGATATTCCTGAAGTGGAAAAAGATGATTGAAACTCAAAGCAGTCGAAAGATCAAGACTCTCAGATCAGACAATGGGGGTGAATATAAGTCTGATCCTTTCTTGAAAATTTGTCAAGATGAAGGTATCGTGAGGCACTTCACGGTTAAGGAGACACCGCAACAGAATGGAGTGGCGGAGCGCATGAACCGTACTTTGCTTGAAAAAGTCCGGTGTATGTTGTTTAATGCTGGTTTAGGCAAGGCATTTTGGGCTGAGGCGATCACTTATGCAAGCCATCTCATTAATCGATTGCCAGCTACTGCAAACGAGGGCAAAACACCCATGGAGGTATGGTCTGGTAAACCTTGTACTGATTACAAGTTTTTACACATATTTGGTTGCCCTACTTACTATCATGTCAGAGAAAGCAAGTTAGATCCAAGAGCAAAGAAAGCACTATTTATGGGCTTTAGCACTGGCGTGAAGGGATACCGACTCTGGTGTCCAGATATGAAGAAATTTGTTGTAAGCAGAGATGTGACTTTTGATGAGGCTGCTATGGTTAATCAGAACAAGCATAAAGGTGAAACTAAAGCAACCGAGACCATAAGTAACTCAAAGCAGGTAGAATTACTAAAGACTCCAGTTGTTCCAGAAAGGTCCGATGTTACCAACACTAGTCCTACAGTTAATTCTGATGATGAGGACGTGGATGATGAAGAAGAGGCACCTACACAAGAACCTCCACACCAACAAGAGTATATTGCAACCAGAAGATCGAGAAGGGAAATTCGAAAACCTACTCGATTTACTGATATTGTGGCATATGCACTTCCCGTTATTGAAGATGATATTCCATCCGCCTACAAAGAAGCTGTCATGAGTTCAGAGTGCGAGATATGGAAGAAATCTATGGATGAGGAGATGAAATCTCTTCATAAAAATGAGACTTGGAAACTGGTTCAGTTACCGAAGGGGAAGAAAGCAATTAGTTGTAAATGGGTGTATGCCAAGAAGATGGAATCTTTGGGAAAAGATAATGTAAGATTCAAAGCCAGATTGGTGGCTAAAGGTTACGCTCAGAAAGAAGGCATTGACTACAATGAGGTATTTTCTCATGTAGTAAAACATTCTTCTATTCGTATTTTGTTGGCTTTGGTTGTACAGTTTGATCTTAAGTTAGCCCAACTTGATGTCAAGACTGCGTTCTTACATGGTGATTTGGAGGAAGAGATTTACATGTCTCAGCCAAAAGGTTTTAGAGTTGCTGGAAAGGAAAATTGGGTTTGCAAATTAAGAAAAACATTATACGGCTTGAAGCAGTCTCCAAGACAATGGTACAAGCGATTTGATCGATTTATAATTGGGCAAAAGTACACAAGAAGTCACTATGACCATTGTGTATACTTTCGCAAACTACAAGATGGAACCTTCATTTATCTACTTTTATATGTTGATGATATGCTTATAGCATGTAAGAGCAAAATGGAGATTGAAAGGTTGAAGACTCAACTAAACAATGAATTTGAGATGAAGGACTTGGGAAAAGCTCGGAATATACTAGGTATGGAAATTACAAGAGATAGAGCAAAGGGCAAGATTAGTCTGTGTCAAAAGCAATACTTGAAGAAGGTACTACAACGTTTCAGGATGAATGAAAATTCAAAACCAGTTAGTATACCTCTTGCCCTTCATTTCAAACTTAGCGCTTCTATGTCTCCTAAAACTGTTGAAGAGAGTCAGTACATGGCTCAAATTCCTTATTCAAATGCTGTTGGGAGTTTAATGTATGCTATGGTGTGTACTAGACCTGATATTTCACAAGCTGTTAGTATTGTCAGTAGATATATGCATAATCCAGGAAAAGGGCATTGGCAAGCTGTGAAATGGATTCTACGGTATATTCTGGGTACTGTGGATGTTGGTTTATTGTTTCAGAAGTTCCTCGTAAATGTGTTGTTGGATATGTAGATTCTGATTACGCAGGTGATTTAGACAAGCGTAGGTCCACTACTGGTTTTGTATTCACCATTACTGGAGGTCCAGTAAGTTGGAGGTCGACGCTGCAATCTACAGTTGCTTTATCGACTACTGAGGCAGAATACATGGTTGTAACAGAAGCTATAAAGGAAGCTGTCTGGCTTCAAGGGTTACTTGATGACTTAGGGGTTCAACAAGACCATGTGGATGTCCATTGTGACAGCCAGAGTGCTATTCATTTAGCAAAGAATCAAGTTCATCATGCACGTACGAAACACATTGATGTGAGGTTCCATTTTGTTCGTGAGATTATTGACGAGGGAGACATTATTCTTTAGAAGATTGGGACCGCTAACAATCCTGCAGATATGTTAACAAAGCCAATTTCGTTGCTCAAGTTTAAGCACTGCTTAGACTTGATTGGCATTTGTAAAATTTGTTGATTGCCCCATGGGGGAGTGGGAGACGACTATTTGGAGTTCTACTTAGAGAGTTTGAGCCAAGGTGGAGATTGTTGATTATTGGCTCAAAACAGATCAAAGATTACATAATCATTTCGGCTACCTTTGTGGTAGTGGTTATTGGTTGGCATGCTACATATTACATGTGGGAGACAAACAGGTATGGAGATGGTATGGAGATGCATTTCTGCGTTGGCATCTAACAGAAGGAGATGCACAATGCGTTGGCATTTAACAAAAGGAGATGCTCAATGAGCTGGCATCTAAAGGACCTTGGCCATTGGTTTCATTGAAGAGTCATATTCCTTGGCTTTAAAAGGAGAAGCTGGAGCAGCCCAGAAATAGCAAGGAAGGAGAAAAGTATAGCAAGAAGCCATTCGGCAGAGAGAAGAATCCTCTCAAATTGTTTTGCTTATATTTTCTCTTCCTACTGTAAGTGTGTGAGCTTGGGTTATTTGGGTCTTCGGGAAATTGAGTGATAAACATCATTGTATGTTCTCATTGATCATAGTAGAATACTCCTTTTGTCTACAAACTGGATGTAGGCATTGCCGAACCAGTATAAACCTTGGTGTTCTTGTCATTATTATTTCCTTTATTTGTTGCTAGTTTACTAGGGTTTATTGTTCCACTCACACTTGGTTGGAGCTTCCGCACAACAAGGGGAGTATCTTCTTGTGTGCCTCCTCTCTGGCTCGGACTATTTCATCACCACAAGGCCGCAAAGCTGCAGGAATTTACGATATGTCAAAAAGAATGTGGGTGCAGTAGTGCAGAGATGACAAAATCTCAAACGCTAGAGATGTCAAGTCAATTACCAGGTCCAGAGGAGCAAGCTTCCTCTCTCCCAGCCTTCTTCTGAAGCTTCTTCTCAGCAGGCCTCTTCCTCTTTACATCCCGCTTCCGAATTCCCGGCTTCTTCTCCTTCGCATCCTGTTGAATGAACAGATGTACACATCAAACAACGTCCAGTTTAATAATCTTACAATACGTACACATACACAACCGGTTAATCCATAACATCAATCTGTGCTGTGACTCCATGAGTTGAACTTACCCTGTCGTCCTCCTTAACAAGCGCCCTGCTCGCCTCTCTGATTTTTCCAACTCCACAAGGTTTTCCACACACTTACTTGCAAAAGTGAATCAAGAAACCCAAATGGTAAAATTAACAAACGAAAATAAATGACCAAATATATCACGAAGCGAAGGGATTCGTCCTGTCTTCCAAGAGTTTAAGCAAGATCTCGGTGTTCTGTAAACACATTCCGAATATAATAACATCAAAGAGAAATTCAACCAAAAAAATCATCAAAAACCAATTAGATTAGCCAAACCAGATTGATAAAGCAACAACATTTGCATTTTTGGTTTCGGAAACAAGTTGGATGAGCTTCATGTTTTCCTGACAACATATTCAGATCAAACAAGTCACACCAACTTAATTTTTAAATCCAAATCAGAGATTAAACTACCAGGGGGAAAAAGCAGAAGCAATCTTGTACCTCATGTAAACTTTGAATTGAGACTTTAGCAAAGCCATCGGTTTGAATTGAGACTTTAGCAGAGCCATCGGTTTGAGACTTTAGCAAAGCCATCAGTTAATATTTTTAGGCAAAGCATAATCTTACAAAAATTCCAAGAATTCTCAGGTCCCGTTCGGGATTTGGTTCCAAAAGCACTAAAAGCGTTTTCTGACAACTAAAAATGCTTCTAACTACGTTTGAAATAAAAATTTAAAAACGCTTGTAATGTGCTTCCGGTTGAAATATCAGTCAATTTTAAGGCCTTCAACAATGCGTAATCTTAGCAAGCGGCCCTCTACCATAGTGGGAGAGGACAATGTTGCTCTTGCACTACGGGTGGGATTGAACTCCGATTCTTCCTATTCTAATATATAATCTAACAAATCTATCGTTTAATTTATAAAATAAAAAATAAAAAACCAAAAGCGTGATCTTATAATGGCCGAAAATTTGTAACGGCCAGTTTTTTAATATTTCTTCTTGGAAGAGCTACAAGTACTTTCTGACAACAAAAAACGCTTCTTTCTGCATTTGGAAGAAAAACTTTAAAACACTTATGTGTGCTTTTTTTTTTTTTTTGTGGAGAGTGCTTTTTCGAGAAGCACTTAAATTGGTAATAAAAATTTAAACTTGTTTATATAGTTTTAGCAGTTATACTACCGAAGCAGTTTTCTCAATCACTTTTACCCCAAACTCCTATAAATTTTTGCATGAAAAGAAGAACACAAAAACATTTCCCAGCTGAAAATCGGAATAAAAAAAGTGCAAAGAAATCATAGTTGCAGCAACGGCCGAATGACTCCCATATGTGAACCCTAAACCACCAAAAAGAAAGAAATGGGAGAAATTGACCTTGAGCACTGTCACCTTGTAAGTCGATTAAATCAACTTGGTCGCCTGTTTCTTCCCCACGACTGGTTGTCTCCGTCTTTGTCCCTCCAGTTAACCGCAGGCGAACCATCCCTCTCTCTCTCTCTCTAGCTGGTTCTTACTGGTATGAATTTAGAAATTAGAAAACGATGGGAAAAGTGAGCGACTTGAAGGAAAATTGGGAGTTGGTCATTGACTCAAAATGGGCAAGAAATCATAATCGGAAAAGAAAAAAAAAAAGACAGTCTTTTTGAATAATTTTGTTATAATTTTCGTCCCTTATTTTGTTTTTTTAATGCTTTTATATTGAACATAAGTTCTAACGATGTTTGTCAAAAGAATAAGTACTCCATAGTGTTACAAGTTTAAGAATTAATATTCACGAACTACTAGTTTAGAGATTAAAGTAGAATTGGGTCAAATTCCTAAAATCAATGCTTCGACTTTAGGTTTTCTTTTGATCACTCAAAAGTTTATAATAAGATTTTTAGTCCAGTTTTGTGCACAAAAAATTTAGTAGAAGTGGAGCTTTTTTAATGCTTCATGTCTTAAAAAGATAAGACGTCTTGTACAAAAAAATTCTCTCATATGGATTGGCCTTTCGGTTTCTTTTTTAGTAAGCTAATTGTGTAATTTGCCTCCCTGTTATTGTTATCATAATGAAGCATATTTTCCCTTAGAAAGCAATGATTCCTTTAAGCATTTTACTTTGATGTTAGTTTATGGATTCTACTTTTAATAATATTTTAAATCAATCAAGCGATGCATGCATGAATTTTAATTTTTCCGCATAGCATTACGTGGTTGCTCCAAAGCCGGCCGGCTGCTTACAACTGCTTCCAAAAACAAATTCTAGTGATCATTAATAGCCATTCACATACAACTATAATTTCATTTGTCAACTCGAACATATATGTTGCTGATTTTTCCTATAAAGTTAAGCATCGATTCACCATGAAGTTTCGGATCACATATTGTCAACCATAATATATAATTCACGTCTTGAGCATACAATCAAAAGCTGTCCTCACTAGTAAGATCTGCAGATATATATATATTGGAACATAACAAAATTACATCTTTTGTCCTTACGTTCTCTGACTTCGTCTCTCTAAATGAAGCCTTTTTCCTTAGGTACCAATGATTTCATTAAGAATTTTACTTTGCGTTAGTTTATGGATACCATGTTGGCAAACCAAACACACCTTGTATGTGTTTTTCTCATATAGCAGTACGTGATTGCTCTAAAGTCGGAGGAATAAAGTATATATTTTCTAAAGTCGGGTGCCTGCTGGTTACAGTTGCTTTCTAAAACAACTCCTTAGCGATGGTTTAAGTAGTTTTTCCTGTACAACTATCAGTGTGGTTTGTGGTCTCAAAGACTCAAACATATTGTGTTTCTGGTTGTTGGACATTTTGCCTATAAAAATGTCACATAGTCTGGCCATAAAGCCTCTACATGTTGAGCATCAAATGGCCATAAATTTTTCAAATTACAAACCTTAGACCTTGCCGCTTGACTCTTAATATCGAGCACGAAATCAATCCGCGGCAAATTGCCAAGATAGAACAAACTAACTAGCTCTCAGACAACAAAGCTGGAAGCAAGCTTCCTAACTGAAGCTACCGATTCGGCGATGTCTTCAACAGTGTGATAAGCAATCCAAACAAATAAGGTATGTTAATGTACCCTTTATCAATATTTAGTCCTTTCAGAATTTTGATAATCAAATTGAAAGTTTTACTCTATTTTCCATGAAGTTTTCTTTGTTTGACAAACGATAGCATTAGTAGGTTAAATAGTTAGTTGTTAGGGGAGATGGGACTCGGTGGAGATCGAATCCGCACAAACATGCATAGATATATGATTGTTTTGCCGCCACAGCTGTAAAGCACCATCTATTTTTCATGAAGTTTGAACTTGAATATAATTGTCGACCATACTACATAATCCAAATAACAAAACTGTCCTCACTAGTAAGGTCTTCAACGCATCATAAATCGGCATTAATCAAATTTAACCTAATGCCGTCTACTGCAAGAAACCTACTCGTTGTAAGAAATCAGTTTAAATAATTCCACAAGCAAATCCTGGCTTTAAGAGTTGCTAACACTAATTCCTCAAGCTTGCACCTACCACCCACAGCCTTTTGCAACCCCTGCATATACGTTTGTCTTTACTAAGATTGTAATTGGAGAAGCTGTGAAATTTTGTTCTCAAGCTGAAACAGCGAGGGCAGGGAATCGTCTTCTTGCGAGCCTCCGCTTTAGCTTGTTCTATATCATCAGCAGTAGGCCGCAAAGCTACAGGCATGCATGTACCACAAAGGTAAGCAAAAACAATGTTGGTACACCAGGACGTACGAAGATGCCAAAATCTCAAACGCACGAGATGTCAAGTTAATTACCAGGTCTAGAGGAACAAGCTTTCTCTCTGCCATCCTTATTCTGAAGTCCTAGCTTCTTCTCAGCAGGCCTCTTCCTATCCACATCCGTCTGCTGAATTTCCAGCTTCTTCACCTTTACATCCTGTGTAAATGAACAGATTTACACGGAAAAACAACGTCCGGTTTAATAATCTTACCATTCATACACAACTGGTTAATCCATGTGAAATCATCACTACGCGTTGCGAATTCATGAGTTGAACTTACCCTATCCTCCTTAACAAGCACCTTGTTCACCTCTCGTTTTCTTTCCAACTCTACAAGGTTTTCCACACATTTACTTCACAACTGAATTAAGAATCCCAAAAGTTAAAGTGACAAATGAAAAAACCAAAACAATAAATCAATGATCAAATACGCAGCAAAGGGAAGGATACGTCCTGTCTTCCAAAAGTTTAAGCAAGATCTCGGTGTTCTGTATAATGTCAAAGAGAAGTTAAAGCAAATAAATCATAATTAACAAAAAAGTTTAGCCAAATTAGATTGATAAAGTGACAACCTTT
This sequence comes from Crataegus laevigata, assembly GCA_963580275.1. Lineage (NCBI taxonomy): Eukaryota > Viridiplantae > Streptophyta > Magnoliopsida > Rosales > Rosaceae > Crataegus > Crataegus laevigata. Next base: position 3,766,655 of record OY756953.1, on the reverse strand, counting down.
GTATTCTTGGTTTCAGAAACAAGTTGGATGAGCTTCATGTTTTCCTGACAACATTATATTCAGATCAAACAAGTCGCACCAACAGCCAAATCAAAATTTTAATTAGGGGTATTGCCTAAAATGATCATAATCAAATTTCAGTTGCTAAATTGGTCAAAATCAAGCATCAAGGACATATCATTCAAATATCGACGATGATTAGATATCAATGGCATTCAGAAAAATCGATAATTTCAGCAATTAGAATTTAATCATTTCAGTAATTGAAAATTGATAATTCCTGAATTAATTAGGAGAAAAAACAACAATAATTACCTCATGTAGACTTTGAACTGACACTTTAGCAAAGCAATCAGCTTGATCCACACTGGAGCTCTCTGTCTTATATCTTTTCTTTTTATCTGGTATCCAAAAATCTGAGTCATTTTTCAGCAAGCAAAGCAAAATTTTATAAAACGCTCAAAAATCAAACCTAGTTGCTTACCTCAAGCTTTTACAAAACGTTTACGTAAAAAAAAAACGAAAAGAAAAAAAATTCGCAAGTGAAATTCTTCACTCCCACCACTACAAAAGAAAGAAGAAAAAAGTACAAAGAACATCACAGATTAACTCTAAACCATAAACCCTAATATATGATCTGATGTATACATGATTTTTTTGGTCAATCTGATTCATACATGATTATCACGAATAAAACACATCCAAGAACTGTTCACATGATATGATAATAATAAAGGGAGCTTTAATAAAACACCCCTGGCACTGTTTACTTTTAACGAAAAACCACTTTTTTACCTTTAACTGTCACTATTCATTATACCTTCAAAAATGACTTTTCATTAAAACTGTCACTATTCAGGAACTTTTCGTTAGTTTTCCAAATAATAAAACATTAGGTTTCTCCTTGTTTTGATGAATAGCATAATTTGTTGTGTTATTATATTTTATTTCATATCTATTTGCGATGTTGATCTAACAATTGGATGATCGACACAAACACGAAACCGGCTGAACACGATCCGTTGCCACCCCTTGCAGGCAACAAATGTACCACTCTCAAATGCGAAACCCTAACAGAAATTGAACGTGAACCGGACAAGAAAGAAATGCGGGCAAAAGAAATGTATGCTTTAGAAAGCAGAACTAGGGTAATCTTTACACCTTGAGCGATGTCATCCTCTACGTTGATCACTTCAACTTGGTTGGGCGTGTTGCGAGTTTCTTTCACAGGACTGGTCACCCTCTTTGTCCCTCCCAGTTCCCTCATGCGATCATCTCTCTCTCTCTCTCTCTCTCTCTCTCTTAGAAATTAAAATAGTGACATCCAAAAGATCCGGCTCTTTTGGATATACTTTTAAAATGACTGAAAGCGTTTGTAGAGAAAATATTTTTTTGTTCCAAAAGCACTTAAAGTGCTTCCTGGAATTCCAGAAAGCACTTTAAGTGCTTTTTCATAATTTACTTGCATTTTTACTAAGAATTGGTTCCAAAAACATTCTCATCAACAACACTTTTAGAGATTTTAAAAACACATCCAAATGAGCTCCCAAGTTTTGGCAAATATTTCATTGAAAAGTAAAGCCGTAAACGTGTTTTATTGCATGAAAATTTGCAAAGTTTTTAGTGGCATTAAAAATAGGATTATTGACCCATATTTAAGAATCTTTTTAGCTCGATTACAATTGAAACTATTCCATGTAAAGTGATGCTCTGCGGTCCATTTGGGTCAGTTCCTTGGCAGTTAACACTATTCAATTCGGGACGATTTCTCCGCCCCATACTCATCATTTGATCTCAAATTATACTTTGGTGGGAATTACCATATATAGATAACAAAGTGAAACATCGCTGGGTTAATACATATCAATTTTCCATCATTTTTTATAGCTAGACGAATTATTTCATTAATCAGATTTGAAATTCTCCTTTTAACCAATTCAGTGATAAATATATAAGAAAATTCATAGCAACAAGAAATTTTGTATCACCCAAAACATATTTTGTTGCAAGAAAGTATACTAAACATGAAGTTTCATTAGAAAATATTAACAGAAATGAAATGATTATATTCTTTGATTTTATATGATCTACTTTAAACTAGTTAATCTAAATTGTAGCGGGTAACTCAAGTGTATAGGGGCAAGCACGTCTGTTCCAGCCATATGATTACGTATACATCTACCAAATAAATGATTTATAAGAAAACTAGGAAAGTGCAACCAAACAATTAGAAGTTATTCAACAATGTTTCTTATAATTAAATAAGCGGAGTGTTACCTACACATCCCATTTTACTTTTTACATACTCCTCGGTAGTTTTTGCCCCTTGATATTCTTTAATTTTTTCGATCCAAAGGCCGAATATTAGAAGGGTATTTGAAAAGTAAAAAATGATGTGTGAATATCACACTTCTTAAATAAAGGAATGTGTTTTGGCTATATAAAGGACAGGGTTTCAAAAAGACTGCATGGATGGCATGGGAAACTACTTAGTGCCTGGGGGAATGTGTTTTGCCCTATGAGCTGTTTCTTGCTCCCACGATATTTCTGCAATGACATAAATCGCACACTTACATAATTCTGGTGGGGTGGGAATGAAGGACAACGAAAGGTCCACTGGTGCTCATTGGAGAAACTATGCCAGCCCAAAAATGAGGGGGGACTTGGGTTTCGAAACTTATATGCATTCAATATGGCAATGTTAGCAAAGCGGGGTTAGAAGTTGATCTATGAACCCCAATCTATGATGGCCAGAATCATGAAAGCAAAATATTTCCCGAACGGGTCTTTTCTAGAAGCCACACTCAAGCCTAATGCCTCTCATGCCTGGAGGAGCATTTGTAGTGCACGGAAAATCATTGAGTTGGGTATGTGATGGCAGGTTGGAAATGGGGAGTCCATTCAAATTTGGAAGGACCCATGGATTCCACTCCCATCACGGTTCCGACCCTTCTCCCCAAAGTCGACGGATTATAGCCTCGAACGTGTGAATGAACTCATTATAAATCAAAAGTGGAATGGGGAATTGCTGAGGACGCTTTTTACAGAGGATGAGGAAAATCAGATTTGCACTATTCCAGTCAGCATTTAGGGCCTCAATGGACAAACTGATGTGGCATTATGAGAAAAATGGAAGATTCATAGTTCGGAGCGCATATCACGTGGCTCGAAGCTGGGTTCAGCCATCAAATGGAGGAGCTTATTCCTCTAAAACGAGGACAAACACAAAGTTCTGGAACAAAATATGGGGAACACACATACCACCAAGGGTAAAGGTTTGCGTTTGGAAATTAGCTCACAACCTGATCCCTACCAAAGCTAATCTAGCTAAGCGGCATATTACTAATGAAGATTCCTGTGTTGTATGTTATACCCATGGAGAAACGGTTATGCATCTGATGAGACACTGTCCTTATGCCAAATGTGCTTGGTTGGCATCAAATTTAGGAATCATTGCGAGTGATACTCGAGATATTTATTTCCTTGATTGGGTTTCTGAAATAGCTGAGAAGCTCCCAAACGAACGTTTTGATGGGTTCCTAATGTTATGTTCAGCTTTATGGGAAGCTAGAAATGCTAAGCTATGGGAAGAACAGTGTGACACTCTAGATGCCTATGCGACCAGATCAATGCAACGTTGGCAGGAATTTGTTCATTCAAATCGCGTGGGAGGAAATGTTGTTGGGCCCCGACCGACCTTTATTCCAAGATGGATTGCACCACCGCCGGAGCATTTTAAATTAAACGTCGACATCGCTTGGCATAAGGTCAAAAAGGTGGCTGGTTTTGGAGCTGTTCTTAGGGACGACACAGGGAAATTCTTGGTTGCACGGTGTGGCAGTTTTCAGGATTGTTTTTCCCCTTTGTAGGCGGAGGCTGTAGCTGTAAGGGCGAGCTTGGTTTGGGCGGGAGAAAGGGGTTTCCAAAACTTTCAATGTGAGAGCAACTCGCTTCAGATTGTTCAAGCTTCCAGGAATCCCTCCACTGACTTATCTGAAATTGGACAAGTTATGGAAGACATCAAGGACATGCTATCAACAATCAATGGAGCTATTTTAACCCACACCCGCCGACAAGCAAACAACGCAGCACACAGACTCGCTCGCTAGGGCTTCTCGGTGAGCACCGTCCGTGATTGGGATGATCAACCCCTAACCTTAATTTGGGATCTACTTATTTAAGAGAGCGTGATGCCTTAAATGGCCTTGTAACAATCTATGTAACGACCTTTATCAATGAATCTACTATCGTTTCTTCAACAAAAACAACAAAAAATGCAACAACTTCTTGGAGAATATTTGGTTAGAATTGAAGAAAAGGGTTAATGGGTCATCTACTTTCGTATTGTTGTGTTTACTCCATTTGGTCTTTCTTTTGTTTTGTGGATGGGCCTTTGATTTTTCGTTTGGGTAAGAGCCTTTTCCTTAGGCATCAACGATTTCTTAAAGAAATATTCGTTGATATCAGATGTTTGCAACTTTAAGGTAAATCTTCACCATTAATTGAGATATCAGCTGTTTGCAACTTTAAGGTAGATCTTCACCATTAAGTCAATTAAGCATTATTGAAGTGTTTCAATTTTCTTTTGTGACAATAAGTGATTGCTCCTGCACTATAGAAATGAAATGCTCTCTAACAACTACTTCTAACTGATGATCAAGATTTAAGAAGATTTTTTATATACAACTAGAATTATGGTTTGCAAATTCAAATATGTGTTTCTGACTCTTGGAGGTTTTGCCTTAAAAATTCCACTCTCTGCAGTATTGCCTGTTATTGAGTATCCAATGGCCATGAAATTTCCAACTTACACATGATTTTTTTCTCTCATATAACAAGAGGCCAATAATCTTCTATATTGTGAAATAATCTTCTTAATTATATGAATTAACGAAAATCAAAGCTTAAGCACATAGTTAATGAGATTATCAACAGCATCAAAAGCTCGTACACTCATTCTGCTTGATCAAATTAATACTCATCATAACCGTTGTACATATAAATTTGCATTAATCCATGATTTCATTTCACGTAATGCATTTAGTTCCTACATTCCTACTCCGTCTAATCCCAAACAATAAACTTAAATTACTGATCTAGCAACAAAAATATCGTTTACAATACTTCCATACATAACAGTACAATGTAAACCTTTAAACCATTAGTTCCAACAGAAAACTAGCAATCGGAGCATCTTCCAGACTGCGGCCTCGGGGTGTGGCGGTTGTTGGCGCCTGAACCCGGGTAGTCATGAAGCTCCACGTCCATTCTTTCAGTGATAGCTTGCTCTTTATAACTCTTCTCTGTGGTTACCTGTTTTGAAAAATGAAAATTAAGTACTGGAAGGCTAGTAACTCAACACATATATATTTTCCTATAAGTGCTTCTCGCGAGTTGTGTTACATGACACATTTACTATGACTACATGTATATTAAGATCCTTAGAGGATCCTCGCTGAGTTGCGAAGAACTATGATACCGAAATAATGGAGTAATACCAGTTTGTTACTTCCTGCAATTTGATGAAGTTGAGGTCCATGATTTAGGCTTCCAATTCCTGCATGTTGTAAAAAGTAAATTAGAACAGTAAGGAAAAGAATAAGAAGAAGAAGATGCAGAAGCAGAAAGTTGTTAAAAGTTTACTTGTAGCTGGGATGGCATTCAAGAAGATAAGGTGAGAAAATCCTAGCAAGATCACAAGCACATGAAGGAGACTGCTTGCCATTTTCTCTATGAAGTTGAATGTTAATTGTCTTAAAGCTATCACTACTCAATTTATACATCTCACAAAAGCTGCTTTTCTAGATCTCCTTTTTTTGTGTTGTTGGGATTTAGCAAAAGTCAAAAAGGTGAAAGAGAAGAGAAGTGTGAACCATAGAGGTGGAAATTTACCCAAAAATGCGGTGAGGTTGCGGGGAAATTGTTAAGTGGGAGATATATTTAAGTGAATTTGGTAGTGGAGGTGACACAAAGGATGATTTTGTGACAAAATTTGAGCTCAAGGCCTCATGCACTAAATTGTAGGTTAAGGTTTAGTGGGAGTCATCATCATTGGAGCACAAGGATAGTCAATGAATTGGAAGAAGAAATTCACTAAAAAAGCAAAGGCAAATGGACTAAGACTTTTGGGATTCCATTTTAGTGGCATGTCAACTAAGTGGTAGGGAAAACAAACAACAACCACCAAATGTGATAGCATGTAGTTATGCATTACAATTATCACTTGTTTGAAAGAGAAATTTTTTTGTAGAAGATAAGGACATGTTTATATGGAAGAAGTTAGTACAGGTATTTAAAATTTTCAATTTCTAATTTTTTTGCGTTTACTGATGCATGAATATTAGAGTTAGTATGATAGATGATTTCACATGCGTTTATTAACATCGTGACGTGTACGGACTCAAAAAAATATATAACTATTACATTAGGATTCGTAACTAAAAACTAAAAACACCATGAATTTAATTAATTAGGACAGTGGCTGGTCTCATTTTCATTCCTTATCTTCCTTATTTTTTTTACTTTTCCTATTCATGACCTCCTCTTGTTACGACTCTTTCTTTCCAAAAAGAACACACAATGATCTGGTTGGACGAAAGTGCATAACATATTTACAGTTGGCTGGTAACACAATCAACTTAACCATTCAACTTTGTTTTGACTTCAGTAGACATATTGGGATCAAGTTGTCATGCTTTTACTTTAAACTGTTTGACTTTATAAATCACCAATTAAGCTTCACATTGCTCCAGAGTGTGTCTGGCGTGTCACTGCACTTACATGGTGAAAGTAGTTATTGACAATGAAACAAACAAGCTGGCTGATGTACTAGTGACGTAAAATAAATGGCCGAATAGATTGAAGAGGAGATGGACCAAAGAAAGTCTAAAGGACGTAGTGAGAATTTATATATTTAGCGTCCGAGTTATAATTAGGGTCATAATATCTTTCCAAAAAGAGAACAATGTCGCTGTCCAAACACTCTGCTTCGTTGTGACACATGATACATTTTGGCTATATGAGACTGTTTAGACTACCAAAACTGCATTTTTAATTCTATAATAAAAATTTAAACTTTTCATTGTCGTCCAATTAATGTCGGTTTGTTTTAATTTAATTTCCTAAGGCCCTTGAGTCACCCCTAGGGTGTTGTAATTAGGTTATTTAAGCTATTGGCTGAACCCTGTGATCATCTTCCAATCATTAATCAAACAAACCTTTTGGAATTTTAAGATTTGGAATTTATCTTAAATTTGATAGATTCCAGAATTTTGTTCTTCAAGAAATTATGCTTGTAATCCTTTTAGCTTTATGTTGCGTCAATTAGCCAATTTCAGAAATTAATTAACAAAATCAAATAACTAATTACAATGTGAAGCTAGAAGCCTAATTATCCGAAATGGGGCTGAGAAAGTAAAAAAGAAAAAGCAAGAAAAAGCTAAATGATGATTTCATAATATTCATGTTCTACTTTCTGCTGCTTTTGCATGCTTCAATACTTATCATGCTACTTTTTACTCAAACTTTAGTCAACCCTTCCAGATGGGACGCTGTCCGTTGATGATGCTTGCTTGGTCTCACCCAATTTGGTCAATCCATTCATACCATAAGGATCAATTTGTCACACACTTCACATTGAGTTCATGTGCTTAACAACTTACATGAAACGTCCACATAGATAGGCAAGTTTTCTTTCGAATATGAGCGAGTTGAGAGGGATAATCTGATATAATCATTGAGTTATAGGTTACACAACTCATGATATGTAAGATTTCCTTCAGACGATGACCGATGACTAGTAAGTCTTCTCCATTTTACGTAGATAGGCAAGTTTTTCTTCCGAAGATGAGTAATGATCGATGAGACATTTGCATTTTGATTTTGGTCCATGTCAAATTGTTTGGGTCACCATGAGAAGAACTTTTGGGCTTTGGGACACCTTACACTATTTGGGAACTCGAATGGACCTAACTCTGTGCCCACTGGCAAAGCTTTCAATGGGCTTTCTACTTCACTTGGCCCATAAATTTTGAGCCATATTACAATTACTTTCAACCTCATTGACATTGACAAAGCAACTTACTTTAATCATAGTAAAGGGAAATTTCTTCCCAAATTTCATCCTAATCTCATATTAATCAAGTTTATTTATTTATCCTGTCCAAATCAAACCCTTAACCGCCCACTGGCCCAATCCGACATTAAACAAATCAACTTTAACTACCTAATTAGACTTGTTTAATTTTGATATAAAAAAAAAGACTTGAATGTTTTAACATTTAAGATTTGACAAGGTGTATATAATACAATTACTATCTCAACAAGCGATTTTTTAATGTGTCAGGAACACAACTCAGTAGACCAAGTGTAGTAATGCAATTGGTTGCAAACTTGGAAAAGAAAATTCAACCATTATATTATGACACTTAATATATCAAATTATGTTCCCAGCACACTGAAAATTTTTTGCGATTATCGGAGACAATTCTGTAAATGCAATCAACTGATAAGTATGTGATTAAACTAATCAAAACCATTTGACCTTTTACACCGAAAGACCAAACCTTATGCTGGGAACTTTTTATCCCTACGTGTAGGTTGTTCAAAAGTCATATGTTTTTACTTTTATATTTCTTAATATTCCTCCACTAGGGATTTGGTGTCATCCCTTGAGAGCTCTGCTTACATACAAATTGGTGGATGGACTACGCGTGTCATGCACTAGGACACTTGTTGCTTATCTACGGGAGCTTTGTGGATAAACTGTGAAGGCTTTTCAACTTTGAGCTTTTTGGGGTGGACCCCATTGAATTGTTTCTGCAGCTGATGTGGCACTGGCAACAAACGTTGTTGTCCTGATCTGAAATTAAATATTTACTATTCTTTTGAAAGTGTTATTAAAATGACTGCATGTGTTTAAAAAGAATATTTTTGAGTTCCAAAAACATTTAAAGTGTTTTATGCAAGAACCAATTATATCATTTTTTCAAAAAACACTATAAATGTCTTTTGAGAAATTACTTATATTTTACAAATGATTAGTTCTAAAAATATTCTTTTATAAAAAACGCTTTCAGTTATTTCTAAAATGTGGATTGTACCACGTGATACATGATAAATAAAGTTGTATCAATACATTTCGTAAATGAGAGTCATGCAACCAAAATTCAAACATACGGCCAATACTATGGAATTGAATTTTATTTTATTTCTCTTATATTATGTACATCGTGGACCTACATATGAGTCAGTATAAGTAATTGTTTAAAACTCTATTAATGGCTATTTTTAGTGGCGGAGTCAAGAATGTTCAAATAATAGAGTTATGATTATTACAATAGAAAACTTTTTTCGACCATTTCATCAAGCATTAATAGAAACTTGTCAATTCTTGAGAACATTTCCTAAAAGGCTTATTATGCCAACAACTACTATTGTCTGTAAAGACTTGTCAATGGTGGCTATATGAAATTGTGGAGTAATGTCGAAAACTCTCAAGTCCTGTCAACTAAGGTATTTCATTGAATATTTGGTGTGCACAATAGAGTTGCACACAAGAAGAAGAGAGAAATAGAAGACCAGGAAGATTAAAAAATAAAAGTAGAAGCATGAGGAGAATATTGTAATTTAGTTTGTCATAACTGTTTATAGTGTTGAAATACAATACATACAAATATATATAGAGTTTTTAAAGTTGTTGGAATTATGGACATTCATTGACTCTATGCTAGCTTCACCATGACCATTCTAAAAAATTTAAAAAAAAATTAAAGAATACAAGTTTAGAAAAGTAACATTATTGCTTATGTGCCATTATTACGTCGAATTTTATGATTCATATGGTTTCTCTTCTTCTATGTAGTGATGACACACCCCGACCCAGGGGCCAAAGCGTGCTGGCCGTCACGTGCGGGTGACGTAGCCAAAAACGTCAGCGGAAGGTAATTATGCATGAAATGCAGCAGTGAAGTCAAGTTGATAATATACATAAGATAAATAGTGCTAGAGAGCGGAAGTGTAATAGTTAAAGGTCACAGAGCCAATCCTAGGTGTAGTTGTTTAAAAACAAAACAGCACAACTACTAAAGAAGTCCTACATCAGTGGTGGTCTGTCAGAACTGCCTCGGTGCCTCGATAGCCGTCCACGTCGTCGCTACCTAGAACCTGGAGGGGCGCAAAACAAAAAATGTGAGTGGGCAAAAACAATTGTTTTCAAAAATCATTTCACAAAAATCCATAAATAACCCCTCACTGTAACACAATATAATTTTCCCAGAAAATAATACATATATAAACTTATATACGAAACTCGTCTCAGAATCAAACTCATTATCAAAACTTGATGATAGGCCATGTCGATATACCAACTCAGAAAATCATCATCATCAGGCAAGTAATGTAATCAGAAGTGTCCCTAATGTAACGTCAGCCGGAGTCACCTCTAGTGACCTGTACGGCTGAACCTATAGCTCAAGGCTCCCCTAGGCTATAGCATAGGGAGAGTTTGGTTCTTCAAGTTTAAAAATATTAATTTTTGGGTTAATTTGTGATTTTTAATTGTCATATTCCACTTAACAAATGATTTTTTTTTTAATTAGTAAGGTTGTTTTTAAGAATAATAACAGCTAATAGATGTTAAATAAACTCATTACTTTAACTAATATTATATTTAATAGTAATAATTAAAACTTCCATACCACAAATGGTTCCTTATTTTATTCACTTGAAAACTTTGAAGACTAAAAACCTAAAAAACATAGCATAAAATTCTTGCTTCAAATTACTACATTCAAGTTTTTACTATTATATAACTTTATGTAGGCAACATAGGATTAAAATTTTGATTTCATAGTAACAATTTTAGCTTAGCCCACCCGCCGAATAATTTCTGGCTACGCCATTGTCAATCGCTATCAATTATTATCCTGCACACGAGTCGGAACCACCTATAGTGGTCTATACGATAGGCTAGGTGTATAATATTACGCTCAGTGCTACGATCACGTGAAGGCTGTGCGACGAATCGCGGGTCACCTACGAGTCGGAACCACCTATAGTGGTCTGTACGACAGGCTAGGCACCTGCCTTGGATCCAAGGTGAGCGTACGGTGCGTGAGGTGAACGATCACGTGAAGGCTAGGCCTTACTCTGGCGGAGCACAAACACCCGAGGTGCAGGTGATGAGCTAATCACAATCTATCATCATCTCAAACCCTATCTATCATACTTACCTGACTTACCTGGCCGTCCTCGGCGTCGGAGCATAGCAATTGCAAACATAATCATATTTATAAAATATAATTGGCATACGACATGGCAACGTAATTATAAAACCAATTCCGTTCATAACTCATGAAATTTGCGTTTCTGGGAAAAACGCCAATAATATATATATATATACTGAAAACAAAAGCCCACTCACTGGTATGTCGACGGGTCGTATCCCCCGAGCCTAGAATGAATGCGCTCGTCCTCTGGGTACGTCTTACCTATATGTGAAACAACTGCAAAACCGTCATTAACAGTACATAACCGAACCACGTAAATAACTTTTTATACGAAGGTCAATTTTGGTATTTAAATATACCAACGCGACCTACACGACGTCACGAACATGTAGAAATTTTCAGGTAAATTTTTGGACCCCGCACGCGTCGCCACGCGCCTACCAAGGCACGGACAGACGCGCTGGCCACGCGCGGCACGTGCCTCGCACGTGTGACAGAACCCTAACGACTCGGGAATATTCCGTTGGAATATTCCGTTATCTTCTAACGGATTCCGTTAAAACTAACTGACGGCGTGAGGAATATTCCGTCAACTTTGACGGAATATTCCGTCACCCCCAACCTCCAGCTCCAGCGACCGTCGCCGGCGCCGTACTGGTTTTTCCGGCGACCATTTTCCGGCGAACCCTCAAACCTTCATATCTCCTTCATTTTTCATCCTTTTTCCACGATTTTTCTTCCTACATGCTCTAAATTTAGTGTAGAATAAGTATACACCTTCAAATCCTTCGAAAAACACCTAGAATCTCGATGAACAATTCCTCCAAAATCGGCCAAACCAAGAACCCGTGATCCCGACGTCCAAAATGCCTCAACGGGGGTCTCCGAGCCTCGTGGGAACCTCTAGAACATCACTGTGATCTTGTTTCAACCTAAAACACAACCATAACAAAGATGATGAACAGTGCCCCGAGTTTAGGTCACGGGTTTGGTATGTTTTCGAAGGTTTCCATCCACAAAACCAACATATATAAACTCAGGAAGTCTTAAGGTACAGTTTTACACTTACCTTAGCCTCGATCTGAGTCGATGAGGTGTGGTATGGGTGCGTCCGTACGTTTCAGATGAGGAAGGAGGGTGAGAGAGAGTTCGAGAGAGAAGGAGAAGGGAAAACAGAAACAATGCACATGTGTGCATGCGGCGTACGTGTGTGTGTGCTAAAAATATCAGCCCAATCTTTGGGCTTAAATAATTAGGGCACCCAAGCCCAAAACCAAACCCAAAATCATAACCGTTCCCGCGTATTCGAGGGCAATATTGTCATTTTACGTCGAAACTATATTTAAACTCGGGACGGGATGTCACAAGTGATGTAGTGTGCATGTTATGTATCATTTATTAGTGGAAGAAATAAAATGTGTAAGAATAAAGTTTGGATGAGTAACAATTTTCATAAGGAGAATGCATGGCTCCACAAAGGATGAGGATTGGAACAATTTATATTATAAATAATTATATAAATACCATCTCTATAAAAAAAATTGATTAAAATTAGATCGTTTAGTTAATCAATTTCCGATCATCTGTTTTTATACAATTCAATGACTAAATCTCATATTTATTAATGATTCCCTTCATAAATTAAATTTTTGATGAATATGGCACAAAGTGTTTTGATGAAGAGAAAGATTAACATAAGATAACAATAAACATTATACAATTTTTTCTTAGAAAGAAGGAACACCTTGAACATCTTCATTTGGGTTCAATTTTTTTTTTTATAACTATTGTTATTAGGGGGAGGGGGATAGTTTGAAACTAATACAATAATTTAGGTGACGAAGAGTTTTGAATGCAGAACGCATGGTGAAAACTAACACTATTCACTAAGATATTATGCCACATATAATCTTCAATTTTTTTAATCCACATATAATCTTCATTTGGTTTCAAATTGATTAAACATATAGCATACATGAAGTACTTGTCACGTCCCAGACTCGGCTCAACCGTAGCACAATATTGTCCGTTTTGGGTCCCGGCCACGCCCTCACGGTTTTGTTCCTGGGAACTCATGTGAGAACTTCCCAGTGAGTCACCTATCTTAGGATTGCTCTCACCCAAACTCGCTTAACTTCAGAGTTCCGACGAACTCTAAAGCCAGTGAGCTCCCAAAAGGCCTCGTGCTATATGGAAGGGAGCATGTACATATAAGGTACATCACCCTCTCTTCGTTGGTCGATGTGGGATCTCATAATCTACCCCCCTTAGGGGCCCGACGTCTACGTCGGCACACTCGCACCGAACTACAAAGTGGCTTTGATACCATTATGTCATGTCCTAGACTCGACTTTGTCGTAACACGATATTGTCCGCCTTGAGCCCCGGCCACACCCTTACAATTTTGTTTTTGGGAACTCACACGAGAACTTCCTAGTGGGTCATCCATCCTGGGATTGCTCTCGCTCAAACTCGCTTAACTTCAGAGTTCCGACAAACTTCAAAGTCAGTGAGCTTCCAAAAGGCCTCGTACTATATGGATGGGAGCATGTACATATAAGGCACATCACCCTATCTCCATTGGTCGATGTGGGATCTCACAGTATTAGCACTGTTCGAAAAATCCCATCCTAGCATCACCTAGGTCTCGCCTAGGCGCTTGGTGGTTAGTCACCGTCCCGATTAATGCCTAGACGTTTGAAAATTAAGAAATGACACCTAAATCTGCTGAGGTGCCTGTCTAGACTGCCTAGGCACCCGCCTAGCCCGTCAGGACTCGCTTAGATTGCAACTCACTTAGATAGAAAATATATAACTTTCATTTTGATTTTTTTCTTCTTCAATAAATTGTAAGACATTTGTTGAATACTTAAATGAACACATACCCATGTTTTCATTATGTTCTAATACTTCATAATATAGTCATTCTATTTTGTAGTTTATGTGAAATTATATATATTTTAAGTATAAACAGACACTTATTTACATGAAATATAATAGATTTACTTAAATCTGCCTAAGTGTTAGGCCCCAGCCCACCCTCTAGCCGCCTAAGTGCTAAGTCCTAACTCGCCACTCAATTAGCGCTTAGCTTCTTTTAGAACCTTGCGTACTAGGAATGAAAGTTTGTATTTTACAACACTTCTCCTCTTATTAAAGGATGTGGCCACTAATGTCTCATAATACTTGTACACATGTGAATTGGTTTGTAGGGTTACTCGAAATAAAAATGGTAACAATAGGTAGGCCAAATTTTTAAATTAAATGATATGTCAACAATACTAAATAAGCACGAATCAACACTTAAGTAATAATTTAATAATTAACAATCACACCATGTAGTTTACAAAATTTAGTCTATAAATCTGATCTCCCTAACATTAGCAAAACAAGAATTCAATACCAAAACTAAAATATCCTAAATACATGCTCGTAAATACAACCATGTCCAATGATCATGTAACTTGTGGGTAGGTGCAATGCAACCAAACTTCTTTTCTTTTCTTTTTTTTCAACTTTTATTATAAAGTAGAGATTTCATGTAAAATTTGGATTCAATTCCTTTAAAATTTCATTGGGATATGTGAGATTTGTGGATGCTTAAAATATACTAAGAAATCTATCCAATTCTCTTGAGTTCCTCAACTTTTTCAAAATTTTTAAAATCAATTTCTAATTGAATACACCCAGATAAAACTGCTTTAAATCATAATTAAATACCCCTGAATTTCTAAAGATTTTAATTCACTATTTTAAAATCTTAATGAAATACACTTTGAATTTTAAAAAACCACTTAAAATTCTAATTGACTAGTCCTAAATTCATTAGAAAAATTAAAATCTCTAAAAATTTCATTTTTTTATACAACTAAAAATTTATCAATAAATTGAGCGGTTAAAAATGTGAAAAATACTGGTACATACCAAAAAAATCCAAAAAACAACAATTAGATATATATATATATATATATACCTCGATGTAGCACAGAAATTCCGTGCATTAGAGAATCCAAAAGAAAATTGACAAGGAAAATCTTGAGGCCACAAGAACATGTGGCTGAGAATCAAACCACATATGCTGACGTGGCACCACCTCCAACTATTTTAAACGGATCAAAATCGTAGACGAGGTTTTACCACGCCCAATGCCACCACCACTCTCTCACCCAGAAGAAAAGAAAAGGAATACACCTCCAACGCTCGCGCCTCTTTTTCCACTGTTTGGCTGCCGGGAAAATGCTCGAAACTAAGGACCCCGCGATCAAGCTCTTCGGGAAGAAGATTTCCCTCCCCGCCGACATCGAGGACCTGGGTTTTGCTCGCCCTGTAGAGAAAGAAGTGGAAGTAGAATTGGAAGTGGAGTGCGAAGAGGAAGAAGAGGATGCAGAGACTGAGCAGGTGACAGTTTGTAACTCAGAGAGAAAGTTCTTGGTTAAATTGTTTGTTTGGATTCGACCCTTTTTTTAAATTGCTGGGAGCTTTGATGGGTCGAGCTCCCTTTTTTGATTCGTTTTCATTTTTCTTCTTTTTTTTGTTTGATTCTTTTTTTATCCTGTTTGATTAACTTTTAAAGTCTAGAAGATGAAAGAATCAGGGAAAGGAAATGGAAATTCTGATCCTTTTTTGGCCATTTGAGAATTGGAATGGAAAATTTGTTGCCTTTTGATTGTTTGATTCAATTTTGTTATTAATGAAAGATTTTCAATCAATGAATTTCGATCCAGCTTCTGGAAAAAGTATTAAAATTGATTCATTTTGTTACTTCGATATTTATTTATTTTGGTTGGTTAAGTTCAATTTACATATGCCACTGGCTAATTAGATTTTTTTAAAAGTGATTGCAGATTAAAAACTGTGAAACTGTTTGTGCTTCTTTATTTTTTCCTAATTAGGCAGCCAGGTTTTCAGCTGTGAGATTTAAAATTTCTTTTATGAATAAAAACAACAAAATCTCAGAGATCGTGAGTCTTCGTTAGCTCTAAGTACTCCATGTTTTCTTAGAGTCTCTGACCAAGTTTTCCTAAGTTTTCCTCTGTCATTTTTGCCCTGAGCCTGTCTCATAATCTCATCATTTAACCAACGTCTGTAAGTCTTCAGTTCACGTGTCTAACCCACCTTAACTGATTTTTTCTCATCTTATCTTCGATTGCAGCTACTCCTTTCTTTATTTCAGATATCCAACGAAGCATTTTTATCTCCGCAAATTCCTTTTTTACACGTGTTGATGCTTAACCGCCCAACCTTCCGTGCATAAAGTATTGCTGGCCTTATTGTCTTCCGTATAATTTTGCTTCAATATGAAAGGAATATTGGAAGGGTTTTCTATTGATTTTCTGAACTGTTGTTTTCATTAATTTTCTAGACTTCTTGGATTTATGTAACAGAGTAATTTGGATTCTCCAATTTCTAGAAGTTTCAGTAGATTTGATTCTGCGAATGAAACTATAGTACAACCAAACTTGCAACAAAAAGGATAAAAGGGCAAAAGATGATCACTTTTCTGTTGAAAAAAAAGAAGAAAACTCCTTGTAAACACGTAAATTTAGAGTACTCATTTCTTGTAGGTCAAATTGATCGATTCCATTTTGTTTCAAGTTTATTTAGCGATACTTGTTCCTAAAGCGTATTTTTAAAATTTTCAGGATTCGCCGTCACAAAAATCGACTGAGAGCATAGAACAAGATGATGGTTCTCAACCTACAAATCTGGAAACAATACCAGGTTCTGATGTGAACCCGAAGACACCCTCCATAGATGAAGAAAGTGCACAAACAAAAACTGCTCAGACGGAGAAAGAACGGAGTACTGAAAACTCGGAAGAGAAAACCCTGAAGAAGCCTGACAAGATACTTCCATGCCCCCGCTGCAAAAGCATGGACACTAAATTTTGTTACTACAACAATTACAACGTCAATCAACCACGCCATTTCTGTAAAGCCTGTCAAAGATACTGGACAGCAGGCGGTACCATGAGGAATGTGCCTGTGGGAGCTGGACGTCGCAAAAACAAGAACTCTGCCTCACACTATCGCCACATGACCATTACCGAGGCTCTTGAAGCAGCTCGGATTGATGCTCCAAATGGAGTTCACCACCCTGCATTAAAAAGCAATGGTAGAGTCCTCAGCTTCGGAGTGGATGCACCTATTTGTGATTCTATGGCTTCTTCTCTAAATCTTGCAGATAAAAAGGTTCCGAATGGTACTCGAAATGGTTTACATAAAAGCGAAGAACAGGTATTTCCATCTCCTTGCAAAGCTAGGGACAATGGCGATGATAGCTCCAGTGCATCTTCTGTAAATGTTTCAAAACCACATGTGCAGAATGTCAATGGCTTCTCTTCGCAAATTCCTTGTCTTCCCGGTGTTCCCTGGCCTTATCCGTGGAATGCAGCAGTTCCCCCACCGGCTTTTTGTCCTCCAGGATTTCCTCTATCATTTTGTCCTGCACCTTATTGGAACTGTGGTGTGCCGGGCACTTGGAACGTTCCTTGGTTTGGTCCACAACCCGCTTCTCCAAACCAAAAGTCTCCCCGCTCTGGTTCAAATTCTCCGACATTGGGGAAGCACTCAAGGGACGAAGAAGTTCTAAAACAAGAAATTTTGGAGAAAGAAGAGCCACCAAGACAGAAAAATGGATGTGTTTTGGTTCCAAAAACATTAAGGATTGATGATCCGAGTGAAGCTGCAAAGAGTTCAATATGGGCGACGCTCGGAATCAAGAACGACTCCGTCAGTGGCGGAGGGTTGTTCAAGGCTTTCCAATCAAAGAGTGACAAAAAGAAAACCGTCTCTGAATCCTCTCCCGCTTTGCGAGCAAATCCAGCTGCATTGTCTAGATCCCTCAATTTCCATGAGAGCTCATGAAGTAGCTATGAGTTTTGACAGAAACCCATCCAGCTAAGGCCATTTTAGTTGAGCTGGTCGAATCCGGGATGGGGAATCGGAAGGGCTGTCTCAACTCTGTAGGGTTCCTCAGTATGATAGGGGAACTAATGTAGGATAAAGGTCTAGTGGCAACTATTTTTGCCTTCTCGTAATGCACAGGATAAAGCTCTGATGTACTTAGTTTTCCCGAGTTTGTGTTCATGTACATGTCTATATCTCTATATTATATCTCATATTTTCTCACTTCATTTTTTTTTGGGTAAATTACACCATAGCCCCTCAGGTTTGAGGTCTATTACAACCCGGTACAACATCTTTAAAACATTTCACTTTCATACCTCAAGTACTATTTTATTTCAATTTCATACAGCCGTTATATTTTCCATCCATTGAACCGTTAAGTGTTGACGTGGCCGCCACATATATGCCACGTGGCTGCTAAATGTCTGCCACGTGGCAAATAAAAATAATTTTTTATTTAAAAAACCTAAAATTTCAAACCAAAAAAAAAAATTTGGGTAAATTACACCATACTCCCTCAGGTTTGAAGTCTATTACAACTTCATACAACATCTTTAAAACATTTCACTTTCATACATCCAGTACCATTTTATTTCAAAATAACATCTCCGTTAGATTTTCCATCCATTGGTCTGTTAAATGTTGACGTGGCTGCCACATTTGTGCTGATGTGGTTGCCACGTGGCATTTTTTTTTATTAATATTTTTAAAAACCTGAATCTTCTCAAAAAAAAAAAAAATACCCTAAAATCGTCTTCCCCGACTCACCCCCTTCTTCCATCCATCATCACCCCCCCCAAATCCCACTCGAGCCACCCTTTTCTCCCATCCCCCATCACCTACCCCCAAAAATTCCACCCGAAATTAGATAGATCTACTACAAAATGGTACTGGATGTATGAAAGTGAAATGTTTTAAAGATGTTGTATTAAGTTGTAATAGACTTCAAACTTGAGGGGTTATGGTGTAATTTACCCTTTTTTTTCTCAGAAACCAAACAGCATACAGGAATAAATAAAAAAAAGAGCAAATTTTCGACAAAAATATAGAAATTGAACACCGCCGACTCAAAACGTGAAATTCAAAGATGTTTCTGTTCTCTTTTTTCTATCATTCTCCTTCATCCAAACTGCATAAATGAGTATCTTCTCTAAAAACCAAGAAAAAACATTCACGGGATCCAATCTAAGTATCTTTTCTTGTGGGCCAAGGACCTGCAATTGGCACGCTATTGTCCCAATATTTCAACTGATCAAATAGTGTTGCGTTTAACTTTTATGGGTAGTAATGTTTAATTGGTTCGAGATACCGTCGTAATGATATTTTCTTTAACAGTTAAGTTGATTGCAACATTCATATTTTAGGAGCCACTCTTGTGGGGCTAAAATGGAGATGGCGACAAACCAACAAAATTGTTCTTTATTCCTAAAAAGGGCCAAATTGCCTTTCCCTTTCACCACCGAAGGATCTGAACAACTTGCACAAAAGTTTGGTTGCAGGATGTCCGATATTATCCTACTCTCCTTTTTCTCATTGTTTTCTTCTCATTTTTAGTAATTACGCTTACAAAACAAGTAAGTTCAAGCCTAAGAAAGAGTAAACCAACACAACTGGTGTTTTTTTTTTTTTTTGGTACAACCAATACATGCCTCGTTTGAAAGTGTTTTTAAAATGATTAAAAACGCTTTTAGTAAAAATATTTTTGTTACCAATCTTTAACACAAATGTAAATGAATCTTGGAAAAATACTTCAAAACGAGCCCACAATTGTTGAAGCCATAAATTGCCAACCTACATGAGAAGAAATTTTTGAAACAATGGTACGGTATGGTGTTCTGTGAAAGAGTCTTAGATCGTAGCATCAGTCCTCAATTACGCATCCATGGTTTTTCTAGGAAAAATTTGTAAATTGATGCTAAAGAAACCGAATGTTATAAACACATAATGACAGATTGCGATGCTACGATTCAAGACTCTTTGGTAACCTTAATACCCTATACGCTGAGCCAGCATGGAATTATTGGTTGTCCTTGACCTCAATAACTTTAAAAACTCTATGTATATTTGCTTGTATATTGTATTTAACCCCAACAAACAACTAAGACAAACTAAATTACGACATCCTCATTCTACTTCTTCTATTTTCTTCTATCATATTTGTCTTCCTTTTCTCTCTTCTTGTATGAAATGTTTTAGTTGAAA
This sequence comes from Crataegus laevigata, assembly GCA_963580275.1. Taxonomy (NCBI): domain Eukaryota; kingdom Viridiplantae; phylum Streptophyta; class Magnoliopsida; order Rosales; family Rosaceae; genus Crataegus; species Crataegus laevigata. The sequence continues at coordinate 3,746,317 of OY756953.1, read as the reverse complement.
AGCCTTGAAAGTCTTCAACATTACTCCACGGGATCCTACATCCACCCTCAACAAGCCTGTACAAGTAATAGTAGTCGTCGACATATGTTGACATAAAATTTCGATATATGTTGGCAGGAGTTCACATGTGCCTACTAGGTGCTCGACGAAATGACCCAAAGAAGCTTTTTAGTTGATATTATGACCTCATTATTTAAAAATTATGGCTACTCCACTGCCTATATTCGACCCTTTATTCAACTACGAACAACTACTCGTTAAAACGAGTCATTTCAGACATATGCAATATTAATTTGAGCAATAAAAAGGGCACTAATTAAATCCAAACTCATCTCCCTCTAACTAGCCAGTGACAGAAACTTGGAATGTTTATCCTTTGATAAGAAACTATGGATATTAGGATTACTTGGTGAAATACATGTTTACCTAATTTTCTTTGCGAAGCACATAGTTTGATGCATCAACGTCAGTGATGTATGTGTGTCTCAAATCAATCACCAATTGAAAACACAGATATTTTGGTGCAACAGGCAAATGCAGGCCACATTTTTTGTAAAGATGAGTTGTTAAATGGGACCCTAATTCCACACATAATGCCATGAATCATTTGGCACACACTCTCTCTCTTATTTGAAAATCAACTTACACAAAATAAGTACACCGATATGTGTCATCTTGATCCGATAATTTAATAGTATGCAGATTAAAATTTAAATATAATATTATGTTATTGAATCAAAACGTTATAATAATGATGAACTTGTCCTGTATAAATTTGTATCCTCTCTCGCTTTCGCTTTTTCTGTTTGTTTCTTCCTTTTTTGCTCTTTTCCTTCATCCTATACGAAAGCAATTGCCCCTCTATTCTCATCCATATACCTAATTTTAAAGCTTTGTGTGGGAGACCAAAGAAGATAAAAATGACATATTATGCTCAAAATTCTAGTGGCAAATTTGGTGGCGTTGCTAAATAGAGTGTTTCCAAATATGAAGAATTGAGCCTTCTTTCTAGCTAACAACCCTAAAAGGTCTCTCTGTAGAGAAATGAAAAAGGAGGAGAAAGGGTTTGGTTAAGTCATGTCATGTCATGTCATTTTACTGCTCCAACAGACTAACATGGAGCTCTTCCATTTTTCTCAAAAACCTACATTTTACAAGGGAAAGAGCAAAAAGAAAGAAAAGGCAACAGAAAGGCATAACGAACCTAAACACACCGAGCAGGAACGGAAGCATGACTGGCTGGGGCGTCCTACAAATTCCAACCCACCTAGATTCGAAAATATCTCCCCTAGTTTGAGTATTATAATGTTCTTATAAGATAATAAGAATGAAATGATGATAATGGAGGCGAGTCGAACTATATATAAGATTTGATTGTCGGACTACAATAATAGAAACCTTACTCTCTAAACCAACACAAGGCAATAGAAAGAACAAGACCGTGGAATTAGCCACTAAATACAAGTAAGTTGCTTCCTGCTCGCTCAAAGCAATTAGAAAGAGCTAACTTTCTGATAGAACGACCCCCTCGTTCCCTATCTTAGAGATTTATCAAATAATGAAAAGCAAAAATAAAAGAATACAAGCGGAAGACGAAAACTAAACCTGCGAAGAGAAAAACAAAGAAACATCAATCCCCTCGTTATAAAAAACAAGTAAATCTAGTCTAATCCCATCACTAATCCTCTCACCTAGAATGCTCATGCCACTCGTCGAAGAAATTCATTTAAGTACTCAATCAACTTAACAGGGCAGATTAAGCAACAAATAATCATTTAGTAATTGATTAATATAAGAACAAAGCTTGGTTGCTTGAAAAAAACAGGAGTTCCTACTGTCACCCAATAAGGCTATTTCCAACCGAATGGTCCAGAGGGTCGAAAATAGTCTCTAACTGAGGGCCAAGCCAGAGGGCTCGTGAGCACCATTGGACAAAAAAGGGCCATAGGGCCAACTGGCGGGCCCAAATCAGCCAGCTAGTCGGCCCCGAGCTAGGCTGAAATTTGAATTTCCAATGGCTAGTTGCTGACATCAGCTAGTCGTTATTTTTATAATTAAAAAATTCAGTTTTTTTTTTATTTACAAAATTCTTTTTTCTCTTATAACTTCTAAACCATTAAACATTACATAACATTAAGTAACATGAAACAATATTAAATAACACTATGATGTCACTTAGTCGTTGGATTTGAATTTAAGTTGTAATTTTTAAATAATAAATTATGTTTGGTCATCGGTTGGAGATGATTTTTTGTGAGGACTAAAACGAGCCTTATGACCCTCGGTTGGAGATGGTAAGAAATATGACAATGAACTGTTCATTAAAATATTAATTTCTTGAAGGGCCAGATGGCCTAATAACTTGACAAGTGTGTGTTATTAGTTCAAGTTTTATTTTATTTTTCAATTTTTTAGACACCTATCAAGTTATTTTTGGGTGAGAAAAGAATCACATTTTTTTTTAAGCAGCCAAACTTTGTTCTTAATATAATATGAGGCTAGGTGGAGAACCACTTATTTTATTTGCTCATTATTTTATAACCATGGTGGATCCTTGACAAACCAAACCCAAGCTTATGCATGTCTAATTATTACAGCACCAAATTATCTGTGGTTTTACCATCTCCCATTTGGCTCAGTTTACATGGATTAAAAATTTGCAGTAGAAAAGAGTTTTTTTTTTTTTTTTTTTTGGACAACAGTAGAAAAGAGTTTGGTCAGCGATTTCAACCTCTATATTTCCACTTTTTCCATGATAAAAATAAATGCTAATAACACTTTACACACTTAACAATTGAGGTGATTTTTAAAATGTATTGTGAGATTTTAGTTTTCTCACATTATTTTTTAAAATTTTGAAATTGTACAACTTTTGGATATTTGAACATCTAAATATTTGTTAAGTTGATGATTTTTTTAGTCGATGTAGTGTAAATGTAGCTTACATGTCATCGCAATTATGAATTTTATACTCACCATGTCATCGACTTAATAAAATATTCAAACAATTCATGAGACAAAAAGAATAAATTAATACAATTTCAAAATCTTAAAAGAAGAAAAAATTACAATCTCATGACCTATTTTATAAACCACTCAAAATACAACAAGTGTGAAATGTATTTAGCCCTAACACTAAAGCTGACATTGACTTTGAAAAGTAGGTTTTGGCATGTTGGGAGTGATAGTCAAAGCCCCCTCCAACACTTATCCTCTATTTTAGTGATCTTTTAGAATATCGTTCAAAGTCATCCAAGTTGTATAGAAATTGAGGGGGCAAATGTACCCATGTGTTAGGGACGGATAACTATTATTATTGAAGGAAACGTTGAATTCACTTAAATTAATTACTATTTTTTTGGTAAACAAATATATTGAAGATAAAAAACTACAACAAAGAGTTGTAGCCCCCCTCCCCCCCCCCCCAAACACACACACACACAAGAACAAACAAACAACTGTCAACAACGCTACATCAAACAACAACAACAAACACTAACTACTCATAAGATAAGTTTCGGCAATCCAAGCCTAAGTTTCGGCAATCCTTCATTGCAGAGGATTGCTATATAGGTTTTGTTTTTATTAATCACTTCTAACATACAAGCTAGCCAAAATTTTAGGATAAGTTTCAGCAATCTAAGCCTAAGTTTAAGCAATCTAAGCCTAATTACTATTAATCATTTTGTGTGTGAAAACAATTATTAGTTTTCAAGTTATCTACAAGTGTTGATTAATGTGCTTATTTTCTATTAATGAAACATTATATTATTTGCAAATGTCGTCCGAATTCTTAAAATACTATTTCTTAGCTTTCAATTCGCCTTTGATCATCAAATGAAATGTGAATGACCCGTTTTCAGCCAATGTATACTATGCGCCGAACTTTACCTATAATAATTATATATTTTACTCTTAGTTATTCACGGATGAGAATCCTCTCTGGATCCTCTTTGTGAGGATCCTCACATTCTAAGTTCATTGTACATCGTAAAGGCCAGTTTTATTAAGTACTATTTGTATTTAAATTTAAATAAATAAATTCAAAATGAGTTCTAGCTGCATAATACATGGTAAACAAATAGAATGCGAAGATATTTAAAATCTCCACAATTTAAATTCGGATAAGATCCAAATCCGTTATCCACAAGAGTTTGAATATTCAATCTTGGAGTTGAGGCTTTTAAGCCTAAAAAGTTGGAAAGAAGTCAAAAACACAGAACATCAGTGTACAATGTATGCTTATGATGGTGCGCCGTGCCTTTACTTTCATCCAAAGGAAACGCACGACCGTTGTTTATTTATTATATTTTCAAATACACTGTATGAGATCAATTGGAAGTTGGACACGTGTAGGGGCACTAAAGTAAAGGTCCAAATGAAAATAATAGAGAGAAGAAAAATCAAAGTGTATGCCTCTCCTTTATCATAAAAAAAAATTAATAAAAATGACTTGAAAATTTTAAGTTTTAATGATAAAAAAAATAAATAGTATTAAAATTAATTTTTTAGTGTAAAAATATAATTTTTTATTAAAATAAACAGTATCGGGAACTTATCGTTAAAGTTTTTTTTCTCCTAACTTATTCTATCATTTTAAATTAAAATGCTTAGTGCAAAAAGCATAAGACATTTTACCGCACAACAAAATGCATTCATGTTTATACATTTAAATACGGATTCAATTTTCATTAATTTCTCTTTTCCTTAACAACCAATAATTTAATTTATTAACATCATCATTTGTAAAAACAAAAAGACCTGGTGCAAAAAAGGAGAAAATGCTTTTAAAAGTAAGACTCTTTGCCACCTCAAATTTTTTGTGTAATATTTTATAATATTAACTTAAAAATTAATATTAACTGTGAAATGATAGAGATATAATAAAAAGTATAACTTCGAGAAGATTCTCGTTAACGCTTTTCAAGCACTAAAGAAGAGAGTGCGGATGTGATGTTTCACTTTCCATAAAAATCTAGAAAGCAAGATAAGGATCCAAACTTCTAACATTTTTCTTCTTTTATTCATTCTTCTTTGAAGGCTAAATCACGTGGTCAGAGAAATGTCAATCTAAAATTTAAGTTGCATAATGAGAGATAGAAAAATTATTGTCTTTGACAGTATGAAAGAAATTTAGAAAAATTAATAAAAGAATTTCAAAACTTTAAATTTTAACGATAAGGACAAAATAAAAAGTAAATTAAATAGCATCAAGATTGATTTTTTAGTGTAAAAATGTAATTTTTCGTTAAAGTGAACAATACCAAGAGTTTTTCGTTAAAGTTTTCAAAAAAAATTTCTCCTCGCATTGTGAATCACGATATTATCAATTGCAATTAAAGATTATTCCAAAGCAAAGGAGCATGGATTTTGCTTCACAAAATACGGACTGTCCATTTGTCTTATGCAACCCATATTTATCAATGGGAAGAAGAATGAAGAAAATGCTGAGCCAAATTTCTCATATATTAAAAGGCAAAGGATGACATTTAGTGTAGCCAACGACGGATCCAAGATTTGTAGGTCCCAACATAAAAGCTAAAAATAGAGACTAATTTGGTTTCATATCACTATTTTCTATTGAATTTGGTTCATTGAATAAATCAAGATTATTCTCAAAAGTAATAAAACCAACAAATTATTCTTAGCAACATAATGCAATTAGTGACTCTACAAAGATAAAATTTGTCAGTGTAACATATATCTTATTAATTGGGAGTTGGGACTAGAGTTTAGGATTAAAAAACTTATATGAATTTGAAAAAATTGAAATTAGGCAGCTAAAGGCGGTGGAACGGCAAATGGTGGTGGGGAATAGGCAAGGACGGAGCCAATGAAGGCTCACTGGGGGCATATGCCCCCACTCAAGTTATTTGTTTATTAAGTTGTCAACTACAATTATACAATACACACGCGTTATTTTTGAAAAAAATATAGGTATCTAATGTCCAACATACCTTTATATTGCATATACTTCATATAAATTATTATATGAGCAAAAGTTCTCTTGTTCTGTCATTCAAACCGAAAAACTTCTCTCCCGCGTAATCATGTATTAATATTTTTCTTGCCACTTTCCACTACTACACTGAAATTTTTGTAACATTGGAATTGTGATACATCATCATTTAAAATCATCTCTATTATCATATTGGGTATAAGCTATACTGTAATAAAGTTTTCCTAATTAATTTTCGAGTTGCCCTCACTAGAAGAAATTTCTAGCTCCGTCCCTGGGAATAGGGTAACTTAGGTTTAAAGTTGGAAGGTTGCGACGATACAGCTTGATACAAGTATTTCCTGTCCAAGTGGGAGAATATGTAGCAATACTAGTTTCCAGTTTCCCCTTCAATGCTAGGATGAATTCTACAAGAAGTTACGCAACGTCGAAAATTGTCATTGGATTCTACATCCCCCTGAATCTTGTCCCCGACAAACATTTCCATAGGCTGACAGTTCGAGAAGATCCATGTCACTACCTACATTTCAAAGCAATACGCTGTCACTTGCTCTCCTAAATTAGTTGAATTCATCCCTGGAAGAACTTCCACAAGAATTTGGGGTTACTTGAGATTACCTGAAACCCGACAGTAAGAACTCTTCTGGATGAGCTCGGCTCTAGAAAACTCAGTTCGATTTCCCTTTGATCGATTGACCGTTGCCTGCAATATGCAAGAGAAAATGCTTTTATTAAAGCGTAAGGTGTAAGTTATTAAATTCAAGGCAAACATCAGTTTCAATAATCATTTGAATACGCGAGTGTAGAGCGGAAAGAAATGAAATGAAAATGTGCAACCTGGGCCGAGACTTTGTGGAGATCTTAAAATTGATTCTAAAATTTTAGAAGATGGTTTAACAGTAGGGAAAAATCTCTGGATCAACTATCCACTCTGAACTAGGATTCCACAAAACACATTGGACTCTGCCCTCACATTATCATCCCGCAGTAGAATCTCTTCCATTATCATACCGCAACTGTACGGTCTGCTGATTGTTAAGAATCCTAAGATAGCTCCAGTAGTGTAGGTATTTTGGCATCCCTTTGAAGTTTGAAGGTCAGCAATATATAGTAGGAAACTATGGTGTGCTGCTAACATATACTGGTGAAGGGTTTCTATGGAATGGAGATACCACCCAAAATAAAGATACAAAAATCATGTAAAAGTTCAAGGTTCCAAAGGGGAATGAAGTCCATACCTGTAAGATCTGACAATTTTCGAGCGTACTTTGTCCTCCCTGAAATGTGAAAATAATAATAATAATAATAATAATAATAATAATAATCCTCCAAAATTAGTTTCAGCGATCAGAGGGCTGGGGGAAACAAAATAAAGAAACATTTGTTCAGCTCTCAAGATTATCATATTAAATTGGGATGACAAAGCAGCCCATTTCCTGAACACCTTGTTTCCTCTAATATTCCTTTCCAACCAAAATCAGCACAAACGGACACACAACGAAACATCTTCAATGTTGGTTTCCAGACTTTGTTACAAATTTGCTGCGCCAAGACCAGTAGAATTATGAGTTCACCATAAATTTTCAATCTGCAAGTAACAGATTGCAGAACGAGCTTCTTCTTGAAACTTGTTAAGCCGCTTCTCTTTCAAAACAAATGCCTTAGCCAGTGTATATTCATTACTGAATTATCTTCTAGTGCACTGTCAATCGACTAAATCCTAATCATTTGGTTCCAAGTTGGTAAAAAAATTCACTGGTGAATCAACCCTGTATTACACCTCAAGACTCCTCATAGGTCTAAACAGTCATTCAACTAAATACGTATCACCATGATTAGCCATATTCTATCACAATCTCTCAGTCACAGTCTAGTTCAAATTCACATAATCCCACAACACCAGTCATGCCAAGCTGCCACTCTCTATGTCTACGGTCGCAATCTAATATGGAACATTGGAACTTGCGACCTCATAGTCATTCTGCTCAATCAACCGCCATAACAAAACTCCAGATTACCTTACATGCATTTTCCACCAAAGGTGAGAAAACCTTTCTACCTAAGCTTGTACTGATATCTATCGCCTCCAGTATCGTACATGCATATATGCAAGTATGTAACTAAACTAATTAAACAAATTCCCTAGCTTCAGCAGCTGTATAATTACAATAAGACAATTACTTGTTCGCGTATATAACCATGTTCCCAAACAACTATCGGTTTCATACAACCATGTTCGCGAATCGCGTATATAATAAGCAATGGCATACTACCTAGCTAAAAAAGATCTCAACTTTTACAGCATTACTAAATGTATAAAATTCAATAACACAAGCATTTCCAAATTGCATCTTCTTTCACACAAAATGCTCAAAATTCCACCCAAATAAATAATAATGTTACATGGGAAAGAGCCACCAAACAAAAAAAATCAAAAGAACTTATGCCGGCGGTATAGAAAGCAGCACCCACAAACAGAAACACTCAAAAATCCATAAAAACCTGAAATTTAGAGAGAGGGAGAGAGAGGAATCTGACCTTTGAGTATGGCACAATGTGGTCGTAATCGTGACAGAGGCAACCGGGGCAACCCACGAGCTTCCGGAAAATGGTGTTTCCGAGAGGGTCACGGCGCCACCGGTCCGGGTCCCGACCTTTGATCTTCTCCGCCTTGTCCCAGCACTGCTGCTTCACGGTGTACGGAAAGCTTCGCGGGTCGTTATTAAAAGACGAAGAAATCGCGATCTCTTCTTCGAAGCGAGTAGTGGCAGTGATGACGAGGTCCCACTTGAGAAGCGCGGAGGCGCGAGGCTTGGGCGGCGAGCTACTCCGTCGTTCGAAACGGGGGGAGGGAGCGGTGGTTCGGTCCCTGAGCGGAGAACAAGGGCGGCTCCGCCTCTTTGGCTCTTTGCTCGGCCTCATCTTTTCTCAACTTTTCACAGTAGAGTAAACAAGTAAATTTGGAAAATTAAGCCATCATTAACATGAAAAGACGATACTACCCCTCAGTATTTTAAAATATCAAGATGTAAACCACCTTCTCTTGTTAGTATTCGTATTTGCAAATGACCCCATTGTCGAATGCGATGCCAAAAGAAAAGTTAAGATTTTGATAAAATTATTTTTTTTTAACAAATTCTAAAATTATACTTAGAAGAGCATTTCAAAATCAATAATTTAGAATTCTAGAAAAATAAATTTATTTTGTATTGAAAGAAGAAAACAAAAAAATTCTCACTGTACAAATAGATAGATGATGGGTTTTATTTCCCCCTTATCTGAACTTTTAAATTATTTTTTATGAATTGCGAGGTATTTTATCTTATTTACTGGCTTTGTGAATATGAGATTGAAAATTTTCGAGTCTTTAATTGATATATATATATATATATATAAGCAATGAATAGTATGAAATTAAACTTACTAGGCGAAGTATTGGTAACAACATACATACATTAATTTATTGAAAGCTAACGATAGAAAGACCAAATTTTTAAATCAAATTTTATAAACTATATGATGTGTTTGTTGGTGATTAGATTATTAATTAAGTATTGATTAATGTGCTTATTTTCTATTGGCGACACATCATATGATTTGCAAATTTAGTCTACGTAGCATTACTCTTTTTTAATGGTTAGACTTGAATTGGAATGAACATCTAAAAATTGTACCTCACATAGATACTAACTAGTAAATTGAACATGATGTAAACAAAATTAACAACAAAACTAAAATTTGTAAAAATTGAAATGAAAAAAACACACATATCATTTCAAACCTAAACCTCCTCCTTAATTTTAAATGGTGGAAACCACCAATTACGATTAAACTTCTTGATCAGATGGCCAAATTTTGTAAATTTGTACTCTTATGGAAAGGAATTCATAAGGCTGGGAAAAAAAAAACATATATAGGGTTTTGAACTTGCAATATCCTCCGTAATTTTAAAGAGCAAAATCCACTGCTTCTTGTCAAACTTCTTGATTGTTAAGCTAAATTTTACAAATTTATACTCTTCTGAAAACATATATACCTGAGTCGAGGCATGCTGGCCGTCGCCCGAAGGTAACGTAACCAACAAGGAAAGTGAAGCATAAAATATGGATAAATTTAAACCAAATCTAACAATTAATTAATCTAAGGTAGAGAGAGAGTGCGTAGAAGTGGGAAGAACCTATAAAACACAAATGTTCAGAGCATAGATGACATAAGTAGTGCAATTGAAACTAATTAAAGTGCTTCATACACAACCAGGAAAAAGCTCCCTACATTTATTTAGATATGTCAGAATCCGCTGAAGTTTCCTTGTATGCCACAGGGAATTCAGCTAGCTAAGACCTAGATGGGCGAAAAATAAAAGGGTGAGTGAGCAAAAACAAAGCTTTATTAAACATATTTATTTTCTGAACATACTAATCCCTCACTGTAAAACGTGTATAGTTTCCAGAAAATCACACTACATATAAGCATGAAATCAATGCAAATCAACAATAAATTCAGAAATATGCTAATCATAGCATCTTAACAGTAACATAATAGAATCATGTGCTGGTCAATCTACTGATACATGAGTCGGAGTTGCCTAACGCAACCTGTATGACAAGATTGAGTATAATCATAATATACGTTCTAGTGCTACAATCACATGAAGACTGTTGCTATTCGCGATCGCATATGAGTCGGAGTTGCCTATTGCAACATGTACGACAAGACTGGCACCAACTTGGATCCAAGGCGAGCGTGCAGTGCGGATGTGAACATACACATGAAATACTGGCCATGGCCCTGGGCGAGCACTAACACCGGGTGCAGCAATGATGAGCAGACTACATAAATATAAACATGCCATAACGATGCAATAATTCTAGTCAACGTAATAACCTTACCTGCACATCATGTAGGATTATTTTAGCATTTCACAACAGTACAACATTTCTTATAATGTTATTTAATCATGGCATGATAAATTAATCCAAAAGCATTTGTGGAAACTATAAAATATAAAAAATATATATCTGAAAATAAATGCTCACTCACTGATATGTGGTCTGATAGTAGCCTCCCTCATTGCCTTGCTTGACCTCGCATTTCCTCAGGATAATTTTCTCCTATATGTGAAATAACTAAAATAATTAATTAATTAACACATACACAAAGAGGCTAGGAAAAACCCTCATAGTTTGCTCAAACGGAGGGTTTAAATGTACAAAATGTTCTATACGAAATCACGGACCCGTACACATCAAGTACACGCCAGCCAAAGGCCAGACGTGCCCTCACACGCCGCCTAGCCCACAGCCACACGCGTGCCCATGTGCAAGCTAGAGATTGACTGAACCAGGGAATATTCTTTTAGACTTGACAAAATATTTTGTTAAATAGTAATAGAATCTAAAGGCATTACCTAACGGCGTCAAAATATTCCGTCAACTTTGATGGAATATTCTCCTTCTTCTCCAGTGATCTTCCACGGTCCGCCGATGCTGGTGCCCTCGTCTGGTTGGCCAAATTCTGGAAAAATTCGTCGGTTTCTAGAAAAAATTCAAAGTTTCATATCTTGCTCATTGCTTAACCATTTTCAACGCACTTTACATGGAAATGAAGCTCTTCAGGAGTATGACAAGATTGTACTTTTCAAAAGTTCAAAAGGTGGACGAAAGTGGCCTAAAAAGGCCTCGAAAGGTTTGGACTTATTTTCTTCGCCTTGAAACCGTGTGTTTCCAAGTCAACTCGGCTTCAAACTTAGGCTATTAACTTGAGGGAGTTGTGTGGAGGCTTCATACATCCCAAAAGTTTGTAACTCGGCTAGGAACACGTCGGGAAAAACTCGTCCAAGTTGGAGCTTCCGAGTTGGATGTTCAAAACTCAATCATTTCGCGATTGGTTTGTATGGTTGGATTTGTGGGGATGAGAGAAGTATGATGATGATGGTTGCAAGCTTGATCTGTGAAGTTTTGATGATGATCCTGGTGTTGTAAAGAAGAGAAGTGGTGGGTGAGGGAGAAAGAAATAGAAGATGAGAGAGAGAAGTCTTTGTGATTGGTAAAAAAGGAAACAAAACTTGATTGGGCAGAGAGAAAGAGGGAAGCTGTCTGATTGGTGAGGGAAATGAGTACACAGATCATATTTTAAAAAAGAAAAAGTGATAAGGTTTGTACAATTCGAAATTAGACAAAATCCAATGTGCCTTATAAAAAACAGTGGTTTTCAACACTAAAATAGTTAACGCACTCGTGTACAAATTTACCCGTTGTTAACATACTTTAAATAAATGTAATTTTTTTGTTACAAGTCGGTTTCGGGTCTAACTTGTGCTCACACGTTCGTAACAACGAGTACTATTCAATTACGATAATGAGAAAAATAAATTAAAGCCAAATAATCACGTCCACATCACTTTTTCCACAAGGGCGTAAATGTCAATTTACACATTCAGTGAGAAAATTACATAGAAATTTAGGGACAGGTTGTAACGCCCCACCCTCGAAATACTATTTTTATTTCGAAATTTAATACTATTGGTGACAGGCCAAAACTAAACTCTTATTTAGTTAACTACCATTAATCTCAATTCAACACTTCAATTTCATAAACTCTCACGTTAAATTTATAACCAAAATTTAATTATTAAAGCATAAGGATAAAACTCAAGTTATTGACCAAATTCCATTCTCTTAGTACAATTGCTCAACAAAAGATTTATCTCGATTATTTAAGGCTCCTGTTAGACTGCCTACGTACCATTGAGTGAGATCAAGCCTTTCGTAGTTCACATTCAATATCAAATCCAATTAATTCATAATTCAATTATAAGTTACAAAAAAAAAAAAAAAAAATGACGCTTTGATAAAAGAAAGGTATAATCCTATATATATATATATATATTCAGCTTTGTGAAACCAAACATAATGGGTTGTGCGATTGTTAGCAACACCAAACTTTATTTCAAAAAAGAAATGCAATACAATTGTAAATCTCATCTCATGCAATAAAGTTCTACATAGTATGTATGGATCTAATCCATTTATAAGCAGCAAAAGGCCAGTCAGTAATTAATTAAACTCCTTTGCTTTTTGGGTAGTTTGCATATATTAATTTATCCCTTGAGCACTCGTCTTCTTATGTACAAATCCACAGATATATCTTCATCAACGAGTTCAAAAACACAAATTGCTTTACTTTCAAACAATTAGGCGTGCGCCTAATCAACAAGGGATGAGATGGTGTCTGCTATTCTGCACACTTGTGGTTTAATCAAGACTTAGATCCACAAAAATAAGTGATAACAAGGTCATCAACAACGTGATTTGAACAGAAAACAGTTTGATTTCAGAAAACTCACCTCCAACAGCAGTAAATGATGGATGAGACACGAGAAGGCTACTTTTTGGCAGCCCAAGAAGAAAACGGAGATTTTACGCGAGGAAGCTACACATTGGCAGCCATAGAAATGATCTGAGAGCTGTAGAAATTCTACAATTCACAAAAAGCTTTCTATTCCCCTTCGGCCAACCTCCTTTCATTCCCTTTTTTTTTTTTTTTTTTTTTAATCTGGTTCTTCCCCCCCCCCCCCCCCTCCCCCTCCCACTTCCTTCAGCCACTCCCGTGGCATATTTCCACCACAATCCCAAAATCTGGAATTTTCTAAATCATGGCTAAATGACTCTTTTGCTCTTGCTTTCGTTTTTATTTTATCCGTTATAATTCCGTTCGGCGAACGGTTTTCGCTTATGCACTCGTGAGATCGAGCTCTATCTAAATATGCCAAGAAATGCGATAAAATATGTGAGAGTAAAATACATCCTCGTATAATTACGTTTAGTCGACGAGAGCCATTTTCGTCTTTTTACACCTATCAATAAATTTTCCAACATAATTTATAATAATCTCGGAAACCAAAACTTTTAAAGTTCTCAATTAAATTTTTCATAACCCTAAATCGATTATTTTTTATTTTCTCCACATAATTCTATGTTTAAATTTTCAGGGTATTACACAGGTTGTCACACACTGGGTCAGGGTTGGCCCTGCAAATCGGCCATATTTCGTATTTTGTTTATGTTCTTACTTCCTAAGTCTCAACTCACACGATGTAGCGACATACAGACTTAGTGCACCCTCGTTACTAGGTTAACCCTGTGACTTTTTTGTCACAAGATTATGATGTGATGCCAAGTCGCATCATCTTGATTGTACATGTGTCTATTGCTAGTAACAAATATGTGGGTCTCACACGTATGCTATGTTAGTGTCCTAACGAAATTTTTGACGAAATTATAATAAAATGACCAAATTAATTTATGATATCAAATTTTAGGGATCCTATTAATCAATTTTCGACTTTAAGGTCAAAAATCAAGAGTTAAGTCAATTTTAAGGGACTATTATGAAAAAAACCCTTTTTTTAAAATGAAATTCATTATTTGTCAAGTATTTTTCTCTTCCTTTTCCTCTTTCTCTACAAAAATATTGATCATTTGCAAAAGAGATCTAAAATTTAAACATCAAATATCTTAAAATTTTGGTCACCACCCGATATGTTACATTTTTTTCGAACAATCGATATTATCTACACTAAGAGAGAGGGAGTAGGCTTAGTCTCACAATGTGTTAGCAATAATGTGATTTAAATTCACCCTTGATGGGAATTGAACCTAAAACTTCTCACTTACAAGTGAAGAAGAATATCACTAGGCCATAGTACTAAGTGACACCAATGTTACATTAAACTATCATAACATATGTTTTAATACAAAAAAAAAATTATAAAATTAATAAAATGTTTAATAACGGACATTTTTTTTTCTTGAAACTGTTAATTTTGGCTGCAAGGAAGAAGGTTGTCAATCTATATCATTACCATAGTACTAAGTGGCACCCATGTTACGTTAAACTATCAAAATATATGTTTTAATACAAAAAAAATTATAAAATTAATAAAATGTTTAATAAGGAACATTTTTTTTTGAAACTGTTAATTTTGGCAGCAAGGAAGAAGGTTGTCAATCTATACCATGCCACATCAAATTTGATTTTTCAATTGAAAATATTTTTGTTATTTTTATTAGCCGCTAATTTAAGCATTTTGACATCTCTTTTAAAAATACTTAGCTAATAACTTTAGCTACCTGCCCATTAATAAATTTCTAATTCCCCGCTTTGGGTGGGGATGGGTGGTGGGGCAGTTTGGCCCCTGAGGGGAGATGAAGGGCGTCTCCCGCCTCTTTTGTCTCTATGGCTCTTTGTAATCTGAGAGGGTAGAAAGGACATTATCAATTCTTCTTATTTCTTAATTGACCCCATTGTCGTTTGTCTTGCAGTGGAATTTATTAACAATTGACCCCGTTTCCTTCCTTCCTTCCTTCTTCCTCAAATGCCCATTATCTCTAGCTTTGTCCCCTCAACAGCAGAAGCATGGCCAACCAAGTCACGACAGAGTTTTCCAAATAAAAAAAACCACAAACACGTGACAGGCACGTGAACCACATGACATATACTCTTTTTTTATAATTTTTTATTCTCTTTGTTTTAATAAATTGACTAAAAAAGTAATTAAATTAATCTCCGATGACCTATATATTGTGCAATTCTTTTTAAATGGTACAACTCAGAGGTTCAAAAAACTAAAACCAGATTCACTCTAGAGTAATATATGCTGAGCTTGTTGAGCAGGCTATCTGGTCCGTTGAAATTTAATCTAACAGTTACAATTATTATAACTTTAGAGGGTTTTCCTGTTTGTAACCATTGAATTAAATTTCAACATGCCGGATGACCTGTTCAGTAGGCTCAACATATATTGCTCTAGAGAATTCGATTCCCAAAAAACTAACAGTTAAATTTTGTAAATAAAGATTTAATAAATATATATAACGATTAAATCTTATATAAAACACGCATCACTGAGTAACGGGACTTATATCATATACTCAAAAGTCTTCCCTAGAAGAAGACTTTGAGAGAATAATTTAACTACTTGTTTCCTTTTCACACTTGACATTTCTGTGCAATTGTGGCCGCTCCTGCATGCGAATAACATGCATGCAAATACCTGGAAATTTCCACGAGATGACGACCCTAATGCCTAATAAATTAACAAAGAAGAGACAAGTATTAGAGATAACAACTCACCTTAGTTTACGATGTGAACTATGGATATGCTATTAATTTGGTTGAAACTTCCTTTCACTTCACACAATTTCTTGGAAATTAATTAAACAAACTCTTTAGCTCTATAGATTATAAACCAAACTCAGTTCTGGTTTCCACACGCAACTCTCAAGTCCCTCAAGACTTTCGAATCGCAGTTAAGCGACTAGCGGCTTAATTAAGCACTCTCTCTTTCGACTCTCTAGATTTTATCCACCGGTCATGGAGAAGGCGATGAGCGATGGGCTCGGATGCAGCCCCGCTTCGCTTCTTGCACTTCTCTTAGTCCTAATCGTTCTTAACTGGCTCCTTGTACTGCACTTCAACTCGAATTTACGCTACTTGTTTTTATGCTTCCTTTGCGATGTTATGCAGCTTAAGCCCGTGATTCAAAGCAGTTGCACTGACGAGAACGTATGTGATCACAAACCATCCGAAGGAGTTGAAACCAACTCTACAATTACAAGTCCTGATCAAGTCCCTTCAGTTCAGGCCGCGGAGATTAGTTACATTCACGAAAATGTTGCAGATGGCGAGAAGAATCTGTGCGTAGGAGAGCTAGGACTAGTGATGGAGAAACTAGGAACATTAAGTGAGGGGAGACTCGGGTCGAAGGAGATTGCTGACTTGTTCGAGGAGGACCCGAGCTTGGAGGAAGTAAAAGAAGCTTTTCGCGTGTTTGATGAGAACGAGGACGGATTCATTGATGCAGGTGAGGTAATGAAGGTTCTCTCTGTATTGGGTTTCGTTGAAGCTTCGGAAGTGGAATGCAAACGGATGATCAAGGCATTTGATGTTGACGGAGATGGACGCATAGATTTCAATGAGTTTGTTAAACTCATGGAGAACAGCTTCTGCTGAGTTGACGACATAAAATGCTCTCTCTCCCTCTCTCTCTCTCTCTGCTTTCGATGTTTCGAAATCAACTAGACTGCTGATTTCATGAACTTGTAAATATATGAAAACTGGTGAAATTGGAAACATAAATAAGATTGAGCAGCAAACCAGCAAACCATTTGCACTAGTACAAAAGATTATATGTTCAAAAGTTATTAAAATCTCAAAACGTAAGATTTCAGTAGCTACTAATAGTTAACAAAATAGACCTAAAATAAGACTTAAGACAATCAAAGCTCGATAATCTGTAACGAAGAAAATGAATGGTCAGTAATCTTTTTTAACTTTCTGTCGTATTTCACTAACTTTGCAAAAAGCTGTGTGCGTAAAAGTGGCAGTGTCCAGTCTAAACATTGGTGCTCAAAGTTGTCGTGTCCAATTTAAGGCTCAAGGTTCCAGTGTTTTACAACGTCGATGATGTGAAAAGGCACTTCCAGTGAGAGGGAGGAGGATCTCTCCTCCTATTTTTTCATACACTTTTATTTTTCTTTTGTTTGTGTGGTTACGGTTAAACCACGTTAACATTTTATATTAATTTTTTATAAAAATAATAAGACAAAAAGACGTGGTTTAATCGTGATCACATAAATAAAAAGAAAATAAAAGTGTATAGTGAGAGTAGTTATCGTACTGTAGCGTGATGTATAAATTCAACTGTGTGGAAAAGGCGTCGTTAGCATGGTTTGAAAAATACAAAGCGAATATAATACCTGAGAGGTAATTACATGTATAGACCCACACACAAATTAATACTTTGAAAATTTCGGGAATTTTTAAAATTTTAATATTTATGTACTTTAATTAATTATTTATTTTCTTTAAAAAAATACTAGTATATGCTCATCCACAAAGCTTGTTGGTTGTTAAAAGTGAAGAAGAAAGGAAGAGAGTGAGACAGAACGTGGGAGTGAGGAGAGAGGTAGATAGGTTGTTTTTAATTTTTAAATTAGAGATAATAAACTTACATGTAGGTGAGGTTTAAAAAAATAGCAAAATTTTATTTTGTAAAATTACGTTACTGTCTTTAATTTTTGTTGTTGTGATAGAAGACAAAGATGTCTTTTCACCTTCTTTTGATTGACAAAGAGGGTTTCGTTAACGTAGTTTTAGATGTTTAAAATATGTTTGAAATATGTGAATTTTATTTGTATTATTAATAATGTGTGAAAATAATGTGTATTAAAAATGAAATGTATGTACGTAAATGTATTATACTTTGCAGTTAAAAAAATGTAATTTAAATTATTGAAACGTGTACGGAAAATGTCACATCCCAGTCTGCATAGCAAGATATTGTTTGCTTTGGGCCCGGCCAGTATGGTTTTGTTTCTAAAAACTCACACGAGAACTTCCCAGTGGGTCACCCATCGTGAGATTGCTCTCGCCCAAACTCGCTTAACTTTGGAGTTCCGATGGAATCCGAAGCTAGTGAGCTCCCAAAAAGCCTCATGCTATATGGAGGTGGACATGTACATATAAGGCACACCACCCATTCTCTGTTGGTTGATGTGGGATGTCACAATCCACCCCCTTAGGGGCCTAACGTCCTCGTCGGCACACTCACACCACACGGTAGAGTGGCTCTGATACCAAATTGTCACATCCTGACCCAGGCTAAACCACTTCCCGGGCTCGACTTCTCCATAGCACGATGTTGTTCGTTTTGGGCCCCTACCACACCCTCACGGTTTTGTTTCTGGAAACTCACACAAGAACTTCCCAGTGGGTCACCCATCCTAGGATTGCTCTCGTTGAACTCGCTTAACTTCAGAGTTCTAATGGAATCCGAAGCCAGTGAGTTCCCAAAAAGGCCTCGTGTTATAAGGAAAGGAACATGTACATATAAGGCACATTACCCCCTCTTCGTTGGTCGATGTGGGATGTTACAATCCACAGTCCTTAGGGGTCCGACGTCCTTGTCGGCATACTCGCACCACACGATAGAGTGGCTCTGATATCAAATTGTCACATCTCAGTCCGCATAGCAAGATATTGTTCGATTTGGGCCCATCCAGCGTAGTTTTGTTTCTGAGAACTCGCACGAGAACTTCCCAGTTGGTCACTCATTGTGGGATTACTCTCGCCTGAACTCGCTTAACTTCGAAGTTTCATTGGAATCCGAAACAAGTGAGCTCCCAAAAGGCCTCGTGCTATATAGAGGTGGGTATGTACATATAAAGCACATCACCCCTTCTCCGTTGGTCGATGTGGAATGTCATAAAAAATAGAAGCATTTTTGAAAGAAAAAAAACATAAGTATATGTATAATGTTATGGCAAATTTACTAACTATGGTTGCTAGTTAGAGTAGTTATCGCCACTGTTATAAAAATAGGCCAAGGTGGGCACCTAGGCAATGGGCGGTGAAGGATCGATGCTATTTAGGCCAAAATGTAGAGGAAAATCGAGTAGGTGCTAGGCGATCGCTTAGGCGAACTAGGAGGCCTAGGCAGTGGGTAGGTGGTTCCAAGGTTAGGGTTCCATTATTTTATTTTTTAATTAAGTTAAAAAGATTTTCTAGATAACCTACCCAAAAAAAACCCCACATTATTTCGATTGCCGTTTCATGTTTCTGTTCTCCTTGTCTCTGCGCACAAGCGCATTCTCTCTCTCTTTTTCTCTTTTTCTTTCTCTTTCTCTCACTCTCTCTCTCTCTCACATTCGCTCACTTCAATTCTAACTTTGCATGTGCTGTCTCTTGCAACTGTCGTCGACTAAACTCTTGCGCACCATCGTTTGGGCTCATTATTTTGTTCTTTTTAGCTTTTAATCTTTAATTTTCTTCATACTACAATTGAATAGTGTTGAATTCTAGATGCATGATCCCATTTACATATGTTGATTCATTGAATCTTGATTAATCTGTGGTGAAAGATGATGTCAATTTTAGATTATCAATTATTGAATATTTTAAATTTGGTTTTGAGTTTTTCTTATTTTTGCTACATTAGTCTCTGATGACGTCAGAGCCTTGATTGCTTAAATTTTATAACTTTTCAAAATTCTCAATAACAGTATAATTTCTTTTAGCGAGTAAGTAGACATATATTTATATGTTATATAATAAATTAATTTAAATCAACCTACTATGCCTAAGTCCCCACCTAAGTCCTGCCTAAAGACTGGACCTCAACCTGCCGCTTAAGACCATCTCCAACCGATGGCTGGCCAGAGGGCTTGTTTTAGCCCTTTGGCCCTCCAAGATTCTCCAAGATATTAATATTTTAATGAACAGTACAAAGCCACATTTGCCTCCGTCTCCAACCGAGGGCCAAGGGGCCAGATGACTCGTTTTATCCTCGTCACAAAAAAAAGGTCTCCAATCGAGGGCCATAGGGCCAAACATAATTTATTATTTAAAAACTACAACTTAAATGTTGTTTAAATTTCATGTTGTTAAATGTTTTTTTTATGTTGTATAATTTTTATGTTGGTTAATGTTATTTAATGTTGTTTCATGTTACTTAATTTAATTTAATGTTGTAAATGACTTAGGAAGTTATAGGAAAAAAATAGAATTAAAAAAATACGAAACAAATTTTGTGAAATAGAAGTTATAGGAAAAAAATAGAATTTAAAATAAAATGAAACAAATTTTGTGAAATCGAAGTTATAGGAAAAAATGGAACTTAAAAAATATGAAACAAATTTTGTAAGATCAAAGTTATAGGAAAAAAATAGAATTAAAAAAATGAAAAATAGAAGTTACAGGAAAATTTTTGTAAATAAAAAATAATAATAAAACTGTAAAAAAAAATTTCAAATAATTCCTGTTGGTTATAACCGACAGGAATACATTCATATTATTTAGTATAAATGTATTACTGTCAGTTATAACCAATAGTAATACATTTATATTGTAATATAAACGTATTCCTGTCGGTTATAACCGACAGGAAATCCGACAGATTTAAAAAAAAAAATAGCCAGATCGGGGGCTAGCTGGCTGGCTGGCTGGAAGTGGCTAGCCCTCTAGCCCTCTCCGATTCCGTGGAGCCCTCCCAGATTCCACAACCCTCTGGCCTAGCCCTCGATTGGAGGCGGTTTTCGGGCTATTTTAGCCCTCTGGCCCTTTGGACCCTTCGGTTAAAGATGGCCTAACTAGTGCCTCACGTATTTTAGAATTTTAATTATCGTGTTCGAGTATAATGGACAACTACAATGAAGTTTAAAAAGAGCCCACAAGGACACCTATCGAACCTCAGTATAATGAGCCACCGTCCTCAGTCAGACCAACAAGCAAATGGAACAGTATTCACTTTGTTGCTGAGTGGAGAAAGCTTGAGAATTGGGCTGAAGTTCTTCGGCCCAGGTTTCTTCATTCCCGCGATTAACCCCTCTCTGCGACTTTCAGCAGCAGCAATACAAGAAGTCAACAACTCTTTCTCTCTCTCCGCCACCGGAGGCAGCTCCCCGGTCTTGTTGCCCTGTTTTCGTCCCGGTAAAGGTAAGATCTTTGACCTTTGATTTCCATATTATAAATTATATGTTAGTATTTTCCTTCCCAATTGAAATTTGAACCGCCTATATTTCATAGTCCGATTGTGTTCTGATCTGCTTTTGATTGTCAGATTGTGTGGCTAAAGAAGAAAACACAAGTTCATATTTTGATTTTCGTTTCTATGATAGTTATGTCGGAAATATACTGTAAATGTGTGCATATACATATATATTTATAATTTAGTCAGAGGAGAAATAAGCAAGACCCAGTTGCATGCTGTTACCCAATTTGCATCAGAATTCCAAGATGGAAGCTTTTTGATGATTTTTTTTTACAATTTAATCAGTTGGAAAATGATAATTTAGTCAGAGGAGAAATAAGCAAAATCCAGGTGCATGCTGTTACCCAATTTGCGTCAGAATTCCAAGATGGAAGCTTTTTGATGATTATTTTTTACAATTTAATCAGTTGAAAAATGTATCGTTGCAATTTCTCTGTGATGATTTGTTGTTTTCTTTGGGTGTTTTTGGTGGATAGGATGGTTTCAATGACTACTCCTCAAGCAAGAAGCATTGGGCTTCCACTCATGAACCTTATCAAATTAAAAGGAATTCCCATTCTCCAACAGCTTCATTTGGAGGAGCAGCTTCTTCGGACCTCGTCCCATAATTGGTGCATTGTAAACGATGGAACTAATGATCCGGCTATTGTCATGGGTGTTTCGGGGTAAGATGAGCTTCTTACTCATTGTCACTATTGATTAAGTTGGTATGTTCTCTGTATTCGAATACTATCACCAATCAAGTAGGATGATATTTTCGTGGACCGTCCAATGTAAGAGTGTCATTGCTTGGCCAATCGCAGACTTATTTTCCGAATTACATGATTCTGGCTCTGTTCATTCTCTTCGGTTTGTGATTTTATTATTTATTTATGTATGTTTTTTGTATTGGAGATTGTAAAGGATCCGTGTATGTTCTGCATAGAAAACCTGCAGAGCTTCTTGAAATTGATTTGGTGTTACGAGACCAGATTCCTGTCATTAGAAGGTTTACTGGAGGTGGCACTGTAGCTGTTGATCAAAATACACTGTTTGTCACTTTCATATGCAACAAGGATGCGGTTCCTGGCTTGCAGCCATATCCTCGACCTATAATGTCCTGGAGTAGCCTAGTTTACAGCAAAGTGTTTGAAGGACTTGCTGATTTTCAACTTCGTGAAAATGGTAACTCAACGAACCCTTCTAACGCTGCTGTCTACTAGGGTGCTTTATGCTTGAAAGATTATGTGTTTGTAATGTTTATTAGACTGATTAGTATCCGTTTCTTACCTCTGCTGTTAATCCTATCGTTTCTTGCTATTTTGATTTGAAATTTCTGGATGTGGTTTGAGCTTCTTTATTTGATCTTTTTGTGTGGTATCAAACGTTAGTTTTGTGTTTCGACTTTTCCCTAACAACATATTTGGTCCCATCCGATTGTAGATTATGTATTTGGAAACCGCAAGTTTGGTGGGAACGCTCAATCGATTAGTAAAAACCGGTGGATCCACCACACTTCCTTTCTATGG
Source organism: Crataegus laevigata (assembly GCA_963580275.1). NCBI lineage: Eukaryota > Viridiplantae > Streptophyta > Magnoliopsida > Rosales > Rosaceae > Crataegus > Crataegus laevigata. The sequence continues at coordinate 3,723,300 of OY756953.1, read as the reverse complement.
GACTATGATGTTAGGAACATGGCATACCTGAAGCATCCAAAACGGGTTCCTGAATATCGATCGGTATGTTATTAGGTTGTCACATCTATTTTTTCTGTGGTTCCTTTAAATTTTGTGGTTCAACCTGCATTTCCCACGTAGCCAAAGAAAAGCTTGTGAATTCCACACCTTAAATATGCCGATATGCTATCTATTTCCTTTGCAGGCAAGAGAACATTTAGAATTCATATGCCCCATGAAAGACTACATCCCAAGATCAGTTTTTCTTGAGAAAACAGTCGAGGCACTCGGATCCCAATTCTCGGTGAGATCGGAACAGTCGGACGCCATTGAAGCTACCTCGAGTACAAAGTTTGTACCCTCGACTAGGCTGTTGACAAGGCAGGAATTAGAGGAAGCAGCGGCTTTTGACTCTCGGGCTGAAAGAAATCTCTCTCGATCGTTGTCATTGTAATGAAAGTGTGAAATTGAGTATTCAGTGAGGGTGGTATTCACATGGTACCACCCTTCAATTTTTTAATAAATGTAACTTTTTTTTTTCTTTTTTCAATCAAAAATAATGTTTTAAAAGGCGAAGACGAAGTTAAGGTGTTTCAAGAATAGCTCCACCTCCACCTTGGCAAAACTTGAGGTTTGCCTCAAGGGACCTAAAATTATTGATATATATATATATATTATATGATTTTATACAAATAATATAATTTATACTCATTTTTACTTCTTACGCACTTCAATCAACAATAAAGTTGAAATCAAACATTATAGAAAAATAATCAACAATTAAATTAATAATTTCTTCACTGTACGTGAGAAGATCTAATAGTAAAAAAAGACCTAACTAACGCCTCATGTGCCTAGACGCGTCTCGACCACGTGTAGGCGAGTTTAAGCTTACTATCTCACCGCCCCACCTCAACGGCCGCCTTCACATGCCTTATAGGGTTGAGGCTCATTTTTCAAAACACTGATCAAACAAATGTTAAATACCTTTTTGGACAAAAATATACGTCAGTTCGGTTTTTTGGAAATTTGCAATGCAGGTTAATAAATGCACGGCCATTGGAGAAGGATTTTCATACACTTGAAATGGTATTTTCGTTGACAAATGCTAAAAAGGCTTTTTTTTTTAATGAGATTTTTTGTTACGTCATATTATAACGTTAATTTTCGTTCCAACATTATAAAATATATGCAAAAAATATGAGATGACATGAAATCTATGAAGAGTCTTACTTTTAAAAAGTTTTCTTAGCATTTTTCATTGTCGTTATTATAAACCAATTACATTTTGCCACGTGGTATCTCAACACAATCACATATTTCAATATAAAATGCGTAGCAGTACGTCATTGGCTTGGAACAAAGGTGCATGCAAATTTCTCGACTCGGCCCGCCTACCATGTTAACCGCAAAGACAGCCGTGTAGGCTTTCTTGGTGGAGAAGCTCTTCACCTTCCCAACCCAAGATTTTTGTTCTTTTTCCCTCTTCGTTCTCGGTGCCACTGCAAATTCACAAAGCGCACCGTTCATTGCACCTCTCTCTCTCTCTCTCTCTCTCTCTCTCTCTCTCTCTCTCTCTCTCTCTCTCTCTCTCCACACTCTGTTTCTCTCTCTGCCGCAGTAAATTTCTGGTGGTGGCTCTGCACATTCTAACGACCGAAATCACAGCTTGACCCGTCGTGTGCAAATTCGTAAGCTTTCAATCTTAATACCCCATTTCTTGCTTTCCCTCCATGTTACTCTGCTATCGCTTTGTCTGGCTTCCCCTGTATTTTTTTTTTTTGAATTGCCCTTTTACCATATTCATAAATATGTAACCTTTTCCCATTGATTGATGATATTTCTCATTTCAGTCCACACTTTTTGTGGATTATATCAATTTTTTGTTGATGATTTCGTGAATTATCAAGGTCTGTGATTGCAGAAATTTGTTTTTATTTGTCATTAGGTGGTCGTTTTCTTTCTGGGATTTTAAGGTTTCATTCTGATTTCACGAGATTGTCTGCTTATATGATGAGCAGGCTCTGTTTTTCTGCAAAAACAATTAATTTGATCAGATTTGGGGTGGAGTTGTTCTTTTTGAATAAATGGTTATCAAGTTCTGGTGCCTGGGATGAAAGCCGCATCTGGAGAAGCGCATTGTTGTTGTGTAACTAAAGTGAGTCGATGTACATTTCAACAATAAACAAGAGTGTTGAGAATTTTTTCGCAGTTGGCATTTCGTAAGACTTTTGAGGGGTTTGCTTGTTGGATTGCAGGATGGGAAGGGTTAAGTTAAAGATAAAGAAATTAGAGAGCAGTGGTAGCCGGCAGGTTACGTTTTCAAAACGGAGAAATGGAATCTTGAAGAAAGCTAAGGAGTTGTCAATCTTATGTGATGTAGATATTGTCCTTCTCATGTTTTCCCCCACTGGAAGGCCTACGATATTCCAAGGGGACCGCAGGTATTGTAAGCGGAAAGTTTACATTCGTTCTTTGATCACAATTTTGCAGACAAACTAGCATAAGAAAACTAGAATGAGACTAAAATGGGGAGTGAATGAACTTTCTATATCATATGTTAAAATAGCTTCTTTGCTTTCATGACATTCTCAGTAATTTTGAAGAGATTGTTTCAAAGTTTGCGCAGTTAACTCCGCAGGAGAGGGCAAAGAGGTACTACAATTCTTGCAACGAGATTTGGATTTTCTCATTTTCTAGCTTGATTGAGCTTGGATGGCATTACAGCTAACTACTTGTCCATTTGTCTTTAACAGGAAATTGGAGAGCCTCGAAGTAAGACTTTCGCAAATAGCATTTCAAACGGGAACATTTGTTTCTCTTGCTTTTGTTGTATTAAACGAAAGCTAGCTTATGCCACTTAATTCATTCTATACTCGTGTTTTGGTGTTCTTTTTGTGGATATAGGTACTGAAAAAAACTTTTAAGAAGTTGGATCATGACGTTAACGTACAAGATTTCATGAGTTCAAGGTATGTGATTGTTTCTGTCACATTTGTCATTTCCTTTGAGTGAAATCTATGGGAATATCTGATGCGGCCCTTTTCTTAACGTTTTTTTCTCTTCTGTTTCTTGCAGTTCTCAGACAACTCAGGTGTATATTCTTTTACCACCAATAGAATTATAAATGCTTTTCGATTTCTTAATTTAACTACGACAACTAATGTCTTGTGATAAATTGCTATCGGCAGGATCTGACTCATCAAGTGACGGTATTGCAAACCCAACTTACAGAACTCCATAAGAGACTGAGGTGCACCTTTGGAGCTTTTAGTTGTTAAAGTATTGCCTTGTCTTTTTGGTCTTGATGGTCAATTTGGGTTGTGTAGTTTATGGATTCGCTGCCCAATTTGGGAATTGATTTGAGTCGTATTTGTGATTTTCATGTTATGGATTGTGTCGTATGTTTTGAAAATGTTTGTGCCTCGGTTTCTGTATACCAGAATGATAACTTTCTTACAGGCCCTAAGAAATTGTATAAAAACTCTTTCTGTTTGAATTGTCTTGTGTGTTCTTGATTATATTACATATATTTTGACCTGTTTTCGTATTCAATTTTACATTGAATCTACAAATGATCGCGATCCATTGCATAATAAACTATGCATTGATCGGTAAGGTATATGCATATAAAGAATCCATGTGATAATTCTAGCTCTTACTACTTTTCAGCTTTTGGAGCGACCCAGATAAGGTTGACAATCTTGAACAGCTTAGGCAGATGGAAGACATGCTTAAGGAATCAATCAACCGAACCTGTCGACGCAAGGTATAATTTTGTATTTCATGTTACAGTATTGCATAATGAATTCTAAGGCTTGTGATGTGAAAGAAAAGCAACGAGGGTTTACGGTTTTGTTTACCAAACAACCGAAAAGAAAACATGAAGTATGAACACTGATATACCATCGATAAACGGCTTTGGTTGGTTTTGGTGTCATGGTGAGTTGAAGTAGCCATGACTTACCTGATCCGCCTGAGTTGCTACTTTTTCTACCTGCTTTATGTGTGGGTGGCTATTGAATTGATACTAACATATGGGATAACTAAACTTGTTAGGAAAATTTGGGAAAACATCAACTTACATCAATAGATTGCACAAACCAGGTAATAAATACTTCAGCTGATGAACAATGCTCTCTCTCTCTCTCTCTCTCTCTCTCTCTCTCTCTCTCTCTCTCTCTCTAATGTAATCTAATTTGAAGCTTGATTTTTGTGTATCAAAGTTTCAAAATGGAATGCCTTCGTCTTTATTAGTTGGTGGTGGTATGCAAGAAGCTCAACCTATGACTTGGCTTTTCAATAGCGACAATCAACATATGATATTCCCGAATGAGCCGAACTATCTTCCACATAGGTTAGTCTATTGCTGTTATGCATCCACCAGTACAGAGCCTAATGCCTGAGAACTTTCTTTCTGATAAATTACCGATGCTATGACGCTCTCTGTCTCTCTCCCTAGAGGTGTGGAGTGCTCTACAAATGCCACTGTTCCACATTATACTAGTTACTTTGGCACTGGGACGCGCACTAGCCCTAGCAACAGCAAACAATCTGAGGCCGGCGATCCAGTGCAACTAGATACTATGGGACAAATTTCTAATATGGAAGGAGGCGGCGGCTCAACTGAGTTTGACATTATTGCTTGTTTAAGTACGGAACCTGGTAAGCATTATGCTTATCCATCATATTGTAGTTCTTACGCGCCAGACGATCAGAAATTGAAGCATGAAATGGAAAGGAACGTACCAACAAATCCGGTGGACTATCAACTAAGTAGCAACTTTGAACTGCCGAGATCTTTGTATGAAACTGATCATCATGCTTGGCTTTCTTCATCTGGGCCTAGCGGCATTGCTGTGTACAAGGAGAACACCTACCAACCGGTGAGTCCTTCCATCGATATTTTTCATTCTGTTTCGGCAAGCTTATGAACTAATGGATAAAGTATTGGTCTATGTATTTTATCGTTCCATTGGTGACTTGCGGCTCTATGTTTGTTCTCGTCTCTTGCAGCAACCAAACGTGAGATTGTAGCTGACAAAACATTGGAAGGATTTACGGGAGCCACATACCGAGCAAATGATTGAGTTGGAAATCTTAAAGAGTAATCCAAGATATGTATTAATGCTAACAGGCTACTTGGGGGATTAGACTAAAACTGTATATATATTGTACAAGACATATAGAATTATAGTTCATCTGTATACTAACATCGTTGGGTTCCTTAATTCAGAGCATCCACCACTTTTGTAAACTATTACTCATAGAAAATGAAAGCAAACATGCTAGATTTCTCGAGCTACTTTGTGATTTATATTATATTCGCCCACGGCTTTTTTGTAACTAGGCGATTTCTAATCTAGTCTAATTTACGGGGAGAAGAATTTGAGTTTGGGTGTAGATGGGGAACTCTGCACTAGCCAACTTGGCGATGCCCATACGCTCAATAATCAATATTATATTAGTAGATGTAATGAGAATGATAATAATAATTGCCACCATGGTACCTGTACACCGGTAAAACATTTTGTCTACATTGATGCTCACCATCTCACACTCACTCAAAGACCATTAACTCATTGTTACAAAACAAATAAAAACAGAATTTCCATATTTTCTTCTTCCACTTTTCTTGTGTTGCAATGGATCTAGAAGCCTCTTAGGGTTTGGATAATGGTGTTATGCCATGGGTCTGAGAGGTGCTGCAACAGGTTGTCGAACGGTCCTTTTCCGGTCACATTGTGTTGAACCACAAACCCTAGGAATGCCAACATTGCCAGTCTCCCTGCATAACACATTTCAAAACAACATATTACACCTCATTTCAAACTTAAATGTAGACATGAGTAAGGTTAGTTGGTCGGAGTTGGACACGAGATCAAACGCTTACCATTGGCAATTTCCTTCTCCTTGGCCTCGAGAGTCGGTGCGAAGTTGAGGGGGTTGAAGATGCCGCCTGGGTAACCCAACTCACCTGGGGGCAAGCTGTATTGCTTGAAGATGGGGTCTTGGTTCACACTTCCTGGGTTCTTGATGTCTTGCCACCGTCTGATCTCGACGTAGTGGAACAGGATGAACTCGATCACAAAGAGGGTGGACGAAGAAGCGAAGTACTCGCTCTTTCCGGCATCATACCATTTGGGGACGTTAAGGATCCCCATGCTGGTGAACACTTCAGGCAATAGCATCCCAGCAACACCCAACATTGCCCATCTGCCATTGACAAGCTCAGCTTGGAAAAACCACTTCAAGTTCTCTGGGTCCTCAGCAAGTGCCAGAGGATCAAATCCATTGTCACCAGGAAGACTGCCCACAAAAACATATATTAGTCAATCAATGCTTTTTTCTCAATCGAAATATTTATAAGCATTTTTATCGGTCATCCAAAAAAGCCATCGTGCACTCTTCTTTGAAAAAAAAATCAAATTGTAATTGGAGAAATTTTAAACATACCTTCCCGTGAGGTAGTCTGGTGAAGCCAAGCCGGGTAACCACTCACCCTTCTTGGCCTCAACTTTAAACGAAGAAGCAGAAGGAGAAGCCATAGGCCTAAAAGCCACTTCCCTATTTAATTTACTCGAAGACCCTGAAAGGAACCTTGATTTCGAGTTGACACACGGCCGGAAAACGGCCGCCGAGGCTTGAGTTGTGACCGTAGCCATTGTTTTCCCACCTGAATTATGGTCGGATTTTCAGGTAGGGATGGGGGGTTAGTGGTGTAGAGGAATAGAAGGTATGGAGCTAAATGAAAACGTAAATTGTGCAATGTGAGTCCATGGCTTTGTATATTTGATGCCAACTTGTCAATGCGGGTCTTGTGTGGAGGTTGTTCTTTGATGGAATTTGACCGTTGGTTTGCAAGATTTTTGTGATCCCAACGATGGAGATTTGTTTATGGTTTGAGATGAGCCAATGGGAAGTCTTGAACCTTATCTTTTTATCTTTAGGGTTCTATCAACAAATCTATACCTGTGATGCTGTTGGCTGAAATGAGACTGTGGTGGTCCACTTTGTGGCCACGCATGAAGATTTTTTTTAACAGGATATGGCTGTGATGATTAGGATCTCCTTCCACGTGGAATCTAAGGGAGCCTATAGTTGCATGACAAATGGCTGGCTCAAACTACGTCTTACCTAATGGCGAATCTGATGAAGGGCAGGGGCACGTACGCCCTCTCAACTTTTTAGGGTTGAAAATATAAAAAGTTGAGTGTTATTCACACATTTGCTTTACCTCTCACATACGTTTTTATGCAACCGATTATATTTGTGCAGATTTTCTTTTTCATTATAATATCAAATTATAACCAAAGCTCAAAAGCCATGGAATGGCTCGATTTTAACTGTACGTGACGTTGAGTCAGAATGTGATAACAGATAGAATGATGAAAGGTCAGGCAACTATTCATCCTCTTGCTTTTGGAGAGGAGAACTTCTTCCACAACGCTTAACCATGAGACAGACAAATGCAGCCAAAGATGATTACAATGGCTCATGGGCAAGTAAGTAAGCTTTCCCAGTTACGCGTATGTAAACCATTTCCAGTTGACAAAAGTTATGGTACATTTTGATGAAACGGTAAGAAGTTGGAAAAGTGACAGGATGACATATCGTTAAAGATTTGACTATCCTAAACCTTAGGATTAGCTCAAGTGGCGAGGGAGGGAGCAGTTGGTCTCTTGCAGTAGCAGCTTGTTGCCTCATGAGTCATGACTGTTATCAGAGATATTCATCAAATCCTGTGTTTAGTACGCTTACTAGTTCCGTTAGCAGATCAATGATCATTTTGAGTTGTTTGTCATATGATTTTTGAATCCAACAATAAACACAGTTTGTTGTGCGGCTTTAGTGACATGAAGGAAGTTAGTATAGTAGAAAGAACCAGATTGACATGCTTTCACTCACCCTATCTATTCGCGCGCTGGCAGATAGGGGCTTATATCTACGTGATTCGCTATGCTTGCTTGCGCTTTTCTTGCTGCAAAAGCAAACTCTCTGCTGCAATTAAGTAGCTTTGAGGAATGAGAAAATAGTACTGATCAAGTTCACATTAAAGAGCCAAGTGAAGTATACAAGTAGCATGCCTTCTCCGCCTTTGCCTGGTGATCAATTTCGAAAGCACAATATGTGGCACTGCATCTCCATGACCCTTCTTACACTCCTTGATACATTGCCAATGATCCATGCTTCATGGATGCTACATGTCCTCGACACATCATATCGTGGGTGATGCAGCATCACTGCCATACACAGAGGAAAAAGTTGTCTACAATTAAAAGAGAGAGTAGCCCACTTCAAAGTCCACGTTTAGGCAGAACTTGGGCTGTGGCCGAAGTCTGATGGTTAACGAAGAGAAGGGTTATAGATTTTTGGCCCAAAATGTGTAATCACGGCAACGTGTCATTACACAGTGAAGATGTTGGAAAAATAAGGTCTAATTGCTATATTAAATCACATAAAATTTTAAGAAATAATTCATGCAATTATATATCAAAATTAATGCATGCAATGAGTAACCAATGTTAAATGAACATGATATAATGGATTAAAAAAACTTAGAAAATACAGTCGAGGTAAGTGTTGAACACTTTGTCCTTAAGACAAGTTTATGCCCCACTACGGTGCTCATGGTTGATCGGCGCATGTCTCCCAAGATACAACGACCACATCCTTGTAATAGTAGCACTCAAAATCACAAGGCTCCTTGAACCACGATTGTGTTGAAAACTTTTTCATATGGACTCAATGAGACTCTCTAATATTTAGTGCACTCTATGTATGATTATGTAAACAATGAAAAGTTATTTTGTGATTATAGGGGACTTCCATATTTATAGAATGTGAGATACCTCTTTGGAAAGCTGTGACTATTCATGAAGAGTCAAAAGTTGCAACTCTTAATTTGAGTAGACACATCTTTCTACCAAAAGGCTTCACTTCTAATTTCCATTCAATTAATAAATTTAAAATAATAATAATATTATTAAAATTTTCCACAGAAAATTCATATTCCCAGTTGATTAAAATAGTTTAGAACATCGTTCTATTAAGAAAATGTACGCGGGAATTTCACTTTGAGGTCAAGCAGGAATGGTGATCAAAACCTTTATGCTCATAGATAGAATGAATTCAAACTTCAAGTAACTAGTTTCATCCTCATGAAGAGAGAAACTTTATTCTCCAAAACCTTACAAAATAAAACGCAATGCAACGTAATTGAACCAAACCAAACCAAACTAGACGGACAACTAAGTAACCTAATAAAACCCGGCGGGTGGTTTTACACCCACCGCTGCCGAAATCTCTGTCTGCCCCAAAAGGGAGAGCAGAGCAAAGAAGCACAATGACCTCATAATTTAATTCCAAATGATAAAGAGCCCCCTTAATATAAGCCCTTCTCATTTTTTGACTCTCAACAGTACTAGGTTTCAATAACTGTAGCTACACCCTAAACAAACATGTAACTATAATTTGTTTGATTTAATGTTTGCTGTTTAGAATTGTAGGCCGCTGAATGTTTGGCCAAAGGACCAGCCGGCAGGAACAACGTTGTTGGAGACAATCGTGCGGCCGTCGCTGGTTGTGACCTTGAAGGAGAGGCTCTGGCCGTTGAGGAAAGAGTTGCTCTGCCAGTTTTGGCCCCAGTTCCTTGACATGGGTTGCCAGCCAGTTCTTGACCCTTTGATGGAAACTGCATGAACATCACCAGCACCTCCAACGTTTGTGATCAGCACTAAATTGAAGTATGAATGACCGTTGATTGTGAATCTGATGCCTCCCTTCTTTAAGCAAGGCACCCTGCAAAAATACATAAACAACAAATCATCAGTCTTCGATGTCAATAAAGTTTTTGAATGTGACAGTCACATTATCACATACGTTTAACTATACAAGTTGACAACTTAATTAATATATGATAACATGAACAAATTGCTATAATCACGTGACGATAGGACAGGGTATTTTGGAAATTTCAGAAATTGGAAAATTTTCACTAACACTCCCTAAACTATTAAAGGCGTGAGATGCTAACAAAGATTAAACAGTCACGACCATTCGACAACTTGGAGTAAGAATTGTGTTTTCCTGGAAGTTGTTAGCTCAACAAAATTGCCATGACTTTATATGGCTTCTGTTGTGTTCGCGAGCTTCAGTATACGCGATTCTTGCCCAAACATTGTTTATGAATTATGAAATGACGAAAAATGCCCTTGAAAATTGTTGTGAGGTGTCTGTGCACACCCCTAAGAATTTAAGGGCTATCTGTGCAACTTTCCCTTGTAAATTCATTTTTATTAAGTTGGCAAACAGCCCCTGCTAGAGTGGAGTTTCTCAAGAAACATAAAGCAGGCCAAGCCTGAAATTGCATACCTTCTGTAAGACACAGGCACGATTCCAGCTCGGTACTGAGCAATCTGCTGGAAGACGGGCTGGGCGAGATCAAAGTGGTGCTGCGGCGGGTTGCACCAGCCTCCGGCATTGTTGGGAAGGGCGTTGTTTGGCGGGCAGAAATTGGTGGCCGTGACCATAATAGAGCCCGGACGACACCATTTGGGGTCACTCACACACCTAATCTCAAAACAAGCCCCACAGCTCAACCCATTGTTGAACAGTGCTGTGCTCAGAGCTGCAGTGTTAGTTCCATAGCCTTGGCTATACAGATTTCCGTAGCCACAAGCCCCACCTACAATTTAGATACATTAAAAAAAAATTAAGACGTGGCGGGTATTAATAAACGGACTATTGAATATATATGCGCTAACAAAATGTATTGACATGTTATAGATTCATTTTTCACAATAACAATGCATGTATGTTTTTAAAGTACGTCCTGTAGAGATAATTTATACATGTTTACTTACCCATTGTACCGGACGCATCACCTCCGCCATAGAAAGTGGCATGTGCATCAACCCAACCACCGTCACCTCCTCCATACCCACAAGCAAAAGAGCTGAAAGAAAGAAGAACCACCAAGAGAAAACCAAGAATTGCCATGTTTTTTCCTGCAACACAAGCTTTGTACTTGTTTTTGAAGCAGAAGCACAACTTTGGTAGTGAGATAAATAGAGAGCAAAAGAGGCTTTGTGTTTGTGAGTTGTGAGGAGAAGTGGAGGTGGTGAGGTGGGGGATAAATAGATGCTTGGAGTTGGAGGAAGAGAGGGTTTTTTTGCAAAGGGCAACGTCACACCAAATAACTGACTCTAAATTTTGATGTGTGGGGACCCTGAACCGTCGTCAAGTGCAAGCGGTTTTATGCATGTTCCTGTGGAACCAAAGCACACTTTTCTCCAAACCACGTGGTTTGGAGCCGTTCACATTTCTGTTGTGCTGGTGTTGGTGCGTTAAAATTCATATAGATTAAAAGTCTCAACTAGGGTTCACAAAGTGGTTTTTGCAAATTTGCACTGCAGGTAGATGTCTAATTACAGAATTTGCGTGCCCACTAGACTGCATGAATCGCTCTTACTAATTTACGTGTTATAACATGTGTGAAAGGAAATGAATATACCTGAAATATGATAGAGAAAGTGACAATGTCCAAACCAATATCATACTCAAGGTCTGAGATGACACAAAGACATCCTGAAGGGTGTAGCTAGGTACACAAGTCCTTCTAGACATGTAAACGACGTGATTTAGACAAATGTTACCAACTTAAAATTTTGTACTAATTGATAAATAACTACGTGTGTTACATCTGGAGTGAATTGGTGAACACCGTGCGAATGAGTGAGTTGCACAGAAATATCACTCCTTCTTGACTAGTGCATGTGTAAGTTGTAACGACCATTCATTGTATCTATCATTTACTACAGTTGCAGCAAACTGAGTCTTTTAGTCGCAGTTTGTCTTTTCCTCTGTTTTCTTTAAGCAGCAGCTTCAGCCTCTTTAGCCAAGAGAAAACGCAGATGCATTCAGATGGTCCCGTGCCGTTAATGTCCGGTCTAAAAGAAAAAGGTACAGAAGAAGGACTAATACGGCTAAAGTGATTGTCATAAATAGTGTACTTTGAAAAATCTACAAGGTTAAGTAACTAGTCCGATTTCCCAAATTTCTATCCATCTTTCAGTCCATATCCAAACGAAAATGCTTGTGGAAATTAACTATCATTAAAGTATACTTTACTTATATTCCATATATGGCTGTTGAATGTGGAAGAATCCATTCACACCACCTTTAGAACATTGTTTGACTCTTTATAGTTAATGGATTTCATAATCTGTAAACTTAAAAATTAGATATATACTAACTAAAGTGACTTATTAGAAATAAAAAACAAAAGGTTTTTTTTCAAACATGTATCTTTAAAAGTATTTTTAAAATAACAAAAAAAAACATATTAACTAAAAGCGTTTTTAACAATGTTTGCCAAAAAAAAAGTACTTTTTTTCAACACTGACTTGTATTTTTTTTTTTTAAACTTCACAAGTACATTTGAAAAGGACATTTCCAAGCAAGCCCATATCAAATTAAGGAGTCAAATTTTTTCATCTATTCCATGAGCATTTAGCTAGGATTTTAACAATGGGATTGAACTTTTGGTAATATGCACGGAAATGGATAAATTTTAATTTGGAAAAAATTGATAATTATCAGACCGATAAATGGTGAAATAAAACATGTTATGGCTGTTGAGTGTTGACTCCATGACCAATATACATTTTCATGTTGTGAACAAACTTAATAAAATTAATGAGAAGGTTTGACCCAATTATTGTGCTTGGGATATCGCAAATGCAGAAATGTCATTCAATGTTATCGGTTTGACAATTTGGTTGTAGACGCTTGGAGAGCACATGGATGATGAGAAAATGATTATCTTTCTATTTTTTTCTTATTTATAACGTGGATGATGAAATGTTCGTAATGTTGATGAGCAGGGCTCACCAGGCTGTTACATTACGATCGATCATAGAACAGAGGGAGCTGATGAGGGAGAGGGAGAGGGAGAGGAGAGTAGGACCATCTGATGAGAAAGCACATCAACAACTCAATCCGGCCCATTTGTTATATTTCATTAATTTTGTTGCCAACCAGTTCTGCATAAGCTGCAAACACACCCGTCTCCCAAAGTTGCATGCATGTGCAGTTCCGTGAATAAATTGAAAATTGCAATCATAAGGATGTGTGCATGGAGCATGCATATGCGCTGTACATGTATATAAAGAAATGGTTTATACATAATACACAAATAGAAAGTGTATATGTGTATGTATATATATATATATGTATAGATTTTAATTTAAATTGGGTAATATTAGGAAAATTAAATTTTGTAAACTAAATGATATGGTTATTGATGATTAGATTATTACTTAAGTGTTGAAATGTGTTTATTTCCTATTGGTGACACATCATTTACGATCTAATTAAATTTTACTAAGGAGGTGAGAGAATTCAAATACAAGTGTAGTGGATTAATAAAAAAACTTTAATTATTTGCGCAATTGACCACATCCTTGAAAACATGTGCATGTATGATTGCTGTTAAGACATGGAGGAGTGATGCACGAACTCCGATAACACGCATGATTCAGTTGGTGTGACGAACGTAAAGTATGTATTCCTATCTTATCTTCTGATTCATTACAACGAACATCTACTTGTATACCGTGAAAATAGACCTGCAGAAAATCTATTCATGTAGTCAACAATACTCGATTGGTATGTTTTTTTTTATAAGCGATAAGAGTGGTATTTCATTCAACATCATAAATAAATACAGGCAGTACCAATTAGGTTTATAATTTTAGTGATAAAAAATGGGATACTTTAGATGCGGTCCTTAGTCTCTAACATTCTTTGACTAAAATCTTAATGGTATTCAAAATTTGATCAAAGTCCCTTGACTTTGTACACCTCATTATATTACTATTAATATTTTTATTTTTATAGTTTTGACATTAATTGTTTGATATTTTATGAGATTTATAATCCTATAAATTTAAAATCCCTCATTATAATACTATTAGAAACGGCTACAATAAAAAAATTCAAACATTTTAATTGAATAAATGGATAAAAACTATGTAACAATATGAAATAATAAATGGCAAAAGCATGTATCCATAGTGTTAAAAAAAACTGGTACATTTCACATATAACAAAGTGGTACATTAATAAAGAAGAATGGGTACATTATAAATAAATTAGGGTACAAATAAAAGATTAAAAAATTATCAGTACAAATGAAATTTTAAAAAATATGGGCACAAAAAGAAATTAATAAATGGGTTCAAATTAAAACTAAAAATAAAATACTACAAATTTAAAAAAAGGTTGCAAAAATATAAATATATGATTCAAAGTTTAGCCACAAAACATAAATATACCATATGTAATTTTTCTATCATTGATTAATTATACAATGTCACGTGACGGTAAACACGTGGGCAAAAATTCAAATAAAACTTTAAAAAAATATGGGCACAAAAAGATATTAATATATGTGTACAAATTAAAACTGAAAGGAAAATTGGTACAATTTAAAAATGGTTTGCAAATTAAAAATGGGTACAAACTAAAAATAAAAATATATGATAAAAAATTTAGCCATAATTATAAATATACTAATTGTAACATTTTTAACACTAAATGAATAATTTTAGGTAAAAATATTTTATTATTGAAATAATTAATGATTTTATTAATACCTAAGGACCTTGATCAAAAATTGAAAACAACTAAGATTTTAATCAATGGAGTAGCAAAAGGAGGGATAAGAACCTAATTTCTCTTAAAAATTTGATATGAATTGAATTTGCACAATTAAATAAACCCAATACAGCTACCACAAAACCTACTAAAAACCAAAAAAAAACCAAAAAGCCACCAACACACTAGCGCCACCACCAGATTTGAGCGTGTAAGGCATAGAAAAACCATATCGATCGAATAGAGTATCAACGCCATGAAAGCAAGCTAACGAAGAAAGTGGAACCAACTCACAACATACACAGCTTAGCAAGTGTTGAATCTTATCATAAAATGTCTCGATGTTATTAGTAGTGGTATCATTTATTTTTATAAATAATAATAAATTATGTGAAATTTCCGATGCGGAACTGCATTCTTCAACAAAACAAGAGAAAGAGAGTTGAAAGTGAGATATTGTTGTGGAATTGTGCCACATGTTAGATTAGTCAGCTATCTCAGCTCTCGGGGAAAGCAACGTGAAGGGTTATACTAAGGGATCGAACACGTACGTACCGCACTAGTTTGGCTCCATTTTTAGATCATACAGTCGTCATTTTTCAGCTGCACACGTAGCTTTATAATTAGGGTTTGTCTTTTTTCTCTTCTGTAATTTCCTTATCCTTCACGGATTCTTTCTTCAGAACTAAAATCTACTAGCCGTCTAGTCGAATCCTAAATCTGGTAAACAACCAAGAAGCCACCAGCACTACTTTACAAATCTATCATGCAAATTGACCCATGCATACGAGTGAATGAATCATGCAAAGCCACTTTTCAAGCGTCTTTCTCTACCTCCCTTGATATTTGAGTAAATTACAACCGCACAGTCTGATTTTTGTTTGATTTTCCTTCAAGTTTGTGATCAAATATAAGATTAATAATCTGGATTTTTAACTGGATATTCGTTTCACATCTTAACCTGTAGTTTAATTTCACAGTCCGGCAGGAGTTGTTATGCATAAAACAGAAAATATATATATTTTAGTCACACACACGGCTACTGTTTTTCAAGGGATGTGCCGAAGTGCAGTCCCTGGATAAGTTAGAATTAATGAACAAAATCTGAAATCGTGCCGTACGTTCAGATTGTAGAGGAGAAAAACCGAGTATGAGAACAATAAGTCAATATAAATGGCACAGCAGAGATGGAAAAGGAAATATATAACAAAATAATATTGCCCAGAAATGTCAGAAAAAAACGTAAATAAGTAACTGAATTTATATGTGGTGAAACGGAATTAACAAGATAACAAGATTATTGTTTGCAAGTTGCAAGATATTTTATAGCTTGTCAAATTTTCTAATAAATTATAGCCCTCTAGGCAATAAATCCTGCTTCTCTCTCAATATGCTATGAATGCTATCGACTCAGTGGAATTTTTTTAGTAACCAGTAATAAGAAGGTTATTTAGACCAAAAAAGAAAAGAAAAAGATAGTTATTAATCTGCATATATAAAAGCAATTTCAGCATTGGACGTGAAGTTGGCTAGAGTCATGTGCTTTTTTTTAAGCACTCAAGTTTGAATTACTCTTCTTGTAGTTTAGAGTAAATCATTCTAAATAAATAAAAATAAAGAAAGAAGATTCAAATCCAAGGTTTGTTTGTTTTTAATTTAATTTAATTTTTTTTACAAATGATACTATTCCTAAGTTAAATTATTAGTTGTCAAGATGGAGGGACCTGCATTAGAGTGCATATGTTTGATTGTTTTTCACCACTCCAATAAAATGTCATCTACCAAATCCAATGTATTTGGTGCAAATAAATAAATCATACAAAATTAATATTTTATATAATATAAGTATTAACTTTAGATAAAAGAACTAAGAAGAAGTAAGGAAAAATCGCTAACTATCCAAATCCAATGTATTTGATCATACAATATTTGCTCTTTTTAATAACAACAAAAAAAATGTGGACAGTCCTATACCGCAGGCAAGATGTCAAGATTACATGAAGATTTTATGACAATAAGTTGTCGACGATTATCTTTGTTGACCTAACTAAGTAGCTAAGATACTATAACCCATGGAGACATTACTTTTCAGAGGCATGCATGATTGAACATTGATTTGAACTTTGAAATTTGGAGCACGATTCTTATTTTGTGATTACGATTACAAGAGGACAGTGCCATGATCGACGTGGTAATTAAATCGAGTGTGTCTCCTTTGCTTTTAAGTTCACGACCTTTACTATACGAAAACAAATTAATGTCCAAAAACTTGATACCTTGTTGGTGAATACAGTTTGAGAATCCCACGTTGTAAGTTGCGATCTGAAGAATGATACGATGTTTCAATGTTAATATCGTACTCATCTCGTTATAATTTAGTGACGTTCTTGTGACTTGGGGGAATATTTCATATTCAACTTACTTAGGTAACGAGTTTCATACGTAATTATGGTTGGTTAATGGTGTGATTCAGTTTAATTTCTTTTTGTATTATTGGAAATTGATAAGTGACCCTAACAGTATACTTTAGGATAATGCTTGCATTGCTTCTTTTGGGGAGATGAGCTCATTCCTCACTAGCAAATAACGCATCTTCATCATAAAAAATTTATACTCGAAACCATTCAATCTTTTATATTCATTTAGAGATTATTCTTACAAAAAAATTATTCGAATTGGAAATTGTTTAATCACCCAAATATATCAAATAAATCAACAGTTCAATACGGATATGTTACTTGGTACTTACACCATTAATTTATTTTGATACATTTGGATGACTTAACTCCGATTCGAATGATTTTTTGTAAAGTTGATCTTCAAATAAAGATTAAGAGATTGAACAGTTCGATTATGAAATTCTAACAATGAAAATACGTCATTTGCAAGAGAATGAGCTCATACATAATACATAAATAAGAGATTCAAGTATTATCCTATACTTTATGCCTACGTCAGTAACTATTTGTGATAAACATCCAAAATTTAAACAACCGGCCGGAATTCATGGAGAAAACGGGCAAGAGGCGTGAAAGAATGTTCATCCTTGAGAGCATGCATATGAAAAGTAGTAGATTAAATTTGTCAAAATCATGAACCCACGATTAACGAGAATCAATCAACTTCAAAGTGGAGACATCTTTTTAATCTTTTCGGCTCCCTTTTTATCTTGCTAATGATAAAGTAGCTTTGGTGGGAAGAGATACCAATTAGCCAGATAGGTAAGCATCACGGTGCATGTTTTGGGACTTACATTACAATATCGCACGGAATATATTCTTAAATTTAGGTAAGTACAACTCATTTCAGTTGTTAAAACATGATTTTTTTTCCTTAACAGTACAATATAAAAAGTTTTAAAAAAAACGCTAGGTGCTAGTCGGACAATAGAAAAGGGTCTAGTGCCTAGGCGTCTAGACAAGGCCTAGCTGATTTTTTAATTATAATTAAATTTATTATATAATATATAAATAAATGTTTGCTTGTACTTAAAAAAATACATAATTATATTGGCGTACATAAACTGCAAAATAAAATGATAAATAAATTATAAAGTACTAAAACATATTTAAAACATGAAGAACAAGCATATAATGAGTATTCATCCAAGTATCTAACAAGTCTCTTACAATTTTTTGAAAAAATAAAATGCAAAATGGAAGTTATCTATTTTCTGTTTAAGTAAGATCGCGACCCAAACAGTCTAGGTGGAGGGTCTAGGCGGTATAGGCTGGCGCGTAGGAAGGTCTATGCGCCCTTTATTAGTTTTTAAACGCCTGAGAATTAATGGTAGCCGTAATTAGCCAGCTAGTGCATAAAGGGGCCTAGGTAGCGCTGGGCGGGAACTTTTAGAACTCCTAATATAAAAAAGATATATACTAATAAAAAATGTCTTACCCCCCACTTCCTTCCACTTCCTTGGTAAGGAAGTTTTTCTCCTAAAAATCAAGATGAAGGTAGTACACTACTTTGTCTATCCACTCTTCCTCATATTTTTTTTCAAGGCATTTTGTTAAATTTTTGCACCCATTTATAGACTTGGAGTCATGCTCAAGGAGAATATCAAATAAACATAATTTTTTGGGTAAATATCAATTTACTACCCTCATGTTTTGTGGTTTTCAACATTTAGTACATCAAGTTTTTTTCGTCCTAGAGTCATACCTAAAGTGTAAATTTTGGGACAGTCTCATACATCCGTTAGTCAAACTATTAAGTAGTCTTCCGTTATCTAATGTCGGGCTCCCACGTGGACAATGACTGGATGCCACGTGTCAATAAAGGTCCCATGTGGTTATTAAAAATTACAAAATTACAAAAAATTTAAAATTAAAAAAGAGGAGGTTCTTCCTCAACCCCAACCATCCCTCCCTTCTCCCTCCCTCAACCCCCAACCGTACCCCCCGACCCACTCAAATTAAAAATAAAAAGTTTTTGGGCACCTTACCTCAACCCCCGATCATCTCCCCCCCTTCTCTCCTCTGCACACCCTCATCGCCGATCTGACTCGGGCCAACTCGGCCAGCTCGCCCCTTGATCACACCCAGATGCAAGGGAGTGAACCCATTGCGATCCAACACCAAACCCAGATCTGGGTTGACCCGCACCAAATTTTCACCATTTCCACCGACCTTTTTGTCTCTGCCAGGTGAAAAGGCGAAGAGCCATAGGAGTCTAGCTGGGTGGCAAGAGTTCGAGGTTGAGGGAGGGAAGGGGTTAGATTTGCACATATGGGTTGAGGGAGAGAGATGAGGGTTAGAAAGAGAAAGTCAAGATGGTGTGCGGATAGGGTGTGCAGAAGAGGAGAGAGAGGAGGGTTAGAGAAGGGAGGGAGAAGAAGAAGATGTTCGAAGGAGAAGAACAGCCTTTTTTTTTGTAATTTGTAATTTTTTAATATCCACGTGGTACCCTTATTGTCACATGGCGCCCAGTCATTGTCCACGTGAGAGCCACATCATCAGTTAACGAAAGACTTAACAATTTGACTAACGAATGTATGAGACTGTCCCAATATTTACACTTTAGGTATGACTCTGGGACGAAAAAAACTTGATATACTAAATGTTGAAAATCACGAAACATGAGGGTAGTAAACTGATATTTATTCTAATTTTTTTTTCTTGTGTAGCAATAGTAGTGGGTCAATTGCATACACTAGCTCCTGTCTGGATTTATAAGTGTCTGGACACTGTATAGAGAGATTGCAACATTTCATGAATCATATAGATCATTGATGTGCTATTTTTGAGAACCAAACTAAATCTTTATCTACTTATTTTTGCATTTCCCTTCACAATTTTGATATTCTTAGTTAACTTCTATGAATGCGTAAGCTTCTAATCTTGCTCGTTTGTTTTATGCACTTTGGTTCGCATTTCAGTTGTTTCATATCTATTATATATCTAACCTTATCACAATGTCAAAATCAATGTTTACTACTCACTTAACCAAAAGTGTAACTAGTAAACTATTACGACTTATGACGCAACAGGATTTGCATCAAGATTGTCGTTCATGAGATTTAAATTTAGAATTTTCTCCAACAAGATAAAACTAGATGACGTTAGACGAAATGGTCGCGTGAAGCTAAAACTGGACTTCAATCACTGATTTTTTTTTCACTTTTTTTTCCTTCTTAATTGTACATTAATTTCGACTCCAAATTGATAAGGCCGCTAATTATGCAGGTTAAACTGAGAAGAACCCACAGGGCACAGAGGTGATGTAGACCAAGTTCATTGATTCCAAATTCACAACGACAATACAAGATTCAAATTTAAGTTTTTTTTTTAATACTCTAAGGGTGCGTTTGTTGCACCGGACTATCTCGGACTAGACTAGCTTCAAGGACTAAACTGGACTGGCTTAGAATAGACTAAGTTAGACTAATTTAGTGAAGTGTTTGGTGCAGTGTCGGACTAAAAAGATGGACTAACTAAAAATTATTATTATATTTTAATTTATTATTATCAAAATTAATATATGAATAAAAAAAGGATATCCCTCTTCTTCTTCTCAAATTGCAAGTACTCTGTTCCAAAACCCATCTATTCCAAACCCACCGAATTGCAGGACATATCCCCCATCTGTTCCAAAAACCCATCCAAAATTTCTGAAAGTCTGAGAGCAATTCAAATAACCCATCCAAAATTTCAAAAAACCCATCCAAATAAGACAATCCAAAACAAACCCACAACAATTCAATCAACAAAACACATAAAGAAGAGCAATTCTAGAAGAAAATCGATCCAACTGTGGAGTCTCTGTCGATGTGGAGCGAAGTGCGGGGGAAGGGGCGAAGCGAAGAAGAAGACATAGATGGGAGGGGCGAAGGTCTTAGCAGTCCGCCTGATTTTGTTCGGGATCTGGGTTTAGCTTTTGGGTGGGATGGTGAAGGTGAAGGCCCAAGGGAGAGCGCGCGAAGTTGTGAAGGAGAAGGAAGATGGCGAATGTGCGAAGGAGAAGAAGACGGATGGTTCAGCTGCGAGAAAGGACATGACTGAGAGTCCGCTCAAAATCAAGGGCTCTCGCTAAGAACGGCTAGCGAGGCGTTCAGTCAGGGCGAGTCCCCTTTAGTCCCATTACACGTAGTCCCGGCGTGAAACAAACTTGGGACTATAGTCCAGTCTAGTCCAGTCCCCTCTAATCCGGTCAAACAAACACACCCTAAAGGATGTTGTTATCCATACACTCCCTTTTATCTTTCACACACACCATGTTAATTTATTGTCATTTGTTTCTCTTAATTCATTTAGTTTGCCAGTCGAAATTGAGAGGGATAAAGCCCAAGAGTTAAAGCCTAACATCTAGTAAGCATAGCCTCTCTTTTATCAGAAGAGGTTATATTGCCACTTGTTGCATTCTGAACAGAAGAACTCTAAACTCCAAAACCCTAAGGGTGCGTTTGTTGCACCGGACTGTCTCGGACTGGACTAGCTTCAGGGACTAAGCTGTACTGGCTTAGACTAGACTAAGCTGGACTAGCTTAGTGAAGCGTTTGGTGCAGTGTCGGACTAACAAGCAGGATAATTAACAAACTCTAATATTATATTATTTAATCCATAATTATTAATATTTTATTTTTATCCCTTTTTTTTATCCCTCTAATCATTCCTTACCCCCCATTCTCTCCCTCTTTTTCTCCATCTTTTTCTCTCTTGTCTGTTCCAATCTATTCTTCAATTTGGTATTTTATATGAAAATTGGTTGTGAAAAGCATCTAGTCCAATGACTTTCGAATGTGAGTGGTCGAGGAGCAAGGCGAGGAGGAGAAAGGGGACAGTCTTAGCTAGTCCCATGGTTTTTTAGGGGTCTCATTAAGACCAGCTAGTCCCTGATTTAGTCTAGGCTAGTAAGACTTAGTCTCATTAAACCTAGTCCCTGTCAGGAACAAACATGGGACTAGACTAACCCTTAATCCAGTCCAGTACCCTTTAGTGAGGGCAAACAAACGCCCCCTAAAACCCTACCCCAAAAAAAAAGGTAATTTAGCCAAAGACCTATAAAAGTTTTACTATTTAGTCATATATCAATAACATATTTTTGTTCTGGACTTAATCAATGATATATTTTTATTAATTAGGTATAGGTCAATGATAAATGTTACATGGACTTTAAGGCATTATCATAGTTATAATTGTACCATTCTCTCCTTCTCTCTCATTTTATTCAAAAAAAAAAAAAAAGTGATTACATGCTGCTCGACCTTCCTCCTCCACCCCACAACCAACTACCAACTAGATCTATGAAGTATGTAGTCAAGCCATCCACGTGCGCTCCCTCTTTCCCTGCCAAGACACCACGTCGATCTCTCTCGACCTTCTCCCACTCCTAATCCAACAAATTGTTCTTGATGGGACTTTTTGACGAAGCCACTCTGCCACCACTTGCAGGAGAAAAAAACCCTGAAATCAACCCAAAAAGCTCTAATTTCGATACACGAGCCTCGTTGCCGCCATCTTTCACCGGCAAGGCCCTCTCATTGATCCCAAAACAGGTAAAGCCATGACGAGGATTTGCAGAGGATGAATTTTATGGGCTTTCATGTTTTCTTCTTTTGGGTTTGAAATCTTTTTGCGTTTTTGATTAATTTGATGGGTTCTATCTCATTTTGTTCAGAAAAGGATCCATAGAGATTCCGCAATCGTGACTGTTCATCGTACATCGTGCAGTCAGTTTTCGTTAGGTACTATTTATATTTAATTTTAAATTTCAAATTTTGAAATGATTTCTAACCGCACGATGTACGATAAACGGTTACGATCACGGGATCCCTAGGATCCCCCAGGAAAAGGATCCGGCAAGAATCCTTTTTCTATTTCTATTTCTATGATATATATATATATATATATATATATATATATATATTTAAAAGAAGTAATTTCATGGGTCGAGAGAGACTCCATGAAATGTGGAAATGATGACGGGAAGAATAAGAACTAGGAAACAGACACTGTAATGTAGCGTTTGAATAGAAATGTAAAAACAGAATCAGAAAACGGAACTACAATGCAGCGTTTGAATAGAAATGTAAAAAAGAAAAGAAAAAACAGAACCAGGAAACAAAACTGCATTATGTTTCTGAATCAAAATATAAAAAAAATTATAAAATAAAATAAAAAGAACAGGGAAACGGACACTGCATTGCAATGTCTGAATCCAAATGTAAAAATAAAGAGTCGCGCAAAGAATGAAGCATAGAAGGCACATGAGTGATGAAAAAAAGAAAAAGAAATAGGAAATTGACGCTGCAATGCAGTGTTTGATTTGTATTGACCTATTCCAAAGTATGAAAAATATGAGAAAGGGGTGTCAGTTGAAGAGGGTGCCAGTTGTAGGGTAGATTCTATAATTTTTGTTTATTTTACATGCATTTTAAGTGTCACAATATATGATTGACATATTTATAATTAACATAAATATTGTTGATATATTGTCAATACGGTAACTTTATATTGATTTTATACAAAATCACCCCAAAAAAATCCTACCCAACCAAAGTATGGGCCGACTCTTGACCTTGGAAAATAACTTTGGAGGCCCCATTCGATTATTGGGCCCTATTGTATTTTTTTGGGTTACCAGGCTTGAAAAGGTCCATTTGTACTAGGCTACGTTTGGGGTTTTTTTAGCCCACTTATACTTCGACACATCTAGTCCCAAATCAACGGTCCTGATCAAAGTGCGTTCTTTCTGCCTGCAAAACCCTCTATATATTCACACACTCGGTCAAAACCCTAGCTTCCAACCCTCTCTAGCCTCTTCCTCTAAGCCCTCCCTCTTCGTCTCCGCCCGATCTCAACTGGGTTTTCGAATCTGAAATTCACAGTCAAATCTCAGTTTTTACTTTGGTCTTTGAACTGTTTCCTTTAACTTGTATTATTCTGCTCGGTTTTTTTTGGTATGCCCATGCCTATGATGGCGTTAAATATACTTTGAGAGTAAATTCCATGAAACAAATTTGCATCTGAGGCATGTGGTTCTACAATTCTTTATAAATTTTACTTCTGTTTTTTTTTTTTATACTTAAATTACTGGTATTTACTTGGTTACAATTGAAAGTTTCGAAATTTATGCTTAATTCCCACTTAATGTTTCATAATTTCCAAGAAAGTTTAGTTTTTAAGGTAATTAGAAGGAGCGTTTGTGGTATTTGGAGTTGCAAGTGATGATAAAACAGACAGGGACATCTGCACTCCATTGGAGATTGATGACTAGTCTAAATGGGAATCTCTCTGATGCATTGTCAATCTCTTTTTTTTTTATAAATTTTTATGTGTACCGGGAACACGAGCCGCGTAGTTTCTGAATCATTGTGTAATTGCAGTTGATGTGTTTTATGATGGAGTGTTGTGCAAGTGACGATAAAACAGACAGGGACATCAGAACTCCTTGCGTAGGATGGTGAATTGTCGATGGGAATCTCTCTGATGCGCTTAGTTAATGTTTTGCCACTGATGCATTTCAATTGCACGTACTATCAGATATAGATATGATGATATATGCAAGGTTCTAAAAGACGCTAGGCAAAATCTTTTACTGCTTTCTTTGCTTGAATTCTGTCGTTTGAAAGTCTTTTCGTGTATGAATTTGTTTTCGAAAGCCTGATGATTGAACAAAGGAACGGAGATTTGAAGGGTTGCTTTTGCGGAAGCACCTTGTGAAATAATCGTTCACGCTGGATAGTATATGAAGGCTTTCTCGCAAATTCTTCATGATTCAATTTTTTGTTGGGAAGTAAGTTGATAAAAGTTCTCAATTAGGTGAATTTAATTAAAAGTTGGGGCTAGTAATACACGATTTCTTAGTACACTCATCTTATATTGATTTAGAGTGATGCTATTCTCGTCTAGCTATCTTATTTTTTTTCAAATGACGAAAAAATAAGATACGTGAGTGAGTATAACAACTCTCTTATTTATAATGGTTTGAGACTTGTGATATAGCGAATGGGTGGAATTAGAGGAAATGACGTTTTCGTGTGTCGTATTGAATCACTATTATATTGTTGTTTTTATTTCTACACTATTACATTGATTTGAAATTAGACTATTTTGAATCATCGGGTAATGTTGTAAAGGAGAATTGAGAAAGTAAAATGTGAATGGCGGAGCAAGACCCAATTTATAACGCCCGCAATGTAACAAAGGAATTTTTTTATTCAAAATCAATAATTCTCTTTTCGTGTCTAACGGGCATCATCATGTGATTCGCTAGCGTTAGGAATTGAATTTAAAATTTTTTAATTTTTGGAATTAAGTAAGGATGAAGTCCCAAATGTGGACAAGTTATAAATGCTTTCAAGGATGACAAAGTTTTTAGTCATTTAAGGCTGAGTGAAGAGGGAGTTGATGAGACACCAAAATTTGAGAGAGAGAGTGGTCGATATGACCATCACAACCCTTATTTCTCTGACGAACCCAACCCAGCTCAGGCGACGCATTCTTCTGATGTCCTCAAAGACCACAACTCCCCTCCACAATTATTTATTTTATCGTTCTTCTCCACCCTCCGCTGATTCCTTTTTTCAATTTCTGACAACCCACCCACACGCCAATTGTGGCTCTCACGGACATTTTGACCAACCATTCGCTAGATGATAATATCTCTCTATACCCCTCTTTTTTAAGGCATAATTGAAATATATAATTGAACAAAATCTAACTAATGTAGAAATAAATTTACTGAGTTCAAATAAAAAATTTCTTTATTAGATTATCAAAATGTTCACAACTCGCACCTTATCCAATAATTTATCCAAATCTTCAAGAAAATAAAAATAAAGATAATAAATTTTATCCATTAACATGGAAGTGGAAAATAAAAACCGCAGATTGTTCTGGATTCTGCACGTTTTTTTATCAAATATATAGGCAGCAAAGGGATGCTGGTTCACCCCTACTTGCCCATACTTTTTTTATCCATTATTTTCCTCCCTGGGACCCATGCTGAGTTGGATTCTGGGCCCATCCACGTCAGTTCCACGTTCGTTGACCAATCAAAACTAGTTGGCCTACTTTTTGCTTATTTATTTATTTGTTTAAAATCATTTTCCAGGAGTTTGTCAAAAAAAAAAAAAATCATTTTCCAGGATGTTCTTAGGTTAACTTTGAAGAAGTGTGTAATGAACGTGTTTTTGAATTACTTGTAATCAAATTAAATCATTGGTTTTTTCCGCTTATTAGAGCATCTCCAATAAAAGGACGCAAATTTAAGAAGCATAAATTACGTTTACATCTCACTTTACGTTTTTAAGATGCGTAAATATGAATTTATTTTAAAACTCATCGATTATTGAGTTGCATCTATTTTTGGTAATGTTCATATAAGAACGGACTTAACGTATTTGGTTTAGGAGAAATTCATGTCATAGATGCCAAAGTAGTGATATTTTATGGGTGATGCTATCCACAACTCATTTTTATTTCTTACAAATCTTTTGTGAATTTTTAATTTTTAATTTTCTTCAATTCATTTGATCATGAGAGGTAAAAATGGGTGTTTCGATAGCACCACCCTATTTTATAGCCTATCATTGTTGAGTTTCATCGCTTAACTGACTTAGAACACCATGATTATGGTGTTATGAGTGCATGTAAGTTCTTCTCATATCGTATTAGTAGAGAAATTTTTTAATGTGTCAGAAACACAACTCGGTTCACTAAATGTTATAATAAAAATAGTTGCATACTTAAAAAAAGAAAATTCTAACATCTTATATTACGACACTTGATATACCAAATCGTAATCCCGTCACATTAAAAAATCGCTCCTATTAATATGACCTAACTTATTTTACACCCCACATTTGGCGCACCACATACCACCAAATAAAGGGGTGTGCTATCCACACACCCCTTGTTAATTTCTGTCCGTTGATCTTCTTCATTTCTTCCGATCTGGCGGTTAAAAATTAGAAGAATGTGTGAGAAGTAAAAAAGAGTGCAAATATTACATTTCCAAATAAATAGGCCATTAAAAAAGTGGGTGATGTTTTCATGTGAAACGTTTATTAAATTCACGTAACTTTTAGGGGAATTGGATGTTGAAGACAATACAAACTTTGGCTCTCCAACTGCCACATTGATTCCAAAACGACAGACAGAATCCAAAAAGTCCAAATATATCCCATGATTCCCTCCTCCTCTAACAAAAGCCAAATCATAATCCAAATCCAAGATGCAAAGCCAACAAAGTTTGGCTGGTTTCCAACACCATTGTTTCATACTTTCAGTGTCAATATTCAAGGGTGGCCATAAATTGAAAAAAAAAAATCCACATAAAGTTACACCTGTGTGGCATAAATTTAGAGAGGGAAGAAAGGAAAATTGACAGAGAGAGAGAGAGAGAGAGGCACGAAGAATTACGATCTTATTTAGAAGTGTTTTTAAAATAGTTAAAAGCATTTTAAGTGACTGGTTCTTCTTATAGAAAGCACTTCAAATGCTTTTGAAACTCAAACACCTTTTTTTTTCTTTCCAAAAAAGCCCTTTTAATAATCTTAAAGCACTTCCAAATAAGCTTGACTTATGTAATATTCCTCATGCCTTGTAATTTTATTTATACTAATAAGCGAGATAGAACTTGCTCTCCAGGTCAAAGTAATACAAACACTAATAGAAAAAAAAAAAGAAAAAAAATCTTCTTAGTCTTGTAGAATTCCGATTTACCCTCTTTAACTTTTAATTTGGTTCTGAGTCTCCGTAAATCTTAAAATACACACCAATTTGGTCTTCTACTGTCAAATTCTTCACATTTTATGAAAGTTATGCAAACGTGAAATTTGACAGTCAGAGGCAAATTGAACAAGTTTTAAAAAATTAAAGAGGGAATTGTCTAAATTTCCCCTGGCTGAAATCATTGACGAAATAAGTTTGGGGCCTACAAGAAAGACATTGCTAGGACCCACCAGTTAAGATTGCCACACACATTTGAAAGAATTCAAGAAGTTTGACAAAAAGCACTTCCAAGAAAAGCATAGTTCTAGGTACCAAATCCATGACACCATATTCTAATAGAAGAGGCAAATTTGAAGCCAACAAGCTTTGGATCTGATTAAAAATCATTAATCAAATCATAACATGCAATCTAAATAACAGATTTAACCAAACTAGGCAGGGCTCAATGTAAAAAAAGCCAGAGCCCCCTGCTTATGGGAAACCCAAAAGCTAAAAGATATGTACAATCACACCATGCAGGAAACTGCCCTAGAGAAGCTGCTTTTAAACTTTCACCATGGAACTTTCTTCCTCTGGTTCTATGCTATGGTCTGCATTGCTCCAAACACCCGAAAAATCTACGCTTTTCGTGAGCAGATCCTCCAATCTTTCTTCCTTCGTGGAAGGCGATGATGTTGCTGTTGATATTTCACCTATTGAAGCTAACTTCAGTATCTCAGAGTCATCTAACCCTTTCGCCGGCCCAAGATTACAACGATCGGACCCGTGTTTCGCCAATGCATCTTTGAATTTCTTAATCTGTTAAATAAGAATTCTGACTCAGTTTCTTGATCCACAAACAATCCACCAATTCATTGCAATTAAAACTCGATAAACAAGATTATGATTGCAGGAAATACTCACAGTTGCATTGGTGCAGCTAAAGCTACACACGCGACCATCTGCGCCCCTATAGAATCTAAAGAATGGCAGCACATGAATGTTGAGAGCATGACACATAGTCTTGTGCTCTCCATAGTTAACTTTGAGGAAAATCGCATTCGGGTTCGATTCAGCCAGCTGACAGATCTGATCAAATGGACAACTCTCGGTCAACAAATGTCACATAAAGTTTCAGATTAAAGCTCTAATAAGTAAATCAATCAAGTTGCCATAAATCCGAGGCGGATTAGTGTGCCGTTGGTCCGTCTCTCTGAAATGTATAAATTGGTTGCTAGAACATAAACTGAAAATCAAATATATACCTTGGGATGGAGAGCTCTGCAGCCTCCACAGCCGGGTGAGTAAAAGTCAACTACAACCAATCTGTCCCCAGCATTTTTCAAGGAATCAACAAGTTCTTGAGCAGAATGGATCTCCACCATGTTGGGGTGAAGGGTCTTTTCCCACCACCTCATAGCTCTGCTTACACAGACAGATGCTTGTGCCTGAAAAACCACAAATTCCCAATTAAAAAAAGATCACAAAAAATGCACTGGGAAAACACAACAATCTACAAAAACCAAAAGCCAAAAGTCAAAAGGGAGAAAGGAGAGAGCTTTACATACACGCACAGAGAAATTGCTAGGTTTTCTGACCCTCCAATTCTCAAAACCCTTGTGATCTGAGAGAATCATGGGCTTTCCCAAGAAATCAACACTCAACGAAGGAAAAGCTCTTGAATTTGCATCCTTAAATTGTGAGGTAGCGAAGGAGGGAGAGACCCTGAATTCCCCTTTGGGGGATTTGGAGGCAACTGCAATGTCATCCAACCCAGAAGAAATGCAGAAACCACTCTGTGATGCAAATGACTTGGCCATGTCGAATCAAACGCCCTTTTTCCGAGATTTCACAACGAAAACAAGAAAACCCACCAAAATCCACTTGATCCTCTGCCTAAAAAACCACTTTTTCGAATCGAAACGGCCGAAAAATGGATCAAAATTTCAAAAGTTCAACAAAACTTGGTTCTTTTAAACAAAAAGTTCAAAGCTCAAAAAGCTACGTCCTTTTTAACTAAAAATCTAATTGACAAGAGTTCTGCCGGTTCTTTGAAAACTTGGGCGTGAGAGAGAGAGAGAGAGAGAGAGAGAGAGAGAGAGGGAGCAGGACGGGAGGAAGAAAGTGGGTATTTAGAAAAAAATCGAAAAAGGTAAGGTGGGGTCTTTCTGATATGGATTTTTACTCTTATCCAAAAACTATTTTTTAGGTTAAAATCTGGGATTTTATCCAAAAAATTTATTTCTATTTTTAGTATCTTTTGGATAAATGACACAGAATTATAGCTGTGTCTTGATTATATATGGGATTATATTGCATTTTTGGGTATTGTTTTCGGATTTGAGTTGGCAAGTTTTTAAACAATTGCTATATTTCAGGAAAATGTTTGGCAGTCAAAACTTGTAAATATTAATTGGGATATTTATCCAATAAATTATGAAAGCGGATAACTTTGCGCAGCTGATAGCCAGATTGCATCTGCGTCATCAACATTTAGATAAGATGATTATCTTTTTATCTCTCTTTTTACTTGCTCGAGTAAAATTGTTTCTTGGTTTTTTACTTTTTCTTTATGGTAAATGCTATTTTGGGTAGTAAAATCTTTACCTTCTTTAGAAATTCGTAGTATTTTTGGCTAAAAAAAGTTACAGTTTTTATTTATTTATTAAGAGAAGTGTATCGTCAAATTCTTTTTTTTTTATAGATAAATTATCTTTCTTGAATAATTCTTGATCTGCCACCCCAATCCTTTCATATATCGCTGACGGGTGGAGCTGCCTAATTTCACTGAAAGATTCAATTCAATCAGCTTGGTTTTTTTCTCTAGTTTGCCTTTTTGTCTACCTTCTTTAGAAAGCATGAGGATGAAGATTTCGATTCGGCCCACTGAATTTGACTTCTTTTCTTTCTTTTTTGGTTTATTTGGATGGCATAAACAAAGAAGAATTTGTGAATGAGAAATACAAGTTTCCTATATATCATTCCTCACAAAATTTCTTTCCAAATATTGCAGGAACGCAGTTTGCTTAGTCGTTATCACACGCCTTCGTAATAGTTGTACCAAGTAGTCAACAAATATTTTAACACGTTAAATGTTTTGTATTGAATCTCGATAATTATCGTGTGTGATGTATCATACAACATAGAGTTTACATTGCTATTATGGTTAGTAAAATCCTTTTCTTTGTGAAATTCTTACTATTTTCTGATAAAAAAGTCAAGAGATGCATATCATCAAATCCTTCTTTTTATAGATAAATTATCATTCTTTCATATTTTTATGTAATTCCTCATAATTTAATTTTTCACCGATTACAAAATTTTGGTTTGCTTAGCCATTATCACATGCTGTCATAACCGTTGTACCTAGTGGTCAACAAATATTTTAACGCGTGAAATGTTTTGTAATCGGTATCCCTTATCTACTAGTTGTTCGTTTAATAGTATCTTAAAAGAGATTCTAAGTTCAAACTTCCACCTCTTTTGTCTCCAAAAGAAAAGGCTCTTTAATTAGCTTTCATGAATGACTAAATTCCAGTTGAGAAAATTTGTGCGAAGATAATTTTAAAATTCATTAAAAGTAATTTTAGATTTTTTAGAATTACAAGGGTTTTGTTTAAGTACCATCAAACCTTAATAGTTTTAAAATTTATTCATATGTGTAGGGTGGATTAACATCAAACCTATGAAAACATGGGATCCTCACAAGGCATAACACATGACCAGGGCTAATGTTTTCTGTCTTCTCATAATTTCCTATTAATCTTACTTAATAAACAAATGACGATGAGATACTTTGTGGTCAGTCTTCTGCTTAGTGCTTAATCAATAATGGCAAATATTGATCATAAACTATGACTTAAGCAATAAATTATTACAACCACCACGGAATAATTTAGTAGTTAGGAATGAATTTCAAACGCTTATTTTACACGGTATGATATGGGTTCGATTACTGTGAATCACACGATGATAGTCAAAAAGAGACTAAAATACAATTGTGAGTTTTTTTGACCAAAAAAAGTGGAATATCGTGACGAAATTACCAGCTAATCTTCTCTTGAAAAAAACAATAAATTAATACAAACTATCTACTGCAAGCACACGATAGACACACTAGGGATTGAGATGCGGATGATAGTTTCCCGTTAATAATAATGTGTGCTGAGTCATGGTACAAGAGGCCTTATCCGATCCCTAATCAAGGGAAACAGAAAGAAAACCGAGTTGTATTTAAATGAAATTTTGATATTTTCAAGAAGTTTGAAGCTCTGCACTTTTACTCACGTCAGTTATTATTTGTTTTTTTTTTGTTCAAATAATTAAGTTTGTTGTTGGATTAAGAGATAATTGATTTTATATTAGTTGAAAGATAACGCGGAACATGATCACATCATGTAATGTGAGAGAAAAACTTGTGTGGGGCTTGGTTTGCTACTGGACTTCGCTGAGTGACACTACAATCCACTCAAAACTCGTCACGTGGCAAATCTTAAATATAATCTTTTATATTTAAAATTTTTATAATTATTTTTTAACTAATTAATATATTATATATATTAATGTTATGTTTCTATTTTGTTTCTTTTCCCCCATTTTTTTTCTTCCCAAATCCCCCTCCCTTTGTTTGTCGTAGGTCTTAGGTATCAGTACTCCCTCCCCTTTATCATGGAAAGCAACCAAGAATATGTAAGTTTTTTTTTCTTTCTTTATACAATAGTTGCTTTGATCATGTGACAATGACATGAATACAAAAGTGCACACTCTAGATTATCAATTTTTTCATATTTGTTATTTTTCACTTTGTTTTGATCGTAATAACTTTCTATTTTCAAGAAAATACATCTCTACCAAATATAATTAAGAACTATATATAATACTATTTGAAATAAAACAGGGGGTGGATTTGGGAAGAAAAAAACTAGGGGGAAAGAAATAAAAAAGGAAACATAACATTAATATATATAATATTACTAATTAGTTAAAAAATAATATAAAAATTTTAAATATAAAAGAATGATAAAATATTATAATTAAGACCTACCACATGACGAATTTTGAGTGAATTGTAGTGCCACTCAGCGAGATCCAATAGCAAGCCAAGCCCCACACAAGTTTTTCTCCTTCTTACGTGGCCATCCACATAGAATTTCTATACATACACGCATATATTATATATATTCATTTTAGTTCATCCGAGTTTACAAACTAACTGAGGATCCCCCAAAATAATTCCATTTTAAATGGCAAATGGCTGCAGGCAGCAATAACTGCAGGTGCAGGCAAATACAAAAATGGAGTAGGACCAAAAACCCACATAAATTATGGGAGTGTCATGCAAGAGAGTTGGCTCGGATATTTTTCCTCTGGATAAAATTGCGTGACAATGATAGCACCTGAGATATATATTCGTTCTAGATGATGATGATGATAAAGTTCCACTACATCTGCATGTGCTGCGATCTGTTTATTTTAGTTCATGAACCTCTTTGCCCACAGATTTTGAGCATTTTTTGTGTGCTGAAAGTTAGGGTAGCCCATAAGTTTTGAATTTGGAACACCGGTTCGCAAGAAAACCATGGGAAAAGGTTCTTCTAGAATAAGTCCATCGACTTTTGGAACTGTTTTTTCTCGTGCAACTCGATTCTACACCAAACAAAGAAACAAGAGGCATATCAATGTGCAGTATTGTTCTAACCCTAATAATCCAATTATCCATCAATCCACCTTACTGTTTTATTTATTTATAATTTCTTGAGCTGTCCAAGACCAAGTGGCAAATTGGTTCCTTGTTCTTTTAGCTATGGTATGCTTATTTTATTTTTTGTCTAGATTGACAGAGTTTAGTTCTCTCGAATGAGAAAAAACTTGCATGCAATTGATACGAGAAGGTGTCGGTATTTTATGATCAATTATTAAATATTATACAGATAAGTCAAAACACATGACAACGCGTGATATGAGAATAGTGTCATTTTCGCATCTCGACTGCATGTAAGTTACCCCTAACGAAATCACCGGGACTGTGAGTGTTAATTAGCTAAAGGATTGCTCTGTGCGAGACTACAACCACTGTTCGGGTGTCGTTGAAATTCGTATCCTACACCGAAGGTTGAAGATTTATATAGCTTAGAGCTTAAAAGATTTTAAGCCTTTTACCTTATTCTCAATTAGTATTTAGATTGGATGCTCACAATCTAACAAAAATCATCGGATTCCAATGCAAAGGAATGACATTTGACAAAGTTCATGGCACTCAGACTGACTGCTGAGTTCGTGGCAGTGAAATTGTAACAACTTCATCATACTCTCCAAAAGTTGGTGTTTTTTTCATGAGAACTTAACTATCTTCAACATGGTTTTAGTTGAATAATATAATGTTTTATTATCTCTTAGAAAAAACATTGCATATATACATGACGTCTGGATGTTTGAAGGGGTGGAAGTGAAACTGTGGAAGAAAATTAAACAATGCATGATGATTCACTTGACAAGCTCCTCCTTCTTTCCAGCCTCTTCCAACTCTCTTAGACTTCCAACCTTCTGTTCTATCTCCTCAATCAGCTCCTCCCTCCACAATTCTGCTCTTGCTGATTCTTCTATGTCTTCTTGCTGCAATAATATCACCAGTTATACCACAATTTTTAGTTGTAGGGCAAGCAAAATATATAATTGAATCTTCAAGTAATTATGATGCTCATATCACTTTATATAGGAGGCTAGCACACATGGACAGGGTTGCTCAAACAAGCCAAAAATCAGTTTACAATGTGGTCACTAAACTATGGTAAACAAACAAAAGAAGTTAATTGGTTGAAAGTCTGGACAAGGTTTTAACCGGACCACTCTTTACACTTGTTCCTCTGTACATTGCATTCATTCAATGAATGTCGTTATTCACTCAAAAAACAAAACCCTTGTCAACCACTAATACCGGGTGCAATAACAATTGGGTTTAGGGGAGCTTCTTCTTCAAACAGTCATTTAAGTGTTTTTTGTTTTCTTACTAAGAAACGGAGTTTTGAGGAGCTTATTTGTAAGAGCTCTTAAACTATAGCAAGCCCTTCTTATTCTCATTTTCAATGGGAAGAAGCCTTTTTTTTTTTTTTTTTTTTCTTTCTGATATAACTATGAGAAGCAATTGGTCTTTTGCTTAATCCATTATCTAACTCAACCTTATTCAAAAGTGTGAAATATTTTTTGGAGATAAGATACATAAATGGGAAATTAAAGTAATTTAAATGATAATTAAGTACCTTCTCATAAATCCAGAACCCAGTGCCATCACCTCCATCTCCTCTATACGTCTCTGAATCGTAGTACGGATCCTAAAAGCATTCACCCACCTTTCAAAATAATCTCTAAGCTAATGACATAATATAACGTAATTAAATTTCCAAAGAAAAAGGAATGAAGTGAGTAGCTAATTAATTAGCTTCATGGAACCAAAGAACAAGCATCCCCAACAAGTGAACATGATGTAAAAAGTATCTAAAAAAACAGAAGATTGTCACAATGTTCATGCATATTCCCAACTAAAATCCACCACAAATTACACACAAAAAAAATAAATAAATAAAATAAAAACAAGGTAATTGGGAAAAATAATACTTACAGACATTCTTTATGTTTTCATCACTGAGATGCACAATAGATTTGTGGGTTATGAGGTCTCTCTGGCCTTCTATATGCTCAACTAGAACTGCCATCAAAGGCCAATCTGGGAAAGCATTTGTTCTGCAGAAAGAGGCTCTTTTGCGCTTTTTCCCTAATTCAATCTATAAAACCAAAATTAATGCAGAAAATGGATTTGACATATTCATAAAAAAATTTCATTTTTTGGGGACTAAGAAATTATCAATATGGTTAATTACCTGCTTGCAGCTGCTGAATAGTTCAGAGCTTGAATACTGCCCAAGCTGCAAAAGAAAAGTACTCAAAAGCATTTCCACGTATTATATTCTTTACAAGACAATACACTAAACTACTCTAACCTACGCGTTGAAGGATGGGCACAATGTTTAGTCCAACTAGCCTAATTCACATCTGCCCATCTACTGTTTCAAACATAACACGAAAATTTGAAATAAGGAAACAGGTTGGATGTTTACCAATCTGGTAGATGAGCTGCTCATGTCCAACTTTGTTGTTTGGAGAGGAGCTGCGAATGTGTGGAGTAATGGTGAATCCCATGATAGCTTTTGCCATTGTCTCCAATGAGTTGAGAAGCACTGCCAAATTCAATTGCAGGAGTTTAGGTTGCAAATTTTGTTTTTCGTTGGTTCGGAGGGAAGGTGGATAAGAAAACCATTTGCAACCACCCCTCTATAAAGTTATATAAAAAAATTCATAAATCAGAATAAATAATATATTTTAACAGTAATAACCAATTGGCCTATTAGCTCAGCTGGTTAGAGCGTCGTGCTAATAACGCGAAGGTCGCAGGTTCGAGACCTGCATGGGCCATCCTCTTTTTTGCTGTTTTACTTTATTATTTTGTTTATTTATTCTTTTTTTTTACTTCATTACATTTTCATTCTCCTTCGCGATCTGTTTCCTAGGAAAATCCGTCTATTTTCCCGGAAACCCAATTCGATTTTCCCGGAAAAATTCATGGGGAGGACTGGATTGTTCGATCTGGAAAGTCACTTCGCCTTCTATGGCGCTTACCACAGCAACCCAGTTAACATTTTGATCCACACACTGTTTGTGTGGCCGATTTTCTTCACCTCTCTGGTTCTCTTCTACTTCACACCTTCTCTCTACAATTTCCCGAATGGTTTCTGTTTGAATTTAGGGTTTGCTTTCACTGTGATCTATGCTGGGTTTTATGTTTGCTTGGATAAGAAAGCTGGGTCCGTTGCTGCTCTGCTCTGTGTTCTCTGCTGGGTACAATCCACCCTGCTTGCTAGCCGTCTTGGGTTTTCTCTGTCATGGAAGGTGAAGCAACCTTTCTCCTTTTTGTGATTTTTTGGGTGATGATTTTGTGGTTTTAAGGATTTGGTTTTTGGGTTTGATATGATGGTTTTCTAACTTTTTAATCTGATTAAATTTGCTGTCTTTTTACTGAAATTAGGTTAGGATTAAATTTGCTGTCTTTTTACTGAAATTAGGTTGCGTTATGAGTTTTGATAGTTTTGTTGACCAGTTCAGCTTGGCAAGCTCTTGGCTTTGCTCTGGGTTTTTTGCATTGTTATTATAGGACCCAATTGTCACACTTACGAACAATTTCTAAAAATTAAGATACGATACGCCATGGATACGAAAAATAAAAATATACAATTTAAAACATAATTCATCATTCAAGTTCAAGTTCATTTGAGTTGTTTGCAAAGAAAAGTTCGAAATCTAATCTTCTTTGTGTACCGTAGAAGCGTGTGCTCATCAACTTTCAATTGTAGCCGTCTCTTACTAATTTTGGAGACCAAAATACGAGTCGACCAAAATACGAAAATTATTAATATTTCTTTCTTAAGGATGTAGATGAATTAACAATGTAATCTAAGAGTTACATATCGAAAACTCGAGTCCTAATTCTTTGAGGAATCACTTATCCAGGTTGTGCTGGCTGCTCAGTTGTTCTGTTGGACCGGACAGTTCATAGGCCACGGGGTGTTTGAGGTAACTGCGATTTTGTAATTTGCACTGTTCCCATGTTCCTAATGCAGTATACATCTCACGATAATCATTTTCTTTGACCGAAAGCAGCAAAATGTGTGTATATACCTCACGATAACATTTCTTTTCAGAAACGAGCACCAGCTCTTTTGGACAACCTTGTTCAAGCATTTCTAATGGCTCCTTTCTTTGTGCTGCTTGAGGTAACGGATCCAAATCTGGTCTGAATCAGAAACGAGTTCTCTTGTTGATGATGAGTGATTCATTTGTTCTTGCATCATGCAGTGTCTTCAACTGGTATTCGGATACGAACCGTATCAAGGGTTTCATGCTAGTGTGGAAGAAAAGGTAGAAGCTCAGATCAAGGAGTGGCAGGACAAGAAACGAAAGAAAATCACTTAGCTTAGGTGGGTTATATCAGACTGTTATCGTTAAACTATACTGTTTAACGCTCTGTAAAGAATGAGATTAATGTATTAATCTGTAATCTCTATCCGTATGTTGTATTCTCCTTTTATCGATGTGTGACTTTTTATCTTCACATCTTTACATGCTCCCATAGCAAAACTGCTTCATTATTGGACTCAGACCAATAGTAAGTTGAACATATTGTTTATGCAACGGAGAAGAAGTTTACTACTGAAGTCGGCTATGACTTCATCTTCTTCATTGTTTTTAAAGGTCAAATTATTCTTACATGTCTTTCTTTAGCTTTGGCGACGGAGTTTTTGAATTTAGGTGCCAAAGGTGGTTAACGGTCATATATAAAACGGTATGCGAGTATTTCTTGGAGATGTCATCGTGTGAGAACAAAGTTACAAATCCAGCCAAACGTTGCATCAAATAGCAAGACTTGCAGAAATCTTGAGACGGTAAGAAATGTTTGGTTGAGGCCTTTGTGTTCTTGGGCCTTCAACTTTTGATGGGCCTTGTTCTCTTTTTTCGTTTTGAACCTCTAAGTAAATTATATCGGGGTGAAACGAACAAAAAATAACACGCAACACCTCATATCAAGTGAAGAGATTACATACAAGCTACTAGCACTACATTCTAGCAATATTTCTCTCCACTAGTAAATGTGAGGCCTCCAATTCAAGTTCATGGTGAGTTCAATACCTAACTATGACAAACTCATTTTGTGACTTATCCTAAATCTTCCCCCTTGTGTAGAATATTGTTGTCTATGAAAAAGAGGAGATCATTCAAAGAATCTCCCCATAAGAGAGGAGAGAGGATCCTCGCCGGATTCTCTATGTGAGGATTCCGGGGATCCTTCAATCACATTCATTCATCGTACATTATACGGCCAGTT
Source organism: Crataegus laevigata (assembly GCA_963580275.1). Lineage (NCBI taxonomy): Eukaryota > Viridiplantae > Streptophyta > Magnoliopsida > Rosales > Rosaceae > Crataegus > Crataegus laevigata. Next base: position 3,684,552 of record OY756953.1, on the reverse strand, counting down.
TTGTTAGGATGCCAAGTGCCACCACTTAGTTAGACATGTGTCAATTGTTGAGTTGGATTTCTTTAGCTTGCAACTAGCTATATAAGCTGAGATATGTGCAGATGCAAAGTGGGGGGAATGAATATTTGATTGTATTAGTGTACTTGTTAGTATATCTTGCATTTGAGTAGGTTGAAGTGGGGTTCTATCAAGTTTTTGTCAGGTACTGTTTATATTCAATTTTAAATAAAAAAAATTACAATGATTTCTAACCGCACGATGTATATGATTTTTGTGCAAGTCTCTAATGTGGTTTGCCTTTTACTTTTTCAGACGAATACATTTTTTTTTTTGAAACACTTTTCAGACGAATACTTTGGATTTACATTTTCCTTGTTTGGATGGATGCTTTTGGGTTGGACTTTAAAAGTTTAATTTTGCATGTAATAAATTTCAACCTGCATGTGGTTTGCCTTCATACAGATGAAAACAATGAGTGGTTCTGCGATTTCTGAACTATCTTTCCTGTCCTGAATTTATTTATTCACATGGGACTCTGCTTGGAAAGATAAATGCATTCATCCAAGAAGCACTTCTGAAAACACAGACTATTAGGGACTTTGAAAGCCATCCAGAAGGCCATGAAAAAACAAAATCGATAGCTTCTGTGGAAAAACATATTGACCGGTACAAACCAAGAAGCACTTTTGAAGAGAAAAGTGTACTCAATGAAGCCACAACTCAAATCAAATGGCCATTGCTACTTTGGCTTTCTTGAAATTTATGAGCTCCAGTTGTTACATTGCACAAGGAAAATGCCTTACTACTCACATGCCCAAAAGAGCTTTTTAGCTCTGCTGGTGTGTGTAGAAGAAGCTCACAAGTGCTTTTCTATTTACTCATTCCTTGTTATGGCAGTGTTAGGCTGTTTTACACATGGGCCTTATGCTTGAAAACCAAACCAACTAATTGAAATTATCTTGCTTAGAGTTTAGTGTAATTTCTTAGTGGCTAAGTGGGCAAAAGAAGAGAAAAGGAACTGTTTTTTTTTTTATATTTTTATTTAAGCGATATTATAATTTGATCTAAACTAAATTACAGGGGAGAGATTCAAACTTTGATATATATACAGAAGAAAAGCACATTATTTTGTCTAACTTGGCTACGTCTAGATCTACAGAATAGTACTTTAGTATCTACATGTTCGCTAACTTGACTAAATCGGCCTCCTTTTGTGGCATTCTGTACATGACATTTCGAGTTGATTGAAGCTGATATTCGCCTATAATTGATTTGGCTTCGATGAATTATTGATCACTTTATGTCCTCATCAATCATAATTAGAGCCTTAAAGCTATAGCTTTTACTTCAAGCATGAAATGCATTTGAAGCCAATCCACATTTAAACACGCTGGGAATTTAAAAAATCATTTAGTTTAGTCTAATTCGAGTGGCTCAACCTGCCTAATCTTTGGGATTAAAAAGCTAGGTTTAGTTGGTCGATAAAGTATATATCATGACAATTTAGGACTCATTTGTTAACACATTGAAAATGAAAATTAAAGAGATAGTGAAAACATAAACAAAAACCAACTAGCTGTCTCTCTGCTTTATTGTGGGGGTACATTTGAAGGGATGTACATTTTCTCAGTCTCTAAAATGCAAACCTGTCTCATGGAATAATATAGACTTGAAACCCTAGGCAATTAAACTTTTCATTACATCAAGGTTAGCTAATTGATTATTCTGTGATTGTTGGCTTCATATGCTTTGTTTTGTAGTGCGGATTAAGGAGCCGCTCCCCCATGCTGCGGTTGCGGAGGTGGGGGCTGCCGCCTCCCTTGGTTTTTGGGGGAAGTATCCCAATTCTTTTTTACGGGCCTGCTCAATTTCTTTTGTGATAATCCGTCCCTAATTTTACATTTTTATAAATTTTAAATGAGTGAATTGACGAAAATGCCCTTAGAGGCAAGATCGTTGACTTTAGTTGACCATCATTTCGTGAAGCATATGGGTTATTATTTTATCGTATTCGTGAAGTACTTGACGATATGGACGCAGAGGAGCAAGCAAAAGCGAATTTGGAGTTACGGTTAAAATTTTACAAAACTACAAATCCAAAAAGTACTTTTTGTAAAGTTTACTATTTATTATTTTATATATTTCTCAAAAATTATTAAATTATTATTTTAAGATTATTTTTGTGAGAAATGAGGGAAAGGAGAAGAAGGAACGGAGGAAAGAAGGGAGAAAGGAGAGGAATGAGAGGGTTGCTGCCCAATTGGGGGAAAGAAAAGAAGGGGCTGTTGCCCAATTAGAAAGAAAGAAAGAGAGAGTGACCAACTAGAGAGGAGATAAAGGAGGGGAAATGAGAGAGTGGAGGAGCACCAGATCCCTTTGACCCAATTCATGACTCGACTTCGGACCGGATTTCTCGCATTGTTTTCGTCGCGATTTCAGCCATTTTTCCGGTGAATCGTGACCATCCATCACCACCACCACCACCATTCATCACCCCTGCATGCTCTCTTCCTTTCCCATTCAAACCCGATTGGGTTTGACCCCAGTTTGGTGAAGAACCGACTGTGGGTGTCCTAAAGCCACAGCGGCAGAATCCGTCATTTTTGCAAGCTCCTCCGTCAGCCACTACCATATTTCAGCTCCTCTTGAACCCAGGAACAAGTCCCAAGCTTTGGTTGGCACGTCGAAGCATCAGAGAGGGTGAATCGAAACCCACCAATTTCTAGGGTTTCCGGCTGTTCGTGGTAAATTCAAGCACTTCCTTATGAAAGTTGTTTCCTTCGTTGAGATCTTCATTCCTGTAAAATTTGAGAATTTTTAGAAATAGTTGAATTTTCCGGCGAGTCGGGGCGACCGGTCGCTGCATGCGATGGCATGTGGGCAAAGACACCCTTTGACCTCCCTAGGCTAAAATGGGTGCCCTGATTTCATATTAGACATCTGATTGACAAAATTCTATTGTTTGGTTATGTTTCCGTTAAGGGCCGCCACTTGGTTATTATATGATTCGACGAATGGACCATTGGATCGTCACCAAACTTTAATACGTAATAGTACATAATATTTAAGGATATTAGGTACTGACGAATCGGGAATCTGGCATACGGATCTTCCCGAATAGATTTTCTAAGTTTGTAAATCTAAATGTCGTCCGCCACTTAATTTTAGCGATTGGCAGAGATGCAACCATTGGATCGTTCCGAAATTTTAGGATGTTGTTCTAGAAACTTATTGAAACCCTTGGAAAGTTAAGGATCAGAAATTTGAGGTGCGGATCTTCCGGATAGAGTTACGTAGGGTTGTGGACCCTACCGTCGACATTTAACCGTCCTTGGGTTACAAATCATTCTAGAACGTCCTTAGGGATGTGTTTTATGTAAGTTACATGTTCTATCAATAAGAATTCTAAGACATGATTTAATATTTCTTCTAGGCGACGATCATTCGTGATGCCTCGATATTTGTGCTAGGGAGTTGTAGCGTGGACTTTAGGTGAGTGGGTCTTTTCTTTTATATAGTAAATACATATTTGTTAGTTTCCATTTATACATTGAAAGAGAATTTACTACGTATGCCTAGCTTAGACTAATGCTTACAAGAATTAGCGAAATAATGGAAAATTACGAAGTGATCATAAATCTTATGGGATGCACAAATATGCGTATGTTTATTGATGCCATGATTATACCTACCACTATGAATGATATTATGTTGATTAGAACTATCGAACTACTATGGCATGACTATATTTATGTTTTATGCTCATCGTTTCCTGCACCAGTGTTAGTGCTCGCCCAGGGCCAGGGCCAGTCTTTCATGTGTATGTTCACATCCGCACTGCACGATCGCCTTGGATCCAAGTAGGTGCCAGTCTTGTTGTACATGTTGCAATAGGCAACTCCAACTCGTATGTCACTGCAAATAGTGCCAGTCTTCATGTGATTGTAGCACTAGATCATATATCATTATTACACCCAATCCTGTTTATGTCAAAATCTCTGCATGAACTCGTGTGTCAGCATGTGTCAATGCGCACTTGGTTTGATATGTTTGCTTACGCGAAGGTATACGATTACTGACATCATGCACTTATATATGAACTATTGTGCCGTATTGATATCTTGATATTTTGCAGGCTACGATGAGTATTTTCATACTATATGTAATATGTATATCTTGGAAACTATACATGTTTTACGGCAAGGGGTTATAACGTTTTCAAAGGTTTTTATTAAAACTTTATTTTCAGGCCCACTCAACTTTATTTTTCGCCCCTCCAAGTTTTAATAACTGAGCTTTCTTATCGACGAGGATTCTTAGCAAATCTTGGTGTAGACAATTACCTTCGATAGTATAATTCTCGCTCTATCTTACTGTACTGTACTCATACTCTGACATCACGTGTGAAATGAGTTCATTCCCGCTCACAATGCACTCTTATATTTAGGCATGTTCAGGTTTAAATTTATTCACATATTCCATCACACTACACTTTATGGCTTCGTCACCTTCCAGGTATCGGCTAGTACAACTCAATTCGGAGTCCAAGTGAACATTCAGGATGGGAATGTGTCATCTTTGGTCACCCTTGTCCAACCATACCTCCATATACACTTGAAATATATTTATATGCTACCCCATCCATTTTAATTATTTAAGATTGTTGTCAATCTCTTGAATGTAATTGAGGCAATTATTATGGTACTTAGATTTTTAAAATATTGATGGATAATATAACATCTTCACGATTAGTATACGAGTTCTAATATATGTGGATATATATTGATGGGTAATGCTTGACAAACTATCTATTTAAACTATATTTTGTAAACCATATGACGTTCATGGTTGTTGATGATTGAATTATCACTTAAATGTTGATTAACGTGCTTATTTCTTATTGATTACATATCACATAGTTTGCAAATTTCGTCTAAAAAATTGATCTAGTACATTAATCAATATTTGTATTATACTTTATAACTGTAAACTCGTCGTCCATCTATATACTATAATACATGAATTTGGTTGTACCAATTTGAGATATTTTATTCACACAATAATTACTTAAAACCCTAACCAGATTAATGGAAATATACATGGTCTCCAAGCAAACTTTTAACATCATCATGTATTCGCTCGATTAGTTGAACGAAATGGTCAAAATATTATGTTTGAATTATTATGAATGAATCGTTTAAGTTGACGAAATCCTGTTATACGCAGTTGGTATTTGCTAACTGACCTTTGAAAAAAAATAAAAAATACTTAGTTGTACATATAAAAGTTTTTTTCGAAGGGGTAGAGAAAAACTTATGAAGACTTTGGAAGAGACTCTAAAAAAAGACTTAGAATATTTGGATTTAATAGAAAACGTGGCACAAAACTGAGCGCAATGACATTTTAGAATTCATACAGTCTACCCTAAGTAATAGGAAAAGACTTTGTTGTTATTGTTGTAGTTGCACGTAAAACCGTTTTTTCAATTAGCATTTGTTAAATGCACAAGTTTTTTAGATCCTTATTTCTCTTTCTCTGTGTCTCTTTCCCTCTTTTTCTCAACAACTTTCCCAGCCCCTAGCTACTTAAATATGTTTAACATAATTAAATACTACAACATGATAATATTTTAAGACAACAACTGTTTAGCAACCTAATTATACCATTTAATTTGTGGCTTTCAAACAAAATATCTTAGTTTGTGGAATGTTTATTCTTCTTCTTTATTTGGTTCAACTTTTGCCTACAGACACGTCTGCAATAGCTTACTTCATATCAGATCCTTGTGGGTCTCGCTTTCTGGTCATCAAAATCTGATGAATATAATGTGAAAACAACACCTTGTTTTACTTAATGATCTTCTCTTGATTACTTTATTAGCTTTGCTTCTATTTGACTTTCAGTAAATTAAACTTTCAAAACCCCTTGATTTAAGGATGGCTTAAACTAATTGGCTGTTTAAATTTCTGCTTAATTAATTTTCTTCAAGTCTTCTTTGCATTTTTTTATATCACTTAGGGAATGACAATGGGATTATATATATATGAAGGCGAAATGTCGTACTGTACATTTTTTTAATGAAACGACAGATGATGATGTGTGTGTTTGTTTTGTTGTTGGGGGCGGGGGGCGATGTGCGTTGGAGTACAGTCATAATTAAGCGTTATGAGCAACTCCAATAGCTTGTCTATCAGTGATTGTGGAGAGCAATGCCTTTATATAAAATGATGTTGAGTATGTATAATCGTTGAGCTTATGGTTGATCATGTACACTCATATATTATAAAAAAAATTACATGAGGTCGATAACACTCAAGATAACTTGACTCTAAAAAAATTAAGGTGAACTGCTAATTTAGTTTCTGAATTTTAGGTCCCTAAACTTTTTTTTCTTCAGAAAAATCAGTCCTTGATTTATAAAAAATTGCCAATTACATCCCTAATATTATATTTGAAGCTACTATGTTTAGTTTTCCGTTAATTTAAGTCACGTTACTTGAATGTGATACATATTGGAGGGTAGATTGGTAAATTTACGTAAAGAAATAGTATACTGAGTTACTTTGGAAGGTAAATTAGATGTTAGATTCACAATCTATGTGAAATGTTAAGGACTTATAGCTATGTTTGGGCCCAAAATAACGATTTGGGCCGGGCGCAGAGGATTTCTCGGCCCAAAGGCCCAATACCAGACGCGGAGGATATAAGAGATGGGCCGGCTAAAGTAGGGTCGGCCGAATCCCATTCGAAAAAGGATTTCTAGAGAAGGCGGAGGAAACCCAATGCAATGGGGAGTTTCAGCAAAAAACCTAGTAGAAACAGGAACGACTAAGAGTCCTAATCCGAGTAGAATTATGATTCGATCAGAGGGGGGTTTCAGCCTCTATAAATACGAAGGCAGTGGCAGCGAGAGAGGAGCTTCAACACAACACACAAATCTGCCCTGCGCAATTTCTCGCTCTACGCGAAACCTCTCAACACCCTTGAGAATTTTATTTTCTTTTTCGCCTCCATACCTTCAGTTTGGATAGACAGCACTGTGGAGGCAACCGGTAAACATCTTCAGTTTGGATAGACAACACTGTTGCCGTAGAACCAACCGTTCGTGAAGCATCTTCAGTTTGGATAGACAGCACTGCGACAGGGTCGATTGGTTATTTATCCAAGTCTCGGTCAAGAAGGATTTTCAAATCTTTTTTGGCAGAGGTAATCTCATTAGCTTTCTCGGCGAAGTGAGGTGTTACCGAGTTACTACATTCAGCACATTGAAAGCCGAATTTGACATTGAACTTCGTAAGAATAGCAGCCTTGTCTTCAGGCTCTAGAACCCAAAGGCCGAGAGGTGTTCCTTCCTCGGCCGTAATTGCAAGATACAGAAGTCAGCCGTGCGCATCAACGCAACGCAACATCAAGACATTTTACTCCTCGGCCGAGCCCGGCCGACGAGTTGGCACGCTCCGCACACATTTGAAGGACTTAGTTAGTCTACTATTTACTCGGCATGCGCGCCACGTAGGCTAGGTGATTTTTGTAGTCAACAAGCTATAGGCAAGAAAATAACGATATTACACTCTAAAGTGTGTTAAGTGACTTAAGTTGACAAAAAATTAGATAAAATAACTTTGAATATAATAGTAGGGATGAAATTAGTAATTTTTAACAAATTTAGAGACTTATTTTACCAAAAAAAAAAAAAAAATTAGGGACCTAACGTTGCATTGAAGTGATAACTCCGGGACTAAATCAACACTTCACCAAAAAATTATAAGCTTTTGCAACATTTTTTTTTAACTTTCCGAAATTTATTATTAAAAAAAAAAATCTCCACATCCTCACAAGAAGTACGTCGTTTAGGTGCATTATATGTAAGGAAAACTAACGAAAAGGGCCTGAATAGTGACAGTTTTAATGAAAAGTCCTTTTTGAAGGTATAATGAATAGTGACAGTTAAAGGGAAAAAAAGACTTTTCGTTAAAAGTAAACAGTACCGGGGGTGTTTTATTAAACCTCCCTTATATGTAAAACAGAATTTCTATCCACCAACCCATAACTCCTTTAATTTCTGCTGTATTGTAAGCCAACAAAGATTGCTTAACATCGTTTCCAAAAAAAAAAAAAAAGATTGCTTATAAATCTGAATCCATTATTGCTTTTAAAATTAGAAGAATCTAATGATAACAAAATGGGATGTTTTGAACCACAATAAAATACGTATATTACGATTGCAAAAGAGCCACGTACAATACATTTACGAATATATATATATATATATATATATATATGAACAGCTAAATTATGGAAAACAACTTCAAGTGAATAAAGCTGGAGTATTCATGAACTAGAACATATCGCTTCCAAATGCAGCGGACTTTTCTCTTACAAGAGAGGATGAGTGTTTCACACACATTAGTTGACAAAGAGCTGATATTGCATAATCCTTATCTACAAAGTTTATTTGAAAAAAAAAAAGGAAGCATATATCAAGAAGCCTTTAAGGGGAGGAATTCCCATTTAAAAAAAAAAAAAAATAGGGACACGCTCCACGCTGTTGGATTTAACTTTAATGAAATTGTGTGGTTGAGATTGTGTGGCCTGTGTTTTAATCTCAACCACACAATCTCATTAAAATTAATCTAACAGTGGGGAGCATATTCCCATTTATATAAAAATGAGAATCTCTCTTCTTAAAGGCCTGTATCACTGCAATCACATCCCAAGTTAGGCAGATCGAACCACGAAATGTAGATCATCCACAGCTTCAAAATAAAATGGCTGATAATATTAATGGAGACCTTCATCTTCATCTGACATTTGCCTAACTCATTATTTCTTATGGTTGTCCCGGCTTCTTGACCAACCAGTCCTTGCCACATGTATGTTTCTATCACTACCACATGTTGCAACAAAGGAAACAGGACCCATGTAAACAGTCAAACCCTAGCTGATTGATTTAGACGAACCAGTTTCATTATTGCTGTTCTTTCTTGATCGTAATTAGGGCAATAATTTCGAAAGAGAGGGTAGACATTTGGGAATATACCTAATTCGTGGTTGGCTTTGTGAGCCGGTTGGCACATACGTGGCATGATGTGGACACCGTTGATTGGTCCGTTTTTTGAGGTGACCTACATGATTGAAATTCCTCAGACAAGCTAAGGGCATACATGTCCAGTCGTGGTTGAAAGTTTGGAATTGTTTCCTTAAAAGGGAAGGTCAGTCTCGCTATAATTGTGCAAAAGGGCAAAGTCAGGGTTTGCATGCGCATTCCATACGCAGATGGAGATTTTTTTAAGTTTTTTTTTTGTGAAGATAAAATATTAATAGTAAAACCTATTAAAAAACTAGTATTCTTCAGAGACTAACTGAAAAAATGATGATCCAATAAAGGGAAATGTTCTTGAACCTCAACATAGTGATATTTCCGCCATTTCTCACTTATTTTGTTCGCTAGAGAAAACTGCAAGATAACAATTTTGAAGTGTTAATAACATATAATTTTCAAATTAAATAATCTTAAGTCTGTTGGATCTGTCTCATTAGCCAACTTTAGAAAGTACAACAAAAATATTTATGTTGTAGGCCTAAATTTAACTGAAGGAGAGAGAAGGTTGTGTCATTTCTCATACTTTGTGCTTTTATTTATAATAAACATAACGAGCTTACTTGCCCTAAAAGTAAGAAAGCCTAGATCTTCTAGATTACATAGGAATCATCTACTAGGATGTACACAATCACACATGTGTTATAATTCTAACTAAACAACAATTTATGCCTTTTGAGTTGATTAATTTTTTTTCTCAAACAAATGATATTCTCTACACTAAGGGAGTCGGGGAGTGGCTAAGCCTCACAATGGACTAGCAATAATGTGGTTCAAATTCGCTTTTGGCGAGAATCAAATCTAAGACCTCTCACTTACAAGTGAAGAGGAATACCGCTAAACCGTAGTACTAAGTGCCTTAAGTTGATTAAGTTTTAAATTGACAAAGAATGCGAGTTAACTTAGAGTCCCCAACATGAATGATCAAATAATTACAGAGATCCAGGTGCGCACCAGAGTCAAACTCCATTAACTAAAAGAAAGGGAGAGGTGCAACGAGAGAGAGAGAGAGAGAGAGAGAGAGAGAGAGAGAGAGAGTTGTAAGAAAGTTTTATGCATCTCATTTCTTCTTACTTTATGTCTTTATTTACAGTATACATAACGGACTTACTTGCCTTACAAGTAAGAAAGCCTAAGATCTTTTAGATTATATAAAACTCCTAAACTCAATCTACTAGGATTTACATAATTATACATGTCTTATAATTCTAACTGCAACAAGTTAAGCCTTTTAAGTTGATTAAGTTTTAAATTGGCAAAGAACACGAGTTAATTTAGAGTCACCCAACATGCAATAGCGGAGCCATAATTTTTTTCTTAGGTGGGCTAGCTAAAATTAGTACCATAAAATCTTATGCTCATTTTTTTTCTTATATAAAATTATATAATAATCAATATAAAAGAACAACAATAGAATATAAACAATTCTTGAAATCATAAACCTAACCAACAACTTCAAGGACCATATAAATAATTAACATACTAAATAAATCAAGAATAAGTAAATAAAGCGATTAAGAATGTAGCAAAGGTTACATTCATTGGAAAATCGCAACGAAAAGTGAGGAATTGCAGAGATAGAGATTTAATTGTGAACTAAAAGAAAATTCTTTTTCTTTTCTTGAGTAAGAAGTACGAAGACTAAATTGCATAGGATAAATGGTCCTTTTATTTAACGAATAAGATAGAAGGGGGAGGGAAGATAGAACTAATTTATTATTTGTAGCATAAAAAATATTATTTATTACCTATCCTCTACTAAATATACATGAAATAATAACATGTGTTTGAATTGATTGGGCTATAAAGTCTACATGCATTAACATAAGCCATTAAATCATGAGTTTGAAAAAGGATAGTGTTATTCACACACCCTTATTCATTTTTTGTCATTGATCTTTGTCAATTCATTCAATTCGAAAGTCGAAAACTAAATAGGATGTATGAGAAATAAAATAAGTGCGTAGATAACACTACACTTCCAAAAAAAACCTCTCTAGACTACAGTCCGCCTTAGCCTTGTAGGTGGCTCCGCCAGTGCCAACATGAGTGATCAAAGAACTATAGAAATACACGTGCGCACCAGAGTCAAACTCCATTAATAATAACCAATTCGTTTTGGGTAGACAAGATGAAAAAATATTTATCATGAGATTGTAGCTGATTTGTTTTCACCCTTAGAATGACCAAAATATTTGACCCAGTCATAGCTTAAAATATGGTGATTAATAGTTAAGAAACGAATAAGTCAATGCGAAATACTGAATTGCCTCTAAATTATGTCAAAATGGAGAATTTGTTCGAAATTGTAGACTTTTTGCAAATATTTAGTGATTAGATTACTATGAAATATGTGATCGTATTAAATTAATATACACTGCATATCACTTGTACAAATTAAGCATTATTCAAGATTTTTATGAAATAAAGTCAATTCAAAATTCAAAAAGCAGCATTTCAAACTTGCATTAATTTGATTTAACCATAAAGGGAAAAACAACAAACGTTATAGGTTCATAGAGTTGAAATTGCACTAATCTTCTTAAAAGAGAGGACAAATTAGCTTAGATATATTAACAAATTCATTCATAACTTTCTTTCACCTAACCACTAACCACTAATGGCTTTAATCACTTCATCTTTTACACGCAGCACCCTTAATTGCAACAAGTTGAAACTTTGATTAATTATTGTGGTCAATATTTAAGGGTGCTTAGAGATAACATAATTTTAGTTCATTACGAAGTTTGTGAATAACGTTGATCATATTTTACACAAGGATAGTGCTATTGACACACTCACTTTTACCTCTCATACACCTTTGTTAATTTTGTCTATTAATCTTCTTCAATTCATTCTATCCAACAGTTGAAAATTGAAAGAAGTGTGTGAGAAGTAAAAATAGGTGTGTGGATAGCACCACCCTTTACACAGTCTTGTAAATTATGGCGAAATGAATTTAGAATGTTGTCCGACTCTAAGAACACTACTAGTGCGAGACAAAGAGTTAGAACTCGTTTGAATGTGCTTTAAAAATGATTAAAAGCGCTTTTAGTGAAAAAAATTTGAAACCAATCTTTAGTAAAAATGCAAGTAAATTATAGAGAAGCGCTTAAAGTGTATCCTGAAAGAAACACATAATTGATGCTTCTTGCAGAAAATATTTTTAAGTGCTTTTATAACAAAAAAACATTTTATCTAAAAACACTTTTAGTTATTTTAAAAATACATCTAAACGAACCCTTAATTAATAAACAAATTAAGATTTCGAGCACAAATAATGCAATTTCTCTCAAAAACTGACAGACAAAAATCATTCGCGGACTACGTGGCGCAAATTTTAATTTTGATATTTTTGATTCGACCAAATTGTTGTCACTTTTCAGTGAGAGCTGCATGAAAGTCCATGCAGTGTTCAACCCCATTTTCATCTGTTTTTTTGGCACATGCTTTAGAAATAAGAGTTTTGAGAGCTGGACACAGACAGCTGGTATCACTATATTTGCATAAAATATATATTTATTTTCGTGAATGCCCTAATTTTATTTTCAACAAAAACAGATTATATTCCAATCTTCTTCTAAATGCTTCAAACTATTTTTATTTATTTTTTGTCACTCTCTTTGTGACGCGTGCTGATGATTCAGGAATGCAAATACAAACAAACATCCTGTAACATCAGAGTCCTATCCACTCTCTCACAACAATGAATATAATTGGCTGAACTTAAAATATATCCAATTTGAAGAGGGCTTATGTCACAGTGGAAATCAAGCACCCCTCACCCGAATTTGAAGTTCTTCCACTTAAAAAGTAAAGGGTTTGAAGTTTGAATCTCATGAATGACAAATTTGATATCAAATTAGGCTGCTCATTGTGTAGTTTAGCCGAACTCTCTCTTTACTTAGTGTAAAAATATCGATGTAGAGTAAATTACACCATACCCCCTCATGTTTGAGATCTATTACAACTCCATACAACATTTTTAAAACATTTCACTTTCATACATCCAGTACTATTTTATTTCAAAATAACACCTTTGTTAGATTTTTCATCTATTGGTCTGTTAAATGTTGACGTGGCTACCACATTTGTGCTGATGTGGCTGTCACGTGACAAAAAATAATAATTTTTATACATTAACAATATTATATTATTAACCCTATTAAAAAAATAAAAAAACCCGAAATCCCACACCCACACCCACATCCCCACCCCCCACCCCACTCCCCCTCCCCACGCGCCTAACCCCCATCTCCTTCAGATCCCCATTCCCCACCCCCCATCCATCCATCTTCTTCCCCCCACCCCACCTCACCCAACCTGGAACCTGCAAGAAGAAGAAGAAGAAGAAAAGAAAAAAAAAAAAACCCATAAATCATCTTCCTCGACCCACCACCTTTTCCCATCCATCTTCATCACCCACACTGAAAATCCCAAAAATATGAAGGTCATGGTCTGGGTGGATCACGGGCGCAAGGGTGGAGGGGGTCTGGTTGGTCGCGGCTAGGGGGGAAAAGGCGGGTGGGTCGCACCAGCGGCTTCTTCTTCTTCTTCTAGGTTGTAGCTTGGGAGTTTGGGGTGGGGGGATGAACTGGGTTTGAGAATTATTTTTTTTCCTCTTCTTCTTCTTCTTCTTGCAGGTTTAGGGATGTAGGGGGTGGTTGCGGGGAGATGGGATGGCTACAATTTTTTTTTTGTTGAGAAAATTCTGGTTTAAAACAAAATTAAAAATTTATTATTTTTTTGCCACGTGGTAGACATTTGGCAGCCACGTGGCATATATGTGGCAGCCATGTCAACACTTAACGGATCACTGGATGGAAAATGTAATGGATGTGTTATACTGGATGTATGAAAGTGAAATGTTTTAAAAATATTGTATGGAGTTGTAATAGACCTCAAACCTGAGGCGGTATGGTGTAATTTACCCAAAAAAAAATGTCATCAACCTTTTGATTTATCAATTCAACTTTTATAATAGTATCAAAATAATGTATTCACAAAATTGAAACATACTAAGTTGGTTAACGGAATATGGTACGCACAAGATTTTTGAACTTTTGACAAAATAAAAAAAGAAAATCTTGACCTTTGATTATACGGTGCATGTTATACACCAGAGCATGTATGATCGTATTTTCGTAACATATAGTTTCTTTTATATAAACAGTACAATATTCATTGAGATGAAAATGAATAAGTACAAAAAAGAGAATAGGGCGCATATTAATGGCCTCGATAAATAATTTGTTTGAAATTTTAACCCGGTCGAAGAGAGGATAGGGTGTATATTAGTGGTAATTAAATCAAAGCTACATGCATAGTATTTGGATGGGTTGTATGTCTAAATGGTCAAATTTTTAAGATGGGGTAGCATTATTACAGAAAAAGTTGGAAGAGAAGCTAAAACGACCAACCTAAGTTGCGTTCCATTCCACGTTTCTTCCTCTCCAAAAACACCAGTATTTAGGTGCTTCTGTTTCGCGTAGTGCTTTTCTTTCTCTTAACATCTGAATCCATCTTTCAGCTTATACAATTTGTTCAATGGCTTCTTTTCTTTCGTTCCTCTTTTTCCAATTACCTGTTCCTTTTCCATAAGCTTTATTTCTCTCCTGTACCTTGGAAAAGCACTTTTTGCATCAGTCTTTTCTGGCTCTGCTTTCTTTATAAGGTGTTTTAAGATTTGGGGAGTTGAAGCTGTTGGTTAGCAGAACCCATTGAAGTTTGAGAGTTTGTGAGGAGTCTACTGAGGGTGGATTGCGAAAGTACTTTACTTTCCGATCGGAACCAAGATTTCGAATCAAGGGTTTTAGACAAGAATCATTGGGGGTATATCATACAAGGAAGAAATGGAAAACGTTCCAGTTGCGATTGTTGAGGAGGATGATCAGATCGATTTGCCACCGGGATTTCGCTTCCATCCAACCGATGAAGAGCTTATTTCCCACTACTTGCACAAGAAGGTTATTGATACCAGCTTCTCTTGTAAAGCTATGGGGGAGGTGGACTTGAACAAGTCAGAGCCTTGGCAATTGCCTTGTAAGCTTCCTAAAACAAAATTTCCCTGTTGTTTTCGTTCTATAACACAATCTGTTTTGGGTTTTGTTTGTTTCGATTTGATTTACATTTTTGTTTTCGGTTTTTCGGAAAAAGGGAAAGCGAAAATGGGAGAAAAGCAGTGGTACTTTTTCTGTGTGAGAGACAGAAAGTACCCAACTGGCCTGAGGACCAACAGGGCGACCGAAGCCGGATACTGGAAGGCCACAGGGAAAGATAAGGAGATCTACAGTGCAAAATCTCTGGTTGGGATGAAGAAAACCTTGGTTTTCTACAAAGGAAGAGCCCCGAAAGGAGAAAAAAGTAACTGGGTTATGCATGAATACAGATTGGATGGTAAATTATCTGTTCACAACCTCCCCAAAACTGCAAAGGTATGGCTCTTCCCCTGTTTTCTTGTTTTTGGATATGGAATTTCTTGCAACGGGGATGTTACTGTGGCGGTATCTCAAGCTGAACATACACTTGCTATATAAGAAATTGAAGCACATGGCGGTTTGTGATTGGATTGAGATACCTCCACAGTAGCATCTCCGTTGCAGGTAAGTTTCTCGTGTTTTTACTATGTTTATTTGTTCATGTATTTTGATGCTAGTTTTATTTGTGCCTTTTTGTGCTGCACTTTGCAGAATGAATGGGTGATTTGCAGAATTTTTGAAAAGAATTCTGCTGGCAAGAAAACCCATATTTCTGGATTTGTGACTTTGGCTTCTCTCGGAAATGAAATTGGTCCTTCTGGCCTACCACCATTGATGGATTCTTCGTCCTGCAGCGCTGCCAAGGCCAAACCTGCTTCTGAGTCCCATTACGTGCCCTGCTTCTCCAACCCTGATCCCACTGGTGTCCAAAGAAACCAAGGGAATATTGTTGATTACATGAACAACAATCCTCTCTTTGGTGTTTCTTCAAACACTTCCAACTTTTTCCCAGGAATCCCATTTCCCAATTCATTCTACTCTGCTCATAATGCTCCGATTTCGACAAGTTTCAAGTTCCCCGGTTCGGATATACTGCAAGATCAGTCCATCCTGAGGGCCTTGTTAGAAAACAATGCTGCAAACATGAGGCAGCAGAGCTACAAAACAGAGAGGGAAATGGTGAGTGTGTCCCAAGAAACCGGCCTCACAAGCGATATGAACGCTGAAATCTCTTCAGTCATGTCCAATCTTGAAATGGCAAGAAGGCCATATGGTGATCAAGATCCTCCAGCTGCAGCAGCAGGCCTGGATAATTTTTGGAATTATTAATAATTTCAAAGCAGCGAAATAAGATTAATATATAGTTTTATTATATAAAAAAAAGGAAAAAAAAAAAAAAACAGCTTCAGCTAATATTCCTGGTGTGAGTAAATAATTTATAGGTATTCTGAACCTAAATTGAAAATTGAATGCAAGTGAAGCATATATTAATGTAATGTAAGAAATTATATGATGTATTGGTGTTTTTCTATTTAAATCTTACAATATTGGCTACATATGAGAACGAGAATCCGTTGGTGATAATGATTTTATTTGCATATTTTACTCATCAAAAGTTTGTAATCTTTCTTGGAGTTTTCTGGATTTTAACGAATGCTCGCATCACTCTGACGAGCAAGTGGTTTTATAAATCTAATTTAAACTACGAAAGAAAGATTTGAATTTGAATGCAGATAAACGAGCGTCTTATTTTAATTAACTTTGCTAGGTCGAGTTATCCCTAGTGAGTTTTAGTATTCTACTATGTTATTTTATCAGTTTAATGGTGGTGGGAACTCAGGTCAGTATGCTGTTGACATTCTCACTTTCTTTCAACCTATCTCCTTCCATCTATCACACACACGTGCATGTCACACTCAAACACAACCGTGGTATTGGTAAAATGAAAATGCCGTTAGTCATTTTATAATTTGTAACCTTTTTTCATTAATTAACTTTGACTTGCATGCTATGAAATTTGTATTCATATATTATGTGATGCTGACAATGCCAAAAAAAATAATCCTAATCCTCTAATTTTCGGGATCAACAATGGTAGTAACTTCTTATCTATTGATTACGCATTTCGTTACGATCTTAAGTCTTGACTCACTATGTATAGAAAAACCCGCGATTTTTCTTAACTTTCCACCTAACTATTGATTGGAGCAGGATTTATACACATATTATTGTTGTACTGCTAATTTGAAACACACATTCTAAACAAAAAAAAAAAATCCTATAATCAGTAATTTAGGTTGATAATGTGACATCAAAGGATGAAGGGTTAAGAACCATATGAATAACTACCCAATTTTTAGAGGTGATTCCAAATTAGTTTCAACTTTTTAAAACAAATAACTGCCTAACGTTTAGAAAATTGGACACTCAATAGGCCACCAACGGTAATTGATTATGTTCTTAATGTTAAGTGATGACTTGGAAAAATATTGAAGTTGATTTTCACTAACTCGTCATTTTTGGAGTTTTTAACCCCCCAAATAGACCCCTCTTAGCGAAGAAAAACGCCAAATTTGTCTAGTTAAAAGGAATCGGTTTAGAAATTTAGAGTTCTATAGACTACGTGAAAATGAAAATCATTTTAATACTTGTATAGGCCATCACTTAATGTTGGTGAACTAATGGATGTCTAATTTTCAAAACGTTAAGTAGTTATTTGAAATATTTTTAAAAGTTGGGCCACTTTAAAAATACCCGTTACGATTAAGTAGTTTTCCGTACTTAAGTAAACCTAATTTAGCTTGGGACCAATTTAAAGGTACCCCTTAAGAATAGGTAGTTATGTCAAATTGTTTGATTGAGAAACTATTGTCCTCTTAATTAGTCGGTTTTTGCTAAATAGTTGATAGCCTCAAAACGCAATAACTGAGAGTCTAATTCATCGCAAGTAAGTATCTTCAAAGCGTTTATGTAAACCAAACTTAAGATTTCCTCAACAAGCAAAAAAAAAAAATTACTCGCTCAACCAAATGATTGTTGATAAACAACTATGGTTTAGCAGAATTATTAATTTATTATTTCCATTAGTATTTGACTAATGAAATTTCTTACTTCCTTGCTCCGGAGATTGAACCAAACCACAGGAAATATGGAAATATTGAGTTGACATATGCAAGAGAACAAACTTGCTCATTGCCCCTAATTGATGGTGAGTGTTGCGGCGGGTTACGACCAAGTCACCAGCTATGAGTTCATTTAGAAGTGTTTTAAAAATAACTGAACGTGTTTTTAGTAAAAATGTATTTAAAATCAATTCTTAGTTAACAATTCAAGTGAATCTTGGAAGAGCACTTAAAGTGATTCTTGCAAAAAGCACATGAGCAGTGCTTCTTGTAGGAAGTTCTTTAAGTACTTTTAAAACCCATAAATATTTCTCTAAAAGCACACTCGTTTATTTTAAAAGCGTTTCCAGACGAACCCTATACATGTATCGTTGGATGAATCAGATTCAATTTACCACGCCTTGAAATATAAATTCATCGAATGTAGGTAATGTAATGGTAGCTCACTCCCCCATTAGAGGTGATGAACAGTTTATTCACTGTGGAGAATCATGGAAGTCTAGTGGAAAATGGGAAGAGGATAGTCTCCAGATTCACTTTGAGGGGATCCTGAGAATCATGGAAGTCTAGTGGAAAATGAGAAGAGGATCGTCTCCAGATTCACTTTGTGGAGATCTTAGGGATCCCCACATTCTAGCCGTTCATCGTACATCGTGCGGTTAGTTTTTGTCAGATACTATTTGTGTTTAATTTTAATTAAATACTTAAGTAATTTTCAATCTCACAATGCACAATGAATGACTAAAATGTAAAAATTTATAAAATTTCATAATTTAGATCCGAATGAAATTCAAAACATGAAAAATATGGACATTGGAAAAACTATTAACCATAGCCCGTTGGAAAATAAAACAGCTGTCTAAATTCATCAAGTTCACATCTAAGGATAAGACTTCTAAAAAATCCAGAAAAGTCTTGTCGCAAATATATTCTTTGGCAAAAAAATCTTATTATACAAATTTGAAGGAAAACGAGGTCTAATATATGTATATATATATATATGTATATATATATATATATGTATGTGTGTGTGTGTCTTTCATTTTCATGGTCTTTCAACTACAGAGATTCGTTGGCAATGGTATTGGATCAATTTGTAAATCCAACCGCGTCTTCTGAACCTTTTCCATAAGAATTAATTATGATGCATGCAGTCCGTTATCAAGCTGTAAAGCCTGAAGAATTGATGTAAGAATATTTACCTTTTTCATTTATTATTTATTAAGTAATATTTTTATAACATGTGGGGTTTTATTTGTTGACACATGCATAATCAATCTCCAGCAAGGAATGTATTTGAGTCCTTCACGACATGTTTAATTCGCATAAGTAATATTAGATTTTATATAGAGAACTTTTGATATAGGCGCCTCAGTTTTGAATTTTTTAAATCAAACAATGTCTTTTAGTGATTTGATTAAACCTTTTTTTGTCATAATTTTGGTACTATATGCACCTTATATTGTAATAAATTTTCTATAATCTAGCCTTTTGATTACACTATCCTCCGTTAGAGATAATTGTAAAAAAAAGTTGGTTAGATTCAATTTATTTTCACAGTAATGCTACAATTTAGCAATAATTATCTACGATTTACGATATTTTCTTTCCAAAATAGTTTAAAATATTTTTAAATCCCCCAAAATCAAATCTACCGAAATAAGTTTTTCTTTTAGTACGTTAAGAGAAAATAGGATTGAGAATAATATAAACATACCAATACATAATGTGTACAAAATAAAACGTACCAAAATGAAAATAATGTACCAATATTAACAATAAGTATCAAATCAAACGTACCAAAATTACAAATAAACGTACAAATTAATGATTTTTGTAAATTCAAATGTACTTGCAGATAATATATACGTAATGTATTGTATCTAATAACAATTCGTCAACAACTATACTTAAAAAAAAACTGCAAAAAAAATATAATTTCACAAAAAAAATTGAAAAAATTATAAGGAGCTTTTATGTTGATCACCAACTATTTGAAAAAGAAAAAACCATTTGGAAAAAGAAATAATATTAAATGTTTGCATAACAAACAAAAAAACTGTGATCGAAAAAAACATATTTAGAAGAAGAGAAAATATAATTTAATTACTAATATCTCCACTAAATAAGGAAAAGTGTACCATGCAGATAAAATGATAAATTCAACAAGTATTTTAATTTTAAAAAATAGAAATAACTATTGGTTAAAGTACTTTAATCAATTTTTAAAAAGATATAGATGTTTAATCTAAGAGATAACTATTGATGAAAGGAAAGGGATCCTCTTCGGTTCCCTTCCATCAAATACACCGATCTAGGCCGTTTTGGATTAAATTTCAAGGGTTCAGATTGGTAGATTTGATGAAAGAAATCCGGAGAGAATCCCTTTCTATAATGAACCCATATTTCCAAGGCTTTGTGTCATGCCACCTAGATACTATTTTCCAATTTTGTGCATCATGTATGGGATGGTGGTTTTCTACTCATAAAAGCTTGAAGAACACAGAGGGTATTTGTGTCAATATAAAAACCTAAGAAAAGCTACGTGACGGAGTTTCCACCCGAATGAACTTTGAATGTTGCGAGGTCAGATTCAGACTTGGGCCTTTTTAACGGTCGACACGTGGCCCGCGTTAAACCTACACGAGCTCTAGTTTTGCTGCCGTCGCCAAGTAGCCCACCAAACCAATAGAGAAGAGGATTCTCTTCAGAGTTCATGATGTAAATCTTATTGACCGGATCATCCGGACCGTTTAAATTTAATTCAACAGTTATAATTATTATAATTTTTAGAGAAATTTTCTATTTGATGCTATTGAATTAAATTTGAATGGTCTGGATGAACCGATAACGAAAATCACTATCCTGAGTTTAGGAGAATCCTTTTTCCACCAATACAACGGTTTCCACCAATACATGTCTTTCATTTTCATAGAGTGTTTCAACTACAGGGATTCGTTGGTTATGGTATTGGATCAATTTGTAAATCCAACCGTGTCTTCTGACCCTTTTCCATAAGAATTAATTATGATGCATGCAGTCCGTTATCAAGCTGTAAAGCCTGAAGAATTGATGTAAGAATATTTGCCTTTTTCATTTATTAAGTAATATTTTTATTGCATATGGGGTTTTATTTGTTGACACATGCATGATCAATCTCCAACCACGAAAGTATTTGAGTCCTTCACGACATGTTTAATTCGTCAGTAATATTAGATTTTATATAGAGATCTTTTGATATAGGTGCTTTATTTTTAAATTTTTTAGATCCAACATTTATGCTTTTTAGTAATTTGATTAGATTTTTTTTTGTCATAATTTTGGTGCTATATGCACCTTATATTGTAATAAATTTCTTATAATCTAGCATTTTGATTACACTATCCTTCGTTAGAGATAATTGTAAAAAAAAAAAGTTAGTTAGATTCAATTTATTTATTTATTTATTTTTGTGGCTAAATGTAGAGTTTATTAAATACGAATCAAAACGTTTACATATTGAGTTAGAATATTAAATAAAAATTTCGGCCCCAGAGCATCCTAAAGGAAGGCACCACCATGTAAGGCAACATATGAAGCTACAGCATGCGCAACGGCATTTCCATTCCGCTTAACAAACGTAAACCTCACCCTTCCTAATTGAGAGACCAACTGGCCAATATCATAAACAAAACATTCCAAAGTAGCATCTATTGTGTAATCCTTATTAATCATTCGAATAAGCATCTGAGAGTCAAACTTCATCTCTACATTTTGGCAACCTAACTGGAGACACATCTGCTTCACAACACGTATTGCTGCAGCCTCAACCATTGCTGTTGTGCTAAACAGTAGCCCACCCTCCCCTCCTGCAGCCACTAGCAGCCCAGCGAAATCATGCAACACCCATCCAAAGCCACATTTGCCAGTCTTCGCACGCCAAGCACCATCACAATTGATTTTTAACTCCCCAAAAGCTAGCCTTCTCCACCGTACTGGTTAACCCGCAAAGCTGTCTGCATGGCACGGTTCCACCCTCTTAGTTCGTTCCTTCTCATCATCATACACCACTATAACTTCCAAAATCTGCTACCGAATCACATGCACCATCTCTATAGGGTTAACAAGGACCCCATTAAACACCATTTCATTTTGAGATTTCCAAATTCGCCCTAGAACAAAAACACACTCCTACAATAGTTCTTCCCCCCGATCATTATCTTGAATCCTTGTACAGAGACTCTGCCAATAGTCCTTAAAGTCCCTCTCTATGGTAGCCCCCATATCCAACTGCAACGAGGAACCATACCACAGAACCCGACTAAAGGCACATTCAAAAAACAAATGGTGTTCCGTTTCCTCTGCCTCACCACACATCAAGCATAAACTATCCACATGCATCCGCCAACGAATCAAATTAGCCGTTACAGCTAAGGAATTAGTACAGCAACGCCACACAAAAAATTTAAATTTATTTGGAACTAACAATCGCCAAATATCCCTCCAACATTGATCACCTTCATCACAGCGACTACACACCCCCAGTCCCCTTCTTCCCAAGCTCCCCATTGGCCTGCATCTCCATAGCCATTCCATACCGCGTATGAACAGTGTAATCACCTCTTGACGAATAATGCCAAATAATCTTATCCTTGCATCCTGTCACACTAAGAGGCAATCCAAGGATAATATTACTCTCCTCCTCATCAAACCATGTCAGCACTAAATGAGCTTTCCAAACCCCCATCTCTGAATTAATCAAACCCTCCACCATCAATGGCATATCCCTATGTTTGGATCTTACTTTATAAGTGTGAGGTCGTGGAAGCCAAGGGTCTTGACAAATAAGAATACTCTTCACATCCCCCACCCACCACCGTAAGGCCCTCTCTAAAACCTTCCGACCCTAAAGAATACCCTTCCAACCCCAAAAAGACCGGCTTCCCACCTTCGCCTCCAAAAACCGTCGATCCGGAAAGTATTTTGCTTTTAGTATTTGTCCTAATAAAGTTCCAGGATTAAGCATAAGTCTCCACCCAATTTTTGTCAAATAAGCTAAGTTAAAGGCCAATAAATCATGAAATCCAAGGCCACCAGTCTTCTTACTTCGCTTCATTTTTTGCCATGAAACCCAATGCATGGCTCCTTTATCTTTATTTCTCCACCACCAAAATTTAGTTATAGCGGATTCCAACTCCTTATAGAGCCCCACAAGAAGCTTAAAACACGACATTTCATAATTTGGTAACGCCATAGCCACTGCCTTTATAAGGACTTCCTTTCCAGCTGGGGAAAGAAACTGCTCAGCCAACCCATTAATCCTCCCCTCCAAAGCCTCCTGAACACCCTTAAAGATCGCCTTCTTTGATGCTCCAAAATCCGCATTAATCCCCAAATATTTACCAAATTCATCCTTACCCTGAATATTAGTACATATGGCAATTTTCCTCTGTAGTTGTCGCGAACACTGCGCCCCAAAATACAAAGAACTTTTCTCCCTATTAATAACATATCCGGATGCGTTCGCATAACACTGTAGCACTGTCATAACCTCCTAAACCTCATCCTTCTGGGCCTTACAAAAAAATAACCGCATCGTCTGCAAAAAAAAATGCGATAGAGACATCGCATTAGGTGTTACTTGCACCCTATGTAAGGATCCTCGTTCTTCCTGTCATCGTAATAATGCCGAAAACCGCTTAGCATAAATTAAGAATAGAAATGGGGACGTGGGGTCCCCTTGCCGCAGCCCTCTCTGAGGGACGCTCCATTAATTAACACGTTATAAGACACCGTAGTAATACATTCTGCAACATGCTGATAAAATTCAGGTGGAAACCCCATAACATCCATCATTACCAATAAAAAAACTCCATTCCACATGATCATAAGCCTTCGCCATGTCTAACTTCATTGCCATCAAGACCTCTTTATCATCTTGTTGGTGATTAAGAGAATGTAAAACCTCATGCAGCACCAAAATATTATCCTGGATCTATCTCCCAAAACAAATGCCAATTGGTTTTGACTAATGAGTTTCGGCATAGCCATTTTCATCCGATTTGTCAACAGTTTGGCAATCACTTTATAGACCACCTAACACAACGATATCGGTCTTAATTGGGTCATCTTCCTCGGACTAGGTACTTTGGGAATTAGAACCAAATGAGTATGATTCAATTTCCATAATAGCCTCTTAGAGAACTAGAACGCTTGTACCATATCCACAATATCCTTCCTAACCATATCCCAATATTCATGGTAGAAGCTCCCAGTGAAACCTTCTGGTCCTGGGGACTTATCAGCCGAAATTTGAAAAATAATTTGCCTCACCTCTTCCTCTAAAACTAGCCGCATTAACTGACTCCTATCCTCCATCGAAAGTCTATTGTCAACATATTCCGTAATCTCCGAAATCCCACCCGAATTGCATGTCAAAAAAAGCTTTTGAAAATAGTTCACCGCAATGGCATCTACCTGAGCAGGGTTAGTACGCCAACTTCCATTATCATCCTCCAATCCCAGTATTTTATTACACTACTGCCTATTCACAGTCTGTGCATGAAAAATTTCGTATTTTTATCCCCATCCTTAATCCATTAGATTCGTGACTTCACCTTCCAATACCTCTCCTCATCCCGAAGCATACATTTTAACTCCTTTTCCTTACACTGAACCTCATCAATGGCAAAAGCCGGTGTTTTATAAGCATGCTGCAACTCTACCTTCAACGCATCAATACGAGATTTAGAGTTCCTCCTACTAGTTTGCCTTCACTTCTACAATTCCCGCCTGACCCACTTTAACTTTTCCACCACCCTAAATGCATATGATCCCACAAACCCACGGTTCCAGTTTGTAGAAACAACCCCGTGACATGCCTCCACCTTATTCCACCTAGGATCATAAATAAATCGTTTATTCCGAATAAATGCCAAAGGTTTCGTATCCAAAATAAGCATAGCATGATCTGATTCCTCTAACACTTCATGCATGATTTTCACATCCGGGTACATATTAACCCATCCACTTGTTGCCAAGCCACAATCCAACAGTTGTTGTATAGGTCATTCATCCCGTTTATTTCTCCATGTAAATGGGTATCCTATAAAGCCCAAATCAAGTAGCCCATTGTTCACTATAAAATCACAAAAATTCCTCTTACTAGACAATGTTCTATAATTTCCCCTTCTTTCTCCGAATCATCAGTGATGTCATTAAAGTCCCCAATAAGCAAACATTTGTCTCATGCTGTCGCAACTCTCTGGGACAATATTCCCCATTGCTCATTCTTCTTTTTGTCATCCCTACTCGCATAAATAGTAAATAACCTCCAATATTCGTTAGTGAGCCCATCACATATACCAACCTTGATGAAAAAGTCAGCATACTTGACAAGCAAAAACTGATCATAGTTCATCCAAAAAATACACATACCTTCAACAACCACATGGTTCAACATCATGCATAAAATCCATCCCCAGCCTTCTTTTAAAAAAAACATAGCAATTACACCTTTTTTTTGTTTCCAACAGTATCACTATGTCTGGGATGTGGAGCCTACTTTGCTCCATCAAGTCGTCAACTGTCAGGTCACCCCCGATACCCTGACAGTTCCAACATATTATTTTCATAGGGACTTGGGAGACCCCTTAAGGCTGGTCTCCTCCACCTCCGATACTAGTAGTTGTCTTGGTCTATTCCTTTAGGGTTCACAAACCTCTCTAGATTCCTCATACTCCACCTCGTGAAAAGAGCGTTTCCTACCCTTTGACTTATCCATCAGTGCCTCAATAATAGGCATCAACTAAAAAGGGTCATCCTCTATAGTCTCTACATATTTGCCTATGTCCACACCATCCACCTGGACTACCGGTGCAAATGTGACCTCTGTTCCACCCTGCTCACCCTCCCCACCTTGTGCCTCAACATTTAAATCAATTTCCACCCCATTTTCCCTAGACACACAAACAAATTTAACCTGTTTGTCATCCTCTGACATTGAACGAAAGACCACATTAGATACACAATCTGCAATCACCCCTCATGGACCAATTAACCCCGCATCATACACCCGCTCCCTAACTGTCCTCGCTTTATCTTCTTCCAAGCGCTACTGTTGAAAAAGTGCAGCAAGGTTACTACCCCTAGCAGTAGTTCCATTCACCTTCATTCTATCTTCCCTGTGCTCCCCCGATTGCACCTCACTCGCCCCGACCCAATATGGGTCCCCATCACATGTATTGTCGTAGACCTTTGATTCCACCGAAGTTCCTCACGTTCAATATTCCCACTTATCATTCCGCGACCTAAACTAAGTCTCCCACTATTGGACCCAACAGATCCACAACCCTGCGAGGTCACCCTCAATGGATTCACTCGCAAGTCAACTTTAGCATCCATGCCCTGGTAAGGCAGTCTCTCCTCAGATTCCCTCGAATTGGACCCCTCTTCCGTAGCATGCTCATATTGCTCTCGATAACGCCTCGTGGCATGCCCCAAACAACCACATATTAGACAACATTTAGGCAAAGACTCATACTTGAACTCTACCCAAATCATCCCCTCCTTTGGTAGTTGAACAAACGTACCGTGCATAAGAGGCTTCCGAACATTGAACCTAACTTGACACGAAGAAACCTTCCAATGCAGTCTCGACTAACCGAAGTGTCCACCCTGTGTACATGACCTATCAATCCTCCAATGGCTTCCGCCACCGCCACCGTCATACTCAATGGTGGAACATTATGGATTTGCACCCAGAAAACCCCAAGAGACAATGCAGTCCAACGATTACGTCCCGCCCCCATTCTATCATCCACCATCACCAAATCATCTTTAAAAGTCGAGGAAAAGTTCGTATCCACCACCCTGTCTAGATCCCGTTATCCAACAAACCTAGCCAAAAACCTATAATCACCAATCTCTCTAATAAAGACTCTCTCTCGCCCCCACCAAAGTGATGTAAAGCGATCAATAAAAGCTGTACCATGCACCTCCTTAGTTGTCAAGACTTCTGCTACCAGGGCATAATGAAACCCTAACAAGACTCATTCCATAGCATTCCTATCGATTGTAACCCTGCCTCGCTCTTTCTCCGTCAGGCGAAGACTAGTCCCAAAGCAAACGCCCAACTTCTCTAACTCCCATTGTTCATGGTCTACTGCTATGGCGACAGCAAACTGCTACCCACACTATGGCTTCCGCAACACTCCTGCCATTGACTGGTCCAAAACTAGCCTGTAACACCTACCACTGACACTTATGCTCTGCAACTCTGCACCATTGCACCTAGGGTTTTGAACACAAATTACTCTAACTTACTCGGAACTTGTCCCTTGAACTTTTTGCAATAATTATCTACGATTTAAGATATTTTATTTCCAAAATAGTTTAAAATATTTTTAAATCCTCCAAAATCAAACGTACCGAAATAAGTTTTTTTTAGTACGTTAAGAGAAAATAGGATTGAGAATAATATAAACGTACCAATACACAACGTGTACAAAATAAAATGTACCAAAATAAAAATAATGTACCAATATTAACAACAAGTATCAAATTAAACGTACCAAAATTGTAAATAAACGTACAAATTAATAATTTTTGTAAATTCAAATGAACCTGCAGATAATATATATGTAATGTATTGTATCTAATAATTATTCAACAACAACTAAACTTAAAAAAAATTGCAAAAAAAATTGAAAAAATTATACGAAACTTTTATGTTGATGACCAACTATTTGAAAAAGAAATAATCATTTTGAAAAAAGAAATAATATTAAATGTTTGCATAACAAACAAAAAAACTGTGATCGAAAAAAACATATTTGGAAGAAGAAAAAATATAATTTAATTACTAATATCTCCATTAAATAAGGAAAAGTATATCATGCTGATAAAAGGATACATTCAAAAAGTATTTTAATTTTTAAAAATAGAGGTAACTATTGGTCAAAGCACTTTAATCAAAATTTAAAAAGGCACATATGTTTAATATAAATAATATAAAAAAACTGTAGGGGATTCTAATTTTATGAAAATGGTGCTATTGCCATTTTTTGTTTTCTGCATAATAATTTTTCTTGACAACAAATTCATAAACCTCCAATTTCAAAGGGATGTATTTTTTCTCACGTACCACTCTATTTATTACTGTTGGATGAGTTTAAATTTTAAAATTTAAATTTATCTAACGATGATAGATAAGACGGTAAATATCACTATCATTTGAGAGCAGTGCACACAAATATTTCTATTCCAAAAGACTCAAACGCGACCCCAAAATTCACCCAATAGAATCAAGGGCCCCATATACTCAACAATATGTTCTCAGGCTACCCCTTCATCACCAAAATGTTATATTAACTTATACTTCCGAGTTAAGTGTCATAACATATATAATTTATATATTACTCGTTATCCAAATGTAGGAATATTGGATTGGATTATTTTCATTCATATGGCTACCCATTATATATATATATATATATATATATATATATATATATATATATCATAAGTATTTCAGCTGTAAGAAATATAATTCATTAAAGAATAAGAAAAGTTAAATTACAATTATTAAAGAAAAAGCAATATAATTCTTTAAAGACATACATCTAGCCTCAAAAATTGAGGTGTATTAAGCGTAGCTAAGGATTAATAATCTATGGGAGATAATAGAGAAATGCTAAGGAGTCTATCTCAAGGTGAGACTCTCTAAGGACATGGACTCTCTGTCACCATTATTTAACGTTAATTTCTATGCCAATATTATAAAATATTGTGCAAAAAACATAAGGTGGCAAAGAGTCCCACTTTTGTGAGAGTCTCCTTTGCATTTCTCTTTTTAAATATAGAGTCAAATATAGCTTATTCCAGCGAACCCCTAATTATTATAATTATCTTTTAAATTTTTGAAAAATTGAGTTGCAAGAAGCATATAGAGAGAATAGTCTTATACCCAATTCGAATGATATTAAATGAAAAAATGGAACCTTAGCATCTCTTCTTATCCTTTATGTGTATCAAGGGAAAGATTTCTATATTTTCATGTTAGTTTTTTTTTTGTCAAATATTTATGATAGTTAATTCATTTTTTAGATCAAATATGTGTGTGTATCCTTAAGGGGAAGTGATCCTCATTTTCATCAAAAAACGAGTATTAGTTATGAGACTAACTCCACATCGAATTTTAACGATACAAACCGTCTATTTTGTCAGTTTGGATTCAAAGATCATCCTTGCAAAAATTATTTCAATACGAAACCATTTGCCTATTTAATTTTCACAATGAAATTTCAATGTTTTTTAGAGAACAAAGTGTTCATCAATTTTTTTGAACTCAATTAGATGCCTCAAATATTTTTGATTTGGATAATATTTTGCAAGGATGATCTATGAGGTACAACTTGAAGATGGTTTGAATCGTTAAATTCGATGTGGAGTGAGCTCTACAACTAATCGCATTTTTATAAAAGGAAAAAATGGAAATCCCTTCCTTAAAGGCTTCTTATATATACATAAATATTTAAGTTATTATTGTTAAAATACAGAGCAAGTTTGAAATTATTATAATAATGGGAGGAGAGTTGAAACTTGAACCGTATGAGTAGAGATATATTTTTGATAATTGAACCTTGTGATAGTGAAAGGAAATGAATTCTCTCTGGATCTCTTTCACTAAATCCACTAATACAGGCCCTTGAAATTTAATCAAATGGCTAAAGTTATTATAACTTGTAAAGGGTCTCGTATTTTTAGCTGTTGGGTCAAATTTTAAGGGTCCAGATTGATGAATTTGATGAAAGGAATTCGGAGAGAATCCCTTTCCATAGTGAACCCATATATCTATGGCATTGTGTCATGCCACCTAGATACTATTTTCCAATTTTGTGCATCATGTGTGGGATGGTGGTTTTCTCCTCATAAATGCTTGAAGAACACGGAGGGTATTTGTGTCAATATAAAACCTAAGAATAGCTACGTGACGGAGTTTCCACCCGAATGAACTTGGAAAGTTGCGAGGTCAGTTAAGACATAGGCCTTTTCAACAGTCGACACGTGGCCCGCGCTAAATCTACACGAGCTTCCAGTTTTGCTGCCGTCACCAAGTAGCCCACCAGTACAACGGTTTCCAGCAATAGAAGCGCGTCACGTGGCACAGGTACTGTGCGCCCGCCTAACTGCGCTGTCGTGAACTCGCGACATGCCCCATCATTCCTTGACTATTTTCTCACGCGGATTTTTTTCTTTGTTCGAAAGTTTGTTTAAAAGAAAGATGGAAAAAGAAAAGCAAAGTATGTTATCACACACCCAAAACGAAATTGTATAATGTTGTAAATTTATTTTGAATGGAAACGATAATTTTATTGATAACAATTCTACTATTAATTATGTAGTGCATTGATGTAAAAGAAATGCTAAAGAGATTATCTTAAAATGAGATTTTTTTTATAAATTTTCTGTCACCTCACAGATTATAACATCAATTATTCCGTCAACGTTATAAAATATTGTGCAAAAAACATGAGGTAGAGAGTTTACTTTTAAGTGAGTCAATCTTATCCTTATCAACCTCTTATGTAAAGTCCATTGTTTTGCCCCAAAGCTATATAAAGAATTAGAGATAAGATGGAGAGTTTCGTACTATTTATGATTTGGTTTCCTTTTTAAGAATGGGTTTAGAGTATTATTCTTTTCTATTTTGTTTGAAATTTACTTCCTTAATATTTGCAGTTTTAGTTAAAATTGCGATTGACAATTGGTCTTACACTCACAATGGAAGGCCCAAGTTGAAATGCAAAATTAGGGTAACGTTAGAGAGAGATTAAATTTTGTAAATCGTATGACGTTGTTGTTGATAATTGAATTATTTTTTAAGTGTAATTAACGTGCTTATTTTTTATTAGTGACACATCATATTATTTGTAAATTTAATATTTCTAGCATTTACTTGCAAAATTATAGTCCACATTTTGGTAATTTAATTGCATGAGCCAACCCAAAACCCTGATAGAGACGTGGAACATATTTGTTGGGTTTGGCGTGTTTGATAGTGTTGCTTTATATTGGTTAAAAAGTCAACATAATTTTGGAGGCGTTTGGTTCAATATTATTTTATTTTATTGCGTAATTCCACAAAAGAAGTAACAATCTTCGCAGTAGACAAAAACATCAACCAAAAAACAAAAATAATTACAATATAACGCAACCCCCTTATTTGATTTATTTTTTTTTTTTCATAATTCTTATCTTCGTGATCATTTAAATAAGTCTCATTTAAATATATGTATTTATTTCTATTTAGTGATACGGTCTAGTGATATTCCTCTTCACTTGTAAGTAAAATATTTTAGATTAATTTCTCGCCAAATGTGAATTTTAACCACATTATTGCTAGCTCATTGTGAGGCTTAGTCCACTCTCCAACCCCTTAGTGTAGATAATATCATTAGTTTAATATATATATATATATATATATATATATATATATATGTTTATTACAATCACCTCCTGATCTTTTATATAGTGATTATTTTAAATACAAATACATATTCTAGGCAAATTCGTATTGAATTTCAGGACTATATTTTAGTATTGACAGAAGGCCATTTAAAGGAACTAACCTGTTTCATTTTTTGTTTCATTTTGTTATAGAAGATTAAGATAAATCAACCATTAAGGGAATGTTACGTGCATGTCACGATCAAATAATGCAGCAAACGACCTCAAAATATTGCGTTAATGAATTCTTCAACTGGGAATGCATAGGCAGGTAGCCACATACATATTACATACTTCAACAACATGGATCGAGCATTAATTAATAGTTAAGCCTAATCACTTACCACTAAACCCCTCAAGAACAAAGGTTGATTTTCTTTTCAATTTTTTTTCACAATACAAAGTAAGAAAATTCAGTTTAGGTCAATGAGCATATAGAGGTTAATTGAAACAATTCTCTTATTCAACTAAGATTAATAAAATTGTTCTCCTCTACTTGTTAAAAAAAATATTTCTTTCGTTGACCTCTTTTTAAAGGGACACAATATTGATTGATCCAATCTTTATTGGGTACGTGCGATGCTATCTACGTTTACGAGGGATAGATGAGATACTAACTCGAGTTTTTAAGTTGACATTGTTATTTAAACATAGGTTTAGCCAAAGGGTTTTTATATTAGCACTCTACAAAATGTTGAATGCACTTCATATTAAAATTTAGTATTAAATGACTTATTTACTCTACTATGCAATATCAATTTTAACCTTATTACGTTTAAAAAAAAATTCTATATACAGACCAAATTATTTTTAATGTATTATTTATCTTCTTCAATTGTCAAAACCCCTCCAACCTTCCATTGTTGAACAAAACCCTAACTAATGAAACTGCAAACATGTTGATTGAGAAAAATTATTTTTGACAAATGAAATACGAAATCGATGTTTCGGAAGCTTCACATGAGGTAAGACTTCATATTTTTTTATTGTTTTAGTGATTTTGACGACATCGATAATTATTTAATCTTGCTTTTGATGCGTTATTCAAGCTTCTATGTTCGTATTCATCTTTTAGGGATCACATGTATTATATGAAGAATTAAACACCTAAAATTACCACCAAATATTAAAAACTGACGACATGAGTTTCAGTGGTGGAATTGAAAACAACCCACAATTGTTTTAAATCCCAGGCGACATCTTTTGTCAAAATTCCAGTAGGTATTTTTTGTCCTAATTAAAAGCTTTATAAGATTTGAGAAATGTGGGGTGTATAGAAAATATGGGGTGCATGTAGAAAATGTAAGGTGTATATTGAGAATGTGGGGTGTGAGGGTATTATGGGGAAGTATATGGGGTGTACTAAGTATGTGAGGTTTATTCAATAATTTGTGAAGTGTTAATATAATAAGCCTCAGCCAAACTAATTAAAATATTGTATCATTTTAGCGCACTAAGTTTAAATTTTCTTTTCTATAATTTATTAATTTAGTGTAAAATATTGTTTACGTTGACAAACAAAACAAAGTTTGATATTTTCGTCTATTCACTAAAGCTAGGGAAAAGACCAAACTATACGACATATAACTAGCAAGGCCATCCAATAATTGGTCCATACATGTCCCTTGCATATCTTGGACTTGCAATACAAATTCAAATAAAATAATTTAAAATAATTCATTGAAAAATAACGAAGATAAACATGATTTTATTTGATTTTTTTTCAGGAACATAATAGCAATGAGTAAGGACAAAGGTTTCATAGAAAAGAAGGGACAAGGGTTTCATGAAAAAGAAAGTACAAGGGCACATAAATTTTAGAATAATGTTAGGAATACTAAATTTGTAGATAAGATTTCTGAAAACTAAAGAATATTGAAATTATTGATTAGTTTTATTAATTACACGTTGATAAACATGCTCATTCTTATTGGTGACACATCATTTAGTTTGCAAATTCAATCTCCTTAGCATTATCTTACATTTTAATCAACCAATTTGAAAACTTACACAATCAGATTTGCCGTAGTGTACTGACTACTTGGTGGTAGTTGGTGAACAGATTAATACAGGAAACAAAGTGAATCGTCTGTATAAACGGTGGTCCGTAATCCATATAGTCCATGAACCTAAAGGTATTTTTAATGTACCTAGGATCGTAAAATTTGTTATCCCCCTCTGCAGGCAAACGTGATGCAATCCACGAAAGGGAGCCTTCAAATTAAGCATCAAATTTTATGCCTTCTCTTAAGACTCGCTCAAATTCTTGGGCTAAAACTTAAAATTTAGGTTTTAAATCTCCTCCAACTTGTTGCAACCCTCGGATGAAAATCAGTTTTGCGTTAGAAGTAGAACTGATTTTTGGAGAAATTTTAAGCCGAAGAACCTGCCAAGGTAAATGGCTGGCCCATTGTGCGTGAACGCGCCAGAAAAAAAGGGCGCAATTAAAAGCACCGCGCCAAAAGCAAAACAAATGGGACACTGTTGTGCAGAAAGGGGGCCCAACTTGATGGGGCTGTTGGGCGTTTACGTTTAATCCCAGTGGTTCCCCTTTGATCGGATGACATGGAGAATAAAACTTGACCCAAAAGGGTTGGAGAAGAACATTTGTTTTTGGGTTAAAATTTAAATTTTGGAGTTAAAATTTTAGATTTTAATTCAAGAGTTAGAGATGGTCAGAATGCCTAGACCATATATTATAATATAGACTAATACAAACTTGCAGACTCAAGTCGCTCACCATTTGTTTGACTATCAATGGTCTCGTTCCACAACCACATGCATGTATTTTTAATTTCTTGTGTATTCATTAATCTTTAAAGTGGAGTATAAATAGGAATTACAATTGGTATTATATATGCACTTCGTCGATACTAGACAAAAGACTAATATTTACACTTAACTAATAATTACACATATACTCACAACACTCAACCTTAAATTGGAGCAAAGATGTCACGCACACCTAACTTGTCAAGCAAGTTGAGAAACACACTAATAGACACAACCCTAGTAACCATTTCAATCAGTTGATCTTTAGATCACACAAACGAAAAATCAATAATTCCAGCATCCAATTTGTCATTGGTAAAAGGCCAATCAATCTCACATGTTTTGTACGATTATATTGCACTGGATTATGAGCAATCTCAATAACACCCTTTTAATTTCTCACAATTAAGTTTCATAACACCCTTGGGTTCAAACCCAAGATCCCTCAACAATTTCTTCAACCACAATAACTCATGTACACCATGAGACATACCACGAAACTCAGTTTCTGCACTTGACCTAACAACTACTTTATGTTTCTTGCTTCTCCAATTAACCAAATTACCATCCACAAAGTAAAGTTTCCAGATGTAGACTATCGACCAGTGATAGAACGCGCCCAATTTGCATCTATATACCCTTTCTACATTCAAATGACCATTCGTGTAAAAATCCAAACATCTGGTAGGAGCCAAATCCCAAATGAAATTCCTTTTTAGAGCTTCCATCTCAACATTCATGGCATTAACCCTATTTAGGATCAAAGAAAACATCTTGCAATTTTGTTGGAACAGATATGTTAGAATGACATGTCAGCAGCCACATCAGCATAGCCATATCAATAAAGTCTGTTAGAGTTGTTAAAATCTCTTGAGAGTTAGTTAGCACTGTAGCCTACTAACTTGAGATATAAAAAGACATATTGTAATTCATTTGTACTAAGTCAAATACAAAGATCAGATTTTGATTTCTCTCTCTAAAAGTGTTCATCTCTCTTCCCTCTCTAAAAGTGTTCATCTATCTTCTCTCTTACATTTATGTAGTCTTAGCATTTCTTTTCAGTTTTCTAGTTTGGTTATCATGGTATCATCCGCCCGGACGATCCTTGGTGCCATCATCTTCCGCTGAAGGTTACAAACTAGTGATCTTGTTGGGGAGTGTCGATTTGAGTTTCTTCATTTAGGTCTTTTGATTTGTTCGGTTCAAGGTCTTAGAGGATTGGGTTATGCTCTTGAAACTTTCTGCACAATTGGTGTTTGATAAATTGTCATAGTGAGAAGTTTGTTAAGTTTTCTTTGAAATTGTATTGACATTCGAGAATGTTTAATGAAATTTGTGATTGATTGAGATTAATGCTAAGAAAAATAAGCATTTTCATGAAGAATGAATTGTTACAAGCATGTTGATTAAGGCAAATATAAGCAGAAGTGAGAGTTTCTTGAAGATTGAAGATAGTGAATTACAGATTATGAATTGAGAAGT
This sequence comes from Crataegus laevigata, assembly GCA_963580275.1. Taxonomy (NCBI): domain Eukaryota; kingdom Viridiplantae; phylum Streptophyta; class Magnoliopsida; order Rosales; family Rosaceae; genus Crataegus; species Crataegus laevigata. The sequence continues at coordinate 3,648,610 of OY756953.1, read as the reverse complement.
ATGAATTGAAGATTGTGAGTTACAAGATTGTTAATTGAATATTGTGAATTGAAGATTGAGAATTGAAGATTATGCATTGTAATTTGTGAATTGAAGAGTGCTTGGTGCAAAGATTGTTACTGTAAAGATTGTGTTGCAGTTTGTGTTGAGAATTATCTCTGAAGTTTTTGAGTTGATATGGCGTCTAATAGTGTCAAGATCGAAAGTTTGCTAGGAATGATAATTGTTAAGCTCCAAGATGATAATTTTGTCAAGTGGAGTTATCAATTCCAATCAGTTCTCAAATGGTATGATCTATTTAAGTTCTTTAACGGGGAATCTCAGTGTCCACCAAAGTTTTGCATTACTCTTAAATATGTCACCCAAATTACTACAGCCTATAAAGAATGGGTTAAGAAGGATTTAGCTTTGCTAAGCTTACTGATTGCAATACTTTCTGATGAAGCCATGGATCATGTCCTTGGTTGTAAAACGTCACAAGAAGCTTGGGAGTGTCTTCAAGACTGGTTTGCTTCTATTTCAATGGTGCGTGTGAACCAATTGAAGACAGAATTTCACAATGCACAGAAAAGAACTGACTCTGTGGATAAGTTCTTACTTCGATTGAAAGGGATTAGAAATCAGTTAGTGTTAGTTGGAGAAAAGATCATAGATAATGCCTTTATGATTGTTGTGCTATTTGGTTTACCACCAGAGTTTAAGGTTATTAAAACAGTGTTGCTTGCTAGAGATACATCACTTTCACTCAAAGATTTTCGAGCACAACTTCTTGGTGCTGAAACTTACATTGATTCTAAGGTTACAAGTTTGTCAACCACAATGTCAGCTATGTGTGTTCAAGGTGAGCCTAGCAATTCACAGAAATATCAAGGAAGTTACCAAGGGTATGAGCAAGGGGAGAGTTCCAATGTTAATAGGTCTTAGGGAGAAGTAAATTTTGATGAAGGATCTGGTTATGCTGGAAATGGGGGAAAGCCATTTCAGACACATCAAAGGAATATTTACAACAATTATAATAACAGAAGATACTCTGGACATCCCAATGACCGTTTCAGACAATCTAATTATGACAGAAGTGATGGTTCGTATACAAGGAAGTGGTTGGCAGGGTAGTACAAGCTATAGATCATCAGTGTCACCAGAATGTCAAATATGCTTTAGAAGAGGGCATACTACTTCTAATTGCTATTACAGAAGCACTCAACATCATAATCAATCTTTTGAGAATAATAATGTGTGTCAAATTTGTGGAAAAAAAAGGTCACATAGCATTGGACTGTTATCATAGGAACAACTACTCATATCAAGGCAACCTTCCACTACCTCCATCACTTGCTGGTATGACTGCTCAAGGATCAAATGGTATTGGTTCCAATCCAAATGTTCAGGAATTCCCTGCAACTGATACATTGATAGTGGACCGGTGCCACTCACCCTATGAAAACTAATTTAGATATCATCAATTAGGCTGGTCCTTACAATGGTGATGCTAATATCACTGTTGGAAATGATGAAGGTTTGCAAGTTCAACACATTGGATCCTCATATATAAAAACATCATCTAATGACCTTATTATGCATAATGTTTTATATGTTCCCAAAATTACCATGAATTTGTTGTCAGTTAAAAAGTTATGCAGAGATAATGGTTGTTGGTTTGTGTGTGATGATTTGGTCTTCTTTATATAGGACAAGGCAACAAGAATGATCCTATACTAGGGAGAGAGTGATGATGGTGAGTTGTTTAAGATACCAATTAATGTGTTTTCTAATTCATTTGCTGCAAGGTTGGGGAAATATGCTGCATTCATAGGGAAGAAAGTGAAGACATCAATATGGCATAAGAAATCGGGACATCTTTAAGAAGAAGTATTGAATTCAATGTTGCAGAATGCACAGTTGTCAGTTAGTAGTGATTCATCTAGTTCTCTATGTTATGCTTGTATTCAAGGCAAGATGAGTAAACTGCCTTTCCATGTAAAAAAAGAGAGATCAAAATTTGTATTTTAGAAGATACATTAAGATGTTTGGGGTCATTCACCTCAGAAATCTGTAGAAGGTTATAGACACTACATCAGTTTTATAGATTATTTCTCTAGGTTTGTATGAATTTACCCTATGATGAATAAATCAGATACTTTTTATGTATTTGTCAAGCTTCACAACTTTGTATTTAATCAGTTCAATACCAATATTAAATGTTTTCAATCTGATGGTGGAGGAGAATACATGAGTAAGAATTTTTTGGCAGATAAGGGCATTATTTATCAGGTATCTTGTCCTCACACCTTTCAGTAGAATGAAATTACTAAGAGAAAGCATAGACACTTAGTTGAGACAACTTTGACTTTGATGACAGAAGCACAAATTCCTACATCTTTCTGGTTTCATTCTTGTTCACATGCCTTTTTTTTTATTAACATAATGCCTTCAAGAATTTTGGAGATGAAGTCTCCTTATTAGGTTTTGTTTAATCAAGAACCAGAAGTATATAATCTCAAGATCTTTGGAACTGCTGTCTATCCACTAATTAGACCTTTTAATGCAAATAAAACGCAACCTAGAGCCATTCAATGTGTGTTTCTGGGTTTTGCTATAGGGTATAAGGGTGTTATCTGCTATGATATCAGGTCTAGAAAATTCATTATCTCTAGACATGCGCCACATTCTCATGTTATAGTTCACTTGCCTAATACAATTGGAAGTTTAACATGAACTAGACAGAGTTTGCAAGAGGTTTGTACAGTGATTCATAGTGACTCCACAACACTTTAGTGTCAAATATTCATATTTCTGATCTGAATAATAGTGAGAGGACACTAGATTCACAATAGTGTACTTCAAGTATTAATGCAGAATCTTCAAAGATACAACAACATCATCATTCACCCTATCATCACTCTGGCACATCATCAATGTTGCATGTCTATTCATCCACACAACTTGAGCTAATTCTTCTTGTTTCTCAAATCCAATTCATTTTCAGACAATGAGTTAATTCCACATTTGATGACCACTTGCAACGTGTCCTGACTTGCATTCTCTTTAACTTACTGAGGATGAACCATTTGTTGGGGGTATTTTTTTTTTTGTCTATGATTATTGATGCTTCAGAACCTTCATTATTTCAAAAAGCTGCAGCATTACCTCAATGGCAGGCATTGATGCAAGAGGAATATGACTCACTTCAAGCACAAGGCACTTGGATTTTAGTACCATGTCCAGAAAATAGGGCTATTGTTGGAAGTAAATGGGTGTATAAGGTTAAAAAGAATCTAGATGGGAATATTGCCAGGTATAAAGCCAAACTTGTGGCTCAGAGGTTTACATATGAGCATGGTATTGACTATTTAGACACTTTCAGTCCTGTGGTGAGGTATACCACTATCTAGCCTTGGCTGCAATAAAGCATTGGGACTTGAGACAACTTGATATCAAAAATGCATTGTTGCATGGTGACTTACAAAAAGAGGTGTTTATGAAACAACCTCAGGGTTTTGTAAATGCATCTCATCCTACCTATGTATGCAAGTTAATCAAATCCTTGTATGGATTGAAGTAAGCCCCACGAGTATGGAATTCCAAGTTTACTAGTTATTTGGCAGCCCTACAATTTGTTGCTTCACCATCTGATACAAGCTTGTTTGTCAAAAAATATGGCTCAGATATGATAGTCTTGTTGCTTTATGGGGATGACATTATTCTCGCAGGTTCAAATCCTTCAAAAGTTCAACAAGTTATTCAAGAGTTGTCTTCTGTCTTTGAGCTCAAAGATTTGGGTAAACTGACCTGTTTCTTAGGATTGCAAATTCACTACAAGAACAATGGAGATATATTTGTGAATTAGTCTAAATATATTAAAGACTTGATTCGCAAGGCAGGTATAAACTCTTGCAAACCTGTAACAACTCTATGTAAGCCACATTAGTAATTACTTGATGTAGAAGGTACTGTTTTGACAGATCCTACACTATATAGAAGTCTAGTTGGTTCATTACAATATCTGACCTTCACAAGGCCATTTATTGCATATGCAGTTAACTTAGTATGCCAATTTATGTCTTCCCCAACAAAATTGCACTTTGCATTTGTTAAACGAATATTGAGATATTTTCAGGGCACAAGTCAACATGGGATTTTGTATTCTTCAGACACTATACTTGACATTAACGCCTTTTCAGACTCGGATTGGGTTGCTGATCTTAATACTGAAAGATCAGTTACTGGATATGTTGTGTTTTTGGGTAACAATCTCATATCTTGGCAGTCAAAACGACAAAATTCAGTTTCCAAAAGTTCTACTGAAGCTGAATATAAAGTTTTAGCACATGTTGCAGTAGATGTTGCTTGGGTGAGAAATATTTTGAAGGATTTAGGTGTTGGTTTGTTCACACCCCCAGTAATTCACTTTGATAACATGTCCGTTATAGCTTTAAGTGCTAATCCTGTTTTCCATTGACAAATTAAACATTTAGATTTGGATTATCATTTTGTTCATGAGAGAGTTCAAAGAGGTGATTTGGAAGTAAGATAGCAAACTGCTGATGTTTTAACCAAAGGCCTTCACTGTTCTGCATTTATTCAACATTGCTACAATCTCCAGCTTGGAAATCCCAGCTGAGATTGAGAGTGGATGTTAGAATGACATGTCAGCAACCACATCAGCATAGCCATATCAGCAAAGTCTGTTAGAGTTGTTAGAATTTGTTGAGAGTTAGTTAGCACCGTAGCCGACTAACTTGGGATATAAAAGGACAAATTGTAATTCATTTGTTCTAAGTCAAATACAAAGATTAGATTCCGATTTCTCTCTCTAAAAGTGTTCGTCTCTCTTCTCTCTTACATTTCTATAGTCTTAGCATTTCTTTTTAGTTTTCTAGTTTGGTTATCAAGATACACTACATAGCTGACAAATGTAGGATGCATACAGTTTGAAAAAATGATGAGTGGACATATAATTATTGATAGAATACTTTGCTTTGGCATGCATATCATGCTCATATTATTCTTGAGATTTTCCACTATATGTTAGCTCGTGGAGGCAACTGAGATGAAGGCAAACCATCAGAATTTACCTTATGTGTGTCACCATCTTTTACCGAACCATTAAAAGAATTATCACTAGATAAACCATCAACAAGTAACTGATCAGACGATCTGGTAGCAAGCGACCGGTCATTAACAAACAAAGGCTCTAGACCCGTGGTATCACATATAGGCAACTGATTGTTGGGTGCCTCCAACAGCAGATAGAGCTTTAGAAATGATAGTCGGCTTGTATCGGTAGTCATCTATGGCCGACCGGTCGCTTGTTAATTATCACATAACAGAACAGATTTTATCCCAATTCGGCTTGTAACATATCATCTATACATCTTCGACTTAGGCCTAAAGGCTCTGGTGGTAGATGAGTATGGCCACATGGTAGTATTACATATATACTTGCCATGTTAGCAAAATTAGTTAGTTTTGGTTGTAGGGATAGTTGGATTTGGTTAGTTGGATAAGATTTGATAAGATTTAGTTAAATACTAGAATTTGTACCCACGCGTTGCTGCGAGATTGAAAACTATATGAATGATTATGAAATTTCAATCTTCATAAACAATGTATGAGTCAAAAACTGAGTTACCAATGCCAATGCAAATTATACACAACCTCATCATGAATGAAATAAATTTAAATATAAAAAAAGAAACCTATTTCGTCTATTAAAAATGTTGTTTACTACAACACTAAAATTTGTCCTCTGCTATGTTGGTCAATAAGGAAGCATTAGGCAAGGGAAAAAAAAAATTGAAATACATTTATAGATAGTAGAATTATATCATGAACAAAATAAGGATAATGTGTGTTTACCTAGTGTTTTTGTGTGCAGAAAGAAGTCTGATTTTGCACGAAATAGAGATGACCATTTCTGGCAATTCTATAGGATGCAATCAAACTTTTGTGCATTTCCAACTTGCCTTGCAACTAAGTTTCTACAAAAACAGATCGAATTCAAGAAAGTAATTAGACCAAGGCATAAAAGATTATAAGAAAAAGTATAGAAAATATATACCACTTATTATAGTACTTTGTATTCCAAATACACCTAAAAATATATCGATTTCTAGTGAATGGTTCGGTTCCAATTAATTCCACTTTACTTATCCTTGACATTTTTTTAACGGCATCATAGTTAAGAGTTAGCTAATAATAAATATACAAATCTGTTAAACCTTTAGTTGACCCTCGACATATGCTCGGAAGAGGGCTCTTTCAAGAAAAAAAAAACTAATGTAATAGCTCTGTAAAATTGAGGCAAAGCATATTACGTTATAGGGCCTCTTTAAAATCAAGTGGTGCATGGTTTCATCATCCAATTTGTCAACCATCTGAAAAATGAAGAGAAAGTATCTACATAAGTAAAATCTGAAAAGTAATAGCAAAAAATAAGTCAGTTGTTTAAAACAACGATCTAGCTAAGACAACATCCATACCTGCATATAATTCACAACTTCTGAAACAGAACAGTATAATAAGGAATTTCCACCAAGTCCCTTTTTAGAGGTCCACCAATCCCTCTAAAATCCCACTTCAATGAAAAGGAAGTTAGGCCACACTATAAAATGCACTACTCCAGTTTTTTTTTCAAAAATGATATTCTAAGAAGCTAAATGCTTGAAGAACCTAAGAAGAAGATAATATATAAATTTATAAATGCCCAAAAATAAATCTAAACGAAAACTTGAAACTAAAAACCAAATGGTTATCAAACCACTCCTAAAGGATTACACACTCTGGATTTAGTAAATAGAGTTTTTCGAGACCTTCAATTAAGTGAAACTAATATACAAATACTAAAGAATAATATCACATAGCCTTACCTTAATCTTCTCAAAATTGATCATGACACACCTTTTGCACCACATGGAATATCCCTTACCTACAATGTTTCTAACAGAAGCTTTCAAAACTATATTGAATGGGAAGACAAAATCCTCAATCTTCCAAACATGGATTACCAAAGTTACCTGATCAGTTTGCAGGGTCACTTGAACGGGTTCAAAATGGGTGACCAGAGGCAGCTTGAGATGAAAACTTGAAATTTGAAATAATGAGAAGCATGCAAAGTTAAGGCCCTATGCAAGCAACTTCTCAATGCACATCGCCTGGATATGTAATTGTATTCAGAAGAGCGCATCCTCTCCAATATACCCCAACATGACCTTCTGGGACTTGGTGCAGAATTGATATAGTTGATGATGTTGGGAAAATGGTCTGTAAACATCAAGACGTCCCAGTTTTAAGAATTTAGCATACTAATCGAAGTTCCCTAGCTATCATATCATAGTATTTAGCCAAACTATCATTACAGAAAACGAAAAATTTCAAGAAAAACCTTCAATTCGATGCATTATTGGGAAATCGCGTAACTCTAATTCTCAATCAACTAATACAAATATTAGATGGGGGATTAATTAAGTCGCCAGATGCATTTTATTGCACATGATCATGCTTAGCAAACATATGATCATTAATGACATGACAAAAGACAAATGCATTACGAAACTGTAAAAAACCAAAAATTAATATTTTAACACAAATATATGCAGTCAGTAGAAATCAAGAACAGATACATGAAACTCGAAATAGAGGAATTACTTACCATAATAAAACCTAAAAGTGAAACAAATTGATGAACAACTAAGTTAGTACTGCATATCAAGTGATGGATTAAGCTCGAAGATAAAATGCGAATAGCAATACTTGCTATTTGTATTAGTTGTAAATTTGAGGCCTTTCACTTCAGATTGTCGCCTCAACGCAGCAGCAAGGAAGTTGTATGCAAAGATGACAGCTGCTTTACAACACCCATTTCAGAAAAGATTCAATCAGAAGCCATAGAGTTTCAGCGGAACAAAGAGAAAAAGATAATCCCAAACAAAATTCTAGAGAGAAGAGTTACCCTGAAATCAAAGCCAGTTGACGAATTTTCTTCGAATAGAGAGAACTGGGACTGGATTCACGTTTTGCCTCCTCGAAAAATATCGAGAGAGAATTGTTGCTGGGTCGGAAGAACGTATTGGAAGCAAAAGGAAGAGCCGAGTTTCGCTTAACTAAGAAATCCAATTCAATCCTTGATCAGAACACATAACATAGGCTAATAAAATATCTCACCAAAGCACAAAATGCAAAACAATCGAACAGAAATTAGTGGAGAAAGAGTGAAAAGCAACAAAAGCAAAAAGAGTGAAAAACAAAAGGAAGAAGTTAGAAGACGCAACGATGGTCGATAGGTGGAGCGAAAGGTGTCATAACCGCATTTTCACTATGGAAAAGCTAAAATAAAGTACAGCCAGATAAAAATTTGGAGGGCATTTTTACCATTTTACTATTGATGAACAATAACATTATGTTTGGGTTTTAGTATATATAATATAATGTTGAGAGATTTCTCCGTCATTAAGAAAGTGATTATATCCCTTTATATATGTTTTGCTCCTTAGTATTACATTTCTTTCTTTAAGCTTTTCACTTTGTTTTTCATTTCATTTCTTCATCTTCTCATATAAACGCGTGAGACTTTCTCTCTCTAGTTTTCCAACCTTACAAACTCCTTTGCCGTTGGCACTAGCCTTTGATTTGGGTGCCGGTGGCTATTTTTGTCCAAGTTTCTTGTTCTCCTCTTTCCCTCTTTCTCTTGATCCTATTCTCTCTTTTTCAAATTTTCCTTGAGATTTTTCTTAGTTTCCTTGAGCTTTCTCTCAATTTTTCTTGTGATTTGTCTCACTTTTGGGCTTTATGTCCCTCATCTCCACCCATCCCTCTCATCAGTCTGTTCTTTTCCAAATCCAAAACTCCATATTCCCTCACTTTTCCCCTTTGCCTCCCTTCCCCATATCATCCGTACCCCATCCTTTGCTCTGATATGCAAACTTCAGGCTGAATATGGTTGCCATATTTATTTCCCTTCCTCACTGTTCCCCTCAAACGGCTTGTCGAATTTTCATCGAGGCCAAGTGTATTGTTACTTCAGCCAAAGTAAGGGTAATTTTACATACCCCCTTAGCCTCACCTTCTACCCATGTTATTGTGTTTGTATATATTTGCAGGGATTCGTGAATGAGATTTAGATCTGGTGACTATCTTTTGGTTCTGCGTTTTTGGTGAAGAAATCTGGATGTAGTGTGCTTCTTGTTACGGGTTTGGTACTTTTGTACTGCGATGTCATGTTCATTTTCACCACTTAGTTGTTTTCTCAAGTGTTGCTGCTTCGATAGCTGCTGGTAAGATTTTCGTTGTGGTGATGGCGGCGGACGTTGCTTTTTGCGGTAAAAAAATTAAGGATTTGGGTTTTAGTTTTAGTTTATTTAATTGGGCTGGGTTTTTATGTATTTGGATTATTTTGCCTTCCTTTGCGTTGACCTGTAACCTTTATTCAGATTATTTAATTTATCTTTTCAGTCCAAAAAAAAGATTTAGGAAAAGGATTCTCCTAGGGATCCCACAATCGTGTCCGTTTATCGTACATCGTGCGGTAAGAAATCATTTAAAATTTGAATATAAATAATACCTAATAAAAATTGACAGTACAATGTACGATAAATTGACATGATTACGGAATTCATAGAATTTCCAAGAAATTTTTTTTCTTTCCAAAGATAGAAGTAGATTAGATTCGAATAGAAATGTTTGCATCCTAGGTAAGGATATTAAACAAAAAGTCAAGCCCAATACAGTCCCAAACAAAATCACTACCCTCCTTGAAAGTGAATTTAGCAACCAAGTGAGCAGCATAGTTACTCTCCCTAGGCACAAAAGAAAACGTGACGAACGTCAGACTCTACGCTAGATGCTTGATATCACTAAGAATGCATTCAAGGTTGAAGTCAATGGGCACTTCATTCCTGATCATCTGAATGATCTTCTTGGCATCCAATTCAATGACCACTATATCAAATCCATAGTTAGAGCAGGCCTGGATCGCATCACGAATGGAAAAAGCCTCCCCCACCACAGCAGAGTGACAGATACCGGTGCCTGACCCCCCAGCCGCTTGGACCAGCAAAGTCGCGACAGACCCAACCAACACCCATGCGCCGAGTGTGCTTACACCAAGCCGCGTCAGTATTAACCTCAATTGACTTTTCTCTGACTTTGTCCTGAACTGTTAGATACTTGATATCCAATAACCTTGAAGCTTTTGTTCTTTTGTTGTTTTTAGCAAAGAAAACCGCAGAACTGTTATCACAATATAGCTTCAATGGTTTTTCTATGTCGGAGACAACCTTCATGCCACACAAATTCTTCAACCAAATACCATGCCTAGTTGCTTCAAAACATCCAGTGTATTCAGATTCCATGGTTGATACAGCACGAGTCCTTTGTTTCCCACTCTTCCATGAAACATCACCATTGGCCATAATAAAAATATATCCATTAGTTGACATGTGGTCATCAACATCCCCTGCCAAATCGGCATCACTAAAGCAAACCAAATCAAGTGATTCTGCATAACTAAAAACCAGCATATAGAACTTCATTTTCTGTAAGTATTTAAGAACCTTCTTGGTTGAATTCTAATATGAAAAACCAGGATTTGATTGAATCCTACCCAATACACTCAATGTGAAAGCCAAATCAGGTCGAGTGCACACCTGAATATACATAACACTTCTAACTAATGAGGCATAAGGCTTATCCTTCAAAGCTTCAACTTCAAAATCAGTTTTGGGACACTGACTTTTTGAAAATTTGTCTCCCTTTCCAATTGGGACATCACCACCAAAACATGTTTCCATATTGAATCCCCTAAGAAATTTATTGATATAGTTCTTTTAGGACAATCTTAAAACCCTTTTTTATCTGTCCCTTATTATTTCAATGCCCAACACAAAATGAGCCTCTCCTATGTCTTTCATGTCAAAACTATTAGACAACATACCTTTTGTTTCTTGTAGCAACTGAATATCTGAACTTGCAAGCAATATATCATCTACATAAAGAAGGAGAAAGATGAGCCTGGAGTTTATCATCTTCGTGTAGACACAGTTGTCAATTTTATTCATGACCAAACCAAATAAAGTTATCACATCATCAAACTTTTGATTCCACTGCCTTGAGGCTTGTTTAAGACCATAGATAGATTTGTTCAACTTGCATACCATGTTCTCCTCCCCCCCTTTCAATAAATCATGGTGGTTGAACCATGTAAATGTCTTCATCTAAACTGGCATTGAGAAAAGCAGTTTTCACATCCATTTGATGAAATTCAAGATTGAAAATGAGCAGTAAGTGCCATGATAATACGCAAGGAATCCTTTGTGGAAACTGGGGAAAAGGTCTCGTTATAATCCAATCCTTCCTTTTGAGTGAATCCCTTAGCAACAAGTCTAGCCTTATATCTCTCGATTCTTCCTTGTGAGTCACGCTTGGTTTTAAAAACCCATTTACATTCTATTGGTTTCATCTGAGGATGAGGAGTTTCTAAAGTCCAAACATTGTTTTTGGCCATCGAAAGCAGTTCCTTCCCATTGCTAACTTCCAAAATGCTGCTTTGTCACTTTGCTTAGCTTGTTGAAATGATACAGGATCATTATCATCACCAATATCATAATCTGTTTCCTGCAAGTACACTAAATAATCATCGGAGATTGCTGATTTTCTTGGTGTTTGAGACTTCCTCAGAACTGGTGCAGGTGCTACATCACTTTCTTGTGGCTGTAATGGTTGTATATCAGACATATGAACAAGATTTTCATTGGTTACATGTTGTTGAGTGGCTGCAATGTCGCCTTCAGTAGCTATATTTGACATGGGAATAGGCAGAGCAACAATATTGCTTGAAGATGCCATTTCTGTTTCACCAAATTTCTCAAAAATACATGAATTCCTAGACTGACAGTGAGTGGCGTTAAAGTCTTCAATAAACTTTGCATTATTTGTCTCAGAAATCCGAGTATCTGAATGAGGACAATAGAATTTAAACCCCTTTGACCTCTCTGAATAACCCACAAAAAAAACAACTTGTAGTTCTCGGATCAAGCTTCCTTTCATTGGGGTTATAAAGCCTTGCTTCTGCCTTACATCCCCAGGTGTGAAAATGAGCTAAACTGGGTTTTCTGCTTGTCCAGATCTCGAATGGAGTAGAAGGAATAGATTTGCTAGGCACATGATTAAGAATATAGTTGGCAGTCTTAATAGCTTCCCCCCCCCCAACAAAAATTCTGGAAATTGAGAATGAGATAGCATGCTTCTAACCATATCCTTCAATGTTCTGTTTTTCCTTTCCGCTACTCCATTTTGATGTGGAGTTCCAGGAGTTGTATATTGAGCCACTATTCCTTGTTGTTGGAGAAACAAGGCAAAAGGTCCTTTCTGCTGACCACTTTCTGTGTACCTGCAAAAAAATTCCCTTCCTCTATCTAATCTAACAACTTTAATAGTCTTTTCCAATTGATTTTCAACTTCTAGTTTAAAGATTTCAAAACAATTGAAAACTTGAGACTTTTCAAAAATTAAATAAAAAAAGTGAACCGTGAAAAGTCATCAATAAAAAGAACAAAGTAGAGATTACCACAGATAGTCTTTGTTAGAAGTGGACCACAAACATCTGTATGTATTATTTCTAACAAGTTACTGCTTCTAATTGAACCTAATTTCCTAGTACTTGTGGTTTTGCCTTTAAAACAGTCAATGCATGACTCTAAATCAGTAAAATCCAATTCTGGCAGCATACTAGCTTTCATCAAACGTTTCATTCTATCCTTGGAGATATGTCCCAATCTTCTATGCCAAAGCATAAATGACTTATCATTAGAGAGCATTCTCTTAGAGGCAAAATTTTCAACATTGAAATGTTCTTGAACATAAGTACATTGAAGCTGCCATAAATCTCCATTTGGAAAAGCATAACCAAGCAAATTATCAAATTGATTCTTATGAAAAAGTCTGATGCTTTCATTATCTCCAATAAAAGAAAAACCATCCATTACAAACTTAGAAACTGAAAACAAATTCATTCTCATAAAAGGTACATATAAGACATTGTTCAAAGTTAAAATAAAACCAGAAGACAACTCTAATTTGATACTTCCAACAGACTCGACATCTACTTTTGTTCCATTTCCAACAAACACTCTGGAGATCTCTCTACTTGGTTCCCTCTGGCTTTTGAATCCCTGCAATGAATTAGTGATATGGACAGTGCAACTAGTGTCAAACCACCATGAATTTTGAGGTACAAAAACTAAATTTGATTCAACAGTAACAAAAACATTGACAATTTTAATACCTTTCTTAATCAACCAAGCCTTAATGCCAGCACAATCTCTCCTAAGATGTTCAGTTGACTGACATAAATGACATTTTTTGACCAAATCTTTACTCACTTTCAAACCAGAGTTATTAGAGGAAGGAATATTTTTAGCAAGTCCTCCAGAATTGAAAGCACCATTTTTAGTTCCAGAAGAAGAACCTGGTGTGAATTTTGCTGATTCGATTTGAACATTCCCAATATTTCTAGACTTGTTGAATGCAAAATCCTTCTTTCCCTTTCCCACATTCACAAAATTGACAGCTTCTTCCTTGCCTTTCTTGAGTCTTTCTTCCTCTTGACAACATATTGAAATCAATTCATTCACACTCCAAGATTCTTTTTGTGTGTTGTAGTTAATCTTGACATGTTCATATTCAGCCGTCAGAGAATTAAGAGGCACGTGAACCAGAAGCTCAGAAATTGAGACATCCAGGGTGTTCAGCTTATTGGCAACATTGACAAGCTTAAGAAGGTGTTCTTTGATGCTTCCTCCATCAAACTTAGCAGAAGTGAGAGCAGTTAGATACAACCTTGTCTCCACCTTATTTGATCTCTTGTACTTCTCTTCAATGGCAGCCAAGTAGTCATTGGACAAATCGCAAGAAGGAATGCCTCCCCTAATGTGTTCCTCCATAGCATTTTGCATGATAAGTAAGGACATTTCATTGGCTCTTGCCCATTTTTCAAATGCATCTTTCAGATCCTTTGTACTTTCAGTGGTCAAGGCATGTGGCTTAGGCTGCTTGAAAGCAATGGCAAACTCCAAAAGACCCAGATTCAAGTCAATTTGCTGCTTCCATGTTTTGAAATTGTTCCCATTCAATTTTTCAATATTGATGAGATTCAAAATGTTGAGACTTGTAAGTTGTTCAAAATTTCATAAGTGTTTGAATTTCATAATATCTATGACAAGAAAGTTGAACAAGCTTTCTTCATATTCAACTATAGAAACTGGTTAGACCTTTGGGCAAGAAACCATTCTACATATTAAGATGAACATTCAAACATTCGCATAGCAAAGAATAAAGCACTAGAAATTATGTCATTCCACACCTTTAGGCAAGAAGAAACATACACAACCCGAGTTTTCCATTGCTCACTATACAATATTTTATAACTAATCCCAGTAAAACAACCTCTTTGGAAGCTAATTTCACTTGTTGCAATTCATAAACCATAATCTGGTTAAACGAAACTTGATTCTTTAGGAGCAAAAATTTCAAACAAACCACTTTAGTAGTAAATTGAATATTCTTAATGAAACCAATCCAAAGTCTTATTTTGTCAGTTCAAGATATTGACAAAAAATATACAAAAGCCCATCAGACAAATCAATTCAACTAAATTTGATTTCTAATGAATTCTATTATAATTCAGACAAAGTTCACAACCATAACCATAATCAAAAGCAAACCCAGAATAAATGATTACAGTAATAATTTTAAACAAAATGTGAACTTTATTTGATTTAATTAAACATTCATTCAATTCTTACGAACTTTCAGACATAGCTTATAGCAAAATTAGGTTAAATACCTTTATTTGAGATGATAATTTTGATGAAGACAAGATCGTGAGACAAATGTGACATGAGAAGAAAAACCTCAGCTACTTTATTGATGAATTCAATCAAAACCAAAACTTAGTGAAGCCGCCAGGCGAGAACAGAGAGAAGAAGAGGCAAAAGATGCAGCGGAGAAAATGTAAAAAGAAGTTTTATACCAAAAAGCAAAGTGGCACCGTTTCAAACCTTATTTGGTTTTAGTTAAGTAATTGAGTTCAAGATTTAATTGGTGGCTCTGATACCACATGTAAGTATTTTCCATTAAAGGATTTGAAGAATTCATCATTCCGAGTTAGAGTCAGTCTTCTCCTCTCTGCAATCTTGTGTCTAGTTCTCAATATGACGAACTTCTCAGTATGAACGATAGATTGTGAAGGGAGAGACCAAAGCATATATATCTACAACAGTTAACAGTTTCCTCCTATTAAGGAAACTGTCATCCACTATGTGAGTGATTCAAAACCACTCTTCAAGAGTTCTATTCCCACTAAAATATAAATAATAATATTATTATTTATTTCCTAATACATGTATAATTTTGTTTCTTATTTTATATAACACAAATAAATGATGTGGCAAACTCACTCACGTGACACAATCTTACATACAGAACATGTTTCCATGCGACTGCATTCATGAAGAAAACTTCTTTTCAAAGGAAGTAAATACGTTCATCTGTATATTACCTCGATAACATGGAAGTCATCGTTCGAATTGAAAGGTGTTATGAATTACAGTATACGAAAAAGGATTTCATGTTTTTATCATTATGTACCATAAGATGGAGAGACTCTGCAATGCATGCAAAATGCCCTCGTACAGTAATCAAATAATTTTGATCCCAGATTCTTAGGATTATTCAGGTACATAACTATGCTACCGGCCTGTTAAAATTGAAATTACTCCATAGCAGCTAAATTGTGATAGTCTGCTCTGATCTTCCCCCTATTTCACTGTTGAACTGTTGAGACAGGAGTTTCTTTGGCACTTAGTACATGGAGATCTGAGTAGTCTCATGAATCACGATATAGATGGTGCTGTGTCTGCGTGCAAGCATTGCTACTGTTGTACTATTCCTAGTCTCTTCTCCACCAAACCAAAGTGGAAATGTGGAGACCACGTAAGTGTAATGAGTCGTAACAACACAATTGTACAATAAATAAAGACGATGCGTGCAAAAATATGCAAACCTGGCCAGGCCTGATACAGATGTTACTGTTCAGAATGCATGCTTCTTTAAAGTTGACAACTTCTCTTCATAAACACGTTAGCTAGCTTTTTAATTAACGGATAATGTTATAGAAACTAAAATTTTAAATCAAATTTACAAACTAAATGATGTGTCAACAATAGGTAATAAGCGTGTTAATAAACACTTAAGTAATTATCTAATCATCAACAACCACATCATTTAGTTTACAAATTTTAGTTTGGAAATTTAGTCTTCCTAAAATTACCCTTTCATTCGTTGTTGTTGGGACACAAAAAACTATCATGTGGTGGTCAATAATTTATGGCTGTTTTGTTTACCATTATGTTTTTAGTTTTCAGTTTTAGCGTAGTGATTGCTTTCAGTTGTTAAAAAAAAAAAAAATCAAAACCTGAAAGTTACTTTGTAAGTTTCTAAAATTTACTTGAATAGTTTTAAACTTGTTAGAAATCCTCATCCATCTATATAGCTAGTTAATTAGCTTAATCTAGCTGTATAACCGTACCAAACAGTTCCTCTTCACCTGAGTACAGTCGTTTACAGATTGGTTCGGGTAAGATAGTGTAACTAATCAAATTTAATAGAATACAAAATAATTATGTTTGGTTCGACCCTAAGAACCAAACCAAATCTACTCGAGTTGCATTTGCACCTCAGTAGACGTAAGCATTACATTCCTGAATTCTTGGTATCATAGCATATTAACTTGGGGTGTGCTATCTACACACCCCTTTTTACTTCTCACACACCCCTATTACTTTATATCCGTTAGATCTTCTTCAATTCATCTGATCCGACGGCCGAAATCCCAAAAGGTGTGAGAGAAGTAAAAAGAGGTGTGTGAATATCACACCCCATTAACTTATACGTTGAGTTCAACGACCGTACATATTCCTGTCACCTAATTTGTATTAAACAAGTATTAGGTTAAAAATGCACAACATGTAAAAAGCGCATGAGAATATGAAAAATTGTCATGCATCGGAAGTTTACTGAACCTTTTTATTAATTAGTTGAGAAATGCTCAGGTGACTCTCTCAAAAGATAAATTTTTCATGAACTCTTTGTTACCTCACTGTTTAACGTCAATTTTCGTGTTAACATTATAAAATATTGTATAAAAAAATATAAAGTGACAGAAAATTTATAAAAAATTTCACTTTTAAAAGAGTCCATTAATTTAGCATTTCTCTAATTAGTTTTATAGGAGTTGGCAAATAATTTATGAAGGGAAACAAGGATCGGTGCTGTGGGACATTTCTCCGTTAAATTGAGAGAGATTATATTCACACATTACAAATTACTTCTCCCACACCTTTTTAATTTTTTAATATTTTCTACACACCACTAACACTTGATAGAAAAATATTAAAAAAATTAAAAAGGTGTGGGAGAAGTAATTTGGGGTGTGTGAATATAATCTCCCTAAATTGATCTTGGATCGCTCCCCATTTACTATTTGCTTCCCTTGCCATAAATCCACTGATGAATTACTGAATTCCGTACAAATATATAAATATACCTAACAAATGCGGTGCATTCTTCTTTTCTCTCTCTCTTTTTTTGTTTTGTTTGTTTGTGTGTTTTGTCAAACGGGTGCATTTCCGTACAAATATATATATATATATACACTGAATTCCGTACAAATATATAAATATACCTAACAAATGCGGTGCATTCTTCTTTTCTTTCTCTCTAAAGTACAAAAACCTACTTCAATTATTGGTATCACGACACTTTCATACCTCATCTTTTAAAATTGACAATGACATACCTCATCTTACGAATTTGTGCCAATGTCATACCTCCGTCAATTTTTCTGTTAATTTCTCAGTTAAATGCTGACGTGGCTTGATTTAGGACCCACTTTCTATTAAAAAATTATTAAAAACTAAAAAAATCATTTAATATTTTTAAATATTAAAAAATAATAAAAAATTTGTAATAAAAATTAAAAAAAAAAACCAAACAAAACTTCCCCCCCCCCCCGCCTGCCCTCTCTCTTCTCCCCCCATCTTCATCTCCCTTGTTCTTCTTCCTACCTGCTGCAAACCATAAAAAAGGAAAAAAAAAACACACAAAACAAAACTTTGTCCCTCTCCCCCCCTCCCGCGCGCTCTCTCTTCTCGCTCATCTTCATCTTCTTTCCTCTTCTTCCCCATATCTGCTACAACCCAGAAAAAAAAATACCAATTGTCTTCCCCCGTACCCACCCTCCACACCCACTCTCTTCTACACACCCCACTCCTTAAATCCACACCCATTCCCCCTATTTTCTCCACCTACGGAATCGGCCTGGCGAACGGGATCTAGTTTTTTTTTTTTTTTTTTTTAATTGGTTGCAGGTGATGGGTGCGGAGGGTTTAGGAAAGACATGAAGAGGGGGAAGAAAGGGATGAGTTGCAGGGAAGAGGAGGGTCAGGGAAGCTGAAGATAGGTTTTTGTGGTTTTTTTTCTTTTTTTTCTGGGTTGCAACAGATAGGGGGAAGAAGAGGAAAGAAGATGAAGATGGGGGAGAAGAGAGAGGGCACGCGGGAGGTGGGGTGGGGGAAGGGACAAAGTTTTGTTTTGTTTTTTTTTTTTTTTTTTTTTTGGGTTGCAGCAGGTAGGAAGAAGAGGAAGGGAGGTGAAGATGGGGGATGAGAGAGGGTGTGCAGGGGAAGTTTTGTTTGGTTTTTATTTTTTATTTTTTATATTTTTTATAATATTTCTTTATTATTTTAATATTTAAAAAATATTAAATGAATTTTTTAGTTTTTAATAATTTTTAATAGAAAATGGGTCTCGAATCAAGCCCCGTCAACATTTAACTGAAACATTAATAGAAAATTCGACAGAGGTATGACATTGACACAAATTCGTAAGATGAAGTATGACATTGTCATTTTAAAAAAATGAGGTATGAAAGTGCGTGAGACCAATAGTTGAGGTAGTTTTTTGTACTTTACCCTTTTTGTTTTGTTTGTTTGTGTGTTTTGTCAAACGGGTGCATTTATATACAAATATATACACACACACACACACACACACACACACACACACACACACACACACACACACCTAACCATTTGTTATGTGTTCTTTCCCCAAACTCTAGTTAACTTCTACATTAAATATTACTTTTTCAGTTTTGAAAAAAAAAAACCAATGTTATGTGAAATGATATGTGACAGATTATTAGACATATGGTGAGCATACACCAAAGTTTAGGGTGGTGAGTAAAAATGTTTCCCAACAAATCAGGTCGCTCTTGTGACAACCCGTCCCGATATATTTATAAATTACGTAGCGAATTGACGGAATTACCCCTTCGGGGTTATGTACGCATGCATGTGTGTTGTGTGAGGACCAATGGATGGTGGCCTTCAATAATTGGAACTATGGTTTGTTGAGATATTATTGTGTAGGAGACTTTAGGACCACACACACACCCTCACCTCTCCCGTCACTCTCTCTCTTTGTCCATTACTCACACTCAGACTCTCTCTCTCTCTCTCTCTCTCTCTCTCTTTACTCTCGACACTCCCTCCCTCGCCATTATTGTACGGACACACCCAATGAGACTCAAAACTCAACGGATCGAGCAAACCAACACTACCATTCTACTCCTGGAAGCCATACGATCACACTGGTACTCGTTTCAGGTAAGAACTCGTTTATTTTCACGTAGAAACTCGAGCTCCGAGATTGAGCACTATTCATGAACTTCTAAATGGTGATGTTTTAGGACGATCCAAGCTCACAGTGAGCTTTAGGAGGTTCCCACGATGCTCGGAGTACTTCGTTGGTGGTGTTTGGACGTCGGGATCACGAGGTTGAAGTTTGGCCGGATCTTCTCATTTTTCTCCGGTGAGATTTCGTGAATTTTAGAGCTTTAAATTAGTATGAATGTGTTCTACATGTTAAGGGCTTCATTTTGGTATAAAGAACATGAAAAATGGTTGAAAAACGAGTGAGATATAGCAAATTGAAAATTTCCCAGAATTTCGGCAAACAGTCGCCGGAGAAGACGACGGAATATTCCGTCAGTTTTGACGGAATATTCCAACGGCGTTAACTGACGCCGTTAGTGTGCAGGGCGCGTGGCCGCACGTGGTCGGCGCGTGGGTCTGTGCCTTCACCGGCGCGTGGGGCCAAGAAAAATTAATTAAAAAATATAAGGATGTTCGTGACGACGAGTAGGTCACGTTGGTATATCCAAATACCAAAATTGAGCTATGTATGAGAAGTTATTTCCGTAGTTACGTATATGTGCTTAAATAACGTATTTTTAGTAATTTCTCATATAGGTGAGACGTATTTCGAGGACGAGCGTAGCCAAGCTAGACGTGGGGGCTACGACCCAGCGACTTATCAGTGAGTGGGCAGTTATTTTTTTCCGTATAACCTATATATATATATATATAATAATAATTTTCCCAGAATCATATCTTAAATGAAAAGTACGTTTTTATCGACATGCATATAACTTGATATTGATGCATGAGTATTCATATATACATTTCATGCATATGTTGGTGCCGAGGACGCCAGGTAAGTACCAGGTACGTACATGCATAATTGAGAAAGAACAGTCGATATACGATGAGATATGATGTGATATGTTAGCTCATAAACCTGCACATATTGTTAGTGCTCACGCCCAGAGATAGGGGCACAGTCTTTCACGTGTCGTTCACCTCCCGCACCGCATGCTCGCCTTGGATCCAAGTTAGGTGCACAGTCGTGTCGTATAGACCACCTTTGAGTGGGTATGACATGTAGGTGACCCGCGTTCATTCGCACAGTCTTCACGTGATTGTAGCACTAGAGCATTTATTATTGATACAGTGATGTGATGATGATATGATGAAGATATTGATGTATGTGCAGTAGATATACATATGATGATGAGATAGAGATGTTATGAGCTATATGTACAATCGAGGGTTGAGTTGATATCTAGTAGCGATATGATTATTGAAATGCATAGCATGACATTACTTATGAGATTCAGATTGGCATTGAAACGCATTGCACATCATATATTGAGATATATTGAAATGTTTTATGCTGAGAAAGGTTGTGATATATATGTACGTATTATTTTCGGGGAAACTATACAGGTTTTACGGAGATGGGCTATACTTTTGAGAAAAGAATGATTTTGAAAAGATTTGTTTTGCTGACCCACTCAATTTTGTTTTTCACCCTTCCAGGTTCTAGATAGCTTGAGTACCCGAGTTGGCTAGCGAGGACCTATCGGCAGTTCTGACA
Source organism: Crataegus laevigata (assembly GCA_963580275.1). NCBI lineage: Eukaryota > Viridiplantae > Streptophyta > Magnoliopsida > Rosales > Rosaceae > Crataegus > Crataegus laevigata. The sequence continues at coordinate 3,627,277 of OY756953.1, read as the reverse complement.
AACTTGCTATTATGTAGGGCACCCGTTGGTGTATTTGAACTTATGTATTCATGCTTGACTGCACTTGACTTAGTACGCTCTAGATATGTATAAGTACTATAAAATCACTCTAGCACAATTTCATATCTAGGTTGCTAGTAGTTTGATTTTAATTGGTTCGTACTTCGTTAATGATTCTGCTTCCGCACTGTGCACTTGGCTACGTCACACTCACGTGACGGCCAGCACGCCCTACTTTCGGGTACGGGTGTGTCAGCTCTATTTGGTATTTTTTTTTTGTTTCACCAAAAACTGCCACATTTAATGTTAAGCAAAAAAAAAAAAGAGTAATGCTAGAGACGTCAAATTTTTTAAACTAAATTTGCAAACCAAATGATGTGGTTGTAGATGATTTGATTATTAATGAAGTGTTGATCAACTTGCTTGTTTCTTATTGGTGACATATCATTTAGTTTACAATTTAGTTTAAAAAATTTGATCTCCCTAATATTAACCATAAAAAAAAAGTTTAGCAAAAATAAAATAACATGCTTATTTTTAAAGCAATAGCTCCCAACATTTTTTAAAGGGAACTTTAACGAAAAGCTCCTGGTATTGTTCACTTTAATGAAAAACCATATTTTTATACTAAAAAATCAATTCTAGTACTATTCACTTTACTCTTTATTTTGTCATTATCATTAAAACTCAAAGTTTTCAAGCCATTTTCATTAGTTTTCCTTTTTTTAAAATCATGTAGGTTGCTTTTAAACGTTACTTTTATAATAAGCATAACTAAGTCTTTAATGAATATTTTTATACTCTCGTTAACATTTAAAAATTACATTACAACTAGCATCCCCTTCAATCTTAAGAAAAATAACGACTGTGATGACCTTTTTATGAAAAATAAGTCTGATATTGATCAATATGCTCATATTAAGCAAGGACATCCATATTTTGAACCCTTTCACGAATCACGAACAAAATGAAAATCAGTATGAAAGTGGTTTAGATAAGAACACGTAAAGGTTGTGCAACATCTGTAAATTGACAGAAAATTTAGTGACACACATAAGTTGTTATAGAATACGGTGTTTGATCTGATGAAGGTGATTAAGTTTTCCCACGAAGATCCGACTAAGTGTAGATTTTGGTAAAAGAATTCCATTTTTAAGAAATTACATGAGGTGTATTACATATATCCATGCAAGCTTTGGAAAGAAAATCCTTAACCTGCTTAATTACCTTGATTAAGGAAAATGTCCACGTTTGATGCATAAGAAACCTCAATTTCTTAAAATATTGTCTTGCCATGTCTTTCATATAAAAAACAATTCCCAAATCATCTATTATGCTTTGGACCAAGGACTTAGAAGATCCTATTAATACAATGCCATGTCTCTCGTATAATAACAATATAGGGTAAATTACAAAAAACTACCTCAACTATTGGTGTCACGACACTTTCATACCTCATTTTTAAAAATTGACAATGTCATACCTCATCTTACGAATTTGTGCCAATGTCAGACCTCCACCAGACCTGTGACATCCCACATCGCCCGGGGAGTGATCCTTAAATGTATATTCTCATCCCTACCTAGCATGAGGCCTTTTGGGAGCTCACTGGCTTCGGGTTCCGTAGGAACTTTAAAGTTAAGCGAGAAGAGGGCTAGAGCACTTCCATGATGGGTGACCCACTGGGAAATTGCTCGCGAGTTCCTAGAAACAAAACTGTGAGGGTGTGGTCGGGGCTCAAAGCGGACAATATCGTGGTACAATGGTGGAGCGGGCCCAGGAAGTGATTCGCCTCGGGCCGGGATGTGACAAGACCTCCGTCAGTTTTTCTGTTAATTTCTCTGTTAAATGCTGACGTGACCCGACACGTGTCCCACTCACTAATCCAATTGGATTAAAAATTAAAAAAATATTTTTAATAACTAAATATTCAAATATTTAAAAAATATATATATAAATATTAAATCTCTCTCACTCTCTCATCTCTCTCTCCCCCTTTCTCGCCTCTCTCTTCTTTGCAACCCAAAACCCCTTCCCACCCGTCCTCTACCACCATTTCTCCTCTCTCTCTCTCTCTCTCTCTCTCTCTCTCTCTCTCTCTCTCTCTCTTCTCTGCATCCTAGAAGACCCAGACCCCCGAGGAACAAAACCCACCTTCCCATTGCAGCAATTGTTGTCGCAATTCAAAAACCCCAAAATGAAGAACCTAATATTGCTCAACTACTCCGCCTCCCTCACTCCGCCACCCTCGATCTGGAGATCGCAACAACGCCCTTCCACGACATCATCTTCCTTGACTACTCCGCCTCCCTCACTCTGCCACCCTCGAACTGCACCTGGACGCCCAAAACGACGGCGTCGACCTGAACTCGGACTGGGAACCAGTCTGATTTGTGACGAAGTCCAAGTCTATAGGGTAGTTGGGGGGGACAAAGGTCAATGGGCAAGAGTTTGGGGGGACAGGTCAATGGGCAAGAATTTGACGGATGAAAAAACCCAGTGGGTTTGGGTGGTTCTGGGCACGGTGAGAGAGAAGTGGGGAGGAAGGAGACTACGGTGGAGAGGAGATGGAGAGGCGAGAGAGAGGGGAGAGAGGGTGGTGGAGGGTGGGTAGGAAAGGGTCGAGGGGGTCGGGTGGGAAGGGGTTTTGGGTCTTCTGGGATGCAGAGAAGAGAGAGAGGCAAGAAAAGGAGGGTAGGGAGAGAGAAAGAGAGAGAGAGAGAGAGAGAGAGAGAGAGATTTAATATATATATTTTTAATTTTTGAATATTTAATTATTAAAAATATATTTAATTATTTTTTAATCCAGTTGGATTAGTGAGTGAGACACGTGTCGGCCCACGTCAGCATTTAGCAGAGAAATTAACAGAAAAACTGACAGAGGTTTGACATTGGCACAAATTTGTAAGATGAGGTATGACATTGTTAATTAAAAAAATGAGGTATGAAAGTGTCGTGACACCAATAATTAAGGTAATTTTTTGTACTTTACCCAACAATATAACCACATCAACAACATGTTGTTTAACAAAGAGACTAGGTTCAGATGAGAAACCGTTAAACCAAGAGAGGGTGAATACCCTATAAATTTGTCATTCCACACTCTGTTTAAACCAAGAGAGGGTATATATATCTCATATGTGTTTGATAAAGAAGTATGGTGTGCAAAGTTTATGTTTGAGTGATTGACGATTGCAGTTAGTGTCGTGCCACTTTCGTGCAGAGAAAGCAAATTTGTTGAGTACTCAACTAACCAGGGCATTGAGGAAAAGCTACCTTCTAGTATGCATGTCTAATAAGTTGAGTTTTTGTCAAGTCTCTTTTGTATTTGTTTGACTTAAGAGTAGATTGATTTTTGCCGGACAAAGTGCTCGAAGATTTTTATCATCGGTGAGTTTTTTCTCGTTAAATCCTAGATGACTGTGCATGGTGTATTCCTAGTTGATAATATATATGTTGCTAATTACATGATTGCAAGACTATTTTAATCATACGATATATAACATTAACAAACTCGTGTACCATTCTAGCATTATAAAGCTCTCTATGAAAGAAATCATGTTTCACATCCATTTGTCTCAACTCCCCCCTTTATGTTGCAGCTAAAGCTATTACTACTCCTTCCTGTGGAGATTATAGCTTCCTTTGGTCCCCAATATGATGTTCAAATTATAAAATTAATGAAGAACATAAAGGACTTCTTAATCATATGATTTCTTGATTCACTATTTATTGAGGATATTAGCAGTTTATCACTTGTTGTTACACAAGAAGGATTACTAGAGAACTCTTCATCAAGTGATGCATATATTTAATCACAAGAACATGGATGCTCTGAACTTAATCGAGATTCCCACTAATATTGAGAAGAGTGATATCAATAGACGGCTGAGTCAGTTGACAATTAGGGTTACACATTTGAACATATATAATACCGCTTATATTAGATCCAAAAGTATAGATCATAAGTGGTAATTAATAATAAAGAAAATAAACGATTTAATATTAAGATAATGCTTTTGACAAAAAAAAAAAAATTAGAATAATGCTAAGGAAACCAAAATTTTAAACCAATTGGCAAATCAAATGATAGGGTAAATGACAAAAAACTACCTCAACTATTGGTGTCACGACACTTTCATACCTGATCTTTTAAAAGTGACAATGTCATACCTCATCATACAAATTTGTGACAATGTCATACCTTCCGTTACTTGGCCGTGAATTTTTTCAGTTAAATGCTGATGTGTCTTGATTCGGGACCCACTTTTTATTAAAAAAATTAAAAAATTATTATTAAAAACTAAAAAAATATTTTTAAAATATTAAAATAATAAAAAAAGTAAATTAAAAAAAAAACCTTATGTCAGTTGTCCCCAACCTCTCTCTCTCTCTCTATCTTCCCATCTTCCTGCAGAAAGAAGAAGAAAAAGGAAGATGAAGAAGAAGGAAAAAAAAGAAGAAGTAAGACCCAGTCGTCCCTTCCCCCCTCCCCCCCTAAACACAAAAAAACCCACCCACCCAACCTACAAGAAGAAGAAAAAGAAAAAAAGAAAAAAAAAGGAAACCCAGTTTGTCCGTGACCCACCCACCCGCCCAATCTGCAAAAAAAGAAGAAGAGTGAAGAAAGAAAGAAAGAAAGAAAAAAATGGAAACCCAGGTTCTCATCCGTCCCCCCACCCTATTCCTTCCCCACATATTCCTCCCATTTTCTCTGCGCCTAGGTTCTCAACCTCGGATCTGGGTTTTTTTTTTTGGGTTGCAGGTAGTGGGTGCGAAGGTGAGGAGGTTGGGTACAGAGAGTGGGTGCAGGTAGGGGTGGGCATAAAAACCGCCAAACCAGAAAACTGAATCAAACCGTGAAAAAAAAAACCGTAAAAAACAGCGTTGACCAAAAAAGTCAAAACCAGAACAAAAACCGAATTGAACCGTTTCAAACAGTTCCAGTTTCGATTTGGAAATATTGTGAACTGGAGGAACCAGACCGCTTTTAATATAAATTATCGTTTTATTATTATTTTTATATAAATAAGACATTTTCCAAGAAGACCATGTGCATAAGCCCAATACTTTTCTTCACTTCTCTCCCGCTCCTTTGTTGTTTTGTTGTTTTATCACTTTTCTTTCCTTACATTATTTTTCTCCATTCTTTTCCAATATATTATGCATTATGTACACTTTAGTTTTACTTTAAGATCTACACTTTGGTCTTGATATGAGCCTTTCTATCTTTTAATTTATATTTATATGCACACTTTCTATCTTCCGATCACAAATCTTGTAGATCTAGTAGTGGAAACTCAAATTTACTTGAATTTGTGGTTGAAATATGTGTTTGGTATTAAAAGTAGAAAATTAGAAGAAAAAAGACATATATATATTTTTGGTTAGAACCGTAAACCGGCAAGAACCGAACCGGAACAGTCATAAACCGAACCGTATGATTTTAGTAATAAATTTAAGCGGAACCGCACCGAATCGAACCATTAAAATTTTTCGATTCCGGTTCTATTTTGAGGGCGGAACCGGGCCGAACCAGACCGTGCCCACCCCTAGGTGTGGGGAGAAGAGAAGGTGGGGGTGGGGAGGGGGGAAGACAAATTGGTTTTTTTTTCTTTCTTTCTCTTCATTTTTCTGGGTTGCAGTTGCAAGAAGGGAGAAGAAAAGATGAAGATGGGGAGAAGAGAGAGCAGGGGATGAACTAAGTGCTTTTTTTAAAAAAAAAATTTTAATTTTAACTTATTATTATTTTAATATTTTTAAAAAATATTAAATGATTTTTTTTGTTTTTAATAATTTTTTTAATAGAAAATAGGTTCCAGATCAAGCCACGTCAGTGTTTAATTGAGAAATTGACAACAAACTAACGGAATGTATGACATTGTCACAAATTCGTAAGATGAGGTATGACATTGTCACTTTTAAAAGATCAAGTATGAAAGTGTTTTGACACCAATAGTTGAAGTAGTTTTTTGTAATTTACTCCAAATGATATGTAATCAATAAAAAGCAAACACGTTAATTGACACTTAATTAATAAGGGAGATTATATTCACACACCCCAAATTACTTCTCCCACACCTTTTTAATTTTTTAATATTTTTCTATCAATTGTTAGTGGTGTGTAGAAAATATTAAAAAATTAAAAAGGTGTGAGAGAAGTAATTTGGGGTGTGAATATAATCTCTCAATTAATAATTCAATCATTTATAATCACATCATTTAATTTGTAAAAGTGACGGTTTAAAACATTTGATGTCCCCCTTAATATTAATTATGCCGCACATAGTACATACCATCAATATAAAGGTTGTCAGTTTCAGACCTAATAAAACCAGTGTACATTAACTGAGTGGCAGGTGAGTAAGTGCCGTTAAAATCGTTACCGTAAAAGAAGTTCTACCAGCAAGTGTTTTTACATTTCATTTGATTTAATGTCGGTAATTTCACCAGGAAATATAAAATAAAGGAGTAATTAGGACCATCAAATTAAATAGAACTGCAGAGAATTTGGGCGATTGCCATAGAAACCTCCCCGGCAACAAACACCACCGGCACTCCCGTTCAAATCAGGTAGTACCACCTATTCCCTCTTTTCATCTCCCTCATTGTCGAAGAACAACGGGAAGAGAGTGGCAGGTGAAGCCCCGCCGAAGCCAATCAGCCCCCGCCCAAACCCGAACCATCATCTTCATCGTCACCATCTTCTTCTTCTTCTTCCTCCGCTTGATCACCGAGTTTTTCTGCGACAGCGGCGCGTGTTAGAGGTTTGGTTGTAGACTTTACATTCGCGTCGTGTTTTCTGTGTTCGTGTCATTTTCATGACATATTCAATATCTTAACGGATCTTGTCGTGTAACATCCGGGTAATATGACCCAACCCGAACTCGACCCGTTAATATTATCATGTAATATGACCCAACGTGAACTCAACATGTATGCCATTTCAGGGGTAATGGTAAGGAGACTAAACTTTGTAAACTAAATAACACAGAAGTTGATGATTAGATTAGTGTTGATTAACATACTTATTTCTTATTGGTGACACATTATTTAATTACAAATTTAGTTTATAAATTTAGTTTACCTAGTATCATCCACTATATCTGCGCACTAATTTTAAGAGAATGACCAAATTAATCCGTGGCAATCAATTTCAAGTACAAAATTCATCGATTTTGAAATTCAAGAAAAAAAAAAGTTAAAATCAATTTCAGAGGTGTGATAAAAACCCAAACAAGAATAATATTACTGTAAACCTAATTAAACTCATTGCACATTCAATTCACTATATATTATTAGCTAAAAGGCCGACATCAAACTGTGGATCATCATAGACTTGGCTATGGGGTTTAGGGTTTTTTTCTCAAGTAGTACGTGGTTCTCAGTTTCTTACAATATTACTGTAAACCTAATTAATATATCCACGCAATAATGTTTTTGTTTGAGGAACACCAATTGGGTTTTGGTTTGACATGATGTAATTGCTGATCAAAAGAGGCTTATAAGATTGGACCTATTTCAAGTTTTCTCTAATTAATAATATACTTTGTAATGCTTGTCTCTGATACTCCTTTTTCTTTGTATGAGTTGAAAGTTCCATTAAAGTTTTAACGAGGTCACATTTTCGTGCACCCTAAAAAGATCAAATTCACATCTATATTCCCAATCCTAAAAGGATCAATCTTAAAAAGAAAATGTACATGTTATATGTCATCATATTAGTAGAGATATGTGTGTTATATATATAGCATATAACTTTAACCCCTGAAAATATGAGAAAAGAAATTTCAAGGGTAATAAACGGTCTGACATGATGTCTAGCTGGATGGGGGACAAATTTTTACTTCTTGAACTGCATGTGTATGATGCTCATAAACAATCATAACGACTCTAACTCTGCATAGTAAATATAGCAATCCAAATAGATCCTGAACTTCACGTTGGTGTTAAATAAAAAAATAAAATAAAAATCCATTTGTGCCCGATATAAATAGTGACGCAATGTGGGGGTTCTAGGTCGTAGCAAATATCCCAACACAAAATCTTACAGAAAAGGAAACCTAGTTGCTGGCTCCTACCACTCTAGCCTCTAGCTACGTACTACTCCTCATCGATCTTGTCATTAGGGGCATTAAGGCGCATGCTTTCACTGTTTAAGTCCAAACAACTTAAGTAATCATTAGAACTCAGCTAGCTAACTAGGCACTCGTTGTCATTGCCTTTCTGTTTTAATTTAGCATCGCCATTTCCACCAAGATATAAATAATTAATCCGTCAAGCTAGAGAGATGGGAAAGTCTAGTGGCTATGCACCGGCGTCAGGCATAAAGAGAGGTCCCTGGACTCCTGAAGAGGACAATAGGCTTTTAGCTTACATTCAACTACACGGCCATGGAAGCTGGTGTTCGTTGCCCCAGAAAGCTGGTACGTTCTTATGGGTTGGGTTTAGGGATTGTGGTTATTGTGTTTGTACGGTCTGTAAAGGGTTAAGTTCTAATTTGCTATCTTCCTCTTCTTTCTGTTTATATGCATACAGGTCTAAAAAGATGCGGGAAGAGCTGTAGGCTAAGGTGGAGAAACTACCTCAGACCTGATATTAAGAGGGGAAATTTCAGTCTGCACGAAGACCAAACCATCATTCAACTCCATGCACTTCTTGGCAACAGGTAAAAGACATTTCTAATATTTGGGGAATGCATGCATGTTGTTGTAGTACTTAATTTCTTAGTTTCGCTTTTGTTTTGGTCATTTGACTTTCGTGATATCATTAAAACACACAAAATCGCATTCTCCAATGGAAGTAAGTCTTTTCATTGTATGTGAGGTGTCTCTATTGTATTAGAGAGTGTGAGCAAGTATATCAGTTTTATATGTCGGAATAATTTCACTCTTATACTATTATACTTCCACGTGAGCTAATGGTAAATAAATAAATATCCATGTGTAATCTGTAGGTGGTCGACCATAGCTGCACACTTACCAATGAGAACAGACAATGAGATCAAGAACTACTGGAACGCACATCTGAAGAAGAGGTTGGCCAAGATAGGAATTGACCCTGTAACCCACAAGTCCAAGGCTGCCATTCTTGCCTCTGCAAATGGCGACCCCAAAAAGTTGTCAAATCTCAGCCACATTGCTCAGTGGGAAAGTGCCAGGCTTCAAGCCGAAGCCAGGTTCGTCAAAGAATCCAAACTACGTATGCATGAATCTGCGCCGGCGGTGTCGCTTTTCGATGATTATCATCAGCTTGCTCCACCACTAGTTCCACAGTGCCTTGACATACAAGAAGCATCCGCATGGGAAAGCCTAATATCCATGTCAAAGTCATCGTCAAGATCCGCTGCCCTAACCAATGATATAAACCTGGATCATCATCATGTTCATGACCATGGTCTTAATATGAACGGCCAAGATTATGGTCCTAATTTTCAGGTTCCAATATCTGATCAACAATTATCAAGCCTGATGGGATTTGATGAAGCAACGGCCATGTCATCAGTGGCCACTGGATCGATGAATATCAATGAACTTTTCGGTCAATATTGTGGTAACGAAGGCAGTGAATTATTGGCGGAACTCCCGTCACAATATATCGGTTTTGAATTCAAAAATGCTTGGACTAGTTTAGAAAAATTAATGTTAGAGTCAATGGTGGACTCTATGACGTGAACGAACAATACTAGTCAGATTATTACTTGACGGGGACTTGTCACTCAGCTTGTCACGCACTATCAAATTCTAGTTTTTTAATGGAATAGATGGAATAATTAAGTACTTTTTGGAGGATTTTTAGGTCATCCAACTAATGATGTAATAATATTGATCACCACTTTTATAATTGATATGTCTCTTCTACTCTAGTTTAACTAATATTATTGACCAGCCTCTTACTGCGAAGAAAAAAAAAGGGAATGAAAAAACAACATGAAAAGAAATATATAACAAAATACTTTGTTTGGATGTTTCTCTGAAAATAAGAATTTTGGACTATTTATGGGCAAACACTGCTATATTATGCTTTTGGTTAGTTCTTTTGGCTTTTGTTACAAGCTTTTTTCAAACATACCCTTAATTTTTTTTCCAAAATTTTATGAATTCCATAATTATTTTCTTATCTTCGTTTAGAAGCTAGAGTTCTATTGTACATCAACATATAATATATACGTAACACAAAAATTTCTGCAACGAGTAACAAAATAACATAATGAATATTAGGTTTACAATCTCAATGGGTATTCTCTAACAAGAATATTCCTCTGATTTGATCTCTAGTATTTTGTGTTGATTCAAGGGTGATGAACACTTAATCTTGAATTGGACTTAGGGTTCTTTAAGGGCCATCATGGCTTTATTTTGAACGAAACGGGACCACGAGGGTTTCACGTGGCGGCTTCGATTTTAGTGTGGATGAACCGGCACATGTATTTGTTGTGTTTGTTGATTCTTCACAAGCTTAATGAAGAACACGAGTGTTTAGTTTAGCCAATGAACTTTCTGGTTTCTCCAAAGCTTGAACTTCCTTTGCTTCTCTCCCATCTCCTCGTTCTTGAAAATGAGCCCAATGTTTATAGGCAAGCAATTGAGTGTTAGTTTAGAATCCCCAATCTGAATCCTGTAATTTACGGAATTGATTTTCTAATTTGTTTTAACTTGAGCTAATTATTTAATTTAGCTCTTAATTAAACCAACATCTTTAATTTAGACTAATTCATGTACTTTAGTCATTAAAATCAGAATCAATAGCTTAAGAAATTAAACCGTAATTGAGGGATTTGATCAATTAGGGTTAATTTGCTCTTTTTTTTACTTGATTTGATTTGTTTGACGGAGGTATCAAATGTCGATATATGTCACTCTTGATGACTCGTTCGCTTTTGATGGCTCACATGCAATGCATGCAATTTGGCAAGATCCGAGGTGTGCGAAACATAAGCCTTAGTGAGTCAAAATTTAATTTGTTGGTGAACATTGATTTCACCAAAATTTTGATGTCTGCAATATAATATATTTTAAGTGGATCAGACATTGAGAAGTTTCATTATAGTCTTAGGATGGCATATCCAACCGTAAAATTTCAAAAATACATGCTATACATTTGTATATCGTAGAAGCCAAGCAAAGGCACCCCAGCACATTAATATGGCGATGAGACAATACTTGGTCATATCATCTATCTATTTTCAAGCATTAATGTTATCTTTCGTCCCAGATCCATATGGACCACGCTAGCTATGACTTATGCCTTGCATACCATTTGAGCTGAGTACGTCGTTGATTATTTATTCAACATTATGTATATATGTCTCCCATCCCATGCATGCACAAAATTGGCAAACTGCTTTATTTGTTTAGTTAAGTTTTGCCTTGGCCTACGCACGTTATATTTCTTCATGAAAATTGCCGTACGTAGGGTTCCTTACCAAAAATATAATACCATAGGCCAGTATCCAAAAGTTGTATCGGCCTATTGCCATTTGTGATGTGTAAAATTAATTAGTTAGTTATCATTTCTCTTTCAATTGTCCTTCAATTGGATACATCAATGTCAACGCCGATGCTTGAACTTTTTCATGCGTTCTGATAGGGATTTTATTACCTACAAAAGTAGGGATAAAATCACATGAAATACTTGCAAGAATACAAGGTAGATGTAGTATAGATGCTCATGCAAGGTCGTTCTCCTCAAGGACTATTTGAATAATTTTTGGAAAAAAACAATTCCCAATCAACTACTTGAAATTAAAGGTTGAGAAATATGATTTTGAAAGTGGGTAATATTAAAAACGAATTTTAATTGAAAACTAATATGAGAAAAGAAAAGAGTTTTAAAATACCAATTTATAAAAACACTAAGGTTCCACCATCACCTAGCAATTATAAAAACACTAGGGTTCCACCATCACCTAGCAATCCTATGAATTTCTACCAATTACCTATGATTTGCACATGCCACTTTGAAGGTTAGGTTTTCCTAATATATATTCTACTTGGAACCTCCAACATAGAACGTATATCTAACATGCAACCCGTCCGGACGTTCAGATCAAATCTGAACATGAAAGACTCATTATGCTTTATGAAAACCCTTTAAAAAACCATGCAACCATTAAGACGTGGTGTTCATCTTAAGTGAAATCACAACTATTAATCACAAGAAGCCAGCGTCAATTTCAGGGAACCTTCCGACCAAAATTGCATCAAATTAATTTTCTAAAAACCCTAATGGTGGCCAGTCATTAAGACAATTAGATAGTTTAAAACAGTGATCAATAATTCAAAGTATGCATGCAATCAATCATAAGCAATTACATAGAAATTACATAGTCATGCTAAGGCTTAAGGCTTTGCCCTAGCAAACGGGAATTAGTTACGCATATTTATAATTAGAATCATAGAAAATATCATTAAAAAGAAAAGGAATGAAAACACCTTAAAGTTGAAAATCTCCAAGAACCCTAGCAAAGTTCTTTTCTCCAAAAGTTGAATAATAATTAGCTCCCCTTCTAACTAAGCACGGCAGAGCATTATATAACCTAACTAAAAGTCCAACTCCCCCCAAAAACTCTAGAGTTTCTGGGTCTTCTTATCTAATTAGGAAACTAATAATAGTCAAATAAATAATACAATAAAGTCCTAATTAAATTAGGATAATCTGCCAGAAACTGTCAAGTCTACGTTTTAGCCTTAGATCTCTTCCAAATCCGGCCCAAGATAACTTGTTTTGAAGATCGGAACGTTCTGAACATATCTCCAGAAGGCCACGAACCCATCCGATGTCATCTTGGGCTCCAAAAACGTAATTCAAGGCCAAAACGTCACTTTTCCAGCACTGCGCATCGCTCCTTTATTTTATCGCCAGAAAATCATCGCTTGGTAGAAAAATCTGATATTTTGATATAATCAAGCTAAGTGACTCACGAACGTTCTCCAACTGGAATTACTCCAAAATTCGTCCATTTGACCATATTTTACTCCAGAGGAAGTCGAAAGTCATATATTGGAAATACAATTCAAAGTATCAAAATTCTTTCAAAATATTAACCAAAATATACTAAGAATAGGGTTAAATATATAATATAAAATCTACTCATCATGTTCCTTGAGGTTGTTGTCCGACTCTTTAATCTTTTGAGATACATCAAGTTTTTCCTCATGCTTGATAGATATAAAAATCTATGACTATAACATATATCCAAACAGAACTTGCACGAGATAATTAAAGGTGGAAAACCATTTCAAATATGCAACTTATACTTAACCAAGCAGTGAACAAAATAAGAGTTCACAATCAGCAAGGAGAGGCACGTTACCTAGTAATACTTTGGCCATTCACAAATAGGAAGAAAGGCGAAAGATTTCGGGTTAGGATATTAGGATTATAGTTCTGTATCTTACGATTATGGCTCTGGCTACGTATTTGGATTTTGGAAGAAAGGAAGAAGAGAGAGAGAGAGAGTAGAGTATTGAACAGGCCTTGACAACTAAGGAGATTTATGGAGATGATGGCTGTCCTGGCGGAGCTACTGAGGATGCACAGAGCTCGAGAGGTTGATCCTTTTTTGTTTTTGGATGACAAAGGAGATCGAGCTCGGAGGGAGAGTTCAAACGATGAGAGGGACGAAGAGTTGGAACTGCATTATAGTTATGAACGACGCAACATTAGACGGGGTAGGATTGTTGATATGAAAATTTCATCAAATGATATTGTTCATCCGCCTTTTATGAAAAAAAGGCTCTTTTGTGAAGCACTTGTGGAGTTTCTTTTGCTTTCTGCTGTTTTGAACACATCAGGGGCGGAGCCATCTTAAGACCACAGTAGGCTTAGGCCTACCCTGTTTTTTTTTTTTTTTTTTTTTTTTTTTAGCAATCTCTACTATCTGTCTACTATTGATTAATTTTATAATATCACTATTAACTTGAATTTGTTTTCAATCCAACAAATACAAAGCCTATAATTTTCACTAACAATCCTATAAGAATATTGGTTGATCATATTCTCTGTTTCTTGTTTATATGCAATTTTTTTCCTTTGCTTGCAGACTGTTATTTTTTTTAGTTTCTTATTTCCCTCTATATCATCTATGAAATCAAGAAGAGAAAAAGTTTTTCTGTGATAAAACCTTTCAAAATTCTCTTATGCCTTAATGTTTTTACATGATCACTCATATTTGAATTTAATAAGAATGTGCAATAAATAGATATGCTTTTAATGTTTTATTCTCCACCCTTAATATGAAATTCACGAGTAGTTGATCATGTATCCTTGGTCACAAGGTGACCAAAAGAACGAGGCTATGTTTCTATATGTATTATGCCAATTTCAGTTTAAAGTGTGCCCCTTCTAACATAAATTTCTAGCTCCGCCACTGGAACACATAATTCATAAATTAAAAAAAAACATTTCCTTTGTATTTCCCAAAAAAAATTAGTGCAATTTATTTTAAAAAATTGTTATTAAAAATATTTAAACAATTCCCAACAAGTCGTAACTGATAAAGGCCAAACTAAGAAAAGAACATACATATGCCCAATTGGTTTGGTTTCAAGTGCAAAATGTATTACAAGAGAATTGGATCTACTTCGGACCTTTAGTATCCAGAGCCTAAGAATCAATCCATCTAGGCTGTTGATTGGTGTATGAAAGAAATCTTAGTTGTTGGTTTGCGTGTGATGGGTTAGAAAAATAAGTTAACAGAGACTATTGGATTTAATTTGTGCGGCCCAGATTAATTGGTTTCCGGACACTAAGGTCTGGAACGGATCCAATTCCTATTACAAACTCTCCAAACGCACACGTGTCAAGTTTCCTTAACCCGATCGCTCTCCACCAGTGCGCGCGCGTTTTAACAGCGCCAAAATATACTCGCAGACGGCAGTCTCGTCGTCACTCTCTTCTCTGCAACGCGGACGAGAAATTATCCGGTGCGGTTGAACACCATGGAAAAACCTTCCTTGCTAGAGTCTGTTCCTTCTGGTTGGAACTGAACCTCTTAATCATGTTAAAATTTCAGTTACATAACTTTTTTTCTTCTTCTTATAACATTTATTATAGGATAATATTTTCTTTTTATTAGAAACTGAAGACCACGATGGTTTGATAAATGATCAATATTGTATGCTGTTATTTGCCAAAGTTTCCATTCTTATTTAATTGCAGGTCTTGAAATTTGTGAATTTTAACTGAAACTACTCGAAAATATGCATATTTTGATAAACAAATGGTTGGCGATAGATGAAATTAGGGGCGTGGTAGGTTTTAGAAATAAGATCTTGAAACTCAAGGGATATTCATTACATATAATACTGCATGTTTTGTTCCTGGGCATTGTATCTGTTGTGCCGACTGGTGCCAGGATTATGGGGCTGCAGAAATACTAAGCAATCGTAAATTTGACTATGAATTCTTTGGGCGGAAACTCTCTCTTGATGAAGTCTTCATTTTCTTTTGTTTCATGTTTCTAACTGCATATCGGTCTCTAACAGGCCTTCCTTCTCTTGTTGCTTTTCCTCTGGGGTGTAAAAGTGTCAATTGCTTTATTAGGTGAGGTTTTCAGCAAGCTCTAAGATTATTTCTACATGCAGCCATGCACAATACTGTAAAGATTGATTTTTTATTTCCCATTGCAGAAGATTTTAGATACTCTGCTACAGCTATATATAAGGAGGAGTTTTATTTTTTGTCTCTCCTTCTTGCTTGATAAGATCCTACATGTCATGTTTCTTTCATTAGTTATGGAATGGCATCTCGGTCTGATCCTTCGTCTCAGGTATGAAGGAGAGCTCTCTGTTGATTCAGTCACAGATTGGTTTGCAACAACCGTACTTGGTTTGCCTCGTATTCTTTACTACTCAAAGGAGACACTGGTAATTCTATGAGAAACTCTCTTTCCTTCTCCTCTCTAACTTTAAATACAACTTTGTTCAAAAGATAATTCAAGGTTGATCAAGTATAAGGTTATCCAATGATTCCAATCTGGTTTCTCATCTGATTTTATTTTTGCTTAGCTGATTTACGCGTGTTATTAATTCACCTTTCCTTTTTTCGCTTTTCTGCTCTTTATTTTCTGTCACATTTTAACATGCCGGAAAATGATATGAATGCGTACTTCAATTTTCAGGGGCAAAAGTTAGTCTTCACAAGGTACTTGCAGATTCAATATTTTGCTAATGCGTTTTAATTGATCAACGTATAAATAGACGCCTTCGCAACATGCTGCTATATATTGTTAATACTTTCGACCTGTCGCTTGGATAATGGTTTTGTTCTTCTGGCTCACAGGTAAAAGTCATTTTCTTTGCAAAAACAGGGGTGCGTGCTGCTCCATTCATAGGCCACACTGTTAAAAATTATTGGACTCATGTTTCCTTTGCATTCGTGCTATGGAAAGAAGAGGAATCGTCCTTTTGGTTTAATTCGTGAGCGGCTATCCTAACATTAATCTTCTTGAAAGAGTACAGTTCTCCAGATTTTCAAAATATTATGTGAATTGAGTCTAAAATAACACAAACACTACTATTGTGAGTTCAAACTTGAACTATTACTATAAATTGGATACCGAAAATTATGCATCTTTGATTTCATAGGAACTTTTATGCTTTCCAACAGGTTTGAGGTGGAATCTGCACCTTCTATAACGATTTGATAAACTTGTGTGCTTCATGTGATAACCAAAGCTGTATGTTTTGACTTGCAGGATCTGTTAACTACTCACGGTTCTTAAATATTATGGAGCAAAATAAACAACAAGGTACTGTTTTCTTCTCGCGCCGTTCTTAGTCTAATATGAAAGAGTGCATTACAAAGCTTAGATAGGTTGGCAGTTGACCTTAACCTACTGGCAATATACCAAGCTACTTTGGTAGTCAAGCAACTCGTGTGTCAAGTCAACCAAATCAGCCAAATTCCACGGTGAACATTAAGAGCAAGAAAATAAAAGACCAATTTAGTACTTTAGTGTACACTTCACTCGTGTTTTTTATCTTTTCCTCCCCCGACTTGATCATTCCGATGACATGTCTAATCTCCGTCTTACAGGACGAAAGTAGATGAAGGAGAGACCGGGCTAGAAACGTGCTTAATGAAGACCTACCCCCTTCCATCACCGATATGGAACCAAGAGATTCTTATGAAATGCTACTGTCAGGTTCCGATTCCGAGTAGTGGAGATGCTGCTAGCTTTCTGAAGGTTTTGAAGTAGAAACCAAATACCTGCTGATGTTGCAGAGATCAGGTGCGAACACATTCGTTGAAGGCATGAACATGTCCGAGATATCCTCAAACTGGAGATGGAAGCCTTGCGGTCGAATTTCGCAACTAATTTTGAGAAAAAAGTTTGCTTTTTTGTAAAGCAGAATCCAAATTTCTGTGTATATTTCAACTAAAGCATGCAATTACTTATCTTTTAATGGGCTATTGCTTTACGTATTTGCCTCGTTAACCCATGACTGCTATATTAGATGTTGAACTCATCATCTATGAGAGTCGAACATCTTTCACTCTTCCATTAAACTCAACAATTTTATATTTTTGCTTATGGAATAACGTTCGTGTATATGAAAAATTCAATGTTATTCATGATCAAACAGTTACAACAACAGACATATAACACAAGCTACAACCCTAGAACTCATCGTAACGATCGACCAACTTAAGACCCCAGCTCATATCCTCACAATGCCTCACATGAGGAACCAATGCACCTGTGTCGATTCCTGTCTTGGCCTTGCAATCGTAGAAGGGAGGTGCGTGGAAGCAGGGCTCCATTGACATTGCTCGTCGACAAGGAGGATTGGGTGCTGTTCTGTTCTCCGGTTTGTAGAGTATCCACGGTGTCAGCCCCCCAAGACTCTGCGCGACATACCCAAATGTTGACCATGAGCTTGTGACCAACACATCTGTCAAGCTTAGTAGATACATTTCGGCCCATGCCTTGCGGTTGTGCATATGCTTCTCAGTTTGTTGATACTCCTCATGACTCGGCTGGAAAATACCGACCACCTCCCCTGTCACAGTAGGATGCTCCCAGTACACGTCCCTTAGCTTCTCAGAGTAACCAGAGCTTAAAGATGTCATCAGCACAGCTTTAGACTTTGGGGTTCCCGATGGACTGACGATGAAATCCTGCCGGTTGAGTTCAGGTAGCAGCTTCTCCTTCAATGCACAGGACAGGATCTGATCAAACACGTGTTCAAAGGGGCCAATCCCAGTATCAAAGACTCTGATCTGGATGCCTATCCTTTCATCTGCTTTTGCTAAATAAGCTTGATAGTATCTAGTAATCAATCCCCATACGACATTTGTAGGGTGGAACAGGTATCGACCCAAAAAATGGAAAGCTGTTTCCTTCCTTGGGAAGAGTTTATGTAGTTCCTGCTCGAAAGATGGGATCAAGAAAAGAGACGGGACAAAATAGTTATCTGTTTTCATGATCAACCACGGTATCCTTTCAAGGAAAGCCTGATCTTGATTGCAGAAGAAAAGCTTATCTTGATCATCGTAATCATGAGCTAGATGGAGATACACAAAAGATGGCCTCACCGAATCATCTGAATTTGTAAAGTTACTGGTCTTCAGCATCTTCCCATAACAGTGAGGAGATTTCTGATCCAAGCTGTTGAACTGATCCTTAAGGGGGAAATCTGTGGGGAGAAACCATGAGACTTCTGGAAACGGTTCACAGAAGAGATCAACCATGTCAACTCCAGGGTCCACTAGTAAAACCCGGTTTGTCAGGAGAGCGTAAAGAAATGCTGAAGCTAGGGTCAGTATCCTATTCCCTAATCCACTAAAGGAAATCCATACCACATATTTACAATCCAAGGAGCTTGTGCCGTGGCCAGACTTGAGTTGTTCCAGGGTTTTGTTATAGGCTGCGGTGTAAGGTCCACACCGTTTATGCAGAGCTTCATAGCTTCGTAACTTGGATATAAGGTAAGAAGAAGGTCTGTAAGGCAGTTCTTTACGATATAAAGCTGACTGGTACCTGCTGACACAATATCCTTCATCAAATCCATCAGCGAGAAGGCCTCCAAGCAATTTATCCTCTGGCACCTCAACAGACTGAGAAAACTGATCTTCTAAACCTACGGATGGCAAAAGGAAAAAAAGAACGATACAATTCTTAGAACCTATGAATATTCGAACAACATACGGAGAATTTTATCACCATCATGGTTGCATCATATAATTTACAAGTAGTCAGACCAGGATCTTTACATGAATAGGATACTTGAAAGCAAAAGGAAATAATTGAAACACAAGATATCAAAAACAAAGAAGTGTGATAACACACATATATAGGAAATTTGGTTATAAACAAAGTAGTCGGAAATGGAAACAAACAGACAACTAAACAACCTAGTCGAAAATGGAAAATAGCAGTTGGTCGTAATTAAGCGCGCGAAGTTGGCTTTCACCAACTTGGATAATTCAAAGATCTGAATAGAGCAAATCAGCCATGAGAACACTAATATAATGACCGGAAAACAAAAAATAAAACAACGCGAGAGTTCATATAGAAGAGACTATAGAAAACCAGCCAATGAAGCTGATGAAGTGCAGGACTTGATCCAAGCTGGAGGCACAAGGGCAACGAAATGCCAAGCAGTTGAAAAAGGACAAAACTTTAGCCCAACCCGAACTAGTAAAATTGTTCAGCATATCAGATCAAGTAGTTCCAAGTTCACCTTGCTCCCCAAACTACCAGAATATATGGGTCTGTTTGTAAGTTCTTTTAAAATAACCGAATTCGCTTTCTGATCACCAAAATCGCTTTTGACCATGTTCGGCAGGAAAAGTTAAAAGTTATTTTTCAAGATTCAGGAAGCGCAGGCATTGTTATGAAAAGTTTTCATGTGTTTCTAATAGATTATAAAAGTGCTTTTTAAAGAAGCATTTCCAAACGAGAACTGCAATGCAGCTCTCAGAAATGTCAATCAAATAGCACTTCTTCAGCATACAACCCCATAAGCAAAATCCCAAATCCGGTCAAAACAAAGACAAAAACTTGGTGCAAAAATCACAGTGAAACAGCAGATAATATTAAAATTTGAGCTTAAATATGTTACCTTTTCTGGGTTCCACTTCAAGAACTGCAGCTTTTGAAGTTTCGAAAACAGCATCGGAAGGCGGGTCTCTGAGAACCACATTCACTGAGAACAACACCGAAAACAGAATCAAGGCAGCCACAAAGATCCCCATCACCTTCATCGAACCCGACGCAGATTTCCTATCCGGCTCCCTCAGAGCACTACGGGTATCCAAATCCAAATGCTTTGACAAATCATCAGCATCAAGGTTTTGCTTGAACCTCTTCATTTTCTGAAAAACTTCATCTGGGCACTGCGGAGACCCGGATCAGGGTTCGCTTCGAGGAAATGGTATTCTGATCTGGGTCTATTTGGATCGATGTGTGGGTCGGGTCGTAGAAGTGTTCTTCCAGTGACTGGTGTCGGACTTCGGACTGTTGAGTTGAAGTTTAATGTTCTTGGGCGCTTTGGGGCGAAGAAGAAGAAGGAGCGGCCGTGGGATGGGATACACTGTAGTCGGTATTGTGTAAGATTTTGTGCAATCGGACAGCTGGCCAATAGTGGCAGGCACGTTACATCTAGTTTGTCGGTGCTTGCACCATTGACCTTGGCTTTTATATATTAAATTAAAGAATAAGTTGTAGAAGTGTTATCTTAACTTTAACTCAATTGAAGCAATGGTCGATTAACTCATCAAAACGTGCAGTTATTGTCCTTCAACTAAAAATTCATTATCATTGGCCCCTCAACTTTAATCCAACTGGAGAAATTGTCTTTCAACTTTAACTCAATTAGAGCAATGTTACCTTAAACTTTAACACAATTGTAGCAATGGTTTTTCTAACATAACTCATTTTAACAAAATTTTGATGAAAAGGACCATAGGTACAAGTTTTGATTCGTTGAGGGACCCTAATAGTAGCAATGGTCATTCCAACATAACTTATTTTGACAAAATTCTAACGAAGTTGATGAAAATGACTATAGCTACATATTTTGATGAGTTAAGGGGCCAATGGTGATGAATTTTTAGTTGATGGACCATTTCTCTAATTTGTTTAAAGTTGAGGGACCATTGTTACAATTTACTCTAAATTAAATCTATGAAAAATGCTACGCAGATTAAAATTTTAAATTAAATGAATAAAAAATAATTATATTAATCAACACATAAGTAATAATTTAATTATCAATAATTATATTATTAGGTTTACAAAATTTGATTTAAAAATTTACACTCTTTTTATCCATCATACACATCGCTTGCTATCAGATCTAATAAATTGAAGATGACAAAAAATGTGTGAAAGGTAAAAAAAAAATGTATGAATAGCACTACCCTATATTTAAAGCCCCACATTATCAATTTTTTTGTTTCAAAAAAAAAATGATTGCACGAAACTCCCTTAGCGAAACCTATTTGGGCAAAAGAAATTTGGTTCTGTTTTTGGAGAAACTTTTTTCAAGTGTCCGGTATCCAAGCTGATACTCTACTCTACGCATTATAAAATAAGTAGAGGTACAAGGAAAATATATTATTTCCTCCAATTGTACTAATATGTGAAGTTCAAGTACTGCTTGATGCTCGGTACTTGAAAAAATCTCTCATATCATGCCATGGATTAGCGCATCACACTCCAATTTAGTAAATAATTAGATAGTAATGCATGCGCGTTACTGCAAGATTAGAAATCGACTACAGTATATGAATTTGAGCTAATAATATATTTTGGGATAACATTGATTAATCTAAATAAAAATATCTCACGATAGGAAAGAATTTTATTTGCTACAAAACAATTCTTAATTTGTTATTTTACAAAGGTAATTCACTCCAACTTCCTTGGTATCATTGCTTATCTATGCGACAACTCTTTGACATTCCAAAGAACTAAAAACGAATGCAAAATTACCTAATCAAAATTAGAAGCAAACCGATTGAACAAAGAAAACATTTGCAGTCATGCCGTATAAGTATTAAATGCGAAAGGGGAACAAACCTTTTGCAAGGTGGTCTTGAAGCAAGTATGCATTGACAAAATCATCAGTGTGATCCTTCAAATCCTCCAAGAAAGTGGCTTGCTTGTTCTTCTTTCGGCATGAAGCGTGCAAGGAAAAATGCATACAGAAAAGAGGCAACAACATAGTGCAGGTTAATTATTTGGGTTGAAAATAAAAAACAAAGTGGCTGAAAAACTCAAAAACATCGTAAACCAGACATCAACTAATTAGAATTTTAAACGCAAAATTGTAATATGTTGTTCATGCATTTGTATAACTCCGACATATCCAATAAAACACACCAAAACAAAGAATGCAATTTCACACAACACAACAGAACACATTAATCAAACAAACCTAAATACATAATGAAACAAAAATCAAATATCCAAAATTCACATAATTTGTAAAACATGAAAAATTATAAGAATGAATGAAGGAGAAGGAGAACCAACAAAACTTAATAGTCTGGGGGAAGCTGAGACAAAGACAGGGCAATGGAAGTGTCTCTTAAAGTCTATAAATAAAATTAAGGGTGATTTTGTATAAAATCAATTAAAAGTTAAGATATTAACAATAGGTCAATCAAGTTTATTGGAATTATAAATAGGTCAATGAGACTTTAAGATACATTAAAACACCTCAACCAAATTAAAATTACAAATGATGCCATTACTATTTAAAACACCAAAAATTTCCATCTCATTCATTGTAAATCGTGCCTCCCACCAGCTTCGGACTTCAACCTCCTTGCCTCCCACCACCTTCAACCTCCAATTTTTTAGACACTGCAATGCAGTGTCTGTTTCCTATTCTATGATTGTGCATTTAGATTCAATTGTTTGTGGATTCAGACACTTCGTTGCAGTATTTGTTTCCTATTATGTGATTGTGCATTCGGATTCAAATATGTTTGTGGATTCAGACACTGCAACACAATGTCTGTTTTCGATTATGTGGATTCAGACACTTTGTTACAGTGTCTAATTTCTGTTATGTGATTGTACATTGAGATTCAAATAGGTTTGCGGACTGCAGTGTCTGTTTCTTGTTCTGTGAATTCATATAGAAAACCAATGAAGAAGAAGACCGGAATCGCAAGAGAGGTGGTCGGAAAACTTCAAATAGCCATAACGGGTTCATTTCTCAACCAAATTCAAAGATTCAAAAGCCAAAATAAAGCTCAAGAGGTAATGAATAGAAATTTACCTAATTAAGGCTGAGCTGTGGCCAAAGTTGGTCTAAAAATACTTGTAATCTCACCAGTCCTTCATCGAAAACTGGGAAAAATTTCTCTGAGTTGATTTTCATTTAACCCTCAACAAATCAAAGGGATTTTCACATTCAAACTCTGGCATAAGATTAGAACCAAATAAAGGAAGAAGTTCATGAGTTCCCAACCCTTCCCTAGTCGGAAAATCATGAAGCCTCACAAAAAAAATATGGAGGTAGAAGTCTGAGTTCGAATTCGTAACCTGGGGTCTCGGTTTTAGTACTAGGATATCGGTGGACTTTGTTGAGGTCGAGGATGCCAGGTTGCATTCATAGAGAGAAAGAAAGAATGATAAAAGAGTCAAATTTTAACTACATATAATGGCTTAAAGCCTATGTGGCATTCATCATTGACCTATGCCTAACTAATAAAAATATGTCATTGCTTAAGTTCACAACAAAAACATGTCTTTGATATATGACTAAATAGTAAAGTTTTTATTGATCTTTGGCTAAATTACCTTAAATTTTACCTTCTGGGTGGGGATTCAGTTTCAGTTTAGCTACAGTCTCTGTTGCAGTTTCCATGTTCCTTCATGGGATCTCTAAACTCTTCCTCTTTCTCCAATGACCCAAAATTCCAAAATTTCCAACAGAAAAAAGGGTAAATTTGTTAGTGATTTTGAGGCAACTGCAAAGTTATTTAAAATCCAAGCATGAAAACTTTACAGAAATAAATTTATAAATTAACTAATTAGGCTTTGAATAAATGAAGCTAATTCCTTTATAGTAACAAATTGTTGGTTAGAATACTACAATCCTAATTCCTTTATAAGTAACAAATTGTTGGTTAGAATATTACAATTTGATTAAATATATAATAAAAGAAAATTAGGAAAATGATGCTTACCAATGTGGCCATATGGATTGCTTTGAAAGGATGTAAATGCAAGGTTATTATCCCAATGGGTTTGAATGCAATAAGAAGAGTAACTAACTTAAAAAGAAGCATCACTCTGGCTAAGAGGAATTACTCCATTTTCCTTTCTTCTTGTTCTTGGGCAAATGTGCGTATTATCTATGATTGGTAAAGTAAATAGTACTATGTTTGACTTTTTAGTGTAAAAATGTAGTTTTTCATTAAAGTGAACAGTACCACGGGCTTTTCGTTAAAACTCCCTATAATTAAATAGATATGGGATCACATTGACCATAAACTATTCCATGTAACTCAAAAAATAAAATGAAGATAGAGAAATTCACTAAAAAAACTTGAAAAAACTTGCCGAAAAAACTCGCTGATAAGCATTTAGATATCTTTTAATAATTGCACAGTTAAAGTGTCATAGATACGATATTCCTTCAGCCATCAGAACCTGGAACACATAACTAATGGGTGTTATAGAAACTTACCACAAAATTGTCAAAAGAGAATATACAACCATAAGCTTCATCCAGTTTGATGGCATATCGTATCAGTTTATGAAAATCTCCTTGCAATCTGTCGTTCAAAAAATTCAACTCAGAGTAAAAATCAACAAGAAGAACTCATAATAGCATAAAGTATAACCATTAAATTAAATTCAACATAACACAGAAACAATTTCACTACCATACATAAAACTCCATAAATTCCGTACCACATAAACCTTGAGAGGTCCAATAGGTCTAGAAGTCTCAAAACCTTCTCCATATTCAGCTCTAGCAGCCTGAAAACACCAAAAAATAGAGGGAAAAAAACATAAACTCATCAAAATTTCCTACCCAAAACTAAGCTAAAAATGAAAATATTCAAACCTCATAAGCTTTGGTTTCCTAAACGCCACATGGATCTACATTAGAAAACATTGGAGTAGCAGTATAAAAGTGAAAGATTTAAGACATTTCAGTACAATGCAAGTGGTAGACATGTCAAAATTAAGTTTTATTTGATAATTATCAAGGAATATCATCTATAAATGACAAAACCAAATTATAGTTGTAGCAATGATTTTCACCTTTGTTTATTTTTCTTTTGCAATAGGTCCTACACGTGTCTTAATCTCTTATAAACGGTTATTTGATTGAGTCTAAAAGCTTCAGTCAAACATTTCAACAATAAAAAAATCTTCGATCCATTCAAATTATGTATTAAATTTTAAAGAGATTATATTCACACATTCCAAATTACTTTTCTCACACTTTTTTAATTTTTTAATATTTTCTACACACCACTAACACTTGATAGAAAAATATTTAAAAAATTAAAAAAGTGTGGGAGAAGTAATTTGGGGTGTGTGAATATAATCTCCCTAAATTTTATTATCAAATATAGGAAGCAATGAATAAAAGAAATCATATTCATACATGAATACACCAATACACAAAGACATTACATAGACCATTTGATACAAAAAATCGAGATGCTCAAAGACTCAACACAGACACTATTCATAGATCCATGACTAAGAATTTCTCAGGTCCCGGTTGAAATTAATTATATAAAAAAAAACTCATGGAAGTGATTTATACCTCTGATATTCTGAACTCCGTGTCCCTGATTCCTTCGCCGTCTTGGTTCATCTTCTAATCCATTTATTGGGTCTTCACAGACTTCTCCCAGTACAACCAGCAGACAGAAACAATACCCATTATACCTTGATCAGATGAATTTTAGAGAGAGGAGAGAGAGATTAGGGTTTAAGGGAAAAATGAAAACTAATTTTTTATGCCAGTGTAGCATGCCAATTTGTAAATATAACGACCCCGATTTTCCAGTAGGGGTGTGATATCCACTCACTATTTTTTACTTCTCTCACACCTTTTTGGATTTCGGCCGTCGGATCGGATGAATTGAAGAAGATCTAACGGACAAAAAGTAATAGAGGTGTGTGAGAAGTAAAAATGGGTGTGTGGATAGCACACCCATTTCCAGTATTAAAAATCAAAAGTGGTTCATTGGTCCACATTATGCAAGATTTGCGCCGAAAACGATATAGTGTAGCATGAAAACTCAAATCACAGACTGAACCTAAACTCAAGTATCCACATTCATGCCCAAAACGATAAATGAAAGACGTACAAAATATCAAACCATGACAAAGATTTAAAATTTATTCCTAATCCATCAAATTTTTGAAATTTTTACAAACTGGGTTCAATTTACTACACAGAAAATCCAACAATACAGAAAAATCTATACCTTTAACGCCAAGAAAACCTTCACAATATGAGAGGTTAAGTCAATTTGCAACACAATAAATTGATCACATCAAACGTAAGTAGATATAATCAATTCGAATTAGAGTATTGACGAAGAAGAAATGAAAAGAAGAGGGTTACTCTGCGCTTTGCGCTCTGCGTTCAATATCTTCCTGGAATCAAAACCCATTTGGAATCCAAATTTACATCCCTGAATTAGTTGGAGCAATTAAATTGATGAACACCCAGAACACAGTAAACCAAAAATGAATATACAAACACAGAAAAAATAAAAACGATCCACAAAAAAATTTAATTAAAAGAAAGGATTTGAGATATAAATACCTTGAGTGTAGGCAGCGGTGGCTGGTGCCGTTGATTCTTTCTGAGAGAAAATGGGAAGAAGGATCTGCGAGATGTAGTTAGTCTCTTATTCACTTACTAACTGGTTAACGTTTGACGTTCATATATACGAGAGAGAGAGAGAGAGAGAGAGAGAGAGAGAGAGAGAGAGAGAGAGAGAGAGAGAGAGAGAAACGAGAGAATCGAATAACGATAGAGAGAAAAGGAAAACGTGATATGCACGTACCGTTGGCAAATTTGGCACATCGGTCAAGCGAGCAACCAAATTTGCAATAGTGAATTGCATGATCATTCAAATCAACATTTTGAAGCTGAGGAGGGCACCGCTCTAGCTTAATATTTCGCTTATGAGAACTCTTAATAGAAAAACTGTTACTTAAAATATCTTGGCTAAACCAAGGATTAGAGACCACCTTTTATATATCTCATTTTCTAAACCTCTCATTGTGTTATTAGGCAGAACATTTAATTAGATATATGCAGAGATTTTGTTCATATAACTCAGAAAAATCTCCTGAGCTAGTGGTATGAATGGGCAAGAATTTAACGAAATTCCAATTGAGAAAGATTTCAAAACTAATTACAGGATGTGTTTGCAAGTGAAGTCCAAGTCGTTACATTCACCTATAGGGGTGGATTTTTTTGTCAAATTACCTTGCCAACCGTATTATACCGATTTTGCACAATTTTTTTTGTGTCAATTGATAATGGCTCGGTAATGTACCGAATTGAATTTTTTTTTGGTATGGTATTGGTATTCGATACCATTAACATGGTATGGTTCTACCATACTGTACCAAAAAAATATATATTTGAGAAAATTAGGATGCCCTACATCTTTTCTATAGTTGTTAGATTAAAGATTCATCCCTTTTAAAGATTTGATTAAGGTGTTTTGATCAATTGCCACCTCAATAATTTTCTATTTATTTAATTTAAATGCATTTATATAGAGGCATAAGGTAGCTTAGCAACTAATTGCCTATAATATAGGAATTTAATTTTGTCAATCCCCTTCTACGCATTAAATGACATATTTTTTAATAAAATAAAAAAAATAATTAACTAACTCCTCATTTCCTTATTATCAGTATTTAAAAAAAATCTCTTTCTATTAAAAATGTCTCAATTAAAAGTCTTCAATACATATTCTTTGGGTAAAGTACAAAAAACTACCTCAACTATTGTTCTCACGACACTTTCATACCTTATCTTTTAAAATTGATAATGCCATACCTCATCTTACGAATTTATGCCAATGTTGTACATTCTGTTACTTGGCCGTGAATTTTTCAGTTAAATGCTGATGTGGCTTGATTCGGGACCCACTTTTTATTAAAAATTAATAAAATATTATTAATGACACACCCTGACCCAAAGTCAGGGCGTCTTCGCTGTCACGTGAGGGTGACGTAGCCAAGTGCGCGGTGCGGAAGTGCTGAAATGAAAATGCAAGTGAATGGAAACCAAACTGAATAATTTACACTACCAGGACAGGTGAATAAAAGTAACGAGAATTCAAGATAAAGCACATCAGAGCATAAACTACCTAGGTGCAGTCCAGAACGAGCAGGTACTAATTATACAATACCAAAGGGAAGTCCTACATTGATGGTGTTTTGTCAGAACTGCCGTCAGATCCTCGTTAGCCACCAACAGTTTACTTTTACCTAAAACCTGGAGGGCGCAAAACAGAAAACGTGAGCAGGAAAAAAAAAACTTTTCAAATCATTTCAATATCAAAAGTAATAACCTCTCTCTGTAAAACCTGTATACTTTCCTAGAAAATATTACATGTACTCAAATCTCAAATCATACTAGAAAGTGGTAAATCCAGAATATACTATGTCAGAAATATGCCATGTCAAAATGTCCATCTAGAGAAATATATAAATAAGGTGAGATAAATCAATAGCCATAATATGTTAGCAATAACAATATGTCAGTCGGAGTCACCTAATGTGACATGTACGGTTGAATCTATAGCTCCTCAACTAATTTCATGCACACGAGTTGGAACCATCTATAGTGGTCTGTACGATAGGCTCGGTGTATATATATAAATACACTCAGTGCTACGATCACATGAAGGTTGTGCGAAGTATCGCAAGTCACCTACGAGTTGGAACTACCTATAATGGTCTGCACAACAGGTTGACACCTGCCTTGGATCCAAGGTGAGTGTGTGGTGCAGGAGATGAACGATCATGTGAAGGCTAGGCCCTAACCTCTGGCGGAGCACAAACACCGAGGTGCAGGAATATGAGCTATATACGCATCTCAACATCATCATGATCATAACCATCACTACCAAATATATACTCACCTGACTTACCTGAGTGTCTGTAGTGCCAAGCAACAATCATCACAAAATCCAAACTAAATATAAATACTATTTGACATGGCATTATAATTTATAAAACTATTAAATGTACTTTCTGGGGAAAAATACCAAGTATATACGTATATACTGAAAACAAAAGCCCACTCACTAATATGTGGAGGGATCGTAGCCCCCCGAGTCTCGCTTTATTGCGATCGCCCTTAGGATACGTCTCACCTATAAGCGAAACAACTATAAAACTGTCAATTAAAAGCACATAACCAAAACTAAGTAATAACTTCAAATACATTGCCCAATTGGGGTGTTTGAATACACCAAAATGATCTACTCAATCCCACAAACACCCCCACATTTTTTATAAAAAATCTCACGCGCCCCTACACACGCAGGCACGTGTCTGGCACACTGACGGATTCCCTAACGCTATTAGGTAATATTACGTCTAATATTGGAATATTCCGTTAAATTTAACCTAACGCCATTAACTATCATTAAGAATATTCCATCAAAGTTGACGGAATATTCTCCTCTTTCAACCTTAGGTCGTCGGAATCTGGCGTCGGCCATCGCTGCGTCACCGAATTCCGGAAAATTCTTCTAAACTTCATAACTCACTCAATTTTCCACCAAATTTCACGAAATTAATATCAAAATGAAGCTTATGAGAAAATGAACATAATCATACCATTTTAGGGTGTAAATTCACCAAAAAATCTTCGTGAGAACCGGCCAAACCTGTAACTTGATGATCTCGAGTATTCTGACGTCCAAAACACTCCAACGATACTCCCCGAGCTTCGTGAAGACGTTGTAGAGCCTCCTATGATCTTAAAACTTGTTAAAACATCCACGATCACAAGTGCATGAATAGTACTCTTCGTCGAAGCTCACAGTTCCTAGGGTTTTCAAAGGTTTCACGTTCAACCAAGGATATGGTTGAACTCTAGAGCTTGCAAGGAGTTCAACTATGCTAACCACAACCTCGATCCGTATGTGATGGAAATGTTTGTGATTTGTCCGTACGATGGTATGGAAAATGGGAGAATTCTCGAGAAGGAGAAAGAGACAAAATAGAAAATGAAAAATGGATAGTGCACGTGTGTATGTGTGGGTGTGTGTGTGTTTTAGTTCTCACCCAATCACAACCAACCAAGACTAATTACAAGGCCTAGTTCCAATTGGGTCCAAATAATTAGGAAGAAATATAATTGGTCTAATTCCTTGGCCCAATTACACACATCACACCTAACGTGTAAGGGTAAAAATGTCAATTCCATGCCATTAAGAATAAAATATTCCATACTGAGGGATAAGCTGTCACAACCTACCCCTTTATAAAATTTTGCCCTCAAAATTTATACAATAATTACAAACCACTAATACTCGTAAAACAAGCGTGGATACATCTCTTTCATACGCTCCTCTGTCTCCCAGGTGACTTCCTCCACCAAATGGTTCCTCCACAAAACCTTCACCAAGTGCACAGTCTTATTTCTCAGAACCTTATCCTTCCAATCTAAAATTGTCACTGGCTCCTTATCATACGTCAAATCAGGATTAATTTCTAATGGTTGATAAGGTAACACATGTGATGGATCTAAGATATAATGACGAAGCATAGCAACGTGAAACACATCATGCACTTTAGACAACTCCGGAGGTAACTCAAGTCTATAAGCTATTTCGTCGATCTGTTCAGTGATCTGGTACAGTCCGATATACCTAGGACTCAATTTCCCCTTTTTCCGAACCGTATAACACCTTTCCATGGTGATAGCTTTAAGAATACCCAATCACCTACTTTATATGTCCGATCAGTGGCATGTTTATCTGCTAAACTCTTCTGGCAATCCTAGGCCGCTTTTAGGTTAGACTTAATTACCTGAATATTTTGAGTAGTCTCGTCCACAATCTCTGGGCCCACCAAATTTTTTTTGCCAACCTCTGACCAACACAACCTCTGACCATCAGATCCAGACGTTTATGCTAAACGTCGTTAAACTGCAATACGGAAGATCTCAACATGTCCTCTAACATCTGAATGGTCATCTCAGATTGCCCATCTGTTTGAGGATGATACACCATACTATAAAGTAGTCTCGAACCAAGAGGTTCCTGAAATGTTGTCCAAAATTTAGAAGTGAACCTTGGATCTCGATCAGAGATGATGCTAACTGGTACACCATGGTATTTGACAATCTTCGACATAAATAACTTAGCTAACCGGCTTAAGGAAAGTTTCTCTTATACTGGAATAAAATGTGCAAACTTAGTAAGCCGATCAACCACTGCCCAAACGCGATACCCATTCCATATACGGGGAAACTTATACACGAAATCCATGGTAATATCTTCCCATTTCCACTGTGGAACAGAAAGTGGCTGCATCCGCCCAAACGGTTTTTTTTCTTTCGACTTTGACCTGCTGGCAAACCGCACACATACTCACGTACTCAGCAATTTTTCTTTTCATGCTTGGCCAATAGTAAAATGGTCGAATGGTATGATACATTTTTGTACTTCCCGGATGCATAGCATATGCCGATACGTGTGCCTCATCAAGGATAACCTTATTTAATTCTGCATTATCCGGCACGTACATTCTACTTTCCTGCATAAGCATGCCACCAGTTTCTCAAATCCTAAGATCTTTCTTTTTGCCTTCATTTCTTAATCGAATCAGCTTCTGAGTCTCATCATCATTTATTTGTGCCTCGAGTACACGGTCATTTAAGATTGGCCTGACTTGGAAGTTAGCAAGTAAAGCTTTATCTCGCTCATTTACCCCTAACTTCACTCTAGTTGATCTCAGCGTAGAAAGCATTAACTTTGCCTTGAGATTTTCTGCTAAGGGCGTCAGCCACCACATTTGCACGACCATGGTGATACTCAATCGTGCAGTCGTAATCGCTTAGTAACTCTATCCACCTTCGCTGAAGGAAGTTCAGATCTCTTTGAGTAAATAAATACTAGAGATTTTTATGATCTGTGAAAATCCTACATCTCTCTCCATAAAGATAATGTCTCCAGATCTTCAATGCAAACATAATCGTTGCTAACTCGAGATCGTAAGTAGGATAATTCATCTCATGAGGCTTCAACTGACGCGAAGCATAAACAATCACCTTACCATGTTGCATGCTGGAAACTTGCTCGCAATTATCGTCCTACTCGAATCTAACATCATTCCTGGTTAGCCTTGTAAATGGCAACGCTATAACTGAGAAGTCTTTAACAAACTACCTATAGTAGCCTGCCAAACCAAGGAAACTCCGAACCTTTGAGACGGTTCGTGGCTGCTCCCAATTTTTGACTGCCGCTATTTTCTGTGGATCCACCTGGATGCCTTGAGCTGATATAACGTGTCCCAAGAATGCCACTTGATCCAGCCAAAATTGACATATAATCAATGTTCCCTCAATCTTTTTAACACCAAAGTAAGATATCGAATGTGTTCTACTTTAGACTTGGAATAAACCAAAATATCGGTAATAAAGACAATGACAAACCTGTCGAGATATGGCTGGAATACTCTATTAATCAAGTCCATAAAAGCAGCAGGTGCGTTAGTAAACCCGAATGGCATCACCAAGAACTCATATGGCCATATCAAGTTTTGAAAGCTGTTTTGGGGACATCTTCACTTCGAATTTTCAACTGGTAGTAACCAGACCTCAAATAGATTTTTGAAAACACACAGGCTCTTCTCAGCTGATCAAACAAATCATCTATGTGTGGCAACAAATAACGGTTTTTAATCGTTACCCGATTCAGCTGCCGATAATTTATGCACAGTCTCAAAGTACCATCTTTCTTCCGTATGAATAAGACTGGAGCCCCCAAACACGAAGTACTAGGCTGAATAAAACCTTTATCGACTAACTCCTGTAATTGAATCTTCAACTCTCTCAGTTAAGCAGGAGCCATCCGATGAGGAGTCAAGGATATAGGGTTTGTACCTGGTAATAATTCGATGGCAAACTCTACGTCTCGATTTGGTGGCAATCCCGGTAAATCGTCAAGGAAAACGTCAAGAAAATGCTTGACCACTCTAACGTCCCCCACACTGCTAGGAACGTTATCATTTAGTACAACATGGGCTATATATCCCTGACAACCTTTCTTTAGCAACTTCTTGGCTCTTATAGTAGAAATGATGTCGTGCCTTACACCGCTACGCTCGTCCACAAACATAACCACCGGTAACCCCGGGCGATGAAAAGTAACTGTCTTATCATAATAATCAATATTAGCACAATTATATTGTAGCTAGTCAGTGCCCAAAATAACATCAAATACGACAATATCTAACAGGATGAAGTTAGCTGGCATAACCACATCCTCCACTAGCACGGGGCATCCTAGGTACATTAAACTGACTTGGCACGTCTCCCCTCTAGGCATCGAAAACTCTAACTCGAACCCAAGATGTGTGGGATTAGGTTACGTTAACTGAGCAAATGTATGAGAAATGATAGAATGGGTAACACCACAATCAATTAACAGTTTAGCAAAGTGACCGAGAATGTTCAACGTACCCATAATCAAATCAGGGTTGTTCTGAGCATCATGCACTGTAATGTTGTGGATATGACCCTGAGTCTGCTGTCGTCCACCGCGACATCTACTAGACTAACCACCTCGTCCAGGTACACTACGCCTCTGTCCTGTCTGGCTGGGCTGCCTCGACGATCCAGCGCTGCTAGAAGCAACCTCTCTTTGCTAAGGCTGTCCTCCAGAATACCACTGAGATCCACTCGCTAAATAAGGAGGATATGGTGCATACCCTCCAGGGTACTTAGGGTAACTGTTTTGATAATATATACCATGTGGATACGGGCACTGCACTGCAAAATAAGGGGCTACATCTCCCTGGTAATGATAAGTACTCCCACGACCAAGCTGACCATAACTGCTAGATATTGGAGCCTGCTGACTCGGAATTGGAGGTGGTAAAGAAGGCAGCTAGGGCCTCTGCTGACTTTGTGGACAAAAGACACCAAAATAATTAGAATATTCACAAGATATACAAGACTGCCAAACCTAAGCTCTGATACCAAACTGACACACCCCGACCCAAAATCAGGGCGTGCTGGCCGTCACATAAGGGTGACGTAGCCAAGTGCGCGGTACAGAAGTGCTGAAATGAAAATGCGAGTGAATGGAAACCAAACTGAATAATTTACACTACTAGGACATGTGAATAAAAGTAACGAGAATTCAAGATAAAGCACATCAGAGCATAAACAACCTAGGTGCAGTTCAAAACGAGCAGGTACTAATTATACAATACCAAAGGGAAATCCTACATTGATGGTGTTCTGTCAGAACTGCCAACAGATCCTCGTTAGCCACCAACAGTTTACTTTTACCTAAAACCTGGATGGGCACAAAACAGAAAATGTGAGTGGGCAAAAACAAAACTTTTCAAACCATTTCAATATCAAAAGTAATAACCCCTCTTTGTAAAACTTGTATACTTTCTCGGAAAACATTACACGTACTCAAATCTCAAATCATACTAGAAAGTGGTAAATCTAGAATATACCATGTCAGAAATATGCCATGTCAAAATATCCATCTAGAGAAATATATAAATCAGGTAAGATAAATCAATAGCCACAATATGCCAGTAATAACAATATATTAGCCGGAGTTACCTAACGTGATATGTACAGCAGAATCTATAGCTCATCAACCAATTTCCTGAACACGAGTCGGAACCACCTATAATGGTTTGTACGACAGGCTGGGTGTATATATATAAATATGCTCAGTGTTACGATCACGTGAAGGCTATGCGAAGTATCGCAAGTCACCTACGAGTCAGAACCACCTATAGTGGCTTGTATGACAGGCTGGCACCTGCCTTGGATCCAAGGTGAGCGTGTGGTGCGGGAGGTGAATGATCACGTGAAGGCTAGGCTCTAACCTTTTGTGGAGCACAAACACCGGGGTGCAGGAATATGAGCTATATATGCATCTCAACATCATCATGATAGAACCATCACTACCAAACATATACTCACCTCATTTACCTGCGCGTCCGCAGCGCCAAGCAACAATCATCACAAAATTCAAGCTAAATATAAATATTATTTGATGGCATTATAATTTATAAAAATATTAAAACATACTTTCTGGAAAAAATACCAAGTATATACGTATATACTGAAAACAAAAGCCCACTCACTAATATGTGGATGGATCGCAACCCCTCGAGTCTCGCTTGACTACGCTCATCCTCAGGATAGATCTCACCTATAAGCGAAACAACAATAAAACTGTCAATTAAAAGAACATAACCAAAACTAAGTAATAACTTTTCATACATTGCCCAATTGGGGTGTTTGAATACACCAACATGATCTACTCAATCCCACGAACACCCCCATATTTTTATAAAATATTTCTGACGTCTCACGCGCCCCCATTGCCCTTAGGTCGCCGAAATCTGGCGCTTGCCATCGCTGCGTCACCGAATTCCAGAAAATTCTTCTAAACTTCATAACTCACTCAATTTTCCACCAAATTTCACGAAATTAATATCAAAATGAAGCTTATGAGAAGAGGAACACAATCATACCACTTTTAGGGTGTAAATTCACCAAAAACTCACCAGAAAATCTTCATGAGAACCGGCCAAACCTGTAAGTTGATGATCTCGAGTATTCCGACGTCCAAAACACTCCAACGATACTCCTCGATCTTCGTGAAGACGTTTTAGAGCCTCATATGATCTTAAAACTTGTTAAAACATCCACGATCACAAGTGCATGAACAGTATTCTTCGTCGGAGCTCACGGTTCCTAGGGTTTTCAAAGGTTTCACATTCAACCAAGGATATGGTTGAACTTTAGAGCTTGCAAGGAGTTCAAATATGCTAACCACAACCTCGATCCGTACGTGATGGAAATGTTTGTGATTTGTCCGTACGATGGTATGGAAAATGGGAGAATTCTCGAGAAGGAGAAAGAGACAAAACAGAAAATGAAAAATGGATGGTGCACGTGTGTATGTGTGTGTGTTTTAGTTCTCACCCAATCACAACCAACCAAGACTAATTACAAGGCCTAGTTCCAATTGGGTCCAAATAATTAGGAAGAAATGTAATTGGTCTAATTTCTTGGCCCAATTACACATATCACACCCAACGTGTTAGGGTAAAAACGTCAATTCCCCGCCATTAAGAATAAAATATTCCATATTGCGGGATAGGCTGTCACAATTTAAAACTAAAAAAAATTATTTAATATTATTTAAATATTAAAATAATAAAGAAAAGTAAATAAAAATAAAAATTATGTTCTCCCCCCTCCCCATCTTCCTGCAACCCAGAAAGAAGAAGAAGGAGGAAGAAGAAGAAGAAAAGAAAAAAAAAAAAAACCCCTATGTTTGTCCCTCCCTTCCCCATCTTCCTGCAACCTAGAAAGAATGAGGAGAAGAAAGAAGAAGAAAAAAAAAAAAACCTATATTCGTCCTTCCCCTTCTTTATCTTCCTACAACCCAGACAGAAGAAGAATGAGGAAGAAGAAGAAGAAGAAAAAAGAAAACAAAAACCTCTATTTGCCCTCCCTCTCCCCCTCTTCCTGCAACCTAGAAAGAAGAAGAATGAGGAAGAAGAAGAAGAAGAAAAAAAAAAAAAACCTCTGTTCGTCCGTGCAACCCAGAAAGAAGAAGAATAAGGAATAAGAAGAAGAAGAAGAAAAGAAAAAAAACCTCTGTTCGTCCCTCCCGCAGGTGGGGAGGTTGGGTGCGGGGAGAAGAGAGGGTTGAGGAGGGGGTGGGGAGGGGGGAAGACAAATTGGTTTTTTTTTTTTTTTCTGGGTTGCAAGAAGGGTGAAGAAGATAAAGATGGGGAGAATAGAGGGGAAGGGGAACTGAGTGTTGCTTTTTTTATTTTATTTTATTTTATTTATAACTTTTCGTTATTATTTTAATATTTAAAAAATATTAAATAATTTGTTTATAGGTTTTAATAGAAAATTGGCCCCGGATCAAGCCACGTCAGCATTTAACTGAGAAATTCACGCCAAACTAACAGAAGGTATAACATTGGCACAAATTCGTAAGATGAGGTATGACATTGTCAATTTTAAAAGATGAAGGTATGAAAGTGACACAGCCCGACCCGGGAGGGTCGAAGCATGCTGGCCATCACTGTGAAGTGACGTAACCATAGGGGTAAGTGATGTAAAAAGTGCATAAATTTAAATCGAACTAGAACTAATTCAAATGAAGATAGTGATAGAGTGCGCATTTGTGGGAGTGACCCACTATAGTTATTCAGAGCAGAAAGACAGAACAACTACTGAAGAGTAGTCAAGCAAGTAAAGTATACTTATTACACACAGTGATAAGTTCATACATCAAAAGCCGAAGCTAATAGTCAGAGACTGCCAAAGTTCCTTGAATGCCATGAAAGAACAGCTATCTAGGTCCTGGAAGGGCAAAAAACAAAGTTGAGTGGGTCAACAAAACAAGCTTATATGAAAACCTTTAGTTTTGAATATACTAACTCCTCGCCGTAAAACAAGTATAGTTTCCTTTAAGAAGAAGTACAATATGAGCAAGTATATATCCACAATACTATAACCAAGTATAAATGATGATATATATGCCAAAATAGGATATAATCAATACCGCAGAAGTATAATCATGTGACAATAATATAATGAAGTACTTATCCATCTAAGCTGACACACGAGTTTGAACAGACAAAATCTGACACGAACAAGACTGGGTGTAATTAATACGCTCTAGTACTATGATCACGTGAAGGCTGGTGCAGAAGCATGGTCATATACAAGTCGGATTGCCTAATGCAATCTACCCGACATGACTGCGACCTCACTTGGATCCAAGACGAGCGAACGGTGTGATGTGAACATACATGTGAAGGACTAGCCCTGGCCCTGGGGCAAGTACTAACACTGGTGCAACATGATGAGCGTGTATACAGATATGTATGAATGTCATGACAAGTATATCCCAACCATTAAGCAGCATTTATCCTAATTATATCGCAATTAATTACTACTTGGCAACATATACGTAAAGTGAAGCATTTAAGTAATTTTGGAAACTATAAATACGTATAAGTATAAAAACAAACTCACTCACAAGTACGTCGCTGGATCATAACCCCCGAGCTTAGCTTGGCCTTGTAAATCCTCGGGATATGTTTCCCTTATATGTGAAATAACTAATATCAAATTAATTAAAGCACATATACAAATCCCTAAATAAAATTCCTATTGTTTGCTCAAACTTAGGGTTTAAATGGATGAACGTGATCTACTCGACGCCATGGACCTACACATATTTTTAGAATCAATTTTGGTCCACCCACGTGCCACCATGCGCCGCCACAAGGTGGCTGCACTGGTAGCCATGCGCGCCATGCGCATTCTCCACGAACCCTGAGACTTTTTGCAGGTTTTTTGTCCAACTTTCAGAGCTCTAAACGAGCTCATTTCTTGACCAAAATTTGTGATTCAAAAACTAAAATGAAGCTAGGAATGTGATAAATCTATCCCTATTCACAAAAAGTTTGAAAATGGTCTGTGTTGTTCAGGAATTTGGCCTGAAAGTGGCCAAATGACCACGGTTTCATATTTCTAGAAAACTGGAAATTTCTTCCTAACTTCTAGAGTTGATTTCTAACTCGATTCTTAGCCAAAATTGATGATTCAAAAACTCTTTTAAAGTTAGGACTATATAGAACAAGTATGTACCTAGTAGAAGTCCAGTTGTGGTCGAGGTTGACCAGAAAAAGGCGTTGAAAGTGACCAAATGGTCACGGTTCTTGGCTGGAAAATGAGCAGTCTTCTCCTCTCGAGTTCTCAGTGTTAAACCATATGTTCAAGACATAAACAAGAGGTCAAAATCAACCCATAGTAATGAAATGAAAGTTATGAAGGTTTCTCAAGGCTTACCTAAGTCGTGAATGCCCTGAAAAATCGTTGAAAGTTATGATCGTGGGACTGAGATGAGCACAATGGTGTAATTTGTGAGTTTGATCTACGAGCCTTGAAGCTTATTTATGGTGTTGCAAAAAAGAGGGAGTATACGGGAGAGAGAGAGAAAGAAAGAAAGAGTATCTCTTTATTTTTTTTCTTGGATTTTGATTGGTGGACAGAAATGAGGGAGAAGATGAGATGTGATTGGTTGCTAGAGTGTAGGGGTAGATGGGATTGGTTGAATGAATAATGGAGGGGATGCACGGGTTAGATTAAAAAGAATAGGTAGGATAGGGTTTTCAGATTTCCTACAATAAAAAGGAAATGGAAATCTATCCGTATCAGGTAATTCCTACTATAAGCAAGGTCTAAAATATTGATGATATCGAAAATATCGGTAATCCAAAAACACGGAAATTTCGATGGAAATATCGGGATATTATCGATATCGATAAAAATTGAATAAAAACTACGAAAATTGTAAGAAAAACTTGGAAATTTTTATTGAAACTTTGCAGGATGTTTATTTAGTCAATTATCTATTAGTTTATCACAAAACATTGGAAGGAAATGCATTGCATGATGGATTTAACTGATTTAAGTTGATTATATAGCGAGCTGGCAAACATTGTGAGTGTAGAAAATATGTAGTAATTAATGAAAGAAGTTTAAACACACCATAATCATTTATATATAATGAATTAGTACAATATTTTACATTTTATACATTGCATGGTAAGATACATGATTAACTTAGTACTACATAGAGTTCCTATGAGGTTCAAAATTTTCACTATCTCCATAATCTCTATGTGTAGAGTAAGTGTATTGTGAAGAGTAGTCATCAAATGATAAATCCCCAAAATAGTTTTACATGTAATTGTTAACATGCCACCCATATGGATCCGAGATTGGTTGACGTTGTCCATAAGCAAAATCATTTGAAGATTGAGTCTCAGATTCTTTCCACCTATATAGATCTGAGATTGGTTGACGTTGTCCATATATATAGAAATATAACTACAATTAATTAGTTAGGTGAGTGAACGTGGTGAGTAGTTCAAAAGTAGATACTTGAAAAGAAATTGTCATGTGCAAATTTGTTTCTTGCAAAAAGAATTCAAAACAAAACCATATATATAAATATTTTAGCATATTTTCACAAAAACATAAGTGATATGGTGGTCAAGGTATTGAAGGAGTAAAATGGGAGGGGTTTGAATTCGCTTGGTGTTTTTTTAAATATAGAAATTTAAAAAACACTGAAATTTCGATATATATTATAGATATTTTAGACCTTGACTATAACAAATTTATGTACACTCGTAACTACGTGTACAATTTAACTATGGAGCGAGAAAATAAATAAGAAGGATTTTAAGCACATGCACGTCATTCGCCACTAAGGGCATAATCGTCAAAACACACATGCGGGGAGAAATTACATGGGAAAAGTAGGGACGGGTCGTCACAAAAGTGTCGTGACACCAATAGTTGAGATAGATTTTTGTAATTTACTCTATTTTTTTTCAAGTATAGATATATAAAAAATAATCTTAAAACTTATGGTACATTTGAGAACAAATGTATCGACGTTTGGTACGTTTAGATTTCAAATGTACTAAGAAACCAAATGTACCAAAAATTCAAATGTATCATAAAACCAAATGTACCCATTGTTATGTAACCCTTTTGGTATGTTTAGATTTCAAATGTACAGAGAAACCAAATGTACCAAAATTTCAAATGTACCATAAAACCAAATGTGCCCATTGTCAGGTAACCCTTTTGGTACATTTAGATTTCAAATGTATCAAAAGACCAAATGAACAAAAAAATCCCAAATGTACCACAAAACCAAATGTCTCTATCAGATAACCCTTTTGGTACATTTACATTCCAAATGTACCGAGAAATACAAAAAATCAAATCCACTATTAAACTAAATGTGTCCATATTATAGGTAACTAGACGCAGCTATATAATCAAACAAATCTTTATTATGTGTTGGGTCTTCTAAATAATAAAATCTAACAATTTTTTATATATAAATATTCTACTATATTCACACAAAAAAGTAAAAATTATAACAAACAATAAAAAAAATGCATAGAGATGGATAATAAATGCATAAATATAGGGATAATAGGTAAAAAAAAATTTAAAAAAAAAACGAAATGTCCAAGAGAAGTCGTGAAAAACTAAAATTCCAAACAAAATTGAACTTATGTGAAAAACTGAAATTAATAACCAAAATTTTAGGAAAATGTTTGATCAAATTTTCAAAAGGAGTGTATGTTTAGTCTAAAAAATTAAAAAACAAGGTGCCTATATCAAAACACTCCTATATATTTTATTGTTTAGTACATGAAGTTTATATATAAACTAATATATATTTAATGAGTGTCAATTACATGAAATCTACTGGGATTTGTGTTGGTGTGCTGCTGCCTGAGCTTTTTACTATGTGCTTCATGCCTGCAGTTTTTTACTTCTTGTTCTTGCTACCTACTGGCTTCAAGTATGATTAAATCATTTGAAAGGTATGAATTAGTTACAGAGTTGATGAAAAAAATTGAAAAAAGTGGGCCTTGAATTGGGTTGATGAAATTTTGCTTTTCTTTAGATTTTGACCAAAAACACTAGTCTAAAATAAAGTGGTAATTACCATTACCATACCATGCCAACCGAAGTATTTGGCATACCGAACTTCGGTAATACTGAAAGTTTGGCACGGTAATAGTAATCGATTTCAAATATCTCACATAAATCATAAGTTGGCATCTATATAGGGATTTCGAGTTTAATCATGCTTTCACAATATATATAAATAAACAAGCATACTCGAAATAACAAAAGTCCTAATTCATCATGCTCTAACTCATCACACTATAATCATGCATAAAAGAGAATAATTAATCATGCATGAAACTGTGAATTGAGTTATCCGAATGCATCATTGGACCCATATTCGTCAACCCGACTAAGATTCCTTGACTCCACATCAATTAAACAAACTATCCATCAAGGAGAAATGTTGTTTGTTGACCCCATTTCATTTCTCTTTCGTATATGTACAAGTCAGAAAATAATATTAAGCTTCTATCACTCTTTGGATACATAAAGCATCTACAGTGATGTTTGTGTCCTTAAAAGATCAAATAACTTATAATTAGCGGCTTCAAGCATTGAATAAATGATGTTCTTGTGTTGTTTTCATTGACTTTATATATGTCAAATGAAATGCATATCTAAACATATTCATGCTTGTTTTTGCAGATGTCGAACTTAATATCAAACCAGCGGGCAGCTAGTAGAGGCAGTGAGACACCTTCTCCAGGGGGTAATGTTGCTGCCACCTCCACACCTGTTATGCCCACGTCGGGTGCCCCTCCGGTCGCGCCATTGGGGCCAACGGTGTCTATGGGTGCTGC
Organism: Crataegus laevigata; assembly: GCA_963580275.1. Classification (NCBI taxonomy): domain Eukaryota; kingdom Viridiplantae; phylum Streptophyta; class Magnoliopsida; order Rosales; family Rosaceae; genus Crataegus; species Crataegus laevigata. The sequence goes on along the minus strand of OY756953.1, from coordinate 3,584,748 downwards.
GTCATCGACTTCTTCGGTGATGCATCCTGTCTTAAGCGCCCGACGGACTCATCGACGAGCCCGGACTTTTGATGAGGCTCAGCTGTCTGGTGACGCTTCCTCTGTCCATGGAGATGGGTCCCAGACAGGTAAGCTTGCTCCTTCCCTCCGTTCGGCCTTCTCCTCATCTGGTGTATATTAGTGCAGAAACTTGTATGATTCATAATAGCTAAGTAGACCTCCCTAAATACTATATCAGCTTGTTTTCAAAGACCATCATAATTAAATACTATTCTTCAATTTTGAAGAAACTTGTATGATTCATAATAGCTAAGTAGACCTCCCTAAAAAACCAAATGTGATATAAACAACTGTTGCAGTTTCTGCAAGTTCCTCTTTCTGGTATACCTACCCCATATTGTGACAATCTCTCAACAATTGCTCTTACGTGTAATCATGTCCAGCATTAGCGTACAAAACACATTCAAATTGATGTTCATTTTGTGAGGGAAAGGGTGGCAAAACAGGTTCTGTTGGTTCAATTTGTTTCTTCTCTTCAGCAGTTTGCTGATATATTAACTAAAGGTTTGTCTGCACCTTTGTTGAAGACTCATTGTGACAATGTCAGACTTAGTTTCACTGTCCCTGAGCTTGAGGGGGGATGTAAGGAGTAGTCAATCTAAGGGTTACTATCTTGACATATGTCATAAGATTAGGCAATCAATTGAGAGTTTGTTAAAACAGTGAGCTTAGCCTATTAGCTAACTCAGTTACATATAAATACTACAATGTATATGTAATCAAATAGTTAGTGAATATTTTTCAATACAAACAAGATTACTTATCTCTCTAATCTCTCTATTTCTATTTCTCTCTGTTTCTACATTTTCTGCTGCATTCATCTTCTTTGCTGCATTAAATCCTCGTTGGTTAATAGTAAGAACACTAGATTGCACGAAATTGCACGAAATTGGAAGATTAAAACGTCTTATACATTTTCTTTACTGAGTTAGATTGCACGAAATTAAAACTTCTTTACTGCATTCATCTTCTTTGCTGCATCAGATCAAGCTTGTTTCTACATTTTCTATTGCATTCATCTTCTTTGCTGCATTCATCTTCTCTCTCTAATCTCTCTCTTTCTCTTTCTCTCTGTTTGTGTCTTTGCGAATCTTGGACGAAATTGGAAGATTAAAACGTCTTATATAAGTTGCTTGGAATGCCCACTGTTTGTCTTCGTGACTATATGATTCTTTTTATTTTAATTTTACATAGGCTCAATGTTTTAGTTTTTTGTACTAGTGCATGTGTCCTAACATGTAAATTTTGTTTTAACGTCCCCAGTTGGTATAAACTGTTTGAATTGTTGGGTGGATGTGTTGTTTATGTTGTTATATTGTTTGCAGGTTTTAGGAAATGCTTTAGTATTGGGGGAGGTTATGCCGAATTTTTGATAGAAATTAGTAATCGTCTAATGTTTGCTTTGTTTATTTGGTAGCTCCAAAAAAAACCAGGGGCCCCCCTTGCAGACTCCAAAAGACTTCTCAGACCACTTGCACCACGACCCAAAAGATCACCATTACGTGGGATCCTTGACATCGTGCAGCTGCAACAAAGGAGCAGCACAGTGCGACATCGTGCGGCTGCAACAAAGGAGCAGCACAGTGCGTTGGCCACCGACATTGGCTGCGTTATCCGGAACTATTGCCCCATCAAGTGGGGGTCATGGAGGGGGGTGCCACAAGAAACCAAGGACGCCGTGATTTATGAATTATCGGTAACTATTTTCAACCTCATAAACTAAATTTTTATTAAAGTATACAAAGATTATAAATTTTCATTACTGTTTATTTGTTGAGTTTTGTAGCATCACTATGAGGTCTCCAACCTCAATTCCAACCAAATGGAGTACATCAACAACCTTTGCTCCAGTAGGTTCACTCAATGGAAGAGTGACCTCCACAAGCATTATGAGCTATATGACGATCCGGAGGTTGCTCTAGAAATTGGGTGCCCTAAAGAGTTGTTGGATCGTCGGAATGAATGAGAGTGGCTCTGCGGCCATTTTCAAGACGAGAAATACTTGGTACGTATAATTTATATTTCAATAATATACTAATAAAAATATTTACAATTTAAAAAAAAATTCATTTTTGTCATTCATTTGTTATAAATATCTAAACTAATACGTTTTTTTTTTAATTCAACAGAAAAAAGTGAAGGCAAACTCGATCAATCGGTCCAAGAAGAAACTTCTTCATCGATCCTGGTCACGACGCTTCTCTTACAGGTTGGAGGACCGACATAAGGTAACCGTATATTTATTTTAAGTTTTCAATCTTTTTTCTCTTTATTACACAATTGGTAATCTATGTTAACACTTTTTAATTTTTTTTCAGGAGGGGTCAAAGTTTCCTGAATTTGACATGTTCAAGGAGGTGTATGTTCGGCCCGGGAATGAGCTGCCGCACCAACTTCATGTAAGTTCTTTCAAATTTTTAATATTCAATTTGTATTAATATTAATTACATGTATATTCATATTAATTTTTTTTCTTTTCATTTTTCTAGTCCATTATAGTGGAGAAAGGCCAGACAGTTCTGGAGGAGGTGGCTTCCCAGCTTCCCATAGAGACCCCGATCGAGGAGGTGTTTCCCCCTGAGGATGTTGGGTTTCAGATCATGACCGACACACTTGATCAGAGCCTCGGTCGTCGGCGTGGGAATGTTCACTGAGGGCTTGGGAAAGCCCACCTTCGAGACCTGTCCTCCTCATCCTCTAGCCAGAGAAATGGACAGGTCCAAAATTTGACAAATGTAATGGCGGGCTTGCAGGAGCAGATTGCGGCCCAACAGTCTCAGCTAGCGGCCCAAAAGAATTTCATGAACCAATAATGTCGCGCACTTCATAGCTCTGGCATTCACTTCCCCGACATTGAACTAACTCCAAATCCGACCCCCCAGGCCCCCGTCGCAGCAGCTACGACCCCCCAGCCCCTAACTGCAACAGTTACGACCTCCCAGCCTCCCGCCACAGCAGCTACGACCTCTCAGCCCCCCCCACACATCAACAACCCCACCAGTCGGCGATTGTGACGTCATGGAATACTTTTTCTAGTTTTTTTTAAGTTGTTTTCGAATTTCAAATTTTTTTTCCATTGTATGTACATTTACAATATTTTTTTAAATTCAATAGTCTTTTTTACATTTTCCATTAATTTCATTTTTAAATAAATGGAAAAAAAATAACAAATAAATTATTTATAAAACTAATTTGAAAATAAATTATAAATCAATAATAGATTATTTTAAAAAATGAATTTAAATTACGACGGACTCTATGTCCGTCGCGCAAACGTTTGGGAGTCGTCACCCACTTTCGTCACTCGGCCTGCGACGGACCACGCCTTCCGTCGCGCAATGTCTGACGTAACAAGCTTTGCGCGACGGAAGGAAAGCGACGGAGGATTCGCCGCACAATTTTTTTGGCGACAGAGTTTACATATGCGCGACAGATATACGTCTGTCGCCCAAGTTGTTTTTCCTAGTAGTGAGGCCAATTCATATATAGCAAACGGTCTACAAATACATAGATGATATGACCAAGTTTTGTCACATCACCATATCAATGTGCTGGGGTGTGCCTTTGCTTGGCTTCTACGATATACAAATGTATAGTATGTATTTTTGAAATTTTACGGTTGGATATGCTATCTTAAGATTATAATGAAACTTCCAAGATGTCTGAACCACTTAAAAGGTATTATATTGCAGACATCGAAATTTTGGTGAAATAAATATTCACCAACAAATTAAATCACTAAGGATTTTGTTGCGCACACCTTGGGTCTTGCCAAATTGCATGCATTGCATGTGAGTCATCAAGAGTGACATATGTCAACATTTGATACCTCCATCAAACAAATCAAATCAAGTAAAAAAAGAGCAAATTAACCCTAATTGATCAAATCCCTCAATTATGGTTTAATTTCTTAAGCTACTGATTCTGATTTTAATGACTAAAGTACATGAATTAGTCTAAATTAAAGATGCTGGTTTAATTAAGAGCTAAATTAAATAATTAGCTCAAGTTAAAACAAATTAGAAAATCAATTCCGCAAATTACGGGATTCAGATTGGGGATTCTAAACTAACACTCAATTGCTTGCCTATAAACATTGGGCTCATTTTCAAGAAAGAGGAGATGGGAGAGAAGCAAAGGAAGTTCAAGCCTTTGGAGAAACCAGAAAGCTCTTTGGCTAAACTAAACACTCGTGTTCTTCATCAAGCTTGTGAAGAATCAACAAACACAACAAATACATGTGCCAGTTCATCCACACTAAAATCGAAGCCACCACGTGAAACCCTCGTGGTCCCATTTCGTTCAAAATCAAGCCATGATGGCCTTTAAAGAACCCTCAAGTCTGATTCAAGATTAAATGTTGATCACCCTTAAAGCAACACAAATACTAGAGATCAAATCAGAGGAATATTCTTGTTAAAGAATACCCATTGAGATTGTAAACCTAATTTTCATTATGTTATTTTGTTACTCGTTAAAGAAATTTTTGTGTTACATATATATTATATGTTGATGTACAATAGAACTCAAGCTTCTAGATGAAGATAAGAAAATAATTATGGAATTCATAAAATTTTGGAAAACATTAAGGGTATGTTTGAAAAAGCTTGTAAAAAAAGCCAAAAGAACTAACCAAAAGCATAATATAGCAGTGTTTGCCCATAAATAGTCCAAAATTCTTATTTTCAGAGAAGCATCCAAACAAAGTATTTTGTTAAATATTTCTTTTCATGTTCTTTTTCCATTCCCCTTTTTTAGAGGCTGGTCAATAATATTAGTTAAAGTGAAAATGAAAAAAATAAAAATAATATTAGTTAAACTATAGAAGAGACACATCAATTACAAAAGTGGTGATCAATATTATTACATCATTAATTGGATGACCTACAAATCCTCCAAAAAGTACTTATAATATTACTTCTTAAACCCTAATAAAACCATCGCCTACTTTAGCAGCTAGTTTTTATTTATTTATTTATTATTTCATGCAGATGGTACTGCGCGTGGAGAATTATTCCATCTATGACAAGCTGAGTGACAAGTCCCCGTCAAGTTATAATCTGACTAGTGTTCGTTCACGTCATAAAGTACACCATTGATTCTTACATTAATTTCCAAGCATCTTCGAATCAAAACCGATATTGTGATGGGAGTACCGCCAATAATTCACTGCATTCATTACCAGAATATTGACCGAAAAGTTCATTGATATTCATCGATCCAGTGGCTACTGATGACATGGCCGTTGCTTCATCAAATCCCATCAGGCTTGATAATTGTTGATCAGATATTGGAACCTGAAAATTAGGACCATAATCTTGGCCGTTCATATTAAGATCATGGTCATGAACATGATGATGATCCAGGCTGTTTATATCATTGGTTAGGGCAGCGGATCTTGACGATGACTTTGACATGGATATTAGGCTTTCCCATGCGGATGCTTCTAGTATGTCAAGGCACTGTGGAACTAGTGGTGGAGCAAGCTGATGATAATCATCGAAAAGCGACACCGCCGGCGCAGATTCATGCATACGTAGTTTGGATTCTTTGACGAACCTGGCTTCGGCTTGAAGCCTGGCACTTTCCCACTGAGCAATGTGGCTGAGATTTGACAACTTTTTGGAGTCGCCATTTGCAGAGGCAAGAATGGCAGCCTTGGACTTGTGGGTTACAGGGTCAATTCCTATCTTGGCCAACCTCTTCTTCAGATGTGCGTTCCAGTAGTTCTTGATCTCATTGTCTGTTCTCTTTGGTAAGTGTGCAGCTATGGCCGACCACCTACAGATTACACATGGATATTTATGTATTTACCATTAGCTCACATGGAAGTATAATAGTATAAGAGTGAAATTATTCCGACATATAAAACTGATATACTTGCTCACACTCTCTAATACAATAGAGACACCTCACATACAATGAAAAGACTTACTTCCATTGGAGAATGCGATTTTGTGTGTTTTAATGATATCACGAAAGTCAAATGACCAAAACAAAAACGAAACTAAGAAATTAAGTACTACAACAACATTCATGCGTTCCCCAAATATTAGAAATGTCTTTTACCTGTTGCCAAGAAGTGCATGGAGTTGAATGATGGTTTGGTCTTCGTGCAGACTGAAATTTCCCCTCTTAATATCAGGTCTGAGGTAGTTTCTCCACCTTAGCCTACAGCTCTTCCCGCATCTTTTTAGACCTGTATGCATATAAACAGAAAGAAGAGGAAGATAGCAAATTAGAACTTAACCCTTTGCAGACCGTACAAACACAATAACCACAATCCCTAAACCCAACCCATAAGAACGTACCAGCTTTCTGGGGCAAGGAACTCCAGCTTCCATGGCCGTGTAGTTGAATGTAAGCTAAAAGCCTTTTGTCCTCTTCCGGAGTCCAGGGACCTCTCTTTATGCCTGACGCCGGTGCATAGCCACTAGACTTTCCCATCTCTCTAGCTTGACGGATTAAGTATTTATATCTTGGTGGAAATGGCGATGCTAAATTAAAACAGAAAGGCAATGAGTGCCTAGTTAGCTAGCTGAGTTCTAACGATTACTTAAGTTGTTTGGACTTAAAAAGTGAAAGCATGCGCCTTAATGCCTCTAATGACAAGATCGATGAGGAGTAGTACGTAGCTAGAGGCTAGAGTGGTAGGAGCCAGCAACTAGATTTCCTTTTCTGTAAGATTTTGTGTTGGGATATTTGCTACGACCTAGAACCCCCACATTGCGTCACTATTTATATCGGGTACAAATAGATTTTTATTAATTTTTTTTATTTAACACCAACGTGAATTTCAGGATCTATTTGGATTGCTATATTTACTATGCAGAGTTAGAGCCGTTATGATTGTTTATGAGCATTGTACACATGCAGTTCAAGAAGTAAAAATTTGTGTCCCGCATCCAGCAAGACATCATGTCAAACCGTTTATTACCCTTGAAGTTTCTTTTCGCATATTTTCAGGGGTTAAAGTTTTATATATATATATATATATATATATATATATATATATATATATATATATATATATAATATACATATCTCTACTAATATGATGACATATAACATATACATTTTCTTTTTAAGATCGATCCTTTTAGGATTGGGAATATAGATGTGAATTTGACAAGGTTCTAAAAAATGCTAAGCACTAGTCGGGCGGCGGGCATGATTTAGATAAATTTCTTGTATATCTTGTAAATAAGTGCATATTTACACTTACAAAAAAAATATACTTGTATGAAATCTATGGATAAGATAATAAAAGAATGATAAAATGCAAAATGAGTATCCAACAAGTCCAAAATTTAAAAACACATTAAGCATATATGCCATATAACCATAGTGAGGAGTATTGTAGGATGACACATGTACAATAAGTTCACAATTTAAAACAACATAAAATGGAAAATAGGAGGAAAACAAGGAAATTTAGTAATGTAAGATAATTATCTTTAGCATCCTGGAATTTAAGTTGATACACAACACACCTATTCTATAAAATTAACAAAATTTCAAGGTATAATTAGAACTTAGACTTTAAAAAAATTTCACAAAAAACAAAAACAAAAAAAAAACCACCCAACAGCCTAGGCCGCTTAGAGCTAACCCGATTTTTCTAACCGTTTTGTACAAAATCGCCTCGGTTCCAAGACGCCGCCTAGGGCGTTATTTAGAACATTGGAATTTGGTCTTTTTAGGGTGCACAAAAATGTGACCTCGTTAAAACTTTAATGGAGCTTTCAACTCATACGAAGAAAAAGGAGTATCAGACACAAGCATTACAACGTATATTATTAATTATCAGCTAAACAAGAGATCACCAATTACATCATGTCAAACCAAAACCCAATTGGTGTTCCTCAAACAAAAATATTATTGCATGGATATATTAATTAGGTTTACAGTAATATTGTAAGAAACTAAGAACAACGTACTAATTGAGAAAAGAAACCCTAAATCCCATAGCCAAGTTATAAAACAAGGGAGCTTTAATAAAACACCCCTGGCACTGTTTACTTTTAACGAAAAACCACTTTTTTACCTTTAACTGTCACTATTCATTATACCTTCAAAAAGGACTTTTCATTAAAACTGTCACTATTCAAGGACTTTTCGTTAGTTTTCCTATAAAACAATGGCTTGTCATTTATGATGAGCCAAAGTTTTATGTCAGCCTTTTAGCTAATAATATATAGTGAATTGAATGTGCAATGAGTGTATTCAGCTGGGCAAAATAAGAAGGAAAAAAAAGTGAAGGAAGAACCTGCATTGACCTAACTCCTTGAATAATGTACCTCAGCAGGAGTATAGATCTATTATTATTGGTTGGGTTTTTATCACACTTCTGAAATTGAATTAACTTCTTTTTCTTTTTCTTTTTTTTTTTGAATTTCAAAATCGATGAATTTTTCTCTTGAAATTGATTGCCAGATATTAATTAATTTGGTCATTCGCTTAAAATTAGTGTGCTGATATAGTGGGTAATGCTAGGTAAACTAAATTTATAGATTAAATTTGTAATCTAAATAATGTGTCACCAATAAGAAATAAGCATATTAATCAACACTTAAGTAATAATCTAATCATTAACTTTCATGTCATTTAGTTTACAAAATTTAGTCTACAAATTTAGTCTCATTAGCATTACCCCTGAAATTGCATACATGTGGAGTTCGGATCGGGTCATATTACCTGATAATATCAATTGGTTGAGTTTGGGTCTGGTCATATTACCCGTTTACTTTAACATGTGTTACACGACACGACCTGTATCAAGTATGTCACGAATACGACACGAACACAGAAAAGACGACACGAATGTCAAGTTTACAACCAAACCTCTAACACGTGCCGCCGTTGCAGAAAAACTCGGTGATCAAGCGGAGGAAGAAGATGGCGAAGATGAAGATGATGGGTTCGGGCTTGGCGGGGGCTTCACCTGCCACTCTCTTCCCGCTGTTCTTCGTCTATGAGGTAGATGAAGAGAGGGAGGAGGGGGTACTACCGGATTTGAACGGGAGTGGCGGTGGTGTTTGTTGCCGGGGAGGTTTCTAGGGCAAGCGATCAAACCCTAATTCTCTGCAGTTCTATTTTGCTGGTCCTAATTCCTCCTTTTATTTTATATTTCCTGGTGAAATTACTGAAATTACAGTAACGATTTTAATGGCACCTCACCTGCCATTCAGTTGAGGTACACTGATTTTATTAGGTCCGAAACTGAGAAACTGACAACCTTTATATTGATGGTATGTATGGCCTAATTAATACTAAGAGAAACCAAATGTTTTAAACATTTAAATTTGTAAAATGATGCGATAATAAATGATTGGATCATTAATTAAGTGTCAATTAACGTGCTTACTTTTTATTAGTAACACATCATTTGATTTATCAATAGGTTTAAAATTTTGATTTCTTTAGCATTATCTTTTTTTTTTTTTTGTCAAAAGCATTATCTTAATACTAAATCATTTATTTTCTTTATTATTAATTACCACTTATGATCTGTACTTTTGGATCTGATATAAGCGGTATTATATATGTTCAAATGTGTAACCCTAATTGTCAAACTGACTCGGCCGTCTATTGATATCGCTGTTCTCAATATTAATGGGAATCTCGATTAAGTTCGGAGCGCCCGTGTTATTGTGATTAAATATACGCATCACTTGATGAAGATTTCTCTAGTAATCCTTCTTGTGTAACAAGTAATCAACAGTTAATATCCTCAATAAATAGAGAATCAAGAAATCATATGATAAACAATTCAAGGTTTACAAAATCCATGCTTTCGCCTATAATCCAGAAACCGAAAAAGAAACATATGCTGACAAAGATTAAAAAAACAGAAAAGAACCTGCTCTCCCAACTCGGCAAAGTTAGCAGAAAGAATAGATGGTGAAACAATGATATCACTTTTCGAGAATTTGAAGCCTTCACCACAGTCCTACATCTCCTCCTGAAATCGAAACGATAACAGAAGCAACATCAGAAATGGAAATGATCATTCTTTTCCTGTTTCCGCTCCATTGTTTGCACTTCAAGTTCAGCCAAGCTTAATTACAAAACATCAGGCACAAATTTCAAATACCAGATCATTAAATTCAAAACCAGAACATGAATTCGAGCAAAGAATTCGGTTTTTTACAAACACAAGCAAATGAATACATTCGAATATATTCCCATCTCCAACTTCTTAATGGCAAATCTAAAAGAACAGCAATTTCTTAACGTTATACTACTTTCCTCAGCTGGGTCTCATCCGAAAGCACAAATCTTTCTATCCTCGACTTAAAAATCCGACAAACAAAATCAAACCCAATTGGAATTCAAACGAAACAACGTTAACCAAATCAAAAAAGCAATACCTTGTGAAGGTAAGAGAACTGGGTTGAGAAACAGATGGTTTTTGAAGCTTAAGACCTCCCCCGAGTCCGCTGATCTGCTGGGACTTGAGAGTTGACGAACAAAGTGAAGCAGCCGACATGTTTTCCTCGCCTGAATATCTGTCTCTCTAGCTTCAACGGTCAGTTCGACGGCGTCATGAGAGAGAAAGGTTCGGTTTTTTTTTATGGGAATTTTAACGAAAAGCTCCCGGTACTGTTCAATTTAACGAAAAACCACATTTTTACACTAAAAAGTCAATACTAGTACTATTCATTTTACCCTTTATTTTGTCCTTATCATGAAAACTTTGCTAAAAAGTCAATACTAGTACTATTCATTTTACCCTTTATTTTGTCCTTATCATTAAAACTCAAAGTTTTCAAACCCTTTTCATTAGTTTTCCTTTTTTTTTTTCTGTCTTCAATTCACTTCCCACCAATCTTTCTGCAGAGAGGATTGGAAATTGGAAAATCTCGGAGAAATTTAGGAAGAAAAAACGTGCGGCCGACACGTGTCGTCCTCGCAGTTTTTTGTTGGGATTTTCTTATGTGAAATGGTTGACGCTCTTTTGTGCTTTGCTTGTGATTGTGTAAACTTGCAAGTGGGCAAACACAGTTTAGTTCACTAATTTTCTTATGTTGTTTTGTAAGGCGATTCAGTTTGGACTTGACTATTTTGATTAAATTGAGTTAATGTGTTGGCTAATGTTTAATGAACTTATGAGTGTTAAAATTGGAAATACGAAATTGAATAACAATAACGTATTGTGTCTTATAAGTTCTTTGTAGAGGGGTTAGATTCTATAATACTGAGTTAAATTCAATTATTCATGTTTAAACTCCAGTGATGGTATTAAACGGGATAAAGATTTGAAAATGGAAGAAACTAATAAAAAGCAACCCTTGAATCAAATGAGGAGAAAACTTTCAAGCTTGGTATATTTGGCAATGATTAGGTGAATAGAGGTGGTTTCAGTATGGTTATCATACCCATGGTACAAAATGCCGATAATATCGGCGATATATCGCCGATATTATCGGTTTTTACGGTAACCGATATTTTTTTAACTATCCAAATGGTTTTCGGGATAATATCGCGATATTATCGAAATTATCGATAATATCGCGATATTATCGAAATTATCGACAATATCGGAACTGGGCTACTCGGAGACGAACGCCGGAGTTGTAGAAGCTCCGGCCGACTGTAAAACAGGACCCTAGACTCCGATCTAAGTGAGTCGACACCCACGGCCTCGCCGGAGTTCGCCATCAATGCAGAGATGAGAAGGAGAAGGAGATGGGTGTGCGTGTGTGTATGTGGGTCTCGGTGCAGAGACGGCGGCGACGAGAATGATCGAGAGACCTTGGGTCTTTGTGCGTGTGTGTGTAGGGGGGGGGGAGAAGGATCGATGCAGAGACAAGAAGGAGATGGGTGTACGTGTGTGTATGTGGGTCTTGGTGCAGAGACGGCGGCGACGAGGGAGAGAGACGGCGGCGACGAGAAGGATCGAGAGACCTTGGGTCTCTATGCGTGTGCGTGTGTGTGTGTGTGTGGGAGAAGGATCGATGTGAGATCTGTGTGTGTTGTGGGAGTGGGAGATCTGTGTTTGTTGTAGGAGAGAAGAGAGCTCTGAGTCAGAGAAGTGGGAGAAGGATCGATGTAAGATCTGTGTGTGTTGTGGGAGTGGGAGATCTGTGTTTGTTGTGGGAGAGAACAGTGTGACTCACTCAGGGGCGGAGGCAATATATGCCTAGCATAGGCCTAAGCCTACTCTCACTCTTTAAGCCCCTCTAAATATTTAGTAATATATATATATATATATATTTTATAAACTTCGTATTATACATCTTTTAGTTTACACAAAACTTTTAAATTCTATTCACCAATAATTAAAACAAGAGGTTTTTCTTTTCTTTTCACCCAACAGCACTCATCCTAAAACTAAATCTAACTCTTATTTTGTATACAAGTCAATAACTCTTAAAATCTAAAATCTAAAATTTACTATAGTTTTATCAAAAGATATTCTTTTATATTGTCAACCTAAAGAATAATAAACTTTGAGCTTTTCCTCCTTCCCTTGTTGAATTTCATATATTTTTCCCTTCAAATTTTCAACCCAAAACAATGTTAAGGTTTGTAAATCTTTGTATTCTCTTTAACTTTTTATTAATAATATGGTGTAAAAACATGATCCCCTAGCATTTTTCATTGACTTGATATTGGAAGGTTAATTTCTTTTAATCCTCTTTAATCTTGATTAACTACTCTCTATATTGATTTGATATTGGAAGATTAATTTTAACATAGAAAAAGCATTTAGTGCCTCAAAAAAATTTAATTAGATCACAACTCCAAGCATGTTTTATTAACATTAAGTGAGGCCCCTCCTCGTGTAAAATCCTGGCTCCGCCACTGGACTCACTCTCTCTCTCTCTCTCTCTCTCTGTGGTGGCATGTGAGGGTGTTTTTGTGTGTGTGTGTGTGGGGCACACGGTTTTGGCAAACGGTTTTGTATGAAACCGTGTGTGTGTGTGTGTGTACGGTTTTGTGTGTGCGTGTATTATATGAATTTTGATGAAGTTTAATAATTTTTAAAACTTTTATGTAAAATTTTAAGTGAATTCTCTCAAATTTTCAGGGAGCGATTTGAGAATGTTTAAAATATTATGTGAAATATTTCTAATGTTTTTTAGTTTCCCAACTTTTTAAAAATCTCTTTGAATCAATTTCTAAATGAATACATTTCGAATGTATAAATTTCTTAAAAATCATGATCGAATACCCCTTAAACTTTAAAGAATCACTTAACATCCTGATTAAATGCCCTTAGATTTTTAAGGAGAATTAAAATGTTTATAAGCCCCAAATGGATGTATTGCTTAATTTAACTAATTGACACAACACAACAAAACCAATTAAGATTACAAATTAACACAAAAGACGACTTGATGCGAGGTCATATCCAAAAACTTGCCGCAATAAGCCCCAATTGGTGTGTTTAAACTTCTTTCATTAATTACTACATATTTTCTACACTCACAATGTTTGTCAGCTCGCTATATAATCAACTTGATAATGTTAAATCCATCATGCAATGCATTTCCTTCCAATTTTTTGTGATAAACTAATAGACAATTGACTAAATAAACATCCTGCAAAGTTTCAATAAAAATTTCCAAGTTTTTCTTACAATTTCCGTGGTTTCCATGTAATTTTTATCGATATCGATATTATCCCGATATTTCCATCGATATTTCCGTGTTTTCGGACTACCGATATTTCCGATATTACCGATATTTAATACCTTGATCATACCAAAACTCCCATACCAAATTTTTAGTTTACAAAATCATCTTTTGCTGCATAAAAAATTATTAATTAAAAAAATTAGTGCAGCATTTGGTCTATATATGCTCTTCTTTTTTTAGTAAGGAGTCTATGGTTATGATTAAATTGGTCTTGGTGGAGGATAAAACTTGTTCATATACAGCACCTATTGTTCTCTTTTGTTTGTTTGGTGTTGGGACATATATAATGAATGTCAAGTTTGGGTTGGAATTAATAGAATTGACTGCATATCATTTATTCTTTATACGGTGCAAATCCCTGATATTAATTTTCGTCAAATATGAAAGCTTGTGGGTGCTATGGAGCAACACATACAAATGAATATATAAGGTAGATGTTTATTGACCGCCTACAATGAGTCTTGCGACAATAAACGTTTAGCCATTTATAAAATGTATATTCTATTATGAATCGGGAAGCAAATAATTATTTTGTCATCTTATTGGAAATTCATAAGATTAATGATATGCGGCTGTCATTATTTTCTCCAATGACTTGCTTACGAATTTGTATATAATTGACGATGGTGCTGACAATGAATTATAGGTATGAAGATTTTTAATTTGGATTATTGTCAACTTATGTTATCATGTATAAATCTTAGGATTAATAGACTTGTTATTGTCTACAGTCTGTTTATTCTATTGTGAAAATCATGGAGTTTAAGATGCATGCTTATTGTATATGTATATTTGTGATTTCATTTATGATGCATGCTTCCGCTATTATGTTTTGGTTGAAATCACAAATAAGGAGGAAGATGAACTTTGAATTCTCCAAAAGAAATAGTGTTCTTGATTATCTTGTTTTAATCAAGACATGTTGTTGTGATATATATATCCGGACATTATCAAAATTTGGTTGATCTTGCTCGATGGTTATTGAACTAGTTAGGAACAAATTGAATGCAAAAATATTGTGCTTACTATTTTGATTTTGATCGTCATTGAAATTGGTGATTTTGGATTTATGTGAGATAAGTTTTTTTCGGAATGGATTTTGACTATCTTTTCATACATAGACTGTTTGCATAATAGTTTAGGTGTATATGACTAAACTGAGATTATGCAATTGGTGAGGAATCGGGAACCAATTTGTTCATATCTCCGGTTTCTTTATTGGTTATCCAGTACATTATGCTTATGCTTAAGTGGAAGAATCATATGTTCCAATGTAAGCATAAGGCTAAGAGTTAGGCCGGCCATTATAATTGATTTGGTTGTATTATTTGTGTTACTTAATTTATTTAAGTAATGAGAAGAATCCTATTATGTCGGTTAGCATTTAAAAGGAAACGAATTTGGTTTCCATATGGATTCTGATTAGTCATTCATTGTATTGGAATTTTTTTTTATAGTTAATATAGTTGCTATTAACTTGTACTTTACTTGGTTGTGTTAAGTATGAGCAAATTGGTTTGGTTTTGCTATATTGGTTCACATAATTACATAGTGCAAATTAAGTATGTTGTGACTTTTGAGTTAATTTTGCGATGTAACAGAAAAGATTCTTAAGTTCAATACTTTAAAATGCATAGGTAAGTTGTATGTGAGGTTAAGATTTTGTTATCCAAAAGATTTGGTGATCACTTCTATGACTATGATAAAGCTGTTGATTGGATCATAACTGTGCTATTCATACAATTATGAATATATTTAAGTTGAAAGCCTACTGTCAAGAATGTTTGGTATTTTTGATATCAATTTTGGGCTATATGAATGGGAGTAGACGTCTTGGTTTACTCTTGAACTTAAATACATTACTATGAACATGAACTGGACATTGTGATTTGTAAGTTAAATCTATATTTTGTGTTGCACGGGTAATTATAAATTCATTGTTTTGGTTTATGAAAGCTGGTTGTGTTTATGTACTAGTGTGTTGATGAATAACTTACGTGATCACCTTTATAATAATTTGAGATGATTATTGGTTGTGATGAATCATACTCAAGTGGGAGAATGTAAGAGTATGAGTATGATACTTATAAGTCTTAGGATAATTGATATTATAAAGAAGTCTAAATCATGTTGACAAGAGTTAATCCAATCATATTGGCATATTGAGGACTCTTGTGTTTGCTTGTTTATAGGACTCATACTAATATAAGGAATGCAATCTTGTATTCCTTGTAGGATTGTAATAGGGCAATCTATGTTTAGTATAAAAACATAAGCCACTGCCCTCACAAAACGTGCGCTCAATATTGAACTAAGACTTATTGTTAGTTTGAGTACTTTTGGTTTTGCAAAAGAGGAGAAGGTGCACTGTTTGAAGTCTGATTCAGCTTCTTCTTCTACTGCTTTTACAGGTTAGTTTGTCATTATGTTTATTGAATTGTGATTTTAATACTTGTATAAATTTGTGGTTCATGAGCTTAATCTCTTAAATTGTATTTTTGATAAGTTTAGTGTTACACCCCAAACTACCAGAATATATGGGTCTGTTTATAAGTTCCCTTAAAATTATCAAATTCGTTTTTTGATCACCAAAATTGCTTTTGACCATGTTCAGCAGGAAAAGTTAGAAGTTCTTTTTCAAGATTCAGGAAGTGCATGCATTGTTATGAAAAGTTTTCACGTGTTTCTAATATATTATAAAAGTTCTTTTTAAAAAGTATTTCCAAACGAGAACTGTAATGCAGCTCTCAGAAATGTCAATCAAATAACACTTCTTCAGCATACAACCCCATAAGCAAAATCTCAAATCCAGTCAAAACAAAGACAAAAACTTGGTGCAAAAATCACAGTGAAACAACAAATAATATTAAAATTTGAGCTTAAATTTGTTACATTTTTTGGGTTCCACTTCAAGAACTGTAGCTTTTGAAGTTTCGAAAACAGTATCGGAAAGCGGGTCTTTGAGAACCACATTCACTAAGACAACACCGAAAACAGAATCAAGGCAGCCACAAAATCCTCATCACCTTCATCTAACCCGACACAGATTTCCTATCCGGCACCCTCAGAGCACTACGGGTATGCAAATCCAAATGCTTCGAAAAATCATTAACATTAAGGTTTTGCTTGAACCTCTTCATTTTCTGAAAAACTTCATCTGGGCACTGTGGAGACCTGGATTAGGGTTCGCTTCAAGGAAATTGTATTATGATATGGGTCTATTTGGATCGATGTATGGGTCGGGTCGTAGAAGTGTTTGTAAACATGAAAATTCCTAAAACAAGAACACGTGTACAAAGTATATTTTTGTATTAGTGAATTTGGGGTTACAATCTCTTTTAACTTGATCTTCTGATTCGATCTCCGTAAGGTGTAGATGTGTGATATGCAGTTTGATCCAAGGGTCGTCGAGGCTTAATCTTAGATGAACTGGGGAATTTTCTTCAAGGGCCTTCGGGGCTTGATCTTGAAGGTTGACGGATGTTTCTTCAAGGGGCCTTCGGGGCTTGATCTTGAAATGATTGATGGAAGTTTCTTCAAGAGCCTTCGGGGCTTGATCTTGAATTGGTGGATTATTTCTTCAAAGGCCGTTGAGCTTGATCTTGATGAATGGATGAACGGATCTTCAAGGGCCTTTAGTGCTTGATCTTGAATTGGTAGATTATTTCTTCAAGGGCCGTTGCGCTTGATCTTGATGAATGGATAAATGAATCTTCAAGGGCCTTCAGGGCTTAATCTTGATGAATGAATGAACAAATCTTCAAGGGCCTTTGGGGCTTGATCTTGATGAAAGATGAACGGATCTTCAAGGACCTTTGGGGCTTGATCTTGATGAACGAATAAACGAATCTTTGGGGCTTGATCTTGATGAATGAATAAACGAATCTTTAAGGGCCTTCAAAGCTTGATCTTGATGAATGAATGAACAGATCTTAAAGGGCCTTTGGGGTTTGATCTTGATGAACGATGAACGGATCTTCAAGGACCTTTGGGGCTTGATCTTAATGAACGATGAATGGATCTTCAAGGGCCTTTGGGGCTTGATCTTGATGAACGAGGGTGAAAGGATCTTCAAGGGCTTTTGGGGCTTGATCTTGATGAACGATGAACAGATCTTCAAGGGCCTCCGTGGCTTGATCTTGATGAACGATGAACAGATCTTCAAAGGCTTTCGGGGCTTAATCTTGATGAATGATGAACAGATCTTAAAGGGTCTTTGGGGCTTGATCTTGATTAACGATGAACGGATCTTCAAGGGCCTTCGAGGCTTGATCTTGATGAACGAGGGTGAACAGATCTTCAAGGGCTTTCGGGGCTTAATCTTGATGAACGAGGATGAATGAATCTTCAAGGGCCTTCGGGGATTGATCTTGATGAATGAGGGAAGTTTCTTCAAGGGCCGTCGGGGCTTGATCTTAAAGAAGGGCCTCAAGGATTTGAAGAAGAACGAATAGAGCTTTCTAGATCCTTCGAAATTCTTGGGAATTTGGGAGGTTGGATGCTTGAAAGCTTTAAAGTTTCAAAGCTTCAAGGACCAATTCTTTGGTGAATTGTATTTGTGAATTGGTGACTAAAAATGAATGAAATAGCTCACTATTTATAGAATTTTTCAAGGCCTAATTTTGAATATAATATTCAGATGAAATAAATCATTTCTGTCAGGTGTTGACACTGTCCTGTTTGATGACTTGTCTGACTTTTTTCGATTTTTCGTTGAGTCACATGCTACGTGTAAAATTTATGTGACACATAGGCGTTGAAATTTTAATTATTGGTCAACATTTATTTCACTAAAATTTTGATGTCTACAAATGCCCCCACTTCAATGTGCATCGTATACATGTGCTTGTCACGTGTAGAAGATGCGTTTTGAAGTCCTTTAATGTAAATGTCGATCCAAGGGCCGTCGAGGCTTGATCTTGAATTGGGCTGGGAATTTCTTCAAGGGCCATCTAGGCTTGATTTTGAATAAAGCTAAAAGTTTCTTCAAGGGATGTCGGAGCTTGATCTTGAATAAAACTGAAAGTTTTCTTTAGCTTTGTTGGGGACGAATTAGCACGTGTATTTGTTGTGCTTGTTGACTTTCCACAGGTTTAATCTTGAACTAGATTTGATTCAAGGGTGGTGGACACTTGATCTTGAATCGGGCTTGTGATTTCTTCAAGGGCCGTTCGTGGCTTGATCTTGAAGGATTTGATTCAAGGGTGGTGGACACTTGATCTTGAATCAAACTTGTGATTTCTTCAAGGGCTGTTAGGGCTTGATCTTGAACTAGGTTTGAATCAAGGGTGGTGGACAATTGATCTTGAATCGGGTTTGTGATTTCTTTAAGGGCCATTGAGGCTTGATCTCGAAAGATTTGATTCAAGGGTGGTGGACACTTGATATTGAATCGGGCTTGTGATTTCTTCAAGGGCCATTGGTGGCTTGATCTTGAAGCATTTATTTCACTTGCCTTATCTGTTCTCTATGTAAAAGCGGCATCTTCTCTAGAATTATATCAAACATTAAAGATGACTACTTGAGAGCAATGCTAGGTAAGCAATCAGGGAAGGGGTTACAGGCAGTCAGTTCCAGATCGAAAAGTTGATTCCAAGTGTCGGATGATTGCTCTCTTTCTCCTTATCTTGCAAGTGAAAACAAAGACAAAGACAATGACAGGGAGAAAGCATGATATGAGATACTCTTATTTTCGACCCTAATGATATGAGATATTCTTACTCTGGTGTGACTTGTTTACAGAGGTATTCCTAGGGATGATGAACATTGAGTATTTCGAGAGGCTTCGTTGGGAATGCACTCTCAAAGATAAGGATGAGCTTTGCATTTTTGTAGGTCTACCTTGCCATAGAGGATGAAGGTCAACATATATAAGGATTTCCCAATAGCAAGTAGTGGTGTTGTTCCTTTACTCTTGTCAGCAACAGTGGGGTAATCAGAATAGTAAAGTTCACATGTTTTTTGCTTTGTCAGAGATTTTTGACAAAGTAGCTCGTGATATCTGAAAAGCTGAGGTTGCGTCTAAAATGTGTCAACAAGCTT